>JAVMKO010000009.1:26603000-27909500 GCA_032164245.1 Sternotherus odoratus
GCGCGGACAGGACACCGGGGAAGAGAGTGCAGCTCCCGCGCGGGGAGGACCCGGGTCCCGGGCAGCAGCGGTGACTCAGTGCGGCAGCCCAGGGCAGAGAGGCCCCCTTGGTGCCCGTGCGGCCCCTCCCCAGGCCCGGCCCCTGCTCTCTCACTCACAGATCTTCCCCCGCAGGTTCTGGAGCACTCGGACCCCTTCGCCGTCACCGTCCTCGGCCGCCATAGCGCCGCCACCGGCGCTGCGCTGCGCGCTCGCAAGGAGGAGGAGAGGCGGCGGCGGCGGCTGCTGCCCCTTCGCTCTACGGCCCTGTCCCTTGTGCGGCAGGGGGCGGAGGCCCCGGCAGGCGGCACCTCGCCGCGCCCCGCACCGCTCCCATTGGCCAGCAGAGCGTCAGCCGCATACGCACTTCCGTCTCTCGGGCGGGCGACGCAGCGCTGCTGCAGCCGCGGCCCCTTTGATGCCGGGGTCCGGGTCCGGGCGCGGGTGGGGCAGTTCCTGTCCCTTCGCCACGCTGGGCCCCGCCCCGTGCAGTGACGCCCGCGGCCCGTGACAGCCCCTCCCTCAGGAGAGCTGGGCGGGGCTTCCCTCCAGGGCCAAAGCCGGCGCGCGCGGGTTGGCGGGGCCGGCGGTTGGAGCGCATCGCGGGGGCTGAGGGAGGGCGCCGGACGGGCCTGTACCGGGGGGACGAGGGGGGGACGGAGTAGAGGGGCGTCTAGTGGAAACCGTGCGGAAGTTTATGGTTTTCACTCCGAAATAAACATCTGTAGTGGGTTGGCCCCGGGGTTGCACGTCGAATGGGCGCCTTGTAAACAAATTAGATACAATAATCCCATTATTTCCTTGGGTTGTGGCACCCTCCCCCACCGCCTGTCGTGTCCAGCAGTTGTTGCTCATGGAGTTAGATTGTAGTCGCCTCAGGGCAGGGGCCGCCTGGCTATGTGGGTACAGTGGCAGCTAAGCACAACGTGGCTGGGGCCACTGCGCAGTAGGAAGAATAGGTGCAATCGAGCTTCTTCAGGCCTAGAGTGCCAGCCACTTTGCAAAGACGGAATTTATGGTTTTATTTACCCACCAATCTCACCCTGAAAACAATAGCCAAGAAATCTGGCATTATCCCCTGCAAATGTTCAAGGCCACGTCTTGCATGACATTAGTTAGGACTTTGTGGGGGCGGGCAGGCTGCTTTTTGAAGAACAGTGTTTCTTTTTCACTATCTGCTGCAGCAGCCTATGGGTATAATCTACACTAGAGTCAAATACCTGTCACTGGCCAACATCAGCTGACTTGGGCTCTGGAGCTAAAAATTGCTTGGTAGACATTCAGACTTATGCAGGAGCCCAGGTGCTGGGACCGTCCCCTCTCATGGGGTCCCAGAGCTCAGGAACCAACTTGTGTCCAAATGTCTACACAGCTGTTTTGTAACCTGAATCAGGCCAGCTGTGGTTGTTTAATTACTGTTCACTTGGAAGCCTAGATGATGCTGCAGTATGCCACAACTAAAAGCAAGATTTCAGCTAATTGATGGGATGATAATCTCACCACTGACATTTCTGCTGCAAGTGAGAGGCCAGAAGAAAGTTGTTCCTGGGACCCTGCCAGGAAAGCTGAAAAAACTGCCACCTGTGAACCAGGTTATGTATGTAGTTTCTTTCTCAAAAGAAAAATAGAATATTTATTTTTAAATGAATGAGTGTTCTAGGAAGTGCCCTGTGATTCTAGAGACCTGGAAGTAGGTTCCCATAGCATTTCTAGGTTTCAGACTTATTCACAATATGCAGGTGTCAACATGCAGTGGCTCACTCTCTGACCAGCTTTAAATCAAGAGGATAGGTAACCTAATTGTCCTTGAAGAATGAGTCTTACTGGTAAACAAGGGATAAAATGGAGTTTTAGAAGTCAACTTTGGATAAGAGTGAAGGCTTTGCCAGCTAACTAGTAAAGCAGTTTGCATTTCTGTTCACTTTCTACTTGTCATTAATAACAAGTGATAACATTTTGGGGGTTTGAATCTTCATTGATCTTATTTCTGTTGTATCTACCTTTGCAAGGAAGGTTGGATTGGAATACATGTGGATTGTCCCACAACACTTACAGATACACCAGTGATTCTTTATCCTAGGAGTTTTCAGTTATGCCTGCTAAATCGTACGTAGCTTCATTTAGGGCTGAATTGTAAGCCACCTTGCGCAGACTATCCACATCATGGGTAGCAGTGCAAGGGGGAGAACATCCTCCATTGCATGACTACCACCTCTCCCCAGGAAAACATAAATAATACCTACAATTGGGAGCTGATCCTGCAAGGTGTGCAGTGCGCTCAATGTGATTTTTCTCTGAAATTGAAAGCACTTAGCACCCTGCAGGACTAAGTCCTGAGTGACTGGGATCACCCAGATTCTTTGAATCAGTCTTCAGAAGTGGAGTGGGCTATAGAGAGAAACAAATGCTTTCATCAATATATGTAGAAATGATGAAGAAGAGTTTTTATGATTAATTCATGTTCTCTACATATGTGGCATATATATATAAAACACTGGCTTACCTGCCTTGCTCCTTAACATCAGGCTTTCAAGAAAACGGCAGAAATCCCACACACATATTTTTCTTGCAGAACAAATATTTTCCATAATATTTCAGCCATTAGCAAACTGACAACCTGTTTATTAACTTCTTCAAGCTGGCAATAAATTAAATCTGTCACCTCAATGACGTGCAGATTCTATATAGGTTTCCTTTGTAGCACTGGTGGGCCCACACTAGACTGAGAATTTATTAAGAAACCCGTTAGTTAGAATGAAAACAATCTGATGACAGTGAAAAAGGAACTTTGGAGTACTTCTCATTTATATTAGCTTCAGTTCCTTGCAGTAGAGACACAATGTAGTTTGTGTATGTTGACACTACGTGTCTCAATTGCATCAGATCTCTTATGGAACAAATACACCTCAAGATGGAAAGGAATATTTAGAAATGTACTATTCATAGCTGTTTCCTTAGAGCCATATAGTCCCTTTTTTGAAGAATAAATCATGGAGATGTCTAAAAATATGTAAATAGTGACAGTAATATGAATATCATTAGATCTGCAGGAAAACTGTCTAGCAAACCACATGTGGTTTGACTTGAAGTCCTCTTATAGAAAGCTAAAACCCAACAATCCCATTTTGAGGATGATTTGTAGCAATCTGACATTTAATGGGTAATTGCAAAAGGGGTACGTGCTATGCAGTGAGAGAGGTATGCAGTGATCGCTTCCAAGCTCATTGTTGGTGATAAGGATTACATTTAATTGCAGATGCTTGGACTCCACTAGCAATAAGGTGACCAGATATCCCGATTTTATAGGGAAAATCCCGATTTTGGGGTCTTTTTCTTATATAGGCTCCTATTATATCCCCCGCACCCAGTCCCGATTTTTCAAACTTGTTGTCTGGTCACCCTAACTAGCAATTTGTTATGAAGTAAAGAGCTATGGGATATTTGTTGATGATAAGTTACTGTTGCTCAAGTGCTAATTCCCCCCCACCTCCGCCCCCCAGTAGTCAGTTATTTTTCTGGCATTGTACTTCTCACTGAGGCTTGTTCAACACTTAGAACTTATACCATAATAACTATTTCAGTCAGGGATATGAAAAATCCACACCCCTAGCAATGCCAACTTGCTTTGTAGACACATCTATGCTGACAGGAAAGTGCTTCTGTTGGCATAACTAATGCTGTTTGAGGTGGTGGCTTTCCTACACTGGCAGAAAAACTCCTTCTGTTTGTGTATGCTGCATCTAATCTAGGGGATATGCCGACTTAACCATGGTGATAATATTGGGGGAAGACTGCACCAAAAAATTTAAAATTCTGTACACAATATTTTAAAATTTTGCATATTTTGTCAAAATAACACAAAATAATCATACCAGTTTCAATTATTGGTAATTTATTTAAAATATCTGTTAGCAAATATGTCTCTAACAAACAAAAAAGATTCAAGAAATGTTTTTTGACAAACAGATTCCTTACTGGGTATATTAATACAGAACTTTGAGTAATAATTCATTTAAGCTCCAATAGAGAGAAGTATTTCCTGTACCTCTCAGCAGCCGTGCAAAGGCGAGGGGGAATCAAGGGTAACAGCGGATCTGAGAGTGAAGTAACTGCTGGGAAGGAGCCTGCAAATGAACCTGCAGGGTTGCTGGATGTGGGAAGTATGTAATGCTTTTGGGGGGGAGTTGTTAGGAAGTTGGGGAGCCTCCCCCATTCAGACCCTGTCTGACCCCCTGCCTCTCCCATTTAGTCAGACGCATCTGCCCCTGTCCCTGTGTCCTTGCATCCCCACTCTCCATTCAGACAGGCATATCTGTACATGTGACCCTGCCTCCCACTCCCCCCTATCCCTATGTGACCCTGCACCTGCATTCAGCCAGGCATAGCTGCCCATGTGGCCCTGCACCCCCACTCCCATTCAACCCCTGGCTCAGCATTCTCAATCTAGTAGCTTTTGTGCCTCCACCTCAGTTTGTCCTCCCTCATTTCCCTTCTGAACTCCAGTTAGTGTGACCACCCCCAGCAGCCTTGTGTGCCTTACTCTGTCCAGTCCTCTATATCCCACGCCTCCTCACCTGGCCCTGCAGACAGGACACTGTGAAAGAGGCAGCCTTTGCCCCCTCCCTCTCCATGTCTAGCTGCTCCAGCCCATGAGCCAACTGCCTTCTCTTCTGGTACTACATCAGTCCCTGCTGGGCAAAAGGTGTAATTGTAAGGAAATCTTCAAATTGAACCAGCTGAGCTTCTTCCTGCTTTAAACCAGAGTAAGATCAACCAGTTTATGTCTACACTTGAGGTTTACACTAGTGCAACTACACTGGTTGCTGGCCTCCAGTGGGTAAATTGAGGCTAATCCCAAGCATAGTCAAGTCCTTTGACTAAAGACTTGCCTATGCAGTGAGGTAATGTGCACTACAGAGGTGTGACTTCTAAAGCACACTCATATGTTGTATATTAATTGGTCCCTGTAGATCCTGCTGGTGCACACTAAATTTTCCCAAATGTGCTTTAACATAGTGCTATTTCAAACACTTCTGAGGCAATGCAGCAATCTGACCTTGTGTGACTGCAAATGGAACAAATGATTGAGCAGAGTCACAGGAGACTATGTAATGGAAGCAATATTGAAGTAGCTGGAAGAAAACTGTGATACTTTTGTGACTAAGTTTGGACACTCCCTTTCTATATGTTTCAGTGAAATGGGTGTCTGCTAGATCTTTATCATATTTTTCACAGAAGGCAGCAATTCATTCTGGGGTGAGAATTTGTTTTAATTTTTGCACATCTGCTAATTGAGGATTGACTAACATATTTTATGTCTGAAGAAATAAACTAGTAGAAGACCATAAACTTCTTGGTATTAGCAGTATGAAATGGGGAAGGAAGCATATTTAATTGTATGCTCCGTATACTTCTAAACTTCCTTGTTTTGGTTAGACATTTTGGCCCCCAGATGACCTGAATCACTGCTTTTCTATTACTGTAGGTTAATTTATTTTTTATGCATGTTGAAGAAAAGTGGCACACAGCTGGAGGGAAAAATATTTTAATTTGCATTTTTCCTTATGCTGTGTTTGGGGTCGGCAACCTTTCAGAAGTGGTGTGCCAAATCTTCATTTCTTCATTCTAATTTAAGATTTCGTGTGCCAGTAA
Source organism: Sternotherus odoratus (assembly GCA_032164245.1). Taxonomy (NCBI): domain Eukaryota; kingdom Metazoa; phylum Chordata; order Testudines; family Kinosternidae; genus Sternotherus; species Sternotherus odoratus. The sequence continues at coordinate 26,608,692 of JAVMKO010000009.1, forward strand.
TACATTTTAACATTTTTAGAAGGTCTTTTTCTATAAGTCTTTAATATATAAATAAACTATTGTTGTATGTAAAGTAAATAAAGTTTTAAAAATGTTTAAGAAGCTTAATTTAAAATTAAATTAAAATGTAGAGCCTCCCCCCCCCGGACCGGTGGCTGGGACCCAGGCAGTGTGAGTGCCACTGAAAATCAGCTTGTTTGCTGCTTTTGGCACTGGAGCCATAGGTTACGTACCCCTGCTGTATATATTTGCACATTTCTGTATACAAATTAGACATTTTGCATTCTGAACTGTGTGTCCTTGCCACAGTCCCAAAAGAATTGAAAAGTATAATGTGAAAAACTAATATTCATACTACATATGCATAACTACAGTTTAGATGAAAATTACATTTTTAATTTGATATTTGAGCACAACTTATTAAAACAGAGACGTACTTTTTGAAAGCATATGAAAAGTTAAAAGCATATGAAAACCAGTCCTATCATGTACTAAGCAGTCAACTTTTATTCACCTGAGCATTTATATAAACACATTTCATCCGCAAATGGTTGATCCCATGATACGTTGAGCACTTCCTCTTAGCTGCTGTGTGCTCTCACCTCATTGTCTCAGCCCCTCAAAGGAAGCACTTGCTATCTCATAGGGATGAGCCTTAAGGATGAAGTGTTTATAGACTTTCTTCTCTTGGACAAAAACTGAAATTGTGAGCTTTCCTACTCCAGGGTGAGAGAGATGGTCTAATTGTGATGTTGTACCAGTATTTAAAAAGGGTAAACAGGATGACCTGAGTAATTATAGGTGTGTCAGTCTGACGTCAATCGTGGGCAAGATAAAGGAGCGGCTAATACAGGACTCTATTAATAAAGAATTAAAGGAGGATAATGTAACTAATACCAATCAACATGGGTTAAAGGAAAATAGATTCTGACCGACAAATTGCATATTTTTATGAGATTACGGTAATAGTGTTGATGCAATATACTTAGCCTTCGGTAAGGTGTTTGACTCGGTACTGATTAAAAACTAGAATATACAGTTACGATAGCATACATTAAATGGATTAAAATCTGGCTATTCTATAGGGGCTGGTCTCCACTATGGGGGGAAATCGACTGTAGATATGCAATTTCAGCTACGTTAATAATGTAGCTGAAATCGACGTCTCTACAGCCAACTTACCTCCCCTTCTCACGGCGGCGGTGGTCGGCGGTGTGGTCCCCCGTTGACTCCAGCTTGTGCCTCTTGACGAGCTGGACTTCCGGAGTTGACGGGGGAGCCGCTGGCGATCGATTTATCGCATCTTAACGAGACGTGATAAATCGATCGCCAAAAAAATTGATGCTTCCCTGCCGTAGAGAGGACAAGCCCGTCTCACTGTAATTGTAAGTGGAGAACCACCTTTGAACAGGGTCTGTTTCTAGTGGTGTCCTGCTTGAAGTGGGTCTTGGCCCTACACTATTTAACATTTTAATTAATGACCTGGAAGAAAACATAAAGTCAGCACTAAGTTTGCAGATGTCACATGGTAAGCTAGGTACAAGCAAACAATATGTGTTTTAATACAGAAAAATGTAAATGCATACATCTAGGAACAAAGAATGTTGGATGGGGGACTTTATCCTGGGAAGCAGTGTGTCTGAAAAAGATTTGTGGGTTATGTGAGCCTGGACCCTCCTGATGCCAACTGGCAGCGGGACATTCCTGCATAAGGTTACAGGAATCTCCTGGGTCTGATATTTACATTTTTGTTCACCAAATGGGGACTTGTAATGTCTCAGACAAAAGCCTGTATCATACTGGTGGTTATCAATATAATTTAAAACACATGTAAGGATGTTGTGTAAAGAGTTATGTATATAAAATGAAAATTATGTTCTTAAGGGTTGTGTATACAGACTTGTCACCAGCAAATGTGAAAAACAGGTTTACTTTCAAGAAACGTTTATATGTAAATTAAATATTATATGGTTCACTCACCAGTCTAATCCAAATGCTAATAAAGAGTTGTGAAATCTTCAAACAGAAGAAAGTACCAGGAAGAGGCAAACTGGGAAACAGGTGGAGGAAAATCCTATTTTGAGGTGCCCATGAAAAGGTCTGTGTTGGTATATTTAGGGTTGCAAAAAGACATCCTACCATCCTTCACCTACGAAGTAAACAGACAGCGGGTTTGCTTCACAAAAAAGGAATATCAACCAGGGTGTACTGAAAAGGCTGCAGAGAACTTTGGGTGAGATAAGCTTCTTTAGACAGGAGGATAACATGTTAGTTTAGTCTCTAGAAAGTGTGTTATGATTTTGTTTTATATTAACAATTCCCCCCCCCCCAATATTCTTTCTTGAATCTCTGGTCTTTGATAATAAACTTATTTCTGTTTTCACTATATATATATCTAAGTGCTGCATGTTCCTTTAAGAACAGCAGGCCTAGTAATTCTGTGAGTGTTCAGTGGGCAAGGGATTGCAGACTATAGGGAACAGTCAAAAGGTTTGGGGGTGCTGTGTGGCTATTGCTAACCTGTACTGAGAGTGAGTCTGCAGAGGCTTGTGCTTGTGTTGCCAGAATCTGGTAGTTTAGGGAGCTAATCCACAGCAGGCACAGACAATACTTTCTCACATTAAGGGCAGCTGGTAGGGAAGTACCTCACAATCCTGGGTACTCCTGGGAAGCATCACAGTGGATGTGGTACATAATCAGCTGAACATGAGCTCCTGGTGCAATTCTGTGGCCAAAAAGGCCAATGCAATCCTTGGATGTATAAACAGGGTAATCTTGAGTAGAATAGAGAGGTTATTTTACCTTTGCATTTGGCAATGGTGATGACCACTGCTGCAATACTGTGTCCAGTTCTGTTGTTCACAAATCAAGAAGGATGTTGATAAAATGGAAAGAGTTCACAGAAGAGCCACAATAATGATTTAAGTATTCGAAAACATGCCTTTTAGTAATAGACTCAAGGAGCTCAATCTAATTAGCTTGACAAAGAGAAGGTTAAAACATGACTTCATTACAATCTATACATATCTACATGAGGAACAAATATTTAATAATGGACTCTTCAATGTAATAGAGAGAGTTGCAACATGAACCAATGGTTGTAAATTGAAGCTAGACAAATACAAATTGGAAGTAAGGCATACATTTTAAACAATGAGAGTAATTAACCATTAGAACAATTTACCATGTGTTGTGGTGATTCCCCATCAACAATTTTTAAATTAAGACTGGATGTATTTCTAAAATAAATGGTGTATTTTGGGGAAGTCCTATAGCCTGTGTTATACACGAGGTCAGGCTAGATGATCAGAACGATCCCTTCTGAAACTGGAATCTTTGAGAAAAAGACTGCAAGACAGACACTCCTTTGGTCTTGAGGATAACCCTGAGTGAAATCCTGGCTCCACTGAAGGCAATGCGAGTTTTGCCACTGACTTATGTGGAACCAGGACTTCACCCCATCTTTTCTACATCCTATAAAATGTCCATATCATAAAAGAATTTTCAAATGTTTATTAATATGTAATTATTAAACCTACATTTAGAGAACACTAAGGTTGCTTGCACAAGCATACAAAAACTAGGAAATGACCATTAAAGATAGCACAACCTTGAAACTGTATATCTCTGCATATATAGTGTACCTCTATGCATATGCATTATATATAGTCTTTAATTACATGATCAATCCTATGCTGTTTCTCCTATAATATAGTATTAGTTCAGGTTGGTAGAAATGTTACAAGCTAATTCAGCAATTAGTTGGTTCTTTTATTCCAATTCCTAGTGGTCCAATATCCATATCGCAAAAGCTACCCTCCCAATTGGCCTGAAACTGAATGAGGATGAAGACTGAATTACCCCTTTTAATTTTTGGAGGTGGACCATGTAGAACAGTTCTGACGTTGTCGTAGAGAAGCCCGCAGTACTGCTACCCAGCTTGTTTTCTGGGCATAAACTAAGCACTTCTGTATTCAAGACTGTCCACCTTTTACAAAATATCAAATTTAATTAACTTTAGAAAACATTTTTCAAAATGGTATTATTTTGAGTTTATAAATATGGTAGCTACTGTGTTGTCAACCTTTCATACTTACTAAAATTGTATATATAAAAATATATTAAATATAGCAGATGAGTAAAATAGGAGATACAAATCTGTTAACCGTGTAAATTATAAAAATATGTCTATTAAAATCATTTTAAAAAATGGAGAGACTTATAAAAATAGGAACAGGTTATTTTAATCAAACACAACCAGAATTATAATCACTCTTTCTAAAAATAAGACTTTTCCCCCAACCCTTATATCTGCATTTAATAGTATTTTCTAAACAAAAATTCAAATGCAATTATGTAACACATTACATTCTTTTACAGTGTACAATATTTCCATCTTTTACACTTATTTTAATTCTAGTTTGGTCATTAGTACTTGACTCATTACTTCAACATGTTACTCGTGGTAAAAGTCCTAAAATTAACTATAACATGACATGACCATTTGAAAAATTGCTTTGCTATAAACTGTAGAGAATACACAGAATTATAAAGTCATCATAATTTTATCAAAATATGCAACCCCACCAAACCCAACACAAGCTATCAATATTTTTCTTATGAACCATACAGTTATATAAAATATTTGTAAACTTATCTTTTATGTATAAATATTCTACCTGATTTGCTTTGGTCTAGAATGATCAGCATATAAATCCACTTAGAAAATATCCCCATGTATTTCATCACATTTGTATTGTATTTATTTAATAATCTTAGTTGTCTGGACCTAATGCTGCTATGGAACCAAAACTCTCATTGATTCAGCTCATTCATCCCTGGCAGAATAAATAAGTGGACAATAATATTTAATTGATTACTGCACTATCAGTTCAAGTGTAATTTTATCATACCCAAGATATCACTTATTTTATAATGTATAATAAAAAACCAAAGTAAACAAATTGTGTATCATATTTTTATGTAGAATTAAGCTGAGGTTCACCAATCTTTGTCCTGTCCTTTATTTTATAATACTGTATACAGATGAAAATACATGAAGAATAGATAATACAGATGCAGTATTATGGATACTTATCAGATCAGTCCTATAGTATAAAATGTAGATCACAGTCATCTACCTTCCCTGACCATTTAAAAAATGCCAGCCTTGGTAACGTAGGACCTTGTAGAGCTCAAAGGGTCACCAAATGAATATTCATGGCTTTTGACTGTTGGAGGATGACTGTGGATGAAGAGCCATTGCCTAGCAATGTCATCAACTGACAGTCTCTCCATTACCAGCCATCCCCACAGGACATTGGATGCTACACAGCAGCCTGACTGGAGGAATAGGATGGAATTTCCCACTTGTAGAACAAGGGCAAAAAGGGACAATTGCATTTAAGCTGGGTGGGGCGTAGGGTGGGGCTTCCATTGCTACAAGTCAGAAGACCAGGCTGGAGCAAGAGAGAAGGCAGGAGTGTCTGCCTCGCCTGAAACAATGATCAGATCTCAGGCTCACAGAAGTGCTTAGATCATGCTAAAACGAAGGCATTTCAAGGCTGTTCGTTATTTTGCATACTGCTGTAATTCTTCAGTGCTTTCTTAAGTGACTGTGGTTAAGGAATTTCTTTGCTAAGCCTGTATTTTTTGCTCACCTGCCATTTTGTAGAAGCTCAAAGCGCCCACACTGAAGGGACACATAAGTCACTGAGGGATTGGGAGCGCTGAGGTCCTGGCTTCAGGGTTCAAGGCAGGTCAGGCTGCAGTGTCCCACATCCCAAGGAAGAATGGCAGACATAGGGGTCTGTAGTTAGGAGTGCACGTTAGGGCTTGTCTACACGAACAATTAGTTCACAGCAAGTTGGCGTGTGAATCTACTCTGCACTAGCCTGCCACAGATTAACTGTCTATGTGGACTCCGCTGACACACATAACAATTCATTAATGCAGTCGGACGTGCTTCAGCAGGGTCCACGTGGACAATTAATCTGTGGCAGGCTAGTTCAAGGTATTTTTGCTGAGGCATTGGTGGAAGAGATCATGCATTACTGGATTCTCGAGGGTCTCTGAGCTGATTTTCTGTTTGCATCGTTTTGGAGAGAAATCCAACTGGAAATTATAGAGGAACCTTTCTGTTAGCAAGTGCAGGAAAAGTCCTTGCAAGTTCAGTTTTCTTCCATTTTCCTGAACTACTGTCTTGCTCTTGCCAAAGACATTCCTCCTGAATCTCAGTGTGGGTTTAGATCATCTAGAGGCACTAATGACATGATCGTCACTGCTCGCCAGTTGCAGGAAAAATGTAGAGAACACCACAAAGCACTATACATGGCGTTCACTGATCTGACGGAAGCCTTTGATTCCAGTAACAGGGAAGTGTTGTGGAAAATCCTTCTGATGTATGGTTGTCCACTGAAATTTGTCACCATTCTTAATCTCCTTCACAATGACATACAAGCAATCATCTTCCATAATGGGTCTACTATGGCTCCTTATAAGATTAAGACAGGCATCAGTCAGGGCTGTGTCATTACCCCCAAGTGCTTCTCCATCTTCCTTGCTGTGATGCTTTATTTGATCAGGGATAAGATCCCGATAGAAGTGCAACTAATCTACCAAATGAATTGCAAGCTGTTGAACATTAGCTGCTTCCAATCCAGAATTAAAACATCGTTGACTTCAGTATGCCGATGGCGCCATAATGTGTGTTCACTCATAAAAAGATCTTCAGGTGATTATCAACATCGTTGTTGAAGCATATCAGAAATGGGACTGATGCTTAACATCCAGAAGATAACAATCCGCCATCAGCAAACTCCTGGTGCACAATTCCCAGTACCGGTAATACTGATCCACAATAACCCTCTAGAGAATGTTACGCACTTCCCATATCTTGGAAGCTACATTTCACAGACAGCTGATATTGATGAAGAAATCCAATACAATCTCAAATGTGCAAGCCAAACTTTTGGTCATTTGAGAAAGAGGGTGTTTCAGGTTTGCAACATCAGAACCAAAACCAAACTCATGGTCTATAAAGCTGTTGTGATCTTCACTCTACTATATGGAGCTGAAATGTGGAGAACATACAGGAGATATTGTAAGGCACGGGAGAAGTATCAGTGTTGAATGCACAAGATACTCCAGATCAAATGGGGGTAATGGACACACTAACAGGAGCATCTTCTCACAAGCCAATATTATGAGCATTAAGGCAATGGTTATTTAGCATCAACTTCACTGGGCGAGCTATGTTGTCCGGATGTCTGATTTCAGATTGCCAAAAACAAGTCTACTCTTAATTCAAACAATGCAAATGTGCCAGAGGGGGGGCAGAAAAAATGTTACAGGGACATCCTCACTGTTAATATGAGGAACGACAATATTGACATCAACTTGTGGAAATACATAGCCCAGGACTGAGAACAAAGGAGGAACTGCTTAAGGCAGAGAACTCAGCACTTTGAGAATCAGAAGGAACTACATGTAACAGAAAAATGGAAGCAACAGACCAACTGTGCAATGGGCCAAACCAATATCCTAGGTTCACCCACCCTGATCAGAAACATGTTTGCAATGTGGTAGAGTCTGTGACACCAGAATAGGCCTTACAAGCCATCAGTGGCCCCACAGATAATTTGAAATGAATAATCCAGGAAAGACAATCATCCTCGACTTTAAGAGATTCATGACGTTAATGCAGAGTAGATTCACACCTCAACTTGCCACAAACTAAACGTTCCTGGAGACAAAAAGTCAGAGACCCAGAGTTAAGAACACTGACCCAGCTCTAACCAGACCTAGGGGATTAGAAGCATGTGGGATCCAGCAATTGTGTTCTCCACAAAAGACTGGTGTCTGTCCAGAGAAGAACACTGAGCCAGATTGTGAGTATGCAGCCTCAGAGACTAATCCTTAATCAGAAAGGAGTTGTACTCCCTAACAGTCTCAGAATACTGGCCCCTTTGTTACTCAAACAGAATCTGCATCTCTACCAAGACGGATCAGCATTTATATATAGAAATCAGGCTCACGGAATGAAGTTTGGTGGGGGCTACTCTTCCCTGGATGAACCTTAAAGACAATGCAACCCAAAGCATGTGATTAGCTCTCTATTTAGTTGTCAGAGAATTGGGCCTGCATGTGGCCCAAGCCTGCAAGCCCCTATTCACACTAAATTAAAAAGACTGCCAGGGCAGGAGGCCACTCCTCCTCCACAGTGGACTGGCCTATGCCCCAGTTCCACAGGGGACTGTCTCAAACATGTGATATGGATGAAAGTGTGTAGAGGCAGTGACACAGCTCTGATTGACGTATGGATGAAAGAAACTAAATATTCCCCACCCCTACCACTCAAAAAAGTTTTAGCCCACTCATTTGAAGACAAAGAACTAGCCCAACTGCTGCTCATGGCATGTGTGGAATTATTCCAGCTGGAGGAACTCTCATGGACTAAGCATCCCACAACACAAAGTGAGATGGTTCCAAAAATTCAAGAACTGCAGAGCCATTGGAAGGTGGGGAATGCATTTACACTGGACAATTCCACAACTCCTTGACCATGAAGCTGGAATGTGTTTCATTTGGCTTCTACAACAATAAATCTGGGCTTGCCCCTGGATTAGTTGGCCATACACTTGATAGCTGGAACTTCCAGGACTAATGCAGTTTGGAAGACTTAATATTTAACATGAACATTTATTGAATACCACAGGAGTATCATGAATAAAGGTTTCCAATCCTTACTGATATTCAGATACCCACTGCTTATCAATGTAATTGTAAAATTAACTATAGTGTAAAATGTAATATTCATACAACAAGGTTTGAGATACAGAAATGTTTTCCAAAACTGAACTATACTTCATACTCACATTCAATAAGCATTTTCCCCATTTTTACCCAGATTATTTTAAGATACTCTATACATTATGCCATGATCTTTTAAATTTTGTTTTTCGCTTATAAAACACAATAGCATGAAAGTTTGAGTATAAATGCATTACATCATCTTCTGTAGCACAAATTCTTCATAGGGAATGTACTCTGAACCTATATATTTGGCCTTTATTATGTCCAGAGTGATTCAGAATCAAATACAGTATTGTACATTTAAGACAGTTCAGTGGCTAGTTACTTGTAACTCCTACTAAAAAGGTTTTGATTGGACTTACTGTTTTCTTCTGTGTATGAATTACAACCATTTACTGTTGCAGAACTATTTTGGATCAGGCTTATATTCTCACTCATGCTATGTTTACACTACTACAAATAGTCTTAGCTTTTCCGCTGCAGTGTATTTTTTGCATATACTCTACTAACATATGAAAGTTACTTGGATGAAATGTCATTTTCATTTTTTGAACCTGCCCAAATCTGGAGTTTCCTTTGCATTTCACACTTCTCCAATATATTTGTCAGTGCTCTTTTCTTGTTTTGACAGCTGTCACTCAAAGTACAACTTTTGGAGCCATACTCTGTATACTATTCACTTCATTCTCATCTGAGTCAATTAAATGTTGATTTTCCAAAGGTTTAGAGCTTTCATTACACAAATACTCTATTCTATCCTGTCGACTTGGGCTTTTGAATAGATGTTTCTTCTGGTGCATTCCAAGAGCAGCTGCTGTCTTGCAAATTTTGGGGCACTGAAGACATGCATATCCTTTTCCATTGCGTTCATGTACATGTCTTTGTTCATGATTCCTTTTGGTAGAAAGATATAAAAAACTCTGTAAGCAGAATTGACAATGGTAGCGTTTTTCTCCAGTATGTATTCTTTCATGTATTTTGAGCGTTTCATTTAAAGTGAATGCCTTACTACAATATTGACAGACAAAATCCTTGACACCCAAGTGAATGCGTTCATGTTTCTGTAGGTTTCCTGGAATTGAAAAACACTTACCACAGGTTTTACAAGTATACGGCTTTTCCCCCGTATGACATCTCATATGCATTTTTAGTGTGGATGGGCTCTGGAACTGCTTTTGGCATAATTCACAAACATAAGGCTTTGAAGTAGGTACATGCCAATGTAAAGGTTCTTGGATTTCTTCAGTGGAAGATTTCTCTCTCTCACAGATCTCACAATGAAGATTAGGCATTTCTGTGTTTCCTTCTTTATTGATGCCCTTTTCTTCAGGAATGTTTCTAAGTGCATACTCTCTATTGCACGTATTTTGACTTTCACCACTGGAATTCTTGTTTCCAAGATTCTTCCTCCATTTGACTTTTCTCATTTTTCTTAGCTGTTTAGATTTCTTTTTTGGTTTGTAATTATAATAAGGTCTCCAGGGTTTGTCATTAGAATCCTGATCACTTACATCATCGTACATTTCAGTCAGTTCCATACATTCTGATCTGCAAAGCCTAGCTGGGCTTCTTTCTTTTCTCTCGGTTTCAGGCTCCTGAGGCAGACTGTCCTGTTCAGATTCATATTTAGACCTTCTTCCTCTTTTATAAAAGAGTTTAGATCCTAAAATATGTCTTTTTACAATAGCCTCATTCCCAATTTTTACTGTTATTTGACAAAGAGGAGCAACATTACTATCAGTAGATGTTCCAGGTAAGGCAGGCTTTGCAATGTAGGTTTCAGTTTTACTTGATTCTTGAACAGTATCTGTAGTCTTGTTAGATGAACCCCCAGATCCTGTAATATACTGTAACTCTTTGAGTGTTTCTCCTCTATTGTACAAAAGTGTTTTCTTTTTTTCTTTAATAGTTTTTGCTTTAGTAATGCCTTTGCCATAATTGTCTGACCCATGTTTACAGTCATCTTTTATGGACTGACTGGCTGTGTTATTGGAGGATATTGTCTTACTGCTTCCTATAGAAGTGACTGCATTACTGTGCATTATTACTGATGAAACTCTACTACTGTGCATTATTACCGAGGGTGCTGAGCCGCTATAGTTAATAACAGAGGTTGAATTTTCATTCACATTACTGAAAGACAGAACGGAGGAATCACATTCCTGAGAACCAGAACTAAGTTCATTTGCAGCTGAGGGCACTGATTTTTCCGCAGTAAAAAAGTCACTTTGTAGGTCAGAATTTAACATTCCTACTGCCCATGATGAAACATTCTGAATATTCATAGATGATGTTGCATCATTGCATGAAGATGTATTCAAGGAAATAGTGGTATTGTTTGTTAATATATTATTTTGAAAATTCAGCGAAGGTAGTTCAGAGTTGAGAGAATTCTGAATAATGCAGGTACTAGAAGTTGCTTCATTAACTTGGTTGTTTGCTTGTACATTTTCATATGAAGAATTCTGGTAGGACTTATAAGGTAGCCTTCTGCATTTCATAGGCAAAAGCCTATAAAGTTTGTAAGGATACATGCTAGGCTTTAAGCTTCCATTAGCTGTTTTTTTATTTACTGCAAGTCGATGGTCAATTGCATGGAAAGATTTCTGATGATTTTTCAGTATATAATAGGTCATGAAAGTCTCAAGGCAGAAAATGCACTGATAACGCCTTTCCCCTGTGTGCCAGATTTCATGTCTGGTACGATATTCAGCTAATGCAAATACTTTGTTGCAGTAATGACAAGGATAAGTTCTTCTCCATGAATGCACATTTGCATGTCTTCGAAGGCTAGACAATGTTACATAGCTACGTTTGCAAACAATGCATGTATATAATATCTGCCCATCAACAACTTTAACCAAATGATCTGTTTCTGGCAAGGTGCAGTTTGCACTGGAGTAATCAGTAATATTGTTTTCAGACAACAGGGGCTCTGTGTTTCTTCCATGTGAGCTTCCATTTCGTTCATCAGTAGTAGTATAGTTATCTATAATTTTTTGTTCATTTACACTCTGAACAGATATACTGCCTGAACTCCTGCAAACTTGTTCATGATTCTCCAGTCTGTTAAGATTTGAAAATTGTTTGCTGCAGTATTTGCATATTAAAGATTCCTGATGATTTGTGTGAAGCTGAAGATGGGTACTGAGTAAAGCTCTGTCATCAAATGATCTGGTACAACAGTTACATCTGTAAACCGGTGGAATAACTGTTCCTATGGATCCAGGGATGTTAGCAGATTTATTTTCCCCTTCTGTGGAAAAAAGTAAGTCTCCTGTCTTATCATTAGTGAAAGGAATAATCGCTTGACCTGTAACTCCTTCTTGTTGAACCTCTGTATTAGTTACTTTGGGGGCTGATACTTTTGCTATAGCCAGACCAGTACACTGGGGTTTAAAGGCCATCTTTGGTGTACCACATGCTTGTTTTATTGGTGGAAGCAAAGGTGTTGTCTGGAGAGTTTCATAATTGTCTTCACTCATTTTATACAGAGGGCTGCTGTCATGTTCTAAAAAAGGAGTTCCTTGAAAAGCATCACCTCCAGAAGAAACTGCATAGGAGTGTTCAGCTAATGTACTGGCTGGCTCAGCATCTTTCCCAACATCTTCCCTATCAAGGCCAATATTGGTTGCTTTAATTGTCTCAGACACCTTTTTAAAACTTGCTCTCAAGTCAAGTGGAGAAAACAAATTGTTACTATTTTCAGTTTCAAAAATTGAAAATGCATTTGTGATTCTTGGCCCATTTGTGATAGCTGAATCTTCATGTCTTTTTTCATTTTTTTCTTCTTTGACCACCCCTTTTTCAGTAATACAAAATGTATATGGACAAGGGGAATTTGAAAAATTAATGTCTGTAAGATCTTCCAGAAACGATATTCCCAGTTTTTTCCCTGCAGCTGCAAGGTCTGTTACAGTCTCCTGTCTCTTAACAACTACTGTGGAACTGTAGATATAATTAAGTATTTCAGTAAACACTTCAGCCTTAAGATCATCTAACTCCAGGACATGTCCAGAAATACAGATCGTATGACTCCAAAATATATTTTTGAAATAAAGGCTTGAAGCTGCTAGTACATTACTGTGGGCTTTAAATTTGGTATCTTCCACAATTATAGTGACATCACATAAAATACCCCGAATGCGCTGTTCATTTAAAATGGAGAGTACCGTGTCACTATGAAAGTCATCCTTGAGATCCTTTGAATGGGACATGACTGTCATCTACAAAAAAAAAAAAAAAAAAGAAAGAAACAAAAAAAGTTAATAGTTAATTTTGCTTTTAAAAGCTATTACAAAAAAAACCAGCTCTGTAATTGGGGACTTTCAGGTTTGTTTTGTTTTGTTTTTAATTCCGGTTAAAAGGGAGGGTGAAGTTATGCAATAGCATTTTCAGGTAAAAAACTTGGGTCTGATCCTGCAAAAATATTGATAGTAATAGGGTGACTTGTCAGGGAGGTAACTACAATTCCTACTAGTAAATGTTTGCAGGGTCAGGCCCCGTATTTCAGAATTAATTTTAAAGTGTCCCCTGTACCTCCCACTCAATTTTCATACAAAAGTTGATCCATTCTGTAGAAATGGATAAATTATCCAAGAAACTAAAGAAAATAACATTCATTTGTAACTCAAATGCATTTACATACATCATAAATTATATATTCAAAGTATGTTCTGTTATAATGTTTAATTCAAGATCTACACGAATCTTTAAATAATATTTACTAACAGATTAGGGATGGAGGAGCTCTGGTGGCCTCTCAGGAGCAGTGACAGGAGAACAAGCATCTCTCTCAGGGGTGGCAAATATTCTGGCCTGTGGGCCACATCTGGGTATGGAAATTGTATGGTGGGCCATGAATGCTCATGAAATTGGAGGTTAGGGTGTGAGAGGGTGTGCAGGCTCTGGGATGGGGCTAGAAATGAGGAGGTGTAGGAGGGGGCTCTGTGCTGGTGTGGGGGGGAGGGCTCTGGGGTGGGGATGAGGAGTTTGGGGTGTAGGAGGGTGCTCTGGGATGGGACTGAAGAGTATGGAGGGCGAATCTGGGCTAGGGCAAGAGGTTGGATTATGGGAGGAGGTCAGGAGTGCAGGCTCCAGGCAGTGCTTACTTCAACCAGCTCCCAGAAGCAGCGGCATGTGCCTCCTCCAGCTCCTACGTGGAGGCATGGCTAGGAGGCTTTGCGCACTGCGCCATCTGTAGGTGCCACCCCTGCAGCTCCCACTGGCCAATGGGAGCTGTGGGGGCGGGCCTTGGGACACGGGCAGCATGCAGCTCCCCTCCCTCTCCACCCCTAGCTTCTCCCACGCATAGGAGCCGGAGGGGAGATAGTCCACTGCTTCTGGGAGCCACATGGAAAGTCCTGACCCTGCTCTCCAGCTACATATGCACATAAGCAGGGTATTGAGCAACAGTGCCCTAAGAAAGTCAAATTGATTGATGTTGGCCCAGATCCTCAGCTGGTGAAAAATAGAAGTCAATGGAGAGATGCCCACTTGTATGAGCCTAAAATCTAGATCACACCATCAGGCACGTACATTTTAAATGATGTTGCATTGTGTAGTTTTTTCATTAAATTTGCATAGGTGATAATAAGAGATATTAAATATTAATTAATTTTAATTAGAATACTGACTAAAATTTGTGTTAGTTTAAGACCGTTATCTCTTTTGGCCCACTATCCGAAAACGCAGACATCATTAGTTTCTAGTACATGAGACTATCTTCTACATAAAGAGTACTGATCAAAATATGTTCTTTCAGGCAAGCAGCCACAATACCATAGAGATATTGTACTAGCAATTACTTTTTTTCATAGACAACGTCTGACATTACATCAGACTTGTTCATGTGATATGGCATTAGAAACACAAGCGTCAGATGTCAAAAACAGATCTCACAAAAGAAGCTATTAAGTTACTTCCTGTATAAGAAAAAAAATACTGTCAACTCTACCTCCCAGTGACTAAGGTAAGAGAAGCTTGCCAGTATTTTTTTTAATCATTCTTTGTAATAGCATAGTTAGTGTTAGTTTGAAAGGACAGATCATCTGGCACACCGTTGCTAAGTACATGAGATGGCTGTTTCTACACTAAAATTATTTTATACAGAAAGCCGTAATAAGTGAACTGAAATGTTCGTAATAGAAAGATTGGCTGATTCTTCAGCCAGTTACTTTAACATACCATCTTTAGGGGAAAATACTCATGATTTAGACTTGTACCTGCATGCACACAGATTACAAGCCTTTATAGTCTCTGAATCATGGACTCTGCTTAGTACAATACCGCTTTTCATAGCTTCTTTGGGGAAAGCGTAAGTTATGATTGGTCATTAATCTTGTACTATACTCTACACCATCTGGTATATTTCTCAGTGAAAAGCTACATGAAAAAAACTCCAATATGGACCAAGCTGTTTTTCACATGTAATACATTTTGCTTCCCTTCGTCTTGGCGAGTACAATCCCAAAATAGTTTACCTGCATAGGTGCTTCAGTGCTGGAGCACTCACAGGGGAAAAAAATAGTGTGTGCTCAGCACCCACTGGCAGCCCTGTGGATCAGCTCCTTCCCTTCCCCCCAGTTCTCCTGCACACCTATGGGCCCTGCCAATCAGCTCCTCCAACTCTATCCCAGCGCCTCCCACGGATCATTGGTGTTCAGGAGGCATTGGGGGTGGGTGAGAGGGAAGAGTGGGGTCAGCCCTGTGGAAGCAAGGGGGAGGAAATGGAACAAGAAGCAAGGGGGAGGAAATGGAACAGGGAGGTGGTGGGGCCTTGGGGGAAGAAATGGTGGCAAGGCCTGGGGCAGAGCAGGGGGCTGAGCACAATCCCCCACCCAGCCCCGCCCAGGAACTATAGAAGTCAGTGCCTCTGTTTGTGTGTCCACAAGAATTGATTCTCCACTACCTTGCACCCTGCATAGTCCTATACAGCTGTGCAAAGTGAGTGTCAAATGCTACCCTAACAGAATTCTCCACTCACTTTGCACTGGTGGTAGCATTCTACACCCACTTTGTAAAAGTGTAAATGACAATACAAGGCGCAAGGGAGTAAGCAATCAGGGCTATAGTTTCCAAGGGATCCATACTAAGGTTGTGAAAGCAAATAATCAAGAACTCTTGATGGGCTACACAGTTACACACTCCCTATAGGAACTACTCATGTTGGAAGCCAATCTGAAGTATTGCTGTTTGAACGTCTGCTGTCCTTCATTACAGAGCTGTAGACAGAATTTGTAATTTTGATTATAGTGTAGCCCAGATCATATGTAAACTCCATAGTCATGACAGGTTTCTTGGCTACATTGGTAAAAGTCCAACCCAAGGAGACTAGTACAAATTTTTTATCGTCCCATGTCTGTGAGAATCTCATAGGAACACAGAACTGGAAGGAACCTCCCAAGTCAGGGGTTCCCAAACAGGTAAGCGCCTGGCTGGCCGCAAGATGTTCTCAAAAAACCAGATAACAAAATGGCAGATAAAATTCAGTGTTTATAAATGCAGAGTAATGCACATTGGAAAACATAATCCCAGCTATACAAACGAAATGATGGGGTCTGAATTATCTGTTGCCACTTAAGAAAGCTCTTGGAATCATCGTGGATAGTTCTCTGAAGGATTCTGCTCAGAGCATAGCATCAGTCAAGCAAGCTAATAGAATGTTAGGAACCATTCAAAAAGGGACAGATAAGACAGAAAACATCATAATGCCTCTGTATAAATCCCTGGTACACCCACACCTTGAATCTTGCCTGTAATTCTGGTCGCCCCTTCTCAAATAAAGATACATTAGAATAGGAAAAGGTACACAGAACGGCAACAAAAATGTTTAGGGGTATGGAACATCTTCCATATGAGGAAAAATTAAAAACACTGGGACTTTTCACTTTGGAAAACATATCTAAGGGGGGATACAATAAAGGTCCATATAATCATGAATGGTGTAGAGTAAGTGAATACGGAAGAGTTATTTAGCCCTTCACATAACACAAGAACCAGGAATCACCCAATTAAATTAGTAGGCAGCAAGTTTAAAACAAACAAAAGGAAGTATTACTTCACACAACACAGAGCCAACCTGTGGAACTCCTTACCAGGAGATGTTGTGAAGGTCAAAAGTATAATTGGGTTAAAAAAAGAATTAGGTAAGTTCATGGAGGACAACTCCATCAATGGCTATTAGCCAAGATGATCAGGAATGCAACCCTATGCTCTGAATATCTTAAGCTTTTAATAGCCAGAAGTTGGGAGTGAATGACAGGGGATGGATCACTAGATAAGTGCCCTGTTCTGTTCATTCCCTCTGAAGCACCTGGTATTAGCTACTGTCAGAAGACAGGACACTGGGATAGATGGACCACTGGTCTCACCTAGTGTGGCCATTGTGTTCTCATGCAAGCAAATCAGTGTCTGCCACGTCTGCCAATGGCAGATAAAATGCATCCCAAACTATCTGCTACTGAAGAAAAATGTTATAATTTAATGTTTTAATATTATGTTCTTATATTCTTAATTAGTTCATTTCTCCCTCTGTTAAACTTTTGGAAACCACTGCCAGGTAAGTGCCAGATGCTCAAATACTCTTTGTTGTGTTTCACTGAAGATCTTGTAACGCATGACTGAAGCCTGGAGTCAAAGCTGGGTGGGAATCAGTGAACAAACCAGAGATGTTATAGTTGTCTATCACTATGCAAAACAATAAATGACAAAATGGTCAGAACTATTCTTTTTTCATTTTCTTACTACAGTTCTACCTTTCCTTACAAAGATCAAAACTTTGAAAGAGGTACTGGTATCTCCTGTTACTTATAAGCATCAGACTGTAAAATCATACTTATGGTTTTTATCTTTGCACTTTATATTCACCTTCTTTTTAAGGGCGTACACATAATTTTGTAAATGCTTATTTTTAAGAATGCCGCATATGAACTACAACATTTTATATCTCACCTCTTGCTCACCTTAGGTCATTAAAAGAAAAAAAGGTGGCGATTCAACAATCTCTCTTTCTACTTTATTACCTAATTAACTAAAGTCAACATAGTTATGTATTATTTCTACAATTCCACTTACATTTCCTGTTTTAGATTCCTGCTTCTTGTGCGTGTCACTGTAGACATAGGATACTACTTCCCTTTTATAGCCTCCTCAACATTTATAGGCTCTTAATCATATTTCTCAGTCATCTCTCTTCTGGAATGTTTTTGCTACATTTTACCGTATATTTCGGCATATAAGACGCCTTTTTAACCCCCCAAAATAGCCTCAAAATTAGGGGGGGCGTCTTATACGCCAAATATATTAAACTCACCGGGCAGCTGGAGCTGGGGCGGCTGCAGGTGGCCCGGCGGGCGGGGCGGGGCGGCGCTTCCCCCCACGAGTCCCCCGCATGTGTTGGGGCTGGCGGGGAACAGGAGCAGCTCGGGCCCCGGGGCCCCTGGGAGCGCCCGCCCGCGCGGCGGGGACGGGAGAGCGGCGCGCTCCCAGCAGCCCGCCCGCGCGGCGGGGACGGGAGAGCGAGGCGCTTTTTGTGTGTGGTGGTGGGTTTTTTTTTTTTTTTTTTTTTTTGTGTCCGGCTTTTTTATTTAAAAATTCGGGGGCATCTTATACGCCGGAGCGTCCTATATGGCGAAAAATACGGTAATTCAGACAAGAGTGCCATAATAGGGGAACTTAAATATAAACATATTATGTTAACACAGTCAGATCTCTCAGGTATAGGAATGTGAACAGCTTCTCACTCACTATTAAATTGTGGGGATACCACTTTCTCAGTTTTGTGGTTCATCACTTCCAATTCACCTTTCACTTCTTTTTGTGAAGTTTCAATGTAAAATTTTTCCATGCAGGTGGAATCACATCAATGTCCCTGAGGCAACTTTAGTATAAGAGGGGTACAACTGACACTTTCTCATACAGATTAAGGATATGTGTACTACAATAAAACACTTGCAACTGGCTCGGGATAGCTGACTCAGGCTGCAGGGCTATAAAACTGGAGTGTAGACACTAAGCGGCGGGCTGGAGCCCGAGCTCTGGGACTCTCCTGCCTCGCAAGCCTGAGTCTCTATACTGCAAGTTTATAGCCCCACAGCCCCAGCCCAAGTCAGCTGACATACGCCAGCTGCAGGTGTTTTATTGCAGTGTAGTCATACCCTTACCATCTCACCTATAAAGTCAAAGTCTTGTCAGCGTGTCCTAGATAGCAGCAGAAAGTATGAGTACTACTCAGTGGGCCTGTCCAAAGTGTAAAACCCTTTTAAAATTATATTTTTCAATGCAAGCAATATTTCTGTCACCAAAAGGTTAAAATATGTCTTTGATGAAACTCTAGAATTTTTTTGTGAAACATTAAAAATTGTCAAGTTTTCAAAATTCTTCCTGTGGCGGGGTGACCACCCGCCCCCTACCGGAAGGGGCTGGAAAGAGCCCAGAAATATCCCTGGAAGGGGTTAAGGCTGGGAGCTAGCAGGCTTCCAGGCCTGATTGGGGAGTGGGCCCAGCTGAGAGGCCACGCCCCAAACACTCCCAAGCCAGATATAAGGGCTGGGAGGCTGAGAGAAAGGACAGTCTCCTCTGTACTCAGAGGTAGACAGGCCTTGCTGCAGGAGCTTAAGCCAGGTACCTGGGTTAGGGCAGAGGGAGCTGGGCAGGCTCTAGCCAGAGAGCCCCAGGCCTCCGGGCCTGACAGAAGGCCCGACCAGGAGTACCAGGGTTGCAGGGGGCAGCCCAGGGCTAGAGATAGCAGCAGCAGGCCAACCCTCCTTGCCTGTGATGAGAGGCCACGATACTGCAGCCTGCCCCAGTGAGCGGGGGCAAGTGGTGACTGGCAGTGGCACATTCTGAGGTGAGGTGGGGATAGGGGGTAGAGGGTTCCCCCAGGGAGGGGAGAACCTCATACCAAAGGGTGTACTGCAGGGGTGCAGCACCCACAGGTAGTGGGCACCGGGGTCCGGGAGAGACATGGGGCCAGGAAAAGAGTGGGGCATCAACCTGCGGAGGGCGCTCCGGATGCTGGTGAAGGCTAATTCCCCGGATCGACCAGCGGGAGGCGCCGCAGGAGTGAGTGTGCGCCCTGTTACGCTTCCCATAAAGGTTCTCATGCTAAACGGATTCTGCTGCATCTAGTAGTTTCCTTCTGTGTGTTGCCCACAAGGTGGCGCTGGATTCACACAAAGGAAGCACTATATTCTTTTGTGTTTCAATTAGTGAAATAACGGAGTACACCATTTCAAGAATGATCTGAATAAACTATGCCTGCCAGATTGAATAAAGTTATGTATCCTTGTTTGTGTAAGAGTGCAATAAAACTAACCTCTCCTCTTTAGTGTAGTTACTTCCAAAGAATCTGTTTGTTACATTTGAAATGGAGCCTCTCAATCCAACAGTATGTTTGACAGCATTCCAATTATCTAGATCAGTGGTTTCCAACCTGTGATCCACAGACCTCTGGTGGTCCATGAAAAATTGTTGGTACCATAGGACAGTGATTTTCAACCTGTGGACTGCTGAAGGTCCGCAGACTACGTCTAAGATTTCCAAATCAATCCACAATGCCATTCAACATTTTTTAGGAGTCCGCAAATGAAAAATGGCTAAAAACCACTGATCTAGATGATAACTTGAGGGTACATCCTGTTTAGTGGGTTATAACTATATCCTGGGCTAAATTAAAGCCTTGGCTGAAGGCTGAGGTGTTTATTAGACTAGAATATGATTATTACTGGTGTCAGAAATCACCCTCAAGTTATTATAATACTGAAATGTCAAATAGTCCAGTATATTTCAGAGATAGTGAGACTAAAGTAATTATTCTTTAAATGGAAAAAAAGCAGAAATGTTTTGGTCACTGAATGAAATGCTAAATTTTCGTGGCCATATTTGTTGAGGGCATAAGGATGATAGGGCCCTAGGGCAGAGTGAATCTGAGTGCAGGGATTTCCACACTGTGTGGGCAGTGACAATTATCATGCAGCAGCGAGTCAATAGCAGCATAACTGCCATTGTGCTCTGACTGGCTGAGATTTCAGAATAATCCCTGATAATCAGACAACTCTGTGGATAGTCAGATGCAGGTCGATCTCATATCAGCTCCTTGTCCTCTTCTTTTCCCCTACTTACTACTGTACTCCCTGAATATATTTGGTAGCCCAAATCATTTGAACGGAGTATACACCCCATCCTATTGTTTACTGAACATTAAACAGGGTGTTGCAAGTGTGTTCCACAAGACTGGGGAACAAAGGAATCCCCACCCCTCCTGTATGGTCGCTAATGCAGCCTCAGGCCATGGTTACACTTACAAGATTATAGCGCTTTTGGATATAGCGCATCCCATATACAGCAATAGGTATTGCACTAGAGCATGTCCCTCCAACACTAGAGCATGGCCACATTTGCGGCGCTTCAGGCGGCATTAGGAGTAGTGCAATAGGGCAGGTATCCCACAGAGCACCTCTTCCCGATCTGGCGCAATGCCTTGTGGGAAGGGGGCGTCACTTGCGGGCATTCTGCATCCTGTTCCAACTCCCGGTGATGCTTTGTGTCATATCCCAGCAATCCCTGTGTTTCCGTCCACCTAAGGGGCCATCTTTCAGCAAGTTTCAGCAAGGCGCGCTCCGTCGTCCGTTTTTTCGTGTGCCGTGATGGATCGCGAACTGCTGAGGAGCATGCTGGCGAGTGTC
Organism: Sternotherus odoratus; assembly: GCA_032164245.1. NCBI lineage: Eukaryota > Metazoa > Chordata > Testudines > Kinosternidae > Sternotherus > Sternotherus odoratus. Next base: position 26,630,192 of record JAVMKO010000009.1, read on the forward strand.
GCCAGCACAACTCTCTGTGCAGTGGAGTTCATTCTTGACATGGAAGGTGACAGTAGTGATGGGTCTGAAGACGAGCTTGAGCCGAGGAACACATTGGACACTAAACTGATCGTCGCTTTAACGGACATGCTCACAACCGTGGTACGCCGCTTCTGGGCACGGGAAATGAGCACTGAATGGTGGGATCGCATTGTCATGCAAGTGTGGGACGATGAGCAGTGGCTGCAAAACTTTTGCATGAGAAAAGCCACTTTCATGGAACTGCGTGCTGAACTCACCCCCATGCTGCAGCGCAAGGACACCAGATTGAGAGCTGCCATCTCGGTGGAGAAGCGGGTGGCCACCCCAGACAACTACCGATCGGTGGCCAACCACTTTGGGGTGGGAAAGTCTACCATTGGAGTCGTGTTGATGCAAGTGTGCAGGGCCATTAATAGCCTCCTGCTATGAAAAATCGTGACTCTTGGTGATGTGTGTGACATATTGTCGGCTTTGAACAGACGGGTTTCCCTAACTGTGGAGGGGCTAGTGATGGGACCCATATACCTATTCTGATGCCCGCCCACCTAGCAGACGAGTATGTTAACTGAAAGGGGTACTTCTCCATGGTTCTTCAGGCGCTTGTGGATCACCGTGGGCGTTTTACTGACATTAATGCAGGCTGGTCAGGAAAGGTGCATGACACACGCATCTTCCGCAACACCGGCCTGTTCAGGAAGTTGCAAGAAGGTACTGTTTTCCTGACCAGAGGATCCCCGTGGGGGAAGTTGAAATGCCCATTGTGATTCTTGGTGACTCCGCTTACTTTTTAATGCCCTGGCTCATGAAACCCTCCACAGGGAGCCTTGACAGCAGCCAGGAAAGGTTCAACTACAGGCTGAGCCGCTGTCGAATGACTGTGGAGTAGGCTTTTTGGTGTCTCAAGGCGCGCTGGCGCTGTCTTTATGGGAAGCTAGACTTGGCAGAGGGAAGTATCCCCGTGGTTATTTCCATGTGCTGTGCCCTACATAATCTTTGTGAGCAGAAGGGCAAAGGCTTCACTGTGGCATGGTTCTCGGAGGTTCAACAGCTGGAGGCCACGTATGCACAGCCAGAGAGCAGGGCTCTTAAAGGGGCGCAGCGCGAGGCTACAAGGATCAGGGTTGCCTTGAGGGAGCATTTTGATGCTGAAAGTGAGTTCTAATGGGAATTTCAGAGGGGTGGGAAGGTGCATTCTGTTAATAAGATAAGGCATTTGCTTTTCTGTAGCTATTAGATACAGATGTGCACCGAATAAATAAACCCATTTATTAAAAATAATTCATTTATTGAACAGCTTTTTCAGATTTTGAAATAAAAGTTGAAAAAAAGTAAAATGTGTGAGAGAGGGGGGGGGGTTCCGTTGGGGTGGGAAGAGGGGGGTGCAATTGGGGTGGGAAGGGGTCAGTCAGAGATTGGCATATGTCCTGGCCTCATAACCTCCAATGCCCTTCGAGTTGCTGTGTTCCCCCAACCCCATTTGCAGAGGGCGATTATGGTTGTTATTAGGGGTTGAGTGCAGTGGATAAGGGTGCTGGGTCTGCGGGTTGGTCAGTGAAGAGAGGGAGTTGGAGGCAGCTGTGGGTGGTAATAACCAGTCAGCTGTTGATAGTGGCCCGAAGCGGACAGAGGGCCAGAAAGGGAAGGGTTAGGGGGGAACTGACAATGAGGGCGGCAAGCACGGTGCTGCTTCTCCTCCTGAATGGCAGTGATCCGCTGCAGAGTCTCTACTTGCAGCTTGTAATAATGTGAACAGCTTGTCAGCGCACTTGTCAGCACACTGCTCACGAGCCATCTCCCTCAACTGGATCTGTTCATCCCTCCGCTTGCTCTCATTCTCCCGCCACTGCTGTGCAACGCAATTCTCTGTTACAGACTGTTGCATAACTTGTTGTAAAAGATCTTTCTTGCTCTTTTGTGGTTTCTTTCTAATCCTCCTCAGCTTCTCAGCTGCAGATAAGACTGACGGTGATGGGGTGTTCAAGGTTGAAACTAGGGAAAGTCAGTGCAAAGTTAAAACAGAGGATTCCCTTGTTCACAACAGGCAGTGCTATGATTCCCCCGCAGTCCATGTTTCTCTGTCCCGTTTGCCTGTCCTACACAGCTATAGCACACAGACAGCAACGGAGCCCCTGCCATGGTGAATTGTTTTTGGATGTAGGGGGAATGACTGTTTCCCTGCCTTGCTGTCCTCTGGCTTGGGGGGAGCGGAGGGCATTTGTGGGAACCGTACTCTGAGCACTGTCCCAACATTCTCTGTGTAGGTGTTCGTGCTGGAAGATATATCGCTGCTGCGGGTGACGGAGCAGGAAAGGGAGGGCATTCTAATGAGATGTGGATCTCGGCCAGGGCCATATGCAGCTTGCCTCTGTGCAGCAATGCTCCCCCCTCCCCCTTCGTAGAACAGTGGCGGGGACTAGTGACCATGGACGGGTCAGGGACCACGCTGGCTCTCCCAAGAAACTTGCGCAGGCACATTGCAAGAGCTCTTATTGAGACCTTTGAAGAAATACGGATGACGATTACTGTGATGTGATAGACTACATCAATGCACTATTCCACATGTAGACAAGCATGCAGCAAGCATCCCTTTCCACCCTCACCCAAGTTGCCTGCCTTCCCAATAGAAAAGTAGCTGTACCTGCGCAATCTGCTGCTGCTGTCCTTCCCCCCGCAACCGCCGGATGCTGTGGCTGGCTCTGGCTGCCCTCCGGGCTTGAGAAGAGTTCCTGGCTGCATGTGTCCTGTGACTCCTCCGTGCCCTGGGTCACTGCCGCGGCCGCTGCCTCCTCCTCCTGCTCCTCTCCGTCCTACTCTTCTTTGGCCTCCTCTTCCCCCCCTCCCCTTCAGTGGTGGGCTGGGAAGAAGTGTCCTGGGTGGTCAATGGAGTGCACGTTGGATCGCCACCAAGTATCGCGTGCAGCTCATTGTAGAATTTGCAAGTCACAGGGGCTGCCCCAGAACAGCTGTTTGCGTCACGGGATTTGCAATAGGCAATCCTAAGCTCCTTCACTTTTGCCCGGCACTGCAGAGTGTCCCGGTCATGGGCTCTTTCCGCTATGGCCGGTGATATCAGGACATATGTATCGTAATTCCTGCAGCTAGACCGCAGCTGAGACTGGACAGTCTCTTCCCCGCAACAACTGATGATGTCCATCAGTTGGCTATTGTTCCACGGTGAAGCACGCATATTGCGAGGAGGCATGGCACATGGAGCCATGGCCAAGCAAAATGGTTACCTGAGGAGCACTGCACGCCTGGCTGGAGCAAACAGGAAGGGGATTTTCAAATTTCCCTGGGAATTTAAGGGGCAGGTCTGACATGTGGTCACCTGAGGACACGACAGAAGAGTTTGAAAGTGATGACCAGAGTGGCTCAAACGGGAATTATGGGCCAGGCTGGAGGCTAATTAACGCGCAATGGGTGTCCACATTCGTGCCGTAGCGCTACAGCAGTAGTTCTACAGCTCTTATTCCCCGTGCGGAGGTGGATTACCACGAGCGCTATAAACTCGGATTTATAGTGCAATTCGTGCCTTGCCAGTGTGGACAGGTAGGGAGTTATAACGCTCCTGGAGGCTTTATAGCGCTATAAAGTGCCAGTGTAACCAAGGCCTCAGTTTGCATTAGGCCCTCTGTGTTCTGCACCTTCCGTGCATAAAGGATTGGCCAGCAGAGCTACCTCATCTCTCTGTCCAAACCTCCCTTTGTGCTAGCAGCAGGGAACAGCACAACATGCAAGTTCTGCTGCATCCAGGATCCTTTGCACAGAGGAGGAGCCAGATGAATCCCTAAAATGCTCATGTCCTAGCTAAATGTAGCTCTGATCTTCACACAGGCCCCAAGTCCATCTTCCTTTCCTAGTCTGAAAGGACTGGTTATCTTAGTTTTAAAAATATCCAGAATAACATCGATAAAAATATAAATTAGTCTGTTTTTCTTAGCTTTAATTCTATTCCCTATTCTTAGTCTCATCGGATTACTTACTGCCTCAGAAAAGAGTGCAATGCTACTACTAGCACTATGAAAGGCAGACAGTATCTGCCTCAGTGAAGAAGGGATAGGGGAAAGAAAGTAATATCATTTAGTTTGGCTATGTTCTTTCAGCTCCAGGGTAGAGTAATGGTTATCTTCTTCCTGTACAACATTTTTTTCCTCTTTACCCTGAAATAATCCTCATTTACTGACCTTCAATGCAGAGGTTTTTCTGAGAAACCTGTTTCCCCCGGCACTCTGGATTGTAAGGCCTGGGAAGAATGGAGCTTTCCATCAGAACGGAGGGTAAATTATTCTGTTCTTCTGAATGAATGTTTTGCTTTGCTACTGCATTGGGCTGACTGGACAGTATAGTTATTTTGTATAATGTGATGAACAAGGTCCCACTGGACAGATGCTTTTTGTTTCAAAATCTAAACAAATGTAATGTAATAGGGAAGGAAATGATTTATCTTATATACACATTTTTCAAAAACATAAATAAGGTCATCATCTTCATCCTCCAGAGGCTAGCAGCTTCAGATTTTAGACCACTTGGGCTATGAATGTTATTTGACCAACGTTCATATCTGTGGTCTGTTGTATCAATTCTCTTCCGATATGTGGATTATTACCAGAGCCCTCTGCATTGTAACCACTGCTTACTGTACATCTGACCACTAGCTCAACTTCTTTGTATCTCATGGTCCAGTGCTCTTTGTGCAGCATATTGTCTTGTAGCTATGTGTTTAAAATACACATACAACAATAAACATGTTTTTATAGAATTATCGGAGTCCCTACTGACATCCTTGAATTTTCACTTGCTTCGTAAGACCAACTTTAAAAGTTCAATGTTCCAGCCAAGAAACAATGAACAAGGCTCCCTGTGGAGCACATCAGTTTCACCCTTTGATCACCCATAGAGATTCCAGTGTGGAATTCTCTGTTCACAGAAGCAAGGCACTTCCTCTAAACAAGGACTCACTCCTACCAAAGGGCTGCTTTCTTCCCTTTAGTAATTAGCTATTTTACCACAAACTGAGCTTCTGCTGTCAAAAACAGATGGTAATGAATTCTGGTACAGAGGTTGAATTAGGTGAAAAAAATAATGTTATGTTTCTTAAAAGCAAGAGCATGCTCCCAAAGTTTCTCTGCCTTGTCTTATTTTTTCAACCTGCAACAATGAGAAATGGGGTTTCATAACTTCTTATATCCTTCTGCCAAAGCAAACCTCATGCAGGACAGCCATCATCTAAAAATATATACATCTGCTCATCTTTTGATCAGGTATAAATGAGCCAAGTTTTCAAAAGTCACCTGTAAATTTACACCCAGGATTATTTTGACACAGTTATTTGCATAGACAAAGGCTTTTCTTTCCATTACATTTGAGAAGGGAAATTGTGCAGCTAGTTGTTTAACTGTGCAATTTATGTATGTAGGCTGGGATTTTCAAAGAAACCTAAGGGAGTTAGGTACCAAATTCTCATTGAATTTTAATGGGATTGAAGTGCCTAACATCCTCAATTTGCATTGATAATCCCAGTCAATTTCAATTTATATGCATAAATATTCACATGCCCCAATTTGATGGCAGAAATGTAGATAGCTTCTTGACAATTTGATTCCCCTGAGAGTCTTAATATTCTCACTGTCTACAGCTAACATAATTGAGAGTTGGACAAAAGCATGTTTTTTTAAAAAACAGATAGTTGTTCTTTTAAAACAACTTTAGCTCAACCAAGTTAAAAGTCTTCTCTCAAAAGATGCTAGTGCTCTGCCTGAAGTATCTGAAGTTGCTGATTTCAATATGTAAACTCAAGGGCTCAGAATCTTTAGCCCTTTTTTGTATTTAAAATACATTTTAAATGAAGAGGCCAACAAAGGGCTATCTTTTCAATGGGGCTTCAACTAAGCTTTTAAATTCTCATGAGCAATTTGCATGCATAATCATTTACACGCAGAGATAAAAGAGGCTCCAATCCTGCAATCATATCTGCATGGATGGATCCTTGAATTTGCACTGAACCCTATTAACTTCAGTGGGGAGCTGCACAAGCAGAAATATCTGACCCTGTGCAAATGCTGTCAAGATGTGAGTCACAATCTGCACACACAGATTGTATTTGTATTTAGGAACAGAAGAGTCAGAGGTTCAACCAGTATAGTGTGCATCAATTCTATTATTTGGTTATAGAAATTACTTTGCATACAAAACTGTGCAAACAAATTTAGTATCCTTTTGACATATAGGCCCATGGTATTTTAAAAGTAGATTACTTTTAAATGGTATAACTACACTGTAAAAATAGTTTTCAAATTTACATTATACATGTTATAAGAAGGACACCACAGTTCCATGCTTGCTAATATTGAGAAATGGTCGTACATTTTGGAGGCTTTCTTACACATCCGAGGTCTGAGAATCTCGCATCTGAGGTCTGAGAATCTCACATCTGGAAATTATGCCATGTGGTACTTTAAGACTATTTTAAACTACATAGGCTTAAAAGTTCCAAAACACTCCAAAATAGTCAAGCATTTTCAATCTTAAAGCACAGTGGGAAACAACACATAAGCTCAATATACACAGAATGCAGTACAACTATATGTGTTTCTTCATACCTGTGTATTCAGAGCATTTGATCACTGCCTTTCATAATGCATAGATGCATGCTCCTTAAGTCATGACGCTGGGAAAGGGAGAAACCATATCAGATGACTTTTGTGCCATTGCCCCCAATCCTATGATGAAGTTCAGATGCCACAGATTCTCAACTGCCAGATCCAGGAAGGAGGCATTCCAAAAATGGACCTGAGTGATAGTACACACATTACAGAACATATCTCCAGTGCACATTATGCCTTCATCTCCTAGAATAAGCCCTGGTGTAAGTAATCTCTGGTTAACTCTCTAGGGGCTGTGTATCCACTCCTGAGGCCTACATTGTTTTTACCACATTAATGTTCGCACCTGTTCATCCTAAAAACGCTTGAAGGCTTAACAGGAGACAGGGAAAATATTGCTTTAGGCATTGAATATCTAATAATGTTAGCAAAAGTTGGTAAATTTTTCTAGCTAATACACTGTTTACATAGATAATTTAATACAACTAATTGAGACAGGGCCAAGCCACAACATTTGAAACCAGATCTCAATGCTTCCAATATTTGAGAAAGTTCAGATCAAACATTTTGATTTGGGCCCGGTAGGAACAAGTAAACAGGAGGCCAGGAATAATTTCTAAATTTAAGTGCAGAAAGTGGCTCAAAGATTGAAAGAGGTTTGAGTCAATCTTCTATTTATTAAGCAAATGGTGCTCTTATCTCAACTTCTAGTATTACAAAATAACCAAAGACAACATTCCAGTATTCCAGAACAATTACCCTTTGTCTCTTCATCTGCTTGAAAAAGAAAGTCAAGCAACTTCATTAAATGGCATAAATCCACATTCTTCTGCTAAACAGAAAATTAAAAGATATGCAACCTGACGTACTGCAACTAGAAACACAGCAGACCTTGCATCTTACTGTCTCTGCTGAACAGTTTCAATATTATTTCCATTTTTGCTTTGTTATAAAGTTTTCTTTTTCTTTCTCCCTTCCCCCCTCCCCCCCATTCTTGTTTGGCAATTGATCCATCTGCAGGGCTTTAAACAAAAACAATCATACTGAATTCTGTTACACATTCAGCTAGCAGAAGGCAAGATAAAAGTAGTCTAATCTAATCTGTCCTGTTCCAATTTCAGATTAAACAAACATTCTCTGAATATCTGAGCCAATTTATGTCGGTAACGATCTTTAAAATTACAGATAAACTGATAATTTTACTCAGATCAAATTTAATTTACATTTTAAAAGATTGCACAAAGTGATACTTATTAATCTGCTATATTAACATACATAATAAGGATAATTGTGTATTTTGCCTATTGTGAGTCAATGCAGTAGTTACATTTCTATTAGTATTTACATTATACACTTTTAAACTATGGCCAGTGGAACACAGCAGAAACAAACAAATTTGTTTTCCAACTGATTGTGATGGTCACTAGCGGTTTCCTCTTCCAAACCTATCACTATAATATTAGTTTCTCTTTAGAATGGTAGGTACGTGCAGTTACTCTCAAGGCAAAATTCAGTTCTGCAGAGTAACAGCTTGGGGTCCACATAGTCTGAACATATAGAAGACCTGATGAGCCTATTTTAGACCTGGGCTCTGGGTCAAATTTTGCCCTCAGATTCAGAAGTCAATCAGAGTCAGCACCATGGATAGGGTGACCAGACATCCCAATATTAGGGGCATTGTCTTATATACGCAACTATTACCCACTCTCTTCCCCACCTGATTTTTCACACTTGCTATCTGGTCACCCTAACCATCCACCCAGTCCTGAAGTCCTTACTCAGGCAAAACTGCCACTGACCTCAGTCTTAAATAAAGACAGAAGGATTGAGCGCTAGGCCCTGATCTCCTCTCCCTTGCACCAATTTTATATATTGATTTCTGTGGAGTTACTCATGATTTACACTGATGCAAGTGAGAGAAGACTCAGCCCTCAAACAAATAAGTGTAGACATTGCTCAGGTTTCTGCTAAGTCTCAGGAGTAGGCTGAGGCCTCCTCGCTCCACAGCGCTGTTGCACACATATTGCAAAGGCACAATCAGAGAGACTATGTCAATGTACTGTTATAATTTGCTACAGTTAGACCCAATATCAAACATGATCTAAAGCTAATATATAAACTGTATATCAACACAGCAGAACATGGATACACCCCTTCTAATTGTACCAGTTAAAATAAAATAAGGCAGAAACAGGATATACTGTAGTACTTTGTTTTCTTTAAAAATCACATACTTTTGATTATCGTGCCTATATTTATGTTTGGTCTCATTCTATCAAAGAATAACACTGTACCAAAGTGAATGCTACTCATGATAAATACCATATATTTGACAAGCTGCTGAGAATTATGAACATGTTCACTATATTTAAGGTAATTTTCTTTATTAATGTTACATACAGTAGCATCACTCATAGGACCTGTTCCAAAACTCACTGAAGTTGATAGGAATCTTTCTATTTTTATTCAATAGATTATTAATGTATCATTCAAACATGTCACGGGCCTATGTTTTGTCAATGGAGGCTTTGGCCTCTTTGTTCTGAAGAAGCAGTACTAGGCAATTCTCAGACTTCTCATAAAAAAGTGACTAGAGGCAGCAGCCTGTTTCTTCAATCCTCTTTCCAACCCTTCCTCCTGAGAAACTTCCACTTTCACCCCTTCCAAATTTATTTTTAAAACAGAAGAGAAAGTACTTTATTGCCACAACTCCCAGCTCGGGGGCTTTGGGCAGAGAAGCATGCCATAAGCAATGTGGTGTCATGTGACACCCATATGAGTCTAGGGCTGGTCTAGTCAGATATGATATGATCCTCCTTATAACTGAACTCTAGCTCTGAGCTGATCCTGGGCTTCTGAATACTTCAGCTTCCACTATTTTCAATGGGAGCTGTAGGCACTTACAGGAGGCGGTTCAGCCTTTTGCAGTATCAAGCTCTCAGAGAATGCTTTCATGTGCCAGTTTTGTCTAGGAATTCTGGGTCTAATCTGAAACCCACAGAAATAAATAAACTTTGGATCATTTGAGAATTTAAAATCCACTTCTGAGCATGCTCAGAAAGCTGTTTTTATAGCAATTTTCACTATGCGTGTGTTCCTATGAGCACATACTATGCAGATGCATTCTGCTGGTTAGTATGCATTCATCAATGCACATCTGCAGCTTTGTTAATGCACCTTTTATTAGTATGTGGTTGCTAAGGAAACAGGTTATTGTCCAGTATTAATTCTAGCAAAAATATAATTGAGCAGTTGTTCTAGGACCATGTATTAAAAATAAGTAAGATTTAGGTTTTACAATATATGGCATCCACCACATTATATATCCAGTATAACCTGAAATAACTTAATTTTAGTGTTCCACTGATATTTGGTTTAAACTGCCAGTGCCATGTATTTTATTATTTTTTGGAAAATGAACTGCAGCTTCCCACCAGTACATCATATAGAGCTGTCTAGTAAAAGTGTATTTATTTTAAGCTATTACAGAACACATTTCAAGATTATTTTCTGGAATTTAAAGTATTTTTTCATTTCTTTTGTATCATGTTTGCCCCTGTAACAGTAGGCCCCATCATTGCTATTTTAACCCATCTGACACCCACTCACATCAGCGAGTGGGGGAAATTGATGGGGCTGGAGGTGAAAGAGGGGGACAGTCCTAGCAGCAGGGGAGAGAGACATCTGCCAAGGAGCAATGTGTGGCTCCTTCCCCGGGAATCTCTAGCACCCATTGGGCAACTGGGGAAAGAGGGTGCTGATTGGCCAGCATTCCCCAGCTCTCAGGATTTAGCCCAGCACAGGGGCCGTCACATGGAGCCTCTTTCTGCTCCATTCCAGCAGCCCACCCAACCCAGCTGAACTAGGAACGGGAACCCAGCCTGACAAATGCTGTCGGTCTGGCTGTTCACCTGTTTACAGGGTCAGGAAAGGATTTTTTCCCCCATGAGCCGAATTGGCAGAGGACCACTGAGTTTTTTGCCTTCTTCACAGCACCTGCAAGCCACAGGGGGTTAAGCAGGAATGCAGTTGCTACTTAACTGAGGTACTGGGATGGAGTTGTTTATTCATCACAACTTCTGGCCAGTTTCCAGGGCAATTAAGAGAATAAAATGAACGATTCCCAGAGGTAAAAGACCTGAGATTTTTGATGATGAGCCATGCGCTTATGGGATAGGGTGAAACCTTGTGGCCTGTGCAGGTTGTCGACCTCGCAGGCTGAGGTCCCCACCATGCTGCACCGTCTTTCCTCCTTGTGGGGGGGAGTGCTGGGAATCAGAGAGAAGCGAGTCCTAGGGGATAGGCTCAGGCGAGCCTACCCCACATTATGGGCTGTATGGTAAAGAGCCCTGTAACCCAGTTACAGGTTATAGGGTAAGGACCCCTGGAACCTCTGCACTGGAATTAATTAAATGCCTAATATAGAACAGCAGGGATAATAGGTGGGCAGTGCATCTTCCTTGTGTTAAAATTTATTAAAAGTTGCAGCCTGCCACATAATTCCATGCATGAGTAGGGCCTCATTTTACCACTGTGTCCACATCAACTCAACATGACTACCAGTGTGATCCTGAAAAAGCACACATATGAATGTGCAAACACACACACATACGAAGTAATACCATTAAAGTCAGCGGGACAACTCCCTTGTTTCAAGATTATCTGTATAAAGATGTGACAGATCAGGTCCTAAATTAACAAATTCTCAGGATTTTCAAAGATTATTTTGTTTTAAATAAACATGGCTCTGCCCAAAGCATATAGCAGTTATTCTAATTTCACATTGTTCCAACTTCACAATAAAGGGGCAGGTGGCAAAAGTATATCTTCCATGCAAAATTTAAACTTACCTTAAAAAAATCCAATAATTTATCGTACTATATCTGTTTTGAATGCCATCTACCTTTCATCTCAAATTACGTCCAGTGCACTTTAAAAAAAATTATGTACTGTACAAAGGACTCACTTTATCCATTATTGAGGTACAGTCACATATAAAAGGCAGAATGCAGCAGCTATTCAATATCACACAGCAAAGCTACAAGTAGGTTAGGCTGGTATGAGATGAACAATACAGAATTCAACTGAAACTGCAAAAGCAGTTTTAGATAAACGCAATGTATAAATTACCCATATTAGAATCTGGCCAGGACATTGGGTTAATTCCTCTACCTTTTAAAATCATCACTAGTGATCAGGACTTTCTGTTTTATGGATAACAGGAAGAAAAAAATCCCTCCCAGGGGACAGGAGATCCAACTGGTAGAGACTTCTGCATACCACTTTGTCAAGAGCAAAGGAGCTTGCTCCTCATCCATGGATCCGAATGTGGTTCATATGGATCTTGGGAGTTTCATAAAGACTACAGCCTTCTGCATGGAGGACCTATGCCTCCGCACTGCTTAAGTGGCAATCCCAAGAAGAGGAGCTGAACTAAGGACAAGACACCAGTACTATTTTCTCACCATACTTGCCATTCCCCTAAACATAATTTGGAATTCTGTGCCCAGAACAATAGAAACAGACAATTCGAAATCTATGTCTGTAAGGGCCTGCACACATTTTCATTGCCAAAGTGTTAACCAAACCATTAAAAAACGCTATCCATGCTAGCTGGGTTTCAATGTGGTTTGGCTGTTTAGCATAAAGTAGGCATAAGTGTTTTACTAGCTTGTTCTAGAATTGAAAAGTAGGATCTCATCTAGGGAAGAGAATGGTTTTTAAAATAAATATGATTTTTCTTCAATGATGAGACAAGCCACTTTTAAACAGGATTTAGATAATATAGTATGCCAATGTAGATATGATCCAAGAGATTGGGGACTGCAAAATATTTTCATTACAACATATATTTACATTATTAGATAACTCCATGGACTCCCATGGAAGCCAATTCAAAATTGTCTTTGATTTTAAATCCTTCCACATACCTGCTCCAATAACTCACAGAGCCATTTTCTCTCTTCTCCCCATCCTGTCTCCTCTGTTCTTGCCTCCCTTTCCACACATTCTCACATCACTGCTGGTGAAAGTCCCTTTTCCTACGCAGCTTCTCCCCTCTGCAACATTCTCCCTTTCTCCCTCTGATCAGCGGACTTCATCTTTTTCCAAAGATCTAGTTTCTCTCTCCCTCTGCTATTATTTAACACTTAAAACACTTTGAGATAAGTGTTTGTATAAAAGATGCTAAACAAAATGAAGTTGTTTTGTAAAAAGACTGATAAGGGGCAAGGTGCAGACCTCGTGAATCACATGATCTGTACCACAGTAGTGTTTAAACAGTTAAGAATAAAAGAGTTAAGTGCCCATCTTCCTTTTACAAATGTACCATTAATCACCTTTGTAAAAACATTCACAACAACTGCAGAATCTGACCTCTGAGTTTCAAATAATAAAGCTGAGCTCATTATACCTCTATTTTCTGTTTTAGCGGAATCCCTTGTCAATATTTCTGTTTTATATAGAGAATGGTTTTCAACCTGTGGTCTGTGAACTGTGGGGATGCACAGATTTTGTTTAAGATTTCCAAAGGGGTCCACACATCTATCTGAAAATTTTTAGGGGTCTACAAATGAAAAAAGGTTGAAAATCACTGATATAGACATTCTGTGGCACCCACATTTTAACTTAAGGTAAGAATAAAAGAAGACTGAATCTAACTCAGCAGGATAATCTGAAATAGCAATACAGTAATAAGTCTTAAATTTATAAACTCATGCCAAAGATTCTGATGAGCATGAAGCTTGAAAACACAACTTTAAGGAATCCTACAGAAATCTGGTATAAGGTCATAAGAAATAGGTCATAAGAGATTTGGCACCCAAACCAGAACTGGCAAAAAGTCAACATCTGACTGGTTGTACTTGGGAAATGGTGCCTGAAAGAGGTACATTGGAGCAAGTACAAAGCCAGAGAGAGTAAAATGTACCTCCCATTTATTAGAAACATACCATTAAAAACACACTTAGCCATCCATGTAGGATGTTTAAACTCAGAACAGCTTGATAATTAATAGAATTCCCCGTAATAAGTGAATCATCTTGTTCAGCACAACAATTGCTGCTCTCAGGCTGACAATGGATTTTCACAGAGGCCAGTGAGGCAGCATTTATTAGTTCAGTAATATCAATTAAAAAAGGATCCAAATTCTGACAAAAGAGAAAATTTGTAAACGGAGTGACAACAAGCAGACTGAAACATACTGATGTAACCAGGAATTAGGTTTTCATTCTTTAACCATCGTGGGTATGTTAATTTGAAGCACAGAGACCAAATAAAATAATTAAAAAATAATTTTATTTGTACAGTGGCTCCTCCCTCCCGCTGAGACATGTACAATATACTAAAAATATTTTAAAACATAACACATAGATTGCCATTTCTCAGCTTTAGTTCTGTAGCAACTAGAATTTCCTTGAAAATAATACCATGCAAGGAACATACAGCACTGAGGAACCGGCTGCTAAGTCATTCCAAGGATAAAATGTATATCAAATTCTTGCAACCAGAGAGAATGACTATAATAAAAATTCTACTTTAAAATGTCACTTGAAACATACACTGGTAAATTTATCACCCAAGTTTGTTTAAATGGAATGGTGAAATGATGACTGCACTGCATCAAACTAATCTAGTAAATAAATCAAATGAGTTTGGAATGATTATTCAGGATTGGCCTATCAAAACGGATGATAGAAGTCACCTTCCTGAACAGTAATATTTATTGGGAATGCACTGAACTCATGATCTGTTTAGGAATAAATTAAAATGACTTATATCACAGTGAAAACTGCTAATGCTATTTTTATTAGCATGAATGGTGGGTAGAACCAAGCTGGGAATCTTTTTTTTTTTTGTGATTATGGTTCTGTGCTTGAGCCTCTTCCACACAAAATGTACTTAAAGTCAAGGACATGAAAGGAAAATGGCTACCGTGCTGCAAAAATATCTTTGCAGTAAGTATTTCTCAAATCATATACCAAGGAGATTAATGAGGAGATACACCAAGCTATAAGCTAAAGGGAGACATTTAGCACAATTTAAGACTGCCTAATCAATTTCCTCTAGCACAGATGGGGTTTGATTTTACAGATACTGTTAAAAACGTTAGACAAGCTGTTTTACCTAAGCAATTATTTACTCAAACTTTGCAGAATCTTGGGGATCCATATATTACAGCAAACCACAAATTAGTTTTGCTAATATGCAAATGCAAGTACTTTCTGAGAATGGTTAAACATTGTGTTTCGGTTGGACTTCAAAATGGGTTTTGTTCAGTGAAAAGTCCGCAGCTGTATTGTTGCTAAATTCAGTGATTGTGAAAGAAGGTTGAAGGATGTTTTCGATTCTCTGCATTTCTCAGCTATCATTTTAGTGATGCTTGTACAGTAGTAATAATGAAACTTCTGTTTTATACAAATGCTGCACAAACCTTGAACTGGATTTCATACTATGCTTAAAATAAAAAGGTACTTAGGTACATTTCTGGAAGCAATCAATGAAAAACAGGAAAAAGCAGTGTTCTGATATGCACAGTTTTACAAACATGGCGTCATTTAAGAAATGATAATCGCATGGAAACATAAAATGAGGTCAGTTTCTCATTTCGAACCAAAAAATTAACTTAATAGCAAAATTTATATTTGCATCATGGTATTAAACAAGAATAACTTTCTTTGCATCTCTACTATTTCACTTTTTCATAGGATTTGGTTGCCAAGGAAACAGGTTCTGGCCCAGTATTAATCTGAAATACATTTATTTCAGCAGATGGTCTCTGAAGTACAATACTGATCATTTATTTTTTTAAATTGCTTAAATTCAGGCTTTTTTATCTACAGCTGTTTGGTTTTAATTTCTGAATCACTTTTGTTTGAAATAAACCATACTGCATTGAACTGATGTTCAGTTTAAGCTGACAGGGCCATTTATATCTATCTCTAAAAACCTTACACATTAAAATAAAAATAAATACTGTAGGGTTTTTTTCTGGTGCCTGATATAGAAAAATATCTGTAATAAAGCAAATTAATCTTTATTTAAGCTTCCACAGAGCACGTTGAAAGACCGCATTACACGGTAGAATTTAAATATTTTTCATTTTTGTTACCCACCTTAACTTTTATTTTTGCCTTTTAACTATGAATCCAATAATTTTCAAAATAATTTTAAAATGCCACTGAATCAATAGGCTTTTCAAAAATTCTTTTGTTGCACAAACGTTGCCACGCCCTTATTACATATGATTATTTGATCAGACATGGTTGCTTCACTTTCACAATAGATTTGTTTATCAGGTGAAAACAATCGTCATGCCAATAGGTGAAGACATACAATTTAGTATTAGGTTGTTGTTTTTTTAATTAACTTCTCAATACATTTGTATACATTTTAAAGCTCACTTTATGTCTCTGCAGCAGCAAATGAGAAATCTACAAAACATGCAAATCTCAACCTACCTGTGTGTACCTCCTAATGCAGTGTTAACATGGCAATATATCCAGCCATTTTTTATGTAAAGCGATGGAGATCAACTGAATTCTTGGTCTTCTCGATAAATTTTTAGAAGCAGTTGTCAAAAATCAGATGGGAAGCAGTTTGAATAGACTGTGATCATGAGAACTGAATTTTTCAATAGGGAAAGCAGGAGTGGAGGGGGAAAAAATAAAGTCCACATCCAAGGTTTTCTGAAACTGCAACACAATGTTGTCTCCCCCACCCTCAGAGCGTTCGAAGAGTAAAGCTGACCACTGCAAAGGCCACTTGTCACATTTACTGAAAATCAGCCTATTGATATCACTGCTGAAAATATAAACTCGACAACCAAAGCCCATTGCACAACGTGGACTGCGTAAGAGTTAAAAATAGATTTGACGTGCCTCCTACCTGCATAATAAATATGTACGTTTCAAGTGCTTTAATCTGATATTCACATTAATTAACAATACAGCATTCATTATTTAAGCTATAGTAAATGCAAAGAGGAAAAGGGTGATACCATCTGAAAGCAGAATTTGCTTTTTTTAAAAAAGGGCTAATACTGTATTTTGAATGTGATGACAAGCTAACAGCTCACTACACTGCAAATGAAAGAAAATTCTAAAGGCGATGCTTAAATATCTAAGCCTGTAATGAAGCACAAACAAGTCTTCACTACTGCATGATATGGTACACAGAGCATTTACATACTCACATTTGAAATACTAGGCATGATATAATGAATTCTATACACAGCATGCACACAGCACAAGCAATGTTAATCCTGCCTGCCATTTTATGCTTGTAGGAATAAGATACATACTGCAGCTCGGCTCTGGTAAGGTGGAGGCAAGGGACAGCTCACCTTAAATGCAGTATCTGATTAATGTTGTAAGTGACACTGCACATCAGCTACAGTCTTGGTTCAACTGCGTGGGAGGGAACAAAGAAAATATCATCAACTGGTGATGCAAGATGAGCCCCAGTCACTGAACAGCGTTCAGCAAACTCCAAATTCTGCAATAATACAGTAGTAGGTATTTCAAACTCTTATCAAAACCTGCCTCTACAGTGACTGCATCTGTCTACTGAGGAAAATAAACCAATTTTTATCTTACTGTAGCCATTCCAGCACTTCTTCAGACTCTGGATGAAGAAAGATTCCATACAGTATGTATTACATTCTGGATGCATTTGCTATGCTCTCTTAATTTTTAAGCCTTAGAATATTTTTTTTAATTAATAAAAGTCAACACCAGAAAAAATTATCAGTGCTCAAGATTTAATTTTGATGCAACATACAGCACTTCTTTTTTTTACAGCTTATCAAAATCCCGAGCAGTATTGACAAAACCACAAGAGCACAGGGTCTGACTGCACGATCAGCTGTCTGTGTCTATGCTACACCCAGTTAACCACAAGCAATGTTACAGCTAAAT
The DNA here is from genome assembly GCA_032164245.1 of Sternotherus odoratus. Classification (NCBI taxonomy): domain Eukaryota; kingdom Metazoa; phylum Chordata; order Testudines; family Kinosternidae; genus Sternotherus; species Sternotherus odoratus. The sequence continues at coordinate 26,647,731 of JAVMKO010000009.1, forward strand.
ATATCTGCAATGCAGAAATGTCAGACTTTTTTGTTTAGAATTTAAATTAATTACAACATGTTCTTCTACCCTTAGAAATAATAAAAGAACATACAAAAATGTAATGCTGATTTCCTTCGCATACTGTATATATCAGACGCTAGAGACCATGAAAGCCATCATAAGTATACTGACCTAAATAACGCTAAGAAGACTTAAGCAGTATACAAACATATTCACTGTCAAAGCAAAAAAACCCAACCCCAAAACAACGATTGTCTAATCAAACTGAAAGCAACAATTCACTACCACAGCATGAATTCTATGTACTGTAAGTGCACATCTTATGTTATGGTGAGATGCAATGCTTCTTTGTTTTTTCTCAGAGGCTTTTCTTAGCTACAGTTGCATGACATTCTGACATCATGGAGGTCAATGCAGCAATGAGTGTTGTTTTTTTGTGACTAAAATGATTTTAGAAGATTAAATCTCATCTGCAAAAATACAAAATCTCAGAAACCATATTTAACATCTTCCCTCTATTTTCTGAAATTAATACTGTGCATCTTGTTTGGCTGCATACATTAAATTGATATCGCTCTCTACAGAGCTTGTGACAGGGTAATCATGGGAATTAGATTTTTATAAACAAATCGAGGTACACATTTCAAAGAATGCTTCTCATTTTCCTGAAACACTCAAACTACAGTCAAATGTTTAACATGTGGAACAAAAATATACAAAGGTTAAAAAAAGCTGCTTATTTGAGGTTTTGAAAAAAATGCTTAGTAAGCAAAAGCTGTTCAGCTACATTTCCTTTGTCAATGTGTCCCCAAGGGGAGAATGAGAGAGAAATGGAACAGCTTGCTATGATCAGCATTCCATTCCCTTGAGACTGAACTGTCAGGTAAGTAAAGCAATACCTAAAATCTACCTGGTTGTAGAAAGAGGATTTCCTTATTTTTTAAAATGTTATCTGTGGCTCATCAATTCTTCTTTCCCCAAACTACGTACAACTAATATCTCTTTAAACACTAGGAAAAAGACAGTTTGTTTCTAAATGCTAAGAAACAATCTAAATCTATTCTATCATTTACATTAATCTTACTTGCTTAATGCATCATTGCATGTAAATTGTTTCTGCTCTGGTATTGAAATAAATGGATATTGTGTGCATTGCTAACTACTGCAAATTCCAATCTTCCACAAGGGACAGCTAATAATAACAATGCTATTAATTCAGAAAATAAGTAACACTTATTAGTATATACTACTATAGGTACTACTAGAAGTAGTAAGTAGAGACTGCCATACAAATATATACATTAAATGTAAGCCTTTCTAATAACCAATAAACTACTTGATTAGATGCTAAGGATTCTTTCTTTCTGTTAGTTTGTTTTATTTTGGTTAAAGTGGATATTTTTCTCTGAAATTTGAAGATTTTTCGTTATGAAAATATATCTGGCTTTGGCATTTTATCCTGTTTGGTTTAAAGGCTGGGCATCAGATGATCCAAACAGTGTGCTTTAAAATATGCAGAATCCTCTTCCATTAATAACACATCTGCCACACAAGCAATGAACCCTGGCCCAGCAACAGAAGAGGTCAGAGTTATAAAAACAGCTGTCATTCTAATATAGGATTACAAAATAATTGAAAGTTACAAAATAACTTTTTGTTAGGAGCTGTCGGTTTTTGTCATACAAACACTGCAATACACAATTAAAATGGTTAGTTCCAGGAACTCTTAGAATTTGTGAAGGTTCAGGAGTTGGCAAGAAATTTAAGAAGATACCATAGTCCCAGTCCTGTTCATTTTAGAGCCATGATGAAAGTCCCATTGACTTTAAATGAAGAGGATTTGGTGCATTGTCAGTAAAGTATACTGGGTTTAGGGAAGTATAGCAGCATGCTAAATTTCTGGGATGATACAAACCAATTATCCAACTGCTAGGTTTGCTTTAAGATGAGTAACTGCAGCTAGAGGCAGATTTCAACAGGGTCCTGCAAGTAATCAGTCCCTTGGTTCTTGGGATTACCATTCCCGCTAGTAAACTGTAACAGTACTATCTACTTTGCCTGAGCGAGGGCAAGAAACTTTGTGTGGTTGAAGTTATAGACGGTACCTCCAGAGCAATTAACCCATTTCTGATGTGCAAATGCCTCACCTCCGCTGACTGATCAGGGAGCAAGGCTGTTCCTAGCCTCCCCCCCCCACACACAAACAAGTACTGTAGTGGAATTCCTTTGTTGTGAAAATGTAACTTACAAATGTAATTTTTTTTTGGTTACATAACTGCACTCAAAAACAAAACAATTTAAAACTTTAGTGCCTACAAGTCCACTCAGTCCTGCTTCTTGTTCAGCCAATCGCTAAGACAAATAAGTTTGTTTACATTTATAGGAGACAACACTGCTTTGGATTGTTATCGAGCAGAACCCATCATCAGCATGGACACATGTCCCCTCGAACGGTGGTTGAAGCATGAAGGGACAAATGAATCTTTAGCACATCTGGCACATAAATATCTTGCAAGCGCTGGCTATGCCAATGCCTGTTCACACTTTCAGATGACATTGTAAACAAGAAACAGGCAGCATTATCTCCTGCAAATGTAAAAATACTTGTTTGTCTGAGCTATTAGCTGAACACAGTTTTTTAATCGCGATTAAGTTTTTTAATCACTTGACAGACCTAAAATATTTACAACCATACAATATCTGGTGTGGATGCAATTGTTGCAGTTTAAAGGTGCCTTAGAGCAGTATAGCTTATTCTTCTTCCCACATGGGGATAAGCTATCCTGACATAACCACTTTTATACCAGCATGATGTGTCCACATGGGGGGGGGGAACAGGGAGTTGTAGTGCTTTAACTATATCTGTACAGTTAAAATAGTACAATTTATGTATGTAGACAATAGAGCTATGTGGGAACTAGACTTTCCATTTCACAGGAAATTCCAAGATTTAGAAAACTTCCATTCTGAAATGGAACAAAACCCCCAAAATTTCAAAATTTACTACAAAACAAAATTACAACTTTTTGCTTTGTTTTAGGTCGATTGAAATGTTTCATTTTGAGGAAATCAAAACATTTTGTTCCAACACGGAATTTTTTTAACTTGTTTTAAAAATTATATAAAAAAACAATTTTGTTTTGAAAAGTCATTTTGATATGAAAAATGAAATAGTTTGTTTCATTACTGTTGAAATGAGACATTTTGACATTACAGTACTGTAATACTTCATATTGTGTTTATTCCAAAATGAAATGTTGTCAAAATTAACACTTTTAAAAAACATTTTGATTGATAAAAATGGCATTTTTAATCAAAAAATTGTTTCAACAAATCATTTTGACCAGTTATAGTAGAAAAGGTTTAGAGACAAGGCCTGTTTGATTCAATAATTCTGTTTAGGGAAAAGGCCTGTTTGACTCAAATAATTCTGTTTCACTCAATGATTCAGGTACCATTTTTGTGGCTTGAAGTCATACCGTTGTTTTTCCCACCACAAACACAATAGATCTCTATCTTTTCATGGAGCCTGTACAACCTTCCCTCACAACTAGGGTGACCAGATGTCCCGATTTTATAGAGACAGTCTTGATATTTTTTATATGGGCTCCTATTACCCTTTACCCCCACCCCAATTTTTCACACTTGCTATCTGGTCACCCTACTCACAACCATGCTCTAGAGGAGGGTTCTCTAGCTCCTGTGAACCTCATTTGTGTTTCAATGGAAGACCACTTTGTGCTAGATCCCATGTGACTCACACATTAAGGATAAATGGGAAAGTGGGATCTCTGCATTTTGCATTTTATTTCCCAATGATTTTTGGATGAATTTTCTACCGGCTTTTTAGGCCAGATACCCATTATATTTGAATAATCCATTAACATCAAAGGCCTTAGGCCACAGCTCATTTCACTCCGTTTTTAATGCCATCCATTCAGCATCCTCTTTATCATGGAACTAATGGAATTAAAAAGACAAATATAACGGATGTAGTTTAGTTCAGAGATTAAAAGGACAAACTGGTCCCAAAATTGCTATGACTAGCTCCCTTACACACTTCTGAAAATCCCACCCTAGAACCTCAGCTGTTCCTAATGCTCACTGGGGATGGGACCATAAAGGAGCCAAGTGTAGTTCCTTTATTATCATTGTCTATTATTTGTATTATCATTGCAACTTGGAGCCTCAGGCATGTACAAGGACCCCACTGTGCTAGGCACTGTACAATCAGAGGACAATTAGACAGTCTCTCCCCATAGAGTTTATTTCCCTGATGCTATGACAGGTTCCACACTGGGCCTTAGGTACTTCAGAGCATTTACTTACTTTCCTGGTTGTGCTAATCTGCGCCAGCTGGGTACAAACTCTAAAAGCCAGTATTGCAGCCAAGAAGAACACTTTAGCTATTGCTCCTTTCCCTCCTCCACCACCCCTACTCTGGAGGTTACATGACAGAGCAATGTACAAACCCTTGTGCCTGCTATGCCAGTTGAGATTGCCCACATACCAGGACAATCCTTAGCTGGGGAGATCTGGTGGCCTTTTTTGCTGGAGGAGCAGTGCAGAATAGAACATGTCCCGTTGTCTGCTTCATGTGAATATATCCATTGAAATCAACTTATTGTCAAAACTGAGGATAGAGAAAATAAGATATGTTGCACAGAATTCATGACCATTTCATCAGAATTTCAAACGTGATTAAACTAATTTGGCAGAATATTACCTTGCTGACTACATGGAATAAATCAATATACCTGTGTATATGCAGCCTCAGAAAGGGCAACCCAATTTATGGCCAGACATAGGATCATATGCAAAATGATACCCAAAGGGACATGGATTGCCAGCTAAGGGATATGCATAGGCCAAAACAGGGGGGCCAAAGTAGTCACAGGCAGCACTGAACAACTTGCTGGCTAGTTGGTGTTGATCACATAATGAGTATACCAGCATATTTATTCAACATCACAACAGGACACAGAAAACCTGGAGATGCACAGAAAATTGAGTTCACTTCCACTTGCTGGGCTTTGCAAAGGTGTTTGCTGATTCTCCAGGGATAAGAGGTCTATGCCCTAAGCTATAGGTGATATGCCATATTCCAATCACTAATGTAAGAGAGAAGGCCAGGAATAATGGACAATGCTAAAGAGGAGTAAACATGCAAAACTTCAATGAATGTATTTCCATTAATATATATAAATAAATCAGTGTACAGTAAAACCTCCATTTAACGGACTAATTCGGGCGAGGGGGTGTCCGTTAAATCAAAAAGTCCGTTATTTAATAATTAAAAAAAAAAAGAGCTGTCGGAGCAGCAGCCCGCCGGCCACAGGGTCAGGGCGGCAGCTCCGCAGCCCGCCTGCTGCTGGGACCCGGGCGGCAGCAGGGAGCCGGCAGCCAGCCCTCCAGAAATGGATCAGGAATGCATCAGACTTGCTCAGAAATTTTGTCCGTTGCATCCGAAGTCCGTTAAATCGAGGTCCGTTAAATCGAGGGTTTACTGTATAACAAAGGCATGGTGGGGAAGAGATTAAGATTTTTAAAAAATACACAGTATGCCTGTATGCTGTGATTGTTTCACAGAGTTTTGCTCTTAGCGACAATAGCATTCACATCGTCCGCAAAAGGCTATGAAATTAATACCTCCATGAGCTGAGTTCACACCTTTGCTACACTTGTTTAGCAAGGTATAGTTTTCTGCACAGCTGGCTTAGCGTTAGGTTACACTACAGGATTATAGCGCGTTTGGTTATAGCGCGTCCCATATTGCGCAATAGGTATTGCGCTAGAGCGTGTGCACACTCAGACCCGGCAGCGCTAAAGCATGGCCACATTTGAGGCGCTTCTGGCGGCACTGAGAGTAGCGCAATAGGGCAGGTATCCCACAGAGCACCTCTTCCCAATCTGGCACAATGCCTTGTGGGAAGGGGGGCGTCACTTGCAGCCATTCTGCATCCGGTTCCAACTCCCCGTGATGCTGTGTGTCATTTCCCAGCAATCCCTGTGTTTCCAGCCACCTCGGGCGCCATCTCTCAATGGTTTCAGCAAGGCATGTGCGCTCCGTCGTCGGTTTTCCTTTGCCGTAATGGATCACGAACTGCTGAGGAGCATGCTGGCGAGTGTCGCCAGCACAACTCTTTGCGCAGTGGAGTTCATTCTTGAAATGGACTGTGACAGTAGTGATGAGTCTGGTGAAGAGGACGAGATTGAGCCGAGGAACAAATTGGACACTAAACTGATCATCGCTTTAACAGACATGCTCACGACCGTGGAACGCCGCTTCTGGGCACGGGAAATGAGCACTGACTGGTGGGATCGCATCGTCTTGCAAGTGTGGGATGATGAGCAGTGGCTGCAAATCTTTCGCATGAGAAAAGCCACTTTCATGGGACTGTGTGCTGAACTCGCCCCCGTCCTGCAGCGCCAGGACACCAGACTGAGAGCTGCCATCCCGGTGGAGAAGCGGGTGACTATAGCACTCTGGAAGCTGGCCACCCCAGACAACTACCGATCGGTGGCCAACCACTTTGGAGTGGGGAAGTCGACCGTTGGAGTCGTGTTGATGCAAGTGTGCAAGGCCATTAATCACCTCCTGCTACGAAAAATCGTGACTCTTGGTGACATGAGTGACATCGTGGCTGGCTTTGAGCAGATGGGGTTCCCTAACTGTGGAGGGGCGATCGATGGGACCCATGTACCTATTCTGGCGCCCGACCACCTAGCAGATGAGTACATTAACTGATAGGGGTACTTCTCCATGGTTCTTCAGGCGCTTGTGGATCACTGTGGGCATTTCACTGACATTAATGCAGGCTGGTCGGGAAAGGTGCATGACACATGCATCTTCCGCAACACTGGCCTGTTCAAGAAGCTGCAAGAAGGCACTTTTTTCCCAGACCAGAGGATCCCCGTGGGGGAAGTGGAAATGCCCATTCTGATTCTTGGCGACCCCGCTTACCCTCTAATGCCCTGGCTCATGAAACCCTACACGGGGAGCCTGGACAGCAGCCAGAAAAGATTCAACTACAGGCTGCGCCGCTGTCGAATGACTGTGGAGTGTGCCTTTGGGCGTCTTAAAGCCCGCTGGAGATGCCTTTATGGCAAGCTAGACTTGGCAGAGGGAAGTATATCTGCGGTTATTTCCGCTTGCTGTGCCCTACATAATCTCTGTGAGTGGAAGGGCGAAGGCTTCACTATGGCATGGAACTCGGAGGTTCAACAACTGGAGGCCACGTATGCACAGCCAGAGAGCATACAAGGATCAGGGAAGCCTTGAGGGAGCATTTTGAGGCTGAAAGCGAGTTCTAACGGGAATTGCAGAGGGAGGGAGGGAGGGAGGGAGCTGTCTGGTAATAGGATAAGGCATTTGCTTTTCTGTACCTATTACATACATTTGTGCACCGAATACAGAAACCCATTTATTAAAAAGAATTCATTTATTGAACAGCTTTCTCATAATTTGAAATAAAAGTTGAAAAACAGTAAAATGTGTGCGGGAGGAGGGGGTGTGCAATTGGGGTGGGAAGGGGTCAGTCAGAGATTGGCGTATGTCCTGGACTCATAACCTCCAATGCCCTCCAAGTTGCTGTATTCCCCCAACCCCATTTGCAGAGGGCGATTATGCTTGTTAGTAGGGGTTGAGTGCAGTGGATAAGGGTGCTGGGTCTGTGGGTTGGTCGGTGAAGAGAGGGGTGTTGGAGGCAGCTGTGGGTGGTAATAACCAGGCAGCTGTTCATAGTGGCCTGAAGGGGACAGAGGGCCAGAAGGGGAAGGGTTAGGGGGCAAGTGACAAGGGGGGTGGCAAGCATGGGGCTGCTGCTCCTGAATGGCAGGGATCCGCTGCAGAGTCTCTACTTGCAGCTCTAATATTCTAAGCAGCTTGTCAGCGTGCTTCTCAGGGAGCTATCTCCCTCAGCTGCATCTGTTCCTCTCTCCGCTGTTCCCTACGCTTCCTGTCCTCCTCCCTCCAGTCACTGTCAGCGTGGTTGTCCATTGATGCCTGTTCCAGAACTTGCTTCAGAAGCTCTTCTTTGCTCTTCCTCGGTCTGTTTCGAATTCTACTTAGTTTTTGAGCCACAGATAAGACTGGTGATGTTGATGTCAAGGACAAAGCTAGGGAAAGTTACAAGTTCACAGTTAAAACACAAGATCCCATTGTTTGCAACAGACAGTATTAGGGAGTCCCCTGCATTCCTTGAATCTCTGTGCAGTTTCCCTGTCCAAATAAGCCATATTACACACAGAGGTACCCACGGATCCCCGGGCATGGTGAGTGGCAGGGACAAGCACTGTTTCCCTGCCTTTCTATACTATTGTTTTGTGGGAGCAGAGGGCATTAGTGGGAACTGCAGTCTGGTAAGCATTCTCCCAACATTCTGTGTAGGTTTTCGTGCTGGAAGATCTCTCTACTGCGGGTGACGGAGCAAGAAAGGGCGGGGATTTTAAGGAGATGCGGCTTCCGCCCAGGGCCATACGCGGCTTGCATCTGTGCGCCGATGCTGCCCCCACCGCTCTTAGAAGAGTGGCGCGGACTGGTGACCGTGGCCGGGACAGCGAACACTCTGGGGCTCCCACGAAACCTCCGCAGGCACATTGCAAGAGCTCTTACTGAGACCTTTGCAGAAATCACTGATGAGGATTACCGCGAGGTGCTAGAGTACAGCAATGCACTATTCCACATGTAGGCAAGAATGCAGCAAGCATCCCTTTCCACCCTCTCCCAAGCTGCCTGCCTTCCCAATAGAAAAGTATCTGTACCTGCGCAAACCAGTGCTGCAGCCCTGGCCCCTGCAACTGCTGGACGCTGTGGCTCACTCTGGCTGCACTCTGGGCTTGAGAAGAGTTCCTGGCTGCATGTGTCCAGTGACTCCTCCGTGCTCTGACTCACTGATGCGGACGCCTCCTCCTCCTCCTCCTGCTGCTCCTCTCCAGCCTCCTTCCCTCCCCCCCGCCCATTCAGTGGTGGGCTGTGAAGAAGTGTCCTGGGTGGTCGCTGGAGTGCATGTTGGATCACCACCAAGTATCGCATCCAGATCCTTGTAGAACTTGCAAAACACAGGGGCTGCCCCACAGCGGCTGTTTGCGGCGCGGGCTTTGCAATATGCAATCCTAAGCTCCTTTACTTTTGCCCGGCACTGCAGAGTGTCCCGGTCACGCCCTCTGTCCTTCATGGCCCGTGATATCAGGCCATACGTATTGTAATTCCACTGGCTAGACCGCAGCTGAGACTGGACAGCCACTTCCCCCCCAACAACTGATGAGGTCCAGCAACTCATGATCGGACCACGCTGGAGATCGCTTATTGTGAGGAGGCATGACACGTGGCGTCATGGCCAAGCAAAATGGTTACCTGAGGAGCACTCCACGCCTGGCTGGAGCAAACAGGAAGGGGATTTTCAAATTTCCCTGGGAATTTAAAAGGCGGGTCTGATGTGTGGTCACCTGAGGACGCGACAGAAGAGTTTGAAACTGATGGCCAGAGTGGCTCGAATGGGAATTATGGGCCAGGCTGGAGGAGACTGGAGACTCATTAATGCGCAATGGGTGTTCACATTTGCGCCGTTGCGCTGCAGCGCTAGCGCAAAAGCCCTTATTCCCCTGGAAAAGGTGGTTTACGAGTAGCGCGATAAGCCCGTACTTTTAGCGCAATATGTGCCTTGCCAGTGTGTTCGGGTACAGAGTTATAGCGCTCATGGAGGCTTTATAGCGCTATAAAGTGCCAGTGTAACCAAGGGCTTAGACAGAGCAGCAATTTATTAGTTATACTGAGAAGGCTACTGATCTTTTTTAAAATGAGAGCTAAGACTCTGCAGAAAACAGTAAAAATTGGAAGATATATAAGTTTTTAGGAAGGTGTTACCATGCCTAAACTGTGTATAAGGGGATTCACCTTTAACTTTTGCTTAGGAGGCAATTATATATTGTTATGTCCTTGGTTCAGCCCTATCTTTTTATAAAGAGGGGCTGTAAATTGGTGAAACAGTCATAAGAGACACAAAACTACAGAATCATTTTACAATTCCTGAGATGTTATGAAAACAAATTGGTGTGGACTAAAATGCAAACAGAACCCCTTTAAAAGAAAAGAACTCCCCCCCTTCACTGAATATGAAAGATGTGATGGCTCTATTGACATGTGCAAACACCTCCCCCCCCCCAAGTTGTTTCTCAATATTCTTCCTGTAACGTGACATCCGAAATTGTCACAATACTCAAGATGTGGCCTCACTGTCTCTTTGAACAGTGCCTGAATGACCTCTTTTGATGTGTGCATGGGTTAGCCTTCTAGTTTTACACCGGAGAATCTTGCAGCTTTCTAAACTGCTACCAGACATTGCACTGATGCTTTCAAGTATCTACCCACTATCACTCCCACACGCAACTAAAGTATTGCATTTAAAGGCAGGATTCCTTTTTTTAAAAAAAAAAAAACAACAACCCTGCACTCATTACTTTAATTTTTTCTTCATGTCAGATTCCACAAATCACTTGTCAGCCCAAACCTAAATATTTCCCAAGCCTTTTAAAATCTAATTTCCTTTCCCTTTGGCCTTTATCAGCACTTCTACATCCCCTTCTTCCTCTCGCCTCTGATCATAGTATCAGACACTCATATGTTCACACTGCAACAAAGACTGGTGATTGGCCCATGTCAGCTGACTCAGGCTCACAGGGTTCAAGCTGTGGGGCTATAAAATTGCAGTGTAGATATTTGGGCTTGGGCTGGAGCCAGAGCAGAGCTGGGGCAGACTGGAGCTGGGTGGCACTTCCTCGCTGCTCCCCAATGGGGGTTGGCTTGGGCCCCACCATACCCCCCCAAACGATGTCCATGCCCCCCTGTGGGGAGCGTGCCCAACAGTTTGGGGGCCTCTGGTATAGTTAAGCTTGCATCATACTCCTTTATACACCCATGTTTAAAGTCACTCATAACTTTCTGAAACTTTGCCTTTCAGGCTAAAGTTTTGTGGGATTGGTCTCACACACTCTCCCCTCCCCCCCCCAAGTTTGTGCAGAAACTCTTCAACTGTTTGGGAGAATGAGGATGAAAATAATATACTTTCCCTATTCTTAAAAACATTCTTGCAACTTTTTTTGAACAGCGTCGGTGCCAGAACAAGCAGAAGAGAAATGTCTTCAGATGTTCCAGTAGAAACAGTTTTGGATTTGACAGTTATCATAAAATCAAACATCACTTAAGAAGTCAGGAAGGTCCCACTCTTAAAACCTATCTGAACACATGACTCTCTCACCAACTCTAAACCGCAGTCCTCACAACTTTCATAGTCAAAACTCACTCTCTTGTTGCGGGTCTGACTTACCAACAAAGAAATGAACATTAAAACAGTATAAAGTCCATTGCAAGACTTTGCCCTCAGGCTTGGATGCCCCTACGGTTCCTACCATGAGGCTGTTCAGCCCACCTGCTATGTCCTCCCTGACCCTCTTTGACTCTGCAGCCCAGCTCTGAATCTTGCCTTTCCCTTTATTCCCTCCTGGCAGATGATTTTGGGTGGGCTGGCTTCAAACTTGTCTTCATGACTATTAATCAGATATATATCAATGACCAGGACTATACTGTAAACTCCAGACCTTTAATTTCATCTTTCCATGTTCCAATCTGGGGTTTGTCCAGCCAGTCAAATCCCACCTTCTGCTGGCCTCACCCTATAACACCCATTGTATATGGGTCTCACTGCCACGTATAAGAACCATTTCACAGATCTTTACCCCAAACGGTACTGGTTTAGCACAAACTGTGTTTAAACGATCTACTCAACAAGATCCGTAGAGAGGGGGCTCTAGCTGTTCTAAAAAAGAAACAGTTCCACATCACCTGACAAATTAAATCATTTTCTCTAAACACTCAGCACCTTTCTGGCAGCCCAAAGTGAAACGACTCCTCTGTGCCTTGTCAGGTCTGCACAAAGAGGCAAAGGCAGAGGACACTCTCCTCATCAGAATGAAACTGTTAATTTTAAGAACAAAACTAGTCAGCATCTGCAGCACTAACCTGTTAAAATGAAAGTACAGAAAAGGCTCTATTAATAACAATGCATTTCTATAGCACATTTTAACCAATGATGTCAATACATTAATTGAGCCTCGCTACAGCCCTGTAAGGTGTTATCCAAATTTTATACATGGAGAAAGAGAGAGGGGGGAAGTAACTTGCCTAAAATCACACAGTGTTAGTGGGAAAGCCAGGAACAGAACCCAAATTACTAATCCTGCAGTTCAAATGACTAATCCTACAGTTGCACTGTAGAACATAAAGAGACTCTGCAGCGCTCCTCCCAGCTAAGAAGGATCTTTGTCTGTCACGTGAAAAGGGGATATTAGATACAAAAACTCAAAAAGAGATTCCAAACTATGCTACAATTGCTCGGAGGAAGGAAACAGAAGACTTGGCAGTTAATTGTTCTCTGAAATCTGGTGGGACCCAACTGACAATCTTTCACTTCCCCCTGGAGGATTTTTAAAGCCGATACCCTGAACTAAAGTCTTCTCATGCAGAAAGTTCAACATTTGATTCACCAGGCTTCGTCCTGGTAAAATCCTAATATGCAAGTCCAAAATGTTCTATTAATAAAACTAATCTTTCCTTCTTTTAGGAGAGCACAGTGCTTTTAACACAGAAAACAACAAACTAAAACTTTTGGCATGCAATGAATATGAATTAGGAGAAGTGAAATGGTCTCATTTATTTATAATGTCTACAGGAGAAATATAATTTAGTAACAAAATATAGTGTAATCTTATTTTATACTCCCCTAAGTGAAATGCCCACATCACTGAATAGTACAATAATTTGTACATTACTCTGTCTTGCTGCAGTGGTTCTCAACCTTTCTAAGTTACTGTACCCCTTTCTAGAGTGTGATTTGTCTTGCGTACCCCAAGTTTCACCTCACTTGCTTAAAAAATCAGACAAAAATACAAAATATCACAGCATACTATTATTGAAAAATTGCTTACTTTCTCATTTTTATCATACAACTATACAGTCAATTTACTGCAATATAAATAGTGTACGTACATTTCAGTGTGATACTTGAACCTGTTTTCACTTCTGAGTCTTGTCTGAAGCCGAAGCCCTGCCGCCCAGAGCTGAATCACATAACTTAACTTTGCAGGGCCTTGGGCAGTTGTCCTGCTTGCCACCCCCTAATACTGGCCTGCACTTACAATCCTCCTAAACCCATCACATGACTCCCCTTCAGGCTGCGACCCCCACACTGAGAAACATCTATGTACCTCCTGGAAGTCCTCTGAGTACCCCCCTAGGTACACGTAACCCTGGTTGAGAACCACTGTTTGACTCTGAATTAGTTTTGCTTCTAGCTATCCTGATTTCAGTCTTGATCCTCCTGTTTTCATGACAAATCTATTTCTGTAGCCTTAGATTTTTTAAAGACTAAAATCCATACCAGATTAGAAAGTGAACATGAAAAACAAACAAATCAAATCACGTGTGGGGAGACTATCAACCAGCTGTCTCCCCCTCACACACCTGAAGGGCCTCAGGAATTATTTTCATGGTACAGTGAAACCTCGATTTAACGGACTAATTCGGGCGAGGGGGTGTCCGTTAAAGCCAAAAGTCCGTTATTTAATAATTTTTTTAAATCATTAAATAACAGGACTTTTGGCTTTAACGGACACCCCCTCACCCGAATTAGTCCGTTATATAGAGGTTTTACTTATCACGGCCGGGAGCCATGAGTCAGCCCGCCCGGCGGCAGCCAGCAGCCCGCCCGCCCAGGACCCCGGCTGCTGGGACCCGGGCGGGAGCCGTCAACCCGCCCGCCCGGGTCCTGGCTGCTGGGACCCGGGCGGGAGCTGTCAACCCGCCTGCCCGGGACCCCGGCTGCTGGGACCCGGGTGGGAGCTGTCAACCCGCCCACCCGGGTCCCCGCTGTGGGGAGCCGGGCGGCAGCTAGCAGCCCGCCCGCCCGCCTGGGACCCCGGCTGCTGGGACCCGGGCGGGAGCTGTCAACCCGCCCGCCCGGGTCCCCGCTGCGGGGAGCCGGGCGGGAGCTGTCAACCCGCCCGCCCAGGTCCCCGCTGCGGGGAGCCAGGCAGACAGCCCGCAGGGTCCCGGGACTGCATGGGGCCGGGGGCCGGGTGGCAGCCCGCCCCTGGCTCAAATCCCAGCGGCCGCTGGGAGCGGGCAGACAGCCCGCAGGGTCCCGGCTCCCGGGACCCTCCAAGAGTCCTGCATGGGGTTGAGGGCCGGGCGGCAGCCCGCCCCCGGCTCAAATCCCAGCGGCCGCTGGGAGCGAGCAGACAGCCCGCAGGGTCCCGGCTCCCGGGACCCTCTAAGAGCCCTGCATGGGGCTGGGGGCCAGGTGGCAACCCGCCCCCGGCTCAAATCCCAGCGGAGCCCTCCACAAACGGATTTCGGATGCATCAGACTTTCTGAAAAAATTTGTCCGTTGCATCCGAAGTCCGTTAAATGGAGGTCCGTTAAATCGAGGTTTCACTGTATTTGTAAGCAGAAGCAAGCAAGCATATTGATAAAACAGATTAATGTGTACTGATAGTTATGACTCTGATATTTTATATCCAGGGAACACTGACCATTATATTTTTGTCAAAAGGCGATTTCTATATTCCCTAGCACCCAAACTCATTTACAAATTTAAATTAACATTGCATCATGTAATCAGCTTCTATACCACCAGGGGCTTGATCCTGCATAGAGAACTGCAGGTGCACCCTGGTCACCAATTACTTGAGTGGGGCTTGGTGTGGACAGTAGGGTTTTCTCACTTAGTTCTTCACATAAGATTGGGGCCCTAATGATTAGAGTTGGTCAATTTTACAAATGGTTCGAAATTTCAATGAAAAGAAGTGGAAAATTTCCAAATTCTTTGCTGAGTTTTTCAGCCTCTTCTTTCAACAGACAGACAGAACCTATTTTTCTTTTAAATTACATTTTAGCAAACTATATATATTATTGAAAGTACAGATGATAGGCCAGCATTGTTCATAAGGGAAGACAATGGTTGTCTTCTTTTTGCTTTAAGCTGCTGGCATACATTTTAGCCCTTTATTGCCCATTCTGCCTTTGTTGATAAAGTAATGACTGACTTCCTTCAGAAGCAGAAGCTGTTAATCTAGAGATTGTTTGCAGTGGTATTGCAGCCATGTTGATCCCAGGATATCAGAGAGACAAGATGCGTCAGATGACTACTTTTGTTCCATCAACTTCCGGTGGTGAAAAAAAACACAAGCTTTTGACCTATACTACATTCCTCTTCACCTTCTGAAAGACATGAAGAAGAGCTCAGTGAAGGTTGAAAGCTTGTCTCTTTCACCACCAGAAGTTGCTCTAGAAAGAGATATTACCTTACCCACCCTATCTTTCAATCTAGAGGGTTCTTTAAGCTCCACCATCCACTATGCAAACATGGCAGCTGCTGCTCAACCTTGGCCTAGAAGAATTTGGTATGGAGTTGAAGGAACTCATAACCCTTGGAAATTCACACAGCAGCCTAGATCCCACATGGAGGTTTCAGACAAACTTAGCAAAAGGATGGAGTTTGTGGAATCTCTAAAAGAACCACAACAACTGGCTGTCAGGAACCTCTTCTACTAGATTTGAGATCTCTGTAAGCATTGGAGGAAAAATAATCAGCAGTCATGTTAAATATATACAGAAATATTATACAACAATATCAATGTTAAGATATTTATTAATGATTGGATCAGGCAGACTCACATAAATATTTGTACAGTGCTTATGAGTCAGACTCCAGTCCTGCAGCTATGCTAAAAAAGGGGAAAATACTAGATTGCTTGAATTATTAGAGAAAGAGATAATAATCTGTACAAGATTTTTGCAAGAATTGTGAAGTAAAGAATAAATATTTTAGCAATGTATAAACCACAATAACTAACGAAGGTTTGAACTAGCACAATTTGATGTACCCACCGAAAAGACATAAGCAAACAACAGATGTCCAATTATGCAGTTGGAAATTTATTAAATGGAACAAAAAGTTATGAATGATACTAAAAATCAGATATGTCTGGGTGTGGAAAGGCAGAAATAATGGAAATGAAACTGTAAACAGCTCAGGTATAAGAATGCCAACCAGTAGGCAAATAACAGAATCGGAACGGTATAAAAATCAGACTGTCATTAGCTGCAAGGCTTGATTCTCCTTTCTGTTATTTACTAACAATTGTTTAATAAATGCAATCAAGCTGCATTATCTGATATCTCTTTAATTACTAAAATTCCAATCCCTGAAAAACATTACTTATTGATTCTTATTACTGATTACAATACACAAAACCAACCGTCTGTCTCTGTAAAGAACTACTAAGATGCTGAACTTGCAGGCATTGCACCTACAGCACAACTGCCTCTTAAGACCAACTTCAAGCATAAACCATTGAAGGAAAAATACCAGATAATATTAATATTCTTCAGAAAATGTTAGTTTCAGGACATCTGATGGTAGGACACACCTTCCTGCAGAAATTCAGTCTCACTGTTCTTTGTTCTCACAGGCCAAGATTATCTCAGTTTAAAGCTGATGTAGCTCCACTGACTTCAATGAAGTTACTCCTGATGTATACTGGTGTAACTGAGAGCAAAATCAGGTACTGGAAGCCTCCTATTTGCTTATGCTGCACATTCCCCTCCCCCCACACCTTTTTTTTTAAATTATTATTATTATTGCATTCTGGCTTAATCATATTTGTTTCCTTGCTGGGGATTATAAAATATTCCCTCCCTTTTCATCATCTTCTGAGAGAGGCCACTCTCTCAACAAAAAATGATTTTTATAAACTAATTTAGAATTATGAAAGCACTGGATACTGAAGCCACAGAACAAGTACAGTGCCGTCAGCTGCAGTGCGTGTTTCCCCAGGAACCCTGCCAGAATTCCTAAACTCAGATGTGGGGAAACTACCCTTAGGAGCAGTAGAGTGGCTCAGTCTCCATGCCTAATCAATCATTAATTTCTCTGCTGGGATGTCAACCAGGCTACCAGTTCTTAGAGTGTCTTATGTTGTGGATAGAGCCTTCAGATGCTAATGACTTTTGAGCGCTCCCCAGCTGACCCAGATCTGAACAGTGACTTAGCAGTGAAAGGATGTTATTCATGATATTACCAATGTCCTGAGATGTAGGGTCATCACATTAAAAACCTTTAAATCACATGGACCTCTATACTGAACAAAACATAACAATGGAAACATCACATGTCTTAAAACATTAATAATTAAATTGTCATTTAATAGCCGCCACTCCTCACAAAAACGGACTAACACAGCCAGGCACAGAACTGTTATTAGATCCTGACTGTCAGTTCTTGCTTTCCTGCTGGGAGATGCTGAATACTGTCAGTGTGCTCAGAACCTTGCAGGATTGGTCTTAGATATTTTTGTTTTCAGCTTTATTTACCTATCTAACAAGGACCAAAATGACTTAGAAATGTCACTGTACATAATGTGTTACTACAAAGAGAAACTGATTTTGCATGTCACACTTCCTTTTCTTCACATAGCTGTGATAGGTGCTTTGCCAACACATTAGAAGACAGGTCACCGCCTCAAAGAGATCATATTCCAGATAAATTTAAAGACAAGGAAAAGTCAGGGCTAGGGAGAAGAGATGCAACATTTGGGTAACAAGTGCCTGTTTTCTCCTTCCACCCCTATTTTAGTAACCCCTGTAAGGGGTCATTTGTGTTTCATTAAACAATATCATTTGTGTTTCAACTTACAATAGCAAAGTAGAAAATTCAAACAAAAATTAAATGTTTTGCAGGGCAGGAGTGCTATCTGGACAAACACTGCCCTAAATTGATTGTGTAAGAGCAGCACCTTCTCAGTCAACCACAGGTGTGCATTCAGTCATATTGAGCAAGTACAGTGATACAAATAAGGTTTTTACTGATTTTTACTCTTACTGTCACTGAAGAATTGACACAGCTAAGGGAGCAGGAGTTGGATCCTTTTCCTTCTTGATCTTGACCAAAATCAGAAGCATGCTTTACTAAGTTTCAGTCTGCAACCTGAGTGAATATAATTGCTGCTCAAGTGCCACTAAAGGTCTGGTGTGCAGGCAGTAGAGTTGAACAGGTGTTAATGAGGGCATAATTTCACCTGCAGAATCTTTATGTCACTGATAATTCACATCAAGCATCTTGCTTGACTTCCGGAGCCCATGCTGAATTTGCTGGTCGCAAATGTGGGAAAGAAAGCATCTTTTTATCTGTAATCCAGAACATATTTGATCTGGAGTCAATGAGACACAATAATCTGGGAACCCAATGATGAGATTTTCACTGAGTTACTTTTCAGAGTGGAAACACATTTTAAGACCCTAGGCATACTGCAAAAATTCCTTACTCCTGAAAGTGTGTGAAATCAGCCCTAGAAAACGGTCAGTGAAAGCAGTTATTGTCAGCAGATACCAGTCTCTGCAGAAGGAGCCAAACTTACTAGAGCAATTGTTGAAAGTTGCTCATTTGATTGAAAAACTGTTTTCAACCATTATTTGTAAGAACTTCCAGCCTATCATGACGGTGGGCAAAACCACACTGCCTGAGAGTACTGCCAGGAATTGATGCAGCAAAGTTTTTCAGGTCTGGGGAATGTTTGTAGTGAGGATGGGCTTTTAGAGCTATTCTTTGGTGCTTCAATGCATCAACCCTCTTCCTCCTCCCCTCCTCCCCCCCGCATACTACCTGAAGGAACAGTCCTACCAACAGATCATTCTTCCCCAAGGCTGAGCATCACGACTTCAAAGCCCTTTGTGAATATTTCAATGCACTTTCACTACTAAGAGACAAACCACTGTAATCATAATCAGCTGTGTCTCATTCCCCTAGTGCAAAGGTGGGCTAGGGCAGAGGTTCTCAATCTGTGATTTCCATTCAGGTGGTCCACAGATAATCCCCACTAAAGTGCACACCTGGGCAGTCACACACGAGACAATGAAAGACCACCCATCTAATTAGTGAAGCCATGCAGGTGTGGCTCCACTAATTAGGTACCTGGACCCTGGAGAAGATGCACATGTAATGTGAGCTGGTGGCCTTGGGGGTAGGTGAGAAGGAGTAGTAGGGTGAGAAGAAGGGAGGGGAGAAATTGGGACATACAGGGCTGTGGTGGCCTGAAAAGGATGGCCCCAGGGAAGAATGTGTTACAATTACACAAGGGGATAGGAAAGGGAAGAGATTAAAGGGAAAGAGAGAAATGGTAGTGACCCTAAGTTAGGAAGGGAAATTTGAAGGGAGAAAGATCCCTGTGGTTGAGTGGGAAAGGGAGGAACTCATGCTAGGGGACATGGGGAGGGGGGGGGGGAGAAGAGTAAAGGTGATGGGTGGGGACAATAAAGGAAAGAATGCTTTTGTAAGAAAAAACAGAAGTCCAGTTATGGCTGAGTTAGGAGGTTAATTTTAAAGACTATTATTTCTGTCTTGGTTTTGGAATGTATGTTTATTAAGTCAACTCACATAGTTCTGTTCACGATTCATTCATATTTTGCTCTAGAATGAATCATTTTAATCTGATGTGGTTTAACATTTCTGTTCCTGTTAAGACAAGTAAAAACATTCTAAGATGTAGTGAGTTAATGATAAAAGGATGGTTTCTACTGGGCACATTCAGATCACCAAAACCACAGATAGACTGGCATAACTAGCAGTAGTATAGAAGCCAAAAATTGAATGAGCACAAAGAATGTAACTACCCCCTCAGTCCTAAAAGAGTCATCTCCAGCTCGGAGCAGAGGCACGTTAGCAAGAGTTCTGTACCTTGTCTATAGCTACACAGAGGTTTTCAATTTCCTGGGCTGCTAGATACCATTCTCAAGCACTAGTTCTGTTTTTTCAGAACCACAATACAATGGCACTGCTGATATTCAGAGAAGTCATGTTATGTTTACTATATATACTGTGGCAAATTACTGACACTATATTGATGGGTCCTGCGCTTTCTCTTCTTGTGGGGGATTCAGGGAGCCTATTTCTTGCCTCTGAACAGGGTATTAACTGTCCCACTAGTATCCTAGAGGGGAGACGTGGAGAGGGAGGGACCTGGGCCCGCCCTCTACTCCGGGTCCCAGCCCAGGGGCCCTGAGAATAGCGGTAAACCACTTGGATTAGCTATTCCTTCCCCTGGGCTACTTCCCTCTCCTACCCTTCAGCTTGTGGGGGCTTCCTGCCCTCTCTCTGCACAAGCCAGGTGTTCCTTTATCTAGGGTCTCGGTCTTTCTTAGCTCACCGCAGCACTTCTCCAAACTCTGCTCTGCTTTCCTCCAAACTGCTCTCCGCTCCGATGCCTCCAAACCGCTCTCTGCTCCAACACCTCCCAAACTCCTTCCAAGCTCCCTCCCCTGTCTGCCTGAAGCAGGGTTTTTTATTAAGGCCTTAATTGACAGCAGGGGCTCCAATTAACCTGTTGCCTGCTTCCCTAGTCTACAGGGAGCCACGCCCTAATGAGCCTGGAGTTAATATATCTCCCCTCAAGCACTCTGCCACAGCTCCCTGAACCTCCTCTATCACAATACATAAATAAAACGAGGAAGACTTTGTAGCACCTTAGAGACTAACCAGTTTATTTCACCCTATGCTTTCGTGGGCTATAGCCCACTTGCATCCGTCCGATGAAATGGGCTATAGCCAGGGCCGGCGACAGAAATTTGGGGGCCCCCTACTTTAATAGTTTGGGGGCCCCCCCAGCCCAGCCGGGACCCCCAGCCCAGCCGACATCGGCTGGGGGCCCCCCAGCCCAGTCGACATCGGCTGGGCCCCCCCCCAGCCCAGCCGGGGCCCCCCAGCCCAGCCGACATCGGCTGGGGGCCCCCAGCCCAGCCGCCCCCCCCAACCCAGCCGGCGCTCCCCCCCCCCCCAGCTGACAGCGGCTGGGGAGCCCCCAGCCCAGCCGGCCACCCGCAGCCCAGCCGGCGCTCCCCCCCCAGCTGACAGCGGCTGGGGGCCCCCCAGCCCAGCCAGCCACCCCCCCC
Organism: Sternotherus odoratus; assembly: GCA_032164245.1. Lineage (NCBI taxonomy): Eukaryota > Metazoa > Chordata > Testudines > Kinosternidae > Sternotherus > Sternotherus odoratus. The sequence goes on from JAVMKO010000009.1 coordinate 26,668,732, forward strand.
AGCCCCGCCACCCCCCCAGCTGACAGCGGCTGGGGGGCCCCCAGCCCAGCCGGCACTCCCCCACCCCCAGCTGTCAGCGGCTGGGGGCTCCCCAGCCCAGCCGCCCCCCCTCCCCAGCCCAGCCGGCGCTCCCCCCACCAGCTGGCAGCAGCGAGACCCGAGAGCCGGGGACCAGCGAGAGCCCCCCTTGCTGCTCCCTCCCCCCCTCCCCCGGACTGAGCCGCTGCCGCTGGCCGGGCTCTGCTCCGGCCGGGGACAGGCGCTCGTCCGGGGGAGAGCCGCCCCGGATGACTACCGGTAGAGCTGTACCAGGGCCCCCCTAAAGTCGGGGGGCCCGGTACAACTCTACCCGTAGTACCCCCCTGTCGCCGGCCCTGGCTATAGCCAACAAAAGCTTATGCTGAAATAAACTAGTTAGTCTCTAAGGTGCTACAAAGTCTTCCTCGTTTTATTTACTAACACGGCTGCTAATCTTAAACCTGTCATATATACATAGGATGTGTCTGAAATGAGCCTGATAGCATAAACTCTGAGTCCATTTGTGCAAAGGTTGTTGCATCTAATAACAACTTGGACTCAAACACAACTGTTTGGCCAACAGTGGACCACCTATTGCTAGAGAACTGAGGGGACACTTTGCAGGTGTATTTAGTCCCCTTTTTGCAGCTTGTTGAACCATTTCCAATGCTACTTGAGGGATGACTCATTAATTACACTCTCAATCAACAAGGACTTATTTTCTCATGGTAAACAAGACCTCAGTCTCTGGTTATTCACGTCTCAAAACCACCATACAATTTGACACTGCAACTTGAAGAAATCCCAGAATAAGAACAATATGCACATTAAAACAGAAATGCATTAGCAGGTCTGTGCAAGGAAGCTTACACTGTACCTGCATGTCTGTTGTTTGACTCAAGTCTTCTGGTTCAAAAATGATTAGGAGATCTAAGTTTGCTTTCTGTGCGTTATTCTCCAATGTTCACCTCAGATTTGGAGTTGAGTGTATTTCTGTCAATAGAAGATTTGCAGAGAGCAAACGTAGCCAAAGCCAGTTCCATTTTTTATTAAAATGAATATTTTTTAAAAAAATACCTCAACAATAATCCTTATACCTTGAAAACCATGTTATGGAAAGAAGCAGTGCAGAAGTGCCTTATATGGTTTAAAATATAGTGTACATTAAAAAAATAAAAAACAGTTATAAGAACCATGTTCCAACTGTGCTGGACTCAAAAACAGCGCTGATAAACCATATACACTTTCTACAGTAATGCAGAAAGGGTATTTGTTTAGTGCCTGAGGGCAGGGAAGATCTTTCTCTTCTGTGTTTGTACCGTGCTTAGCCCAATGGGGTCCTGATCTATGGCAAGGACCCCTAGGCGCTATGGTAATAGAAATAATAAACGATAATAACAGCAACTAGTCATCCCCAGTGGTAAAAGTAAGGGGGTACGGGCCAGTACGACGCTTTAACACCACAGCCAGTTTTGCGCCCCTCATCGGCAGCCCTGCTGGATCCCCAGCGGCAGGGCTGCCAACGGCGGAGCACAAAAGGGGCAGCGATGTTAAAGCGCTGCTGTGGGAGTGCTTTCTGCAGGGTCCTTAACTGCTGCCATGGCAGCGCTTTAACCGCCCTTCCCCTTTTGCCCTCCCAGGCTGCCAACTGGGGTGGATATAAAATTAGTGTCAGAAAATATGGTGTAGGGGCACTGCCAGTCCACAACAGACAGTGGCCTCAATGCCCCAAGCAGCTGCCACACAAACTAAAACTAGGCCTTCTCCAGACAGTTGAAAAAAGAAAATGTCTCAGAAACGAATAAACTGAATAACAAATAGAAATGAGGTGATCTACAACCAAAGGCTTAAGAGGAAAAAAAATCAGGCTTCTTATTGCCACAACCCCTTAAGGTATAAGGCTTCTACTGTTAGACAGCCAGATTCACAGCTGGTATAAATTGGCATATCTCCTCTAAAGTCAATGAGATGATAGAGATTTACATCAGCTAGGACTGGTCCAGAGTCTTTACTTCTCTCCAGGTCTTAAGAAGTAAGGTTCCTGCAGCAAGTTGATTTCTCATTTGTAAAGACAGTGACTTCCAACCCATTAACTACTTATATTTTCCCTTCTAATGAGCAATTATCTCTAATGGATCCCACCCCATTCTCCACAGTTTCAGGTCTTATTGTAGTCCAGTGAAAGCAGATTCTGGTTCCTCTCCTGCTCACTAAGAAGGTTTTCTAGCCATCTCTTTGTCAAACACTTAAAAGGATCTGCACATCCTCTCACACAATTTTCTACTGTACTTTTTCCATGTATTGCAAACCACATCTGAGGGGGCAGTAAGACAACTCTAATAAGCTTAGAAAATGGTTTAAGTTACACAGTTCATTTCATTTAATCATTATCATAATGGAATAAGTTCATGTTAGGAGTATATAAGGCCTTATTTTACACTGCTGGATCAAATGTTCTCTTGGATCTAAGGATCAGCAGTGTCACATCTAGTATCAATTAACTCAGAGTCATTCAACTGTTCTGGTGTGTGAGGTTGCTGTATGTCACTATCATTTATCATGTGGCAAGTAAATAAAGTAGTTCTTTTCCTGAATAGCTTGGTTTGCAGTTCTTTGTTTCGCAGACCATAAACCACAGGGCTAAAGCACTGGGCAAGTGTGAAAACAACAAAAGCTGTTAAATTTAAAATAAAATAGTCAGAGTGTGTTTTAACAGCTATTATTAGCAAAGGTGGAAATAGAAACAAACTCAAATGCAATCCATGAATAATTATGGTTTTTCTGGCCTTGTTATTTGAGCTATTGAAATGACCAGCATGTTTTCCTTCTTTACATAGAAGGTAGTAGCTAACTATGATGATGACCCCAAGTAATAAAATTAAAATAATTCCTGTTGTTCTGGCAAAAAGACCACCCAAGACAGTTGAGCAAGAAGGTACCACTTCGAACATGTCATCTGGAGACTTGTCTATGCCTTCTATCAATAACAAGCACATAGATTTGAACATTGTTAATATCCAAACACAAATAATGACTTTGTGTTTCACTGCGTGCACCAAGGATATGTATCTAAAAGGCCAGCAAACAGCAAAGCATCTGTTAAGTGCCATCAAAGTCAAAGTTATTAGTACTCCTTCTCCAATTGCTACTTGAACTCCAAAGATTATCCAGAATACAATTTTGGGACTTTTCACAGCAAGTGCTCGTATTGTATTGTATGCAACACCAAAACAGGAGAATAAAGAACAACACAGAAGATGATGGCACAGGAGAAAGTATTGAACTTTTTTCTTCATTTCAGAGTTCTGCTGCATCGTCCTAAATATTAATAAGCCAATTGCCGTAATGAAGATAAAATCAAACAAGTAAAGTGATGCCTTTATTATCTCTAGTTCTTTTGTTTTTGTTGCATTATTCAGTGACTCATTGGATGAATGCATCATCTTCAAAACTAGCACTCTGGTCCTGGTGGGGAAAAAACAAAACAAAATGAAGTTTATCACAATTTTTTCCGTATTATTTTTTTCTACCATGAATACAGTTATCAATCAGTATCAGGATTAGTATTTGATTGTATACATTTGTCATCTGTTTAGACACAGACCTTTACATTAGATGTGTTCATTTTAAATGCTAGAAAAAATGCATATCGGAACCTTTGAAGTATATGCTGTTTTTTTAGTGGCCTACTTAAAAAGAGTTTGCCCTTGACAAGTGTCCATGTAACAAAAAACACCATCACATCACAGCTGGTCTAGATGGCCCTTTGCAGTTTAGAAGAGACATCAAAGACTAAGGAGACTGAACTACCCCCTCCCCCCAAATGGATTCAGGAATTTGCAGGACAGTTTGTAAATGATAGAGGGAAGACAGTGAAGGGGCACCTAATGGGACATAAGCCCCTCTGAAAGTTTATTTTAAAATATGTTAACGAGTATGAACTTGATAATAGCAGTTGTGAACATTATGAAAAGCATACAAAATACTTTGTCAGAAAAAAATGATTTTTCCTTTGTCCAAGTCAGTTTAATTTTGCCAGTTGTCACCAACAGAAATATTAAAATATTCACTTATTGACTAAAAAATCCTTATACAGGAAAAATAAAAAATGTTACCTGTGAGCAAAAATCTTTCGAATTTGTCTATGATACACATTTCTCCATTTGTGAGTACAGGTTTGCATTTCTGACAGTAAAGGACACTAACATTTATGTTTTCCTGATCTTATGTGACTACAGAGTATTGGTCGTCTCAGGGAAGCTGGGCTTTTCCTTACCAAGTCCTGTTGCTGACTATCTTTGTGCTTACTTTTCAGAGGCCATAAATTAGATGTTCCTATTGTCTCAACAAGACACAGACAAGGATGAAATGATGATGAAGATGAAACTAATGAGAATAAGAAACAGAAAGAAGATGCAAGAGAAGGACAGGGCAGTTCAAAAGGTTTAAATATAAACTGATTTTTCCTTGTGATTGGCACATGAAAGAAAACATTATAGGGGTACAAATACATAGTGGATAAAAGTTTCTAAAGCCCCAAAGTATCTCCAAAGTCTAAGTCTCATTTTGAAAAATGACTTAGGCTTCTAGTTGCCCAAGTCTCACTGAAAACCATGGGACCTAGGATCCTAAATCAAATTTTACCTACTATGTTCAATGGCAGGTGAACTAGATATGGTAGCAACCATTCTAAAGGCCAATATTTTATTAGCACCTTGTCTGTAGGAAACAATGTGCTAAAATAGAGATTTCCTTGATCAATACACAGTCCCACAAATTCCTCACAGTGGGGAATTTCACTTTTCAATGTCCCCTGTACCACATTCACATGCTTTCAAGGGCAGAAAAAGGTTTTCAATATCACCCATAGTACAGAGAATACTTTCCAACACAGAGAAATAAGGAAGAGATTTGTTGTTTAGATTATGGTTGTTAAGAGGGCAGCTTGATTTACAGTAGCTAAATAAAACTGTACAATGGAATACTAGTGATATAAAATAGTTGCATGGTGCTGTAAGGTAGAAGTAAATTGTGTGTGCTGACCAGAAATTAGTTGTAGACATTTGCATTGATACACTCTAGACACTGGGTCTATATTGCATGCTGGAAGGTGATTGTAACAAGCTAACAATTGAGATTGAAAACTAACACTATATTATTACCACGACTAGCCCTAATTAATAACTCAGGAATGATGATCTTCCTCATTTATGTTTGCTTTTTAAATCCCAGCAATATGGGATTTTTAAAAATATTTTTCCATAGAGAATGCTTTCCTACTCAAAGATTTTTTAAAGCAATTCTTCAATAACTATGGGATTTCCCATTATGAATACTTATTAGCAGTTGGAGCCCTGTTATATACTAAGAGTGGTACTAGCTATTTAAGAGAATTAACACAGTATTCTAAGTAGCAGACAGAATGGCCTTCAAGTTCCTTCTCTAATGACTGCCTGCCAGTAAACCACATTTATTAGAAACGCATTTATGCAGGCTTTTACTCTGCTTATAGCTCACTGCTGCTGAGCTGTCAGCCACAGGCAATAAAGTCTGTACATTCCCAAACTGCTATGAGCATACAGTGGGACACCATTGAGGCAATTTTTTATTATGCCAGTCACAAACTTGGGGCTGCTGCTTAGCAGTAGTGAGGCAAAGTCATAAGGATATATGTTATCCGCTGTCACTTTTTATTTGCCAAAAGTAGTTTTCATATCAATTTATAGCCATCTTCTTCAATAATCCTTCCAGATATAGAAGGTTTTGTGTGGAGCACACACAACATATCCTCACAGCAGCTGAATACTGCAAAAAAGACCTTGTGCCTACATGTATCTGAAAGGATGTGGTCAAACACTGAGTATGTGAAGTTTATTTTGATGAATAAATCACACTTGCAGAAGCTGCATGTTTAGGGCGACCAGATAGCATGAGTGAAAAATCATGACGAGAAGTGAGGGGTAATAGGCGCCTATATAAGACAAAGCCCTGAATATCGGGATGTCTGGACACCCTGTGTGTGTTTCCTTTTCACAGAAATAGAAACATAGAAAATACTTTTTTTGAGGCAGGTGGAAAGCAGTAGCTGGGCAACACAACTCATCCTTTACAGGAGGCAGAGCCCCTTTTTCCTCACAATAATCTATCACCACAGACGTGATATTATGGCCCTGATCTTCTAAGTTACTACACAGAGGCAGACTTCTGCCTCCAATAGGCTCCATGCGGGTATAGGGCTCTGGCCCTGTAGACTAGGGATTGCATGACTGGGGCCTGTTTCTATTTTAAAAATGCATGCCTGTGTGAAACAGCAGCCTTCTCTAAGCTCTGAGAGAACTTTGTGTCCCAGCTAAAACATTTATCTCATTTGACCGTAAAAGATGGAAGCATGTCTTCTTCTATATTATGTAGTGGGAAAAGCATACTCAGTGCTCAATACATAAACAAACAAGAAATATTGTCCCTGTTAGAACATACCGGCTACCCTGATAAAAAACACACTGTCTCCTGTGGTTGTGTCAAGCCTGGTAATCACCCCTTATATGTGCATAGATTAAGTGTTTGTTCTCTTCCTGCATTAGTATCAGTAACCAGAATCAGAATGAGTCATTTTCCATATATGGGCATAGAGGAAGCAGTAGTTTAAGGGTCATGTCTGGAGCTAAGATTTGAAGTATATTGACAAATTGCAGAATTGTAATCTATGAATTTAACATAGGCTCTGGACAGGGCCGGCGACAGAAATTTTGGGGTACCATACTCTGATCGTTTGTGCTCCCCTCCGGCCGGTCTCCCGCTGCCCGCGCCCTGCCCCGCCCCGCCCGGGCCTACGTGGGTCACCTGCTGGGTCCCTCTGCTCCGGACGCGACTCGCTGGGAGGGGAAGATGGAGCGACGCACCCCCAGCCCTCAGGGAGACACTCTGGAGACATGGAGGCCCGGAGCCCCTCAAACTACGTGGAAACTTGGAGCCCCCGCTCCGGGACTCGACCAAAGTTGACTTGCTCCGTGGCGCGGGTCGGGGTAGGGAAGGAGCCGCTGGAAGTTTTGGGCTCCCCGCTGGGCTGGCCGCCGTAAGGGGAAGTAGGGAGGGGTGCCCCGGCTTGAAAGGCAAAGCCACCGGCTACCAGACATACCTGGGGTGGGGGCGCGACTGGTTCCGGCACGGAGCTGCCCATCCACGCGTCTCTCCAGCTCCCGCAGCGAGCCCCGTGGCCTGGTTCGGCTCGGGGGAAGATGCGCAGGGAGAGGTGGGCGGGGTTAGGGACGCAGAGGCGCCCTCCCCATTGGATTTCCCCGGCCCCTCGGCTGCCAAGTCCCCACTCCGGCTGGGCTGCGCGCACCTCCACTGTGGACACAGCGCCCCCCCTCCCCCGGGCCGGGCGCCCGGGGACACCAAGGGTGAGCTCCGCAGCGGTGGGGCGAGATGGGACTCCTGTCAACCCTGCCCCATGGAGCCCCCGTCACCCCCCGTGGGGGTGCAGAGACATGGGGGAAGTCCAGGGAATCCACACGCACACAGATCTCCCCCACTGCCCAGCACCCCCTTGTGCCACAGCACAAGGGCCATGCCTGCCACAGAAACACCCTGGGGCCCTGCCCCTTTTGCTCCAGGCACACCAGATGTGGGCAGGGACGCTCAGCCTGGCAGCGGGATCCAAGTGCAGTGGGACTCAGTGTGGGGGGATCCAGATGGGGGTAAGAGGTTCTTTGTGAGGCAGGGGCAATGGGAATCTGCAGGGGGGGGGGACCAAGTGAAAGTGGTAGGAGGTCGGGAAAGGGGTTGGGTGCAGGGGAGGTGAGGTTCATTTGGGTGGGGTCCAGGTGGTTGAGGCTCATTTGGGAGAGTGTCTGGGGGGGCTCATCAGGGTGGTACAGATGTAGGGGAGGTGGGGCTCATCAGGGAGAGGATATGATGAACCTCCTTAAGAGGGGAGCCCCAGCTGCTGCCAAGGGGATCCACATGCTGGGCCCGCCGCCCCTGCTTCCCTCATCCCCTTCTCTTCGCAATCCCATGCCCTTTCCCCATGGCTCCATCTCCTCCCATCCCACCCCTTCCTTCCCCACTGCCTCTTTCCCCTCCCCTCAGCACACAGGAGGGAGATCAACCAGCACTAGGACCCAGAAGCTGCAGATTCCAGGGAACTGAGCCACACTTTCTGTTTTCTGCCGGGCTGTGCAACTCAGCAATCACAGAAATGGTGGGGGCAGAGGGGGCTCCTGCCCACTTGGCTCCCCTTCTGACCACGCTGACCTGCACCCCCCGCAGCACCGCGCGACCAGAACACCTTTCCCCCGGGCTGGCTCACAGCTTCTGACCACGCTGACCTGCACATTCCCCTCTCCCCCCTCCTAATCTCCCCCGCCCTGCTCAGCCCCGCCCTCTAGCGGCTCACTCTTCCCCCGCAGGCTAGCTTGCAGACTCCTTGCTCCCGCCTGGCTCCGTTGGCTTGCCCCGTACCGGGCCCCGGACTTAAGGGGGCCCCCTTAAGTCCGGGGCCTGGTACAGCTGTACCCATAGTGCCCCCCTGTCGCCGGCCCTGGCTCTGGAACAAAGCCACAGAAGCCTGTAAAGAACCTTTCACAAAGTCCCTTTCGACAACTGCAGCATTGCTTCAATTCTAGTGTGTATAATGTCTAGGCACTGGGTGTACTCTGTATGGAAATTCTTAGGCTGCAATTTAATTCACTCTTGGTAAAATTGAAAACTCTTTGTAGTGTAAATAAAAGAAACAGGGTTTTGTAGCCTTCTCAATCCAGTGTTTCAGTTTCAGCAAAATTTGTATTAAAAGTTAAAAACTGAATCACAAATATGGAGCCAAATCTTGCTTGCCTTACTCATGCAAGTTGTCCCATTGGCCCTGACTTTCCTGTCACTTTGAGTACACTGGTTTTACACCAGTGTAATTCCATTAACTTCAAGGAAATCATTCCTCATACATATCAGGGAAGAGAAACCAAATGCTCAGATGCTCAGTTATGCCAGAGCTTTAAGCCACCTTCCTGCTTCGCGGAACCCTGGGGCAGCTGGGGACCAAGTCAACACTAAGGCTGCTCTCGGTAATATTAGCTCCCTGGGGGATGTTACAAGCTGTTATGCTAGCTAAGGATCATCCTAATGAACTGTACCCTGTCTCTACCTCCTCCAACCCGCAGTACAGAGGGGGGAATTCACAGCTGCTTGTTTTGAGTATATTTAAGGTGCTTTATTACCTACTTAAATCGGTTTTTATTCTTTGTTACTATTACAATATTTATATTGTGTGATTGTGTGCATCTATATATCCCTCAATGGGTGCAGGAGGATGTAATACAAACCAACCTATACCTGTGGGGACAGCTGGAGCAAGGGGAACAGCAGTTTCACCATCACCCTCATCTGATGGGTTTCTCTGGATAAGGCAGCTTTAAACTCTGTCTGGGACTCCTGCGGAGCCATTGCTGGAAGAGATTGCTTGGGAGATGGAGAGTCATGGCCCAGTGGCCTTCTCAGTGAGCCCTAACATTTTGTGAGCTTCATCAGCCAACTCTAGGACCCCAACAAAGCAGGAGGTGCAGATGGCTTCTGCCACTGAAGCCCTGGCTCCAGGAAAATTTTCTGCTGCCCTCTAGCATAGCCCAATGAATTTGTAATGAATTTGATCTGTAATTTTTTAGTTCTTACTACAGTACTTTGTCAGTTCCATTGCCTGAGACAGTATGAGCACCATACCTGGTATAGAACAAAATTCTTCATTTTCCACAACAATAAGAAGAAAACACACACAAAATGCAGAAGCTGCTCATGATGGGAAGTGAAACCTTTGTGTGCATCAGTAGCCTCCACAGAACATTCAAACTCTGTGACTTACGGATCAAAGAGAGAATTCTTAAATCAGTGGCCAGCCAAATTAACACAAGCAGACAGAGAAAAGAGCACTTTGAAATACTGCAAAAGAGTGGAGGGTGAGGGTAATGTCTCACAGTGGAAATTAGGGTGAATATGATTTTGCCTCATCTTACTGCAGCAGTCTGCAGATGTTGTTGGTCTTCAGAAGTGCTGAAACAGGAAGTAGTGTGGTTAATTAAAATTCATACAGATCTTGAAAGTTATATTTATACTTGAGGTTATAGCTTAAACTTCACTTTACAAATATCACATCTTTCATCTGAAATTGCTGACTGACACTAATGTGAGTTCTGACCAACCCAAGGGACTTCAATTATGCTTTTGAGATGGCAGATTTTGGTTTCTTTTTCTTTCTTTCTTTTTTTTTTTTTTAGTTCTTGTGCCAATTTTTTTAAAACCCAAATATTAAAGGCAAAAGCTGATCCAAGCTAAGTAGCAATATTTTATTCTTTAATACAAATAGGAAGCCCTGGGTATAACTAAAAGTGAAAGCATTCCCCCAAGCTTCTTCCAAATATAATATAGCTGAAATTTCAATAGGAAAATCTGTACAGAACACAAGATGGTTTTCTCAAAGCAGAGTGGAATATAATTCCTGCCCATTTTTTTTCCAGTACAAATCTACCACTCTACAGCCAGGGGTATTTTATTTTGGATAAAATGACAGACATAAGCTCACCCGGAGTACTAGCAGGGAACAATGAATCTCGATCAGTAATCAGGGCCTCCGGAGTAGCTATCAATTTTATTGTGTTCCATTAAAGGCTTATCCAGAAGAAATTATATGCAACTTTTTGAGGCAAACAAGCCCAAAGAAAATACTGTGCCTGGACTGGGCTGACTGGCCCAAAAGAAAAACTAGAGGGAGTTCTTGAGCTGCTTAGATGGAGACAAGCAGCCCCGTTAAATCCCTTTCTCAGGCCCAATCTCACTATTGAGGCTGCACAGCTATTGGTAGGGTATGTCTTCACTACAGCAGTAGGTCGATTTCCCTTAAGTCGATTTTCTAAAGCAGACTTTATAAAGTCGACTTAGTGCGTCCCCACAAAGCACAGCAGGTCGACAGTGTCTGTCCTTACAACTTTTGCAAGGGTCAACATAGCGAGCATTGCACTGTGGGTAGATATCCCACCGTGCCGGGAGTCCCCAGCAGGCACCACCTTTCGGGGCAGCCGGGCACGCTCCCCAGGGGACCAGCCACCAGTCCGAGCAGCTCCGTGGCCCCCCATGCCTGCCCGAGCAGCCCCAAACCGGCTCCCCCCGCCCACCCGATCAGCTCCACGGACCCCCCATGCCCGCCCAAGCAGGTCCGCGGACCCCCCCCCCCCGCCCACCAGAGCAGCCCCGCGCCAGCTCCCCCTGCCCGAGCAGCTCCACGGACCACCCATGCCCGCCCAAGCAGCCCCACGTCGGCTCCCCCCGCCTGCCCGAGCAGCTCCGCGGACCCCTGCTCGGGCGGGCTGGGGGGTCCGCAGACCTGCTTGGGCGGGCACGGGGGTCCGTGGAGCTGCTCGGGCGGGTGGGGGGAGCTGGTGCAGGGCTGCTCTGGCGGGTGTGGGGGGGTGGGTCTGCGGACCTGCTCGGGTGGGCACGGGGGGTCCGCGGAGCTGCTCGGGCGGGGGGAGACGGTGCAGTGCTCCTCGGGCAGGCGGGGGGGGGTCCGCGGACCTGCTCAGGCAGGCACGGGGGGGCCGCGGAGCTGCTCGGACTGGTGGCTAGTCCCCTGGGGAGCAAACGGGCATTGTGGAAGGTCGGAGGCTTAATGTCACATGCATCCTCACTAATTGACTATCGACCCAGAGAGGTCGATTTCAGCTACTCCTCTCGTTAGGGAGGAGTACAGAAGTCGATTCTGAGGTCACTTTAAATCGACTTTAATGGCATGCATGTGAGGACAGGTACATGTTTATATCGACTTAACGTCGCTAAAGTCGACGTTAAGCCCTAGTGGGGACCAGCCCGTAGTTACTACACCCATCCTTGGGGCTGGAATAATCCTATGCACAAGTGTACTGAAAACAGTAGGAACAGATGGGTTTAGGCTGCTTATTTTTAAACCCCTCCCCCTACTACCTCTATTGGTGTTTAGATGTATATGGGGGAACCACAATCCTATAGCTGGTTTGGAGGGATTCTCTGGTTGAAGGGGTTTCTCAACCCTGTTAACAGTCTCAGGGGAAACATGTGTCCAATAATCTTTTTGATAAAGATGTTACCCTCAGGATGGACAGTCCCTTTAAAATTTCTTCTCTGACAACACCACAATGGGACTTGGTATCCCTAGTGTCATTCTCGTAAGCCTGAAAGTCTACTATGACTCAAGTCCTGGGATCATCATCAGTGTTCATCTTTTTTAATGGCTTTGTAACGATAGACAAGATTGCTGGGCAAGATCCCCGGAGGGTCAGGTACTGCTTGGGTTCTGAGGAGCAATTTACAGCAGCCTCGGGATGTTCTAAATTGCTAAGGCCCCTAAGGTTGTTTGCAGTGTAAGCAGAGCTCTGTGTAAGTTGGAAAGCTTGTCTATTTCACCAAAAGAAGTTGGTCCCATAGGAGATATTACCTCACCCAGCTGGTCTCTCTAATGATCCCTAATGGGCAGCTCTGGCTACCAGAGATCACTGGAGCTCAGCAGCATTCTAATACTCTGGCCATCCCCGCTTCACCAATGCTCATTTCATAGGGGGAGTGATGTGGAGTCAGTGACTTTGGCTCTGCATTGCTCAGTGATGCCCCTATGCTACAGAATCTCTAGTGAGCAAGTTAAGTAGGTTTTTGGCTGGAGTACTGCAAAGCGGTCTCAGGATCAGGAGGGCTCATGATGTAGCCTATTTTGACCAGGTGTAAATTACCACACAGGGTGCAAAACAATGAAAATCAGGACCTGCATCTAATCCTGATTATTAGTATCATTGATTACTATTATAGTACAAAACATGATAGCTTTAGTTTGTTTGCATTGGGTTTCTCTGGTTCCTACCCAAAAGGGTTTGCACTATCCAAAACCCACCTAACATTCAAGTTTGAATGAACCCAAAATCTTGACGTGAAGTTCAATCATTGACGCAATTTGGGAAAAAAGATATAAACAAGAATCCTCCCCTAAGGTCTGGTGGTGCAAAGCAGGAGAAAACATGGCTTAGCCAGCTTCCTGAGTATTCCCCGGGGTGAGGGGTGTTCCCTCTGGAGGGGTGTCTATGTTTGTGGGAACTATGCAGTATACTCCCATGCATTCAGAGTAGTGCTGGCAGGGAAACAGGAGAGAGTTCCCCCTGCTGCAGAAGTGATGACTGTAGCAATGGTAAGTGCACCTTTGCCACAGGAAAAACTGCTTTGATTCTTGCCTAAAAATTGGCATAATTTTAAACTGAGATTGATTCATAACGAGAAAAAAAATTACAGGCAGACGCAGACTAGATTCAGCTAGTGAAAAAGTCACAAGGACACCCAGATAAGAAATTTTGAATCTCTTCTCAGCATCAGAAAGCTGAATTGATCTAGTTGATGATTTATACTTGCATTAAATCTATCGATTTGTTTGCACCTTCATTACATATCATACCTACATTCCCAGGCATTGTGTCTTGTTACAGACCAGCACTACCCACAGCCATCATGTTATTTAAAAACCAATATACTTTTCTTCGTAACTACACAATGGCAAACTTCCAGCAACATTACATTTGCTTCCAAAACTGTTTCTTCTTTATGGTTTAATCCAGTGTCTCTCAACTGGGCAGGGGGGACATGAGCAGGTTTTGGGGGATGTGCCAATCAGGGCCAGCTTTAGACTCACCCGAGCAGAAAGCCCGAGCCTGAGCCCCGCTGTGGTGGGGCAAGGGGCACAAAGCTCAAGCCTGAGCAACTTTAGCTTCACGGGGCAGCTTGTGGCTTGGGGCCATGGCAATTGCCCTGCTTGTTATCCCCTAATGCTGATCCTGGCTTTTATATGCAGAAAAACTGTTATTGTGGCACAGGTGGGCTTTGCAGCTTTTATAGCATGTTGCGGAGGTGGGTGAGGGGCTCAGAAAGAAAAAGGTTGAGAATCCCTGGTCTAAACTACATATTCAAAGTAGCCGAAAAAAAGACCAAAGAAAAAACATCTGTAATTTCCATTGAGGGAAATGACCCTTCTCCCATTGAACTCATTGGGAGTTCTGCCATTAATGTCAACTTCAGGGGCAGGATTCGATTCAGTAGGAGTACTGGATGTTCCATAAGTATTCTCAAGATTTGTTCCTCTTGAAGGGGTGGGGGGCGGGAATGTACAAAGTGGCTATCATGCTGATTACAGATAAAAGTTAAAATCTAGAAGTCAAGAACTATTTTGTTTTCTAACCAGTAACTTCTTAAGAACTTTAGGATCGTCTCTTGACAAGATTTTAAAAGAGCTCTGGCTAAATATTTCTAAACAAATTTATTAGGAATATTATTCTGATGCAACTCAGAATGTAATTTTTCCTCCAAGACAGCAAGGTTTCTGAGAAATTTTCTAAAAATAATTGTGGAGGAAATGATTATTTTTAATCATTCAGGATATTTAAAAAAGCATATGTCACAATATAATTTAGGGACAAGGTTTTTGAGTTTCAGACAAAAGCAATTTTTAAAGCTGATTTTTTTAAAAGAGACCTTTTTTCTTAGATACTGTGTGGTTCTAATACTCTATGAAAGTAGATTTTCTTTGGCAGAAATTGAACTTCTGGATGAAGAGAACAATGCTCTGGTGGATTCACACTCTTCCCCACCCCAAACAACCTTAGACTTGTGGTAATATTTTAAAAAGATATTGATTACCCAAACCCTGCCCTTAGGTTCATCTGTGTGTTGGGACTTGTTTAATATGGAGCTTCCTTAGAAACTGGCATCAATGTGGACTTTCAAACCCAACGTTGTAAAAAGATGTAATTCAGTCCGCTCCTCTTACACACAGACACACACTCATGCAATGGGTAATCAACATTCACTAATTAAAGAAATATAGAAATAATTTTGATTGTAAGAAAAACTTACCTTACCTTTTATTTCCCCCCCAGCTGCAATTAAAGTTGTTTCCTTCTCAGCATTATGAAAATATTGTTTATCAAAAAAAGAAGAAGCAAACAAACACAGAGAAGTTCAGAATTATATGACGTGTAACCAGTAAAAACAAAAAATATCCTGAGGTCTTACCCCGAAGAGTTTAGAATGCAGTTCATAAATACTAGGATGTTACATTATTCATGGTCTTCTAGATTATTGTGAGTAAAGACATGTGATTTTAATATATAAGTAATTAAAAAAAAATCCTGTATTCTAAAAATAACATCCATAGTAGTAATCTGACATTTTCAGGAAATTTGCAGTTTTTCTACAGATGTTGATAAGTGATGATCTGATCTGCACTTTGTGGTTATGTGCAAGGTTAATGAAATACACTGTGGTTGAGAAGTAAATGGTGAAAATTTATTAGTGTTTACTTAGTCTAAGCATTTAATCTCTGTTTGTTTAGCACCTACCTTTCTTATGACACCACGTATTCAGTCAACAAGATAACAGCAACAAAGAGATAAAAGTATTGCAATAAATTCATGGCCCCCTATGATAACATAATTGTCAATATGCTGCACACCATGGACATTTGGAAATTCATAGTGACAGAAATGATAGAACTCATATGCTTCTACTCCAAAGGAAAATCTCTGTTAACAGTCTAGGGCCAGTGACACACAATTGAGCTAATTATACCTAGCAGAGGGCAGTGGTATATCTTCCAATGACCAGTCCATTACAGTATGGCTGGAAAGGAAACTTCAACCATCCTTTCAGCGCTCAGAGTTATACATTTGACAAATGCATCTTTCTGTTACAGAGGATGGGAATCCAAAGTTATTTTTTTGTAGTGGGAGAGGACTCTTCCTGTTTTGACTTCCTGTTACAATGACTACACTAAACGTAACTGGCACTTGAACTCAGTGATGGGCCATGCCAAAAAATTCTGATCCAGACCCCAATCTGCCACATCCAAAGTTCAGGGCACTACAGAACTGGGGTTTTGACTCAGCCCATTCAAGAGATAGGGGATGTCTGTGAAATTTGTGCCCCCAAATTCCAGGATGTTTGGATTCAGGGTTTTAGTTCTGCCCAGGGCTGGCGACAGAAATTTGGGGGCCCCCTACTTTGATAGTTTGGGGGCCCCCCAGCCCAGCCGGGCCCCCCCCAGCCCAGCCGGGGCCCCCCCCAGCCCAGCCGACAGCAGATGGGGGCCCCCCCCAGCCCAGCCAGGCCCCCCCCCACAGCCCCGCCGACAGCGGCTGGCCCCCCCCAGCCCAGCCCAGCCGGCGCTCCCCTCCCTCCAGCCCAGCCAACAGCAGATGGGGCCCCCCCAGCCCAGCCGGGCCCCCCCAACCCAGCCGGGCCCCCCCCCCGCCCAGCCGACAGCGGCTGCCCCCCCCCAGCCCAGCCGGTGCTCCCCCCCCAGCCCAGCCGACAGCGGATGGGCCCCCCCCCAGCCCAGCCGACAGCAGCTGCCCCCCCCCCAGCCCAGCCGGCGATCCCCCCCTCCCTCGGGCAGCGAGAGCTGCGTGAGCCGCCCTTTCTCCTCCCCCCCCAGCGCTGCTGCTGCCGGCCGGGCTCACAGCTCCTGCTGGGGCCAGGCTCGCTTGTCCGGGGGAGAGCCGCGCCGCCTCCCCGCCCCTTCCCCGCTCTCCAGGTCCGGCGACAAGGGGGGACGACAATGGGTACAGCTGAGTACCGGGGCCCCCCTAAAGTTGGGGGGCCCGGTACAGCTGTACCCGTAGTACCCCCCTGTCGCCGGCCCTGGTTCTGCCCCACCTCTACTGGAACTTCAATGAATTTGATACTCTAAATATCTTTTCTAGTGTGGAGACCGAAGACAACATAAAAGTATATCCCTTTCTGTACACGCACAAAAATACCATTTTTTGAATGAGGTTGTGTGTGTCTGTGGCAGGGCTGGGGTAAAAACACCAGCATTGCCCTGCCACTTCAGGCTAGAGCCTGCTTGCGAAAGGCAAGGCTAAAGGCAGGGGCTAGTTCAGCCCAGCTGGGAGCCCTAATGAGGGCTACCTGGCAGTGGGTAGCTGGAGCAAGTGGCTACAGCTGGGGCTGGGAGCTGTGAGGGCTTGAAAAGCCTCAGGCTCCAGTTAGCAGAGAGGCAGGCTAGGAAGGAGGCAGGGGGGTGCTCTGTCTCCAAACCTGAGGGCCAGAGAACCTCAAGGGCCAAAGGCTGTGAACCAGGGGGGTGAAGGTAACCAAGGTGGGGGTCTTGGGGTGCACTTACTGAAGGTGATAAAGCTGCACTGTAAATAAAGGACACTGGAAAATCACCAGAAAAGGGGTGGACAGTGACTTTGTTGGGGGCACCAGGCCGTGAGACACAGGAGGACACAAGCCACAGGAGGGGACCCTATGACAGTGTCATAAAAGGAATATAATCCCAAACGATGAAGTCTCTCTAGGGTAATTTGTGGTGGTGGTGGGTGAAGTTCAGGAGGTTTGGATATGCACCAAAAGTATGGCTGCTCACACCACATATCTGAAACCTTTGGGATAGAAAAACTGGCCAGAAAAATTATGAGAACAGGTTCTCTCATGAAATTTGTGATACTTCCTGCATCTAGTGAAGTGAGAAATACTGCAAGAGAAGCAGCTCTTGTGATATTTTACAACTTCTGCTTCCAGCCCCAGAAAGAGGAAAGCACCAAGATGTGCAAGCAGGACCAGCCACAGAAATTTGGGGCCCCCTACTCTGATCGTTTGGGGCCCCCCCATCCCAGCTGGCACTCCCCCCCCCCCCGCTGACAACGGCTGGCGGCAGCGTGGGGTCCTGCAGGAGTGCGAGCTGCCCTTGCTGCTCCCCCCACGTGCACTTTCTCCCCCGGACTGCGCCGCTGCTGCCGGCCGGGCTCACTGCTCCTGCCAGGGACACACGCGCTCGTCCGGAGGAGAGCCGCGCCGCCTCCCCGCCCCTTCCCCACTCTCCAGGCCCAGCGACAAGGGGGGATGACTACGGGTACTGCTGTGTACCGGGGCCACCCTAAAGTCCGGGGCCCGGTACAGCTCTACCCATAGTACCCCCCTGTCGCCGGCCCTGTGTGCAAGCACAGTCTTCTTTCACAGTTGCTTCAACCTCACTAGTATTATCATGTAGAAACTGGAAATCTTTAATGCAAGTCCAGATTCACTTCATGGCACTGCAGATTTCCTGGCTTGTCTTCAAACTTTCAAGTTTTAGATTGAGAATGTAAAGTGTCCTCAAGAACATGACAAATTAAGCAGTATTGTTGTCCCTTTTTGAGCCATGTGGAAACCAAAATTCAGGATCCTGAAAGTTGTTTCTATTAGGAGGGGATATTGATAATAGGGTCAGTTATTTCTTTAATGCAATCCTGTTTATTTACAAAGAATGTACGAAGTCCTGTCTCCCTGAACACAAGAGGAACCAAGCAACACCAGGAGATCATTTCTTTGCTTTCAGTTTCAAGTCTCTTTCAGCCAGAGCTCAGCCCAAAAGTTTATTCTCTCAGCTACCAGTATTTCTGTGGCCATGGCTGATGCTTCCTTGCTGCCTTCTCTGTCTCCTGTGGAGTTTCTCCTGCTTCCCTCTGTCTTACACATATACCTCTGTCAAAACAATACCCAGTGAGGTCCCTCTGCCCACATTGGTCAAATTCCTGAGTGGCATTACATATGCCTTTGTTCTGGGCGGTGATGTGTGCCTGTGTTTTGGTTAGAGACTGCTATTTTTTCAGCTACAAAGTTCCACAAAAAAAGCTCACTGGCATCTTACGACTATCTGACCATTTATTTCTTTATTTAGGAAGTATTAACAGGTTCACAAATATTTGCCATGTAAATATCAGAAACAAAACAATCACTACTATGAGCTTTTGTTTAAACATTATAGGCATTATACAGAATGTAGTCATCAAATCTTTCTATTTAAGAAGGTGTTACCATGTTACCAAGTGACCGGCATTACAATAGGTCATGTCATTTCTAGTAATTAAACTGAATGGAATCTCTGAGAACACATATTTAACAGACAAGCAATGTCTATCAAGCGTTAATATTTCAAAAATGTGTTGGTTTCTTTGCAGATGAATGTCCTTTGTCTGACTATTGAATAAATGGTAAGCAAATATCTTTGTACTGTTGTGAAGCAGTATGCTTGTGCCCGCAATGCAGAGCTGGTGTAGGCTACAGCTGTAGTGTACAAGAGAACGACAAGTTAAAATGCACGTTCAATGACATTTCTCTTTTGTTTATTCATTCATTTTCCAGCAATAGCATAAAAAAAAATTGGGGGCACCATTTTTTGGCGCCCCCAAATCTTGGCGCCCGCCTAGTTCGCCTGGTTGTTACATGAGCCCTGGGATCAGCGCGGGACCATAATCAGGGATGCCTTGAGGCAGCAATTTGAGGCACTAATATTTGTTGCTATGCTCGGGATTGCAGTGCTTGTATTGTGAGGAGGTGATTGGGGCACATGATGCAAGGGGCCTTAACATAATTGTATGTTGCTTTGCAGGGCTCTTTTTGCCTTCACTTAATAGAATAAAGATTGCTTTGAACAAGTCAAACACAATTATTTTATTAAAAGACAACAACCAGAGAAGAGAGTCAAATGAAAAATGGGGGGTGGGGGAAGGGAAGGGAAGGGGCCTCGGGCAGAAGGGCAAAAGGGACAGGCAGCACTTTAAGCAGGATCATTTTGCCGTGGCAGCGCATTAAAGGATCCTGCTTAAAAAGTGCTGTCGCAGCAGCTTTAATGTCCCTGCCCCTTTTGCGCCTCCCTGTCAGCGGCCCTGCCAGTAGGGACCTGGCAGGGTCGCCGACACGGAGGGGAGGAGGGAGCAAAAAAGAGCAGCGACATTAAAGCACTGCTGCAGCAGCGCTTTAAGCAGGGTCCTTTAAAGTGCTGCCATGGCAGCATTTTAAAGTAAGGCGGTTGGGGCCGGTACAGGCAGCCACTTTTTACCGGTACACCATACTGCCCCGTATTGCCTTACTTTCACCCCTCTTTGCAACACAGACAACACTGATTCAGTGCTTTAAATAAACACAGCCAGTACTCACACACCAGTCACTAACTGGCTGACCCCAGGCAAGCACACATGAGCCACAAGAGCCCCCGAAAGGTGAATAGCCGTAGGGTCAGGGTAAATCGCTCTTCCCAGACCCTGCTGTACACTGGGCACGTGGCTCTTGGGGAGAGCCAGCACTGTAGGGATGGTCTGATCATCATTCCTGTCCCCACACATTCTACAGGCTCTGGAAGGTATCTCGCTGCTGAGAGTGCGCACGGAATCAAGGAAGGATCTTCTCCAACCCTGCGGCTTCCACCCTGGCTCCTATGCGGTTGCCTGTGGGCAGCAATGGTCACCCCCACCAATGTGACAGCGAAGTGGCATGGGAAAGTTACCATTAATGGGGCAAGAAACAAAGCAGCTCTTCTGAGGAACCTGAGGCAGCAGATTGCCCAGTATCTCCATGAGAGATTCCTGGAGATCTCTGAGGGAGATTCCCGTGAAGTGAGGGAGCCAATCAACAGCCTGTTCCACTGCTCATACTAAGCGTGTGGTGGGAGACAAGCCTGCTTTCTGCAACCTTCCTGCCCCCAACAACTTGCTTCAGCAATTCCCAAAATCATATTCACTTACCGGAGTCTCCTCTCCTGTTTGCGCTTTGCCAAGATCCAACAGCTGTGACTGGCTAGCCTCCTCCAGGGTAGAAAAGAGCTCCTGACTGCATGCATCTCTGGTCTCTGAGCCATCCTCTGCTCCTGGGTCCCATACATGATTTAGCCTATAAATTTGGTGTTGACTTTGGAAAATAATATAATTAGGTAAAATGTGAAAATACAGGAGTGAATTATACAGAACATCAGTTTAAAATGTTTTTTGTGATACAGCAGAAATCTTATATGCAGAGCAAGAGGCAAACTTCTTGAGACTCATAACTCCTCATCTCTGGAATCTCATCTACACTTCTTTGGACATGATCACACTATCTCCCACTGAAATCAGATGATGGGATGATGAAGCTCACGTATTTCCAATGAGGGGAGATAGTTGAATAGTTTAAATTTGTGAGGGAATATTTTCACAAATAAAAGAGAGGCATTCTCTGTTTGAGGGGAATTGTTATTCATCATGTAAACTATATGATCAGCCGCACAGACTTGAGAAAATATTCACAAATCCCAAATGTTTCATGAAAAAAATAATATCTGAAAGTAAGCTTCCTTGATCTTACTCTATGAACTTCATACATATAACCAGAGAGAAGAAATAATATTTGTAACAGAGGTGACCAATCATACAGCAGAAACAGTGTGAATAGCACTGGTTTTAATTCATAAATAAACCATGAACCAAAAATCTATTCACCCAAACTATCTAGCAACCACTCATGAATAACAGATATGTGTGATTGCATCCACACTTGGAACCAATAATATCTGTAACAAGCTGTTCACCCAGCTTTACTGGGGAAGAGCCCCAAAGAAATGAGGGAGAGATGGAGTTCTGGAACAACATCTCTTCATTTGGAGATAACCTCCAGCTTGCTCCTCTTCCCTCCCATCTTTAGGAAGCTCCTACCAGCTCAACTGGTGTATCTGTCAAGCTCTTCTGATTGTTAAATTTATAAAAGTGATTTACCTTTGAGTCACCCACAGGATGATTAGTAGTTGGATTCAAAGAAAGTTTCTCCCAAAATCTTTTGGGAATAAAATAAATCGTTTGTGAATTGCAAACTTACTAGGCCATGTGCAGCATTATTACAAGTGAGCACAACTCCACTGAATTCGAAGCATACACCAAGGCTGAATCTGACCCCTCCACTCTAGTCCTTTTATAATTCATGATTCTTTCCATTACCAACTGAGTTGATGCGGTTCATCCAATCCATATTTTTAACCAGTCAACCAGCCCGAAAACAAAGCTTTGTCCCCATTCGTCATGAGGTTTTAAAATTTCCATAGAAAACACAAAACTCTACAGGTAAAATAAAAAAAACTCTGAAATAATAAAAATTATATGAGCAGGAATGGAGGGAAACGTTAACCAAACATGAATGAAGGGTGAGTCTTACAGTGTCCTGAGGTTCAGTTAAGATAAGTTTCAATAAACGAGATGTGCACAGACTGAGTATCCATTGCTGCAATGCTCATCCTGCCGCACCTCAACCACTCCTTACTGCATACTACACAACTGATTACATCATGCCTAAAATTAGATCAGCTCTTCCCAGGAGGGATTACGTCTTGTCATTTGTATATTGAATCGAACGCCTATGAAGGCTCCCTCTCTTCCACCTTCTTTGGGATCCAGCAGACCACTGCCCCATGACCTCTGTGAATGAGGTGGCCCTCTCCTGCCTCTGGTAATAAGCCCTGTGCAAAGGGGTCATTAGATGGAATTTAAGTAACCCTCTCCCATTCTTCACCAGCAGATGATTTTGGGCCTGATTCTCCATTACTTTGTTACTTGTGTAGTAATTTACACCGGCGCAAAGTGGGTGTAGGACACTACCAAATCAGAGTTCTCTACCACACCAAGAGTAGCACTTTACACTCACGTTATACAGACTCAGGTCTGTGTCTTCAGAAGGATGGATAGCCTCATATCCCGTACAACAGGTGTTAGTGGAGAAGCAAGGTTAGGCCTTCCTTCACCTTCTATGAATGATTTCACACAAAAATGTAATCTGCAGTCAGAAGGGTTTATTTCTGATCACCAAACTTGCTGCTGCACAGATCACTGCTTACCTCTGACTTTCTCCATCTTGCTCCAGCACTGCTAGAGGTCTACAGCTTGAATATGATCCCCTTTTAGTGGCATGTCCTAGTAGCCCCTGTGCGAGGCACCACTGTAGCATTAGATCCCAAATGTATCTGCATTAGAGTACTTCCTTGATACTTGTGACCCAGAGTGCATCCAACACTTCTAAAATCACAGAATAATTTGAATGGCCCAAGAATCTCACTTGAATGTAGGAGGAAAAGCCCCTATAACCTGACAAGCATAAGAGGGAAAACAAAAGCAAACATACTCAGACACATGAGCCAAAACAGAGTAGAACTTCCTCCACCAAACAGCTGCATATTAAGGCTGAAAATAAATGTTAGCGCATGTCCTATTCTGACCAACCTGAGCACCATGAACAGTCCTGCATCTGGGTAATCTGCAGCCAGGAATATGCTATGTGAGAGGAAAGCTCTGTGTGAAGTCATAGGGTAAAACAGGTAGACTGTGCCCCCTGGCCCTTAAGCCCTGCTTTGGAATACTCCTCCTTTCCTCTGGTGACCAAAGGCTTGCAGGAGAGCCAGAAATGGGACAGGCAGTTTTCACTTTGTGATTCCCTTCCTGGCTGCAGCCTTTTGTGCATTTACATATGCAGTCTAACTCAATTTGGCCTATACATTTGTGACCCACTACATTTCGTTCATTTTGGCACTCAAAGAGTTAAAGGTAATCCTGCTTGATTGAAAGCAGTTTTCTCGAATAATCTTTAGCAACCTGCTGCTAGTTATCACTATGAATATCATTTGTAATTAGCAGCTTTCCTATTAATATTAAAGGATGAAGGGCAGAGAGGAGCAATATCCCAGCACTGTTCAATTAGTTCCCACAGTACCTGTCAAGCTATCGCTCTGGAAAAGCTTATCAGGAAATTGTTATTGCAGCCCAGTCTCTAGCAGCCAAAGCCAGTGCAGGCTTGGTGCAAAGTCCACCTGCAAAGCCAATGCAGATATAAAGTGAGCAGTGAAGTGTGGGCATAGGCAAGGTAGACTGAGTCAGTCAGTGGAGCCATTGGCGGAAATAAAGCTGCTGCTCATTAGGGGTCTTTCATGATAACAAATTTTCACTTGAGTGCAGCAAGTTCAGGAAATGCAATTTGCACCTCATGACGCTAGTGGTAGAGAAACTGAGTGAGTCAGCCTCTCAGAGCTTCGTTTTTCAGCTTTGTTTCTTACTCCTCATTGTTCTGACTAAGATGAAACTGACAATTATCTAGTTATAGTAAAAACAATTGCGGGCACTATACATCATCAAGGAGCCAGTCATAGTCCTCCTGACCTCATTGCCAAAACTCAGGTTGATTTCTAGAACTGCCAGATAAGTAAATAAATGAGTATGTTAAGTGTACAAAAATGAAATGTAATCACATAAACACAATGTATTACTGTACTACCAAAGAGTCAAAAGTGACTAGTGATTTTGGGTGTCAGTTTTTGGGTGCCCAACTTGAGACACTTGAAGGAGGTCAGATTTGCAGAAAATGCTGAGCACCTACTGTGAAGAAATCAGGTTTTTAAAAGATGTCCACACAAAAAAATAAAACCATTCAAAACCTCTATTCTCTTGAACTTTGGACCTAGCTGTGTAACATATAAAAAAACCTAACTACCCAGAAAAAGTATATTCATCATACAGTCCCTGATGTACAAGCACATTGAAGAACTGGATCATCAGTGTTAAAAAGCTATGGCCCTGATCCTAACAAACATATGCATAAGTGCCGAGCCTTGATTTTCACGGGACTCCATGCAGGCAGTTATCTGAATTGACACAAACACTTGCAGAATCAGGATCTCCCTTCAATTTTTCTTCTCATTTATTACAAGAAAGCATTGATAACATATTTTATTCATTATCAATAGGCAGAGGAATTGGAAATTTGCTTTTTTCATGCCTGTTTATAAATAATCTCAAACTAGTGATGAATAAAGTTTTGGTTACAACTGTTTAAAATCTTCAACTTTCATATTTTAGTGACTGTTTCCTTCCATTGTGTTTTCCCTCTGAAATCATGGCTTGATTATCAAGAGAGGACTGTTTGATTCTTGTTCTGGGATTCTCCTTGCTGTTTCTGGGCAAACCAAAGACCCGATCAAATCCCTGGGCAGAATGTGAAGGAAAGTTGAATTCTGCATTCTTGCAATCCTCATTTAATGACATTTTTTTAGGAACTCTAATATGGCAGATTCTGATCTCACTTACACTGGTATAATTGCACTGATTTCAGAGTAATAACTCCTGGTTTACACCATGAGAGAAGAATCAGGCAAAGTGTAGATAGGATACCTTATAGCTGAATTGCTGTTTCATAGATGCCAAAATAAAGACAAATGTGGGCCAAATATCAAGGGCGTATAACTGAAAAAATTAAAAAGGTGAATCCTTATCACACTCTATGCTATCTGTTACTTTAATAATTGTGTCCATGCTAGTAAATGACCATGTCTTGCCTGGGGCAGTGGGGAGGAGAATTTGGCCTCATGCACACACAGAAAACAAGGCGCTGTTTTAAAAAATGATTGCTGTTTTCATTTCACTCTTCATTTGTCACTGTGAAGAATAGCTCCCTCTAGCGTAACAACAAAGTCATCTCAATTACACCCTCATTCTTGTTGCTCAGTGGGACAAATTACGTTTTTCTTTGTATTAGCTGCCATCTGGAGAGAAGTATGAAGCACAGTAACAGAGAGAAGGAAACTCTGACAATAAGCAACCCACAATGCAGGGCAAAAAACAAATCTCAATATGGAAAAGATTAAAGGAAGAGCAGTGGCAAGAGGACTAGAACCCCCTCTCCTTTTTTTCCCCCTTTAAAAGAAAGCTTAAATTTTGCAACAACTGCCAATCCCAGGATCTACCATTGATGTTAATTATGGCTTCTCATTACAAAGCCTGATAAGAAATTAAACAAAGAGCTACAAACCTAGGGGACTGGAAGATCAGAGACAAACTGAACTGAATAGACAGGCTTCACCTCTGTATATATCCTCTTTAATATTTATAGCGAGTAGGGTATGGTCCTTCACATTTAAATAATACCTAGAAAGCTGCAGTTAATGCATTCAAAAGCAAAGGTGGACTGAAATCACCAACACCTGAGAACTCTGGACATGCTAATATTTGGGAAAACCCTTTATATAAATTAACAAACAGTGTTTGGGTGACAGTATTTGAAAAGTGGTTTCTCAAGGATAAAAGCTATTTACCCTCTTTTGTCAACATGAAAAGGAAAATATAAATGAATATTAAAAGTCACATTTGCACTTATATTATTAAAAAAACCACCAGAGGTTACTCTGAGTAATATTAGAAAAAGTAAAACCATTTCTCTATTCTTTTTTACTTTGTGCATTTGACAACAACTTTGTGTGTATCCCATTTCAGTGTTTCCTGTACAGTCAGTCCATTTCTCCTTAAGCTTGTGTGGGTTTTGCACACAGCAACACGGGAGAGAAAAACAATAAGAACGTGTGATTGTAAAACCACAAAAAATAGTAAGGAGGACTCAGGATCAGGAGAAGAATCTGAAACTATTTTTAATGTATTTTTTGAACTTGATGATGTTTCAAATTCATGCTGCTCCTGTAACTTAACTATAGTTATCCAAATCTCACAGAGAATAATTAAAAAAACAAACAAACAAACAAAAAAGCTTTCCTCCTATGAGCTCTGAAAACAAACCTGACATGGAAAACCCAGTAACATTGATCTAGAGAGGGGGGAAATGGTATTACTACTTCCATCCTATATAGATTTGGAAAATGGAATTCAAGAAGTTATTTGTATAATCTTGAAAAATTTCACCAGTACTGTATTTTAATAACTTTCCAGTACTAATTATGGTCTCACTTAACCCTATAAATCATTACTTATGGAGGTGGCCAATAAGACTAATAGCATTTAGTCTCATACTGTGAAATCCAATGAAAAATTTTCAGATTGACATTTTAAAAATCAATTTTTTTAGAGATTAATTTAAAGCAAAATCACAGCTCCAAATACCTCCTAACTCTGAAGAAACTAGGATCTGCATCTGGGTCTAAATGTCATGGCTGGTTCCATATTTCTATGATCTTGCATCTGAACTCCCTCAAATTTTGAAAAGCTTCAAATCCAGATAAAATCTTTATAACTTGAGCCCATATCTAGTTTATTTAGACCCCAATCCTGCAAATGCCTGCCTACCTGCATGCTTAACACATGTGAGTATTTCCACTGAACTCAGTGGGACTAGCCATGTGCCTAATGTTAAGCATGGTTAGTTAACCTTTTCATTTATCTTCATATGATGTCATGTGTTTTGTCCTATTTAAATATCTACATATAGAGCAGTGTAATTACATGTTTTATACATCCTGATATAATGAATGAATTATTTACTTCTGAAAGAATATAGTGGCACAGTTTGCCAGGGGAGAGGTTGCTTAGTGCTGAAGTCATCTGGTATGACACTGTGGTAACATGTTGGGGCTGACCAGGGAGGGAGTCACCTGACTAAGGGACTGGAAGATTATAAAAGGGTAGAAGATGCTCCACTTGGGTTCATCTGCCATTTTTCACCAGCTTAAGAGGAGGGAAGCTGCTGTGAGAGCTGGATGAGCTGGTGGGATGTGAAGGGAGGGAAAGGGGGAGGAGCAAAGCCCTGCCCTGTCCTCTGGGACATAGATGGATCCCAAAGACTTCTAATGAAAGATGAACTAGTGAGGGGCATTGAATTTAGGATGTTTTTTATTTTGTAAATGATCTGTACTTTCTTGTTCTTTATGTCTTAAGTGAAGAGCAATGGAGTTAGCACTGTATGGCAAGTCTTTTCTCTGTGTGTCATATGCTACACCTAGCACCAGTATTGGGTTTACCATGGTGCCAGAGGTGCCATGGTGCCGGGCCCAGAGTCAGAATGGGTCCCAGCCTGCTTGATTTCCTGGCCGGCTGAGCCAGCCAGGAACATGTCCCCACCCCACCTTTTTCCACCCCTGTTCTGCCCCATCCCCACCCCAACCCCAACTCCACCTCTTCCCCGAGCTACGTCCCAGCCGGGGGACTGCAGTAGGGGCTGGGCACGTCCTGCACTCACCAGGTGGCAGGAAGTGGAGTGATCTGGCCCCAATCCATTCTGGTGGGGAAGGGGCATGGGATGGGGAAGAGAAGGTCCTGGGGGAAGCAGGGGCTGGGGGAATGAAGGGGCTGGGGTGTGGAGGAGATGGGGTAGTGGGGGAGAGAAGGGGAGGGAGAAACTGGAGTCCAACATGTGGCATCCCCTTGGCAGAAGTTGGGGCTCCCCTGTTAAGCATGCCCATTGAACCCTCACCCTGACAATCCCCACCTCCCCTGCATCTGTACCATCCTGATGAGCCCTCCTAGACACCCTCCCTACTGAGGCCCAACCACCAGCACCTGGATCCCCACTCAAATGACCCCCACTTCCCCTACACCTAGACCACCCTGCTGAGCCCCAAACACCTTCACCTGGCTCCCCTGCAGAGTCCCATTGCCCCTGCACCTGGACCCCCCCCAATGAACTTCTGTACTTCCAGATTTCCCACTGAGCCGCCCAACCCAGATTGCCCCACAGAGAACTCTCTTACCCCCACCTGGATCCTCACACACTAAGTACTTCTGTATTTGGATCCTGCTGCCAGGCTGAGCCTGTTCAGCCACACCTGGTGCACCTGGCACAGGGGGGCAGGGCCCCAGGGTGTTTCTGGGGCAGGCCTGGTCCTTGCACTGTGTCAGGGTTGAGTGCAGCATCACTGCCGAGCCCCTGTCCCGGGGTTAGGTGGGGTGATCTCCCACCTCCACGCAACCAGTGACCTGTGCTCCCCACTGCCATGTTGGAGCCTCCACATTTATTTATTGACAAATACAATTTGCAGAATTTTAAAATATTGTGCGCAGAATTTTTAATTTTTTTGCGCAGAATCTCCTCAGGACTTCAGCACTAAGCAACCTCTCCCCTGGAAAACCTAGCGCCATTAATTTCAGTGGATGAGCACTTAAATCAATGACACTCTTTGGTTAGCTTTTTGGCACCCACCTTGAGAATTCCAGTTCAATATGGAGGCAAATGAACAAGAGAAGGCAAAATGCTGCACATACATTTTGGTAAAGATACATATGAAGATCCCTCGGTAACAAAAATAATTCATAAGCTGTACAAACAGATGCCCACATCATTGCACCAACACCTCCTGAAGTCTGGTGGAACACCTGGTGCTTGTGGCACTACCATCCCAGGCACATGTCCAAAACCACTAGCCCAAGCAAATGGAAACATTAGGTACACTCCATAGACACCAGAGAAAGGAAATGAAGAAAGATAGCAAAGAAGTGTCCTGAGAGCCTTACATGCAGATTTTGATAGCAGTAGTGCAGTACTGAGAGTTACAATTGACTAATGTCTGAAAAGCTGCAAGTATTTCACCATGAAGAAATGGATGGACTAGGATGTGCAAGGCAACGATTGTTTGTTTTTCATTTGGAGCAATGCCAAGTGAATCTCAAGTGTCCTGTTAACACCACTCTAGTCATAAGGGAGAAAGGAGGAAAAAAAGCCTCCGGGTGAGGGCTTTGGATTTCCACATCATCACACCAACACCTTCTGGAAGTCTGGTCCCTTGAAATACGTGTTACCTACTTATGCTAAGCAATCTGTTCCATCATGTATTTTGCTGACACTCTAATTACATTTCTCAGACCTCAACAAAAGCTCAAAAGCTTCTCTCTCGTACCGACAGAAGTTGGTCCAATAAAAGATATTACCTCACAACCCTGTATACAGAGTTTGGTTTTGACATTTCTTAAATGTTACAATTAAAAAAATAACGTTTGTTTTAGATTTAGCTTCAAAAAGGGTCCACAACACTTCAATAATGATCTACAAATGGTGGTACAGAAGGTTTGCTTTGTTTTTCTCTCAAATTCAGTCACTTCTAGTGTGAAATATGGTCACTGTAGAAATTCAACGGCAACTCTACACAGTGGGTTTGAAATAAAATAATATTAATATAAGCAAGAGACACTGAAATGAAAATTCAGACAAAATATCTATCAACACTGGAATTCAGGCAGGACAGCTAACATCTGGTGGTCTACAAATTGTTCACTTAGATCTCCAATAGCAAGTGGTGCAGGACCGGTATTATTTATTTCATACAAAAAATGATATTTTCAGTAGCACCATGCCCTGCAGCATCATGCTGGTACATTACTGCAGGATGACAGAGAGAACAGCACCAACTAGTGAATAGAAAACACCACTTCCTACAGCACCAATATGCTCCTTGAAAAAATCTGATCCACGTACTGACCAGAAGCAGCTTCTAATAAGAGCTGATATAACAGCATAATGTGATATAGCCGCAAGCTGAAAATACCCATGATCATGGCTAAAATGTCATAAAGCCTCTAGTTTTTTAACATATGTAATGAGAGTTCCATTGGGTACAGTGGGGAACAGTATACATCCCACACCGTGCCCCTGGCCTACCCATTGTTATACCCCGCCCTCTTATATCATAAGCCCACAGCAAACAGGATCTTGAGAAGGAGAGGATGCAGTGAGCCCTTGTTCTGAGCAAAAAGAGGAGATCTTTGTGTGTGGAGTCCCTTC
Organism: Sternotherus odoratus; assembly: GCA_032164245.1. Lineage (NCBI taxonomy): Eukaryota > Metazoa > Chordata > Testudines > Kinosternidae > Sternotherus > Sternotherus odoratus. The sequence goes on from JAVMKO010000009.1 coordinate 26,699,056, forward strand.
CATGCATGAACCTAAGGAGCATGATTGGTGCCTCAGTTTCCATCCATTATGGTTTTGTTGTTAGCATTTAATTAAAACAATCATAGTTCATAGATCATATGTCCTAAAGAACACAACATTCTGGCAATGGGAGATAGCAAAAGCAGCAAACCAAATTTACTAGCACGTATGCCCTTCTACAGCACCACACCTGATCTATATGCAGAATATACAACATGGATAAAGGAAGCCCTTCTGTTCCTGAAACTTTTTCAGTGGAATAGATAAAGCAAAGGAGAGAGTGAATGAGAAATATTACCACAATCTTCAAAGAGGCACAAAGGGGGATGGATATATCTGAAAAGACAAAGGCAACACTAAATGCTTATTTCAAACCACAAAGAAATACAGTTTCAGAAAAGTAAAAATTCAGACTTCTACTGCAAGTACCTGATGAATACTATGACTCATATGTAAATGCCTTAAGGGCGGAGCCCTAGTCCCACTGAAGTCACTGGAAATATAACTGTGAATTTGGTATATCTCCATCAAGCATGATCCATGATCAAGTCATAGCATGTTCACAAAACACTAAGAAATCCTTATAACAGGCGGGATTGACCCTAGAAAATGTAGTTATCATAGCACAATCATATGAGTCACCCCAGGAAGGATCTAGTGTTCTTACTGCTAAGACAGCGGTTTTTAATTTGTGGTCCAGCAACCCCTGGAGGTCTGCAGACTATGTCTAAGATTTCCAAAGGGGTCTGCACCTCCATTCGAAATTTTGTAAATGAAAAAAAGGTTGAAAGGCACTGTGCTAAGACTTTAGATGTGAGCATTAACCAACTTCAGCCACACCCCAGACCGAACAGGTTTTAAACCAGAAAGTGAGGTTACAGCACGTGAAAATGTATTAATGTTACTAATGCGGATATAATTGTGCCTGCTCTTGTGAATTGACTAGATAAATACCATATAGAAGTAGAGTAAGGAGTACCAATTGCCTCTTCTATAGAAAAACTAAACACGTGGCTGGAGTTTGGGGAAAGAAAGCAAACAATCAGAAAAACACTGAACACTGGACAGAAAAACACTGACACAGTCAACCTTGAAAGGCAGGGAATGGGAGTGCCCCACCTGTTCTTTAAAATGACTCAGAATTGGATGAGTGTTTATGTCTCCAAAAGTAAAAGAATCTTTTACTATTAATGAACAAAGGTTGCCACCTGAAATAAAAGAAATGTAGCCCCAGTCCTGCAATGAGCTCCACAAGGGCACAGATGTCTTGCCCATGCAAAACTCACTGCAGAATTGAAATCTTAGTGTTACATTTTTTAATAATCCATTTCCACCTAAACATCCAGAATTAATTCCAATTTTATATAACATGCAGGCAACACCAATTATGTTATTCACGATACTGCAAAGAATAGATTAAAAGGAAAAAACATGTTGTGTGTGATGACATGTATATGCTATTGATTGAAATATCATAACCTTATTAAGCAGGAAATCTAGTTTTGATTTAACATATACTACAAAGGAGAGGCACAGTGAATCAAGTCCAAGACACTGATTTGAAAGGTTTTCTTAGAAATCTGACTCACTATTCAAAGCCCTTGGGCTCTTAAAATGTTAATATGTGGCTCCTTGTATAGGCACCAATTCTGGAGCTGGAGCTACAGATGCCAACTTTCCAATGGGGGTGCTCACTGCTCAACTCCTGGCTCTGCCACAGACCCTGCCCTCACTCCACCTCTTCCTGCCCCCCACCCCTGAGCCTGTAGTGCCTCCACTTGAGCCATCCTGATATTAGGTGCTTGAATCATATATAGAAATTATGGCCATTATTTTTGACTGTCTCTGAGGTGAATACAGGTGGGCCCTATTAGCTCTATAACAAGACATAAAAAGGATTTGAATGCCTATATAAGGCAGGACAAACTAGGGGTTGGGATTGAGGGCCCTACAGAGAAAAGCTGAAGAATACCTAATCCTAGGGGAAAAGCTTTGGTTCCTGATGATGTATTGTTATTTCTGTTATTTAAGTTAAAAATAAAGGTAGAAATAGGGGAAATTTGGACTTTAATTGGTGGGGATATAATTTGTTCACAGAACACTGGAAACTCAACCTGCTTAAGTGTAATTGTAAGCAAGGTTAATAAGGTTGTTTGTTAGAGCAGAGGTTCTCAACCTTTTTCTTTCAGAGACCCCTTTGTGATGTCCTGTACCTCAGGGGAACACCCAGCACCCCCATGTTCATCCTTGTAAAATGATTGTGTGGTATCGAACACAAAGTTTGTCATGTCAGGTGTCTTCAGAAGGCTCATGATGCACTGAGCATTGTTGTTACAGTAAAGTTATAGTAATGTTATAGGTTATAATTTCTCAGAGCTTAAAATAAGCTCAGGCAAAAACTCTCTGTAACTGGGCCCTTGCCAGTCCTTGCACCAAAAACACCTGGAGACCAATCAAAGTGCAGCACCCGTGTCCTTTTATTGCTTGTGTCCATTCCCGCCACCTACTATTTACATATATTTACAGAGACCAACACTCAGGGAGACCTCTAGCTTCCCAGCCAGCAGGGATTTAGAGCCCCACACTCCTCCCTTGCCTGTCTCTCACCTATCTCCTTTCCTCTTCTTCCTTCCAGCCATCTTTATACAGAGCAGGCTGGCTACCCAGGCCCGCAAGTGCATCCCCTCAGGTAATTAGGTGTGACCTTCCAGCCAGCCCCAACTAATACCCTTTCTCCACTGGACCTGGGCTAACAGGGACCTGGCTTGGATCTCCTAGCCAGCACCCCATTACACTCTCCAAGAGTAGAGAGGCAGTAGACACCTCATCAGGGCAGGTATGAGACAAACCCAGCCCAGCCTCACGGGAACAAAGGACACTGGCATAGGCAGGCATAAAGAATCTGTTGGACTCTCGAGTGAGTCACCCCCTTCCTTTGGCCAGTTTGGGACTGTGATGTAGTAATGCTCATCTGACTTGGAGTGTGGGGGCAAAGCCAAGAGGGAAGAAAGAACATGATAAAAGGGAGAAATTTGCCATACTCTCTCTCTCTCTCTTCCATCTACATCTACAGACACCGCACCAAGTGACTGCAGCACTGCTCAAAGGGGAGAAGCTGGCTGAAGAGCAACCAGCCAGCCTGTGGTGAGACACATCTACATTTGTAAGGGCATCGAAAGTGTTAAGATCATCTTAGAATGCATTTTGCTTTTATTTCATTTGACCCAATCTGACTTGTTATGCTTTGACTTATAATTATTTAAAATTTATCTTTGTAGTTAATAAATCTGTTTGTTTATTCTACCTGAAGCAGTGTGTTTGGTTTGAAATGTGTCAGAGACTCCCCTTGGGATAACAAGCCTGATACATATCAACTTCTTTGTTAAATTGACAAACTCATATAAGCTTGCAGTGTCCAGCAGCCATAACTGGACACTGCAAGACGGAGGTTCCTAGGGTTGTGTCTGGGACCAGAGGTATTGGCTAGAGTCACTTGGTTGCACAATCCAAGGAGCAGCTTACATGCCAGAGACTGTGTGTGAACAGCCCAGGAGTGGGGGTTCTCATAGCAGAGCAGCGTAAGGTTGGCTCCCAGAGTCCAGGATTGGGGTGATTTAGCAGATCACCGGGCCAGATAGCACCAGAGGGAAACGTCACACCCACAACCTGCTATAAAAACTCCATAGCCCACCTGTGCCACAATAACTTGTTTTCTGCATATAAAAGCCAGGGCTGGCAGTCAGGGGTAGCAAGGAGGGCAATTGCCTGGGGCCCCATACTACAGGGCCCCCCACAAAGCTACATTGCTCAGGCTTCAGTTCAGCTCCGGGTGGTGGGGCTCATGGACCTGGGCTTCAGCCTCATGCGGTGGGGCTTTGGCTTTCTGCCCTGGGTTTCAGCGAGTCTAATGCTGGCACTGCTTGGAGGCCCCCCTAAAACCTGTGAAGGGTCCCCGGGCCCTTAGTTGAGAACCACTGTGTTAGAGAACATCACCCTGTAACTATAAATTATAAGATGTTCCACATTATATAAGGTTCAAAAGATTTTGCTGATCTTAAGGCTAAATTTAACATCTTTAACTGAATCCAGGAATATGGTGACTTTTATCACTCCCCATAGTTAGTACAGATCTTCCAAATTTCATTTTGGTCTTTCTAACGCTCCTCAGCTATGTAAAAAAGGCTCGGTGTCCAGTACTTTGCAGATGGCCTGGTACTGTTTGGAAGACGGATGTTGTTGGTTTTGCTGCTAAATGAAGAGGAGCTAGAAGGAGAAAAATTTTGATTGATTTCATAATAGGATTTAAATTGGACAGAAATAAATATATTCTGACTCCTTTTTCTCCTCAGATGGTGTTTGGACTAATCAAAAGAATTTGGAAACTGTTCTTAAGGCTCCAAGACTTGAGAAAATGTAATTAGTGCTTTAAATTCTGGGAATTTGTGACTTCCTTATGAAGTTTATTCCAAAGTATATAAACATTAGTCAGCAGAGCTGTTCTGAAATCAGGAAAGATATTGAGTAAGAGTGGAATGCTGAAAAAGAATCAGCTTCTCAGGAGCTAAGAAGCACTTTAATCAAAGAACGGAGTGTAGCATAACTGGATTCACCAACATTTGTAGTAGCTGATGATAGCCTTGCTGATTTATGTGCAGTTCTGCTCTTAATACATAATAATAGATCAAAAAATCATTGGTATATGCAGTTGCTCGCCAATAAGCACAAAACAGCCTTTGGCTATGTGTGGGCTATAGAATATGTTCACATGTCTAGGGACGTACATTTATTCTAATAACTGATTCAATTTAGTTCTCAACTCCTTTTCCCATTTACATGCCCATTATTTGCCATTCCTTTAAATCCATAGCACGGGTGCACATGTCTTGGAGTTCCAGTCCCTTCCTCTTCAAACTTCTCTTGATAGTGTCTTTCCATCCTCTATCCCCCAGGTCCTTTCTTGCTGTCCAGTTTTTCCCATGCTTTCCCAGCTGATTGTTCTTAATGTACTTTCCACATGTCCAGCCCACCTCAAATGTGCACTCTATGGTCTATCTATCAGTGAGAGTCCCAAGTTCATCTTCCCCCAACTTTTTCCATGCACACTGTCCACCCTCCTCTGGTCTGCCATTCTCCTTAATATATTATTTTCTACAACCTGTATCTCCTTTTCTTCCATCTCCATGAGAGCCACTGTTTCCAAACCACAGAGCAGACAGGAACAAACACACGTACCATGCAGTTTTCCTTTCAGTTTGTTACTTACTTGCCAGTCCCACAGTACTCCTGCCATTTTTTTCACTGCCATCCATGCACATTGGCTTCTCCTCTTCAATTATCCAGATCTCTTTCAGATCGTACTAAATGTACTTCCCAACTACATTCTTTCTTCTGATTCTGTTTCTCTCCTGAAACATCAATCAACAGCTTTTCTTCCACCTTTTCTACTTGCATAACTTCAATTTTCTTTGTGTTTATCTTCAAAACTTGGCCTTCAAACACAGATGCCCACTTTGAGACCATTTTCACCACTTCCTCCTTACTGTTATCCAAAACGACCAAATTGTCAGCATACATTGTCTCTTCAGGCTTGGTTCTCCTACTAATTAACATCATTAGTAAGAAGAGAAGGGAATTTAGTACACTGCCTTGTCTCAATCCCACCATCATCTCAAAACTCGGAAATTCTATACATTGTTACCACCTTATCTGTTGACCCTTGCTATATCTTCTCTATATCTCCACTTCTTGAAGTCCCCCTCTCATCCATTCCAATCCTCCAAAGAGCAGCTTGGTGGAACCAAGTCGTATGGTTTCTCAAAATCAATAGATGCTACATAGAAGTTACACCCTCCATTTATCATTCTTTCCAACTTCTGTCTCACTGCAAATGTGTGTCAAGTAGTGTGTCAACACTACTCCTTCCCTTCCTAAGTAAGCCACATTCTTATGACTAATCATAACTGTATAATTGACATACTAAAACCTAACAAATCTATTCTGATTCTACATAGACTCCACTGCCTAGGATGGAACATTCCACCTATATGATTTTACCATTGAACACATTAGAGGATAAAGTAATGTGGCTGATGCTTTGTCACAAATTCCTCCTCTAGAACCTGCATCTGATCAGCCAGCAAAAGATTATGTGTGTTAGTTTCATAGGCACTGCAAATATGGAGGTATCAGAAAGAATGGCATATAAAAGAGCCAATCACTTGAGCAAGTTTCCCAGATTTCCCCAGTTGTGTGGAGCTGAGAGAAGGACCATAAAGGTGGCAGCTGCAGCTCCCTGATTCCAAGGCCAATTGTACGTACCTAGCCACCTGCCAGTTGGGGATCACAATAAAAGCAGAGGTAACAAAGTCCTGTGGCACCTTAAAGACTAACTATAAAGTTTTGAAGCATAAGCTTTCGTGGGCTAATCCACTGCTTGCATCCGACGAAGTGGGTATTAGCCCACGAAAGCTTATGCTTCAAAACTTTATAGTTAGTCTTTAAGGTGCCACAGGACTTTGTTACCTCTGCTATTCCAGACTAACACGGCTACCTCTCTGATTCTTAATAATAGCAGAGGCATTCTGGCCATAACCCCTCCCACTTCCAGAAGGCACTGAGGGCAACTGGTTCTTTCAGCTCTAGATCTTCCAGGAGACACTGAGGGCAACTGGTTCCTTCTGTTACATCTTAATAATACTGGCTACCACAAATACTTGAGACCTGTCCTCTGCTCTCTGTGCTGGCTTCCCATATAGACTGAATCAAGTTCCAGGCCTCAGTCCTTATCTTCAAGGCATTCCAGCATATCTAAAAGACCACTTAACAGGGCCGGCCCACAACATTTTGGCACCTGATGCAAGGAGCTCAAATGACACTCACATACCCCCTTGCTTGGGCCAAAACTTCGAAAGGTCTCAATTCTTCCTTCTTCCTGTTCTATTCCTCTCAAGGTACTGCTCTGCTACCTAGTTAGCTCTCCGGTACAGGAGAACCAACAACTTAAAATGCCTTGTTCAAAAATTTTAAGTACCACTTAACTTTCAAACACCTGAACAGCAACTGTAACTTTTTTTGTCTGCATAGTAAACAGTGACATTTTTATCTGTTTGAATAATCAAAGTGGTGCTTACCATGCCTTCTTGGTTGCAAAGATCTGAACTGCTTCCTGAAGGTCCACAGTCTGGGCCAGCTCATGCTCTATTGAGATGGCTGTAAGGCTGACCAACCTCTTCTGTGTCATTGTGCAGTGTAGATGTGTTTTTATTAACTTCAGCTTGGAGAAGCTGCGTTCTCCACTGGCAACTGTAACAAGAAGTGTTAGCAGTATGCGCAGAGCAACAAAACCATTTGGAAAGAGGGTGGTCATCTTATTTGTGCACATATATTCCAGAGCAGCCTTTGGAGTTGATCCTGCTGAAATGTTTCTTGAAAGTGTTTTTAGTTCACCACCTAAATCACTCAAATCAATATCACGCATGTCATCATTTGTCAGCGCTGTCTCTAGTGCCCTGTACTGCTGATGTAGGTCTTCTTCATGTATAGCAAGAAGTTTTGGAATATCATACAACGTCCCAAATATACTGCTGTGTTCCTTGAGTTGCATGAAATGTTCTTCAAGTGACTGTATTGCACAACCTAGCACCTAGTTAAAGAATTCACTTTGAGTTGCTGTTTAGGGTCTCTTATGGGATTATTCTGTGCCTCGTAATCAAATGTCTTCTTCTTCGGTGACTCTTGTATCCTTGAATGAGTGGGAAAATAGCTTCAGTGTGAAGTTCCTCTGCCAACTTCTTTGCACACTTCAGAACGTTTTGAAATCCCTCATCTGACCAGTAAGACTGTAGGTATGACTTTACTTATCCAGTTGTTCCATTGCTCCAGATATAGCAAGGTCAATACCTTGGAGTCTCTTCCTTAAAACACTTATTTCAAACAGTTTGTTATGCCACAACACTAATCTACAGAGAAACTTGAAGTTATGTATCTTTCTGGTGATTGCATTTTTCTCTGTCACTTTTCTGCCAAGAACAGTTCCTGTCATAGCATTAGCATCCATACTGGCAACTATGGCATCATCTGTCTTCCCAGTTTGGTGTTTGATAGGCTTTATCACCTCCACTCGACTTTCCCATCGTGTGGTACTCAGTAGTTTCAGTGTCAGAGAGCATGTCCCCATATGTTGCTTCAAATCTGCAATCAATGAGCTGATGCAGTGAAAAATACACAGATGCTTTGAATTATATTAAAAATTCAGCAGCCTCATTAGAAACTGATTCTGCATCACTGACCACCAAGCTCAATGAATGAGAACTGCATGGGATAAAAAAAAGCTTGAGGGTTTAACTCTCGAATCTGTGTTTCCACTCCTCTGTTCTTTCCTCTCATGTTGGCACCATTATCGTAGCTCTAATCTCTCATGTCAGCTACTACAATTTCCATATCTTCCAGATTTTTAAGAAGCACATTTGTCTTACCAGCTTCTGTAGTATCATCAATGTCAATAAATTCTAGAAAATGCTGTCTGACAGTCACCATTGCAGGGATATTTTCACTAGGTTCTGTTGTTATTACAAAACACACCATTAAAGTCATTTGTTCTGTATGGCTGATGTCAGGTGTGCAGTCCAGAATAACAGAGTAATATCTTGCGGACTTTAGATCTGCCACAATCCTCTGTTTGACCTTTGTTTCCAGTAACTGTATGATCTCATTTTGAATAGTTTTTCCATTGTGGTGTGTGTACATTTCTTAGGTGTCAAGAATCAGAGAGGTAGCCATGTTAGTCTGGAATAGCAGAGGTAACAAAGAGTCCTGTGGCACCTTAAAGACTAACTAAAGTATTGAAGCATAAGCTTTCGTGGGCTAATACCCACTTCGTATACCCAGTGCTTGCATCTGACGAAGTGGGTATTAGGCCACGAAAGCTTCTGCTTCAATACTTTAGTTAGTCTTTAAGGTGCCACAGGACTCTTTGTTATTTCGTAGGTGGTGACTCTTCTTAGATGCTCCTAGAGTACAGCATCAAACTCAGCCATCAGCTCCACAATTTTCAGGAAGTTTCCATTGTCTGGCACATACAGCTGATCTGAAGTCCCATGCAGTACTAGATTTTGGGTAGCAAGCACTCTCACAATGGCAATGAGCCTTTTCAGAACATTTTGCTAGGAAAGAGATTCTGATGCAATCTTCTCTTGCTGCTGATAATCTATGATGGCTTTTAACCTAAGTCTCATCTCAAGCACTTTCCACCTATGGACACACCACGCGATCCGTTGTCTACAGCCAAGCTCTGAGATACAACCACATTTGCTCTAATCCCTCAGACAGAGACAAATACCTACAAGATCTCTGTCAAGCATTCTTAAAACTACAACTCAGCTGCTGAAGTGAAAAAAACAGATTGACAGAGCCAAAAGAGTACCCACTAGTCACCAACTACAGGACAGGCTCACCAAAGAAAACAACAGAATGCCACTAGCCGTCACCTTCAGCCCCCAACTAAAACCTCTCCAGCGCATCATCAGAGATTTAGTACCTATCCTGAAAGATGATGCCTCACTCTCATAGATCTTGGGAGATAGACCAGTCCTCATTTACAGACAGCCCCCCAACCTGAAGCAAATATTCACCAGCAACCACACACCACACAACAAAAACACTAACCCAGGAACCTATCCTTGCAACAAAGCCCAGTGCCAAGTCTGTCTACATATCTATTCAAGTGACACCATTATAGGACTTAATCACATCAAACATACCATCAGGGGCTCGTTCACCTGCACATCTACCAATGTGATATATGCCATCATGTGCCAGCAATGCCCCTCTGCCACGTACATTGGCCAAACTGGACAGTCTCTACACAAAAGAATAATGGACACAAATCTGAAATCAGGAATCATAACATTCAAAAACCAGGAGAACACTTCTACCTCTCTGGTCACTCAGTAACAGACTTAAAGGTAGCAATTTTGCAATAGAAGAACTTCAAAAATAGACTCCAACAAGAAACTGCTGAACTGGAATTAATTTCCAAACTGGATACCATCAACTTGGGCTTGAATAGAGACTGGGAGTGGCTGGGTCATTACACAAATTGAATTTATTTCCCCATATTAAATATCCTCACACCTTCTTGTCAACTGTCCGAAATGGGCCATCTTGATTATCACTACAATTTTTTTTCTCCTGCTGATAACAGCTCATCTTAATTAATTAGCCTCTTGGAGTTGGTATGGCAACTTCCACCTTTTCATGTTCTTTGGATGTATCTCTCTTCCTATGATATGTTCCATTCTATGCATCTGATGAAGCAGGCTGTAGCCCATGAAAGCTTATGCTCAAATAAAATGTGTTAGTCTCTTAGGTGCCACAAGTATTCCTGTTCTTTCTACAATAAGAGTAAAGCTTGTCTGTCCAGAAGATCAAGGGCCACCCCAGACTGTAGAAGGAAATCCCAAATGAACTAAGGACCATCACAAATCTTGTCATCTTCTGTTGTAAGTGCCATGCACAATTCTTTGACCTGTCCTTCTCTTACATAAACATCTAGCAATATATTATAAAAATAAAATGATTCCAAACCAAAACACTCCACTGCAGGCCCTTCCCCCCCTGTTCAGAGGAGGAGAGAACAAGCAGGTGACAGATGTTAGTCCCCTTGTTTAACACACGGCTGGAAAATACTCAGCGACTGCAGTGATGAGTGTGTTATCAGAACCTATAGAAAGAATACCATGACAGTATCCTCCTTGGTACAGTAGACTCTCGATTATCCAGGATTGGATTAACCAGGATGTGGATTAACCAGGATGTCAAAAAAAAAATACGTGCAACTCGCAGGGCTGGCTCGGGCTTTGCTGCCGCCCCCAGCACACACACAAAAACCCCCCACCAGGGCTTAGGGCAGCCAGTGAACCAACACACACATACCCCCGGTGCAGGATGGCTAGTGAATCAACCCCCACTCCCCATATTTCCTATGAATGGTTATTATCCTGGATTTTATTAAGCAGAATTATTTTGTTCCTATCATCCTGGATAATCGAGAGTCTACTGTAAATTCACTCTCCAGAATGCCTCATTAATGCCACAGGGAGTTGGACAGGTGAGTCTCTGTGTGCTGCTTTGAAAACTGGGGTATATTTAACTCATTCTCCCGATGAAGGAATATTTTTCAGCACATTGCGTCTCCCCAATCCTGCAAGTCTTCCTGCTAGAGTGGTTTGAAAACGTGTTACACAGAGAGCGTTACACAGTCAAGTGAAACTGAATGGCCATTACAATCTTGCTTACTAGCCGCTTTTATTGGGTTACCTTGTTGTAACTCAGAGCTAGCTGTACATTTCCAGTGATAACCTGTGCCGCGCTTAACTCCATCCAACCACAAGAGTGTGCATGTGAGAGGATTGCAAATCTCTTCCGCCAAACCAGAATTAGCCGGTATCACTGGCACCGGAGAGAGCGTGTGGGTCTGAAATTGCCCTGGATGGATACAGGATCATGCAGAAGACGAGCTTTTCTGGGGCCAAAAAGGCAGCGATCGGCGGCAGCCTCCTCCCCAAAATAAGCCCCAGTCCAGCACCCCTCCGGGCCAAGGGGAGGGAACCGGCTGGGCTGGCGCGGGGCGGCTGAGCGGAGCCTGGGCTGAGGATGATAGGCAGGGCGGCGACAAAGCCAGGGGCTTGGAGGAAGGCTGCAAGTTGCGGCGAGGGCCAGGACTAGATCCCTGTGGCGGCAGGGCTGGCTCGGGCCCCGAGCGGTGAGTGGGGCTGGGAGGACGCGCTCCAGGGGAGGCTGCTCTGGCGGCAGCGCGCAGTGGACCAGAGGGGCTGCCAGGCACCGGGACGTGGCGAGGGGGCAGGATCCGTGGCACGGAGCCGCGCCGGGAGGCAGGGAGGTTCCGGGAAGGGAGCTCAGCTGAGTAGGGAGGCGGCACCGCTTTGTCTGTGGCTCCGGGCGAGAAGCGCTGCTGCAGCAGCAGCGAGGTAACTAGCGGTCATTCGGCGTGCAGAGGGAGGCTGCAGGGCTGGGGATCTGCCCGACGTCGCGGCTGAAGGCATCTCCCCTCCGCCACTGGACCGCTCTCTGCGCGGGCAGCGAAGGAGCAACGTACTCAGTTTCCTCTTATTTCCCCCACCCTCGGGGGCAAGCGTTAACCCCTTTGCGTTCAGTGATCCCTGCGGTCTGCCAGCCTCTGTCTGTCTGTCTGTCGGCGGAAGCTGAAGTTCTAAGAAACTTACTCAGTGGTATTACTGTCTGAGTCAATGGTCCTGATTTAAATGGTGGGGTGGGGGTGGGGATATACAGATCTGAATCCTGGAAACCTCACCTGTACAATCTGGGGAAAACAGCCATCTCCAGGAACATTTTCTAACACCATTTCCACAACAAACATTTCATTAGATGTAAGACTCCCCTTTACTGGAGTCCAATGGGAGGGGGGAAAATCTCTTCTCAGAGCTTAGTTCCATATTCTGCTTCCCCTAATAACCATGTTACATGTGCCTAGGGAGAGATAACATCAGGAACAGGATCCATCATACAGATCCTAGAACAGTATCATAGGGTGAGGAAAAATAGCCAGAGAGCAAGAAAGATAGTGTTGGAGTTGAGACACAGGACTTGGAGCATGGAGTCCTGGGGTCTTGTTCTGATTCTGCCACGGCCTTCCTGCATGACCTTGGCCAACTCTCAGAGCCCAGCATTTTCAAAAGAAATCTCTGCACTAGACGGTCTTCACCTGCACAGTCAAACATGAAGGCACGCTAGGCATGGTTTATCTAGGTGCTGAATACTCACACTGAGGTGTTAGCCTGAAATCAGACTAAATGTCTTTTAAGCTGGGCAACCAAAAATTAAAGCACCCAAAACTGGAAGCCACTTTGTAAATGTTGCCCTTAACTTTTCTGTGCCTTGGTAAAATGGGAATTTTACTATTTACGGTACACAGCAAGAGTGTTGTGAGGCCATATTTGTTACTATTTGTAAAACAACTAGAATTCTTTGATGGAAGTTGCTATAAAAGTGCAACATTCTATAATTTTAACATGAAAGAATCAACCACTGAAATAGGTTACCTGGGAATATGGTAAATTCTCCATCACTTATATTCTTTAAATCAAGACTGGATGTCTTTCAAAAATGTATGCTCCAGTTCAACCACAAGTAGTTGTGCTAAATGCAGGACTCACTGGATGAAATCTATGGACTGAGTTATACAAGAGGTTAGAGTAGATGATAATAGTTCTTTCTGGCATTAATATTTATTAAACTATTAATTCACCTGAGAAGGCAGTTAACTCTTTGAAGAGAATGAGAAGCAACTTTTGCATGATGTTAAGTGAGATAGGCAGACACCTGACAGTTGTGCATGCAGAACTCCCATTAGACTTAACAGTTTCATCTACTAGATAAGACCCATTATGTTGGGTGCTCACTGGATCAGGAGCCCTTGAAAAATCTAGCCTGGTATCACAGAGGGAGTTGCTAGGTGCTGAGCACTTTAAAAAATCTGGTCCTTATCAATGTGCCTAAATGGATGCTGAGCTTTTTTGAAAATCTGTCACCCCTTATGGGTGCTGACGATATGAAATCTGATTCTGAGCTCTTCTGACAAACTGGCTTTTAGAAGCTACTCCTACATCCAGACCCAGTCACAGGTGAAGGGAGTCAGGTGGGTATATCACGCTTTGTTGTTGTGACTAAGGATGTCACAATCTTGTTTGGTTGGGGGAAAATATGCATGGCTTTGCCTATAAATTGTTGGCACTTTTGCTATAATTTCTTTAGGATTTTGCAGTTGCAAAGAGTATCCTCTGCTTTTCTGACTTCTAAGGTACTACCTTGTACTTAAATACATCCACAATGCAATAGGTCAAGGGGGTGCTGAGTCATCAGTGAGGAGAGCAGCCAAATGTCCAAATCTAGCTCTGTTCAGCATTTGGAGTTTGCACAAGTGTTGCAAGTGACCTTTCCTGCTTGAGGGTGTGTTTACATACAGATTAGAGACTAAATATAAAAATGAAGGGAGGTTAATAGTGCAAAAGTGAGAAAGAATCCAGTTCATACAGGGTAAAAATAAGCATTTCCCTTTTACCCAGCATTAATGGATGTTGTTGCAAGTCTGGCACTAACTCAGATCATTTTGTTATATCAGTTTATATGTCTGAGGCCATCCTTACTGTTGTTAAGTGAGCAGTTTCTTTGCTATTGTAGATAGGATGAGTATCATTGCTGGACATAAATTCCACTGAAAAAACTGGCACTGTTTTAAGACATTTTTGTTTTCAATTAATTTAAAAATACACATCCATTCCTATCAAAAAAGAAAAAAAATGATTATGTACGAGTATGAGTATTCAGGAAGTTTGATATAGTGTTCAGTGAATATATAACCCACACATAGATAAATCAAGACTACATTTTCAATGACCAGTGGTTTGGGGTGCCTCAATCTTTGGGCAATCTGAGACAGTTTATAGGGTTTAGTTATGAGAGAGCAGGTGCTGACCATTTCTGGATAGCCACTAGCAGAAGCAGGGCTGACCTTACCATGAGGTGAACTAAGGCATCAAGAGCCTAAGATGAGACTAAGGTTAAAGGCCACCATAGATGATCAGTGTCAAGAGAAGATTGCATCGCAGTCTCTTTACTGGCGAAGTGTTCTGAAAAAGCTCCTTGCCATTGTGAGAATGCTTGCTACCCAAGACCTCGCACTGCGTGGCACTTTAGATCAGCTGTATGTGTCAAACAATGGAAACTTCCTGAAAATTGTGGAGCTGATGGCTGAGTTTGATGCTGTACTCCAGGAGCATCTAAGAAGAGTCACCACCTAAGAAACGTACACACGCCACATTGGAAAAACAATTCAAAATGAGATCATACAGTTACTGGCAACATAAAAGTCAAAGAGAAGATTATAGCAGATCTGAAGTCAGCAAGATATTACTCTGTTATTTTGACATCAACCATGCAGAACTTATTACTTTAATGGTGCATTTTGTAACAACAATGGAGCCTACTGAAAGTGTCCCTGCAATCGTGATTGCCAGAGAATTTTGTAGAATTTATTCACACATATCTGCATTGAAACGTAATAGTGAAAAATATGGCTATGGTCCAAATTTATTATAAAACAGTTTCATTTTAAAAAAATCATGATCTAAATCGTGCCCCTAGCTCTCCATGTGTGGCTCTCATCTCTCCCACATGGGAGAAAGTGGTACTATTCACCTCTGCAGCACCATCCCTGCTTCCTGAAACCCAGGAGCATGTGGGGGAATGGAATAGGCAGGGCTATCCTGAGACTGGCTAAGGGAGAGATGCACATTATAATCCCACAGATTTTCTCATGGAAAAGCAGTATGTAGAGGTGGTCCAAAAAAACAAATAAATACATAAATAAAATAAGAGCTTCAGAAATGTAAGTTTTCAAAATATTTCAATTAAAGGAAGAAACTTTGAAAAAGTGTCTACAGTCCTTCTCTCCCATTTTTGGAACCATAGAGCTGGTTGACACAGACATTTCAAAATGCTGAATACACAAAAATTCAGAAACATTTGTGCAACATTTTTAAATTTTTTACCAGCTCTAGCAACATGGATTTAGACAGAGGCTCTCTTACCTATTTACTTGTAAAGGTGGAGTTAAGGTTGTGACTGAATATGCTACCCTTTGGTCCTCATACTGTTCCAGTATGGAGAAATCCCAACAAATGCTGGAAAATAGGTTGGGGAACTAGTTTAATCTAAACTGCTAAAAAATAATAAATAAATAACGATTACACACCTGAACCTATTTTCTGTGCATACTGAAAGTATTTATTTTGTTTGTTTCAGAATACTGTGGGAAAAATGTGCACCACTCAAGAAGATATTGGATATGATTTTGAAGATGATTCAAAAGATAAAACGAAGACACCTAAACCTAATCCAAACATTGATGGCAGATGGGCTTGGATGATTGTTCTTTCTTCCTTCCTTGTACATATACTCATCATGGGGTCGCAAATGGCCCTTGGAATACTTAACATGGAATGGCTTGAAGAATTCAGTCAAAGTCGAGGCTTGACTGCATGGGTTAGCTCCCTTAGCATGGGTATTACATTAATTGTAGGTATGTTCCAATATAATTATATTGCAAAAATGTATAGGCTTAACATAATATTTTTCCCCATACCAAGTATTTTTGTACTATTCAAATATGGTAACTGGATAGGCCATAATGTTCTTGGACTGTAGTTTTAAAGTTACCAGGCCAAATTCATTTGTCTACCTTAACACCTTATTTGGGCTGTGGGGTTAAAATAGCCCCGTAGATATTCCCACTTGGGTGGAGTCCAGGCTTCAAGCCCCTCCTTCTGGAACTTGGGATACAGGTCGAGTTCTAAGGCCTACACTGCTACTCTTAGCCCTGCAGCCCAAGCCACGCAAGCCTGAGTCAACTGACCTTGGCTCTAAGACTTGGCACCACAGATTTTTCTTTGCAGTGTAGACATACTCTGGCATGGGAGCCATGTAGTCAGAGGGGGGCAGGGCGCAATAGTGAAACTTGGGGGGGGAGGAACAGTGAGGCAAGGAGGAAGAGCAGTAGGCAGTCATGTGACATACATCTGAGTGGTGCCAGCTAACTGCCTGGTGGGTTGGTCTGGGCTCCATCAGTTGGCAGGAGGATCAGGAATGGGAGAAAAATAGTAGTCCTTCTGAAAAGCTTGGAGCCCGTCTTAGAGTCTACTTGGGAGACTGAGAGGTAAGGCTAGGAGGAACAGAATTAGGGACTGATTCGTCACTAACTCATGCTTATTGTGCTATCATTGACACGTGCAAAGTCTTATACCCACTTTGTGCTATATACCCACTTTACACAAGAGTAAATGATAGCACAAGGTGCAGGGCAGGGTAGAAACATATTTAGAGTCTGCCAAAGCCACACACCACTAGAAAGAAAAGCCTGTTTGGAAGAGGGGAGGCTTGGAGGAAGATGGAAGAGTCCCTAATATTTTGAAGGACATCAAAATATTAGTGTATTTGGTCCCATTAAGTCTTAGTTCAACAAGGTAAATCTTGAATCATGCTAGGACAGTCCACATTTCCCTGTATCTTCCTAATACTCAGAAAATGTCATTTATTTTTGGTCTTCAAGAATGAGAGGCAAACAACTAAAATATCATTAACAAACAACAATGAAGATAATTTGGGATAAAAGTAAGTTCCAAAGTCAAAGGCTTACAATAGTTAAAATATCATTAAAAATCTCTCAAGTGCTTAGAGCAGTATTCAACCACTTATTCTCTGTGCTTATTTTTCAGCTGAGTGGTGGGATGCACCACCTGCCTTTGAAAAAGTTGATACCATCACTAATGCTTAAAAAGTGTAGGGAATGGCGCTCTCTGTACTATTTAAAGGCTGTATATTAATATATACTTTATATATATTGCAAGATGTTGACTTTCAGAGATCTGTACAGTGGACTAAGCTAATCTAGATCAACAGGGTTGCAGAAGCAATTCCAATCCTTTTCTACCTGCCAGGTATATTGGTCTGTTGCATGAATGCCTGTGAGACAGCTTTCCAGATCTGGACTCCCAGGGATATAATGTGCCATATTCTGGCTGTTATACTCAGGTGAAGGGGGAACAAATGTGTTTAAATAGATTGTCCTGTATTACCTGTCACAGGATGTGACATTTATAAGGGTGGTTAAATAGCAGCGTCAAATGGGATCAACAGGACAAAGTGCCATGATAGATTAAACAGAAAGTTCTATGTAATCACATCTATAACAAGCAGTGCAGGGCCATCCCCTGAGTCTGAATCACTAACATCAACAGTTTAGGACAAATATTAGAAGACACAGTAGCAATTTAAAAGACTGACAACTTGCTGAATCTCATAAGTTTGCTTGGGTGTTGTGATGCTTGACATTTCTGAAAGTTGATGTGAGGATCAAGGATAGTTTAGAGTGAGACATCTGGGAAATGTATTACAACATTCACAAGTTTCTCAAATTTACAAAGTGTTGAGGGATGTATCCTTCAAAGAATGTCCCAAACCAGCTTGATATGATTGGTTGCTAATTTATGCTTTGTGACGTACCCTGGGGCAAATTGATATGAGCAGGCATATAGCTACTCAAATGTGCTGCATTGGCAGTAGAGACATACTAGGGTATTGTAGCTGGCAAGCCCTAGAAGTGTAAGTGTCAGGGAGTTGTTGAAAGGGTGTTCTGGAGGGCTCAAATTTTAGAATTCATTTTCCCTGCTATCCAAAAGAGCCCATCTGTTGATCTTTAAGGCCTGGCACAAGACCCATCTTTTCTCAAGAATTTAATTAATGGGGAATGGACCAATTATGTTATTAAATCCTGTACATGCACCTGAGTACATTTTATACATCAATAAATAAATAAAATAAAGTATCTCCACCTCTCCAGAGGCTGTGAAACATCAATGAATCAAAACTAAAGGGTGGTTCTTTTCTGTAAGATATGGTCTTCATTTTTACACTTTTTGGGACAGCAAGTGTTTCTCAGCTGTACTTAATAAAATGTTTCATTTCAGCTGGATCATTGGACCTCTGGGAGAGAGAAAGCCAATGTGAATGTGGTCCCCGAGTTGAGGAAATCCTTCTTTAGAACATGGAAGCAGACATTTTCACATTGCAACAGACAAATTCGTTGGTCTTCTGCTTAACTCACGTCTTGCCTAATGAATCTCTTGAGGAATGTAGATTCAGTGGCTAGAATCTTCATTCCACCTGAGAGTACAGTATGGGACGAGGGGAATACTGCAGGTAAAGACAGACAGTTGCAGTTCCCTCATCCAGAGGAGCAGGGGTTGGGAAGCAGCTACACTATCATTGTGGACTTTGCTCTAGCAGAGAATTAACCTGCTGAGGGGGACATTCTCTGCTGACCATTTTTTGCTAATTTGGTTGCAGCAGCATGAAGTGGATTTAGGAGCAGGATTCCGTGATTTACTAAGCGTTAACATTATCAAGCCACTGCAGGTGAAATAAAACAAACAAACAAACTTTGAATTCAGGTATTGACAGTTATTAGCCAAGGGCCTAGAGGAATTAACTGAATGACATTTTTGAGGGCCTACCAGGGTTAACAGGCATTTTAATGGCATTTAACAAATTAAATGGTTTCATATTTTGTTTTTAAATGATAATTAAGGTTTTTAATAAGTTTCACAGTAAGGGCTTTACACAAATATTTTAGCAAATTTTTCTTCATGTTCTGTGACAGGTCCTTTCATTGGTTTATTCATTAATACATGTGGATGCCGTACGACAGCAATAATTGGTGGGATCTTGAATGCCCTAGGCTGGGTATTGAGTGCCTATGCCTCAAATGTACATTACCTCTTCATTACATTTGGCGTGACAGCTGGTAAGCAATATTTATATTTGGAAATTCTTTTAAATAGTATCAGTGTCTTCTGGCAGTCCATTTGCTGAGAACATGAGAGAAGCTAAGATTGTTCTTGGGTCATTTTAGCATTTGATTTTTTTAAAAAAAAAACTTCTCATGAAGTGTTTTTGGTGGGGAAATGCCATTTAACAATTTTTTTTTAGTTTATTCAGCTTGCACAGCCAGACTAATGTTATTGTGCTATAGTTTTAGACATAATAGGCAAGATTCTACTCTCCTGGTGTCTGCTCTGATGTGAGGGAGGGCTCCTTTATGCTGGTCCCCTTCCCCCAATTTATCCGTGGTGTGTTGGGGGAGAGGGGAGCTCTCCTCCCCCAACCCCCCCGAAAGACTCTTGGTCCTGGGCTCTTAAAAAGATAGTGATGGGATTTCCTTCCAAGTGCCACACATTCCAAGGATTACTTCCTCTCTAGCAATATCTCCGTTACCAATTATATTTATGTCTACACAAATACATACATACACACACACTTTATATCTATATATAGATTATCTGCTTGGGCTGACCTCTTGGCACAGCTGCCTTTAAATGGCAGATTATCCTACCACAAAGCTTCCCCGTCAAGAGCCAATCTATATCCAAAATGTAGACTCGATCAAAAGTTCTTATTTAGCCATGTTCCCCAGGCAGAGGCACTTTTTGTTTAGCTGCTACCAAGAAACCAACCAGTATGTTTGACAATTTTCTTATAGAAACCAGTCCTTGGCAATACCCTTATCTTCATCAGAAAAAATTAAAGTAACCAGGAGCTGAGGTTCTCTCTGTTGTAGGTAGCCTATAAGGTGCATGTGGACTTAACCCATGGCATGTAATAATTTACACCATGTACCTCTGTGTCTAGATGGTAGAATTTCTTTGCTACCTCCTGTGTTGTCAACAGAACCGGTATTTCACTGCAAATAAACTTTTCTGTGGTAGTGGCCTTCTGATCTTCTGATCTTCTGGTCTTCTGACCCAATACGGCTGGTAGTGAAGACCTACCCTGGGTTGACACGCACTGTTGACCTGGGCTAGGAAGCTCACTCCAAAATGTTGTGTAGGCATACTTTAGGGGCTCCTGAAAAATGTACCCCCAACCTCATGAACAAAGACCCAGATTTATTTTAGTTTAAAAACCACCATCTTGTTTTATATTGTTCTTTTGCTTTCTGAAAAGAGAAACTAACTGGGAAAACCTCCCTAATTTTGATAAAAAGAAGTTGCAGTTAAAAGAAGGGACCAATATGAACTGCAGAAAATCTATGGTCAGAGGCCTGGAAAATTTCTGTGCTTCCCAAGTTTGATGCTTGACATACAATCTCGTCCTCTGTCTACAAGACCCTTTCAAACACAGCCTAATCTCAAAAGCATCACATAAGTGTAACTGCAAACCGAATTTGACATGTTTTCATTGTTGTCTCATGACAGAAAAGTGTATTAGATTAAAAAAAAAAAAAGAGCTGAGTGAAGTTTGAAACTTCTGTCCAGTGGGAAATTCCAACATTTCAGCATTTGTTTTTGTCCCAAATTGGAATGAAAAATTGAAATTAGGAATTTGTCTGATTCAAAATTTTTAATTAAAATGAAATATTTTGACATCCCCAAATCAAAATGTTTCATTTCAGTTTAGTAAGCTGACTTGAAACACTTTGTTTGAATCAGTTCAATATTAAAATGCATTTTTCCATAATATCACATTGCCTAATGGGAGTTGTAGTTCAGAAGCATGATGCCCCCATTCTCCCTAGTGGTCAGACTCCATCTCCCATTATGCACCAATGGTCACAACAGACAATTGACTTCCATAATGCCTGGTTAGAGGCAAAAGTCACATTATGCTATGGGACATGTAGTCTTCTATTATATTATAATATTCACCCTACCCTGTAGTTTTAAAGTAAGGAAAAAACTGATTAGCTGTAGGTTTTCATCACTCGTGAACTTAAAAATCAAGCAATTTCTATTTGCTGTCAAATAAGATACAGGTACAAGCTAATATTATGGATGTGCGCATATACAATTAAAAATTAAAATCTATGTACATTTATTCCCACCTTTACCACTGACTTGCTGCATAACCTTGGGCAAGTTACTTAGAACCTGATTTTCAGAAGACCTGAGTGCTCACAGCTTCTGATGATGTCATATTGAGATATGACTGCTCAACACCTCTGCAAATATCTACAGCCATTAGCCTCAATATAGCTTGGTTTTTCTATATGTAAAATGGGACAATGCCTGCTTTGCAGGGATTAATTAATTCGTGTTTGGAAAGTACTAGGAATACTGGATTAAAGTAAATGATAGATGCAAAGTATTTAGGTATTATATAGAAATTAGGTATAGCCCTTGTATTAATTGTATGTTGCTAATGTGGCTCTTGCTGCTGCAGAGTTTGGGCATCCTTGCTGTATACCTTGCTAAATCTGGATGCTTTCAGTAGAGTAGCATGTGATGTTTTTATTTTCACAGGTGTTGGGAGTGGCATGGTTTATCTTCCTGCAGTGGTCATGGTAGGACAGTATTTTCAGAAGAGAAGAGCATTAGCTCAGGGACTTAGTACCACTGGAACAGGGTTTGGAACATTTCTAATGACCGTTTTACTGAAGTATCTGTGTAAGGAATTTGGCTGGAGGAATGCCATGTTCATCCAGGGTGCTGTGTCTCTGAACCTGTGTGTCTGCGGAGCACTCATGAGGCCACTTTCTTCCAAGAAGGATGCCAATGAAAAGGGTGTTGAGAGAAACACTAGTGAAGATTATCATGCAAAAGCTCTGTTCCACTCTGCAAAGCCCATAAAATCGAATGGGGTATTACATGAAGAGCAAGAGAAAACAGAAGGACCAGCTAATGATGAAGTGCTTGATAAAGTTCAAGCTTTGGAGTGCAAAGGTAAAACCAGACGTGGAAAGAATTTGTATGCTCTTTGCATTCTTAAGAGAGTGAGCCAGCTGACTGTTACAATCAAGAAGGGGTTTGGAACATGGTACTCTAGCTACTTTGGGGCTGCATCACTTTTTACCAATAGAGTATTTGTGGCCTTTGTGTTTTGGGCATTGTTTGCATACAGCAGTTTTGTTATCCCTTTTATTCATCTTCCAGAAATTGTCAAACAATATAATTTATCCACACAGAATGATGTGTTTCCTTTGACCTCGATTATAGCCATAGTTCATATATTTGGTAAGGTGATCCTTGGAATCATCTCTGATTTACCCTGCATCAGTACTTGGAATGTCTTCTTGACAGCTAACTTCACTCTTGTCACCTGTATTCTTATTTTGCCATTAATGCATACATATATTAGCCTAGCAATGGTTTGTGCCCTAATAGGATTTTCCAGTGGGTATTTTTCTCTAATGCCTGTTGTGACTGAAGATTTAGTGGGGACAGAGCACCTTGCAAATGCTTACGGCATCATCATTTGTGCCAATGGGATATCTGCACTTCTAGGACCACCATTTGCAGGTAAATAGTTCAAGTTCCAAAACAACATACATATCTGTGACTATATCTGAATTATTATATATTTGTGATATTATAATAATGTGGATAACAAAATTACAGCAGCTGCTGCTCTGACTTGTGTCCCATTTTACATGCATGTGTTTAAGGAATATGTTCCTCACCCTTAGTACAAACTGCCAATCCTTGCAAATCATTCTAGCTCTGTTACAAACTGTCATTTTTATGATACAATGTTTAAAATAATTGTATGTACAAATTTTCTAGCATAGAAAGGATAGCATAGAAAAAATAACATATTTACTCCTGTGTTTTGTGTATCACAGTTTACACTTGCAGCATGCATATTTCCAGATGAGAAATCTGCTGTAATAGGGGTTGCCACTGTGCATCATGGGAGGGAGATTTCATTGTGGGGATGCACAGACTGGTTTGTTCCATCACCTTCTCTGGTGGGTCCACCGTGTAGATTTAAATTGTGTCTGTGGTCCAGTAGCATAGGCTGCCCAATGGATGTGCTGATAGAGCTCATCACCAGCTGCCTTGGCTTTGGCTGATTATCAGCCAACACTGTCCATTTTTGGGACTGTACTGCATAGTCCTCCTTTGCCCTCAGGGCCGGCGACAGGAATTTTGGGGCCCCGTACGGCAGATCGTACGCCCCCCCGGTCCCCCACCGCCCGCGGCCCCCCCCCGGTCTCCCGCCGCCCACGGGCCCCCTCCCGCCGCCCGCGGGGCCCCCCCGCCAGTCTCCCACCGCCCGCGCCCCCCCCCCGCCAGTCTCCCGCTGCCCGTGGGGTTCCCCCCCGGCCGGTCTCCCGCCGCCCGCGGGGCCCCCCCCCCGCCAGTCTCCCGCCGCCCGCGGGGTTTCCCCCCCCGCCAGTCTCCCGCCGCCCGCGGGCTTCCCCCACCCCCCCGGCCGGTCTCACGCCGCCCGCGGGCTCCCCCCCCCCGCGCCGGTCTCCCGCCGCCCGCGGCCCCCTCCGCCAGTGTCCCGCCGCCTGCGGGGTTCCCCCCCCGGCCGATCTCCCGCCGCCCACGGGGGTTCCCCCCCGGCCGGTCTCCCGCCGCCCGCAGGCTTCCCCCCCCCGGCCAGTCTCCCGCCGCCTGCGGGCTTCCCCCCCTGGCCGGTCTCCCGCTGCCCGTGCCCCCCCGCCGGTCTCCTACCTCCCGCGGGCCCCAACCCCCGCATGCGCTGCAGCTGCGTGGCCAGCTGGGAGAAGCAAAGGGGGGCGGGGGAGGCTGCTGGGGGCCGGGGGAGGGGGCTGGTGAGCGCTGCAGTGGCTGCCCGGAGCCGCGCCTTGCTCACAGCCCCGGCGACAAGAGGGTACAGCTGCGTACCCGCCCCGGACTTCAGGGGGGGCCCCCCTGAAGTCCGGGGCCCGATACAGCTGTACCCGTAGTACCCCCCTGTCGCCGGCCCTGTTTGCCTTGGGGGGAGTGAAGTTGCAGGCCTTGCTACAGCTCTCCTCAAATGAACTCAGAGGGAATCAAGCCCCTTCACTCTAAGATATCCAGTCAAAGGAATGTGGAGGCAGGTGACAAAAATACTCCCTAAAAATAATATTTTGGCCCAGTCTGGGACTGTCTTTTGGGGTCCATGAGTCAGAAGAAAGCAATAAGATGCAATAAAATGCAATCAGTCGGGGATAGCATGGACACTGAGCTGGGCTTGAGCCACCACCAGCCCTGGGAGAGCTACAGTCCCTCTCTCTTTCTCTCTACCTGTCAGCAATGCTGGAATGATATAGATGAGAGCACATGCTGAATCCTTTAAAAGGGTAGAAAAACTACAACTCTACTGTGCATTCTCCCAAACCCTGTCAGCCAGAATTGAGCCCAGTAAGAGTTAACATGCCCATATCTCAGAGGATAATTTGGCCTTAAAAAGATACTGTGATTGTGCTAAACAGCTAGCCCTTCTGCTTTTATATTATGAACAAATGTGAAGAACATGGTAACAGGAACTTATTTTGTGCATGGTGTTTTGTGTTTCAAACCTTATGAAACAATCTGAATGCAGAATTGAATTGTATCCGTCAAGGAATTGAGGTTGATGTTTGGGCTGTCACTGTGCTGAACTCATACTTCTTGAGAAAGCTCTTAGAAGGACTTTATCTATATGTGGGTTCTTAAAAAACTTGCTTTCCTTGAACAAGAAATTTGGACAGCTCATTGAAATGTGCTTGTACAAATAGCAGTTGGAAAAGTGTCCTGACTTACCCTGCCTGACCCAGATGTGGTATCAAGCAGTCCAAGGAGAAAATAGTTTGGCAATAGCTAAGAGTATGTGAAGCAACAGCTGGCTTCAAGTTCCAGTGTTATTTTAGCTCAGATCTGTTAGATGCAGGTTGTGGCAGGTATATAATTTTGGGGCCAGCATTGGTTAGCTTTTGCAAATTTGACCCCTACTTCATTCTAAAGATTCAGTGGTGTGTATGAAGCTATTTTTAGAGATTGTTCAATGTAGAAAACATATTGCATTTCAAGTTATAGATGATCTACCACAATCTTAATATCTCTCTCTTCTCTTTTGCCCATCACCCCCCAGCCAGGGTATGGGCCACCAACTGGTGGCAGTGTTTCAGTAGCAATTGGTTCGCTTACAGGGTGGAGTTGCTAGCCCCATGCCCATGTTAAGCCTACAGCACCTGGTATTCCCAGGGGGTCTCCTATCCAAGTACTAGCCAGGCCTGACCCTGCTTAGCTTCTGAGATCAGACGGGATCAGGCATGTTCAGGGTGGTTTAATAATCTTAATATAGTTAAGTAATATTGTTATTTATTACTTAAGCTCAGAACACCAGGCTGTGAAGATATACAGAACAAGTTCTTCTGTGTTTTCTAAAATATCTCTTTTTAGTAAAACTGCAGCATTTAAAGCCATTTCTCATTGGAACATGTCTGCCAGAAGACTTGCTTGTGTTGATCATCGGCAGAATTTTAATAATTTAAATTAATTTAATTTAATAATTTCTCCTGTTCTAAAGGCCCATGTTTCATAGGAGGCCAGCATATCTCCAAAGCAGAGTGATGTTAGCTACAAAGGTGTATGACTGCTTTGGCAGTTGTTCCATAATTGTCCTTAATGGGGTTACCTCAGAAGCACCTAATTCTGGCCACTGTCTGTGAGAGGATATGGAGCAGATGGAACACTGATCTAACCTAACATTACAAATCCTATGTATTGCTTCAGTGCATCTCTTCAGAAGTATCCTTTAGCAGCATTCCTATGAGCTCTGGCTATAAACTAAAGCTTCCCCCAGTAGGGAGTTATACAGGGTCATCTGGAGCCCACAGTTCCAACCCTAAAACTTCCAGAATTTCAAGGAATATAAGTCCAAATCCCAGTTTATTAACAGTAATAGAGGAAAACAAATTAAAAAAACAAACAAAAACCAGGCAAATCCCATACACTGAAACTAGGCACTTTTTTTAGGCTCTTTACTACAGGCCATTGCTTAACAAGAGCATGCCTCATACTGATTTCCCCTGACATCTCTCTTAAGCTTAAACTAGTTGCTGAACGGTTGGGCTGTCACCGAGATGTGTCAGCTGGGTCAAAAAGTCCACCATCTGTACCCACTGCCTCATGCAACCAATAAAATTGTTGCATGCAAATTAGCTAAAGCGTAAGGGTGGTGATTGGTTAAGTTACCTCTGCTATCACAATGATCTTCTAGGCTCTTGGTGTGGCATAGATACATGCCTTGCTGTCACACAGGTGTAATTTGTAACGTCAAAATGATTGAGAACTTAAAAATTGGATGGCAATAGACCACAAATCCTAGTGATGATTGAACCTACTGGTATGTTAAACAAAAAGAGATCTCAGCCATGCTTCTAGCTGTTTCCATTGCTTCACATTGACTCAACAGACATTTTAGGCTTCATAGTGACACAGACAATCCAGGAATCTCATTACATAGACTATTATATAGATAGTGGAAAGGGTTCCTAGACTGCACACCTGTTAAACCACACTACTTATATACCCTATTTGTATGAAATCCATCACCGCAGCATAAGAAGTCCTTATAGACATTAATATATTTATCTTTGCAGCACTCCTGTAAAGTAGAGAAGTATTATCCTCATTTTACAGATGAGGAAACCGAGGCACAAAAATAATGTAACTAGTTCAAGTTCACACACAAAAATCAGGAGTAGAGTCAGAAATTAAACCTAGATCCTCTGGGTCTCAGTTCAGTATCCTAACCACAAGAATTTAGCACCCACAAGTTCAACTGCCATTGGTAGTAGGTAGCAGGAAGGGGTAACGTACCACTCCTCGCACCAACTTTTATTAACTTGGCCACATGATTGACTCACTCAAGAACATAAGACTTAAGTAGTATAATGTTTTAAATGTACTTTAAAAAAATTCTTTTCAATCGTCTTATGATATAATGAACCAAAAAAACATTTTTGTTTTTGATACCAGAGAGTAGTTTCATTACATAAACATTTAGTATTAAATGTGACATATATTAGATAAGGTTATTTTCTTCAAGGAGGGAAATAATATTATTTCCAACATTTGTTCTAAATAATATACAGATCAAGAGTCTTATTCATGAGACAATTTTTCACACAGAAATTGTATCTTCCTGTGGGAACAGTGATAGTACTTTGCATGTTACAGAGCATTTCACCAGAAGATTTGACTATGTTTTACAAATATTAATTAGTTATCATGGCTACACAGTGATTTGAGTAAGTATTTTATACCCATTTTACATTTGGGTAAACTAAGCCACAGAAGAATGTATTGAATGTGCAAGATCACACAATGAGTCAGTGGCATAACTGGGAGTAGGACCCAGAAGTCTTCTTTAACTATTAGACAATACTCTGTCCCTTGGAAAATAGAGAAGATGGTGGACTGTACTGTTCCTCTTTGTCCCAGTACATTTTATGCTTTGTTAATTCAGCTGTTTTTTCCCTCATGAACAAAGTTAAACTCTTAATTGTGCAATATGCCAGGCATAATTCCAAGATGAATAGTAGAGGAAGAGAGGGTGCCGGCAGGGAACAGAGCAAACTAACAGAGAAGTAGAGGTGATACCTATGCAGTTATACATAAGGCAAATTTTTAAAGTCATATTTAAAAGTGTTTGTAAAAGTTACAGCAGCCAATGTAAAAGGCTCACACATTCTGACAACTTCCATATGAGTTTACGCCATAATTAATTAATTAGGCCCTGATCCTGGAGCTCTTATGTGCACAAAACTCCCATTGAGATAATTGAGAATTTCATATGACTAAAGACTGCAGGACTTCATGACTTGGGCTCAATTGTATCTTCAACCAATCATATGCAACACCAATTAGAACAAATTCTGTGGTCCTTGTTAAGAGAATACTCCCATAAACTTCAGACGGAGTTTCATCTATGCAATGACTGGCAAATTGGGACATTTTATGCATGTATTCAAGTGCTTATGTTGGCCCTCTGTATTTAGTACCAACTCCATCACCTACAAAATCACATACATATATCATAGCTGGGTTAAGTAAAATAAACTGGGTGAAATTCACTCTGTGCACATTGCTAGCATGAGTCCTATGTGTTAGTTAAAACTTCATGCGTCCCTTTAGAGAGGGGTGAATTTCACCCAGAGAATTTTTCTAGACTATTAGTTAGAGTTAGCAGTTTTAGCAGTTAGAGTTAGCAGTTATTAGTGAGAGTTAGCAGTTTTAACAGAATAGATTTTTTTCCATATAAAATTATTTCCTTCACCTTTTATTTATTATAATCGGAATTTTAAAAAACAACATGAGAACTAGCAGGGACAATGTGGATCAGAGAAAGAAGAACAATTAAACAGGGTTAGCCAAGCCAGCCCCCTTTGTACTCAGAGGGATGTTAGAAGCAAATCGCTTCATTCCTATCTCTTGCTGCTGGTATAGGATTTATATTTGTTGTCTGGGCTGGAGTTGACGAAGATTGGAGAAACAGAAGAGAGAGAACGGAATTTGGTAATCTGGCTTTGCTACTGGGATTTATGTACCAAATAAGGATGAATATCATACATGAAAGGAATCTGAATAAAACAGAAGGTTTGAGTTACAGACTTTTGCAAATGAACAGTGTAGGGTCTTCAGATACATGTATCACTCATCCAGACACTTACAGGGGCCTAGGACTAATTTAGTCTACCTGAGTTTTGAATTTTTGAGTCATTCCCGGTTTGTGACTTGAATCTCTAGAGCCTGGATGGAGGACAGAAAACATCTCCATCTACTATTAACATAGTTAGGATGGTATAGGAGATTGAATAGGAGTTTGGGAGCCAGGAGTTCCTAAAGTCTAATGCCACCTCTACAACCAACTCTCTGTTTGGCTTGGGGTAATTACTTACTATGTACGTTTCCCCATCTGTAAACTGGTATAGTAATACTGATCTTCCAATATATGGCCTGATTCTCCACTGCCATGTACCTTGTATAACCATTTATACCTGTGCAAATGTGAATGTAAAATGGTCATTCTGATTTAGGGCCATTTTACATCGATTTTCCACAGGTGTAAATGACTATACCAGGTGCAAATTAGTGGGAAATCAAGCCTGTAAAGTTCATTGTAATGTTAAATATTAAATACTAAATATCAGTTGAGCCAGATCCTTATGGTGTAAATCAGTGTAGCTCCACTGAAGTCAGTGAAACTATGCTGATTTACACCAGCTGAGGATCAGGGTGTTCTTCAGTGTCTCTGTAGTTGTAGTAGAACAATATGTTTTTAAGTTTACTTATAGTTAATACATTCATTGACAAAACTGATCTTTTCACAGTCTGCTATTCTTTATTCCAAGAAAGGAGGCTGGATACAATTATTTTTAGTAATTTGATCACATTTTTCTAGGTATATGAAAACATTGCCAAAAACAAGAATAGATGAAGGCAGGAAGATTCCAAGTGGAGGGGCCTATGTTTATAGAAAAAAATCAATAAACATAGGCCCTTGCACTTGGAATTTTCCTGCTAGGCTTCTAGAATGGACCCTTGTTTTCACCCACACCTGAGTCCTGGCTCTTTCTGGCAAGTAGATAGCCCGACCCAAATTCCCATTTAACCTTGTGCTGCCTCACAGCCTGATGCTCTCCCTCTGAACCCCTTGTGTTTCCTGGCCCTGGATCGCAAGGATTCTGCCTTACGCTTCCCTGGCCAAAATATTTTGGAAGTCCTAACTCCATATACTTCACTTCAGACTGGGAGGGAAATTCACCCTTATGGAGAGGACCGTCAAAAGGCCTGTGCATATCTGATGCCCCATTTTGAGGATTTAAATGGGATGTGAGTGATTCATAGGCCTTGGGTTGGCTTTCTTCACAGAACTGAATAAACCACTGTTTTTGTTAGTTCATTTCTATGTTTATGGTCTAGAGATGGATACACATTTCCACTTAATTTCTTTCTTTTTTTAAAAATTGGTGACTTGAATAAAGTGTTACATAATAAGATGCATTCATGACATAAATATGCAGTGTTTTTTGAACTTCCTGTTTTATGTTTCTCTGATATGCTCTCTACTGAAAACGATGTTGTCCTTGTTTTGCAGGTTGGATCTATGACATCACACAAAAATATGATTTTTCTTTTTACATATGCGGTTTGCTTTACATGGTAGGAATAATCTTTTTACTCATCCAACCTTGTATTCAAAAGAAACAGTCAAAAGACAAACCCATTGAAAACACAAAAGTATAGTTCAATATATGGAATGTTTTGAAAAGAATGTATTGGGTTCATGTCTCTGTTATAGGGCAGGATAAAATTGTTATTCTTATAAGGCCAACTGCATTGAAGAGCATCACAGCGAATAATGAATGAGCTGCAAAGTGCTGATATTAAATAATTAGTTGAAATGTGCTTGTAAAAGCAAGTTGACTGTCACACTTACGATTCTTGGCTTTAGAACTGTCTCTAAGAAATACATTTAGAGCTTTCCAGTGCAATATCACTATTTTTACATTTGGGCAATGGTTGAAACATTAATTCTGATTAACTCATGTACAACAGGTTTACACTGATGAAACTATTGACTGCAATGCAGTTATTGCTGATTTACACTGGTGTGAGAGACGAATCAGGCCTCACATGAATACTTTCCTATTCTATATTCCAGTTGATCAGAAATTTGTTGAGCACAAGAAAATGGCTACATTTCTCAGCCAGTTACACAAGTGTGTCACTACAATACTACTAATAATTCAAGGATATACATAATCTATCTATATAAAAGTCAAATGGTGTATGCGTGTATGTACGTATGCGCGGATATATGCGTACTCCTTCCACACCGTTTGAGCTAGAGACTTGCAAGTTGGTACAGTTAGAGGTCTTGGGGTCTTAATGACCGTAAGAGTAGAAATTTTTTCAAATCTCACCTCTGACGCCCCCCCAGGGGTGAAATTCTTTAAAGGCCAATCACATCAGCTGGGCAGCTGCTGTTCTCTGTGACATAGTTATGATGTCATAATACCCCCTCCAACAGACACCGCACTCGCTCAGCTCTCGGCCCCTCCCCCCCTCCAATGGACCCCAGAATCCCTCAGCTCTCTGCCCCCTCCCCCCTCCGACGGACCCCGGAATCCCTCACCTCTCTGCCCCCTCCCCACCTCCGACGGACCCCGGAATCCCTCAGCTCTCTGCACCCTCCCCACCTCCGATGGACCCCGGAATCCCTCAGCTCTCTGCCCCCTCCCCACCTCCGATGGACCCAAGTTGGGTTTGGTCGGAGGGTAAGTGAGGTAGGGGTGTCGGGTTTGGTCGGGGGGTGAGGTGGGGGTGTCGGGTTTGGTCGGGGGGTAAGTGAGCTGGGGGTGTTGGGTTTGGTCTGGGGGGTGGTACGGTGTCTGGGTGGGTGAGGGGTGAGGTGTGGGGGTTGGAGTTGGTCAGGGGGTGTTGGGTTTGGTGGGGGGGGTAAGGTGGGGGTGTTGGGTTTGGTTGGGGGAGTAAGAAGGGGGGTCGGGGTTGGTCGAGGGGTAAGTGAGGTGTGGGTGTCAGGTTTGTTTGTGGTGGTAGGTAGGGGTATCGGGTTTGGTTGGGGGGGAAGTGAGGTGGGTGTGTCAGTTTGGTCTATGGGGGGTGAGGTGTGGGTGTTGGTCAGGGGGTGTTGGGGTTGGTAGGGGGGAGACGGGGTGTTGGGTTTGGGTGGGGGGGGTGAAAATGTGAGTCGGGGTTGGTCGAGGGGTAAGTGCGGTGGGGGTGTCGGGTTTGGTCGGGGGGGGTGAGGTGGGGGTGTCAGGTTTGCTCTCTGCCCCCTTCAATGGACCCCGCACTCAGCTCTCTGCCCCCTCCCCACCTCCGACTGACCCGAGCAACGCCAGGTATTTTCGCTAGTTTAATATATTTAAAAGAATGTTTCTGTGATATAAAATTGAAGATTTCTTATATTTTTCTGAAAGCACTCTCCAGTACAAGGAACTCTTTGAGGTTCTGATTGCAGAACAAATTATTCATTCTCAGTTCATAAGAGAAATGATAAATGAGATATTTAAATATATTCTGATACCAAACAGCACTGATGTAAAAAGAAACAAAAGAACAAAAACTGGAGAAGGATGAGGCATATTAATGGGGTTCTGCAGCAGAAAGAAGAGGCAGCAAAACTAGACTATTGTAAAAGTGTATTAGAAAAGTAAGTGCATTTAAGGAGAGTTCATGGGCCTCCCAAATCTGATCTCAGTGCAGCCAGAGCCAACTTCAGTAGTTACTCCTGATTTACACTGATGCACCTGAGAACAAATGTGGCCTTTCCTATGATTCTAATTTTGTTTGCATCAGTTTTACACCTGTAACTACATTGGGCCAGACCCAATATACTTTGGCATAGGTCCATTGAAGTGGATTTACATCAACTAATTATCATGCCCATTGATATCAGTGGAGTTATTCCTGATTTACATCAGTGTGAGATCAAAATCAGGTCCTGTGCGTTTAGAGCAAGGCTCTGGAAGACTGAACTTGGCCCTACTCTGGTTGCATTTTATTACCATACAGAAAGGGCAGGTCTACACTACGGGGGAAAGTCGATCTAAGCTATGCAATTTGAGTTAAGTTAAGTTGAGGTAGCTTAGATCTATTTATTGTGAGGTTCACGCTAGGCTATATCGTCTCCCGTCGACTCCCCTTACTCTTCTCATTCCGGTGGAGTACTGGAGTTAACGGGAGAGTGATCTGTGGTCAATTTAGCGGGTTTTCACTAGACCCACTAATTCGACCCCCCACTGGCTCGATCGTTAGTGGGGACAAACCCAAAGAATTTGCCTAGGTGCAGAACAATCCCTTTAATAACTTCCTCTAGCTGATTTGTTGTAAGAGATGTCTGAGCTCTACAACAGGCACTAATATTCTGTTATGGCATGTCCAGTTTCCTAAGCCTGATGATTTGCAGGTGAAACATCTCACCAAGGCTTTCCCAGACTGGAGGATGCTTCCAGAAAAAGTTTGAAGTTCCTGGCTACCTTACTCATTTACAGAGTTTACAGTTGTAAAACATGTTTATTGCAATCCTTTCTCAGTAATTAATTGTTTAATCTAAATAACCAATTTCTCAGGGATAGAACTTGAGAACATTGGGTGAAGCTGGCCAAAGTATGTATTTAGGTTTAGCAACAGTTGCATGGAAGACAGCATATGATATTTTATTTAAATTTATTACAACACAAAAGTTATTAAATTACAACTTATTGTGTTGCAATGTAAGAGCACAAGATTCACTATGTAAAACTGATCATATTTTTTTAGTGCTGTTTACTTGCTGTAAAATTAGCTATGTAATGCAAAGCATGGAAAAGATAAGCATTTTAACTATTTAAGTGCATTGTCTTGTTGTTTTTTGACAATATTAAATAACAGAGGGACAATACAGAATGTTTTATATGGTGCTACATTAATATTTTCCATGCTTTGAGAGGCACAACTTGTGATGTAGTGCCTATAATAACTACAAAGTGTCATTTTATTTTCTGGGTTTAAACTTTATAAAGGTTATTTTTGTCACTAATGAGGTTTCTGCTTTAATATTGATTTGTGCTGCTGGAATCTATTGAAAACAATTTGTGGTATCCAAATAAACAGAACAAATAAGGAGAAATTATGAGACCAACATCAATTCTTAAAGTGCAGGTTCAATGTCTTGTTTAGTGTGAATGCTGCTGCTATCTTATTTTAATCAAAGTGACTTATTTTGTTGGGTGACTATATATATATATATATGGAAATGGTGATCTTCCATCAATTTCCTTCTTTTAAAAAAAAAAATGTGTCTTTTATACTTCAAACTTCACTTTGCCATTTGTCCAAATGGTTTTTATTTCCATATGACTGTAATGAATGTTGTTCTTTTAAGATATCTGCATATGTCTTTCTATAGAGCTTCTTTTTCTTTTTGGTATGACTGGATCATGTAATGAGAATAAACTTTATATGATAAAATATTTCAACATTTTTTCCTTTTTTAACTATGCACTTTTTCATTTTAAAAGTAAAGATACTCCTGCAAAGTAAGGGCTAAATGATTCTCCTCACCTCTGCAGAGGGGAGAGAAACCTGGTTAATCCAGGAAGTGGGGTGATGGCCATTCTTGGCATTATTTCCTTCTCAATCCAGCATAATTACCGATTTAAATTAATGCTGAATTTAGGTGGCTTCTTTCATAATCTGAAAGCCCCCCTGATTCAGGGATCAGAAACTGCCAAGGAAATCCAGGGAAATCGAAATCCATTGGCACTAAGCTTCCATGAAGGTGAGGAAAGAGGCTCCATTGTCAAGTAGCTATGCTCATGCATTGCAATTCTTTATAAATTCCTTTTTTATTTTAGAGTTGCCCTTTGAGTGTTTTATTCTCTACGGACATGAATCTTGTAAATATAGTATCTTTAAATAAAGAAAGCGAGGAATACTTGTAGCACCTTAGAGACTAACCAGTTTATTTCAGCATAAGCTTTCATGGACTGTAGCCCACTTCGGGGCTACAGTCCACAAAAACTTATGCTGAAATAAACTGGTTAGTCTCTAAGGTGCTACAAGTATTCCTCACTTTCTTTACGGATACAGACTAACACGGCTGCTATTCTTGAACCTATCTTTAAATAAAATTACTCAAGCCCTGATCCTACAAACTTATGGACACTATGAATTTATAAATGTAAATAGTCCCAGTGACTTAAAGTGGACCACGCACATGGATAAACTTAAGAATGTGCTTCAGTGTTTGAAAGGTTCAGGGACTTCTTCCTAATGCTCTTTACTATTAGCAAAATATTTAGGGGGTATCTCTATATAATTCCAGTGCAAAGTAAAATTGCTCAGATTAGCACATTTCTTCCAAAATTTAAAGTACTACTAGAATGACATATTCCGAAAAAAATATGAAATAGTCTAAAATATATTTTTTCTTATCTGAATAAATCATTTTGTAGAATCTCTAATTTTATTTCTTAATTAACAGTTTACAATACATTTACAAAACTGTATTTTTAATACTTGATATTTAAACCAGTTTTTAAAAATAATGGGCCAGATCCTTAGCCTTGGTGTCACTGGAGCTATACGTATTTGCACCACTTGAGAATCTGACCCAAAGAGAATACAGCATTTGTTCTAAAGTAAATAATAATATAACAAAAGTAACTGAGGATCATCACAAAAAGGTATAATATTACTCTGGCAAACTTGTTGGCAAGCAAATACCTTTATAGCATGAATACGGTCACGTTTATCTATAAATGCCAAGGGCATACCATACATTGCATGTTTTACAAAGATTAGAAACTTCCATAGAAAATATATTTAGTACCATTTCACTTTGAATGGTGACCTTGGAGAAAGAAAGGGGGGAAATGCTGAAAAATTGGCACTAGGTACAAAGAATCACAACTTATTTTATGTTTAGTATAATGATAATACAAGGCTTCATCAATAAAAATAATAACACACCACCCTGTAAAATTAGAGATGTTAAAGATCAAAACTTGTCTAACTGCCTTTCATGCTACTGTAATTAGCACCTTTTATACTTAGTTTGATCATTTACTCAGATTATTGTATAAATTGTTAGTGGCATTTGGTCAGGATTAAGTTCCTTAAGTCTTTACTTACTATAACCAAGATATACATGGCTCTGCTAAAACATTTCTAATAACCAGCTACATATTTAAGGGCCCAATCCCAGTAACTCTCTCTCAATACAATAAGCCAACAATAAGTAAGTCTTGGTTTCAGTAAGACTACTTTTGTGATTAAGGACCATTTGCATTATAAACGTTTGTGTTATAAACTAGGTCACCTTCAGCATTTTGGCTTTACTTGGAGTGCCTAAAGCTAATCACCTAAATCCATATTTAGGCACCTAAAGAAAATGACCTGATTTTCAGAGGCACTGAATACTATGAACTCACATCAACATCAGGTCAATATATAAAATAATTCAAGCCACTTTTTAGTGAATTCAGGTGACTAACTTTAGGCATTCCAGTGTAACCATGTTGGCCTTAATTTTTTGTGATGTTATCATTTAGTACAGTGCCAAATCCTGCAGGCCTTACTTAGGAAGACTAACTGAAGTTTTTGGGAGTTTAGCTGAGTAAATGATGCAGCTTTTAGGCCATTATATGGAAAAATGCAACCATTAGTATTAATGCTCAATATTTAAATCTAGTCAATAACACATGGTAGACATTAATTAATAATTTAAGGCTATTAATACTTGACCTCTGGATTGTTGAAGTTAATGTTGTAATTAACAAGATGAAATTCTAAGGTATGTAAAATATTTTCTTAAGGGATTTGTCAGCTCTGTTTGGTAGGAACATTATTGATATGCTACAATGCAAAGAGCCAATAGTAAATATTATTTTATAATTGAAAATATACTTAAGTGAATGTAGACCTCATCAAAGGTTCCAGAGTCACAACACAGGCAACTCTAGTCCATTATCATCAGAAGTTCCTGCATAGGCAGAAGCATTAAAAATTTCACCCATATATCATCCTTCCAGTGTTCCCAAAACATGACCTGAAGAAGCTTCCCTAAAAGGAAGAGGGTAATTTGGTATACATACCCATTCAGATCTTGGTCTCTAATGACGTTTCTCCTTAGTGACAGATTTGCGTATTTGTTTGAAGTTTAAACATCTAGACTACAGAGAATGTTCATGAATTTTAAATTAATTTTAATGTAGGTCAAATTTTGGACCAAAGATACATGTTGCTCACCTTTTAATATTTCAGATTTGCCATGGTGGCCATTAAACAGTCAGCATTTACCAATGGTTTCTACACAATAAGAACTGACATATCACATTTCTCCCTAGAAAATAACTGGCAATATTATGATATCTGTTGCCAAATGCTGACTGTTTGAATGGTAACCACTGTATATGCAAACTTATTATATCTCAGAGTCAAGAAGTTCAAGGGAGCTTGAACCTTTTCTATTGCTGGTGGTGGCTGTGAGCCTGATTAATAAGATTCCAGTCTATTAAAGGTAATGTTGTTTATGTATTGCTTCCATTATGCTTTATGTCTACTGTTTTAATAGCCTAATTTTTTTCAGTAAAGGTAACCAATTATAATGTAATATCCAAGTCCGCACTTACAACTTTTGCCCATAATGAAAAAGCATGCTGGTTTATTTAGTCTTTGATTTCTTTGAATCATCTTGTTTCTGCCTCCTTCTTCGGAGCTGCAGCTGCAGCTGCAGCTTGTTTGTGAAGAAGAACTGCTTCCAACCCACTTCCTGTGCCAATGCTCTCATTTCAGGAGTAATAGCACCACACAAATTCTGCACAATTTTCTCCCACAGTGTGTCAGAGTTGCATATCTATAAGAGAAAGTAGGCAGGGTTACTCTGGTTTAAACAAACATAGCCAGACATAGTCAATGTTTACTGACCATTTTGTTTGCAAAAACCCATCATAGGGCAACACAGTCAATTGTATATTAAGCTAGCTTTATATATAAGAATGTGATCTTTTGGGAAAAAGTCCCACAGACCTTCTTTACGTCTTTAGGTGAACTTACAATAACTTCAGTACAAGTTTTGCCCAAGTAAGGACTAAATCCAGGTTATAGGATTAGACCCTTATTATATGTCTTTGTTGGTCTTGTACATGGTATTATATATTCTGTAAATAACTGTCATGGTTTCGTTCAGTATAATGAGTTCAAAAACATTTTCTCCATCTGTTGTGACAAAGAGAATGCATAAGGCCACACTGTCAGCTGATATATATTGGCATAGCTCCACTGAAATCAATGGAGCTGTGCCAGTTTATACCAGAAAATTTGGTCCATGTTATTTACAAATCTTCTCAAAAACATAGATATGTGTGTGTGTGTGTGGTAAAGTAAAAGAGCCAAATCTATTTATTTGTGGTGTTATACTAGCACACTCTCTAATTTGGCCCAATGGCCCTGTGCAACTGAAAGAAGCTTTCACAAGAATTGTGAGCTATTCAGTTCTGGAGATGGGTTGTGATTCCTTGGCGATGCTTCCCACTTTTGAATGACTGCATAAATAGAATGATGTGGAAACAATCATACTGGCCATTATGGCATAAACAGAAAGAGAAAATGAAGTTTTTTTCTAGGTATGATACAACCATTATAAAAAGAGCAATTATTGGGTGTAATTGGGAAGATTGGGTGTATCAGTCTAATCATTATGTCCAATCTTTAAAATAAGTGATCCTGGAAGATACTTAATCTGATTCTCCCCCCACACAAATTTTACAACTGCTTTATTGGTACAACCCCTCTGTAGTCAATGGAATTGCACTGATGTAATGCTATAATTTGGTCCCAATATCTGTTCCACTGCTGAGCAGTAGTGGTTATATTATCAGCATATTACATACTGGGTTGTCTGATCAAAATGGGAAGACAGGGATCATGGGAAATGCTGCTTCAAATACTGCTGAAAGAAGAAAAAGGGACAAATTTTAAAAGCTTTCCTAAAATTTCTGATTGTTATATTTCTCTGTTCTGTTGTGCCTAGAAAATTGGTAATTGTATTAAATTGAAATTTTTTTAGTACTTCATATGCAATATATAAAACATACAGTGCAAAGCTCAATTCAATATTGTTTTCTTCTTTCAGTCATAGTGGATTTCAGAATATACACATGATCTGGGCTAAATAAATAGCAAGCTTTCAGTGTTAGAAACTTTGGTGAGATTATGCTCTCTATTACAGTGGCTTAAATCTGAAGCAACTCCCCAGATCATGGATTTACACTAGTTTTACACCAGTGTAAGTGTGAGCAAATCAGATCTTTAGTTATAGAACATCAACAATGTTTATCTTCAGGTTTGCATCGTGAAGATAGCCCCCTCTGGTGGTTATTTTAGTTCATAGACAGATAAGTAACATTTTTACAATTGCCTTTATAGACCCATTTAAAATCCACAAACAAGGTAAATCTAAGAAATCTTAGATGTTAGATGTTATGTATTTCAGTAAATATTGATATTTTGAAAAACTCGCAATGCTTGAGTGGTGGTGTTCAGATTAAGGCAACTGCAGTCATTCCTCAGCTGATTTTATAAAACAGCTTCTTTTACATTGTCTTTGTTTTAAAATATTACACCGTGAAAAAACAAAAGTAAAAGATACTTTGCAACTGGCTCTCTCTCTCTATATATAAAAGTCAAATGGTGTATGCGTGTGTGTGTGCGTGTATGTACGTTCACTTACTCCTTCCACACTGTTTGAGCTAGAGACTTGAAATTTGGTACAGTTATAGGTCTTAGGGTCCTAATCAGGGTAAGAGTCGAAAAATTTTCATATCTCACCTCTGACGCCCCCCAGGGGTGAAATTATTTAAAGGCCAATCACATCAGCTGGGCAGCTGCTGTTCTCTGTGACATAGTTATGATGTCATAATACCCCCCTCCAACGGACCCTGCACTCGCTCAGCTCTCTGCCCCCTCCCCCCTCCAACGGACCCCGCACTCGCTCAGCTCTCTGCCCCCTCCCCCCTCCAACAGACCCCGCACTCGCTCAGCTCTCTGCCCCCTCCCCACCTCCAATGGAGCCGAATTGGGTTTGGTCGGAGGGTAAGTGAGGTAGGGGTGTCGGGTTTGGTCGGGGGGTGAGGTGGGGGTGTTGGGTTTGGTTGGGGGGTAAGTGAGCTGGGGGTGTTGGGTTTGGTATGGGGGGTGTGAAGGTGTCGGGGTGGGTGAGGGGTGAGGTGTGGGTGTTGGGGTTGGTCAGGGGGTGTTGGGTTTGGTGGGGGGTAAGCAGGGGGGTCGGGTTGGTCGAGGGGTAAGTGAGGTGTGGGTGTTGGGTTTGTTTGTGGTGGTAGGTAGGGGTGTCGGGTTTGGTTGGGGAGAGTGAGGTGGGTGTGTCAGGTTTGGTCTACGGGGGTGAGGTGTGGGTGTTGGTCAGGGGGTGTTGGGGTTGGTGGGGGGGTGACGTGGGGGTGTTGGGTTTGGGTGGGGGGGTGAAAATGTGAGTCGGGGTTGGTCGAGGGGTAAGTGAGGTGGGGGTGTCGGGTTTGGTCAGGGGGGTGAGGTGGGGGTGTCAGGTTTGCTCTCTGCCCCCTCCCCACTCCAACGGACCCTGCACTCGCTCAGCTCTCTGCCCCCTCCCCACCTCCAATGGACCCGAGCAACGCTGGGTATTTTCACTAGTAAATAAATAAATAAATAAATAAATAAATACATAATGAGATTTATGCTTAGAATTACCTGAGACAAAAGAAACAAACATGTGAGTATGCAAGCAAATAAAAGTGAACAGATTTAAAAGTGTGAAAATATTTTTGCTGACAAGCTGGGTCTTTGCCATGAATAGGAAATAGAAGGTGGACTGAAGTAATAATGGGATGGAGAGCAAAGATGGCACACAGCAAGAGCCACCACCAGTAGCAAAACTAGAGATTATCTAGTCTTTGCAGGATACTTATAGCCATGATACTTAGCCAGAATATTTAGTAAGGGTTGGAAGTGAAAGGATGCAGCTACCTATTTCTTTAATTCATCTTGGAAAGGAAGAAAAAAAGCGATTGGTTGATAATTTTGTAATGATAAAGGGCCTTGCTGTGTCCTGCAAAGATCCATGGTTGGGAAACAAATGATAAATAACTTACTGCAATCTCACAGCAATAGCAGTCTTTTCATTCCCTTAAACACAGGGGCTGCTCCAGTTTAGTGCTCATGTTCAGTGTTTCCTCCTCAGAGAAAATGAGGGGCAGAGTCATGGCACTGTCTGAGCCCTAATAATTGGGGCCAGTGATCAGGACAGTGTACAGTGTGCCTGGCAGGGGTAGTCAATAGGCAAACCATGAGCCAAATCCAGACCACCAGATGCTTTTGAACAGACCCCAATATCTTTTTATTTATTACTTATTATTATCATTTTTTATTTTCTTCTCTGGAGTCTGGATCTTGACTATACCTTGACCAAGAAATTTGGACTGTGACAAAAAAATTTGACTATCCCTGGTTGCCCGGTTCAAGTCTGGTATAGCAGCTACATTCACCCTGGAGGCACTGTATGTACATGAGGCAAAAGCCTCCAGAAGCTATGGTTGGGCTGGTGAGTCTATTCCATTCCATGCTCTGCTTTACTGTCATAACTGAGCCCAATGTCAACAAGAATACCAGCATAGTTTAGAAATATTATTTCCCCTTAGTTAGATTCTGAGTATCCAAAAGGTGAAAAAGAAAGGTTTACTTTGTAAAAGAAAAGACCTAAATACTCCTTGATTACATAGTCAGTATTACATCATGCACTCACTACCCGAGTGCCCATTCATGTCAGTTCACAGTGTTGCAGAGACTCATGGATTTTACTCCCTTGTGTTCTCCATCTACAATGGTCTGCCACCTCCATGGCTTAACCCTGTGGCTAGGTCAGCTCTCTGTCCAGTTCCCTTCTGGGGTTAGAAGAAACCATATTAAACGTGAAATCAAAATAACCACATGGAGGTTAAAGTCCATAATAAACATTAGTCCTTCATAGATACCCAAGGCCAATGTTGTCAAGGCTAGGCCCTGGGCTAAGCTAGGTTTCTTGCGTTAGGACACTGAACACTATCTGGCTGCAAACTGGCCCAATAAAACTAGTCAGTCTAAGCCAGATGGTCCTGTCCTGGCTTCATTCAGAACTGGTCCCTAGTAAAAGCTGTTTGCAGCGGATCATGAAACACCTCTTTAGGCAATCTCTGGAGGTCTGAACTCACTACTCTTCCCTTCCAGCAGGGAACCTTCTTAGAGCAGAATGTGCCAAGTTGGTGGGGCCTCTGGAAGGGGCAGCGAATACCTGGTAAAACCCCTTATAGTCCCATATAATAAAGCACTTCACACCACAGGTGAATTAGCCTAACTAACTTAACTTTTGAATATGGCTGATTTTGAAAACCATACTGATAATTTTGTACTGCTAATTGTCATTTATATTACATTATGACAAATTATAGTCTCAGTTGTATCATCATAAGCTCACTGACACCAGTAGGGTTGCACGAGTAATTTTCTTTAAAATATTTCTTTCTATGATTTCTTTAAAGTTGAGACTATCCATTAAGAATGCTTTTGTAATACACACGAGTGTATTATCCTCCATGGAGCCTGATCTTGCACTGCTGAACCCGTGCAATGACAGCAAGATTTTAAATATGGTATAAAGCATGGATCCAATCCTTCAAATACTTAATACTGGGAATAGTTTATTACCTGAATACTCTTAAAGGTACACATGTGCAAGGATGTGTGTGTTAAAAGTGAACTAAATCAAGAGAATGTGCCAAAGCACAACTAATACTTAAAATAAGTTGTAAATGTTTTTTACCTTTTTAAATCTGTGTGAAACTTGAGAAAGCCTGGCAACATCTTCAAGCTCCAGAAAGGAAATGATGTACAGGAGCAATGAGTCAGGAAGCCGTTCTAGGAAGTCAAAGTTACCCCGGCACAGATTGAAGATATGTTCCAGAACGTTGGCACCAAAAATTACAGCAATTTGAACTGTGATCCAAAGAAACCCAACAAAGAAAGAGATTTGTAAATATCTTTACATTCCCTCCCAATGTATCTTCAAACACCAGCATAATTCCAATTTAAAAGGTAAGCAGATACATTTCTGAATGTTTTCTAGATAAACTCTTACAATTATGAAAATCTTTAGCATTAATCATATAAAATATAATATTCTAGTTTTGTTCCACGTACAGAGCTATCACAGATATCAATAGGAGTCTTGCATAGGATAGCATAGGCTCAAAATTTGGACATTGATCAGCATAGCTCTAACTCTTCTCTGCTCACTGCTGAACTTAGATGTTAGCAAAGCAGCAGCAACAAGATGTAGCTGAAACTTGTCCAATCTCATTTTGCGCAGGTAAGAGATAGTAAATACAAGTTTTTTTATATTGTGCTATGCACTAATGAGTAGATTTAGAAAACAATGAAAATTGCATTCATCTTTAAAATGGTTCAAACTTTGAAATTTTGTTGCATCCTTACGGTTTCTTTTTTTAAACATCTGTTCTTCAAAAAAACAAACAAACACCAAAACATGTTCTTGAATATGCTAATTGTTTCTTTAATTTTAAAAGGCATCTTTATTAGTGATCTGCAGTACATTTTGAAGTTGTGTTTTATTTAAGATCTAATTACAGGAGCTCTGTAATTTAGATTTGGAAAGGGATTTGTTCACAGTAGGCTCCCCTTTCAGTTCAAAACAAAGCTGTTTTATTTACAATTAACAAATTATTACAAATCCAAACTAGTTTTCCTCAAAATTGAGCTATAGTTCTATGCAAGTGTTTTATATATCTTCTGGAATATGCTATACTCACAAAAAATACAAATAGAATAATGGAAGCTAAGAGACGGAAAAGGCCTGATAAGCAATTTAATCCATCATCTACCAATGTAGGATTTTTCCTTCCAGTATATTTTAAAGTATTTTGTCTAGGCTAACTTTAAATTATGCAAGCTATGGGGCATTCATAATTCTCTTGAAACATTCTTCCAAAAATCCAGCAGATCACTATTAAGATTTTTTTTGATATTCAGACATTCTCTTTCTTAATTGCATTCCTTAATTCCTACAGTACTTTTATCCCTTTGTACCACCTCACATAATTACTTTTCTTCTGTGATGTTTACACTGTCTTTTAATACTTGTAAAAGT
This sequence comes from Sternotherus odoratus, assembly GCA_032164245.1. Lineage (NCBI taxonomy): Eukaryota > Metazoa > Chordata > Testudines > Kinosternidae > Sternotherus > Sternotherus odoratus. The sequence goes on from JAVMKO010000009.1 coordinate 26,743,090, forward strand.
TTGGAGACCCCTGCACCACAGAACCATGTTAAATATAAAACTACTTAAAAAATTAAGGGAATGTTTAAACAAAATTGATAAGGTAAGCTGTTTCTGTATTTGTTTCATTTAAATTAAGATGGTTAAAAGCAGCATTTTTCTTATTCATAGCAAAATTTCAAAGCTGTATTACATCAGTATTCAGTTGTAAAATTTCGAAAGAACAACCATAATGTTTTGATCAGAGTTACATACAGTTCAGACTTATGAACAACCCGTTTCCAAGGTGTTCGTAAGGCCTGGTCTACACTACATGGTAAAGTCGAATTTATCCACGTTAAATCGATCCTTCCACTTTGCCATCCTCACTACGATGCCATTTAGGTCGACTTAAAAGAGTCTTTAAATCAATTTCCAAACTCCTGCCCGACAAGGGGAGTAGTGCTTAAATCGATGTTTCCAGGTCAAACTAGCGTTAGTGAGGATGCAATTTGACGTTACCGGCCGCCGGGGGCTATCCCAGAGTGTGCCAGTGTGACCGCTCTGGACAGTGCTCTGAATGCGGATGCACTGGGCAGTTAGACAGGAAGAGCCCTGGGAACTTTTGAATCTCACTTCCTCTTTGGCCAGCATGGCGATATCTCCTGCACAGCTCACCATGCAGAGCCCACCAGCAGAGACCATGCAGTCCCAGACTCGGAAAAGGGCCCCAGCATGGACCGCAAGGGAGGAGCTGGATTTGATCACTGTGTGGGGAGACAAATCCATGCTGGCAGAACTGTGATCCAAAAAAATAAATGCCAATACATATGCCAAAGTCTCCAAGGGCCATATGGAGAGAGAGCACAGCTGGGACGCACAATGATGCCATGTTAAAATTAAGGAGTTGAGGCAAGCCTATCAGAAAACAAAAGAAGCCAATGGACGCTCCGGGTCATAGCCCAAGACATGCCGCTTCTACACAGAGCTGCATGCCATTCTAGGGGGGGCGCACCACAACTACCCCACCCGTGCCTGTGGACTCCAGGCATGGGTGATTGTCAGCATGGGAGAGGATTTGCTGGACAAGGAAGATCACGTGGAGGAGGACTATGATGGTGAGGAGTCTATGGAACAGGCAAGTGGAGACACCCATCTCCCAGGAGCTGTTCATCACCCTGGAGCCAGTAACCTCCCAACCCTCAAGGGAAGGTATCTCGGACGGGGAAGGTGTACAAGGTAGCCCTGATGAGTGTCCCTTGATCAATGGAGTGCCCGCTTGACAAGCTATTGTTTTTTAATGATTACTCTGTCCTGAGGACTTTGGGTGCAAGAGTGTCTCCAAGAGTGTCTTTGTATCTTAAAAGAAATCCACCAAGCAGGTCCCCGAGCTTTTTTTGGTGGGGAGGGTTTTGAATCTGGATGGCCAGCAGGATCTGAGACTGTTTGCCCATGTGTTCTCTGACCGCGATGGGGAGTGGGGCATAGATGCAGTGCTGTAACCCTCTGGCTGGCAGGGATCTTTCCCGCTACCAGCCAGGCGCTCGGGGGGCGGGGTGCAACTCTCATTACAGAGAACTTCTTTATTTTCTTTTTTTTAAAAAAAAAATACCACTCCCCCTTCTTTTTGCCTGACAGGTGAACCTGTTTCTGGCCTCCCGCTCTCATCCGCGTCCCACAGTCTCGCACAGATAAGACGGTGAAAAAAAACCACACATGGGATGAGATGTTCACAGAGCTCATGCACTCTTCCCACACAGAGAGAGCGGAGCTTAGGGCTTGGAGACAGTCAATGCTGGACTGCTGGAAAGCAGTAAATGAGTGTGAGTAAAGAAGGGACGAGTGGGAGCAGAGAATGGATGAAAGGGAACAACGGAGGGATGAGAGAGAGAGGAGAGAAGGCAGGAAGCACTACTCCGTCTTCTGGCAGAGCAAACCGACATGTTCAGGCGTCTGGTGGAGCTGCAGGAAAGGAAGCTGTAGCAAAGACCGCCACTGCAGCCCCTTTGTAGCCATGCCCACTCCTCCCCAAGTTCCCTAGCCTCATCGCCAGCACTCCGAAGAACACGGAGGGGCAGGGGCAGGGCACCTTGCCACTCCACCCCAGAGGACCGCCCAAACACAGAAAGGTGGCACTCCCAAAGTTGTGACTTGTTGTGTGTCCCTGTCCTCCCCTAACCCGCCATCACGCCTGGAGCCTACCCCCTCACTCCTTCCAGTGCTACATTTTCAGCAATCCCCCCATTTCTGTGACCCCTTAATAAAGAATGCATGGTTTTCAAACAACAATGACTTTATTATTGCTCATCAAGCGATAAGGGAACGTGGGAGGGCAGCTGGCTGAAAGCAGCTGTTTAAAAAGGCTAGAGTTCTTAAAGACACAAACGTCATGAACCCTGCCTGGCCAACCCACGTTGATGTTGGTGAAATGTCCCCTGTGATCAACCAGCACTTGCAGGACCACGGAAAAGTACCCCTTGTGATTTATGTACTTGCAGCACTGGTGGTCCAGTGCCAGGATAGGGATATGCGTTCCATCTATATCCCCGCCACAGTTAGGGAACCCCATTGATGCAAAGCCATCTACTATGGCCTGCACATTTCCCAGTCACTACCCTTGACAGCATCAGTTCAATGATTGTGTTGGCCACTTGCATCACTGCAGCCCCCACCGTAGATTTACCCACTCCGAACTGATTGCCGACTGACTGGTAGCGGTCTCTCATGGCAAGCTTCCAGAGGGTTATCGCCACTCACTTTTGAACTGCGAGGGCTGATCACACCTTGGTATTCTTGTGCTTCAGGGCAGGGGAAAGCAAGTCACAAAGTTCCATGAAAGTGCCCTTATGCATGTGAAAGTTTTGCAGTCACTGGCAATCATCCCAGACCTGCAACACTGGTGGAGGGCCAGGTAGGGAAGGCTGTGCCTCCCCAAACAGCCTGGCCCTTCCCCCTATCTGGCCCCCACCCACTTCTGGCATGGAGTTCTCGGAATGCTGGGCATTTGCTCCTTTCTCTCCTCCACCTATCACCCCCAGTCAAATGATCAAGCAGAAAGAACAAACCAAATTTTGGAACAGTGACTACCATGCTACATAAACGATCACCAGAATGACTAGTATTTACTCATTACTACCCCATGCGGAGTTCACATACAACAGAACATTCCTTTACAAGACAGAGTCCCTTTTTTTCTATTTCATCCAGAATTACCTATGATCTCTCCCAACCAAGCAGCCTTACACTGGGTACAACAGATCCATTGGACCCAAGATGAACTGAAAACCTACCTAGAGGAAGCTACAAGCACTATGCAGACTGCCAACAACAAGGAGGACTCACCTTTTCTGTAGATCAGATGGTGTGGCTTTTGCCCAAACATTTGCACACAGACAGGCCATCTCATAAACTGGATTAAGAGTTCCTGGGCCTTTAATGAATTCCCCGCTAAATCAATTTAGTTACCTTAAACTCCTCCGAATTCACCTGGTGTTTCATGTATTGCATTCTAAGCCCCATTACCAGGACATATTTCCTCACTTCTCCCACCCCGACCGCCGCAAATACATGTTCAAGGTGACAACAAATATGTTGTCCAAGAGAGCCTTGGTGCAAGAATGAAATGGGCTAAACTCTGATATTTGATTGATTGGGAGGATTATAGTCCCAAAGAATGCTCCTGGGAGCCCACAGAAACTATCTATATCCCAATACGGTAAAGACCTTCCACAAGAACCATCCTGGAAAACCCAGCCCACTAATGAGTTGAGGACATCCTCAGGTTGAAGGTGATGTGGGGGAATCGCACGTCTTGAATCTTAGTCTGTGGGTCTCCAGGCAATCCTCAGACTACTATTGACCACCCATGGACCACTGGAACCATCAGGAAGTGTGGGTTGGTGGGTGGACCCTAGCTCACCATAGGCCTAGCTCACAAAGCTTCCAGTTGGAAGAGATGTCCATCTCTGACTCTTGGCTTGATTTCTAGCTCTGACCTTGGGCTCAGTTCGTATCTACTTCATGCTAAATGGCTAACCAAAAGGCTACAATCCATTTCTTTGCTGCTTCAATAAAAATGAGTTTTTATTACAAAATGCAAGTTTCTTTCTACATGTAGGTATGACTATATTAACATGTGAATTGTTTGTGGATGCTCTCAAAATGTACTTAGCTGTACAGTAGACTCTCGATTATCCAGGATGATAGGGAAAAAATTAATCCTGGTTTATAAAATCTTGGATAATCATCATCCATAGGAAATATGGGGCAGGGGGGTTGGTTCACCAGCCACCCTGCGCCAGGGGAAGGGGGTGTTGGTTCACTGACTGCCCTGCACCCTGATGAGGGTTTTTTTGGTGTGTGCTTGGGGCGGCAACAAAGCCAGAGCCGGCCCTGTGAGTTACGCGTATTTTTTTTGACACCCTGGTTAATCCACATTCTGGTTAACCCAATCCTGGATAATCGAGAGTCTACTGTATTTATTTTATTTCTGTAAAAATACCTATCATATTATTTCTGCAGCTGATGGTGGCTTAGACGTAAGGTATGTCTGAATACCTTTAGAGCTCATTGAGAATCTCATGCCCAAGAGCAATTGATAGTATTTAGTGACTTGCTCCAGTTGTTCATTCTTTCAGGTACTTAAATAGATTTTCTCTCCTTCCCTTGGAATGTGAAGATCTAGAATGTGTGCCTTATTCTATCTTCCATGAATGTACAGTGATGCTGTAAACCAGCCTTGAAAAATCATAAAAATTTACTAACCCAGAAACCAAATCTATACTCTCCACTCTCTCATCATCACTATGATAATTATGAGAAATGAATGATCTTGCATAGCTGTCAGATAAAAAAAATACTCACTAAGCAGATGGATAATTAGTATTTTAGAAGGCTGCAGTTTATGATCTCAAAATTGAAAAAAAAAATACGTGAAAGGCTGTTTTGAGGTATTTCTCCTAGATTAAGATATGGAACCATTTTATTCCCAGATTTTACACAATAATGGAGGCTTGTTAATGCTGCATACTGTATGAATGTTTCTTTCAGTGTTAAGAATTGAAAGTTTATTTATATGGTTAAAAAGTGGATCAATGGTTTACTGCTATGCAGCACATGCACTGAATCTGTTCATAGACTGTGAGACAAAGATCCTCCTCTGCCTTTGTGGGTCCTGCACTTATTGGCGGATTTGTTCACCACGGAGGTTCACGGCAGCCCTCAGTTTGGCTACTTTCGTGGCTCAAATCTGCCATTCACTCAATTAGCCTCACTGGCATGGGGAAAAGGAAGAAGAATAATCCCCGCAGTCTCTGCTGATCCATCTAGCATATCAGGTAACAGACCAGAGACCATCCCCTCTGATGGAACCCACAGTCCAGATCAACTCCTCCGGTAACAAGTAGGGAGTTGGGATATGGGGAACCCGGGCCCGCCCTCTACTCCAGATTCCGGCACAGGGCCCTGTTGACTGCAGCTGTCTACAGTGGCTCCTGTAACTGCTGCGTGACAGCTACAACTCCCTGGGCTACTTCCCCATGGCCTCCTCCAAATACCTTCTTTATTCTCACCACAGGACCTTCCTCCTGATATCTGATAATGCTTGTACTCCTCAGTCCTCCAATAGCACGCCTTCTCACTCTCAGCTTCTTGCGCCTCTTGCTCCCAGCTACTTGCATGCACACCACAAACTGAACTCCCTTTTAAACCCAGGTGCCCTGATTAGCCTGTCTTAATTAATTCTAGCAGCTTCTTAATGGGTTCAGGTGTTCTAATTAGCCTGTCTGCCTTAATTGTTTCTAGTAAGTTCCTGGTTGTTCTGGAACTGCCCATTACCTTACCCAGGGAAAGGGGACCTACTTAACCTGGGGCTAATATATCTGCCTTCAATCACTCTCCTGAGTCATCTGGTCTGACCCTGTCAGAACTGGTCTGCACGTTTGTTATTACTACAAAAACAACAGCAAAAAAATCAGCCTACAGCCCTACCATGAATCAGTTGTCACTGATTTTTGTTACTACTCTATAGAGTTTGTAGACTATAACAGAAATCTAAGTAACCAGGAAGTATTAAAAAGTTTATTTTAAAATGATTACTTCATAAGATTTCTATTGGATGCTTTGAATGCCTGCATGGATTAGTGATAGGCATAATGTGTTATTTGCAAGGGAATATATATTACCTCATGTGTGCTTGATAGGAATAAATCAAATGACATTGTTATAGCATTCTTTTTGTGAACATCTCTGAGCACTTTAAGTTACAACCCCCCTCCCCCCCATAAAATTAAGACTAACTATGGGAAGGCAATATAAAATGCTAATTAATTCTTAAGACTAAATATATATTTAGCTACTGGCCTGAAAGAGTGCATTGTCAGCAGAATGTACTACACAGGATCAAATCCTGGCCCTACTTAAGTTAGTGGGGATTTTTGCCACTGACTTCAACTGAAACTGACTTTGGCACAGATTTCAATAAAAATAATTAGATCACTGTTCCAATAACAGTTTTGGCAGCAAAGTTTTGAGCAACCTGTGAGTATCTGAGGGAAACAGCAAAACTTGTAAACCAGGAGGTGAGAAAAAGATGGAAAAAGGTTGGAGTATTTAAGTGAGATGACAGGAGAGGTGATCTGGAATAGTCCCAAGACTGCCAATGACTGTTTTAAAATACAATAATGGAAAATCTGATGTATAAAAAAGTGACCCTGAGATTATTATCTTTGGAAACATGAAGAAACCTTTTTACAGTAAGTGGGACAAACTGACCTGGGTTTCGGTAGAGCCCATGTGATAAAGTTCAGAATCACCAGTAGTACTTTCAAAAGAAGCATGCAAATGCAATAGAAATTAGATCCCAAGATACAACCTTGAATGAATCTAGAAACATTTTTAGCAACACTAGAAATACAAGCGCCAAAGAACTGCATATGTTATAAGCATTTAACTATTTGAACAACATGCCAGATATTCCAATATATGTGTTTCACTGTGACATTAAACTGGTATCAAATGAAGGTCCAACAATATATACAGTGATACAAAACCTTTGCCATTACCTATACACAGGTCACTATAGAGCTGAACAAAAGCTTACTTATGGGTGCTACAAGAAAAACAAATTACATTTGTCAAATAAATCATTAGGACCTTTTGCTATAATTCAGCTGTAAGAACTGTTAGCAACCTCTCACAGGAAACAAAGGGTATAAAAAGGCTATTCATCATTCACACCATATTTCCTAGAAAGCTTAAGTTGTTTTAAAAATTGATATTATCATTGTCAAGTTGAAACACTGTGGAAGACTACTGCATCTGAAGAAACAGGGATATTAAAAATATCAGCAGTAAAAGAGCTTAATATATTCAAGGACTTCTTAAGCACCTGCCAAGAATTCAATTAGCAATCAATTTTGTTTAGTTTTATTGCAAATTTGTCACTTACAAACAAAAAAATAAACAATTATGCTATAACAAGATTTAAATTTAAATTGAACTAAACTTAATAACTTAAACCAACGTGATCTGTGGTCTTGTTTTTCTTTTGATCTGAAGTTGATATATATATTACCAATTGCTTTCATTGTGGTGCTTGTGTTCCATAGGTCCTGGAGGGAACAGAACAACAGGGACTGAACTTAACTGAGACCTTCTGAGACAATCATGATTAGTACCTGGGAACTGCGACTCAAGGCTGGTCTAAGAGTGGGAGAATCACACAATTTCACTCCAAGAGAGGTAACAGTTCAAGGCCTGAGATTTGAGGAGTGCACTCAAGGGGTATGTCTACACAGGGATAAAAGATCCACAGCATGTCCACAGCTGGGACAGGTCAGCTGGCTCAGGTTTTGGGGCTAAAACTCACTGTGCAGACATTCAGACTCAGGCTGATCTCACGGGTCCCAGATCTCAGGCTCTAGCCTGAACCTGAACATCTACAAGTGACATGTCCTTACAGATCATTATTCAAAAAATGTGATAAACCTGAAGATATCATCTGTATCCAAGATATTTCTCTACATATGCATATTCATGACACAGGAGCATCTAATAAAAAGTATTACAGTTACCAGGTAACTATACCTCTGTCCCCTCTTGGTCCTGAGTATATCTACACAGGGATAAAAAACTTATGGGCTCGCCCAGGTCAGCTGATCCAGGCTCACAGGGCTTGGGCTCCTGGGCTGAAAAATCGCGGTGTAGATGTTCAGGTTCAGGCTAGAGCCTGAGATCTGGGACCCGTGAGATCAGCCTGAGTCTGAATGTCTGCACAGTAAGTTTTAGCCCCAAAACCTGAGCCAGCTGACCTGTCCCAGCTGTGGATCTTTTATCCCTGTGTAGACATACCCCTTGAGTGCACTCCTCAAATCTCAGGCCTTGAACTGTTACCTCTCTTGGAGTGAAATTGTGTGATTCTCCCACTCTTAGACCAGCCTTGAGTCGCAGTTCCCAGGTACTAATCATGATTGTCTCAGAAGGTCTCAGTTAAGTTCAGTCCCTGTTGTTCTGTTCCCTCCAGGACCTATGACCAGTGGTGTCCAATGATCAGATAGCCTTCTTTAAACAAAGTACTGTTTATGTAGAATGGTGGTTTTCAACCTTTTTTACATTTGCAGACCCCTAAAAATTTCAAATGGAAGAGGAGTCCACTTTGGAAATCTTAGGCATTGTCTGCGGAACCTCTAAGGGTCCACAGGCCACAAGCTGAAAACCACTGTTCTATAGTAATTACAATCTGTTGCAGACTTTAAACATAGTCTGTGGACCCCCAGAGGTCCATAGACTAAAACCCATTGATTTAGAACCAAAACATTTCAGAGAAAAAGATTTTAAAACAGACTATACACATATCTAGTTAAGGAAGGGCCCAACTGCTTCACATGTTGCCACAGGACCCAACAGTCTGTTCTCCCCAGGAACAGCTGAGAACTCCCCTCCTGGAGTCTTTTTAACTGTTTGATGTGCCTTTAAATTATTGTGGGAATCTGAAAGTAGCATCTATACCGATAATAATATTGCCACTGTCTGGTAATCTCCCTGCTAGGATTTGTTGGAAGGAAGCTTATCTAGAGCTTGTGTTGCTTTTCTGCTTCTTTTTCCAATAGCCCCTCATTAACTGAAATGAATATATTCGTATTGGAAAGCCCAATAACCCAACAGGAGCTATTTCATTAACTAGTCACGTACAATATTTAAAAAGTTACAGAGCAATGTTCCTAGATCAGGGGTCGGCAAACTACAGCCCAGAGTTCTGGCTGGGGAGACTGCTCTGGCCCCTCCCCCACTGTCCTTCTCCCCTGCAGCCTGAGCACGCCATGCGAGCAGTGCTCTAGGGGATGAGGATGTGCGGCAGCATATCTGGCTCTGGGCTGGACACCTTGTTCTGATTAGTGGTGTGGTAAGGGGGCCGGAGCCGGGCTGAGGGGGTTAGATAAGGGGCAGAGGGTCTCGGGGCCGGTCAGTGGATGGGGAATGCGGGGGGTTGGATGGCACATGGGAGTCCCAGGGGGGCGGGGGTGTGGCAAGGGATCGGGGCAGTCGGGACAGGAAGCAGGGTGGTTGTATAGGGGGTGGAGTCCTGGGGGTGATTAGGGGGTGGGAGGGTCTCTGAATGGGGCAGTCAGGTGACAAGGGGGGAGCTTAGATAGGGGGTGGGGTCCCAGGGGTGGTGGTTAGGGTGGTGGGTCTTGGGAGGGGGCAGTCAGGGGACAAGCAGCAGGTGGTGTTGGATGGGTGGAGGAGGGTTCTGAGGGGGCAGTTGGGGACAGAAGTGGGTGTGGGTTGGATAGAGGGCAGGAGCAGGCTGTCTGGGGAGGCACAGCCTTCCCTACCTGGCCCTCCACATAATTTTGAATTCCAATGTGGCCCTTGGGCCAAAAAATTTGCCCACCCCTCTCCTAGATTGTTACATAGAAGTTCCATGTCTACTACAATAAGTGTATAATCTTTTTCTAAGTCTTACTCTGAAGAGATGGATCATCCAAGAAGTATTCATGAGATTCTTTAAGTTCCCCAGGCTTTGCTTCACGAAATTCACTTCTAAGAGAGATTTTCCACCATCTGAAAATTACCTATGATTGAAAAGAAGATATTGGCAAGAATTAACCAACATCAAATACTAGTGGAAATAATACTTTTAAAATTCAGGATTATGGTTATGTAACAACTATTTCAAAACAAGATGATCTTTTACCCCACCTATATCTCCTTGCAGCCAAGTAGAGACACCGAGAAGGAGAGGAAGGTCCCACCTCTCAACTGTGTTTAGTTCAGGTTAAAAATATACCTAAAGCCTCTTAATTCTGTGTTCTTATTTTAGAGGTCTTGGAGCTGGCTGAACTGCAGTGAGGAATGTTGAAAATTTATTTATTATACTAACTTATTGTTAATGAAAGATTATATTCCAAGTAATAATGGGAGATCCCACTTTATAATAGAACATATATTGTTATGACAAAAATATTTTAATAAAAATCATAATAATATCCAACACTCCTTGTAAACTGTCCCTCAGATTTACTTCAACATTTATTTTAGATACAGCAAAAGTATTTTAGCAGTAGATTATCTAGATACATTATATGATTTCACTAGCATTATAGTGAAATTATTGACTAACTCACATTTGATTACAGTAAATTATTTGTTTATTTACCAGGTAACTCAGGAGCCACAATGAAAATTAGCACAATAAAGATTACGTATAAATGAGCGTGACTCTAGATCTCTACCTCATTCATTTGATATATTTGCGATTATATCTTTTTATAAAATGGCTTTATGATTTATCGAGCATATTGGTGATTCTTAAGATGTCCCCAGAAAGAAAACAATGCTGCATGAAACAGGTGGCAGAGGGGAACTATTAAGACCACCAGCTCAGTACAGTAGTATTTCAATTCTTCTTCCAGTGGGTGTTGCTAAAAGAAATGATTGTGGCTGTGAGAAACAAAGAAGTTAGTCAATATGTCCAATCTGCCTGCTAATTATACACCAGAAAAAAGACTTAGTACATCTGCCAATTAAAATAAAAGTCTCCAGCTGCCATGGACTAGCAGAGCAGGCAAGTCAGCATTGCTGTAATATGGTCCCATCTAGAATTTCTTTTAATTTCTAATCAGCTGATTAAGGACGAGTCCCACCTGCTTAGATCACCTGGTATCTGGGAAAGAATCCCCTTGCTAACACTTTCTTTCAGCTGAGCATCTGTATAATTATTATTTATATATATATATTTTCTTCCTAGCAGAGATTAATATGCCTTGGAAAACATCTCCCAAGCCACCTGTATTACACATGGAACCATCTCAACCACCTATTATTGACAGACAGGTTTATTTAAATCTTTAGTATTAAAGAGATTATACATTTAAGATCTGTCATTCTTATTAGCAACCTTGATTTAAACCAGGCTTTTATAAAAAACTGTTTATACTTTCTGATGTTTTATATATTCATCAGTAAGGCTATGTTTTAGTCACAGGTATTTTTAGTAAAAGTCATGGACAGGTCACGGTAAAAAATAATAATTCACAGGCCGTGACCTGTCCATGACTTGTACTATACTATATACCCTGACATTTTGGGTGCTCTGGGGCAGGGAGCGTCCCAGGGGCAATACGAGTCTTTTTTAGGGGGAAGGGCAGCCCAGGTGGTGCCATAGGTATTCTGGGGACAGGTGGCGGCACATGGCCTGGGACACCCACTGCTACTGGGGAGAGGGGCTGGGCTGGGCAGCAGCATGCAGCCCAGGCCGGGACCCTTCCTGCTATTGGGGGGAAGTGAGGGGCGGGACAGCTGGGCTGTGGTGTGTGACCCAGGACAGCTGCTGCTGCTAGGGGTGTGTGTGAGCATCAGCCATAAGCTCCATGACAGACTCGCAGCCTTATTCATCAGTAAATGAATGCACATTTTAACACAGCTGGGTATAGACATTTCTTTGTACTTGTGTAACAAAGAATGGCTCCTGAAAACTGCAATAATAATGTAAAGTAATGAATGGATTATCTGTACACAAAGCAGGTAATCTTAAAGGTGAGTTCTTATTTCTTCTCTCTGATACATTAAAATCCACATCTAGTAGCGCCTCACAGCTATGCTGCAGTACCATGAATTAAAAGTAACAGTGAAAACAAAATACTTATGATTCAGTTGTCAAAATATAAAATCTTAAGAAAATACTAGTAGATAACGAAAAGACAGTGAGTCTTAATGCAGTTGCGTGGTCACTTATGGCCATTAAAGCACACCCAGGCACGTTGGAGGTGGTGCAGAACTGAATTTTCCCATGGGAAGTTCCAGAAGGTACAGTGCCTGTCCAAACTTAAGAGTTTGCAGGACGGGATATGTCACTGCACCACAACTCTTTCCTTCTGCACAGTCTTTAATTATATGACCACAAATTTTTCCTAACCAATATAATACAATAGTTTTTCTACAACCCTGGATAAACGTATGAACCTAGGACAGATTATATTTTTTAAAACTGTACTGCATATAATGTTGAGTGTATAATTCATAATGAATGATTGGTATAACGTATTCAGCCTCTTTTTCTGCTAGTTGAAAATTTACAAGCAGGTCTTTCTATTTTTAAATTGTATTTGTTATTTGAATTTATAAAACAAATACATGTTCACACTTTTCATTCTTGAGTTGATCATGAATATTTAAAATTCAATCTGTGTTGATTAGTTGTGATTGGTCAGATAAGTCACACGATATTGTTGAGGTCCTGATTTGATGTATATGCAAGCTCTCCTGAGATATGCTATTAGCTAGCCCCATGCATTCTGGGCTAAACAGTTTTGCTGCAGGAAGGTATGTGTGGTAAAACTGCATGCTGGACTAGACTGCTCTGGTATACACACCCAGGGAAAAAGAATGTAGATTCAGCACATAGGTTCATCAGTCTGCCCTAAGAGGAATGACAACAGGTGCCAATTACAGGAAATTTTTATACTTCCATCTGCTCTCTCAGCTACAGGAAATGAACTGGTGTCCGGGTTCAGTACTGCAGCATCCCAGCCAGGGGAGACTAAAAAAAACCTGGCCAAGTTGCTCCTATTGCTCTGAAATGGGGAAGACTAAAACAGAAATAATGTCTATGTATGGTTTTTTTTGCAGTGGGAACATTGTATTTAATGGATACTTCAAAATTACCAGTGTAAAATATCAAAATATGTCCCATTTGATGGCTCTGGTATCTCTGTGAGCTACACAGGATGTCATGGTTGTGATAGCAGGCAATGAAATATTATTTGTTTTTAAATATGAGAAAATTGCAAGATATTATACAGCATTCAAGAATATACAAATTATCTAGCTTGTGTTACTTCCAAAGTCATCATCCATCAGATAAAACCAAGTGCTTCGTAGCTGTTTTTAAATTTAACTGAAGATTTTTGTGTATATCTAAGAAACAGAATCATATAAACATAAATATGCGGAATAACCAAGGCACATCTTGTACAGAATGTTAATAAAAAGTGTTTTTAATGTGAGAGCCTTGTGATACCTAATCTTAGACTAGAACATACCCTCCAGAGGAAAAAACCTCTGAGAAAGGATCAGAGGAAGGCAAACTCTATAGGGCTCTTTGAGGAAATTCCCTCAGATAATTTTATAAGAAGAAGGTGCTAGGTGTGTCCAGCTGCTTGAAGTAAACAACTTTTCTTGCAGGAGGCAAACTAATGCCCTTCTAGAATCCAGGGAAGCCCCTATTCGTGTTAGAACTTGAATAATGTAAAGACCAACTTCTCCAGATTCACTCAACCTAAGAGTATTGAATAGAGAATACGTAATCTTCAGAGAAATGAATCATACCCTGATAAGTCTAAGAAGCCACACGTAGGCCCTGATGATGAAAGTACATAATTGCCAAACCAAGAAACCAAAAGACTGGACTGACACAGGTTGTCACCTACTATAACCTGAAGTACTTTTTGGGCTTTGGCTTCATTAAGATGTAGAGGAGTCCACCCTGAAGTTGACGAGCCTAATCTATTTTGTGAATTGAAAGCAAGGAATATAATGCCCAAAAATACAGTAAGGTTCTAGTATTCCAATGAGTATTATACCCTCCATTTCTAGAAGAGATTGGACTTCACTGTATAAAAGTCTACTATGAGAAGGATCGATTGGTTTGGATTTTGACATGACTTCAGATTGAAACAATGATTCAATAAACTCCACGTTCCATAAATTGGAAGAGAAATCCTGCCAATTATCCCAATGTTTCACCAAAACTGTAGAAGCCAGAGGCCAAGAAAAAAATCTTATTGTCCAGAAGCATAGGATTACTAATAACCAGTTTTGGACAACTGAATTTTAAATACGGTACATACTGTACAAGTTGCTGACTTGAACTTTAAAGTCCTCTGAGCATTGAATGACTAGCATGTCTGATCTAAGGCTGAATGTGAACATTGATACCCCATCTCAATTTGTAAACACCACTAAAAAGCAGAATGGATTGGACCGTGTGGACTTTTACTTTGCTAAATTTCTCAGCCAGTTACACCCAAAGTCACACCTTTGGAGGAGTGAACATTTAAATATTTTCTCTCTCCATAATGTATTATGTATTATTTATGTTTGGTGGCATTTACAAAGGCAGCTGTTCAGTTTTCATTTGAAGCTTCTGATCAGATACACAGGTCAGTTAATGCACTCACAATTTTCAAGTGCAGATCATATCAGAGTTTAGCCTGGAGGGAAGTGACAAGAGCATTCCTTTTGATCAACATCACATTAGATAGTTAAATGATAGCAGCATCCTTCTCCTAGAATCCTGCATGGACTCTTCTCATTAACTTGTCATATTTTTAAATTTTATTAATGTATTTGTTTATTATAGAATATCGGTATAGCAGTCAATTAAAATGGCATAGAAAAATACTAAAATGTTTCCTAGGCCTGGTCTACAGTAGTGGGGAGGGTCAACCTAAGATACACAACTTCAGCTACGTGAATACCGTAGCTGAAGTCGACGCATCTTAGGTCAACTTACCTGCTGTCCTCACGGCGGCTGTGGTCAACAGTGTCGACCCTGCCTTGCGCCTTTTGGCGAGCTGGAGTTCCAGAGTCGACAGGAGTGCCTCTGGGATCGATTTATCGTGTCCTGACAAGACGCAATAAATCAATCCCCAATAGAGCGATCTCTGAGTGTCGATCCAGCCGGTAGTGTAGACGAGGCCTTACACTACAAATCTGCTAGTACAGTACTTCATTTTTGATGCTGCCATCTCCACTTAATGCTTGCTTCCTTTAGCATATGTGTATGTTCTTTATCAAACACCAGAACAATCAGTTATGAACCATCATGAATTAAAGGACAGAGGGAGGAGAGAAACAGGGTTATTTATGAGAAATGTGATGTCTATCCATACACTCAGAATTGTTACTAAGGACACGAATCCACATCAATATTTTTCTTTATTTTTGAGAGAATGAGAATGTTACTACATGTTAAGAAATAAAAGAGAAAAAACAGTCTAGACAACAAACAAGCAAATACTTGGTAAATATGTGTAGAAAATGTAAACAGTTGTAGAAGTATGACCTGACATGACAAGAATTATATGGTTTATGGAATACATATTGTAATGCCACAGGCTCTCAGCTAGTAATTACTGATATATAAGAAGTTTTCTTATACTTTGTTTAATGAAACAGTGAGCATGCTTTCTACTTATGATGTCCTGTGATTCCTGTACACAGAAGGCTGAATCAGTAGCACTAGTGTATAACAAATGCAAGGAAAATGGCACACAGAAGAATTTTTGGGGCAGTAGAAGACAAGAAGACAATTTCATAGATCTCAGTTAATAAAGAAATAATATAAGAAAGGGTGGTTGGTAATGATTCCAAAAGTCTGCATCACTATGAAGCTAGTGCGCTGTCTCCTGCTTCACTCAAATACCCCAAAACATGAACCAATTCACTCAAGAGCATAGCCAGAAAAAAAACAAAAAACTTTTCTGCTTAAAGTAATTGAAAATGTCACTGAAATACAGGAGGGATGAGGAGCAAGAGGCTTGGGAAAGTATTTATGATCCTCATTTGGGGAAGGGAAAGGGAGAGGAGCGTTCAGGTAGGAAA
Organism: Sternotherus odoratus; assembly: GCA_032164245.1. Taxonomy (NCBI): domain Eukaryota; kingdom Metazoa; phylum Chordata; order Testudines; family Kinosternidae; genus Sternotherus; species Sternotherus odoratus. The sequence goes on from JAVMKO010000009.1 coordinate 26,759,152, forward strand.
CCTGCCCCCTTGTCTCTCCCCTCCCTTTCAGTCATGCTCCTGTCTCTCACCTCCCTCATTTCTACACTAGCACGTTTGCTGATCTGCTCTGTGGGTTCTTGCAACACAGCAGAAATGGTTCCAATTTTGTTCATAGATGTATATAATGTGAGTGCTTCCAAGGCTGGAATGTCTGCTATACAGACCTCTACATACAGAGCAGAAGAAAACAGGACAGGGAAAGAATAAAAAAATTGAGTGCAACGACACTATCATAGGCAATAAGAAATTACTCTTGTCAGAGTCTTCTATTACATGCATGATGCTTGCCATTTAATAGTAATATATGATTAAATAAGCAAGCAGACAAGAGTATCATAATGAGATTATTCTTCTGTTTCAGAGAACAAAAGATGCTAGCCAAGTGTGAGACATAATGTTCCTTTTTAGATGATAAGACATTGACAGGTCGCATTTGAAGCAGTGTTTTCTTTCTAACTTCAGTTTCAAGGTCTCTTCATTACAGCTTCAGGCCTGGTCTACACTTAAAAGGTTTTGCTGGCATAGCTATGTCTGTTACGAGTGTGGGGGAAAAATACATCCCTAATTGACATAGCTATGCTAGCAGTAGCTGTAATGTAGATGCAAGTATCACACACAAAAAATATATATATATATAAGCTATACTGGCAAGAATCTTTTTTGACACCTGAATTGAATACATCAATAATTTTATATCTGTACCAAAATTGCTTTCACTAAACTTCTCTCCTTGCTTGCTCCTTCTCAACACTGAAATCTCTGAAGCTCTACTTTCTGCTTTGGCTTTATTTTACTGGTAGTCCCTGGGCTAGTCTACAATGTGTGTGGGGGGAGGATCGACTGAAGATATGCAACTTCAGCTACATGAATAACATCTGACAGCTTGACTGGAACACTAAGGGATCCATTGCATTATTCATCATCCTGATGGTCAAGGCCACTGCCTGTGGGTCCCCGGTTTGCCAGAAGCAGGGATGGATCCAGGCACACCTTTCTCTTTCTCCATCTGCGCTAAGGGAAAATAGATCATTTATTTCTGTCTCCTTTCCGTTAGGACACCATGGGCTAGCTAGTCAGAGATCTAAGAAGTAATTATGTGATCACCCTCTTCCTTTGAAACCATGTTCCCTCAACACTGTTGGTTATCAAAAAAAGAGTTCAATTTTAGTTTTATTTTTTCCATTTGGTTTTTCACTGAATTGTTACTGTACTAATTAATTGTAGATTTTGGATTCACTGTTACTGTCTGCACAGTTCACACCTATACATCTCAGCTGTGCTATTTAGTTCCTCCGTTGTTGATATCTGTCACTTCATTATCAGTTCCCTATTCCCATTTGAGAAATGCAGAAGTGTAATAATTATACTGTACTAGCATAAGTGCCCGGCGCTGCTCGGGTCAGTCGGAGGTGGGGAGGTGGCAGACAGCTGACACCCCCTGACCAACCCCAACACCCACCCCTCACCCCTCACCCACCCCGATACCTTCCCACTCCCCCAAGCAAACCCAACACCCCCACCTCACCCCCCGACCAAACCCGACACCCCCACCTCACTTACCGTCCCACCAAACCCAACTCAGATCCGTCGCAGGCGGGGAGGGGGCCCAGAGCCAAGGGATTCCGGGGACCTTCGCAGGTGGGGGGCGGCACAGAGCTGATGGATTCTGGGGTTCCGTTTGGAGGGGGGAGGGGCAGTGAGCTGAGTGATCTCCGGGGTTCCGTTGGGAGGGGGGAGGGGCAGTGAGCTGAGTGATCTCCGGGGTTTCGCTGGAGGAGGGAGGGGCAGTGAGCTGAGTGATCTCCGGGGTTCCGTTGGAGGAGGGAGGGGCAGTGAGCTGAGTGATCTCCGGGGTTCCATTGGAGGAGGGAGGGGCAGTGAGCTGAGTGATCTCCGGGGTTCCGTTAGAGGAGGGAGGGGGTAGTGAGCTGAGTGATCTCCGGGGTTCCGTTAGAGGAGGGAGGGGGTAGTGAGCTGAGTGATCTCCGGGGTTCCGTTGGAGGAGGGAGGGGCAGTGAGCTGAGTGATCTCCGGGGTTCCGTTGGAGGAGGGAGGGGCAGAGAACTGAGGGATCTCCAGGGTTCCGTTGGGAGGGGGGAGGGGCAGTGAGCTGAGTGATCTCCGGGGTTCCGTTGGAGGAGGGAGGGGCAGTGAGCTGAGTGATCTCCGGGGTTCCGTTGGAGGAGGGAGGGGCAGAGAACTGAGGGATCTCCGGGGTTCCGTTGGGAGGGGGGAGGGGCAGTGAGCTGAGTGATCTCCGGGGTTCCGTTGGAGGAGGGAGGGGCAGAGAACTGAGTGATCTCCGGGGTTCCGTTGGAGGAGGGAGGGGCAGTGAGCTGAGTGATCTCCGGGGTTCCGTTGGGAGGGGGGAGGGGCAGTGAGCTGAGTGATCTCCGGGGTTCCGTTGGGAGGGGGGAGGGGCAGTGAGCTGAGTGATCTCCGGGGTTCCGTTGGGAGGGGGAGGGGCAGAGAACTGAGGGATCTCCGGGGTTCCGTTGGAGGAGGGAGGGGTGAGCTGAGCGAGTGAGGTGTCTGTTGGAGGGGGGTATTATGACATCATCACCACCTAACCGCCCAGCCGATGTGATTGGCCCTGAAAGACTTTCACCCCTGGGGGGCGTCAGAGGTGAGATCTGAAAATTTTTCGACCCTTACCAGCATCTAGACCCCAAGACCCCTCACTGTACCAAATTTCAAGTTTCTGGCTCAAACGGTGCGGGAGGACTTCGCAGTCATACGTACATACATATATACATACATACGTACATACATACATACACCACTTGACTTTTATATATATAGATATTGACTATTAAAATTGCGTTCTCTGTCACAAGTTACTGCTTGCTTCTCTGGTGTTCCCCATCTTTCCTATTGTTTTCCTTCTCTTGCTTGCAGTTTCCACTTGCCCCCACTCCTTTCGCTCAATTGTTTACTATCATTTCATTATATTATTTATAACTTCAACTTTTTCACTCACTGAAATCTCCCAGGTTTCTGCTTCTTTTAGGTCACTTAGCCTCCCTCTACAGGTGACCTTAGACATTGTACAATGCACTTTTGATTCCTATCTAGGGTTGTCAACTTTGCAATATTTAAAAAACGGACACTTCAACAGAAATACAAGAATCTCCCCTCCCCTGCCCCCATTCACTCCTCTTCCCAACTCCTCCTGTCACTCGCTGTTATTCCCCTCTCCCCTGCTCAGGTTGGGTGGAACTCACCTGTGGAGACGCACCTGGAGCCACCCAACGCAGGTAAGAGGCAGTCCTGGCTGAGCTGGGGCTGGCACAGGTGATAACCTGGTGCCTTCACGCTGTCCCTCGTCACTGGACTTTGTGTGTCCAGTAACTGGACTTTGTGTGTCCAGTCAATAGATGTGACCAAACACTGTCAGATCCCCTTTTCAACCAGACTTTCTGGTTGAAAACTGGGCACCTGACCACTCTACCTATGACTCATCTTCTTTTTCCCAATTATTACATCCTACTTCTCCAGCTAATCTTTTAAGAGTGACTTATTTCAGTTGAACTTATTCCAAATTGACTTAAATTAAATCAAAATAAGCTTGATTTAAACTGGAGTAAAAATGTCCACACATAGGCATGCACACAGGGATGCACTCTGTCTCAAAAAAAGAGTGGCTTTCAATGCAGAGTGCGGCACCTTCAAAATAAATATATAAATGAAATTCCATGGGTGCACACCCTAATGAAATGTGTTGCGCACGCCTATGTGTCCACATAGTCTTTTGTATCAGTTTAAACAAAATGGTTTAAAATGACATCATATGTTAAACTGGTGCAAACTTCTTGTGCAACCCAAAGGGTACAGCTACACTACCTGTCGGATCAGCGGGTAGCGCTCGATTTATCACGTCTCATTTAGATGTGATAAATTGATCCCCAAATTGACTCCTGTACTCCACCTTGGCAAGAGGAGTAAGCGGAGTCGGCAGGGGAGCAGCTGCAGTTGACTCGTCACTGTGGGGATGGCCAAGTAAGTCAACCTAAGATAATGTGACTTCAGTTATGCGAATAGGTCGACCGCCCCACCCCGTAGTGTAGACCAGGCTAAAAGATTGTCTACAGATGGAATTGTTCCTGATTAACTCCATGTGTGGATACTCTTATTCCAGAAGACTGCCTTGTTCCTATTTAGTTTAACCCACTTTGAGGCCTGGGCTACTCTGGGGGGAGGGTGTCGACCTACGATACGCTACTTCAGCTACGCGAATAATGTAGCTGAAGTCAGTGTATCTTAGGGCGACTTACTTGGCCGTCCACATGTCGGCGAGTCGACTGCTGCTTCTCCCCCTTCGACTCCGCTTCCGCCTCTTGCGGAGGTGGAGTTCTGGAGTCGATGGGGAGAGCGCTCGGGGATCGATTTATCGTGTCAATGGTAGACACGATAAATCAATCCCCGATAGATTGATCACTGCCTGCCGATCCTGCAGGTAGTGAAGACATACCCTGACAGAGGGGGCTAGTCTACCTACACAGGTTCTTCCAATACAGATATACCATCACCAGTATAGCTATACTGGAAGAGCCTCCTAACATAGAAACAGTGTATGTCAACAGAAAAAGAGTTTTTCTGCTGGTAGAGTAAAACCATCTCCCTGAACACCATTAGCTATACCAACAGACACACTCTTATGCCTGCACTTCTGCATGTACGCTGGGAGTTTTGCTGGCACATCTATGTTGGCTGAAGCGTGTGCATTTTTCCACACATCTGTAACCAACATAGCTATGTCAACAAAACTTCTTAGCGTAGACCTGGCCTGGGGTAAGCTAGGCAGGAGTAAGGCACTCTTGTTTTTGAATAAGAGTGTCTATGGTTGGAGTTAAAGAGGAACTGCCGTTGTATTTTAAATTCACATCCTACCTTAATCCATATTTATTTTCAAGGTATTTTCAACCCTTAAACTGAAATAAGAGTCCACAGAGCACCACTTTAAGCTAAATTGGTTTAAAAAACAATTTGAAGTTAAAGTGGTAAATCTTCTGTGTGTGTAGACTTTGGCATTTTCACTTTCTGTGTCTCAATCCTATACTTTTCCCAGCTCTTTTTACTACATCTCCCCATTCCTTCCCTTGCACAGACACCTTTCTTCCTTTTTGACATTATTGCATACAACTGTATGCCACCTTTACAAAAATTACACTCACTCTGGATACTTTTTGTGTTCAAAGAAATAAAATATAGTTATCATATCATCATGCTATGGATGGACAGGTATATTTCGTGTCTGGATGGGGGCACTTTCATGACAACTTTGCTAGGCAGTTATATGACAACAAGAAAAAAAAAGTCCTATAAACAATGAAAAGACAACAGAAAACAAATTATATATATCATAGAGGTAACTCAAGAGCAAAGAAAGGAAAGTTTTACATACAGTTTTAGAAGGTAGGAAAAAAGCAGAATTATGTTGAAGAATTCTGCAGATTACAACAGAGTGAAAAAGACCCTCATAGATTATGTACCTTCCTAAGTAAGCTAAGCAGCAAACACATTTATTAAAACATTAAAGATTCATAAAGAAGGACAAGCAGTGATATTTATTTTTGTCCACATAAGTCTGTAAAGGAGCCAGATACAGCTGGAAAGTATTATTTAATGAAGAGAAGATAGTTTTCCCATGGTAGGTATGTACTATATTATTTACAGACATTACGTACTATATTATTTACAGACATTACACTTCCATGACCTGACAATTATGTGCATGGCAGGTAGAATTATATCGTTATAGATATCTTTGAAGTTATCCATCTTCAGTGTAGTTATATATAGTCCATACAAGAAATTCTTTGGTAAAAATAAGAGATTAAGTCATGTAATTTGAGTGCCGGTATCATTAATCATATACTAGAACTGGGTTAAGAGTGAGCAAAATCACCCTAGCTGAAAGAAGGATCCTGTCCCTTGATAGGACTTCATAAAAACTGAAAAATAAAACAGTATTTATTTACAAGTAACTGTGATACAGTCTCATAATTAATTTTAATATGTATTTCTTTGCAGAAATATAGTACATAGTAGGACTGGTCTGAAAAAAATCTGTCAAAAATGTATTAACTGAAAACTGGGTTTTTGACTGAACAAAATTTTTGTGAAGAGTCTGCTTTCTGCAAAAAATAAAAATAAAATTGATTTGTAATCTAAAAATGATGTCCAAAAACCAAAATAGTTTGATTTGGATATGCTGCTGCAGTGTCTTATGGGAGTTTCAGTTCTGTGGCCTCATGTTTCCATTCTCCTTTATGGGTTGCCTCATCTCCAATGACACAGTATGGCCAGAGACTCCCATGATGTACTGTGTATTATCCACATGGGAGACACAACCAAACCAAGGGACCCAATCTACAGAGGAGAATGGGAATATAGGCCCCAAACTGCAATTCCCACAAGGTACCACAGCAGCATTTCTGAACAAAAATATTTTGGTTTTTAGTCAAAAGTTTTCAGTATTTTAAATTTTTGAATATTTGTAATGTTCCACACTAAATACTCCCATTTTCTGAACAACTCTACTTACTCACATTTCTAAACTAAAAACACGGTCAAAGAAATAAGACCTTGAACTTGGCAGATAGTACAAATGTCAGCTTGGTAATGAATTGCTTTATATAGTAAAAAACCAAAATTTTTGAAAACTTCTATAATTTTACAAAGACTCTCTCTTTTAAAATAGTTGTCCAATTCCACAGCTATTGTAAATCATTGTACCCAGACTGAAATCAATGGAACTATGCTGATTTACATCATCTGAGTATCTCCCCCAGATTGGTGCAAGAGGAAACTGCAGAAACATTAGTTTCTGCCATAGTTACCAATCTAATCATATCTACTGTCCACACCTTACAAGGTCTCCACTCCAATCACTGCCTTTTTCTGACTCATTTCTGGTCTGCTATAGTAACTCGTCCTACTGCCTCTCCCACACACTTACAAATTATCTGCTCTCTTCTTGGTCTTCCTCACATCTTTATAATAATTGTATCTTTTTCAAAGCTATTTTTCTGATGGGGCATTTGAAACTTGAAGGAAATTTTGCCATAATACAAATTATCATTCTTTCATGGCAAATTCTGCAGAAATTTTGGGTAAAATTTGAGAGATTTGTAAAGCAAACTCAGACAAAAAAAATAGTTAAGTAAATTATATGTACAGTAAAACCTCCATTTAACGGACTAATTCAGGCGAGGGGGTGTCTGTTAAATGAAAAAGTCCGTTATTTAATAATAAAAAAACCCGAGCTGTTGGAGTAGCAGCCCGACCGCCACAGGGGCGGGGCAGCAGTTCCACAGCCCGCCCGCTGCCAGGACCCGGGTGGCAGCCGGGAGCTGTCAGCCAGCCCGCCCGGGTCCCGGCTGCTGGGACCCGGGCGGCAGCTGGGAGCTGTCAACCAGCCCGTCCGGGTCCCGGCTGCTGGGACCCGAGTGGCAGCCAGGACCCGGCAGCCAGCCCGCCCAGGTCCCGGCTGCCGGGAGCCGGCAGCCAGCCCGCCTGCTGGCGGGACTCGGGCGGGACCCGGCAGCCAGCCAGCCCGCTCGCTGGTGGGACCCGGCAGCCAGCCCACCCGCTGGCGGGACTCGGACGGCAGCCGGGAGCCGGCAGCCAGCCTACGACAAATGGATTTCGGATGCATCAGACTTGCTTAGAAATTTTGTCCGTTGCATCCGAAGTCCGTTAAATCGAGGTCCGTTAAATCGAGGTTTTACTGTACAATTAATAAGAAGTGTTAAATAAATTTGATCTTTTTATTTAACCTAGTTTTTAGAAGGTTTTTAAGTAAATGATCCTCAATCTCATTCATTTTCTACTTGAGATCTTCCCTCACACAGTAAGTAGTTCTGGCCTCTCCAAATCTTCCCTCGGTCTCTCTCCCAAGACATCTTCCAGTCCCCTGTAGGCCCTCCATCATTCTTTTCCTTCCACAATCAGGTACTGAGAATCCCTCTAAAGCAAATATTTTATATTCTATTATTTGCAGTTGGATTCTTACAGAAGATCTTTTCAAATGATTAGAGCTACTCTGTATGTCAATGTAGATGATTGGCTGCTACACGGCACCCCAGGAGGCTCTGGGTAACCCTGCAGGAGTGACTGCTACACGGCACCCCAGAAGGCTCTGGGCAGCCCTGCATTCAGCATCTCATCTCGATTTCCCTTCTTTGGGCAGCTCTACACTACCCGCTGGATTGGCAGGTAGTGATCGATCTCTCGGGGATTGATTTATCATGTCTAGTCTAGACATGATAAATTGATCCCTGAGTGCTCTCCCCGTCGACTCCAGTACTCCACCGCCATGGGAGGTGGAAGTGGAGTCGACAGGGGGGAGGCAGTGGTTGACTTGCTGCTGTGAGGACGCTGAGGTAAGTCGACCTAAGATACGTCGACTTCAGCTACGCTATTCCCGTAGCTGAAGTTGCGTATCTACGGTAGATCCCGCCCCCACTGTAGACCTGGGCTCAGATCTCCAAATAAGCTCCACCCAGGGTTTCTGCAATCCAATCACAATCACCCTCCTTAGTGTCTAATTTATTAACTTAAAGTTCACAAAGGCCTTCCCTCCAGCTGGGTAAAGTCTGATCAGAGTCTCTCCTGCCTTAGCAGGCTACTCCCAGCCCTTCCTACTTAGAGCAAGTCAGTTGATCTCAGAGTCTTCCAGGCAGGAGCCTCTGACTCTCTGCAGTCTCACTACAACCTCCTGAACTTCCCCTTTACTAGATCCACCATCTGCTCTTTACAGGAAATTGCCTGACTTGATTGGCCCCAGGTTCTCCAGTCCAAGGGCAAGCCCCTGTGTCAGAGTCAAAATTATTAACTAATTAGTTGCTGATTAGCAGACACATCCATCTAACATGCTTGATTCAAAGCGGCAATCATTAGGTTTTAAGAACTAACACTTCTCAAAATATGAAGGGGACATTCAGCTATTGTTTAAGTCTGTAGACTGAGATTTTCAGAAACGCTGATTTCCTCCCTACTTTTGAAGAACAGTAGGCCATAACTGACTCACAATAGGCTATCAGTGATGCCTACTCTTATGGTTTTATTATAAATCACATTTTCCTCACCAACTACGAGGAACAGAAAATTACTTTAAAAAAATGAAAGTTGAGATTCTCGTGTAATCACATGACTACAAAAGCTGGCACTTAATAAACATTTCAAATATTGCAAGACTTACAATAAAATTACAAAAGTTACAACACTGTACTCAGACTTTATTGCAGGATTGGGTCTAATTTAAAACACAACAAATTGGTAACAAACGATAGAAGGTAAGGAGGAAGGAGAAGAACAACAGCGATAGGAACACTTGGTTATACACAGTATAGTGAAACCTCGATATAACGGACTAATTCGGGCGAGGGGGTGTCCGTTAAAGCCGTAAGTCCGTTATTTAATAATTTTTTATTAAATACACCCCTTCGCCCGAATTAGTCAATTATATCGAGGTTTTACGGCCGGGAGCCGTCAACCCGCCCGCCCGGGTCCCGGCTGCTGGGACCCGGGCGGGAGCCGTCAGCCCGCCCGCAGGCGGGACCCGGGAGCCGGCAGCCCGCCTGCCCGCAGGCGGGACCCGGGAGCCGGCAGCCCGCCCGCCCGCAGGCGGGACCCGGGAGCCGGCAGCCCGCTCGCCCGCAGGCGGGACCCGGGAGCCGGCAGCCCGCTCGCCCGCCCGCCCGCAGGCGGGACCCGGGAGCAGCCAGCCCGCCCGCAGGTGGGACCCGCGAAAAACGGATTTCGGATGCATTGGAAATTTTTCCGTTGCATCCGAAGTCCGTTAAATCGGGGTCCGTTAAATCGGGGTTTTACTGTAGTTATTTGTCTAACTTGACAGTTCTGAATCTGTTTGTTTAAAGAATCTGGGCATTGATCTCCTATTGCACATGTAGGTGTGCAGGTATATCTTTGCTAGCATGGGAATATTTATATGGGAATATTTAGTAAAATATAAAAGTTGTTCCATAAGCACTATGTATGATTTTTATGGATAAGTGGTTAAACAATTTACCAACATGAAGCAATCCCATGCCTAGTCAAGCATTTGGTAATGGAGTGGGTGACAGGTGTATTATTAATTACATGTTGAGTAGATCATTCTCTGGTTACATTCCTAATGTTACCATCCTCATTTTTTAGTCATCAGGCCATTCCCTAAGGGACTTCAACACCAGACTACAGCTTGTCCTTGCTCTGTTTTTCACTACACAATCCCCACCATCTGGAATAAACTCCCTGAACCTTTTCAAATCCTACTTTTTCTTCATAGCCTATTATCCCCAGTACAACAATCAAACTTCTGGAACTTTTAAGTATTCCTATTTCCAATTATGTTCCTTTAATGTGATTATTATATACTTTGCTGCCACCCACTATACCAACAGATGTTAATTCTATCATAGTTTGTAATCAATGCTAGGCAAATCACTAACCAGATGTTTGATCCAATTTACCAACAGAACATGCAAGAATTGCAGAACATGCAATGTGTGGGGTATGTGGGAGGGAGGGCATGAATCAGTCTCCCATTCCAGGGAGCAGTTTTGAGGGTACAACTAGGAGAGACAAAATATATGCCCTTGTCCACACTAGGGAATTTTACAAAAAATGTCCAACCCATGCTACCACTGGTTCCAGAAGAAGTCCTAGCATAGACAAGGCTTCTTTGGCCAGACCTATTTTTTACCACTATGTTATTTAAACTTGGCTCTTAGAGGCAAATAATCCTGCCCCTTCCTCCACAACAATGTAAAGCACTTTTAAGAATGGGCACCCTAGGTCAGACCAATGGTCCATCTAGTCCAGTATCCTGTCTTCTGACAGTGGCTGGTGCCAGATGCTTCACAGGGAATGTTCACAACAGGGCAATTATCAAGTGATCCATCCCATCATTCACTCTCAGACATTGGCAGTGAGAGGTTTAGGGACACCAAGAGCATGGGTTGTGTCCCTGACTATCTTGGCTAATAGCCATTGATGAACCTATTAGCCATGAACTTGTGTAATTCTTTTTTGACCCAGTTATACTTTTGACTTTCACAACAACCCCAGGCAACGACATTGATTGTGCATTGTGTGAAATACTTCCTTGTGATTGTTTAAAACCTACTGCCTGCTAATGTCATTGAGTGACCCCTGGTTCTTGTGTTATATAAAGGGGCAAGCAACAGTTTTTTATTCACTTTCTCTACACCATTCATGATTTTATAGACATTGATCAGATCCCCCCTTTAGTCATCTCTTTTCTAAGCTTAACATTCCCAATCTTTTTAATTGCTACTCATATTGAAGCGGTTCTATATCCCTAATCATTTTTGTTGCCCTTCTTTGTACCATTTCCAAATCTAAAGTATCTTTTTTTGAGATGGGGTGAGCAGAATTGCATGCAGTATTAAAGGAATGGGTGTACCATGGATTTATATAGTGATTTACTGATATTAATGCCAACAATGGTGCAAAAGTAAGGATGGCAATACCATACCATGCCATCCTTCCTTCTGAGCTGCTGCTGATGGCAGCTCTGCCTTCAGAGTTGGGCTCCTGGCCGGCAGCCGACGCTCATCAGCTGCCCAGCTCAGAAGGCAGTACCGCGACCAGCAGCAGTGCAGAAGTAATGGTAGCAGTACTGCTGCCCCCGACACACAATAACCTTGCAAGCCCCCGCCACGCCTACACTGTGAAATTTCAGATTTAAATAGCTGAAATAACGACATTTACAATTTAAAAAAATCCTATGACTGAAATTGACCAAAATGGACCATGAATTTGGTAGAGCATGTAAAGTTTAGTTATTTTCAGCAATTGGTCATCCAGTCATTACTGTGAATTAGTCGCTGTGTTCAGATGAGTGAAGGGAGGAGGACTGGGTTCCAAAAGACATAAGAAAATGTTTTTCTACTGTGCATGCTCAAAGCAGCACATTCAAATAGCCATAACTTTATGAAATCAAACATTTTTTTTCAAAGCATGCCAAGCAACTATACATCAATGAGGACTAATTTTATGCTAAGGCTCTTATCCTGTAAACATTCTTACCTTTATGCACACGTAGTTCCACTGACATCTATGGGGCTATTCACATGCTTAAAGTTATGTAGTCAAGTAAATATGTTACAAGATTTGGCCTCAGTTTGAACTACCAAACCACAGCCTTTAAAAAAAAATAATCTACCTGAAGTTCTTTACAGGATATCTACCTGAAAAAAATAGAGGTTAAAATAAGATATTGTTATGGGTTGGGTTAAACCTCCTTGAAACTGCTGGATATTAAAAGCTGCCCTTCATTTATGGAAAAACATAAACAATTGAGCTTCTTTATAGAATAGCTGGATGAAACAATAGGGGCCTTTGACCAGAACAAAGCCACACCCAAGGCTGGAGTAGATTTTAGCCATGTGGCAGGAGGTCCCTCTATGATCTTGGGGGCAGAGTTTGATTGGACTCCAATGGTATGTGTTACAGGGAAGCAGTGATAAACACCACAGAAACAGACACAGAAAAGAAGACAGCAGAACAAGCAGTTGGAGCAGGGCCCCATGAAAAAGCCGAGAGCAAGTGAGCAAGAGCACTTTTTGTGCGAAGTGCTAGCTAGAAAGGGACTTGGAATTGTGAGCAAAGTAACTGTATCTTGCTGGTTAATTCCTGCTGTGTTTAGGGAAACAGGAATTTGTACATTCCTAATAAATAAACAGGTTACATCAAAGAAATACCTGACTCCACCATCAATTTCTCCACTCAACTGAAAACAAGTCTGAGGGGGGCCAAATATTGCCAAACTGCTCATGTCATAACGGGGCAACAATATAACATTTTGTTAACATCACCTTAGTCAGACACACAATGTGGAAATTTCAGCCTCAAAACAGATTTTTTCAGAAAGCTATCAAATCTAAAAGGAAGTTGTAACTGAAACTGTTTTGAAATTTTAACTATTTTTGTGCTACCGTTGACTGATATACTTTCATATTCATTGAAAAAAACAAACCAACAATGATACATAGTTGCATTTTTAGAGGGAAACTAATTGCTTTGAAGAGATCAAAAGAAAAAGCATGTGGGTCACAAAGATCAAAGCTTAGAATTGTATTTATTTTGGAGTATTAGATTCAATTTTCGTTTGCTTATTTTACAGGCCTGCCAACTCTCACCCAATTGGAGGGAAGACATCTTTGTCATTTTGGATTAGTTTTAATGACATGTAAAAAGTATCTCTTTCTTCTGACAAAGAATTTGGCTATGTGTTTCAATGAGACCATTAAAATCTCACTTAGCATATTATTTTTGAAATCTCACAACATTAAAACTGATACACACAGCTTGAGACAGAGCTCAGTATTCATATCTTGCATCTGCTCTCTCCATGCAATATCTTCACTTTCAAGAAGTGGAAATTAGTCCCATCATTTGTGGGGGAGACTCTCTTACTGGAGATTAATTTTAAAGCAGTTTAAAGGTATCAGTCTTACTCTTGTGCTAAAGGATTTTGTAGTATGTTTCAATAAGACACTTAAAATCTCACTCAGGATTATTTTGAACACTTTTTCTGGACCACCCCTGGACATTATTAGAAAAATCAGATTCTAACTAACCTGCCAAAGAGGTGTCTTGATATATATTATCCTTGTAAGATTATGAAAATGTATTGGCTTCCTGTCCCAGGACAGGCAGATTAATTTTTCCTAGCTGTTCACTTCACCTTCCTGGCAGGACATATCCGTGTAAAGCTACTGATTTGCCTGTAGGTTCTGTTTATTTCAGCTCCTTTAAAACTTGCTTTTCCTTGGGAAAAGCAGTGTGACTTTTCTCTGCATTGTATTGTTTTCTCTAATCACTGGATCACTTATTTGTGACAGTCTATGAAGGCCCCTTAATTTGTTCTGTATTTTTTTCAAGGTCACAGTATTTCATGCAACTGTGAAATGTTTTCAAGGCTTCTGAATCATCACTCTGCAACACTTTTTCATACTCGCTGACTTTCCCATTTTACCCCTGAAGTCCTTACTGGGGATACCTTCCAATGCGTATTGAATCCTCAGACCTCACATGCACTACTACTCAGATCCCATTCAGTGTTGATACCTCCCACCTCCCTGGATACCTGGTCAGTGAGTTTTCCCCTAGGCAATGCTTTTCCATATATTCACAAGCACGTTTCAGAAATCCTATGTGCCCTCCTCCCCCCTGGACCTACCTTTGATGGTGTTTCCCCACCCACATGCCAGACTCAAGGCCTTTGTCAGGCCCCACTCTGGATCCCCGACCGCTGACAGATCCGTGGACCCTCTCCAAGCTTCGGGTTGCCCCGACAGCCCGCTGAGTTGCCATATCTGCGAGCGAGCCGGAGGGCATCTGGTAGTGGGAAGAGGACGCTGGAGGAGGCCATGGGCAGGGTCCCTTCCCTCGCTCACCCACCTCTTTCCGGGTGACGATCAGCTGGTAGAAGTCCTTGCTGGGAGCCGGAGCCTGCGAGCGGGTCTCGAACAGGTTCTCCTGCAGGAGAGACGCCATTTTGGGACGCTGGCAAGAGGTGACTATGGCAACCAGGAAGGGGCGGGCATCATGAGAGGTCACTGGGAGCCCAGCCCCCTCTTAAAGGAGCAGGGTCGATATTAACGCTCTAGCCCAGCGGGGTCTTCGCTCCAGCGGCGAGGAGGGTCCCGCACACCCCTTCGTTGGTAAAAACAGTCCCTCCAGCCCCGCTGACCTGAGGGGAAATACTTGCATGGACCCAGGGGTGACGACCCCGGCGGAAGGATACTGCTCGGTAGGCCAAGAAACGCCTGGCAGCGCAGGGAAGCAGGACGAGCAAACCGCCAGTCCGGGGGCTTCGCGGGGGGCGGCCAGCCGGACAGGGGGAGCGCCTTTAGGCAGGGGGGGCGGGCAGGGACTGCGGGCCCCATTGGGGGGTAAAGTAGTCCCCAGCCTCCCCCTGTGCCACTGGAAGGGGTTCGGCTGCGGAGGCGGACAGCGCGCTGGTCGGTGCTGCGGCTTCAGCTGATAATTGAAGGGAAGGGAAGCTGCTGCTAGGGTGGCACGGAGCGTCTGCGGAGGCCGCATCGGGACAAACTAGGTACACAGGGCCCCTCTCTCTGTTTTCCTGGGGCACGAGGACGTGTGTGTGGGGGGGGTGTTGGGGCCCCTCAACTGACCCAGGCTCTCTTGGTCAGGCCTGTTGTGTCACCCCCAGAAAGAGCTCAGCTGCCCTTCCCCGTCTACTCGGGGCAGGGGGGAGGGGAGACGCGCCATCCTCGGCATTGTTTGTGGGGGACTGAGTGTTGGGGCTGGGGGGAGGCGTAATGATATGGGGGGGGGACGCCACGGGGGTGGAAGGGCCGAAGAGGGCCCTGGGTTTAATAATGGGATCCTGGTGGTGAGGCCTCACTTAGGAAGGAGAGGGGATGAGGGGGTGGTGGTGGTAGGAATGGAAGCTGACAAAATGGCCAAGCAGCCACTGGAAGCTTCAATACACCCCCGCTGCCCCCCAAATATTAACGGGGGCGCGGTGGGGAAGAAGCTGCCCCCAATCCCCGTCTCACACAATGAGCCCGGAGCCCCAAGGTGGGGGACTCTCCTCCGCACCAGCTACGACTAGCTCGGTGGCCTGGGTAGTTGCTAATACAAAAGGCTAGTGTTAGGATTGACGCGACTGAACTCGATTTGTATTTGCCTCCCCCCGTGAACTCCCTTTCCCTGTTAGACTTTTTTTTTTAAAAAAAGAGGTCTCGAGTCTCTCTTTTTTTTTTTTTAATAATCGCAACAAAAAACCCACTCGGATAAAGAAAAGGCAAAATAATCGTCCGTCGTCCATGTTTCCTAGGCGGGGGGAGAGGGTGTTGATTCAAGTTACAATACTGACTACCCACGAGAAAATTATTTCCACCCGTATTGCTTCAGACCTCTTCTCCCCCCCCCCCCCCTTTTTGTTGTTGCTGCTTTCAGTGAGGGAACCAGCCAGCCCCTTGGTCCTGCTGTTTGTTTGCATAATGCTCACACGTAAATTCTCTCTTCCCCCGTCACCCCGCTTACTGCTAGTCCCGTGATACTGTATCGGTGAGAGTGGCTGGGTATTGGGGAGCCGTGAAAGGGTTTGTTTTTTGTGTGTGTGTGTGGTGCTCACAGCACTCGTGCCGGTGCCGATCCCTTCCTACCTGCTGCCCTGGCTGTCTGGGGCTGGTAAACAAACCGATGCCGGGGCTTTTACCAGACCTGCAGGCCCATCTCCCTGCTGTTCAACTTTTTTATTGTTCCCCCTCCCCCCACCTTCCAATGCACTGGCTCATCGGACTTCTCCGCAGTTGGGTGTTTTAAGGGGTAGGGAGTCTGAAAGTCTAGACTGTGAACCGGAAAATAATAGGGGGAAGAGTGGAAAGTTGTGTCACCGGCTTTGGGGGAAAAACATCGACATATGGAACAAAGGTCCTGCCTGAAATGGAGAGAGAGAGGCCTGCATGTGAGGCCCGATTGTGTCGCATTTACACAAGAGGAAAGAAATGAGAGCTTGGCATTGGCCTAAATTCACCTCATAAGTCTGGCATACAGTCTGGAAACGCTTTTAGAGTGCATTCAGTTTGTTTTTAGGGTGGTTTTGATATGTGCAGCCATCCACTAATCATCCTAATTCAGGGTGAATTTCAGTGTAAACAGTCTCCTTTCTTCATCCTGTTCAGCAGTGGTATTGATACACTGGATTTAAGGCCACATCACAAAAGTTTACTGTAACGGGGTGACTTTCTAAATTTCTCTGTTTGAGAGCATAAGCTTACATTTATACTTAAATATTGAATTTCATGGAGGTCTCAGAGCTGTTCTCTTTTGACAAGGCAACTTGAATAAGGGATACTGACTTGAAACACAGCCAAATCCTTTATCTCGAGAGAAACTTTAAAAACTAAATTCCAAAATGAAGGACTTTTCCTCAAAATGAATAAGATTTTGTTTTGTCTCTGTGCATATGTACAGGTAGAAATATGTATGTCAAACATCAGCTAACAATCTTATCATTAAGGATGCCATTATTTCCATTGTGTACCCTATTTTCCTTTTTTTCCCTCTCCTCACCAGGAGTTCTGAGTTTTGGTGGCTGTCTTTGAAAAGACAGCTGCATTCTCAATATTTATATTCTTAATGAGTTTTTTTTTTTTAAAGTGAATGATGTGCTTAAAGTTAAACTGTCACTTAACATGTTAAAAAGCTAAAATTGTCCGATGAGTACAATAAGCCTTAAAGCATTATTTTAGTCAGTGCCTTATTTACAATATTTAGTTTAAGACCATTCATTACTAAGTGATATTCAAAATGGTTTAACAAACCCCAACATTTTCAGGATTGTATAGATCAGATAATGGAACCAATTCACAGGTTAGATGCCTGTGATAGAGCTATCCTTCCCCATTCTGTGAATGGGGAAGGATAGCTCAGTGGATTGAGCATTGCCCCCCCTAAATCCAGGGTTTGAGTTCAATCCTTGAGGGGGCCATTTAGGGATATGGGGCAAAAATGGGATTGGTCCTCCTTTGAGTAGGGGGTTGGACTAGATGAGCTCCTGAGGTCCCTTCCAACTCAGAGATTCTATGATCTCTTCAAAACTAGACCCTGAAAGCGCACCAAGATAACATTTAGTCTGATGAAGCTTCAAAAGCAAGGAAATGTCTAATTGTATCTTAAGATGCAAAGCCTTGGATAACAAAACATGAATTACAAAAGCTTCTAAACAGTGGGTGATGTATTGCAACATCTAGACAGAAAAGGTTTAAAAACAGTTTTGAAGTTTTTTCTTTCTTGCCTCTGAGCTGTCAGATCCTTAAGACTGAGGCCTGTTTACACTACTAATACAACCAGTAAGATAATCTGGCTATAGAGCAGTCATCCCCTTAAATCATGTTATCTTGTTTAGTTTAGGGGGTCTCTGTGCTATATATTGTGGTTCAGGATTCTATGATTGCTTGTATTTGTAGGGTAGATGAGGCCTAAATGCCACTTAGGTAGTTTTGGTACGGAATAGGCTTTAACATCTAAGGATTAAAGATTTCAAAGGCCAAGTAACATAACTTCTAACCACCTAAGAAACCTATTAAATGATGGGTACAGCTTGCCATAATTTATTTACATTGTAACATGCTAAGATATATCCTCTGTTTCTGCTATTTCAAGGATGCCACACCTATATAGATATTATGAAGACGCTCCTATAAACCAGTAAATGTAATTGAGGCCAATAGAGCCCTCTAATATCTCAAGAGGCATTTTGGGGGGGTAGGTTAAGATGGACTCTTAATATGAAGGCAGTGTAATACAGTGCACTGTCAACTTGACAGGAACTCAGGAGACCTGGATTCTGTTGCTTAGTTTAACCTCTGCCACTGGTGTAGCAAATGGCATCCCATGGCAAATCATGTCACCTTTCTGCATCAGCTTCTCTACTTGCATAATGTGGACAATATTTACCTTCCTTGTAAAGCTATTTGAGATCCAGGAATGAAATCCAAGTATGTGTCCACTGTAGATTACTTAGTAATAGTAGACATGAGCATCAGCAGATCCAGGAAACGCCAGTTATAGTTCAAGTGGCATTTATTATAACTTTTTTTTTTTTTACTATAAGTGGCACTGTTATAATACAATTTCATGGTTAAGGGGTCTTAGCTTTGTCTACATGTTTTGAAGTAAATTTTATTGTGAACTACGTCTTAATATTCCAGATAGAGCAGTATATTATGGCAGTGGGTGAATAAGCTACATGTTTGAGGATTTTCATACAATAGTCATTAGCTAGCTATTGCTATCTGGAAAAGCTGAAAGTGGTATGGACTCAGTCTTTAGGTACCCCTTTCTTCCTTGAATTCCCTGCTTCTGCACTTTGCATGAAGTCCTGTGTTTCCTAAGGTGGGAAAGTATCTTCACTTCTCACACTTGAGAATAAGCATCTGTTTCTGATAAAACAACATTCTGCCAAAGACCATCATGAAACAAAAGCTAGTTATAAAACCTGAAATCAGCAGTATGCTGTAAATGGAACGTTTCTAGTAACATTTCTTTATGACACCAAATGTGCTGTCAGTTTTAAGAGCATGACTTAGTTACGTAGTCTCTTTAAATGAATGATATTCAGGTGCTTGGGGCAATCAGTTTTGTATAGACAAATATTTTTCCTTCCTGCCATATAATAGCTCTTTGTTATCAGGTTGGAAGAACTTGGCTGCTTTAGCAATGGAAGTGTGCAATTAGTGGAATTGTCTTTACTTCCATCTGGCAACTAGTGTTTTAGTGCATACAACCAAATTGTCTATGGATAGGGAGTCTAGTAGCAATTTTTTGCATTGTGTTTACTGAGACCAGTGACATTAATCTCTTGCATATCACCCAGAACAGAATTCAGCCATATTTGTAATGTGTAGAAGGAGGAGAATTAATACTACTGCTAATTAATAGTGCTATCAAGATCATTGGAAAACTGACTTCAGTTCAAGATGCACTTACTGAGAACATTTGAGTGTAATATGAGACGCTGTTGCAAATACTGTACTTAACAAATATTCTCATCTTTTCAGCCATGTATCATTTTCTCTGTTCCCCATCACACCAAATAGATATGGTTAATTAATGCTTGGAAAGCTAGTTTAAGTATTGTCTGGTAGAGCTGTTGTCATTTAGAATTCAGTTAGAAACTCCATAATAGCTTCATTTATTTATTTATTTTTCATCAGAAGGCAAAGTTCTGAATTTGACTGCATCCACACATTTGTTAACTAACTTTAACAGGTGTTCAGTTCCTACAGTTTACAAAATGACACATTATCTTGATAGCTAATAATATAGCTGCTGTCTGTTTCTTGGGTGGAGGGGTGGGTAACATCTGCAAGCAACAACATTTTACAATCGTGAGCAGAGGGTTATCTTTAGTAAAGGATGCTGTACATTTGGTGGGGGTGGGTGAAGGATTCTTAATGTTCTTGCTGAACAGATAGGAGTACTTTTCTAAGGTCTTACCCAGAAGACTGCAATGCACACAGTAAAATTCAGTCTTTTGCGATTATCTCCCTCAGAAGAATGAAGGGATAAGTCCTCCTTCTTGGGTTTTGAACATGGGATTCCAGGAAGTATTGGTATTTGAAAGTGGAGGCTGAGGTATCTGGTCAATCGCATGATTCATTATTACCTCTTCCAAAAACATTTCTGGAAAGCAAGATGTTCTAAAGGTATGTAGAATTTCCTGACTACAATTTCCCATTTATTGTATAGTATCCATGTAAGTGTAAAGGTGAAAAGGAGTGTATTTCAATATAGTGACTAAAAGGGGGTGGATGGGAAGAGGATTGGGAAACTTTCCTAAGATTGCCTGTATATGACAGGCACTACTGGATCCTTAGGAATAGGCACACTGTTGATGTACCTTGAGACTGGTGATTGACTCCAGGTCAGTACAATTTTAGATGTTGGAATGTGGAAAAAGGGGTAAACAACAAGGTGGCAGAGTTCACATATGGTTAAGTCGAAAGCTGACTGCAAAGTTACAAAAGGAACTCACAAAACTGGGCAACAAAATGGCAGATGAAATTCCATGTTAAGTGCAAAGTAATGCACATTGGAAAACATCCCAACTATACATAGAAATTGATGGGGTCAAAATTAGCAGTTATCACTCACATCTTGGAGTCAGTTCTCTGAAAGCATTCACTGGATATGTAGCAGTAGTCCAAAAAGCTAACAGTGGTAGACACCATTAGGAAAGGGATTGATAAGACACAACATGTAACGCCATTACATAAATCCATGGTACATCCATACTTTGAATACTGCATGTAGCTCTGGTTGTCCCATCTCAAAAAATATGCATTGGAATTGGAAGAGGACAGTAAATGATTAGGAGTAGGGAGCAGCTTCCATATGTGGAGAGATTAGAAGGAGTGGGACTGGTCATTTTAGAAAAAAAACTAAGGGAGAGGGTCTGATAAAAATCTGTAAAATCATGAATAGTGTGGAGAAAGTGAATAGGGAAGAGGTATTTGTTTACAGAACACAAGAACCAGGGATCATCCAGTGAGATTAATAGTCAGCAGGTTTAAAATAAAAGAAGTTCTTCACACTAAGTACAGTCTTCTTGTGGAACTAGTTGGCCTTTGCAACATCACCTGGCGAAGGTATAACTGGGTTCAAAACAAAATTAGAAAAGATCATGGAGAATACGTCCATCAGTGGCTGTTGGGCAAGATGGCCAGTAATGCAGCTGGGTGTCATTGTCCTCCAGTCTCAGCTTCTGGCAGTCAGGTTTAGGATGGATCATTAGTTAATTGCCCTGTTGTGTTTGTTCCCTCTGAAGTATCTGGCACTTGCAGAAGACAGGATACTGGGCTAGAGGGACCAGTCATCTGACCCAGTATGGCTAGCCTTATGTTCATGTTCTTAACATAGTTCTTATCAATTATAGTACTTGTACTACTTGTTATAATGAAGATCTGCTAGAACATAGGGTGCTTTTAGGGATAGCAGCTTGTGACGGGATAGTAGTTTGTGTAGTTGTGAAGCTCAAAGGTTGCCTGAATGTAGAACCAAATACATGGACAGAGTAAAGGCAAGTAAAAGCAGAGAGCAAAACACACACACATGGCTGGACAGACAATTAACTTCACATCCTCCTTCAATGCCTGCTTTGTCTGACTCTTCTCCCCCCTCCCCCCCCCAAAAAAAAGAGAAAAAAGAAAAGGTGAGACTGAATGTGAATCTTACTGATATCACTACTGTGATACAAAAGCTACTAGAAAATAATGTCCTGCATCTTAATCGGATTTACATATGCTCCTGACACTAGAACTCTCTAATTTTAACTGTAGCTAAGTTTAAGGAAAAGCCTACTAGTGTCATTTACTCCAAGAGATTGAGCCAGAGTAGACTGTCTTCATTTGAAGTGTATTTTTGAACAAAAATAACTTAAGTGTAGCAGTGGAACATGGGTAATATTTCAACATGTTAATCAGGTGGCAGTTTATCAATTTTAGCTATAGTTCGATTTCTAGTGTGGACTACTCCTTCAGGGAATCAGCCTATCCTGTATACGGACTCTTAAAACTAAACTAATATCTGGGGAAAATGCAGACCTACGTCGGAGGGTGTGTGTGTGTGTGGAAACAAAAGTAATTGAAAGCAATAAACTGGTAAAATACTAGTGTGTTAATCATTTTAGGGTAATGGGCAGTAAATTACACACACATAATATCAAGGTGGTATTTCTTAAAAATCCAGTTTCGTTTCTGGTCTGCAGATGCACACCTATTTCAAATTATGGACTAGGTGGGGGGGGGTGATACATATTTGTATAATCTTGGTGACGCTGCACCCAGAATACTGCATTCATCTATGGACTCATCTTTGTCAGAAAGATATTATCAGCAAATGGGAGTGAGAGAAGACTGGGAGGTGGGTAGTGATTTGAGAAAAAATTAGAAGTTGTGTACTAATGGGATAAACAGCAACTGGGGAGAAGGAATGTGTGGATCTGACTACCTTTCAGATATTTATAAATTAATACCAGTGATGGAGAGGAATTATTTAGGGTGATACAGGAGGACACACACACAAATAATATGGTAGCATTGAAAGAATATAGCTGCAATTTAAGCCAGAAAAAGCTTCTTTAAAATGAGGCCTATTAGACTGACATCTCTTTAAGTAAATTAGAAGCCACATGACTTAAGCCACTTGAGACAAAGCAGTAAAACTTGTATTACAGGGACCACCCTGCATAGGCAATAGGGTAGAATAATAGTATCTTCCAGTAAATAGGATAATGAAAATTAGCCAGGTATAACTAAAACAGGATAAACATTGTGCTTGTTACTAATATATTATTTAGGAAGAAATAATTTAGAAAGTGAACTTTAAAACAGAGAATGAAGGTTTACATCATGCCACTAGCTTTCAGGGTGAGGGTGAAGTTAGTGGGGGATGGTGGAGGAGGGGAAAATCAAATTTGTGTATGGAAAAGCTTGCCAAACAAATAACAGAATTTCCCTGCCTGTGGTGGGGGATTGTGTGCCTTTCCTAGAATATTATGGCTTTTGAATTGGAGCCTGATAGAAGGCCTTAATGCTACAACTTGTGGACAGTCTCTCTGTTCTAATAGATGAAACTAGTCAATGGTGAATTTGCCATTGGGTATAGGTAGGCTTGACCTAGCTTGATTTTTTTTTTTTTAAATTTTTTTTTATTTTGACCGATAATATGAATGCTTCTTTAAATAATTTTTTGAAGCTTTTTATCAGTTAACATTTTCACAGTTGTAAAACTGGTGTATCAGGCAATTTATTTAATGATGGTAGATTTGAAATTCAAAAAGTTAATTCTCAATAGCTGTTAAAAACATAAATTGTCACATCACATGTTAAAATGTACAAAATTATTCTTAAATCAAACGCTGTTCTCAAGTGGCATTTTTCCTGTTACCTATCTATAAACCGTTATTGATAGTGTATTATCAACATTTACCACAAAAATCTAATCCTTCTGAGTTTATGCATAGATTGTCAGTCATTGCCTAGTGTGAAATATATAGATGAGAGCTTAAGTATTGAAGCTTATCTTTTTTTAATCAAGAACCTGAAACCCTGTCCGCTTTTTTTCTTAAATTAAGGAAAAGCTTTTGGGTTTGCAAGCAGTTTCATGTGTGTGTGTATATATTTGTTCCTAGGACTTCAGATCAGTTTCTTTTGATACTGTCATGTTGTACTAGAGTTAGTTTCTTCTTTGGTAGGATATAGGAAGTTTGGGGAGTGATAGAATATTTGCCAAATACACACTTTTAGAAGCGCCCTTGATCTTCAGTATCACTTTAGAGTGACTGTTACATACATTTTAACAGAGAAATTATTTGCATTTAAGCCTTGGTCAGAGCAAAGGCTTTGGCCTCTAGAACCAGTTCTAAAGTGCATAGATGGGAATCTTGTTTGGAATTGTGTTAGAATTAATGTGGTGTCACTTGATGTTCACATTACAGATACAGTAACAGGTCCTAGTTTACTTGAACCAGGAGGCTTCTTCGGTATGGTTAGCGCTCTTCCCCAGTCCTCAGATTTTCACATTTCAGCTGTGAATAAAATTTAAAAGTATACCCTTGTTACTTAAACTGACTTTATATTTTATTAATGTTAATTATGATTTGTTTGTGATAGGCTAAATGGATTAAAATGTTCCTTTTTAGGTTTGTGCTCGCTGATTGTAAAATAGTTACATAATTTGTCTACTAGGTTACTTTCTGAACTAATTGGGACATTTCTTACCATTTTTCTGGCATATCTATTCTAGAAGTAACACTTTTGGTACTTCAATTGTTGCTGTGTAGCAGTTTAATCAAAAGTTAAGAATGAATTTACCTAATACAGAACTAAAAATATATTGCTTTTATTTTAGTACTGAACAGATAGGTAACACTGAATTCAACTTTTAAAACAAGTTGTCTGCATTTGTATTCCTCATCCAGTATTTGGCACTGTGGAAGCAAAAGTGAGGTCTGGGTATGAGGAGCTTTACCAAATAGCATTTCAGGACTAGAGCTCACTCTGCACTAAATAAATAATTCCCACTGATGGCAGCTTTAATATCGATAAGATGATTCTAGCCACCATCTAGACCAGTTATGAGCAGGACACGATGACTGGCAGATGGCCTATACTTACATTCCTACAGTTACTCTTCCTGGCATCCAGTAATGCTAACACCAGTGGAGCTGAACTAATGTTCGTAGTAGTACAAATTAAAAAAATGTTCCTGCCTCCATGGAGCCAAAACTTTATGTACTAAAAAAAAAAGTTATTGCACAGTTATGTGGTGGCTCCTAAAGTCATTTAACTTGTTTCAACTGTCTATCAAGTTATTAAATTGTCCTTTCCTCAAGCAGCTTATGTTGTCTCCTTCACGTCCTTCCCAGCTCTGAGCACTGTCAGTCCTTAACAAAAACCCTCATGCTATCATCCCTCCCCCATTTAATGGCTTGTTTGTTGTGATGGCAAACTGAAATCTACATAGGTCATATGACTTACTGCTTTGAAAACAAAATTCTTATCACTTGTGTTCCATCCACCTGTCCTGTACTCCTTCCCCAGATTTTGCCTGCTGTTATGACTCCAATTACTCTCTTTCAAAGTGGTTGGTTGGTTGAGTGTTTTTTTTTTCTTTTTTTTTTCTTTTGTTCTGCTTTTGGATTGACTCAATTGTTTTGCTTTTTCTGTAGTAAAACGTGTTGCCATGGCCTTGAGGTAGCTGCTTTGCTTTCCTAAGCATGTAGACTCTTGGCACTCCCCACTCCCTGCAGCTGGGAGATATCAAACATGAACACACATCTCCATGTATCATGTGTGCCCTGAATGACACAGCACTAGAAAGATCAAATTGTATAAACATAGTATAACTGCACTACTTAAGCATATGCAGAGAATAATAAATCCCTCTAGAAATCACGTGTAACTTTTTTTAAGAGCCATAATAAATGTAGATATGTTGTCACTTGGTGCCGCAAGCTTCTTTGTGGAAACCTCTTTTTCTGCCTCTCAAGACCAAGGGTGCTGGTGTCACATAACCAGTGGCAGAAAGAAATACCTAGGAGACTTTTTGTGTAGTGTTTCGCTCTATACCAAATGCTGCTGTTATGCATGAGTTCCACTGCAGTAGTGCTGTTCTTGCTCTCAGCAGACCATCTAACTTCACACACATGTGGGACCACACCTATGATGCTGGTACAAAGCTGGGTAGGGCAAGTTCAACACATCCTGCATTGATAGCACTTGGCTGTAGTGCAGGGGTCTGCAACCTATAGCACGTGTGCCAATGGTAGCACACAAGCTGACTTTATTTTTTATTTTATTTTTTAATGGCACACTCTGGGTCCCATCCACTAGCCCCGCTCACCTTGCTGCCGGCCTGGCTAAATAGAACCCCAGGCCGGCAGCGGGCTGAGCGGCTCAGCCCACTGCTGGTCTGGGGTTCTGGCTGCTGGCTCCTGCTAGTTGGAGTCCCGGCTGCTGGCCCCGCTCAGCCTGCTGCCGGTCTGGGGTTCCGGCTGACAGCCCCTTGCTGGTCTGGGGTTCTGGCTGCCGGCCCCTTGCTAGCCGGGGTTCTAGCCGCCTGGTCTAGCTCACCTGCTGGCCTGGGTGAGTGACCTGGGCCAAGTGCTCTTCAGCCACCCCATGCTTCAGTGGCCTACATTGGAAAACTCGATAGGATCCCAGCTGGCAGGAGCTGGTGGACAGAACTCCCGACTGGCAGTGGGCTGATGGTACCAGAGGCCGGGACCCCAGACCGACAGTGGGCTGAGCTGCTCAACCTGCCGCCAGCTGAGTGAATGGAACCCCAGGCCAGCGGTGGGCTGAGTGGCTCAGTTTGGGGTTCCGTCTGCCGGCCCCTTGCCAGTCGGGGTCCTGGCTGCTGGCTCTGCTCAGCCCGCTGCCGGTCTGTGTGAATGGAACTCCTGACGGGCAATGGGTTGAGTGGTGCCAGTGGCCGGGACCCCAGACTAGCAGCGGACTGAGCTGCTCAGCCCACCGGGGGTTAAAATGTATTACTGGCATGGGAAACCTTAAATTACAGTGAACTTGGCAGACCACTTCTGAAAGGTTGTCGACCCCTGCCCTACTGCTACAATCGCAAGAGTACTGATTCCAGCTGCTTCCTTAACAAAAGTATATCCACACTACAGAGCTGTAGAGTGCCCTGCAAGAACTGAGTGCACATATGCTTTGGCATTCCCATAAATAAACTTCTCCATCCTGAAGATACCCGTTTCATCTTTAAGCTGTTGGTCTAGCACAGGGGTCTCAAACTCAAATGACCACGAGGGCCGCATGAGGACTAGCGCATTAGCCCAAGGGCCGCATCACTGACACTCTGCCCCTGCCCCCGCTCCTCCCTTTCAATGAGGCCCTGCCCCTGACATGACTCTTCCCGCCCCATCCCTGTCCCCATTCCAACCCCTTCCCTGAAACCCCCACCCCAGCTCTGCCCCCCTAACCCCCAGAGGGTGCAGGAAGGGTGTGGGGTGTGGTGGGGGTTCAGGGCAGGGGCTTGGGGTGCAGGAAGGGTGAGGGGTGAAGCAGGCGGTCGGTGCACCAGGGGGCTCAGGGCTGGGGGTTGGGGTGCAGGAGGGGTGTGTCGGGGGGTTCCCTACCTGCCACCTTGTGCCCCCCTTCCACTGCTCCGGGAAGTGGCTGGAACCTGGGGGAGAGGGGGTACAGGACTTTGTGTTGCCATGGCCACGCCTCCAGAGACTTCCTTCAAAGCGCCCATTGGCTGCGGTTCCCAGTTCCCGGCCAATGGGAGCTGCAGGAGGGCCATGCTGGGAAGCGAGATCTCTGCTTTTCCCCCCCTCTTCTCCTCCCCCCCCCCCCCCCCCCAGGGGCTGCAGGCACATGATTCCAGCTGCTTCCTGGAGCGGATGGGGGCAGGGCAGGCAGGTAGCCCCCTGGTGCACCTTGGGCTGGAGCTGCTCTAGGAAATTGTGTGTTAGGGGGAGGGGACCATGGTGGGCCGCATGTTTGAGACCCCTGGTCTAGCAGGACAATTACGATTAGATTACCGGTCTTGCAGTTTCATGTCCTGTAAATATGAACTAGTCACTATAGTTCATTTTAAGTTGCTTCACATCAGCATGTAGATCAGGGGTCTCAAACATGCGGCCCGGGGGCCACATGCGGCCCGCAAAGCCCTTCCCTGCGGCCCGCCAAGCTTCCTGGCGCCCCCCCTCCCCCCCGGTCCTCCCATAGCAGTTTGCAGGATGGAGGGGCCAGAAGTGGAGGCTTCTCTGCTGCCTGGCTGGGCCGCGCGTGTTTCTAGCTCTGGACTTCCTATATTGCTCTTGCTTTGTTTGCCAAACAGCTGTTCGTGGTGCCTAGCGCTTTCCAGGAGGGAATGGGGAGCTGCGTGCTCAGAGGAGGAGGTGGGGCAGGGTTGGGAGCTCTTGGAAGGGGTGGAGTGGGGGCAGAGCCGGGGCAGCGAGGGCAGGGTGTGTGTCAGTGGTGCGGCCCTCGGGCCAGTGCACTAGTCCTCATGGAAGGGGTGGAGTGGGGGCAGAGCCGGGGCAGCGAGGGTGTGTGTGTGTGTCAGTGGTGCGGCCCTCGAGCCAGTGCACTAGTCCTCATGGAAGGGGTGGAATGGGGGCAGAGCCGGGGCAGCGAGGGTATGTGTGTGTGTCAGTGGTGCGGCCCTCGGGCCAGTGCACTAGTCCTCATGCGGCCCTCATGGTCATTTGAGTTTGAGACCCCTGATGTAGATGTTGGGGTTAGAGAAGGAAGTGGAAATGGAACTGAAAGTTTTGATAACTGAATACGAGGATTGTTGAGGAAGCTGGAGCTTTTGGTTTCAGGGGAGGAGGTCTGGGATTGTGGGATAAATATTTGAGTGGGAGACTTAAGCTAAAATAGTCAGTAATATAACTAACTATGCTGATTTTTGAAATTTTGCATATTCTGAAATAAAATGAATTCAGATGAACAAGTTAGTTTAAGCTCTTTAGAAATACTATTTCATGCTGCCAGTAAATTCAGGAAGACAATGCTGCTTTAGTTAACATTACATTTGGAATGCTTCTCCACAGCCATTGTTTCTAACAAAAAAAGGGCGAGAGCTTGGATTCTAGAACAGAGTTCTGCAGCCAGGGGTAGTTTTGCCTAAATGTTTTATTGATATTTATTGTCTTGCATTTGTACAGTTTAGTTTCCTGAAGAGACGTTGGATTCTTACTGGTTACCAACCTATAGGTTGTGTTGGTTTGCAACTAAATATAACCTTTATTTTAAACTTGGTGCTTTTTGCTAACAGGATGATACATCATGCACACTTTAAGCAACTATATAACTTAGTGTACTCTTACTGAAGAGTAAATATTCAGATTATTATGTTAAAAATAAAGTATTTATTTACTAAATGTGTCCTGCTGTTTTCTGAGGGGAAGCCAAACTCAATTAACAATGCAAAAAAATAGCATTTATTTATTTTATTAAATGTACCATAACTAATGGAAACAAGAAAAAAGTTTATCAAAACAAGTTTTGTGTTTAAAACTGTTTAATAAAACAGTTTGAATTTTTTTTTCTGTAGGCAGTAAGTTGAATTGATACTTTCTGGTGTCTGTCTTCAACACTTTAAAACTAGTAGATTGCACCCTCTCACAGTTAGTTTTTATTCATAGTCTGTGTGATGGAGGCGTATAAACCTTGCACTAACCAGGAAAGCTTTAAGCAGCTGCTCTGGGCTGGAGTAGCCCTGCCCTTGTGCACCTGCTCCTGCAAATCATGCCAGGAATGGAGGAGGTCTGAAGGAGCAGGGTAAGCTTCCCAGCTCCTAGGAAGAGGCCTGATGGTGAGCAGAGCCTACAAGTTTGCCTAAAAAAGAATACAACTCCCCTAAGACTAAGAGATGCTGTATTCTATAACTTCAGTGGACTTGGAAGTGCATTCTGACTTGGCTAGGGCCCCTCTGAGGGAGTAGAGGCTAGTGTATCTATTTGAGCTAGCTGTATTTTTTTCTCCTCTTGTTGTTTTTGGTACTCCTGAGTTTTGTTTGTTCCACGGGACTCTGAAAGGCAGGAAGTATCCAGAAAGAGTTGGCTGGAAGGCTAAGAACTCATTACTACTGTAGTGCTACAGAGTACCCCTACTGGAGTGACCAGACCTGCTTTGAGTGTTGATCCCTCAAAACCCCAGTGGGGTGATGTGTAAGGGTCAGGTCCCTAATCGTTTGGAAGAGGAAAACAAGCTTTCCTGCTTTTTCAACCCCCAAATGGTTATTTAATTTAGAACAAGTAATTGAACTGACCTAGTTGAAAAAATGAAACATGAAGAAAATATTATCTTGGCACCTGCAGTAGAGGACAATGCTGGTTTAGCACTTCAGCAGATTGGTTCCAGGAGCTTAGCCCATGACTTTCACCAATTCAGTGGTTTGCTGCCATACACTTTAGAATTTTTTGTACTTCTAGTAAATGACATTAACTGACTAAATTGGAAAATGATATCCTATGTTAAGGCCTAAACTTGCATTTATTTAAAAGATAAATTTATATTTAAATGAAAAAATCCCTTGACTTAAAAAAATCACTTTATCCATCTGACTCAGTACTATTCTAAATATTAATACTTCTATCCAAGGATCTCTCCATGCATCAAAAATGTTAATGAATTTAAGTTTCTACACACAAGCTTTAGCTCAGTGAGGGTGGTATAGTACTCCCTATAGTTAAGCAACCTTACGTGTGTCTGTCCTAATCACCTGTCTACAAGCAGTCATAACTTTCGGAGGCTATTGCTTTTTCAGGCTGAAATGTTTGAGCGCTAGCCTCTGCTCATAGGTATTCTTCTTAAGCTCAACCTTCCATCAATCTTTTCTTTCTTTTCCAAAGGAGCAGGAAATACTTCAGTTTTCTATGTTTGGGAATAGACCTCATTGACACATCTCAAATGTTTGGCCTACTAAAAAAATCACTTTAGCCATGCACAGCAAATCTTGTACAACTTCAAAGCATTATACAGTGAAACCTCGATTTAACGGACTAATGCGGGCGAGGGGGTGTCCGTTAAAGCCGAAAGTCAGTTATTTAATAATTTTTTAAAATAATTAAATAACAGGACTTTTGGCTTTAACGGACACCCCCCTCGCCCGAATTAGTCCGTTATATAGAGGTTTTACCCTCCGGGTGGGGGGGGGGGTTGACAGTTCCCGCCCGGCTCCCCGCAGCAGGGAGCCCGGCGGGTGGGGTGACAGCTCCCGCCCAGCTCCCCGCTGCGGGGAGCCGGGCGGGAACTGTCAACCCCCCCCACCTGGCTCCCCGGAGCGGGGAGCCCAGCGGGAGCTGTCAAACCCCCCCCGCCCGCCTGAACAGCCCCCCCCCGGACACACACCCCTGCCCGAAATTGACCAGGCAGCTGACCCGATCGCCCAAGCCGCCCCGTGCCGGCTCTCCCCCCCCCCCCCCCCCCTCGGGCGGGCGGTACGGCGGGGGGGCTGTTTAGGGGGGCGGGGGGGTCCGCGGGGCTGCTGGCCCCGCGCGGCTGCTGGCCCCGTGCCGGCCTCCCCCCCCCCGTCCCCCCCCCCCCCCCCGTCAGCCCGCCCGCCCGGCTCCCCGCTGCCGGGAGCCGGGCGGGAACTGTCAACCCCCCCCTGCCCGGCTCCCCGCAGTGGGGAGCCCGGCGGGAGTTGTCAACTCGGCCGCCGGGCTCCCCTCTGCGGGGAGCCGGGCGGGAGCTGTCAGCCCGCCCGCCCGGCTCCCCTCTGCGGGGAACCGGGCAGCCGGGTTGACAGCTCCTGCCCGGCTCCCCGGGGCGGGAGCCGGCGGCCCCCCGAATAATGGATTTCGGATGCATCGGAAATTTTGTCCGTTGTATCCGAAGTCCGTTAAATCGGGGTCCGTTAAATCGAGGGTTTACTGTATTTGGAATACTATGTACTACACATGACTCTTACACACAACTTCCTTAGTCCCCCAAATTACGTGAATGGGACAGCACCCATTTCCAGCTGTTTCTGGTAAACATCAAGTCTAGAAAAGGGATCCTTCTCATGATGTTGCTATTGAACATCCAACCACAATGCTTTTTAGCCTAGGTACGGGTTCTCTCTAGGTTGTAGACCACTGCCTTACAAAGCACTTTAGGAGTGAATTTTTGACACTGGGGCTATGTCTACAGTACAGCCAGGATCGATGCTCTGAGATCGATTTAGCAGGTCCAGTGAAGACCTGCCAGATGGACAGCAGATTGCTCTCCTGTGTACTCTAACTCTGATGAGAAAAGTAAAGGAAGTCGATGGGAAAGTTTTTTCCATCAACCCTCCCACCCTTCTCCTTCTTGCCCTCTCCCCGTGGTGTAGACCCTGCAGTAACTCAACCTAAGGTATGTCAATTCCAGCTATGTTGTTCACCTAGCATAGTATAGGTTGATGCTGTCGTGATAGTGTAGACATAGCCTTGGTTGGTTCTGTGGTCTACTTGTTTCCAGCTGAGAAATGGAACAGGTGGATGGGAAAGAAAATAGTGAAGAGCACAAATAGTTGGCATGAGAAATCTGTCCTTTTTAAAACAAACAAAAATCCCCTCTCTGCTAAATACTGTAGTAGTTTACAAACTGTACCAAATCCATGCCAATAACTGCTACAGGGGAGTTAAGGATCAGCTTGCCTCCTCCTAATGTTTCCAGGAGACTATTGAAGATGTTGACCCTACAACATGAACTCTGGCCTAGGAGAATGTGAACAGGGCTAGGGGGCTAGTATTCTCCATCTCTATTCCAACAACTGCTCTTAATTTCCTATCCTCACACTTATTTAGTGAAACCACACTCCAGCATATGAAATAAACTGATGTATTGTCCCCACTTTGCTGACAGGGCAGTTGAGGCACTTAGTCTGAGTGCCTTTGGTTGCATGCCTATGACAAAACTGGAAACAGGCCCAGATCTGGGATTCTCAAGCTGCGGTAAATGTTTAATTATGCTGCCTTTTAAAAATGGGGCAGTTGTGATTACAAGTATGTAATCTGTCTCAGATAATGTGTTGTGTAATGGTGTGGTGGCATCAGGCCTGTATTACACAGAGGCTGGCTGACTTGCCAGATTAGCAGTAGTGGTTTAGGTTAAACTATCAGAGTGATAGTTATTTGCTGTGTGATTTTGGGCAAGTCACTTAACCTTCCTCTTCACAAAGAAAATGGATATTAATATGTAACTCACTGGAGCACTGAGAAGATTAATTAGGCATGATCAGTTCTGTGAAAAATTGCTACCACCTGACTACCTGCAGATTGGAAGAACAGTATAGTTTGGAGCAGCTCCTCTATCTTCGCTTTACTGTCTTTTACACAACCCAGACTGGATGGGAGGATCTTTTTATAAGAAGGGTCAAGTAGGGTAGAGGAGTGCCTTTTTTTTTTTTTTTTTTTTTTTTTGGCTCCAGGGTGAATTACTGTGTGTTTTGAAAGGGAAGATTCCTTCCCTGAATGGGGCATTGGCTCATCTGTTCGTGACCCATTCACCAACTAGGAATGGCTTGGGTTGGATTCATAGCTCTATCCGAGACCTGTGAATCCAACTCCTCTAGGGGCTGGTCTTCACGGGGGGGGGCGGGGTAGGGGAGATCGGCTGTAGATACGCAATTTCAGCTACGTTGTTAATGTAGCTGAAGTCGGCGTATCTACAGCCGACTTACCTGCCGTCCTCACGGCAGTGGCAGGTGGCAGAGCGCTCCCCCGTCGATTCCAGCTTGCGCCTTTTGGCGAGCTGGAGTTCCGGAGTCGATGGGGGCGCCGCTGGCGATCGATTTATTGTGTCTTAGTGAAGGCAAGCCCTAGGGCAGTTATGGCGAACCTATGACACGCGTGTCAGCACTGACACGCGTAGCCATTGCTGATGACACGCGGCCGAGCCGGGGGACCGGGGCGCACGTGCTTTTTTTTTTTTTTTTTTTTTTCCGGTGGCGACTGGGCACCGGGGAGCACACGGCAGCCTGCCGGTGGCAGGCAGAGACGGGGGACCGGGGCGCACGTGCGTTTTTTTTTTTTTTTGAAAGTCAGCGGCGGACCGGTGCGCTCCCGGCAGCCTGCCCGCGGCAGGCAGAGACGGGGACCGGTGCGCTCCCGGCAGCCTGCCCGCGGCAGGCAGAGACGGGGGACCGGGGCGCACGTGCAGGTTTTTTTTTTTTTGAAAGTCAGCGGCGGACCGGGGCGCTCCCGGCAGCCTGCCCGCGGCAGGCAGAGACGGGGGACCGGGGCGCTCCCGGCAGCCTGCCCGCGGCAGGCAGAGACGGGGGACCGGGGCGCTCCCGGCAGCCTGCCCGCGGCAGGCAGAGACGGGGGACCGGGGCGCACCCGGCAGCCTGCCCGCGGCAGGCAGAGACGGGGGACCGGGGCGCACGTGCGGGGTTTTTTTTTTTTTTTTTTTTTTTGAAAGTCAGCGGCGGACCCGGGCGCTCCCGGCAGCCTGCCCGCGGCAGGCAGAGATGGGGGACCGGGGCGCTCCCGGCAGCCCGCCCGCGGCAGGAAAGGGGGACCGGGGCGCACGCAAATGTTTCATCCTCCCCTATTAGACACTCTGTGCCGGAGGTCTGTAGGCCAAAACAACAGAAGTCCGGCACAGAGCGTCTAGTTCTGGGACTTCCGGTTAAGCCGGGATCTTTGCCCTCACTTCCGCCGGCAGAGCAGGGAGCAGTGGAACGCAGCAGGGGACGCATCTCTGGGGACCCTGCCATTACCGGTAACCAAATAGCAGTTAACCACAGCAACCATTATCTACTGTTCTGGGGTGTGATGGATTTCTAATCCATCATTACTGAGATAAGTGAGGGGGAGGCTGGGAGAGGCGAGGGTCTGTGGCGTGCTATGGGTGCCGTTTCCCGCCATTAAAAATAGCGGTAGCCATTTTAATTCACATAAGGAACACCATCTTGCACCACAGTGCAGACTCCATTTCACCACTATTACTGTTGTGCATCCTTATTAACCCCTATTTCTGCTTATTAACCCTGCCCTTTCCTAAAAGACAGTTACATGCACCATTTTGTGGTTAGTTAGGCTAGTTAACCCCTAATTGCCTGCAGGCCTAACAAGCTATCTATAATTCTATCTTCTGTCACTGCCCCCCTGATGGAGAACCCAAAAAATAAAAAACTAAGGTTAAGTAAAGGAAGTGGTAGTAGCAGTGGCCAACCCTTTCAAGAGACATGGACCGAGATGTATGGCTTTATAGAAAAAAATGGCAGATCATTTTGTGTTCTATGTACTGAAACGGTAGTAAGCAGAACGTGGAATATAAATAGACATTTCGAAACAAAGCATTCCCAGCTCTTGGAAAAAAGTGAGGATGAAAGGAAGGAATACATTTCCAGGCAGCTACACCTTTATAAGAGCCAATCTAATTCCATCCTTAAATTTATGAAAGGCTCTACAAATTTAACATCTGCAAGTTTGAGCACTGCTCACTCTATAGCTCAGCATGGAAAAGCGCTCAGTGAGGGAGAATTTATTAAAGAAACTCTCCTAAGATGTGCACCAGTTCTATTTCACGATATGCAGAATAAAGATGCAATTATTAAGAGAATATCTGAGTTACCACTCAGTAGAAATATCATAAAAGACCGAATAATGAGACTGAACACAAACGTGCAACATCAATTACAGAGAGACATAAGGAAGTGTAAATATTTTTCGATCTCTCTTGATGAAACTACTGATGACACATCACATGCTCAGTTGGCCATTATTGGTCGATATTCTGATGGTCTCACAATGAGAGAAGAGTTGATAAAGTTAGTATCAGTGCCAACGAGTACATCAGGAAGCGAAATATGTAAGGTTGTTATACAAACATTTCGTGACCTAAGCATTGATATCTCTAAAGTTGTGTCAGTGACGACAGATGGGGCACCAAATATGGTGGGGAAAAAAGTCGGATTTGTCAAATTGTTTACAGAAGCTATTGGACATCCGATTGTGCCTTTTCATTGTATTATCCATCAGGAGGCTTTATGTGCCAAGGCAGGATTCACCGACTTAAACGACTTAATGTCAGTTGTTACAAAAATAGTTAATTTAATGGCTGCTCGCCCCCTTCACAAGCGAGAATTTTCGGCACTTTTACTGGAGGTTGATTCCACCTACAGTGGACTGCTGATGTACAATAATGTAAGATGGCTGAGCCGAGGCAAAGTTCTTGAGCGCTTTGTGGAGTGCTTTGAAGAAATTAAGGTATTTCTTGATGATAAGGATCTGGGAAACTTTCCTCAGCTTAATGATGATAAGTGGGTCAACACCCTGATGTTTTTTACAGATCTCTCTGTTCATATTAATGAACTGAACTTAAAGTTACAAGGTTTTGGCAAAAGTATTGACGTTATGTTTGGATACATAAAAGCTTTTGAAAGTAAAGTTAAAATTTTCAAGCGAGATGTAGAAACTAAAACTTATAAGTATTTTCCTCGAGTAACAAAGTATTTTGAGAAGGCCAGTGCAGCTGTACAAAATGAAATGGAACTCTTGCATATGAAGTACCAGCATGTTTTAGACTCGTTACTTGACCAGTTTAGTGATAGATTTAGTCAATTTAGAAGTCTAGAACAGACCATGAAAATAATTAAGTATCCTGATGTAGTAGTCTACAGTAGTTTGGAATTAAATGGTTTCCAATGGATGCAAATTGATGATTTGGAGATGCAACTTGCAGAATTTCAAGACAGTATCTGGGCTCAGGTGTTTGTCGACTTGAGGTCAAAGCTTGAGAATCTGGAAAGGTGCCGCTTGGAGAATCAAGAGGAGTGCCACTACGAACAGGAAATTTGGAGTGCCTGGAACCGACTACCAGACACTTTTAGCACCCTGAAAAATATAGCAATGGCTTTACTCACAATTTTTCCCTCTACATACTTTTGTGAGGCCTTATTCTCAGCGTTAAATAATATCAAAACCAACAAAAGAAACAGACTGACAGATGAAGTTAGTAGCGCTTGCTTGGGCCTGAAGTGTACAAAATACCAACCTTCAATTGAAGATTTAGCCAATGAAATTCAGCAACAAAAAAGTCACTAATAGGCAGGTTAGTTAAAGAATTCCCCCTTCCCCCTCACTTATCTTAGTTCACGGCACCCCACACAAGCTAAATAATATCAAGACCAACAAAAGAAACCGACTGACGGATGAACAAAGAAGTCACTAAGCAGGTCAGTTAAATCATTAGTTTTTGGTTTATTAAATACAATTATATATAACAATTATACATTTATATTATTTAAACTATAAATATTGCGAAATAATGTTTTTTCCTCAAAGTGACACACCACCCGAGTTATGCTCAGTTTTTTGGCGAAGTTTGACACACCAAGCTCAAAAGGTTGCCCATCACTGCCCTAGGGTGTCAGTATTTTGGGAATGCAGGCTGGGTGTTCATTGGCTGACATGGAGGAGCAGATCTATGCTAGTTAAGATGACTTTTTCCCAAAAGTGTGTGATCTCAGTAAAGTAGGATGATTTTTCCTTCAGAGTGCTTGGGTTGAGTTCTATGGTAGGTTTTAGACCCTCGAGACTAAAGCGGTTCACTGCCCTTAAAGTGGGATTTGATATTTTCAATAGAAGCTGTTAGGAATGTTCTCTTGGCCATACTAATGTAGCAAAAATCTCTCAACTGTGATTGAGTTACATGCACACTCTCCAAGGTTAAGATTCTGTTACTGACATTTTTACTTAAAAAAAAAAAAAAAAAAAATCAGCGGTGGGTCATGGGCAATAAACAAAAGTTCATGGAAGCCCACGGCCTGTCCCTGACTTAGTAAAAATACTCTGGTGGGGATAACTAACAGAACGCTGCTGGGGGATTACCTCTGGCAGCTGTTCCAAACCCATAGGGCTGACCCAAACCCAGGCGGCCCCAGGGGTCCGGTGTTTCAGGGGACTGGATATAGTGCAATATCAAAACACTATTAAAAGGACATCTCAGGTCTGTGGAGTCTGATAGAAGGGGCTGCCGCTAGAATAAGTTGGGGGGGGGGGGGAAGATTTTGTTTGGCATATATAAAAGGAAGTTGAGTGAGTTGTCTCTAACTCTGCTTGAATAACTGTGCTGATAGGTCAATTTTAAATGCCTTTCTGCCTCTTGTCCCTTACATGGTCCTCTTGGTAATATAAAACTCCTCTTGCCCTCATCTTTGATTTAATGTTCCTGTTCTTTTACTGGGAGTTTCTATAACTTGGTCACTATATGGGAGAGCTGCACACTGTGTCACATTTCTATGATAATACTACTTCTATTCCTGTCTCCACTTCTTGATATCTTGGATAATGTCCTAATAGGTCTCAATATCTAATAGTCATGTTGGTCTAATCAGGACTTCTTCATTCTAGTCTCAGATGTCAAAGAAAAGTTGTATCAAAGTATTATTACTCAAATTTAAAGGTCCATTGACAGCTGAAGCTGTCTGCTTAGATAGTATACACTAAAACTACTCTGGCTGAAATTTTTAAGAAATATATACAGGAGGATGATTAAGGCAATGGAAAGTTCTGTGGAGAGTGAGGTTTAAATCTTCTGCGAAGATATTGGCTTCCTTCCTGGGTGGAAAGATGTGATTTACAGACATTCCTGCAGATACTTTTTTTTGAGAGAGAGAGAGAGAATTCTTGTGGAATTGGGTTTCTAATGTGAATAGTAGTAGAGTAGAATTTGTCCCTTAGCCATAACAAGAAACCTGGTGCAGCTTTCTAATATTGAAATTGCTGTTTTTATCATCCAGTCTTGACTAGTGTAGTAAGAGTACAGAAATAGAAACTTACCTGTTAATTGGATTTCTGCTTCTCAGCAGGAACAAGAATTAGATAAACTTAATTGGAGGCATGTTTGTAAACTGTACTAAATAATAAGCCTTGGGTGTATTGCTCCTGTAATATTTGGATCTAAAAATCATAAGCATAGCCTACTGCCAATCTTCTAGGTATGGTGCCATCAGGAAAGGAAGTGTAAGCAGACAACAGCTTTGGAAGGTGCCAGAGTTCACTGTTGGTGTACTGTTGCTCGTTAGCATATAGACCAACTGAACTGTCCAAAATGGTGTATATGAGGTGCAGAAATCTAACTCTTATCAGGCAGTTTATTTTTTTAAAATGTACCAGTTTATTAAAAAACCTAAGCTAGTCTTATCTTTCCATAAATTGGAGTTGATGCAGTTCATCCCTAAGGCACAACAAATTTCCCATAATTAAGTTATGTCAAGAGCTCCTATAGTGTATGGATGGATATTGGGTTTTAATTAAACAAACATCTTTTTGGCATATTCACATGAGTAGACCGTCACTAGCTGAAATTTAACATGGCAAAAAGGAGCTCCTGGTCTCTCCTCTCTTCCCCCCCCCCCCCCCCCCTTCATGGGTACACCACTCCTCCATTCTTCCTGTTGCTCAAGCTGGTAATGTTGATTTAACTGACTCTGCCCTATCTTGACCCACGCATCCAGATCATGTCTAATCCTTATTGCTTCTTACTGCATAGCATCTGTAAGATCTGATCATTTCTCTATCCCTGAGCTGTTGAAACTCTTGTCCAAACCCTGATCATCTTGCACCTTGATTATTGTAGTTGCCACTAAACTTCCCCACTCAAGTTAATTTAGAATGCTGCTAAAATCTTCAGGCTGCCTGACTTGATTATCCTTCTAAGTCCCCTCATTGGCTCTTCTGATGTATCAAACAAACTGATCCTTACTTTCAAGACCCTTAACAGGTCTGCCCCGCCTTACCTATCTATACTAATTTAGCGCAGTCAACTTCTTCCTTCACTTAAGTGATTGAAGGTAGACTCCCTGGTAGATTCTCTACTTCACCACCAAGTATTTTTCGTGTGCTGCCCCTTATGAGATGAAAAAGCTTCCAGTCCAAATCCGTAAAGTCTTTTTAGCTTCTAAATCCTTTCTCATAACTCACCTAGTCAGTAAACTAAAACCTGATATCTACATGATGTGAGGTGAATTGGTTACTGCTCCTAAAAACTGTTCACTTATTTCTCTCATCTACATGTTTCTTTTAAGTTTGAAAGCTTTTAGGAGCACAACAATGTAGAACACATTTGTACAGCACTTAAAACAATAGGTCCAAACCTGGCTGAGGCAGTGCTACATGCT
This sequence comes from Sternotherus odoratus, assembly GCA_032164245.1. Taxonomy (NCBI): domain Eukaryota; kingdom Metazoa; phylum Chordata; order Testudines; family Kinosternidae; genus Sternotherus; species Sternotherus odoratus. The sequence continues at coordinate 26,798,818 of JAVMKO010000009.1, forward strand.
ACTGTAATACGATATACTTTAGACTCTTACAAAAATAAACCTATATACACACCATTTCACACAGTGTCTCAAGGGCCACTGAGAAGACTGAGGGGAGATTTGATAGCTACTTTCAACTACCTGAAAGGGGATTCCAAAGAGGATGGATCTAGACTGTTCTTAGTGGTAGCAGATGACAGAACAAGGAGTAATGGTCTCAAGTTGCAGTGGGGAAGGTTTAGGTTGGATATTAGGAAAAAAAATTCACTAGGGGGGTGGTGAAACATTGGAATGGGTTACCTAGGGAGGTGGTAGAATCTCCTTCCTTAGAAATTTCTAAGGTCGGGCTTGACAGAGCCCTGGCTGGGATGATTTAGTTGAGTATTGGTCCTACTTTGAGCAGGGGGCTGGACTAGATGACCTCCTGAGGTCCTTTCCAACCCTGATATTCTATGAAGTCATTTCTCTAGCTACTGAATAAGTTTGCCAAAGACTGTGGTAATGCAACCTCTACCAGCTCCACTGACATATCTTCATTCTGATTGAGTGACAACCTCAAGGTGAGAGAATGTAGTTCATTCAATATGTCCATTTCACCATTGGCTTCAGAGGGGGAACAGTTGTAGTCTCTTATTGAGAGCAGGGCTGAACTCACTTTGTAGCTCACCAAACAGGCATTAGCTGGTGTGTACTGGCCCCTACTAACCTGGATTGAACTTGTACAAAGCATATCACGTTCCGTTTGTTCATCACTAATAAAACATGTTGTCAAGGCTGATTTCCCCCCTCTGGCACTTCAAGTGCAGAAGGTGGGTGGCCCCCGCAAAGATTCTAAAAATTAATATTGGCCACTCCAGGCTTGTATTAAACTCCCAAGGTTATAGCTTCTCCCTGACCTTGGATGGGTAGATGCTGCCACCACCCAAGTTCTTTTCAGAATCCAGAAAGGCATACTTGGGGATTCCTTTCTGTGGTGTACCCTCAAGCCCTATTCCCTGCTCCCCCCTTCTTGCCCCTGGGAAGAGCTGAGAGGGAACAGAGGAAATCAGCTGTTGCCACCAGCTAGTTAAACAGGTGCACAAACATCTCAAGATATAAAACTCCAATCCTGTTCTTAAAAAAAGGTGTGGTTTTTTGTTTTGTTTTTAATACAATTTATGTGAAACCTCAGGCTACTGCTAGATTTTTAAAAAGAACAAATAAAAAAATTAAGAATAAAGAATAGCTTTCTTGAGGTCCAGCTTAAACAGGTGGGCAACCTTTTTGGCCCCAGGGGCCACATCGGCATTGCAAAACTGTATGGAGGGCCGGGTAGCCAAGCCCCTTTGACTTCCTGCATACTGACTGCCTCATGGTGGGCCATGAACGCTCATGAAATTAACAATTCAGAGAGATTCAAATAAACTCTGTTGAAGGGGTGGTGAGGTCATGCCTTAAGAATGTGGAGTTTTACCTGCAGAATCTTCCCTGAAAATGGTGCTAAAAATAACTGCTCATCACTGAAGAGTAGGGTGAAGACTAGCAAAACAGCAGTCCTGATCCCCAGAGCTGGAGGAGAGGGGGGCCATTCGCCAGGCCCGCTCTCCTGGGCCGAGCCCCAGCCATGCTTCTCCTGGGCTCCAGGCGGAGCTCCTGACCAGCCGCCAATTGCTCTCCCGGGCTCCACACAGAGCGCCTGGCCAGCTCTGGGGCAGAGTGCCCAGCCAGCCTCAGGACTGCTCTCCCAGGCTCCAGGTGGATCGCCAGCCCTGCTCTCTCGGGCTCAAGGCGCCCGGCCACTGGCGGGCCAGCTGTCCCAGGCTCCCAGTGGCGCCCCAGCCTCGCTGTCTGGGTGGAGCGCCTGGCCAGCTGTCCTGGCGGGTCAGCTGTCCTGGGCTCCTCTCGGTGCGCCAGCCCCACTCTCCGGGCAGAGCACTCGGCCAGCCTGGGCCATCTGTTCTGGGTTCCAGGTGGTGTGTCCAGCCCACTGTGGGCTGCTGTCTGGGGCTCTGGGTGGCGTGCCAGCCCTGCTCTCTGGGTGGTGCGCAGGGCCACTGTCTCTGGCGGCTTGCAGGCCGCGCTGTGCAAGCGGCGCGCCCAGCCAGCAGCCGTCCCTCTCTCCGGGGCGCTCTCAGTTACTACTGGATAGTTTTAGGTTTGCCTTGTTTTTTATTTTTCTCAAAAGAAGCAATCTGTCAATACAGTTAGTCTAACAGTTTAACATTAGGTGTACTAGTATCCATGCCATCAAATAATAATGGGTAGATGCAGTTTTAAGAAGATGTAATCTTGCATGCTTTTTCCCTCAGTTTTATGAAGTGCAAGTGCAGTGAAACATTTTCCTAAACTGCTGCTCACTTTCATATTTCTAAATGTTTAAGTGTAACATTTCTTGGTATCATGCACAGAGGCAACCTCAACTGGTTGTTTGACTTTATTTAAAAAAAAAAATTACAGCTATAATCCCTTCTGCTCGCTTTAATAACTAAAATAGTGGACTTTTGGTTTTTGTTGTCGTCATACTGCTTTTTCTTGCTGCAGAGCCAGCACAGTTAAGAGAATGAGGCCAGGTCTAGACTACAAATGTATATTGTATTAGTATAGCTACCTTGATCAGGGGTGTGAAAAATCCATACCTCAAGTGACTTAGTTATACCGACCTATGGTTATCACCTCATGGTAAATTGGATTAACTACCCTGAGAGGGGAAAGTTCTCCTGTTGGTGTAGTATAGTGTATTCACAGCATTACAGCAATACAGCCGCACAGCTGCACTAGTAGTGGAGAGTATATTTTTTCTAAAATGGACCATAATAAACATTTGTTAATGTACAGTCAGTTACATATATGCAGACCTGTTGCACACACAATTGCACGAGTGTCAGGCATAATTTATCTCCTGATGTTATTTGTGGCAGTTTGAAAGGGACTCGGCGTTTAATTGGTCACAGGATGTTTGTCCCATCCCCTTCCTCCCCCCCCCCCCCCATATGCTTACTACTTTGAATGGATTGCATAGATATTGTTGAAATACATGTGAAACCCTATAATACCATTTTCAGGGTTATTCAGTTTAAAAAATGGTTCTAAAATTCATAACTCTTGTTTTGTTCTAGTTAATAAGGTTACAGTTGAGACCTTAAAGCAGGCTGATGCCTGAACACAGTATTTTTAGTTGATCACGTCGTAATAACATACTGCAAGCTAACAATAAAAATGAAAGTCCAATTTGATTGTTGGCAGCAAAATTGGAAGGGAGGACTTGCCTTGAATGTCTATTTTAATAATTTAATGCTATTTCAAAATACATGTTGTCATAAGAAACCTAAATAAACACAATTTAATTATTGAAACTGGAGGCTCAATACTGTGAGCACAGTGTATTGTGTAGTGATAGCATATTTTGCTCTTGTCATATAGTTGGTTGTTTACTAAAGTTTATAATTCCTTCCCTTAACCAAAACGTTGAATTTCAGAAAAACCCAAAGTAAGCCTTAAGCTGCAGAACTAATTTCGTGTATAGTGGCCTGTTACAGGGCTTTGATTATCCTGAGTTAGCATGTTTTGTCTGTCTTCCCATGGCATAGCAGGCTTATTCAATATTAAAGATGCTTGCATAATAAATCCATGCAACTTCTGTTTTTAAAATGGCTTTTTCATGTTGACACTAAGGTATTGTCTGCTTCAGCTAGCTTCTTGGGATCAGTTTTATGCAGTATAAACTAGTGGAGTGTCTGGCAGTTTGAACTTCTGCCATTTCAATGACTGACTGGACATAGGCTCTCCTGTTTCTATGACTGTGTAGAACTAATGAAGGAGTTTTAAAAAATCCTTATGATCTTGGAGTTAGAAATACTTGTATAACAGTTTCAGCTGCAACAGACCAGCCATTATGTTAAGCACAGTAACTGGGAGTGGAAAGGCGTGTCACTTGATATGAAATCCCCCTCTTTCTCTATGCTAGGCTGTACATATGTTGGTGTTCTCTGGAATAGCCACCAAATGCTTCACCAGCAAAGAAAAACAATTTGTCATGCTTCCTATTTAGGAAACTTACTGGCTTATTTCCACCTGCTGGAGAAAGGAAACCATTTGTTGCTTAGTATAGCCTAAAGTGAAATTGTTTAAAGGGACTAATCTTTCTCCCTTCTCTAAACGTGTAAAGAAGTTGCTTTTGGAGGAGGTGGCCTTCTAGTAAGTAAGCAATAGTCCTAGTACATACTTGACAGTGGAATGAGGTGGTCTGATTGCTAATTATGCTCTTGAGTCAACCTTGTTAACAGTGATATTTGGAGAGCTCTGCTGGCCATTTGCTAGTTTTCCAACTGACTCTAGCTCTGGTCATACATAACTACTAAGTAGAAACTGCTTGTGTAGCCCAGCTTGGACAACAAGTGAGGCTCTAATCTGCTTGTGATGGTTGGGTTTGATAGGCTCCCATGGACACCAGGCCTTGTCCAGGAGCACTACTGGTGACATTTTCTGGTACCACTATGTATGGTACATCCAGAACTTTGATTACTATGCCCTACTAACCATTTTTTTTTTATTTATTTTTTTTTAAAGAAGACTCTTGGCATGTACACACAAATATGTAGATATAGGTCTCCATGATCTTCTCTGGTCTTTCATAAACAGCCCTAGCGGGCAGTTCTACAACAAAGTACTGTTCTTCTCACACTCCAACTGCAGGTAACCTTTGACAGACAGGCCCCTTTAGGGGGAAGGACAGTGTGAGATAGAGTTCTGCATGACAGACAGGAAGGCAGTTTGAGTGCCAGACTAGTTAAATGTCTTCAAAAGGTATGTGGTGGGATGTGCTTGAAACCTTATACACTGTCCTTTCAAGTTCAAGTCTGTTAAGGACCTTGTATGTGAAAGCAATACTTCGGCATTATTCATGGCTTAAGCAGCAATTGGATACTTCTTCTGTATGATGAAGACAAGCCAGTGAAACCTTGACAAATAATACTCCATTGCAAATAATGGGTACTTGAACATACACAACGTATGTGATTTTTCTAAGTCGTGAAGCCCAAATATGTATGCTTGTTTTGTTTATATTTATATATATCTAGGTACACTTCTTTCACTGAACTGCTACCATCTATAATTTTTTAATAGCTGTTTCAGGATCTCAGGACAGGCTCATACTCTGAGTTTAGACAGATACAATCTAAGTGTACTAATTAAATGTTATACTAAAGATTTCCTCTGTTCATGTGATTTTTTTTTGTTTGTTTGTTTGTTTTTGCCCTGACCTAAAACTTTGTTGTGTTCCCCTTGTAATCAGAGACCTTTAGTTGATTAACAAGTGCAGTAACTTCCACATTCGTTGTTTTAGTCTTCATGATCAACATTTTAGCTACCTCCTCGGGTCTCCAGTTGGAGGATTCAGTACTCCTGTCTTCTGAAGAGGAGACCTAATTAAGGACTGCAGAGGTTTTATTATAAAAGAAGGGGGGGCCTCCACATTCTGCGAGCCCAGGATTCCATTCCAGTTCTCCTAGAGCAGTGGTCGCCAACCTTTCGGACCTCAGGGACCACTAAACTCACCATTTTGAATCCCGCGGACCACTAACATGATTTTTTTAAAAAAGGCCCGGGGGGGTGGGGGGTTGGCAAGGGGGGGGGTGGTAAGAGGGGGGGGTGTTTAACTTTTAAATGACTTTTGTATTATGCCTTGTCATATAACCTTGTTTTAGAAACTCTGTATTGAACTTTGGTAATCTGTTATAGCCCCCAAGGTAGTATAATTAAGGTAAAAGAAAAAAAGAAAAATGTCTCTGCTAGAAGTAGAATAAGATTCCCCCCCCACCACCACTTTATAATCAAGTGCCCTGTTGAATGAATGAGGTGCGAATGAGGAAGGAGAGACAGATCAAGGACAATCAAACTTGTCAAGTGGGCTAAGAGCAGACATAACCCTCAGGGGTTAGCACCAGACCAGAGAGAAGCAGCAAAAAGGAGCATTGGACACAGACCCAGATTTGCAGGAGAGGGAAGATTTGCTGGGGTGTGGGGCCAATTATGGACTCAGTGGGGGGGGGGGGGGGCCCACAGGAGCGGCCACCGTAGCTGGAGGCTCTCTGTCTTGGTGGCCCTTAAGCCTCATATCTCATACCTACTGATGAATGGCTCTAATTAAGGAATGAAATCAAGCATGTGAAGACAGGGGATCGCTTTAGGTCCTTGTTTGGTAGTTTTCTCTTCCTGGCACACAACTCATCTAATCAAGAATCAGAGAGGTAGCCGCGTTAGTCTGGAATAGCAGAGGTAACAAAGTCCTGTGGCACCTTAAAGACTAACTATAAAGTTTTGAAGCATGAGCTTTCGTGGGCTAATACCCACTTCGTCGGATGCAAGCACTCCCACTGCTTGCATCCGACGAAGTGGGTATTAGCCCACAAAAGCTCATGCTTCAAAACTTTATAGTTAGTCTTTAAGGTGCCACAGGACTTTGTTAACTCATCTAATATCACTGCTCTTTCATTTATTACAGAAAAAAGTTTTTAAATGCCCTGAAAACTATTTAAAGTGCAATTTGCTAATTTAAAAATAGAGCTGATGGTAGCTATTCCCTGCAAAGTGGGAAAGCACCCTGCTCCCAGCAGGCATGCGGGGCTTCTGCCACTTACCTCCTTCCCCCCTCCCCCCCCCCATTCGCCTCGCTTCGCCTAGCCTAGCCTCTTCTCTTCTCCTCCCCCGGCCCCGCTCTTCTCTTCCCCCCCCCCCCCCCCCGGTTCGCATCGCCAAGCCTCTTCTCTTCTCTGGCCCCGGCTCCGCTCTTCTCTCTTCCCCCCCCCCCCTCCCGTCTCGCCTCACCTCACCTCACCTCGCCTCTCTTCTCCTGCCCGGCCCCGGCTCCGCCTCCACTCTTCTCCCCACCCTGCTTGCCTCTTCTCCTCTCCCGGCCCCGGCTCAGTCTCCGGCCCCGCTCTTCTCCCCCTCCCCGGCTCGTCTCTCTTACTGACCCCGCCCCCTCCTCCGGCTGCGGCTCCGCGGACCACCCAAATTTTCTCGCGGACCACCAGTGGTCCATGGACCACTGGTTGGCGACCGCTGTCCTAGAGCACTAGTTTTCAAACTTTTATTCTGGGGATCTAGTTGAAGAATACTGTTGATGCCCGTGACCCAATGGAACTGGGGGATGAGGGGTTTAGGGTGTGGGAAGGGATCTGGGCTATGGGTGTAGGCTCTGGGGTGTGGCTGGGGATGAGGGGTTCCAGATTTGGAAAACAACTCTGTTTTAGAATTTGATACTAGCCCAGGGTAGGAAGCAAACACTCCTGCTGATGCGGTTCCTTCTAAAAGATGGCTCTACTAAAAAACTTGGGCATAATTAAAATTACCAACAACAAGTTTTAAGAATCAATGAGTATTAAACCTCAAAAGATCAAAAATTATTTGTATTTATTTACTTATTTATTTGAAGGGAGCTGAAGGCTAATGTGGGTAACGGGAGTGGCATTTAATTTTTGCAACTCCCCCTGCACATCTCCAGTATGAGACAAATATTATTGTTCACTCTCCCAAACTTCTTGGTTTATGGTCATTCTTGCCCCTGTTGAAGGAGCTCTCAACCCGGCATCTTCCTATCCCTTCCCCAGCAGTCCTGCCCAAGTCTCATCAGCTCACTCTCCCAACCTCACCTCTGCTCTCTTCAGTTCCTCACCTCCACTCCCAGGCCAGGGGGCACACTGTTCCCAGGCTGTGTATTGCATGGGGGAGGGAAAGAGGGCAGAAAAACTGCTGTTCATGTTGCTCTCTCTTCCCCCTCCCCCCCTCCTCCTATGAGAATGTGCTCTTCCTCCCCAAAGCCTTGAGCTCTACCTACAGCAGCTTTGACTGTCCCACCTCATGGGTGGATTAACCAGATTAACAGTCATGGAAAAGGCTAAATTCTCTGGGCTTGAGCATCTCATGTCATTGAAAAACTGGTGCCAGTCTAGTTCCCTCCAGAATCATGTCTCTTGGGGTGGGAGGAGACCGCCAGAATTGGCAATACTGCAATACTTGCTCACACAGTGAGGGAAAAAAACATAACAGAAGCACCTGCTAGTGCCTTCCTTCCATAACAGTATATTCCATTTCTCTGGGATTCCTGCAGTCTAGATATTGAACAGCCTTGCCTCTAGGTTATGTTGGGGGAATCTTAAGCATTTTAATTTCACTAGTTTTCCCCCACCCCGAAGGGAGAATTTTTACTTGGGATGTAAGTAGATAATTAAATGGCTGTGGACAAAATATACTCTTAGTGCACAGGCAGCCAAGAAGGAATTCTGCTCCATTTAGTCATGTAGCTGGAAATCTTATACAATCTTTCCCATGAAGAACAGCTCTGATCTATGGGGTTGTGTGGTCCCCCCTCCCCCCTTCTTCTTGCAGGGGAGGGAGAATGCATCAGAGCCATACTTCTGAAGGGAAACTTGTGCATTAGTTCAACACTATACAGTTGACATATTGTGACTTGGCAAATGCTCCAAATGAAAGATTAGTTGACTTCAGTCTGTGTAGTGCTGGTGTTTCTCTTGCAGATCTCTAATATTGTGAGGTGGGGAACAACATAGGAGTCCTGTGCCTAACACTAATCCCAGTCTGAGTTATACATGACACTGTGTGATATGCTGCAGCTGCACTAACAGACAAGAGTGTTGAGCCTTAGTCTTCCATTAGACTAGGATTGTGATCACATTACAATGCGACATTGAAATCTAGATCTTGCAAAATCCATGTGCGCAGTTGTGATATCCTAGGGAAGAGAGAGCAAAAGCCTGTGAAGGCGCTGGCAATGTTGATGTTACCTAACAGGCATGAGAAATCTAACTGGTCAAGGTCGGATCCAGGAGGGCTAATGTTAGAATGACATTCATAACAATACTTTTAATAATCTCTAGTACTGGTTTTGGAAACATGCTATTCAAATCAGGTTTAAGATTAGCAGCCGTGTTAGTCTGTATCCATAAATAAAACGAGGAAGACTTTGTAGCACCTTAGAGACTAACCAGTTTATTTCAGCATAAGCTTTCGTGGGCTATAGCCCATTTCATCACTTCTATGCATCCGATGAAGTGGGTTATAGCCCATGAAAGTTTATGCTGAAATAAACTGGTTAGTCTCTAAGGTGCTACAAAGTCTTCCTCGTTTTATTTATGCTATTCAAAATACCTCTTACTAATATGAGAAAACACCAGCTTTTAAAATGACTTCAGTGGCTGTGCTAAGTCCTTTGGCTCTCAAAATTTGAGCTTAAAAATGCCCCTTCAACTATCATTACTTTAATATCTGTTTTAACAGATACTGCAGTCCAAGTTGTGGTTCAAAGTTTAATACTTTGGACCTTTATCCAGTTTTCTAATGCTGAAGTAATGCTATGTTTTGTTGCAGCTGTTTTACCTGCAAATCCCCTTTTGATTTTTGAAAGTATGAATGGAGTCCTAAGTAAAAATAGGTTTACTCATCACAGTTCAGTTGCTATCGGCTTGACTACATAAACCACACAATAGCATAATTTGCCACAATAAGAGGTACTCCTCTTTTTCCACTTAGGAACTAAGCAAGCAAGCATGAATCAGGAAATACCTTTTCTGTCCAAAGACATTGGTAGGGCAGTATGGGGTCTTTCTCTTGCTCATTGGCAAAGCAGTACTGTATTTAGAAAGTCACAAGATATCTGTGAGAATGTTGTAGGCCTCCCAAGATTAAGGCGTATAAAGGCATCATATACCTATTTTACTTGAATAAGTGTTTTATCTTAAGATAATCAACTCAAGTAACTTTTTTTTTCCCCCTCTAGCAATTGTAAATTCAGTGCTCCCAACAACTTTTAAAAACAGATCAGATTTCATCTGATCTCTGAACAAGAATTTCTGGCTAATGACTGGGTCTCGTATGCTGAATGGTTATATGTTTATGTAATTTACATGTATGTAGAACTTTACAGTTTTAAACTACTGTACTTGTAAGAGATTGCATTCTATGCATCTGATGAAGTGGGCTATAGCCCACGAAAGCTTATGCTGAAATAAACTGGTTAGTCTCTAAGGTGCCACAAGTATTCCTCATTTTATGTACTTGTAAGGCATCTTTCTCAGCAATACAATTATGCCACCTCCCTCCATAAGGAAATGTACAGCTTCTTGGACACTTGTTCAGTTGTCAACTTAGTAGTGTATGAAGATACCACTAAAAAGAATGCATTTCTCCCTAAATATATTTACAGTAACTCGTTGTTTAAAGTCGTCCCAGTTAAAGTTGTTTTGTTGATAATCAATTAGGGAACATGATCATTTAAAGTTGTGCAATGCTCCTTTCTACCTTCAGCTGCCCAGCAGGCTATCAATTGCCAGAAGGTCAATTGGTAGTTAATATATGTCCCTTCACCCACTGCAATGTGCTGCTCCTGCCTTCTGCCTTGGAGCTGCTCCCTGAGACTCCTGCTTGCTGGGGGAGCGGGTAAGGAGAGTGGGGCTAATGTCAGGGTATCTCCCCACCTCCCCCGCTCCTGCACCCCACTTACCCATCTTCCATAGAGCAGAGGGGATGTGAGGGAGAGCAGCTACTGGTTTGCTGATCTAATTGGCCAGGCAGTGAGTGTATTTTTGACCTCACTCTTGATACCTAATTGAAATGCGCATTTCTATCTGTGTGTGGTTCTGCCCTCCCTTCTTTCCTGTTGCATTCTAGAGTGTGAGAGTTAACCCTTGAGGGCTCAGCAACTTGAGAACCACTGTGATAAATGAACTAGCAAACTTTTGTATTGGTGATCCCTTTCAAATAGCAAGCCTCTGAGTCTGACCCCCCCCATATAAATTAAAAACACTTTTTAATATATTGCTGGATGCAAAGCGGGGTTTGGGGTGGAGGCTCGTGACCCCCCCCCCCATGTAATAACCTTGTGACCCCCTTAGGGGTCCTGAACCCCAGTTTGAGAACCCCTGATTTAGAAGTAAGTCATTCCCTGGGAAATATCCTACCCTCAGACCTTCTCCACCTCAACCAAGCTTCACAATCCTCATCGCTGTGTATCAGTATTAAATTGTTTGTTTAAAACTTATTCATTCTCTCTCTTGTCCTTTTTTCTTACAGTGAATGGTAGTGTCTAGAAAGGGTATGTCCCTTCAGGAGAGAGGTGCCAATGTCCAACCGGCCTAATAACAATCCAGGGGGGTCACTGCGACGTTCACAGAGGAACACTACTGGGGCCCAACCACAAGACGACACTGTAGGAGGAAGGTAAGATCACTATTAGCTACAGGTATATATGAAAAACTCTGAACTAAAGGCATATATTAGTATGTAAATACAGTATGACGTGATGCTATTAAATTCAGTCTTTCAAGTTCTGTAATCTTTACAACTCAAATTGCTGTGACTTCATAATGTGTTTTCCTCAAATTACAGCTGCAGTGCAGTTGTAGGCTAAAGTGATCAGGTGAAGTGTAAAATATGTAATCTGGTTATATGGGATCTTCCAGCTAGCATGACATCTAGACACAGAATGTGAAAATAAATAATTTCTTCTCCTGAGCCATATAACCCAAGAGTGATTGTGAACTCCCAAAAAAACAGATTCCATCCAGACTACCCCCAAAAAAGGATTTATTTACGTATCTCCATTACAGCAGATCGACAGTGTAAACACCATTTCATGTTAACTGACTCCTTTCAACGAGACAAGTGACTGACTTTTTTTTTCCCTCTTTTTTTTAGCAAGTGAAAACCACTGCTTGTACTGTCAAAGCATTTTTTCTGTGATGAGGCCTGTTTGATCTCAAATTAGATATTTGGCCACTTGATTAGTTTCTTAAATCATCTCCTCCTGTATTTGAGACAACCTATAAAGCCGACTAACAAGAGGACTGCTGCCTTGTGCTGTAGACCCAGGAAGTGTTTCTTGTAGTCCAGGAGGCATTTGGTCATGCTTGGGTGCACTAACGCTAGTTTTGGTCTATCCAATCTTCGTAGCAATATGGTCACAACTGTTCCTCAGTTTCCTCTTACCACTGGTGGCAGTCAGATCGAACAAGCCATGTCTGCCCATTACCTTTAGCGGAATTCACTTTGTGTAGTTGGAGAACTTGAAGGGAGTAAACCTCTAATTTATTGTACCTTGGGGAGGAAGGGGGAAATCAGCTTTCCTCAGCACTTTATGCTACCATTTTGACCTAGAATGGTGGATTCAAAGCTCTCAAGTTTCAAAACATGCCTGCCCTGCAACAGTCTCATTCTATATTCAAATGGTCATATCTGCTATCTTGGTGAGAGCAGTGTGCAAGACTGCTGCTTGGTTAGCTGATCCTTTTTGACCAGGACAAGGAAATCCAGGTTCACTTTGTTCAAGATGAAACTTTAGCCATCAGTAAGACACTTTGGATCCCAAGGAACAAGAATCCATCTTCAAGATAGAACTGGTCTTAAGTCCTAGTCAGCCATTGTCTTTGCCAGCACCACACAACACCCAGTGTCGGTGCCTGCATTTGTGGCACTGTCAGGTAAGGATTTGGGGGAATTGTAAACCACCTTTATCGGCAATCACACTGGTAGCAAAGACTAACATTGCTTCATCATCAACGCAGGGGAGATTCAAACACCAGGCTGTATGGACTTTTCTGATGCTTGAGGCAAAGCTAGGTGTCAAATCCTGTTGTACACTAAATTGGCTGAAACCTAAAGGAATGTGTAAGAATAAATAACTCTCAAAAGATTAGTATTGAAATAACAATGTTAAATGTCTTCACTTGGAAGAAGACTGAAGTACCAGAACTGGACACTAAAATTGTTCAAGGCTAGTGTCCAGTCTTCCTCATAATGATAAAGTAAACTCGCAACACAATGGTAGATAATTTTTTGTGCTAAACTTATGGTAGTGTATACACTACAGTATTACTTGGAAGCACTGTATAAAGACTAATCCTTGACACACTCTTATGAGGTAGTGGGGAGATTGCCTTTCCAGCTATAGGGCACTTGGTGTTAGAGCTAGGATTAAACCCCAGAGTTTGCTGGCTTCCTGAAATCGGCCCAAACCAATAAAAATACTTTTCTCTCAAAAAATCCAATTGTCATTTATGTGCAGTTCAGGAAAGATGATGTCTGCTCCATTGCCCTGGTGATCCCTTCCCCTTACTCTCCCTTCCTACAATGATTTGATAACCATAGTGGGTTAATTCCTCTTAACAGTGTTTGACTTTGTCAAATCTGAGCTGTTTTGTTTATCTGAACTTTCTAGCAAGTTTCTATTTCATTCTCTGCCCCCCGCCCCGCGCCATGTTCCTGCTCCTCTGTCTACCTCCAAGTGCTGTTTGCATGCTTAGGGCTTTCCATTAGGGCAGGGGTCTCAAACTCAAATGACCACGAGGGCCACATGAGGACTAGTGCATTAACCTGAGGGCCGCATCACTGATACTGACCCTGGCCCCGCCCCTACTCCACCCCTTCCATGAGGCCCTGCCCCTGCCTCGCCTCTTCCCATGCCTTCCCTGCCCCATTCCAACCCCTTCCCCGAAGTCCCCACCCCAACGCTGCCCCCTCCCTGCCCCCAGGGGGTGCAGAAAGGATGCAGGATGCAGCAGGGACTCAGGGCAGGGAGTTGAGGTGCAGGGTGTGGAAGGGGGCTCAGGGCAGAGATTTGGTGTGTGGGGTGTAAGAGGTGGGGGATGGGTGCAGCAGGTGGGTCAGGGCAGGGGGCTCAGGGCAGGGAGTTGGGTGCAGGAGGGGTTCTGGGTACGAGCTCCAGCCTGGTGCCACTTACCTAGAGTGGCTCCGGCCCCATACAGCTCCACTCCAGGAAGCTGCTGCAACCAGTCTCTGCAGCCTGGGGGAGAGAGGGAGTCACCCCGAGGGTTCCCCTGCATATGCTGCTCTTGCTTTCTCCAGACAACTCCCACGAAACTCCCATTGGCTGCAGTTCCCTGTTCCCAGCCAATGGGAGCTGTGGGGGTGCAATGCTTGGAGGGAGGCAAATAGGAGCCCTCTGTCTCCTCCCCCTTCCTTCCCCTCGGAAGGGACAGTGCTGGTAGCCGCTTCAGAAAGCGGCGCTGCATTTGCAATGCACGAGGTGGGCGGGGGGAGCTGGGGGGGGGGGGGGGGGACGGGACGGGACTTCGCGGGCCACAGGGAAGGGCTTGGCGGGCCACATGTTTGAGACCCCTGCATTAGGGAAAGGGAAGAGCAGGGAGCCATGTGCTCAGGGGTGAGGATTTGCTGAAGGGGTTGGAATGGGGGCAGAGTTGGGGTGGGGACTTTGGGGAAGGGGTTGGAATGGGAGTGAGGAAGGGGTGGGACAAGATGGAGTGGGGCCTCATGGAAGGGATTGGAATGGGGGCAGGGCCGGGGGGAGGTTGTACCTTTTATATGAAAAGGTATTAGTGATGTGGCCCTCTGGCCAATGTACTATTCCTCACGTGGCCCTCATGGTGATCTGAGTTTGAGATCCTTGGCTTACAGCTTTGCGGAGCAACTGCCACTTTACACATTCTTTGTCAGGGTGGACTGGGTGCTATCTATTAGGTCGGGGCAGTTAATGGATGGCTTACAGGTTAAATCTGGATTGCCAGATGCTTTCGAACAGACCCAGAAATCTCTTTATTTACTTTTTTTTTTTTTTTTTTTTTTTTTTTAATTTTCTCTGGAGTCTAGACTTTGACTATATCTTGACCAAGAAATTTGGAACTTAACCTAAACCAGGGTACTCTATTTTTTTGTCATGATCTAATCTTGCTCATCACTTGTCTTGAAGCTGGATACTGCTCATGAGTTTCCTAGTGTCAAATATATGAAAATCTGAGAGTGGTTACTTTATATCCAATAGAATCAGAGAGGTAGCCCTGTTAGTCTGGAATAGCAGAGGTAACAAAGTCCTGTGGCACCTTAAAGGCTAACTATAAAGTTTTGAAGCATGAGCTTTCGTGGGCCAATACCCACTTCGTCGGGTGCAAGCAGTTTATATCCAATGGCATGCTTTCTCCAGGTTGTCCTGTTGGGGTTAGCTCCTTTCTCTTGGAGTAGTGGTGACTGACTTACTAGTTTCCAAATTTGCTTAATACCCAATCTTAAGTGATATTATCCAGGAGACTCTTGTGTTTGTCTTCGTCTGCCACTAGAGAAGTAATAAGCATTTGTCTTGGAGAAACCGTATTAAAGAAAAGATGCTACTCTGTAGTTTGCAATTGGCTACCAGTATACAATAAACTGATAGGAAATATTTCAGTAGCTATATGCATATGTAAAACTGTATGGTACACTGGGATGTTTGTTTCAACTTTTTTTGTCATGAATTTGACCACTCTGGTATGACCAAATGTCCACGGTAAATAAGATTTTTATTAGAGCTGCAACACAGCATTCTGGCTTGTAGAGAATGATATAGAAACCCTCAAACAAGCTAACTGGTGGGAGGGAGGAAGAAAATGAAGTGCGTTGAGCATTTACCTTTTAAGCTTATCAGCTCAGTTACTTTCACAAAAGGGGTGAACTTGGGATCTTGACTAGCTTCACAGCCTTACATTTGAGGCCTGATTTTCATTTCTCAATATAGATTGTATATTTGTACCTTAACTTTTCAAAAAAGCATCACAGCCGTTTTCTCTTAACATTGAAGTTGCACTTATAGAAGAACAATTGGGTTCTTTTTCACAATATCTTAGCACAAAGCATTACAACTCATTCTTTTCTGTTTCTTATGAAAAACCTTTTTTGACACTTCTTAACTTGGATTTAATGCTTTACATCTTCAAACAACTTTTTCAAACAATATAATGCTCTGTTCGACTCCTGTTTTTTTTAAGGTTATATTGGCTTACAAACAAACTGAATACACTGAATGTTAAGAAAAAATTGATGCACAACCCTGGCTTCAAGCAGTTTGTCAAAATGACCTTAGGAGTGTTCAGAAAGGTACTATATGTGGTCACGCTCTCTAGGGTAATTGACCTAGGAGGCTTTTTGCTTGTACTGCATCGTACTGGAAGTCCCTGTTGCTCAGGGTTGGTCTGCTTATCCTTGTCTCTGCACCTTTTTGTTTTTATTCACTTGTAATGGAACAAGCTATGCAGAATTCAGATTGAGGCAAGTGCATCAGAAGAAATGCTTATACGTATTTTTAGCACTTTTGTATTTATACTTGTGCTTTGCTATCTAATAAGGCTTCAGTTGACACCCCACAAATCTCAGCCTTGTGATGGGCAGCTGTTTCTCCTTCACTGAAAAATATTTGCCTGAAGAGTCCATAGGAGGTTTTTTGTTTTTTTCGTCACGCGCGCCGCCCCCCCCCCCCCCCCCCCCCCGGGCGAATCCACTGTCTTGATGACAATCCTTTTTGGGCTCAAATTTCAACAATATGATTCCTGCTGACAAAGATTAACACATCTACTTGTTGGCTACCATTGGTCTCGCACACCCCATCTGTAAATTTTTTTGAGCATGCACCTCCATGGGGGAAGCTGTACCCAGCCCCATCCACTCCCTCCCACTTCCCACCCTGACTGCCCCCCTCAGAACCTCCAACCTCCGCTCCTTGTCCCCTGACTACCCCCTCCTGAGATACTGACGGATGGTAGGATTGGCACTCTGGCCAATCTTAGGGCAGTGCTCCTCCAGCTGTCTTTCCCCCCCATCCCCCCCTCCAGCAGCGCTGCTCCTGCCATGCTGCCCTTTTGCTGGAGGGGTAGCCCTGGCTCCTCCGGCCAGGGACGCCCTTTTTGCTCGGGGGGGCGGAGGGGAAGACCAGGATCCTCTGGCCAGGGCCGCCGCGCTGCCTGGCTCCTCCAGCCGTGTGGGGCAGGCTTGTGCACCCCCTGAGGTGCGCGCATCACAGTTTGGAGACCACTGGGCCAGACTACCTTAATGCTTGATAATAAGCAGCATTATAAAGAAAAGAGGAATAGGTTAATAGCTCCCTAGCCATTCCAGACTGAGTTAAGCATCCTGGTTCTAATTTTCAAAGTCCCTCCAATGTCCAGTGTGAACCACTCCATGAATGCTGTAAACAGAAGTGGTGCTGTTCACAGTGCCTAGGAGAAAGCTAGCTATCTCCTGGGATGAAACTTTTTCTGGATGTTACCCAATTGTGAGGGTATAGCTTAAGGTGAGGTTATGCCTTTTCTCCTTTATAACACCATGCAAGATGCATAGGTCATCCCACAGTGGAAACAGTGTCCAGGTTTCATTCTTTTATACACAAATTCCTAAAGAGACATCAGCAAATTCATCCCCACTGAGGAAGCAACAGAGTATGAACCTTCAGATTCAGTCTAAAGCTACGTAAAAGTCTGTGTTGAGGTGATAAAATATATCTTTTATTTAGCAGTGAAAAGTTCCAATTATGGAGTGATATTGTTGACATTGATAGTACTTACAGAGCATGGGAGCATTGAGGATTTGAAGGGTATAATATCAGCTTTCTTCCTTTTTTAGAAGTGATGTGTCTCATTGAGTGCTTTTAACACCCTGGGGAAAGTCTGTAAAAGCTTTTAATTATGGAATAAGCCTTAGGAATTGTTTGTGCTTTTTTTAAAAATTCCATTTGCAGACTTTTCGATTACCATTTGGACCATTGGTTGTGTGTATTGGTCTGAATTCAACTGAGTGTTTTTGTCTTTGTGGAGGCTTAAGGTGCACCAGGAAGAACCAATTCCCTTTAAGATCAGAATGCCATAACATCAGATTTAACTATTCAAAACTAACTGAACCCAAGTAGAAAAAATTGAAACTGAAATTTCAGTGGGCCTGTTCTTCCCTTTTCTGGGGAGAAAAGTGGGGCATTTTTGAAAATCTTTCATTTTTCAAATGAAAACCCTTTGAAATCTCATTGCCTATGCCATCTGTAACTTTGCTAGGCCAAACCTGAGGTGGCAGAATGCTTTGTATAGAGTAGGCCAAGGTATCCTGATCTTTGAAGAATTTAAAGTGGCCTAAAAATGATAGTCTAGGAGGACTTAATTCTCCATACTCCCTAAATTTTTTTTTTCTTCTAGCTGTCTTCTTAGTTCTTGGTCTTCAGGTGTTTCATATTCAAATTATCCAAGACTTAATCTTTCCACAGTCACTGGATGAGCATAATTGGGAGAAACACAAATGTACGATCTTAGACAATTTTCAGTTATTTATATTCTAAACTGTATATGATTTCTTGAAGCAGTTTAAAAGAATTTGCCTTACCTCCTTCCAGTGATGACAGAAAACGAGAGATGGAATTAGAGGAAGGCATTTTCAAATAGATTTATACAATACAGTAGACTCTCAATTATCCAGGATGATAGGGAAAAAAATATTTCTGGTTAATAAAATCCTGGATAATCACCATCCATTGGAAATATGGGGGGTGGGGGTTGATTCACCAGCCATCGTGCACCGGGGGGAGGGGGTGTGGGTTCACTGGCTGCCCTGCACCCTGGTAGGGGTTTTTTGTTTATGTGCTTGGGGTGGCAGCAAAGCCAGAGCCAGCCCTGCGAGTTGCATATTTTTTTTATTTTATTTTTTTATTTTTTTTGACATGCTGGTTAATCCACATCCTGGTTAATCCACTCCTGGATAATCGAGAGTCTACTGTATATTTAACTCTCACTTCTGACATCTCACCCAGTTATGTTACAAGTTGTGACAGCTTCTTAAGTGCTTTGAATGCCCATGGTACTTTCAAACTGAATGTAGCTTTAAAGTACATTATGAAAATGTCACCTGCAATAGTGGGCCTCTATGCTCCAGCAACTCGGACAGCTCATTCTGTCGCATGGACTAATTTTAGTCACTTTCTGCATCCCCTCTTTGAGCCACTACTGTGTTACTTTAGATCAGTTAACTTTACTGGATCCTTTCTTTTGAAAGGGGAGGATATAGTCTCTTGCGGTTTCACGTTGGAACAACTTTTACCATGGTAAATCAGTTACATTAAAACTACCACTTGGGGGGGGGGGGGGGGGGAGGGGAAATGAAGTTTTTAAATTTTATTTTCCTCTAGTCACAAGCTACAAAAAACCCATATAGGACACAGTTACACAGGTTTAAAAGTGAATAGCATTCTATTTTTTAATGTGCTGATAGAGCTCCTTTTCTCAATCCATGGATCATAATCTCTTGACTTTGGAGCTGTTTCATAGCTGTTCTTTCTTAGGTCCATTATTCTTATTGCTTGCCTGTCTTCCTGGTAAGAACACTTTGGTAGATTCTCTATAGGGTTTTGGAAACAAACTGTCAAAAGGCTTTATTAATCTGTTAAAGCTGGGACAGCTGCTGCTCTCTGTTAATGCACAACTCCTCTGTTTTTCCTCTCCATCGTTCCTGGTGTCTCTCAACAAACTTTAAGAACTAGGTTTCTCAAGGGCAGAGGTGCTCACAATTTTGAACCTTCCCCTACTTGGGTATAATTTGCAAATGCTCAGGAATTAGACACACTTAGTTTAACAGCATATGTAAAATTCTGATTTTTGGGTAACTGGCTATGTATAAGGCCCCTATCAAATTCTCAGTACATTTTGGCCAATTTCATGGGCATAGAACTCAAAAAATGGTAAATTTCATAATTTCACATATTTAAATCCGCTATTTCATGGTATTGTAGGGTCCTGACCCAAAAGAAGGTGTAAGGTTGTTGTAGGGGGGTCGTGATATTGTCACTCTTAATTCTGTGCCTCTGCTGGCGATAGCGCTGCCTTTAGAGCTGAGTGTTAGCTGCTGGCTGGGAGCTCAGCTCTGAAGGCAGTGGCGCCGCCAGCAGCACAGAAGTAAGGATGCCTTGGTATGGCACTCTTCTGCAGTGCTGCTGCGGGGTGCTGTCTTCAGATATGGCTGCCCACTCTACAGCCACACAGCTCTGAAAGCAGCACTGCTGATACAGTAGGCACATGACCGCCTACAATAATCTTGTGACCCCTCCCCATGACCTGCTTTTGTGTTGGGCCCCCAGTTTGAGAAATGTTGGTCTCCCCCATGAAATCCATATATTAGATAGTAAATACACAAGATCAGATTTCAAGGTCTGTGATGTGTGTTTCACCCTTGTGAATTTGGTAGGGCCCTAGTTATGTCCCTTGAATATCTGTTACAGGAAGAAGCACGTTGCATTCTGGGGTAGCTGAAGCATTATTGGTGATTTTTCTTAAAGCCTGGTCATCCTATATTATATTCTGCGTAATAGGATTTACTCTTACAAAATCAAAGTAGGAGCAGTGGAAGCACATGAACATTAACAGGTGAAATGCAGCAGATGAAATATATATATATGTGAAGAAGTATATGAAGTTGTACTTGCACTAATATATTTTTTTATAAAGTACCAAAAAACACCTTCCACCTACAGGCTTTTATCTATTTCTCAGACTCCTGATAGCTTTCTGTTTTGACTTTCTGCTGACAGGTCACATTTAGGGCAGGCAAAACATAAGGCACATAGCCCTCCTGAGAGTAAAAAAACTATTTCAAAGGCACCCAAAGTGCAGTCTAATACTACTTCTGAGCAGTCCAGGGGACACTTTTCTAAAAGGTAACTGCTTCATATTCCTGTTGACAAGTGTAATGTGCACTTCAAAAATGTATATAATACTCTGTTTTAGATTACCCTAAAATGTCTGACCTCTAGTTTTTGCTAATTTAGGCTTAATGCTCAACTGATGTATGTCCGTGTCTGAAATGTTCATGCATTGCATTGTAACTAAAAGTCACAAATTTAAAATGTCATTTCATCAGTGATGGGGAGAAAAAAATTCTGCATAACTAGCTCTGGATTGTATATGGAAAATTGAAACTTTCCTACATTTTGGGTAAGATGCAAATTTCCCAAACAGTTCTGAACTGTGTAATAAGCCAAATTTAAAATGATCTGATATCAGATTTCTTTAGTGATCAGAACCTTGGTGAAGTCTTGTTTGCTTGCCATTTCCATATTCCTGTCCCTTAAATTAGAATAGATCAGACTTCAGTCCTGTTGAAGAGAACTAAAACATTTTGAAATATTTCATAGGACTGTAATGAAATAAAGGTAAATTGCAATTATTTTATAAAAAAAAATTCTCACTTGTAGATAAGATCTTTCCTTGTCTGAAATCCAGTTAACTGGTTATACATTACTGAATACTCCTTGGTTTCTTGTGGAACTTAATTCTGAAATATTTATACAGTATACTAGTTTCATAGTGGCTCGAGGTATTTTGGTTGTCATCTGTGAAACGAGGTAATATACTCCAAATGCTATTTAAAATCATCTCATACCTTCCCTAAAAATCCATAGATGGCAGTGTTCTATGCTCTTCTTTTGCAGCTTTTTTTTTTTTTTTTTTAGTTTTGTCTTGCTAGTAAAGTTACATCATTGAAATCTGGAATGCAACTTTTTTTGTTGGTCTAAGCATGTTTTCCTTGTTTAATGTAAACATTGTAATGCACAGTGATTAGGCTATATCTACATTTTTCTTGAATGCCAACAATTAGTATAAACTGTCTCAATTTTTAAAATAATGTAAAGTTTTTTATAACTTAGTATTGTATTAACTCTGTTTCTGCTTGCTTCTGCAGAGGCTGTAGTTCATCTGCAGTTCTAATACCACAAGAAGACCCAGACAAAGTCAGTACTTCAGAAAGGCAAAAAACGGGGCAGGTGCCTAAGAAAGACAATTCTCGAGGAGTGAAACGCAGTGCTAGCCCAGATTATAACAGGACCAATTCCCCTAGCTCTGCTAAAAAACCCAAAGCACTTCAATATACTGAAACTTTCTCGGAAACAAACAAGCCACATACTAAATCTAAGAAAAGACACTTAGACCAAGAACAGCAGTCTAAATCTGCACAATTGCCATCAACGAGCAAGGCTCATACCAGAAAGGGTGGAGCTACCGGTAGCCCCCGAAGTCAGAAAAGGAAAAGGACAGAGAGTTCATCTTGTATAAAGAGTGGTACAGCAGTTGAATCAACTGGCATTGAGGAGAGGTCTGCAAAACCCAGCAAACTGGCTTCAAAATCAGCGACCTCAGCCAAAGCTGGGTGTAGCAACATCACTGATTCTTCTTCTTCAGCTTCTACATCTTCCTCCTCTTCTGCTGTTGCTTCTGCTTCTTCCACTGTTCCTCAGGGTGCCAGAGTAAAACAAGGAAAAGACCAGAGCAAGGCGAGGCGTTCCCGTTCTGCATCTAGTCCCAGTCCCAGAAGAAGTAGCAGAGAGAAAGAACAGAGTAAAACAGGTGGCTCTTCAAAGTTTGACTGGGCCGCTCGCTTCAGCCCAAAAGTTAGCCTGCCTAAAACAAAACTCTCTCTACCAGGCTCTTCAAAGTCAGAGACCTCAAAACCTGGACCTTCAGGATTACAGGCTAAACTAGCAAGTAAGATAAATATCTACTTATTTTATTTTTGAAGGGTGAAGTCTTATTTTTGAAACTCAGCCTGGAAAAAAAACTTAGACCCTTTTTTGTTCTGAAGCAATCTGCAAAATAATTCCACTAGACCTAAGCTAATGAATTTTGAGCTCTGGTAAATACATGGGATTATGGTTAAGTTCTTGATCAAAATTCAGTGTAGCTGGCTCGTTCTATGTGGTATAGACTTCTAATGCGCTCCCATGAAACTTTATTTTAAATGAAAAATTACTATTACAGGTAAGGGCCAAATGCTGAGGTTCTGAACATCTGTGCATTCCATTAAAGACCATGGGAACTGGAGATTTTAGTCACCCTGGCCCTCCCTCCCTCACCCACCTTCTGCCCTAGAATTCTACTTCAGAATTTTATTGGGTAGATGAGTGTACCTCTCCATTTTTAAGTATAGACATTTGACTCTTAAAACACAGATAAAACTATAAACAATCTTTTTATAGATTCCAAGGCCAAAAGGAACCATTATGGTGATTTTAGTCTGACCTCTTTAACACAGGTCATAGAATTCCCCCCCAAATAATTCCTTTTTGAATTAAGCATATCTGGAGGGAGGCGGGGGGAATCCTTGTGTAATCTAAATGAGAATACAGTACTACTACTCTCTCAAAGCTTGGGACTTCACTCTGAAAATCTACCAAAATCAGGCCTTCACATTTACCCTACAGAACATTTAACTTTATGTGACGTTTTCATGTTGACTTCTGATCATGTTTTAAAGGCAAAATTCTGAGAAATATTTAAAATGTTCAATGATAATGTGCCATGGGATGTTTCTGCTCTGAGTCTCGGTGCATCCTTCTCAGTTGCATTTTTGGATAGCCACCTCACTTATGAACTTGTACTAGGACTCAGGTGGTCTGTGTTAAATTCCTAACTCTATCACATACTACTTATGGCTTTGAGGAGGTATCTTAATGTTTGCTTCCATCTGTATTTGTAAAATGGGAATACGTCTTTTCTCATAGTGGAGTTGTGTGGATAAATTAATCAATATGAGATGCTTGAATGCTATAGTGATGGGTTGTATATAAGAACCTAGATAGAATATCAAGATAACCTGTAAAACTGAGCTCCTGCCATCATTTCCTTCAATTCCTTTGCAAGTCCTGGAAAACGACTGACTTCATTTCTACTCTAATTCTTCAGCCTGACCACATTCCCCTACCTTTCTCTTTCACTCTACTCAGAAAACCCCCAACACCGGAGAAGTAATCCAGTGGTTCTCAACCAGGGCTGTGAGCTGGTTTCATGGGGTCTTCCCCTCTTCCCGCTGGTAGTGCCTGGGGCTGTAGTTGCTCCTCTACTCCCAGCCCTCTTTGGTGGTGCAGCCAGTAAGAGCCACCCAGGTGGGATGACCTGGCTCCAGGGCTTGGAGAACCCTTAGGAAGCAGCAACCAGGGTTGAAGGGGCCTTCCAGCACACAGCCCCTAGATACCCCCTACCAGTTCCCTGAGCGGGTTTCAACTTTTTTAACATGAGCCCTCCCCTCCCCTTTTTTGAGTTACAATTTTTGGCTGTGCCACCTCAACCCAAACAGGCTGGATAGCTGGCTGAGGTGAATCACAAACAATCCCTCCCCCTCCCCTCCCCCCAATCTGTGGTCCAAATAGTATCAGATGCCTGAGAACATTCTCTATCCAGTAAAGTGAGCAAGTACAGCACAATTACAGATTTGTACCCCAGTTCTACATTTCGTCTTTTTTCATACAGCTAAAGGTTTGAGAACAAGGTCGATTGGCAAACAGCCTGTGCTCAAAATAGGAATCTGGAATTGCTGTCACATAAGGCTTTAGCTGGCTTTTTTGAATGCTCCTGAGCTCTTTTTTTTTCTAGTTCAGCCTGTATAGCCCCTTATTGTGCAAACTCACCGACTAACATGCATGTTCAGTATGCAGATAGCCATAGTCTGTTTCTTGTTTTATAAGAAGAAACCCATAGCTCGGTCTTAAGTTTTTATCTTTAAGACTGAAGCAGTGGTTGAGCAAGAACTGATTAAATATATAACTTTCTTTGCAGTTATTCACTGATCATAATTCCAACCCTGTGAAACACAGGCTTCAGTTACAACTCTGTATACTACAGGAAGCAGTGCCAAGTAAATAACTTTCTCAACAAATGAATTCCTTTGAAAGCCCTACTTGCCTCATGTGTCACAAGATGTCACAATCTCACCTACCTAATGTCAACTGTTTTACTTGCCAGATGGTTTTGCTGATCTCATTTCACATACTGTGACTTCCATAAAAACAGAACTAACACACATATTAAACTTTTTACAAAAACTTTAAACAGTGGACCTTAAATGAGAAGAGGGGACTTTGAGGCGGCACAGAACATAAGCTGACCTAGAAGATAAGTTGGTAGATAGAAAGGGGACAAGGTAATCTTTTATTCCAATAAAAGAGATTACCTCACCCACCTTGCCTCTCTAATATCGTGGGACCCACAGGGCTACAACTACACTGCATACAAAAGTAGATAAAAAGGAGCATTTAAAGGATCGAGGGGAGAATGAATAGTAGATGAGGTCAGAGTTGTGCAGGGTATAGGAACCTGGCATTGGAAGACGGGAAGCTTGTAAAGAGATTTGGGAAGTGGAGTGGCATGGTTGAAACAATGGGAGAGGAAGACTAGCCTGGCACTTCTCAGGGTCTGTCTACTCTGCAGGTTGGAGCATGCTTCTCTTTGTGGGTAGACATGCCCTAGCTCGAACAAAAATATGACACTTAAAAATAGCAATGTAATTTGGGTAGCATGGGCAGCAGCTTGGACTAGCCGCCTGAGTACAAATCCACCCTGACCACCTGGTATGTACTGCAGTGATTAGCCCAGTCCCGCTGTCCATAGTACCCTGGCTACATGGCTACTTTTAGCACATACCTGTTTAACAGTGCTGGTAAGCACACTTCTGTCCATAGTGTAGACATATCCCTGGACTTGCTAGACAAATGGCCTTGTGCTCATCTACAGAAGACTTGTGTAAACTGGTTTGGGATTTAATTTTAAGGTGTGATACTGTAAAGGGGGGGTAATTTAAGCATTATTTGTTGACCTAACTCATTTGAGTGGAAGGCAGGGCTAAGCCATCACTGTGTACTTTTTTTAAAAAACATCTCATCTTAAACTTTCAGATCAGGTTCAAATGAGCAAAATTAAATATTCAAACCAATTTGTGAAAACTTTCAAAAAGTGCAAATTGAATATTGGGTTTTCCACTCAATCAGGTAGTACCCTCAATATGGCATATTCAGCTTTGTGTAGTTCAATCTCTTCCTTTTAAATCCTGAAGTTAGAAAAATTTAAGTGTATGACTGAACAGAAACTCACAATTGTAAAATTTCTAAAATGCATATTTACATAGAATATTCTAGATATGTAGCAAAATTTCAGCTGAAAAATCACTGTGCTGAGGAAGTGCTAAACACTCTGTTCTGGAGTTGTCATAGGACATTAGGGGAAATATGCATATTAAATGATTTTTTAAAAAACGTTTAGTTTCTCTAAAATAGTATGAAAGCCATTTTTCATTTTATTCTTTTAAAAGGAAGTCTGATTTCAGTCCAGTGACGTTAAATATATTAAAAATATTGCTTAGCTAATATTGAAAATGTCAGGCTAAAGGAGTAAACTGGCAGGCCAGAGTTCCTTTCAAAAAGGAAAAACATGGGTGAGACTTCTTCAGGTTCAGGGTAGAAGCCTGGGGAGAAATGTAGAGACCCTTCTACTTGGGCTGGTGGGAATTCTAGAAGATTAGAGTTGGAAGAGCCCACAGGAGGTCTAGTCCAGGGCTAGGCAACCTATGGTGCGTGTGCTGAAAGCAGCACGTGAGCTGATTTTTTTCAGTGGCATTCTCACTGCCCAGGTCCTGGCCACCAGTCCAGGGGATACTGCATTTTAATTTAATTTTTAAATGAAGCTTCTTAAGCATTTTTGAAACCGTACATAACTAATATTTACTGTACATACAATAGTTTAAAGACTTATAGAAGGAGACCTTCTAAAAATGTTAAAATGTATCACTGGCACGCAGAACCTTAAATTAGAGTGAATAAATTAAGACTCTTGCACACCACTTCCGAAAGGTTGCCAACCCCTGGTCTAGTTCAACCCCCTGCTCAAAGCAGGACCAGGACCAAACACAACTAAATCATCCCGGCCAGGGACTTGTCAAGCTGGGCCTTAAAAACCTCCTAAGAATGAAGATTCCACCACCTCCCTAGGCAACCCATTCCAGTGCTTCACCACTCTCCTAGAGAAACAGTTTTTTCCCTAAAATCCAGCCGAGACCTCCCCCCACTGCGATTTGAGACCATTGCTTCTTGTTCTGTCATCTGCCACCACTGAGAAGGTATTGGGATTTGTGCCAGGGTGCTGTTCCTGAACCTGGTTGGGTGTACTTTGGGGGTTGAGAGATGGGAGACCAAAGATGTAGACTTACCTAGTAATTTTCCCCAGAAGCACTATGAAATTAACACTGTTTCCAGGGTTATGAAGAATATCACTGAAACTGATAATGTAACTTCTCAAAGTTTGTCCCTTCATATTAGGAAGACTCTCTGCAATCATGAAGGCTTTCTCTGGAATCAAATGGGCAGAAACTTACTTTAAAGTATCAAAAGGCTGTTATTTTCAAAAATAGGAACCTAAATTTGGGGTCTAAATCACTTTACTTAATTACCTAAATATAGAATTAAGCTGTTAACTTGAGACTTCGAAAAAATCTTGGTGGAGGAGGGACTAAAAATCTTGGTCTAAATTCTGCTTTAAAAAAAATTATTTTAGCCTCTCTTGATCACTGGGGAAGGTTTCCACTTTTCATGGGTTAAGAGTTCTAAAGCCCTGAGAAAGACCTTGCCTGAGACCTCTAGAGCTTGTGCCTTTAAAGTTTAGTGGTAAACACAATTGGAATGACTAAATCATGTCTTAAGAGACTTCAAAACAGAATCCTTGCTTGTTGCTCTAAATAAGTATTTTATAATGTATAAATATTATATTCCACATGCCTTACTGGGGGGAGAAAACAGAGTATTACTACAATTTATCCATTAGACCTGTCTTAAGTTTAGAGTCAAACAATTTTTTAACTAATTGTGTTCAAATTTATGGGTAAATAGGAGCAAAATTTGCTGCAGTTAACCCAAAGTAAAGGTGATTTTTATAGGTATAATTTAGTGAAAGTTAAAACAAGGTTTTGACTACACAATTTTTTAAATTAAGTAGGTTGCACTGACTGCATCTCCTATTATAAAATTAACTGAAAATTATATGGAAAATCTTTGTTCAATGTGTACAGTTCATTAATCAAAGCTGAGAAACTAAATGGCTTGTGACCTTGCTGTAGCGACTTTGAGGTCACTCATGTAATTTTATTTTAAATTTTTGCACATAAAACCCTCTTAACAATTTGGGCAATCACTTTCCTGTTTTGAAAGGAGGTGGAATTATTAACACAGCTGCTTTTTCATTTTCGGTGGACTCTTCCATGTAGTGTTACCTTATCAGAAATCTTCTTGTGTATAGTTTGAGGAATAGTGTTTTGTAGTTTCAGAGCAAGCACAAATAATTTCTTAATGACATGCAAATATAGTTAGTAGCTGTTATTTTTTTCGCCTTCTCTTTTCAGAAGAATCAGTGAACGTTGATGTTTTTGCCCTTTTTTAAAGGATAGTTGAAGTCCTTCAAATATTAAGCAACTGAGTTTGCATAAACTGTAACTTTTGTGTGAAGTGGCGAAGTAGATGCATATTATTGGATCAGATTTTACTTTCTAATCTCACCTTGTTAACCGAGAATTGAGTTAAGTCACTCAACTCTTTCCTTCTAAAACTCTGTTGGTCCCTTGGCTCTATTGTATTAATCCAGATCGAAGTAGGATAAGTTTCACCCTGATCACTGTTTTTGCAATTAACTTTGACAATCAGGTACCTTTGCTTGAATTCAGTTAAATTTGTAGCAATCTGATACATAATGTTGTTTAACATACAGTTCAATGTATTTTCATTAAGTTAAGAAAAAGGTGTTTCTGCTGCTTCATAGCCAGTAGAGGGAGCACAGATAAAACTCTTCCCTAAGTAGCAGTGTCCATATCATTGAAGATTATACACAAGATTGTTTGTCACGGATTCCATGACTTTCTGTGAATTCTGCAGCAGCCTATGTGGCTGACCACAGGGCTGCCCAAGCAGCGGGATCCGCTGATCAGGCAGCCATGAGGACAGCAACATCGGCTGTCGCAGGATCGGCTCTGCAGCCAACTGCTTGGGCGGCCTGGAACCAGGCAGTTGGCCATGGGGACCACCCGAGCAGTGGTCCCAGGAGCAGCCAGAGCATATAGGAACCTATATGGGCATATGAGCATATGTAGGCATATGAGCATATATAGGCATATATGTAGGCATATGAGCATATAGGAACCTATATGGGAAAAAGACCCAAAAATTGGGACTGTCCCTATAAAATCAGGACATCTGGTCATCCTAGAGGGTACAGTACACTATTCTCTTAAGATTTGAACCTGCTTATGTAAATTCATTGCCTGAATTGTTCTGTCCCCTAGTTGCTATTTACTCCTGGGGAATTCTGTGAACAATACTTGAAAATTCTGCATATTTTATTTGTCAAAATCACACACTATAACTATACCAGTTTCAATTATTTTGGTAATTTTATTTTAAAACCTGTCCACAAATATGTCTGTAACAATACAGATAACCAAAAAAATAATCCGGAAATATTTTTTGACAAATAGATTCCTTACTAGGCATATCAATATAAAACTTTAACACTGAAAAAAGTCACTAACTAGTCAGCATTTTCTAAGCACTTGAAAGTTAAGTTACAAAGTGGCATGGAGATAGCCGAGGAAGGGCTGTATAGAAGATTCAGCAGGCAGGTTCTTTTTTAGCCTTGGAGCAAAACTAGGTTCTCTGAAGAATTTGCTGCCAGCAGCAGTGTATGATCTGATTGGCAGCCTCCTATATATTCTCTCCTCTCTCCAGCAGTAATGAATTTTGCAGGTGCGGGCAAGTGGGGAGGAGGGACCTTGCCCCATCTCTCCTGTGTTAGTGGCAATTTCAGGTCTCAGAAAAAGTGGGGAAGAAAATTAGCATCTGCTTTCTCTTCCTATCAGCTGCATGCCTGTATTTTCCATTAATATCAGACCTCTACAGTGGAGTTGTTACTCTCCGTGAGTCACCTGTGGAATGTGGGTTTTTTCCCCTTTTTCTTCCTGCTATTCCAATTCCAGGCTAATGTCAGCAGTTTGGGAAACATTCTTCCAGCAGCTGTCTGAGAATTGTGAATTCAAACGGTATATTTGTGCCCAGGTTTGACCAACTTTTCTTTACGTAATGATGATAGGATTATGACTTTTCAGCAGGAAATGTTGCAGGGATTCAGATTCATCTGCAGTTTGCACAAATATAATCCGGAAACCCAGATGAGATGGAAATAGTCCGTTTGCAGACCTTAAGGGGCGAATGCCTGGCTAAATCCCAGGTGCCCTAGATTAGAAGGGAACTGGGAGTGAAGGCTCCAGCATGGCATTAGGGAGTGTACAGGCCACTGACTGTATGGTGTTGGGGGGATCACCCAGAAACCTCCCTTATCCGTCCAGACATGGACTTGGTGGTGAGACTGCAGCTGACCGTGGCACAGTGCAAGTGCCAAGCCTGCCACACACTTGTCCCAGAAACATTTAGGAGCCCTTCCCTTGTACTGGGTACACCACAATAGCAATAGTCTTGCTTGCAGCCCCGCTGCCCCTCAGATGATTTGTCTCTCCCTTGGCTGCTCCTGATGCCCAAACCAACACACCATCTTGGGACTGCTGCTTCGGAGGGGCATGTGACCCTTTCCACAACATAGGTGAATAAAGAGAGGATCTAGGGAATTAAGACCTGCCAACCTAACTTCAGTATATGGAATGAAACTTTAATTCTTAAACAATTGGTTTATAAGCACCTAGAGCAGTGGTCACCAACTGGTCGATCAAAGACGATCTCACAGAAGAGTGTGATCTCCGGAGGTGGAATGTGGCTCCCTCTAAGGCAGACTCCCTGCCTACCCTGGCCCCACACCACTCCCGGAAGTGGCTAGGGCAACTCCACGGTTAGACTAATAAAAATACAGTATCAGGTATTCATGTGCTACCATGAGCACTAATACAAAATTCAGTCTTCTGGTGGCCCATCTATCCTAACAACTTAGTAGCATATTATATTGTGATTGGGCCTGTAGGTCCCTGTCAGGACCCCACTCAGCTAGCTACAGGAAAAATAAATTTATTTATTTTCTGTCTTAGGTTCTTGGCTCTTCAGGGCAGGGACTGTCTGCATTTTAAGACGTTGGAAACACTGATTAACAGTTTTCATTTAAGAATCATGGTTTGCCTATACACTTGGGCAGTATGGGAACACAGAATGAATTGTTTTGTTCCCTTAAAGTTAAGATTGGCATACATTTATGGCTGAGATGGGCATTAAGATCTAAATCCTTATTTTCAGTTTAGCACATAGTTTTTTAAAAAAGCACTCTGGGCTGCCATTCTTAATATATTGGGTCTAGTGGGGTGGTTTCTTGTTGCATTTTTGCACAGCCAGAGAAGTGAAATATTGCAAATCATCATCAGGCATAGACCGTGACTATAAATTTTAGTTGTCTACACAACTCCTCAGAGAAAGGAAAGTGCTGCAAAAGTTTACCCTAGGAATAAATCTGTGGGGTTTTGGAACAAAAAGCACTGCCATCTCCGGCTTCAGAAAAGGCAAAACTCTTTACTTTTTCAAACTATCTTATGCTCTCTTATAACTCCGATGGGAGAAAACTTGTGTTTGCTTTGTTGCCCCCTTGACTGATTTTTGCCTTGTGCTTCACCTAGAGAGTTGCATTGAGAACAGCATTGTTCTTTTAGGATCCTGTCAGTCCTCTCCCACAGATTGTAACATTAAATCAGAGAACTGGTCTTAACTCTCCCTTCACAGCTTCTAGTTATCTGAGGAACATTGGAGGGAAAAGCTGACGAGTAGATCAACATTTTTTTAAAAGGCTGTATTCATACAAACATACTTAATAAAAAGGTAAGATGAATGATGGGCAAATTTTCCTTAAAATTAAGGAAATATAATTGCTAAAGGAAGGTGTGATATTCTTGGAGACTGAAGAGCTCGAGTTAAAACAAATACGAACAGATCATGGACAATGGTAGTGCAAACCTCTGACTGTCTAATGTGCATGAAATCTGATTTTGAGCAGACCACATCTGTGGGATGAGGGACCAATTTACTTTCTACACAATAATTTGCCTTTTTGGAGTACTCACATGAGTCAAATGTGACTTGTGATAGACTCCCATGTATGAAGCAACTGACCTCAGTGTTTCATATAAGCCACCATTTGGTATATAGAGCACCTACTCTACACTAGCTTGACCTAGATAAAAATTGGCAAGGTAGCAGTGCTGAAAGAATCTTCCCCATCGCTCCTTTATTGTGTTTAAATAGAATGTTTTCTGCTTACCCAGTATGTCTCAGGAATGAACCAATGATATACAGAATGGAATGGTCCTGTAATGTAGTACCTGTTGTAGGCAAGGCCTCCCATCATTGCTATAAAATCATATAGAAAGTTTTGCCAGATGTCCAAAAAACACATTTTAATGATTCCTTTTATTAATTGTACTGAGTTGTGTTGCTAGGCCATTAAAGCTTTCCTTCAATATTCAAACACAAAAGGCTTTGTTGTTGCAGTTAAAAGTAGGTGGGAGGCTGAAAGAAGAGGAATTTAGTGGTGTCTTGTCTGTGAAACAACACTTAACTTTTCTGTGCTTCTCTGCTTGCTATGTATTTGAACACAAAGATTGGAGTGGATTGAAGTGTTGGCCTAACTCTCTCTATTACCGGTATGTATATTCTATAGGTTTAAGAAAATCTACGAAGAAGCGCAGCGAATCACCACCTGCAGAGCTCCCCAGTTTGCGGCGGAGCACACGGCAAAAGACCACGGGCTCCTGTGCTAGCACCAGGTAAATCTTCTATTCAGGATTATGAGCTGTGAATAACTATTACTGCAGTTGATCCGAGAAAGCTTGCACCTTCTGTTGATGGTGAAATTTATACCAACATAGAAGTGTGTGTGGAGTTTGGCATCCTCCTTCATAATGCTACTGACCTCTAGTTACCAAGCAGGGAAGGACTACCATATAATAGGCTAGCTCAGCAAATTGGTGACAAATGTACAATTGTGTTCTGAGTCTGAGATGGGGGAAGGTTATTTAAGTGGGACACACGTCAAGGTCTCTTCCATACTTTTTTAAAGAAATCAGTGGCATGCAGCTGTTTCTGGAAGACATTTTGATTTGAAGAATAAAGCTTGCAAGCTATAAGTCAGTTTGTCTTTAGAAGGTGGTTAGTTTTATCAGAAAGGCAGGTGATCATAAAAACTTGCTAGCCAAGCCAGAGTAATAGTAAACTACAATTTTATTATTTTTATTTATTATTTTGCAACTGCAAATCAGTTTGATTTCCTTTTAGGAGGAAAGGAGCCTCTGTCTAAAAGAAGCTCTTGTTAATCATGCAAAATGCAACATGAGTTTAAGAACTGTCACCATGCTTAACACTGTTCAGTCACTAAATATTACGTTTAAGAGCTTTTTTAATATACTGTGCAACTGCAAGCCAAAAAACCTAATCCAAGATTCAGGCGTTAACATCTGCACAATAAACTTGGGTCTGGGAAGTCTTGGGGGTCTCTTCTCAGGGAAATATCTCAAACATGCACAGGAAGCTAGGTTGTGTGGGGTGTTTTTTAAATATACTGTGCTAGTTTATGGTTTCACCAACAACCCTGTAGTCACTGGATAACTATATCACAAACTTTGGTTGATGCAAATGACACTGGCATAAAACTGTTGATGTTAGTATATTGGTTGTCCCCTTGCGTTGTCACTGTCCACTCACTAAGAGTGTTTGTGTCAATGCACCATGCAGTGCATCATGGATAGGTATTGTAGCATACAACTTGTCATCATCCAGCACACTCTTTTGGGAAACTTTGGCAATGCATGTGTCTTGTTTTTGGGGTGCAGTTCAGACCAGCGAGGTTCCCACCTCCTCCCCTTTAGCTCTGGGTGCCTTAAATGCTCTGCTGCACTAGCTCCCCGTCTGGCTGCTCCCAACCGGCGTACAAATGAGCCCTAAGTGTCTGATGCCAGCAGCCTGCTTGTTATGCCATAGCTAGGGCCCTTCCAATTTTACGGTCCATTTTGGTCAATTTTCCAATCATATGAATTTTAAAAATAAAAACATTTCATGACTATTAAATCTGAAATTTAATGGTGTTGCAATTGTAGGGGTCCTGGTCCAAAAAGGAGTGGGGTGGGAGGCCGCAAGGTTATTGTAGGGGGGGGGGGTGTTGCAGTACTGTTACTTCTGCCTTCAGAGCTGGGCAGCTGGAAAGCATCAGCTACTGGTCAGGAGCCCAGGTCTGAAGGCAATGTGCTGCCAGCAGCAGCTCAGAAGTAAGGATGGCAGGGTATGTTGTCGCCGTCCTTACTTCTGCGCTGCTGTCTGCAGAGCTGGGCGCTCAGTAAGCAGCTGCCGCTCTCTGGCTGCTCAGCTCTGAAGGCAGCAGACCATGACCCCTCTAACGTAACCTTGGGACCTCTTTGCAACTTCCTTTTCGGTCAGGGCCCTCAGTTTGAGAAATGCAGCTCTCCCCTATACTATATAGATTTCATGGGGTAAAAGCACACAAGATCAGATTTCACAGGAGGAGAGCAGATTTCATGGTCCGTGATGCGTTTTTCATGGCCGTGAATTTGATAGGGCCCTAGCCATAGCCATACTCCAGTCTCTTTCAGCATTGGCTATTACTAGCCAAGTGATACCCCCAGCCCACCCCAAACATACCTCAAGGCCTGAATTTCACCCCAAACTCTGTCCTGACATGTCCAGCTCTGTCCTCATACATTCAGAAGAGTAATGAGATTCATTGTTCCTTCAAAGAGACATAAGCACTGTTAACATCTGTTTAAGCAATAAGCAATCACTTTAACTCACATGCAGCATTAGATTGGTTTAGATTAAAAGTAAAACAAGTTTTATGAACAAAAAGTTTTTAAGTGAGTTCAAGTACAAGGGATAAACGCAAGTAGCTACAAGCAAATAAAAGTAAAAACCACTTTCAAGTAGCTAAGACAACAAGCTATAGTTTTGATTCAAGGTAGGTTTCTTAGTGTTCTTTCTAGCCATGGGTGACTTTCTCTCAGTCAGGATCTTCTACAGAAGTTCAAGGTGCTGGTTTCCCTTTTCTTCCTAGGTGAAAGATCTTTCCCTAAGCAGGTTTCTCATCTATGTTCAATTCCCACAGACTTCAGCCCCCTTGGTTGAGGGATCCATCTTTCTCTGCTTGCAAGAGCTCTGGTCCCTTGTATTTGTCCAGTGATGGATGCCAAGATGACTACTTCTCTCTTCTTACATCTTTCTAAAGTCACTGTTTAGTCCTCTGGATGATCTCACTCTGTTCTTCCCAGTCTATGGACCCCTATCCTGTTCATTCATATATAAATAATGTCCATTATTTGTGTTCATACCTTGCTTAATTCCATTCGTGAAGACAGGAAGATAGACAAGTAGTGAGTGCTTTCAGTAGCACTAGACATTCTGCTGCATATGTTGTGAAATAATAAAGATGAGTTATTTACCAGAAATAGCTTCTTATTTCAGACGAAACCAGAGAAAAAATGTGGAATTAAACATTTACAATAAACTTTTGGAAACAAGTTAATAGTACAGAATTTAAAAGGAGGAAGGAACATGCATGTTCATTTTGGCTACACATGCTACCTGAGAGCACCCTGGTTGCAATACATGTGAAACTGTGGTTCTCCTTACTGTTCTGTGACGTGGAGTGGTTGGAGTAAGGATTCCATGTGGATGTTTTGGGGGGTGTAGGGAGATGCTAAAATGGATTTCTCCATTGACTGACTGCAAAGGGAGGTGAGCCTGAGATTGGATTTGTAGGGCAATGAGAGTCTGAGCATTTGTTTGCTTCTGGGTAAGCGCCATTATGTCCTGATGCATCTCACTCTTGACTCCTGGGCCTTTTTTTCTGTACACTCTTTCCCTCTCCATACTGTCTGCAGTAGTCATCCTTCATGCCCTCTGTTTTCAGTCCAATGTAGCAGCATCTTTTCAGAATCTCAATGAATATATCCTGACGTGCTCCTTTCTTTATTGTGGTCGGGCATTCTGCAGTTGTGGAGTGGAAACTCTTCAGGGCCACAACAGCAGCAGTGATAGATAAAATCCAAAGATATATGTATAGTTACAACAGGATGTGAGAGTTAAGTTTCAGAACTTCCTTCCTTTGGTCCCCTAATGTTTTTAAACACAACATGGTTGTTGACACTTCAGCCTTGGAGTGCCTGTGTACACCACCACTCTCCAGGCCCAGCCATGGAGATTATGGGCCAGAAAGGATGTTGGGGGGGCAGGGAGGAATGAGGAGAGTTGCTTGATTGCATGAAAAAATAAAGGCCCCAGTTTCCAGAGATATAGTGCAGGGCAACAGCACTGAGCACTGGCATGATTTTCCACAGGCATTGGTGAGTTTAGCTGATATCTCACTCTTGTGGTAAGATGGGCAGAGAGCACAGCTGCTGTTGGTGTCCTGAAGCTGGCTGGAATTGTGCCGCTGGCCTGTTGGCTGCAGTGGAGTCTGCCAAAGTCGTCACCAACTGGTGTAGGAAAGTATCCAACCACAGAGGAAGAAATAAGATCACTGTCCCTAAAAACCTATGGGAGAAGATTGCAGAATACCTCCAAGGAAAATTTCATTACAATTTCTCAGAAGGATTCAAGGAACATCCTTTTTTATAAAATGAGGAAGACTTTGTAGCACCTTAGAGACTGACCAGTTTATTTCAGCATAAGCTTTCGTGGGATATAGCCCACTTCATCGGATACATAGAATGGAACAGAATGGATGCATTTATATACATGAATTCTGTGTGTGTATAGTACCCCATAGACTCTATAGAAACACTAATACATGTATGCCCATGACAACCGACCAGCTCAGTAAATGGCATGACTTTCTGCTCCCCCCT
This sequence comes from Sternotherus odoratus, assembly GCA_032164245.1. Lineage (NCBI taxonomy): Eukaryota > Metazoa > Chordata > Testudines > Kinosternidae > Sternotherus > Sternotherus odoratus. The sequence goes on from JAVMKO010000009.1 coordinate 26,835,238, forward strand.
AGGCCAGACAGACACCCCTCTCTGTGGCCCCTCTTTTATGCAGTGATACAAACAAATTACTCTTAAGATATAGTTAGTTATCAAACCTACCCCGCCGTACCTCCTGATTTGAACAAAATATTTTCATCCATCATCCCATCCTGTCCTCCCATCTTTGTTTTACTTTGGGTTGGTGTGTTCCTGTTCTATCCCCCAGTATTGTGTTTATGCCACACCTTTGTGTGTGTGTGTGTGGGGGGGGGGGGTACTTCTTCTGGAATGTGCACACATGAATACTCTGTGCCTAGTACATCTTGGAAATGCCTGTTTTGTTTTTGTTTTTTGCCAAGTTGCATGTACTGCAACGCAAGTGTCTGCTCTGTAACAGGGCCTCACTTTTGCTCAGAACCTGACTCTTGCTAACTTGGGTTTGTAGGTTCTCCCTACCATCTAAGGTCTGGGTATAAGATTCAGTGCAAAGTGTAACAGATCCAGTCAGGTGCCCCCTTCCAGCCACCCTCTGGACTACTGTGAAGGGGAAGCCAAGACTGTGCGTTCCTGGATTCCCAGGGGCTTGGGGCTCAGCAGGCTACAGCACTGGTCCCTCCTGTGGCCTCTCTGGCACATTTGCTGGACATGGACTGTCTGCTGCTCTTTCATGGAAGTGGGACTGTTCTTCCAGGAGTGCCAGAAGCTCCCTAGAGGTGGGGGAAACCCCTTTGCCTGAACTGTGGTCCCAACCCCTCGCTCCGCCTCTTCCCCCCAGAGGCCTCGCCCCCTGATCACTCCTCTCCATCTCCTCCTCCAGTCACTCGCCCTTAAGGCAGGAAAAGTGATGGGCTCATAGCCCCCTGCACCTCCCTGTTCTGGTACCCCTTTGCTCCGCCCACCTTCCCTAGGCCCCCAGGACCAGCACTGATCCCCAAGATATCTCAGGTGCTTAAATATACCCTCTCCCAGATCTCCAACCCATTTAATTCCCTTCAGAAGCACGCAGTAGTTGTGAAGCACACAACACACATCAGCCACTTTGCCCAGAGTCTAACACAACTGTTTTTTTACTTTAGCATATTTTAAGTCTAAGAAAGTACAGTTCAGACACACCAATAACTGCAATAACCCCTGTCCTTTGGGATACTGGGGAGGGGAGTTTCTCTTCCCAGGAAGGCTGGCAGGCATGGTATCCCCTGCCTCATGTTGGGTGTTACATGCTGGATGACTTCTCCCTCATGGAGTTCCTTTTCCCAGCTTCTCTGATCTTGCTCTCTACTGCCCATTGCTTCCTCTTGGAATGCAGTTACTCTTTTGCATAATTTTTGCATGGTCAAAGCATAGTCATTAACATTAAGTGCCTCCCCGTTGTCTTCAATCTAGAGAATATTTGGTGCGTGTCTTGTCATCAGTGGTGGATCCATATACAGTGAGGTATTTATGATACGGCAAATTTTCATGGTAACATTTCATCATAACTCAAGAGTGCCAACCAGAACTGTTAAGTTCTATACACATTTTCCCAAATTGCCACTCAAGGCTCATCTCCTCAGTCCCTCAGAGAGTCCTTCAGCAAAACCAGGGAAGATCACGCTTGACACTCCTGATATTTCTAAGGTTAAATGCAAGGAAGAAAAAACACTACTCAAGAAAAAGAAAACAAAATACCCCAGCTCCTTCAAAACCTGTTGTCCGGTCACTGCTGTGTGTCCTATGAAAACACACCGAATGGATGCATTTATATACACACACAGAAAGAAAAAGAAAGAAAGGGAAAAAAACCAACCTTGTGCATTAGCATACCAAATCTAAGAGGCTAGGTGTGCTCACCAAACTGGGCAATTAGGAAAAGGCATCTCAAAAATACATGAGGTTTTTAAAGGTGTGGGGTGGCTTCAGGTCTCTGTGGTCCCTTGGCAGTTGAGGTCACAATTGTGACTAGAGCATCAGTGTCCAGCATTGTGGGACAGCTGCTGGAGGACTGTTAGGTCTTGTGGTATCTATGCTTACTCTGCATTGACCACAGTAGGTCGACCATGGCTCAGTACTATTCAGGGTGGTGGTGTTACTGTGTTGCCATAAGGGGCACTTATATTGACAGGAGTGAAATGAGTATAGACACATGTGCAACTAGATCAATGCTAGGTGACCTAAGTAGACCTAATCTTATAGTGTAGACCAGGCCAGAGTCAATGAACCTCAGATTTGTGCAAGATGAGAAATCAGGTACTCAGACATAATAGAGTTGGAACCTGGGATAGCTACTGGTATCAGATGGCAAATATACATTTTATGTTTTTTGGAATGTTGGGGTAAAAATCTAAACTGGTTAGCTTGAATTTAGAGGGTGCATCAATAAAGGCTGCTTGCTTGTCATGCAATCCAAATTTAGATAAAATACTTTCTGGTATTATGGACTGCATCAACTGCAACTTTGAGCTAGCTGTTTTTGATCTGTTTATCCAGAAGTAAAATTCTACTGTGTTTGAGATTCAGAATTTAAAAGTCCCATTAAGATGGTGACAGCTGTGAGCTGTTCCTCACTTTGAGGCAAGTTGGTTATTTAAAGGTATCCGCCATGTAAGCCAGAGTATTTGAAATATACAAGTCTCATTTAGCTATAACCAGAAAGTTATGCTGGAACATGCAGAAATGATACGTCCTAGTCCTTATGTCAAATTTATAATTGTGGATGGAAAATGTGATGGGGAGGAGGAAGCATTTTAAGCCTGTAGCCAAAGCTATAGAATAATTAGATCTATATACTTGAAGCTGCCATTGTATGTACAAATGCCAGATTAGTTTCTGTAGCTTGGCCAATGATCTTGTGATATCTATATTTGACTCCACAATGGTCCATTGTGGCAGGATACTCCTAGTCCATCTGTTAGTGAATTTCACACAGGTATTGAGGAGGATAGAGTGCCTTTTGTCAAAGATTGCAGCTAAAATTACACTTAAACACCATCAAATCTGCAACAGATGACTGCATACATATTTTAACAAAGCTTTTAACCCCTAGGCTACTTGATTTACCATGAATTGTTTTTAGTCGGAGACTTATTCTCATTCTCCTATAACACTGAAATGGGCTCAGCAAAATAAACTTCTGATTTCACACAGATAACAAATGAATGATGCGAATATAGACGCTATTTAACCTTTTCAGGCTATTCTCTACCAGAGATGATGGGACTAGTAACATTTCTAGGCATACTGTTACAGAACATGCCCCAGTTTTTCTTTGAAAAGTCTTTCTGTACCAGCGTAATGGGCAAGCAATCCTAAATGTCTGTCCATCTTAAGTTTCCTTCTGCATTAATTTTCTTATTCAAACTTAGCCAAGAGAACACATCTGAATTACTTAATTTCTCATTATTCCTCTGTATCCTCAAAATTACATTAAAACCTGCCATTACAGACATATCTGCAACTATTGCTTATCTGAAATTTAAGCCTTCAAGCAAGTAACTAGGGAAATGTCAAAAGTTTTTTTTATATCTCTGATAAAATTTCAATTTTTTTTTGTAGCTAAGCAATGTCTAATCTAAACTTTTAAAGTTCTTTAGGCGAAAAGAACAAAGCTTGTTAAATTGGATTAGATAACTTCATTGGTAGGCAGCCATTTTTCTAACACTTTAGGAAAAACTCTGAAGTGTGATACTACGCTGAAAAATTATGAATTTGGCATCATCTTGTTTAGTGTATTCTGAATTCAGACAAACACCTAGATCCTGTTACAACTACCAGTGTAGCAAACTACTCTTGCCTCTGAAAGTATGAATTTCTGACTCCTACACTTTCCAATTTTTAATTTTTTTGAGACAATCAGCAAAACCAGTTGCATTTTTTTCTTTCTTTAAAAAAATAATCCTTAAAAATGGTGACAATCTAATACATCAGGATGCTGTCATGGATGCTCTGGAACAGTTTTGAATCAAACTAAGGAAGGGCCCTTTTCAGTATGACAACCCCTCGGCACGCTTTCACTAGGCTAAGCCACTTTGGCTTCAGTGCCTCCTGGGACCAAACTCTGAGCTGTCAGCATCCTTGTTCCATGTCAGGAGCTCTTCATAGTGAGTCTACTTGAATAGGACATAGTACACTCCTCCTCCCCCCCTCCCCCCCACAAAGCTGAGTCATGCACTCCCAAATTCCTCAGTCAGCAGCGACTCTCAGCCAGCGTCGTAAAACAAAGGGATTTATCATCTGAACACAGTGTAGAAATATTTGTTGGTAGCCCAGAAACCAGAAAATCACTGCTAAGTCTTTTTTGGTCACACCCAGAGCCCTGGTTCTCCCCCAGAGAGCTCCAAAACCGGAGAGCCACCTGCTTCCAACAATCCACCCTATATCATGCCCATTTGTTCCTCCTCCTGTCCTATGTTGTCTTTTCCTAGCAAAACAGGTCACCTGGCCTCCACCTCAACTTTTTATTCTCCAACTTGTTGCAGCTGGCTGGCTTCTTGCAGCTGGGTGACACTCCTACTTTTGTCCTCTGAGTCTCTACAAATATAAACCACCTTTTCGTCCACCTAGGTAAACATGCAGCACACACTACTCATGCAGACATATTAAGAAAATTCACATTTAGTCACAGATGTGTGCTCAGTTATCTGAACTCAAATGCTAGTGCTGGTCAGTTATTAAGCATAAGTTTCAAAATATCAAGATTTCAAGTATTCACTTGTTCTGTCTATAGCATTCTTCACTATATATGTGTAAATGTGGATACCAAGAATGTACAATGGATGACCTTGCATTCAGGTCCACTTTAGACCAAAGCTGAAGAATGTTCAGGGAAATAGCTATGAATGTCAACATTTCTTTAGAATGCTCCATACTGGTTCTTGGTTTTTGAGTGGTCTTGTGTTAGGTAAGAAACTTGTGTCCATTTAATTAGTAGTACCTGGAGCTTTACTCATTATACTTGCCTTCCTAGTCGGCGAGGCTCTGGCCTGGGCAAAAGAGGAGCAGCTGAAGCTCGCCGACAGGAAAAAATGGCTGATCCTGATAACAACCAGGATGGAGTTAATTCTTCAGCTGCACGTACAGATGAGGCTCCACAAGGAGCAGCAGGTAAGCAGAAACATACACTTTGCAACACTTTGTCTGGTGCTCTGGAAAACATTGACATAAACCTTAAAGTATCGGGCTTCGTTTTCCCCCCCTTCCTCTCCCCACCCCCCGCAAATAAGTATAGATGAATTCTTAATGTCGCTTCTGGATGCTGGCTGAGCAGAGCGCTACTACTTTTGAAACTCCGGTGTTTAGTTAGTTGTATTCAGAAGCCTTTTGGTTGTGTGACGCAACTTTGAACTCTTCTCCAAACTACTGTACTAGTAATGTTACTGTTTGTTATCCATCATATAGAAACATAAGTTCTGTAGCTTGTCAACTAGCACACTCTAACCAGCCAGTACTGTAAAAGGACAGACTCTCGTAGTAAAGATCTTTTGGTTACCTTGTGGTGATCAGTTGTGAAAGTGTTTTGTACCTGTGTATTCTAGCTTTATAGGACCTATAGAAAAAAATGTATTTTTCCCAATAGTCTTGGTCAGTATCTAAATTGGCCTTTCTGCACTGGTCAGTTGGTGATTTTTTTTCTCACATTGAAGAGTACCTTATTCCCCAAACAGTCTTACTGAAATAATTGCAGAGTAACTGACAGGGCCAGATTGCTTATATTGAACAAATTCAGCACATCCGTTTATTTCAATTCTCCAACAACTATGTTGCCTTTTTAGAAAAAGCTTTAAAATGTTCAGGGTTGAAAATAAGTTATTGACTGCTTCAATGCAGTGTGACCAGTTGGATTACAGTAAAACCCTGATTTAACGGACTTCGGATGAAACGGACAAAATTTATGAGCAAGTCCGATGCATCCCAAATCCGTTTTCCGGGGGCTCGCTCCCGGCTGCTGCCCCGACCCTGTGGCGGGCGGGCTGCTGCTCCTACAGCTTTTTTTTTATTATTATTATTTTTTATTTATTAAATAACGGACTTTTGGATTTAACAGACACCCCCTCGCCCAAATTAGTCCGTTAAATGGAGGTTTTACTGTACTTAAACTGAATTCACAGACTTGAACTTTCAGACACACATGCACAACACTGCGTCAAGTACTTGTTTCAGAAGTACAATTAAATCTTCTGTATAAGATTTAGCGAAAATACCCGGCGTTGCTCGGGTCAGTCGGAGGTGGGGAGGGGGCAGACAGCTGAGTGAGTGTGGGGTCCGTTGGATGGGGGCAGAGAGCAAACCAGACACCCCCACCTCACTTACCCCTCAACCAACCCAGACTCACATTTTCACCCCCCCACCCAAACCCAACACCCCCACCTTGCCCCCCCACCAAACCCAACACCCCCTGACCAACCCCAACCCCCACACTTCACCCCTCACCCACCCAGACACCTTCCCAATCCACCCCCCCTCCCCGACCAAACCCGACACCCCCACCTCACTTACCCTCCGACCAAACCCAACTCGGGTCCGTCGGAGGGGGGGAGGGGGCACAGAGCTGAGGGATTCCAGGGTTCCGTTGGAGGGGGGAGGGGGCACAGAGCTGAGCGAGTGCGGTGTCTGTTGGAGGGGGTATTATGCCATCATAACTATGTCACAGAGAACAGCAGCTGCCCAGCTGCTGTGATTGGCCTTTAAATAATTTCACCCCTGGGGGGCGTCAGAGGTGAGATTTGAAAAATTTTCGACCCTTACGGTCATTAGGACCCCAAGACCTCGAACTGTACCAAATTTCAAGTCTCTAGCTCAAGCAGTGTGGAAGGAGTAAGCATACATCCGTGCATACATACACCATTTGACTTTTATATATATAGATGATGCAGAAACCCTAGAACTTGCATAGGTGTTGTCACTATTATTTTTTGTAAGAATATCACTTAAATGAATCCGTTAAATCTTAGAAGCCTAGTCCAATGGCTGCTGAAGTCAGTAGAGGTTTACTTTTCAATTTAAATAGAAGCAGCATTAATGTGTCTAAGATTTTTTTCAAAAGAGTATTGGACAAGTTAGTGTTCCTCTAAAATTATTTTTTTTTTCTTTAGCATCTAGTTCTGTTGCGGGTGCTGTAGGCATGACCACTTCTGGAGAAAGTGAGTCAGATGATTCTGAGATGGGAAGACTACAAGGTAAAAAGCTTTTACTAGGCGTATATGGTGGGTTGATACCTGTCTATATGTACATGGTGTTATACAAACCTAATTCTGATATTTTTATTTCTGCTGATACCATTCAAAAAACCTACTATTTCCCCTCACCCAGTGAACATGCTATTTTGCCTACTGTAATTATGCATAATGTAGTGGTAGAAATTGTGGTATAGTAGGCACTCAAGAATTTGGCAATACTAGAGCAGGCTGAACTTTGAGTGTCTTAACTGATGTAGACACTAGACCTTTTTGCAAGGCTTACTGATTTCCCAACACAATAAAAATCCTCTGCTTGGCTAAATATCTTTTAGATGAAAGGGAACACTTAATATGGAATACAGTTCACAAACTTGTTTATTCCTCAAATCTGTAAAGATGCTAATAGCTTTCAGTTTATAAATCATGAGTGCAAGTTGAGGTAAGCCTAGGACTCTTCCTTGTATCTGCTCTTAGATAAAGATGGAGTTTTGATTCTTCAAAACCCACCTGTATTCACAGGTTTTGACCAAATAAAATCCAGTTGTGCTAAAAAATATGCTTGCTTAATGCCTGGCTGCACAGAAATGAATGTCCTTTCAGAAACTGGCAACTTAACAATCTTAATTTAACTTCCCTGTCTTCTATAAACACTTCAACAGTCGTCTTCTACTTGGGTGCAAGGAATTGTAGTGGTTGCTTCCTCTGCAAATATAGATTTGGGGTAAAAATCTGGAACTTTTATTCTTAAATGCTGGAAGAGCAGGGGAAAAGAGCTATTGTTTGCTTGCTAACAGTTCCTCCAGCGTTAGGCAGATTGAGTCAAATATTGATTGTTAATCACTAACTACCCATTTGTAGCATTGATCAGCAATGTTCAAACTTGCTGCAGTTAAAATGAGAACCCCCCTATTTGAAGTCCACTCTCCAGACGAGAAAAACAGGATGACTTAATATAAAATTGTTAACAGATGTTCTGCCGCTTCTAGAAGTTTTTAGACTCTAGCAAGCCAGCTTCCCTAAAAGTTCACAACTCCATTTTCCATGCTTTCCTCTCCAGTCAGTCACATCTATTCCACTTCTCCTGTACAGCTATACAACTTGTTCTGCCCAATTCCCTTGTTTGTGCCATTGTGCTTAACTTTTTTTTTACCAATAGTTTTCATTCAGACTGGAACTACAGCCTACTATTTCTAGTATCAAAAATATATATATAAATGTTTATGTAAATACTTCTGAGAAACTGACATAATTCTGGAATTCTTCCTGAGTCTTTAACAAACATAATAAAGACTGTCTCTTCACAGTCTTGATTCACATTTGACTTAAAGCCTCACTTGAATAAAGGGTCACCTTGAAAGGTCAAATAGTTTTTGCTTTTATTGGTGTTAGGAGAAATCCATGTAGTGTCATCTTGTCTTTTTCTGTGTTCAATCTTCAAAACTCTAACTTTATAAGTTCATGAGACATAGCTACAAGGAAACATTTTATGAAAATGACTGTTTAATATCCTGTGTTTTTGTTTTTAGCTCTGTTAGAGGCTAGGGGTCTTCCTCCTCACTTGTTTGGCCCTCTTGGTCCTCGAATGTCACAGCTTTTCCACAGGACAATTGGAAGTGGAGCTAGTAAGTAAACTATATATCTTATCTGACTCAATTCTGTCAGCAGCTTTCAGATTGGTTAAACTTGACTACTAGTAAATCTAATGTTACCTATGTAAGGATTTAAATACAGCACATTTTTAAGGTTAAATCTAGTGAATAACCTTGGATAGTGTAAAGGAACTCCAGCTCACTAAAACTTAATTTTCTTCCCTCCTTCCTCCATAGTTGTGGAACATTGGCTACAAGCATTTTACTTATTTTTCTTCCATTTGAGAAGTGAAGTTTGACTTAATTTCCTTCTGTCCTTTTTTTTTTTTTTTTAATTATTATTTATTATTATTTTTTTAAAGTACCATCTTGTTTTTTCAGGATTTAGTTTGGCTTATATATACTTTTTTAACAAGAAGAAACTATTAATTGAATTGAAACAAAGATTATTTTTATGGCTTTTGAAAAGCCATACTCAAGACTAGGTTTTGAAGACTCTTTTGGGCTTGGCATCCCTAATGCACAATGGTCGTATGGGCTTGAAATCATTTTAGAGCAGTGGTTCCCAAACTGGGGTTTGTGAAATGTTACACAGCGGTTGTGGGGGAGGAGGGGGAAATCCCTAATGGTGGACAGAGCTGTCTCTGGGGACCCCAGGCAGCACGTGGCCAGCAGCCCAGAGACCCCTAACTTTCAAGAGCTAAGCAGATCAAAGCAAGCATATCTATCGTGCTGAGGAGATTTCAACTTCAAGACTCCTTATAAGAAATAGAAAGGGAGGTGGATACTTTTTGCTGATTTTTAAAATTAAATAGGAATATAGTAGTGTGTTTATAAAATTGTGAAACACAAGTTTAAGCTTTGTTATAATGTGTGTGGTTTGCCTGGACAGCTCAAGACCTGAATGCTCGTGTAGAAAGAATTCTTTGAGTTGGGTTCTTAAATACCTTCATGTTGTTTCACATCTGATATTCCTTGATGAAACAGGCTTATTTAAAGTTATACAGCTACGAAAGTGAGATCTTGGGAGGGTGTTGCCATTTTCATAATGTAATAAAAATACTGTAATGATAAATAATAGTGTAAAAAAACAAATTTTATATATCACTACTTTTATAATTTTATACTCAATAAAGGAGAAAATCCCTGGATCCATTTTTAGGAGGGCGTTTGCGAGACTTGACATTTTAGCGAAAGAGGTTCACAGGTTGTTAAAATTTGGGAACTACTGTTTTAGTGGAATAATTGTACTTTTGAAACACAGGTCAGTGCTATCTGCAGGAACTACTAAGGACCAAATTCTACCCTCTTCTTCCCTCCACTTCAGTATACCTACAGTGCAGTAGCCTGGGATGATAACCTACCAGTCAAAAGAACTAGGAGAAGGCCCAGTTACTAGGCCTGCCAGCACACCACAACCAACAGGGGGATGTTGTCTGCCAGCTAGAACATTACACTACACATAAGAACACTACCCCAGTAGTGCTGCTTACTTCCTAAAGAAGTGGTATTTACCACCCACCACCTTAGCCATCCTGTCTTATGCTAGGTGAATTGTTCTGGTAATTTTAGCATAGTTGCTCCCCTATGCTCATTTCAGCTGCATGGCAAGAGAAGCTAAGAACAGAATGTGACTCTTTAAAAATAAATATCTGTGAAATCACAGAACACACAGAAAGCAAATTTGCTGCTTGGTAAGATAAGTGATCAGAGCATTAATTACCCTAAATATTTACAAGTTATAATAGATATTTACTTTCCTAGGTTCTAAAGCCCAGCAGCTTCTTCAGGGGCTCCAAGCCACTGATGAAAGTCAGCAGCTACAGGCGGTAATTGAGATGTGTCAGTTGTTGGTCATGGGGAATGAAGAAACATTAGGTGGATTTCCAGTCAAGAGTGTTGTACCAGCTTTGGTAAGGATCAAATTTGTTTATATATTTCTATGTGGAAACATAGAATTTTAAGCAATTATAGCAAAAGGATTCAATGTTTAAAGTAGAAGTACTCTTGAAACTTATAAATTTAGGAGGTATTTGGTAGCCTCTGCTTCATCTGGACTTGAAATAGCATTAAAGGCTTATGGTATCAACAAAATATTTTCACTTTCAACAACTTCCTCTAATCAGACAGTAGTTTAGTTAACAAACTACTGAACTCCTCTTCAATTTTAGGTCCCTTTGCTTCCACACTTCCATGCTAAATAGTAAAAGGAAAAAAATCCTATAGGTAAATCCTATACTCTTACAGATTTCTTTGGTATCTGTGAGACTTCTAATTGGAGTGTGAGCTGGCTGGAGAGAGGGAGGGCATTGTGCCCTTAAGGCTGGGTTGTCTGAGATTCAATGAGTTTATGTAGTCAGTATGGTGAGTACCCTTTATAGATTGACTTGTGGGGAGTATTTGATACATTGGAACTCTGTAAAATTTCATGTACGAGTTGCACTGCACAGAACTAGGAAGATGCCTTGAATATAGAGGTTAAGCACACCCCACCCCCAATCATAAATGCATACTTTGACAGGCCACTACAGCATTCTTCCTGAATTCTAATATGTTGCTGGGTACAAGCAGAGATGTCTGTGCAAATGGATAGCTTTCCATTTACATACTGGTACCCAGGAAAACTGCTGTGGTGCTCTGTCAAGGTATGTGAACATATATATAGGGTCTTATTACTCTTTTTCATCCAGGGTGTGTCTGTGCCTCTCTCCCCACACAACATATGATTCAAAAGCTAAATGTCTCCTTTTAGGGTTTATTAGTCTAATGCTTGTTGCGCACACTTTTTGGCTTCAATGGATTCCTCCCTAGTCTGCTAATACATCTTCCACCCATGTATGAGTGGAAACAGTCCTTCCATCCCTCAGTTGCAGGGGTTCTCTACAGTGCTTTCACTAGGATCTGTGAACAGTTTCTACAGAAGTCCTTGATCGTTCCTGGCAACCTTGGGCCTTTTTTTATGTAGGCCCATTCAAGCCCCTCCCTTGCTCTCATGGAAGAAGCCTAGTGGCCAAAATCGTTCTCCTTTAGGACTCCCAGTAGTACACTCCATGCTATCTTCCACATCGGGGTCTCCAAACTTTGAGATGAGGGCTATATTAGATTTTTGAAGGGGCGTTGTGGGTTGAAGCGACTGTGGAAAAAATTCAATGTATGCAAAATCCCCCCTTTGCTCCTCTAGCCACTACCGCGACACACTTCCCCCTCCCCCCCCGCTCCTCTGGCCACTGCCGTGGCAACCCCCTCTCCCCCCGCCCTTTACTTCTCTGGCCGGTGTTGCAGGGGCACTCACCCCTCCGGACATGAGGCTGCCGGCAGCAGCTCGCAGGGCAGTGGGGGGGGGGGGGGGGGGAGAAACAGCAGTAGATTCTCCACGTGCATGCTCAGCTGGACAGCGGACAAAACGAAGCTGCGGGTCGGATCCAGCCCTTGGGCCATAGTTTGGAGACCCCTGCTCTACATCTATAGCAGTAATACACTGAGGGCTTGGCTTTTATAGCTTACTAGCATAAGTGCCCGGCGCTGCTCGGGTCAGTCGGAGGTGGGGAGGTGGCAGACAGCTGACACCCCCTGACCAACCCCAACACCCACCCCTCACCCCTCACCCACCCCGACACCTTCCCACCCCCCGAAGCAAACCCGAAACCCCCACCTCACCCCCCCGACCGAATCCGACACCCCCACCTCACTTACCGTCCCACCAAACCCAACTCAGATCCGTCGCAGGAGGGGAGGGGGCCCAGAGCCGAGGGATTCCGGGGACCTTCGCAGGTGGGGGGGGCACAGAGCTGATGTAGTCCGGGGTTCCGTTGGGGAGGTGGGAGGGGCAGAGAACTGAGGGATCTCCGGGGTTCCGTTGGGGAGGTGGGAGGGGCAGAGAACTGAGGGATCTCCGGGGTTCCGTTGGAGGAGGGAGGGGTGAGCTGAGCGAGTGAGGTGTCTGTTGGAGGGGGGTATTATGACATCATCACCACCTAACTGCCAAGCTGATGTGATTGGCCCTGAAAGACTTTCACCCCTGGGGGGCGTCAGAGGTGAGATCCGAAAATTTTTCGACCCTTACCAGCATCTAGACCCCAAGACCCCTCACTGTACCAAAATTCAAGTCTCTGGCTCAAACGGTGCGGGAGGACTTCGCAGTCATACGTACATACATACACTCATACATACACCACTTGACTTTTATATATATATAGATAGGTATCCACAGGTGATCCTTGTGGCCTTCAAGTTTCATATTCCCTGGAATTAAATGGACTGTGGACCCATAATGGGTGTTAAGTTACACCGTGCTCTGGTATAGCATGGCTGTCATCTGTTATGATAGCATATGGGAATTCCAGTAAAACTGGGTCTTATTACAGTAAGCACTGTATAGACAAGTAACAAAGGCTATCCTTGCCCTAGAAAACTTTACAGTCTGGGTATCAAGATGGGCTGCAACAAGTGGACACATGAGTGGAAGTTGGATTGAGATGGATACAGTACCAATAAAATTATTTTAGAATGAAAGTAGAAGTCACAGCTCCTTGTTCTCTTGACCAAAGCCAGACAGGAGCGACTTGTGAGCAGTATGAGAGAGGTCGAGTTCACAGAACTTTAAAAGTGGATAAGTTGGCAGCTTTATGAATTTTGATGGCCTCTTTCCTGTGCATGTGGGTGACATGGGAGAAAATAGAAGTGCTTGAGGAAGAACTTTCTATTGTAAACTTCTATTTCAGGTGTTTATCCGAGATTTAAAAAAAAAATCATTCCCGAAACCATGTATTTTTAAAGACACAGTCCAGAAGCAACATGTACAGAAATCTTTATCATGAAGATGAGAGCTGTGTGTACAAGTGTATGTGCATGCACAAAACAAAGTGGTATTTATTTCTAAAAACAATGAACATTTTTTATATTGACTACACTGCATAGCCAGTGGGCTTTGTACATTTTGGGGGTGAGGGGGACATGTAGAGCCAATAACCTGTAATGTGTAATAGCAATCAAAAGCAGCTTCATCCATATGAGCAGAAATATTTTTTGTATTTTCTTTTTAAAATTCTTTGCTGTAGTTTGGTTTTTGGACTCCTGTAACAATTTTCATTAAATACTATAGTAGCTGTTGTGATGGCATCAAAAAGATCCAGTGTCTCAAGTCAAACTGAAGTGATCATAATATTTGTAGAATGTAAGAAAAACAGTATCCTTTTGGCAACATGTACCAAATTAGGAAATGAGTAATCAGTTCTGATCTTTTTCTTTATAGATAACATTGCTGCAGATGGAGCACAACTTTGATATTGTAAGTGGCATGAGATATAAGCTAATTTTTCTCCTGCAAACTTTGTTTTTTCGATCATCTAATTTTTTTTCTTTTTTTTTTTTAATAGATGAACCATGCTTGTCGAGCCTTAACCTACATGATGGAAGCACTTCCCAGATCGTCTGCTGTAGTGGTAGATGCAATTCCTGTCTTTTTGGAAAAGGTAGCAATAGTCATGTCCCTAAATAATTAAAATTAGTACACAAAACTTAAGGACAAACACTTAATCCCCATAACTCTCCACCCACCTCCCCACTCACCCATAAAATACATTTTTTATTATTACAACATTGTAATTAATCTAAAATGCATCAGAAGAAAGAAACTAGCTTTAAACGTTGTAAATCAGTACCTGGAGTTACAGGGAACTCAAATCACATGTCCAACTGACACTGCAAGGAAATCTATTCTCTCTTCCCTCTCCCCCTCTCTTCCCTCTCCCCCTCTCTTCCCTCTCCCCCTCTCTTCCCTCTCTCATCTATATGTATATATTTGAGTTCTGATTGATTCAGTTCGCCACCACCACCACCATTTATGCTTACACATGAGCAGGCAGGTGTACAGTAAGATATCTTCTAGAGCGCTCCTTGACTTACAGGTCTGTCTTGTAGGTTTGCTGACTGAATGGTAAAGGGTAGTGGCTCAGTCTTGGTTTTGGGGATTCCAAAAGACTTTTAGGTTTGGGCTACATTCCAGCCTGCTGGTGGCTTTTATTTTATGGTTGTGGCTAGAAGTTTGGATGGCTTCATTTCAAACATATGCAAGCAACTTGCTGGTAATTGGTCACCTGCTCTGCTCCTAGCAGAAGGCATTCAGACAAGGAAGCTTTAAGCTGTACTTGAGAAGTCAAAGGTAAATTACTCCCTCTCATTTCTGCAAGCACAGCGCTCCTCAGCTGAAGGAGGCTGCATGTCAACTCCACTGAGTGTGCTGTGTACCTGGACACCCCAACCTCGTGCTGAGCATCTAGGCAGCCCCCCCCCCTTCAGCTGAGCCCCATCTCCCCAGATGCCTCCCAACCACCTTCACCTGGATCCCCTGTGGAATCCAACTGCCTCTGCATCTGGAAACCCCCCCCCCCCCCCCCATTAAGCCCCTCCACAGTTGGCTCCTGCTGGGCTGAGCCTACCCACCCACACCTGGTGTCTGACAATGGGTGCTGGAAGAAATTTTATAATGGGGGTGCTGAGAGCCATTGAACCAAATTGTAAATCCTGTAAATAATCAAAACCACTTACAGCACCTCCTGTACCCTTAGTTTCAGCACTTATCTGCCTGGTGCAGAGGCACCCTGGGACCACAGGGTGTTTAAGGGCAGGCCCAGCCCTTGCACTGTGTCAGAGTAGGTGCAGCCTCACTGCTGAGTCCCTGTACTGGAGGAGATGGGGGCTTTGGCGTGGTCTCCTAACTCAGTGCAGCTGGTGACCTGTGCTACCCATTGCCATGCTGAAGCCACGTTTATTTATTTATTGATGAATAAATTTTTTGCAGAATTTTAAAATGTTTTGTGCAAAAAATTTTGTGTGTGTGCAGAATTCCCCCAGGAGTAGTAAATACTTGCTACAAGTTAATTTTGGATTGCAGCTTGTTTGTGTCATGACGACTTGTGACTCTGTAGCATGCAAGTCTTAGGTGAAACAATAACCTTTGTTAGACCGATTGATCATGGTGATTAATTTATCAGTCGTCATGTGTCCCACACCAACACTTCAACAGACCAACAAGCACATCCTCAAGTTAAAATTAATACTTACAGGAAATCTGCCAGGCAGGTGTGAGAGGGTATGCACTTAAGTGTTATGTTGCTGTTAGTGGATTCCTTAACAACATTTGTTGTTTCATTACAAGGTCCAGCATTTTCTCCAGTTCCCAAAAACTTTTAAAGCAGTTTTGCTATAGAACAGGTTTTAGAGCCCATTTGCTTTAGGAAAGCCCCTAAATTGAAACCTGAGTTTTGTTTCTCTAATTCAATGTGGAAATTAAATATATCTTCAAAAACTAAGTATGTACTGCATTACCTACAGTTTGTACTACAGAGAAACGCTTCAGTTACATTACAAGTACTTTTTTTGTTTGTTAAGATAATGACATTTCTGTAAGAATCCAATATGTAAGGTAGGGTGTTAACTCAAACTCTGCTTGTATCGTATTTTGTAGTGGAAAGTCAGTGAACGTACTACTTTCATAAAGTAGGAAATTTTAACTTAATAGGGTGGGAAGAATTAATAATGTAGATCAGAATATTTATTCTTGTCGAGTCCATTTCTAGACTGATATTCTTAACTGGAAACTCATTTAATTATTTTCTCTTGTTCTAGCTGCAAGTTATTCAGTGTATTGATGTGGCAGAGCAGGCACTGACTGCCCTGGAGATGTTATCACGCAGACATAGTAAAGCTATTCTGCAAGCAGTAAGTATTTTTCCCATATAGAAGTAAAAAGGATACTTGCTTGAAATTTTTGTTTCCTCTTTTGATGGCACCTAGACCACAAACTGGGTGGTGCACAAGTTCTTCCCAAAGAGAGAGTAAAGCCCAGAAATTTCTGTCACTGTATTGCCACTGACAGAGAATACTTCTCTTTAACAGCTTTCTGTATTATAGGGTGGGTTGGCAGACTGTCTGCTGTATCTGGAGTTCTTCAGCATAAATGCCCAGAGGAATGCACTAGCTATTGCTGCCAACTGCTGCCAGAGCATCACACCTGATGAGTTTCACTTTGTTGCAGATTCTCTGCCACTGCTTACACAAAGGCTAACCCATCAGGTAAGCCATTATAAAACATTGACTAATCATTTTTATAAGCGAAGGGGGCATGAAGTTTCCTGTAGCCCTCTGAATCTACAGTTTATACTTGTAATATTTTGGGGCTCTTTTATTATGTTGGCAAAGAACAAGAAAGAATAGAAAAAATGATACTTAAAGTAACAAGAAGGGTGCAAGTTTTAAAGGTTGTCTATAAAAACAAACCAAAAATAGCAGGAAGATTTTTAGACTGATGTATTGCAACCTTTTATGGCTTGTCAGTTGTTATGTAAAGTGCCAGCAGCATTAATAAAATATTGGTATTTAAATATAATATATACTAGTGTAAAAGCCAGTGTACACGGGCCAACGGTAAGGGCTCTCGCGGACGCCCCCCGCTCAGCTCCCTCAACCCCTCGTCATGTGCCCGACAGCCCAGCTAACTTTATATGTATAACTGCTCCTTGGTGCTCTAGCTCTGTGTGAGTGAGGCGGGCACGCGCGGCGGCCATGTTGTGCCTCCGAACTGCAACCCCCAGCATGCCGTTCGTCCGGGCCGTCTCTACTGTGCATGACGGCTTCACACACACTTCTCTAGCCGATTATTAAATAGGATATGGTCTCAAATCAGACTTTATATAGCCTGTCAATGGAGATAAGGAAAACTAGTTTAGGCAGTCATCCATTGCCGACAGGGACTTTCAGACAACATTTCTGCAGGTGCCACTTGCTACCTTTTCTAGTCACATACGAAGTAGGATTCTAAAAAGAAATATGAAGCTGCACAATGGGTAGTCTCTTTTGTGGGCAGTGGACTTAATTTTAGAAGTTGTTAGTTTCTTCAGAATTTGAGATCCATGGTGAAAATCGGTGACTAACATTTACAAAGCTATATATTCAGATTAATATTTACCATACCCAACTATAAACTTGATTTCAGAAGCTTTTGTCTTTAAATGATTGTCCAATTAAATTTTAATTTTTGATTTGCGTGCACATAAACTCTGATTATTTTGAACACCCATATCTGTTGGCCCGATGCCTGCCCGCTGAGTGCCCTACCTCTTCCTGTAGCTGAGGACATAGAGGGCAGGTCACCTGCAGCCCACACTCATTTTCCTTTTTGCCACCCATGGCTGGAAGACAGAATTCTTTATAGTCCGTATTCCTTGCTCTTCTAGGGTATTTAGCACATTTATCTTCCCTCCCCACCTCCCACTTTTAGAACATTACATTAAAATTTTCTTTTCCAGCTGGCTTTAGAAGTTTCAGGACAGAGTAGTGATGATCCTCCTCTGTAAGGATCTCCCCCTTGTCTCTTTTGTTTCAGGCATTTTTATAATGGTAAATTATCAAGTGCTGAATTAAATTTTGGCCAAGAAAAGTCCACCTTGATAGGTGGTAGCTTATTTCACTAAGGTTCAGGCAGCCTCTTCGGTCTTCTTGAGTAAACTCCTTGTATCCGAGAGATGAAGAGCACCAGTGTGGAGCTTGAGCCACTGATTATTGTAAGCTTCTGGGCTACATCTTAGTTTTGATAGGCCTCCACTTATCCATGTTTTAACTCCAGTGCAACTGCTTATTAATCACCAAGAGTATAATCTGTGTTGATAATCAATTGAAGAGAGAACAGTCTACAGTTGACAGAACTGTATGCAGGTATTGCACACACATTCCATGATCCACTCTCCATCTCTGCAGATAGGAGTCCTGCTTCAATGGGATTTTTATGGTCTAAGGAACTGGGTGTAGGTTGTGGCTGCTCCGCCCTATAAGCCCTCTTGCTCCAGGAAGCAAGAGGCTGCTCAGGGGTCAGGCATGGCCCCAGAAGATAGTGCTGTTCAAAAGAATCTGATCTTGTGCCCCATGAGTGGAATCTGTGAATAAAAACATCTTGAATCATAAACAAAACAAGGAAGATTTTGTAGACTCTTAAAGTCTAAAGTCTTCCTCATTTTATTTACGGATATAGACTAACACTGCTGCTAATCTTAAACCTATCTTGAATCATGGTTTTGCTTTAAGGTAAGTAAGATTCTTTCCAGTTGCTCTGACCTTGATCTCTCTAGGTTTGGCAGCATGTTACTTCTACTGATTACTTTCTTAATGGGGAGGATCAGTGAGAGTTATTGTCGCTTTTTAAAAAAAAGTCTTATCTTGTAACACTGAGGATTATAAGTGTAAGTGTGTGTGTGTGTGATGTGTGAATATACTCAGTACTAAAACTTTATTGGGGTATTGGAATAATGTACATATTGGCAAGAGGCATCTATAATTGGCAAATGCAGTAACTCATGTCCTAATATTGTGCATACTAATATTAGCCTTAAATTATTAATTTTGTACATACTGTAAGTATACACCAGATTATTTTTAAGGTAGAAACTGGGAGTGAGTTGCATGTAGGACAGTGAGCAAATAGTTTTTTGTATGAGTAGTCATGAAGTTTGATTTGGCATAATTTCAGCAATTTGGAGAAGCGATATGTAGGAGCAACTTTGAAGCAAAATTAGAAGAGAGACTAGAAAACTGTTAAAGATTTTGGGAGAATGACTTTTTTCCCCCCTGGGAAGCAGGATTGCCCTCAAACTGTGAAATTTTGGTCTTCTGTGGCATCTGTACATCCTGGCTGCTTATATGTTTAAACTTAGCATTAAGGCTGTTCTAGGTTTTCCACTTTTTTGAGAAATTGTGTGAATATATTAAACTTTGTTTTGCAATCTAAAATGGAGTAACTCTCTTGGGTTCAATTAATAGTCTTACATGGATCTGAGCAATACCAAGACATCTATTTGGGGAAGATGTTATTGACATAAAGAATTCTGGTGTTAGTTATCACTTCTAGATCGGAAGCTACTAAAAGTAAGGTTTTAGTGATGGCTAGGAAGAAGGGGGCTTCGTGCAGAATTGTATCTGATACAGGCTTTAGAACATCTTTCAATGTGTTGGTTTTTTCTTTTTCTTTTTTCTTTTTTTTATAGGACAAAAAGTCAGTAGAAAGCACTTGTCTCTGTTTTGCACGGCTAGTGGACAACTTCCAACATGAGGAGGTAAATAGTTTCTCTCTCGTACTTTTTTTTAAAAAAAGATTTTAAATCAGCTAGAAGATTCTAAATTCTCTGCTTTTCCTTTTTTTCTTTAAGAATTTGCTTCAGCAGGTTGCCTCTAAGGATTTGCTCACAAATATTCAGCAACTTTTGGTAGTGACTCCTCCCATCCTGAGCTCAGGAATGTTCATCATGGTGGTGCGCATGTTTTCCTTAATGTGCTCTAATTGTCCTACACTAGCAGTTCAACTTATGAAGCAAAGTAAGTGCATGTGTTCATGTACTTCCACTTTTTTGGGGGGGGGGGGGGGAACATGGTACTTTTTATTAGAATGGGAAGCATAGTGTCTATTAATGTTACTGACTTTATTAAACAATCCATAATCTATAGTATACTACACTTGCCTAAAGAAATATGTGGAATAAGGAAAAAGCAATAGTGCTACATGATTTTTACTGGGATACAAAGTTTGGTTTGCAGTGTAATTTGATGGAGAATTTAATTATTTTTATCTTCAGCTTTCAGCTATCACCTGAAGGTTTAAACTAGTTTTAAGTCAATACTAGTTACTTTAACTAATTCCTTCACATTACTACAAGTAATTGTTCCAATTATTTGTTCCAATTGGTAATTGTTCCAATTGGGTGAGGAAAGTGTGCATTAAATAAGTACCATTTTTAAGAAATACTATGAAAGAACATCGGTGTCATTGTTCAGTTGTCTGCAGTTCTGGCTTAGGACATTCTTTCCCATACACTGACTGGCTTTTATTTCAACTTCCCCCTCCCCTTTCTAACATCAGCCTCAGTATTCTGTATGCTCTCCTCCTTCCTTTTCTGTCCCTATCCCCACCTCCTCCTTATCAGTCTTTGCTCTCTTACATTCTTTCTGTTTAGCTAAAATTCTGTACATTTTTTTACTTAAACACACTTGCACACCGTTCCTGTATGTTCTATCCCTTTCCTTACACTTTGTCTTCTACTTGCAGTGTAAATTCTTTAGGGTGGGAACGGTCTATTCTGTGCAGTGTCTGTCACATTAGATAGAGTACTATCCTCTGACCCTGGGACAATGCTGTAATATAAAAAAATTGTTTTAAAGATATTGCAGAAACACTTCACTTCCTTCTTTGTGGAGCGTCAAATGGGAGTTGTCTAGAACAAATTGATCTTGTTCCACGAAGTCCTCAAGAACTTTATGAGCTTACTTCTCTGATATGGTAAGTATTTTACACAGTCTTATTTTTCAAGTTTGGTTGACATACTAATTTCATGATTACTGAAATGAAGGCTAATAGCTTTCAAACTAGTAATGCTGGTACATAAAAAAAAAAAAATGGTGTTACCAAAAGTTGATTTGATATTCTTTTCAGTGAACTGATGCCTTGCCTGCCTAAAGAAGGAATCTTTGCTGTTGATACTATGCTGAAGAAAGGAAATGCACAAAACACAGATGGGGCAATTTGGCAGTGGCGAGATGACAGGGGTCTATGGCATCCCTACAACAGGATTGATAGCCGGATAATTGAGGTAGTATTTCAAGCATACATTTTAAGTGTGTGTGTTGGTGTACAGGTTTGAATGCTGCTTCACTTCTCCGTCCTTGTTCTAAAACTGTACATTGGCTAATATAAGTGCCAATCTTATCACAGCTTCATACTTGAAATGTGAAACTAAATGCCTGGTTATGCACTACTTCTTTATTCCTTCAAAATTGGGTGAATTTATTAAACATCTAGTCAGCTACTTGTATAATATGTTCATCAGACCCTTGCACTTTTAAATCACAGGAGCAAGAGCTATCACACTCTCTGGGAATATTTCTTAACCTTGCTGTCCACAAAGCAGTCAGAGTACTTTGAATTTTCACTTCAGCTGGACCTAAATGCCTCAAATGAGACCCTTATTTTGTACAGAGCTATTTAGTACCCAAGGGTGGTGCAGAAAGTGTCTTAGGATTTTGAGGTGAGACACTAAGTTCTTAACTTTCATTTTCCTTGGGATATGAATCCTGAGGTTAGATGCAAATAAATGTTACCCAGAATGCACTAGGACATGATCAAATCATTGGAGAGCCTCAAAAGTTCTCATTCCAACTGCTAATTACTGTTTATGGGAGTCATAGTTCCTTTATGGAGCAAGGGCAAGTAGGATGATTAAACCCATATTTTTATATGGAAAAGTGCCTTCACTTTAAAGACAGTTGTCTGAAAGTTTTCTAACATGCTTCTATATCTGTCAGACAGAATTTCTAAGCAAGCTATCATTCAGGACACTGTAAAATGGGACATAGCACTCTTTTAAACAAATAAAAAGAAAGTTCCATTTCCCATCCCTTGTGGGACACGAGGTTATTTATAGCGAGTCTTCCTTACCTGTTAGTATTTCTATTTTTAAACTGCTTCATTTTGTGTTTTTGTACTCAGGCAGCTCATCAGGTTGGGGAGGATGAGATAAGTCTGTCTACACTGGGGCGTGTTTATACTATTGACTTCAATTCTATGCAGCAAATCAATGAAGACACTGGAACAGCACGTGCCATTCAGAGAAAACCTAACCCGTTAGCCAATAGTAATACCAGTAAGTACTGCTTTTTGATTTATCCTGCATCTCTGGCTATCTCTTATTTATACTATATTGCTCAATGTGCTATCTATTTCTCAGCTAATCAGAATTGTATGTGTTTCAATTTGGGACTTGAAACTTTATTTTGATTACTTGAGTCAAGGCTACATTTAAGCCAGAGGTGAATTATTGACTAAAATGGGTTACGTAAATCACAGTATTAATTCCATGAACCGGAAGTAGTTCCAGAAAATTTATCGGCTGCTGCGTGAAATTGGCAAACCTTGAGGTTGGAATAGATTAGTCTCCTCTGCCACTTTCTGGGGTATATACCATTTTTTTAGTGTGCGTGATCTTAGCTGGGGATAGTAAACTTTCTTTAAACCTCTAAATCCCAAAGACTTGCTTTGTTTTACTCCTTTTACTTCAAAAACTCTTTGTAAGAAAGAAATATTGATGTGAATTCCAGCAGTATCTTTTAAAGAGTAGAATACTGTGATGGATACCCTCTTATAAATGTGTTACATTACACTTCTGGTGGGTCTAGCTGTTAAAACAGCTTTATTTTCTTGTCTTGAATTTAAAATAGAGATTAAACTTACCACTTCAGTTTTAAAAAAACAAAGGCAAATGCTAGAGTGAGAGTGAAGTGAACCGCACAGTGATTCAGATGTCCTATCTGTGTTTTTTTAGGTGGACATTCAGAATTGAAGAAGGATGATGCTCGAGCACAGCTAATGAAAGAGGACCCAGAATTGGCTAAATCCTTTATTAAAACCTTGTTTGGTGTTCTTTATGAAGTGTACAGCTCTTCTGCTGGACCCGCTGTCAGACACAAGTGCCTTAGAGCAATTCTTAGGATAATTTATTTTGCTGATGCTGAACTTCTGAAGGATGTACTAAAAAATCATGCTGTTTCGAGGTGAGTTTCGTTGTGCTTGTGAAAGAACCTTTTTTTTATTATGATTTTTAAAGTGCTTGGGCATTAACCTTCTTTCTCAAAAGTGCTGAGATGAGAACAAAGCAGTTCACACAAAGCAGTTCACCCTGGGTGTTCAGCACTTCTGAAAATCAAACTGTGTCTAAATATGCTTTAAGGAGCCCAGTAGGAAGTGTGTGTGTGTGTGTGTATATATTTTATTTTATATTTTAAAATATATTTATTTTAACATCTCAATCCAAAGAATCCCTATGGATAGATGCTAGTTCCACTGACTATAATAGTCAAATAGTTATGGTCAAATAGTCAAGCATTTCCTTAGTTACTAAAACTAAAAAATTGAGCAAATTTAGGGACAGATTAACCCTAGTATTCAGATGGTGCAAACTGTTAAAGAGGACCCGTAGAGCAGATGATGTATAAGCTGATTTGGTGGTAGCACGAAGCAGCCCCAGCATGGTACCCTAGGAATGTGTTTAGGGATCAGAGCTGCCTAATATGTGAGGGAGGCAATGCACTGAATTAGCAGCTCTTCATGGAAATTAAACTTCTTCAGGGAACACTTCCTGACTGTGGGACAAATCTTTTCTACCCAGCCCTGCCAACATGCATGCATGTGTACACATGCCTGACTAAGCATAGGGATGTAGCTGGTTAAGAGAATGTAATTTATACTACCCTTGCCGTCAGCTTTAAAATATTTTTATGTAAAAATAAAGGGTGTGATACAGGGGTTTGCATTTGACTTTGCTACTAGCTATATTTTAGAGACTCTTAACTTAATAAATAAGGTTTATTTTAAAGAGCTTTGAGAAATCATACTACTTAAACCAGACATTTTCTGTTTTAGTCATATTGCCTCCATGCTGTCAAGTCAAGACCTTAAGATAGTAGTTGGAGCCCTTCAGATGGCAGAGATCTTAATGCAAAAATTACCTGACATTTTTAGTGTTTACTTCAGAAGAGAAGGTAAATGTACTCTTGTTGTTTTTTATTTACTCTGAATCTGAGGTAATAAACAAAATTCCAATACATGTTTCTTAAACAGATGAATTGAGAGCTTGTGCTATTAAACTGTAAATTAGACCTCTACCATGTGCAAGAAATGATAGTTACTATAAAAATATAAGGGAAAATCCAGGCAAATTTTTCTTTAGACAGATGACTGGGGGAGACGGTAATCAACCTTTTCTTGGCATTAAAAGCTTGTTTTTCTGAAAGTTTTAATAGTCTTATTTGAAGCAAGCAGACTTATTTTTAGACTTTAAGAATACTTGTTGAAATTACATTAACTATGCTGTATTTGGTTTTTTAAAAAGTCTGGATTTCCTGCCAATCCACCGATGGTCTCTGCCATTCCTATGATATTTTGACATTTTGTTTTCTTTTTGGATCTCATGAGTGGTAAACCGCATAGAAAGTGTATGGTTATTGTAAGGGATACTTTCAAAATACTCTTAAATAAAATCGTGGGGGGAGGGGAGTACATGTCATTATTTGTAAGAGTTGCATGTCTAAAGATTAGCATAACCACTTTGTTTTAACTTTGGAAAGGGGTGATGCATCAAGTGAAAAATCTAGCAGAATCTGAGGCTTTGCTGACAAGCCCACCGAAAGCATGCACTAATGGATCAGGAACGCTGGGTACCACTACAACAATAAGCACTGGGACAGCCACCTCTGCCAGTAATGCAACTGCAGATTTGGGGTCTCCTAGCTTACAACACAGCCGGGAAGACTCTCTGGATCTGAGTCCACAGGGGTAAGTGTTCAATAGGTGTTTTGTTTGAAAAAGGGCATGATTCTGAAAGGTAGTAATGACCCCTAACTCTGACTGCAATGGCAGTTGTGTTGGTCAGAATCATTAAAGATCAGGCTGAAAGCTGCTATTTTATGAACCCCTAAGGCAAGAACACTGCACTGCTTTATTGTTATAGTCTGTAATTAAGTATACATCACACTGTGATCAGGAACACCATCAAGATTTTAAATCTTAATTTTTCTTCCCATAACACACAATTTTTCATGATTAGATAATCAAGATCTCCTATTACCTGTGTATAGACAAAAGTAATATAACACAGGAAACTTGAGTAAATTTTACCAACACTGCATAAATCCTGGAAAAAAATGTTCTAGAGATTGACTTTGGCTGCTGCACCAACAATGCACTTCAATTTAGTACAGTGGAACTCCGCAATACCATGACAGTTGGGGTCCAGAAATATCGACCACGGTAAATGCAGAGTCGCATGACATCAAAGTACAGCGCACTGCCATTGTCGGGAGCCCCCCGCGTTATAAGTGGATTTGCGCTATCGCGGGGTGCGTATTGCGGGGTTCCACTGTATTTTGCATTAAGGAAGTAAAATTTCATAACGTTCAAGTTGACATTTTGTCAGTTTTCCTTAAGTGTATTAAATATGATTAGCTACTTGATGATCTTGTTTGTAAAGAGATGCAGCACACCCTAACATTGCATAGTTTAAGAGACCAGAAGATGCCGAAAGCATGAGGGCTGTAGTCCCATTTTGAGAACAGTGTTGATCAGCTCTAAAGGAATGGTCAGTGCCTTTTTGATGGTGGCTAGGAGGGAAAGAAACAGAAAAAGGGGAATACCTGTGAAAACATTTGCTTTAATACTTTGTGAAACTTGTCTGATGGCAATAGACTATTTTATTTGTTTCCATAATTTTATTCAGTTTTTAATATTAGAGGTTTAAATACATTGGCACATTAAAATAGGAAAGGTGACATAAGTCAGCCTGTTGTCTTAAGTCATAATACCACCAAATAGACTTGGAAGTTCCATGTTTAAGTCCTTAGTCATTCAAAATCTGGAAATATTGATCCCAAACTAAGTGAACAGTAAGCTGCCATTTTGTGG
Source organism: Sternotherus odoratus (assembly GCA_032164245.1). Lineage (NCBI taxonomy): Eukaryota > Metazoa > Chordata > Testudines > Kinosternidae > Sternotherus > Sternotherus odoratus. Next base: position 26,861,439 of record JAVMKO010000009.1, read on the forward strand.
GTGCCCAAAGATCAGCAGTTAGATGTTTCATAGTTGTTACGTAATATTGAGATTTTGGGTTTTTTTAAAAAGCACATCCCAATGAAGTAAAAAGTAGATGTAATATGCTGCTTATTTTTAACTTTTGACAGCCGACTAAGTGATGTTTTAAAGAGAAAACGACTGCCAAAACGTGGGCCCAGAAGGCCAAAGTACTCACCTCCAAGAGATGATGACAAAGTAGACAATCAAGGTAAATTTAGTTGTAGAATATACTGCAAAGTAGTCCATGAAGACTATTAGATGAAACGAAAAGCATTGTGACACTAATCACTTTTTAAAAACAAAACAATCTCAAATATTAATGTATGTGAAATACTTCTGACAGTATAGCAGAGGATTCTTGGAAATTTTGGGTATATCTGAATATGCTTTTTAATTTTAATTTTATCCTATTCCTTTTCTCTCCCCTCACTCTGTCCCCTCCCCCAGCTAAAAGCCCTACAACTACTCAGTCTCCTAAATCTTCCTTCTTGGCAAGCTTGAATCCTAAAACTTGGGGGAGATTAAGCACACAGTCCAATAGCAACAACATTGAACCAGCACGCACAGCAGGAGTCAGTGGTCTTGCAAGGGCTGCCTCAAAGGACACCATATCCAACAACAGGTAATGTAATACATTCTGTTCTAAGAATAAAAATTTTGGTTTAGTAAGGATTAAATCAAACTACTTAAAAATATTACATGATTCCTTGAATTTCAGTAATTAGCCTCTTCGGGCAAATGCTGAAAGTAAGCAGTGGAGTCCAGTGTAGGAGAGGAAGAAAATAAGAATGGGGAAGAGAGCCTAGGGGGAAAAGCTGAGGCAGAGGAGAAGGGGCGAGAAAGGAAGCAGAGTAGAAATTGAAAGAAAATAGGTAGGAAAGAGGAACGCCTGGTGAGTGGAAAACTTAGACATGGTCAGGGAAAGAACTGTGATATGGAGAAAATGGAAGCTGTGGGAGAGCTTTCTATCATCCCACTGGTTTGGCCTGGAGAGAAGGAGCATTTTATTGTGGTTAGAGATCACATGCATGGGAATTAATGCTCCCCATCTTAGTGTTACTCACTTCTCTGCAAACTTGATCTGTTAAATGTGACGTATTTATCAGCTTGTTCTTATATACTTTCTTGCAGAGAGAAAATTAAGGGTTGGATTAAGGAACAAGCCCATAAATTTGTGGAGCGTTACTTTAACTCTGAGAACATGGATGGAAGCAATCCTGCACTAAATGTATTACAGAGACTTTGCACTGCAACTGAACAACTCAACCTCCAGGTTAGAAATGGAAACTTGATTTGTAAGGGGCTTGGGGGGCAATGAAAAGGGTTAAGTGGGAAAATAATTGCTGTGCTCATAAGGAAGTACTACCGTATTTTTCGCCCTATAAGACGCACTTTTTCTTCCCCAAAACGGGGGGGAAAAAGTTGGTGCGTCTTATAGGGCGAATGCAAAAAAAAAAAAAAAAAAAAAAAGCTCCTCGCTCTCCCGTCCCCGCCGCGCGGGCGGGCTGCCGGGAGCGTCCCGGTTCCCCCCTCCCCGCCGCGGGCGCGCTCCCGGCAGCCCGCCCGCGCGGCGGGGACGAGAGAGCGAGGCGCTTTTTTTTTTTTTTTCCCCCCGGATTTTTTATTAAAAAATGAGGGGGCGTCTTATAGGACGGATCGTCCTATAAGACGAAAAATACAGTACTTAGTTTCTCTATATAGTGTCTCAAACATCACCACCTTGTAATGAAGGCGTTTTAGTATGCAATTAAAGTTGCAGCAGTACTATTTGAGAAACTTAATGTATCCTACCAGCCTGTAAAAAGCTTACTTTTGTATAAGTTCTTAAGTGACTTAACTTTCATTTCCAATTCTTCTTTTTCCGCATTAGTGATTTTTTCAAATGGCACTTTTTCAATTGGCAAAATTCCTATAAATGGTTGTAAAGCACTATTAAATTTCTCTCAGATCAATTTTGTTGAAAATCTCGTAGAAGAATCTGTGGCCTCATTAGGACTTCAGAGGGATGAGTGTGAAAGCGTAGCATTTTCTTGAAGAGGTAGTACTCCTCCGTCCTGGCCAAATTTAGGATCCACTCAGAAATTAGATTCTAGTTTTAGAACAAAACAACTCCTGTCTTGTATTTGTCTCCTCAAGAGCCCTAAAAGCAAAGCAGCTGCTTTGCTTCAAGTTAATTTAAAATCCACACACACTTAAACTGGAAACAGTGATCTACATGGCGTGGTGAGGGGAAATGTTAAGAAATGCAGAACACCAAGTAAGATGCACAACAGCCCCTTGTATAACTTATATTAGTGGATCCTTTTTCTAAATGGGACAAACTGCAATCTTGTTACTAAATATTGTTACATGTAACATCTTAGATTTCTCTCTTCAATTCTAGAAATTACTTTACTGCGTTTTCAGTTCACTTAGTACAGAATTGTCAGTGCTTTTCCTGTACTAAGTTACATAGTTTTCCATCATCTCCCCTTTTGTATAGGTCTTTCATGCAGGAGCAGGAAAATGTAAATAAAATCACTGTCTGGGGCAATACTAATTGTGGATGTTCTGCTGTGGATACTGACGTACAGAACCTTACCCCAATACATTTTCTTTCAGGTGGATGGTGGAGCTGAGTGCCTTGTAGAAATCCGTAGCATAGTCTCTGAGTCTGATGTCTCCTCGTTTGAAATCCAGCATAGTGGGTTTGTTAAACAGCTGCTGCTTTACTTGACATCTAAAAGTGAAAAAGATGCTGTAAGCAGGGATGTCAGATTAAAAAGATTCCTTCATGTGTTTTTTTCTTCTCCAGTAAGTTCAGTGTATTTTTCATTTTACTGTTTTTATGTAGTGAGCAATATACCTTCTTTGATTGTTCGAGGTCCAGCAGCCTCCCTACCTTCAGAGCATGAGTGCCTCATTGGCATTTTACTAATCTGATACTTTTTTATTTTTATTTTTTAAAAAGACGCATGTGGCCTGCTTAAGTTTAGAGCTACTACTGTTCCTCTCTGATACAGACTTAACTCACAGCAGAAGTACCACACCACAGGTGATAAGATTTTCCAGAATGGTCAATTGCCTCTGGGAAAAGCAAGCAAGCTACTGGATAAGATGCACATAATGAAGGGGGTGGGGGGATTCAGGCAATAGCAATTGACTATTTCTGTTCATTTCTCTTGGGAGTAATGTAAGTGATTGGTTTGGCTCATCAAAGAAAAGCACAACTGAAAGATGAAAATGTGTAAGAATGATCTGAAACTTCCATTAAAGTTAATGCCCATAGCTAAAAAGGTGGGAAGAAGTGTGAATATTCTAAAATCTGTAAGGGCTTGGCTACACTTGCAGATGTAGAGTGCTTTTAGTTAAACCAGCATTCAGAGAGCACAGTAGGGAAAGTACTCCAGTCTGTCCACACTAACAGCTGCAAGCGCATTGGCATGGCCATGTTTGCAGCACTTGAAGCGGCATTGGGAGCAGGGCATTATGGGCAGCTATCCCACAGAGCATCTCTTCCCATTCTGGTGCTGTGGTTTGTGGGAAGGGGTGTGGGGCATTCTGGATCCTGTCCCAATGCCCCGTGATGCATCGTTTTGCATCCCAGCAATCCCTATGTTTCCATCCACGTTTGGCACCATCTTTCAAAGGTTTCTGTGTAGTGCACTCTGTCTTCCCTTTTGGTCTGTGGGAATGGAGCCCGAACTGCTGAGGAGCATGCTGACGTCACGTTTGGCAGTCAAGTTACTCCTTAAGATCCAAACTCACACTGAAGAGGACTCTGATGATATTGATTCATGTAATTTATATGACCCGAAATTGCTTGTCATTCGTGGACATGCTCTCCACTGTGAAACGCGGCTTTTGGGCTCGAGGAACAAGCACTGAGTGGTGGGATCACATAGTCCTTCAAGTCTGGGATGACTAACAGTGGCTGCAGAACTTTTGGATGAGAAAAGCCACTTTCATGGGACTGTGTGCTAAGCTTTCCCCCACCCTGTGGTGCAAGGACATGAGATTTAGAGCTGCCCTGCCGGTGGAGAAGCAAGTGGCTATTAAAATCTGGAAGCTGGCAACTCCGGACAGCTATTGATCGGTCGCTAACCAGTTTGGAGTTGGAAAGTCAACCACTGGAATCACATTGATGCAAGTTTTCAGGGCCATTAATCGCGTCCTGCTCAGAAGAACCATGACTCTGGGTAATGTGTATGACATTTTGGCTGGCTTTGCACAAATGGGTTTCCATAGCTGCGGAGCGGTGATAGATGGGACGCATTTCTATTCTGGTGCCAGAACATCTAGCTTCTGAATACATTAACCAAAAGTGCTATTTCTCCATGGTTCTCCAGGCGCCTGTGGATCACAGTGGGCATTTCACTAACATTAACACGGGCTGGCCCAGAAGGATGCATGAGGCGCACAACGTTTGGAACACTGGCCTGTTCAAGAAGCTGCAAGCCGAGACTTTTTTCCCAGACCAGAGGATCACCATAAGGGAAGTCTAAATGCCCATTGTGATCCTTGGAGAGAACCCACTTACTCTTTAATGCCATGGCTCATGAAAACCCTATACAGGGAGCCAGGACAGCAGCCAGGAGTGGTTCAGCTACAGGCTGAGCAGTGCCAAATGACTGTGGAGTGTGCATTTGGCTGTTTGAAGGGCCGCTGGCGCTCTCTTTATGGGAAGCTGGTCTCGGCTGAAGACTGCATCCCTGCGGTTATATCCGCATGCTGTACCCTCCGTAATATTTGTGAAGGGAAGGGTGAAAGCTTCACTTAGGCATGGGCCTCTGAGGTTCAGCGTCTGGAGACTGAATTTGCACAGCCAGAGAGCAGGGTTATTAGTGGGGCCCAGCATCAGGCTGCAAGGATTAGGGATGGCTTGAGGGAGCAATTTGAGGCTGAAAGCCACCAGTAATGTCTGGTGCGCTGCACGGAAGTGAAGTGCAGTGGCTTTGTTTGCTACACTGACTTGCAGTGCTTATTGCTTTCCTGGGCTAGGTATATTTTGCTTTATGCACTAAAAGTAGGTTTTCAAAATTAAAAAAAAAAGCCATTTATTATAAATATTCATTTTATGGGGGGGAAAAGAAAAAAAAAACACAAATACAGAAATACAAAAAAGGCCAGGGGGTGGTGGTGGGGGTTCAATCACAGACTTGATATGTCCTGCTATCATATTCTGGAATTCTGTCTGGAGTGCTATGCAGTGAGTGCTGCACTTCAGGATGGCTATAAGGAAGGGTGATGGGGGTTGAGTGCTGAGGATAAGGGTCGTAGGTTTCCATGGGTGGGTGGTGAAGCTATAGGTGTTGGAGGCAGCTGGGGGTGGTAAGAACCCAGATGTAGGGGAAAGAGTTTGGGGACAAAGGCTACCGGGGAGGAGGGGGGGAGAGGAGAGGGGAGCACGGTAGTGCTCCGCTTGCATGGCAATGAGTGGCTGGATTGAGTCTGCTTGGTACTCCATTATGCTGATCAAAGTGAGTACACATAACACACAGGAGCCCCAGCAATGGGGAGTAAGCACACTGTCACGGGGGACTGATTGTTTGATGGCTGTACTGCCCTATGGGTTTCTGAGCCTTGGGAGAACCAACAGCTGCAGGGGGCACATACACTGAACACTATCCCAACGTTTTCCACAGGATTTTGGGAAGATATCTCGCTACTGAGGGTGACCGGGGAAGCAAGGGAGGGTCTCTACTACAATGTGTCTTCTGCCCTGGCCCATATGCAGCTTGTCTGTGTGCAGCAATGTCCCCCCACCCCTCATGGCAGAGTCGTGCGGACAGTTAGCCTGACTGGGACAAGAACCATGCTGGTGCTCCCAATAAACCTGCGCAGGTGCATTTTCCATGTTCTGGATGAGACTTTTTGAAGAGATCACCAAGGCAGATTACCACGATGTGAGAGCACATCAATGCGCTATTCCACATCTAGGCATGCATGCAGCCCAAACCCTACTCGCCCCAGGAGCTGGTACCTAAAAACGTCCTTTCCAGGGGGGAGGGGGGGGAAAGCTGCTTACTATGAACCTACTCTGGTGTTTGTCCTTCCCGAGCACCGGACACTGTGACTGGCTGCCTTCCTCCTGGCTCGAGAAGAGCTCCTGGCTGCATGTCTCGAGGGATTCTAGGGTGTCTCCTCTTGCCTCAGCACCCTTGCTTACGCTTTCCTCCTCTTCCCCCCCACTCCCCACCCCCCCTCCCTCCGCTGTGCTGGGCTCAGACATGTCCATGGTGGTTGTTGCAGTGGAGATGGGGCCACCCGCAAGCATCGTGTCCAGCTCTTGGTAGAATTTGCTGGAACAGGTATTGTGGGATGCTTCTGGAGGGCAGTCAGAGTGCAGTAGGCATCCACACTGTCACAGCGGTGCTCCAGCGGGAGCGCTACAAATTTTATTCCTCTCAGGGAGGTGGAGTACCAGGAGCTCTCCAGCCGCGGAGTCAGAGTGCTCGACGTGCCTTGCCAGTGTGGATGGGTAATGAGGTAGAGTGCTCTGGGTGGCTTTATTGCGCTATAAATCGCAAGTGTAGCCAAGCCCTCAGGCTATTACTGAGTTCTAGTAAACTTAGAAGTAAAGATGTCCTTCTGTGTAGCAAATTGCTTGGTAGTTTTGGTTATCTTTTTATTGACCATTAGGTCATCTTAATATTGTAGCAATTTCAAGAGACCCTGCATTTAAAAAAAAAAAGTAACTGTTATATTGTTTCAGAATGCATAAGATGTCTTTAAGACCTAGTATGTGCCCATTTTATTCCATTCTTCAATATCAGATGAAGGACACTTGAAAGAGCATCTGTAGAAAACTCTGTATACTTTAGCCTATGATCAATGTTTGTAGTAAGGCAAATCCAAAAAGCTTAACAGCCTCTGTTTTTAAGCAGTTGCCCATGTGACTGGGCAATAAATATGTTTAGATCATGGGTTTTACAAATTAAGTTGTGAAATTTTTTTCTTTATTAAAAATAAGTGACTATGTACTATTCTTGAAATGCAGTAGAGGAAGCCTGGTAGTAACAAATAATTTGTGATAGATAAGTATTGCTGTCCGTTTTTGCACTTTGCAGCTTTGGAGAACACTGGTGCATTAATAGCTAAAGTAAATTATTTTGCATTATATGGCTAAAATAACACATTAATGCTCACAGAGCTGTTCAATAGAAAGTATAACAAAAAATATTACCTTCAACTTCAGCCTCCTGAAGAAGAATCTCTTGGAAGATTAGAACCAGTAGGAAATGCACCCCTGTTGGCATTAGTCCACAAAATGAACAACTGTCTCAGTCAGATGGAGCAGTTTCCTGTCAAAGTGCATGATTTTCCAAGTGGAAATGGAACCGGGAGCAGGTAAGGATTAATGCTCAGGTAACCTCTTTTTTGCTGGAAGTTGCCGGTTTCTAGCACCTGAACCAATGCTGGTAAAGTTTCAAGAGGTAATAGAAAACTTTGGCCCCTCTCAAAGAAAAAGGGAGCAATTATGCAGCTGGCATTTGTCTTCAACTAATAGTTGTAAATCTAACCATAGTAAGTGAGCATTGAACCTGGAATCTCAAAAAGACTATTTTTAAATATAAATTATAGGTGGATTTGCATAAAACTTGCATTCAAACTTTTAAACTGACACACTCTTGAAATTTGCTTTGTTTCCTGCATAAAAACTTGGATTATTAATGGATTAATTCTCTTAAACCTAAACTGAAGATTGTGTTTCACAGTTTAGTCCGAGGAAAATGAACTTACTGCTACATGAGAAATCAATATTTTTCTTTTAGTGCTGGTCCCAATGACTATGTGGGTACACATGCTTAGAAGCTGGAGAATTCTGAAAGCTGTGTCCAGTGGTCTGCACGTGCTCCCTGACTCACCTTGTGACTCCAACCAAGAAGCTAAAGGGTAGAGCGGGATGGATCCACTATCTCTCCAGTTCCTTCTCATATAGACTCATAGACTTTAAGGTCAGAAGGGACCATTATGATCATCTAGTCTGACCTACACAATGCAGGCCACAGAATTTTACCCACCCATTCCTGCAAAATAGCTGTCACCTATATCTGAACTATTGAAGTCCTCAAATATTGGTTTAAGGACTTCAAGGTACAGAGAATCCTCCAGAAAGTGACCCATGCCCCCCTGCTGCAGAGGAAGGTGAAAAACCTCCAGGGCCTCTGCCAATCTGCCCTGGAGAAAAATTCCTTCCTGACCCCAAATATGGTGATCAGCTGAACCCTGAGCATGTGAGCAAAACTCACCAGCCCGACTCCCTGGAAAGAGTTCTCTGTAGTAATTTAGATCCCATCCCCTCCAACTAGCCATCATATACCACCAGGCCCATCTATTACCATAGTCAAAGATCAATTGCCAAAATTGTTATCCCATCACATCTCCATAAACTTATCAAGCTTCGTCTTGAAGTCAAATAGGTCTTTTGCCCCCACTGCTTCCCTTGGAAGGCTTTCCAAAATTTCACTCCTCTGAGGGTTAGAAACCTTAATCTAATTTCGAGTCTAAACTTCCTGTTGGCCAGTTTATATCCATTTGTTCTTGTGGCCACATTAGTACTGAGTTTAAATAATTCCTCTCCCTCCATGGTATTTATCCCTCTGATATATTTATAGAGAGCAATCTTATCTCCCCTCAGCCTTCTTTTGGATAGACTATACAAGCCCAGCTCCCTGAGTCTCCCCTCAAGACAGGTTTTCCATTCCTCGGATCATCCTAGTAGCCCTTCTCTCCACCTGTTCTAGTTTGAATTCATCCTTCTTAAACATGGAAGACCAGAACTGCATACAGTATTCCAGATGAGGTCTCACCAGTGCCTTATATAATGGTACTAACACCTTATCTCTACTAGAAATACCTCGCCTAATGCAACCCAAGACAGCATTAGCTTTTTTCACGGCGATATCACATTGGCGGCTCAGTCATCTGGTGATCAACTAATACTCCAAGATCCTTTTCCTCCTCTATTACTTCTAATTGATACGCCCCCAGTTTATAACTAAAATTATTATTAATCCCTAAGTGCATGACCTTACACTTTTCACTACAGTGAAACCTCGATTTAACGGACCTCCATTTAACGGACTTCGGATGCAACGGACAAAATTTTTCAGAGTCTGATGCATCCGAAGTCCGTTTCTGGAGGGCTGGCTGTGGGCTCCCTGCTGCTGCCCGAGGCTGAAGCGGGGGGGGGGGGGGGCTTGCCGCCAGGCTCCCCACAGCAGCTAGGCTTGCTGGCGGGTCCCGGGAGCCGGGACCCGTGCGGACAGTGTCCGCTTTGTGCTGCCGGAGGTGGAAGCTGCGGGGGGGGGCTGCCGCCCGGCTCCCCACAGCAGCTGGACTTGCTGGCGGGTCCTGGGAGCCGGGACCGTGCCCGCGCGCGGCAGCCGCCGCGGATTGAGCCGGGGCGGGCTGCTGCCTGGCCCCCAGCAGCACTGACCCTCCCTGCAGGGTCCCGGGAGCCGGGACCCTGCGGGGCTCTCAGCCCGCGCGCGGCAGCTGCCGCGGATTGAGCCGGGGGCGGGCTGCTGCCTGGCCCCCAGCAGCACTCACCCTCCCTGCAGGGTCCCGGGAGCCGGGACCCTGCGGGGCTCTCAGCCCGCGCGCGGCAGCTGCCGCGGATTGAGCCGGGGGCGGGCTGCTGCCTGGCCCCCAGCAGCACTCATCCTCCCTGCAGGGTCCCGGGAGCCGGGACCCTGCGGGGCTCTCAGCCCGCGCGCGGCAGCTGCCGCGGATTGAGCCGGGGCGGGCTGCTGCCTGGCCCCCAGCAGCACTCACCCTCCCTGCAGGGTCCCGGGAGCCGGGACCCTGCGGGGCTCTCAGCCCGCGCGCCGCGGATTGAGCCGGGGGCGGGCTGCTGCCCGGCCCCCGGCAGCACTCACCCTCCCTGCAGGGTCCCGGGAGCCGGGACCCTGCGGGGCTCTCAGCCCGCGCGCGGCAGCTGCCGCGGATTGAGCCGGGGCGGGCTGCTGCCTGGCCCCCAGCAGCACTGACCCTCCCTGCAGGGTCCCGGGAGCCGGGACCCTGCGGGGCTCTCAGCCCGCGCGCGGCAGCTGCCGCGGATTGAGCCGGGGGCGGGCTGCTGCCTGGCCCCCAGCAGCACTCACCCTCCCTGCAGGGTCCCGGGAGCCGGGACCCTGCGGGGCTCTCAGCCCGCGCGCCGCGGATTGAGCCGGGGGCGGGCTGCTGCCCGGCCCCCGGCACCATGCTCGGTTCGTGAAGGGTCCCGGGAGCCGGGACCCTGCGGGCTCTCAGCCCGCGCGCCGCAGCCGCCACCGTTTGAGCTGGGGGCGGGCGGGCTGACGGTAAAACCGTGATATAACGGATTAATTCGGGCGAGGGGGTGTCCGTTAAATACGAAAAGTCCGTTATTTAATAATTTTAAAAAATTATTAAATAACGGACTTTCGGATTTAACGGACACCCCCTCGCCCGAATTAGTCCGTTAAATCGAGGTTTCACTGTATTAAATTGCATCCTATTCCTGTTACTCCAGTTTACAAGGTCATCTAAGTCTTCCTGTATGATATCCCGGTCCTCTGAATTGGCAATACCTCTCAGCTTTGTGTCGCCTGCAAACTTTTTATTAACACATTCCCACTTTTTGTAACTAGGTCAGTAATAAAAAGATTAAATCATATTGGTCTCAAAACCGATCCCTGAGGAATGCCACTGGTAACCTCCCTCCAGGCTGACAGTTCGCCGTTTAGTATGACCCCTTTAACCAGTTCCTTATCCACCTTTCAATTTTCACATTGATCCTCATCTTTTCCAATTCAATTAGTAATTCCCCATGTGGCACCGTATCAAATGCCTTACTAAAGTCAAGGTAAATTAGATTCACTGCATTTCCTTTATCTAAAAAAATCTGTTACTTGTTCAAAGAAGTGGATCAGGTTGGTTTGGCATGATCTACCTTTTGTAAAACCATGCTGTATTTTGTCCCATTTGCCATTGACCTCAATGCCCTTTCTCCTTCAAAATTTTTTCAAAGACCTTTCATACTACAGATGTCAAACTAATAGGCCTGTAGTTCTCACAGCTACAGTGGAACCCCACAATACCGCACCCTGCTATAGCACTAATCCGCTTATAGCGCTGGGCTCCTGATGGCGGTGGCCGCGTGACCCCGCATTTACCGCGATCGGGTAATTTTGGCTCCTGATCGTCACGGTATTACGGGGTCTGACTGTATATTGTCTGGGGCAAAACCTCTGGTGTCACAAGCTTCAGCTTTGTTATCTCTAAAAAGATATTTAGATATTTGTAAATAAAACTCTAGAGCATAAAAATTAAAGGTTTTTTGTTTTAGAGAGGTGAGTCTGTTTCTCTGACCTGGTGAGCATCTCTCTCACTTCCCCCTTCTTCCATACCTTGATGGGGGTACTGAACTATTTCCACGAGTCCTGGCTTCAAAATTTGTGCTGCCTGCCTGCTGCTGCTGTTCTCAATCAGCAATTACCACCAATGCTGCTTGTACTGCTTTGGGGAAGCCCACGTTGCATCAAGGCTCTGTATTTGCCGTTTGTTCCCCAGCTGTGCCCAGGAAGGGCAGGAGTTTTGCCTTAGCCTTTTAAATTTTATGCTTCCTATGAGGCCACAATTTGATCCGTGCTTGGGAACCTCTCCCCATACATCAGTCTGACTCAGCAAGGTGTGCGCCTCCTGCCACCCTGCCCAAATCAGGAGTTAAGGAATATACCCACATAGATCCCTTGGCAGGGTTTTCTCAGAAGAGCAGGGAGTGTTCTCATAACACAAGTCTAAATAGTCTCAAAATCTTTGAAAAAATCTGATCCAGCCCTGCAAAAACCAAGCACTATTCATCCCAAGAGAATTGAGTATGTCTTAAGTCTTGGAGACATAAGAGAGCCCACAACTCTTAGGCTCCATCAGCACTAGTTTACTCTGGCAGTACCAGTGCCTCCAGCACTTCCCTAGCACAAAACCCCAGGATGCATCGGCACTGACAGACATAGCCAAGAGCATGCATCCACCCATGGTTCCATCTTTATCTTCAGTGGTTCTGATACAGACTCTGTCTATTGTGGCTCAGCAGTTTGGGCAGCCAGAACTGCTCTCGCTTGGGGGGAAAAGCCAAGACCTACAGTCCTCCTGAGGACACCTTAGCTCTTCCAGTCCTGTCTAATCATCCTCTTCCTTATGGGGTAAGAGAGCTCCGCAACAGTGCAAGCAACATCTATGGCATCACTTCAAGAGAGCTACACTTGCTAGACAGGAACAGGATTCCACTCCCAGTTCATCTTTTGGAACAGTAGTCCTTTGTTTGAGACTGCCACCGAAGACCTCACACCCTCCTCTCTGTTTGAATACTGCTAGTCTGTCACCACCATGGAATATACTTAGGAGCCAGCACTTGAAGAGAGAGTGAGTTCACCTTATGTTAAGTGGACATTCTCTGAGACATGCTCCTATCTGTATTCTACTACCAGCCATCCTTTCCCCTATGCTTTGGATCTCCTCTGATTCTCGCAGAAAAGGAACTGACGAGGTGGTTGGTCAACCCCTCCCTTTTTCTCAGTCAAAAGCATGAGGTGAGCCAAGACGCAAATGTGGACCAATGGACATTGCTTTCAAAATTCTCCAGTTCAGGGCACACACAAGCACATGTATACCCTCAATGGAATGCACAGGGAGATGTGTGATCCCTGTTACTATAAACTAATTTTCTCATTTCACTTTGGAATAGTTTAATCTTGTGATTTGTATTACAATACTGATGTTTATATTGCATAATCTAAAAGACTTAATTTTCTTGCGTAATTATGCAGTTGAGTGACAGTTGCACACAATAAAATGACTTTAGAAACACATGTATGGAAAAGTTGGTATTGTACCTACCAGTCTGTCTTCTAAACTTGGTTTGAGGCAGATTTTAAAGTTTACAGTACATTAATAACGTATGTACCAGTCAGTCTAAGCCACACATTTTTGTAACTATTAAGGTTTTTGACTATATTCAAGTACAGAAATGAATTGAATATAGCTACTAATGCAAGATCATCATCAAACATTCATTGGCTGTCATAGACCTAATTTGCCATAGTCTATCATAAAAACCTTAAGGGTAATTTGGTGAGTAATTTGCAAATAAACTGGGAAGTGTAGTCTTAAAATGAGAATTACACATCTTTTATTAATTACATCCTAATCAATGCCTTCTATTAATTCTTTTTGGAAACTACTCTTCTGTTAATGACTTCACTTCCTGTTGTCATACAGCATGTGTTAAACATGTGTCAAGTGATATGGTTTATGCTGTAAAAGACTGTGTCATAAGTGTGCAGAGATGGAAAGATTTTTGTGGAGACTTTTTACTGGGATGAGTGGGGGGGGTATCTCAACTGATTTTGGTCCAGGCTTAAGTGTTAGGAACTCCTTAGATTGTTGTAATATGCAACTTTTACTAAAGGACAAGATTAACTGCTTATAGGAATTTCACTTTTCAAATGGATGGAATCTTTTCTTGGGAGTAGGAGGAAATATGTGGAGTTTAATTAATTTTTAAAGCAAAATCTGAGATAGCAAGATATTTTCTCTTCAGTGCAGGGACCATCTTCTTTTGTTCCGTTCATACAGTGCATAGCACAGTGGAGTTGTGGTCTGTGATTAGGGCTCCTAAGTCCTATTTACTTTCAAATCAAAGTAGTAGATTTGTATGTAATACTCAAAATGCTGCATACCTTTTTCACCAAGGCATACTGTGATAAATTTAATCTGTAGTTTCCTATGAATTGTGAAGTAAACTTTGCATTGTAAATTTCTCAGTTAATGCAACTTGATCAGTGGAGCAAATACAAATTTTATCAATTTTTATTCAGATATTTGTAGCATCTTTTTAGAAAGGCAAGTCTAGCAGAGAATTGTCACTGCTAGATTACTAAATACACCTGACCATCGCTAGAATATGTACGTGTCTGTATAACGTGAATTTGGATATAATGTGGTCGTGACCATGGATCCCAAATTTAATTACAATTTTTTTGAGTTTTAAGTGACCTTGGTTTTCATTACCTTATCATTCATACAAGATCGTTGGAGGAAAGAGACAGATACTGTATCACGGAAATAGTAATAGCCTGATGGAGATACTGATATTTCTTCTGTTGTTCACTGAGCCAGGCAAAGATTAGCTGAAACTCAGGCAAAGATTAGCCATAATAATGGTATTAACGAGTCCACCTTCCATGGATGGCTAAAGAATGCTTATACTGTAGTTTATATATACAGTGTTTATAAATTTCTCTATGGCATTGCATACATGAAGATGGAGGTTTCTCTATGGCATTCCATATGTGAAGACAGAAGTTCATGGTGCCTGAAAGCGGACAAGCGAAACAGAGCACACAAAGCGACCGTTTCAAGTTTTGATGCTATCGGTAGCCTGCTATGACCTGAAAATACACAACTACATATACCTGTACTGCAATTTCAGTTTCAAAAATATAATTTCATTTTAACGCAGTCCCCACTATAATGTGGTACTTGGCATGGATCCCAAATCTCGTGTTCTAGCGAAGGTCCGGTATATCTGGTAGACCAGATCTTCACTAAAGGATTTGAAACTTCTGATGGCCTCTATTCCTCCACTAGAACTTGGAGGTCAGGAGCAGCACTAGAAAACTTAGTGTTTCAAACTGCATCATCTGGAAAGAAGTGACCTAACTCTAAATTAGATAAGTGTAGAGTATATGGCACTGCAATGAGCAGAGAAAAAGAAGATGGAGCATGTTAGAAACTAAGTAAAGCAGATGCTGGGGAAAAAAAAAGATGCAAACCAGTCTTGCCTTTAAAAAAAAAAAAAATTAAAGGCAAAACTGAATAAGGATAAAGCGAATTGCTAAGGGAAATGTGCAGTACAAAACAAGGAACAACAAAACGCAGAAAATACTTTCATATTTAAATGACTCAAAATTGAATAAGGTGAAACAACGTCTGACTAAATCTTCAAACATCAATATGGAATGTTGTGTGCCAAAAGCCACATTTGATTCAGGCATATAAATGGCTTTATCCTGTCCTCTTAGCATATGCAGCCCCACTGAAAATCAAATAATTTTATTTGGGTTCCTAATTTGACTTCTGGTACTTGGCTTTAAGCATCAGAGTTTTAAAATATTAGCCTAAGCCTCAATAGTTTATGGTTTCTTAGTCTGTTCTCTAGAATGAGTCAATCTGAGTATGAACATTTGAAAATTTCTATTTGTAACTGAACCTTTTGTGTATGTAATGTATTGATTATATAAATGAACAAAGAAAATAGAATAACTGTAGCAACTTTTTTCACAAATTATCTTGAGTTTTTCTCTCAACAGAGGATCCCAAGCTTTAAAATTTTTCAACACGCATCAGTTAAAATGCCAGCTGCAAAGACATCCAGATTGTGCTAACGTGAAACAGTGGAAGGGTGGACCTGTGAAGATAGATCCCCTGGCTTTGGTGCAAGCCATTGAAAGATACCTTGTAGTTAGAGGTATTTATATCTTGATACCTTGTACACTGCCGTGCAACCTGCTGGTGCTTAATATATTTAGAAATAACCAAAACAAATAAGATGTTATGTTAGTCTGCATAAATCTCCTATCTGAGCATTATGAAGTGTTGGGGCAGTAGTAAAGACAGAAGATACATTTGTTCAGCTGTCTGGTTAGGTTTACATCACTTTGTAGCTGAGTAGGTTTTCTCTCCCTAGAAGCAGGATTGGGTACTGATCATACATTACATGCAATGCAAGATTTTGTTTTGTGGTGCAGCCTCTCCATCATCCTGCAGGCTGATGCTGTCGTCCTATATATGTGGTGAATACCTTCCAATGGTGATGCCAAGACCGAACATGACTTGCATTTCCTAAATGTTAATTCTGTTTAAATGTGTAGTTGATGTTTTCAAACTAATGAATCTCTGGAAACAAAATGATATGGGATTAATATTGACATGTGTTATGAATAATCACTTAAATTATTTTATTCTGAAATGCAAATAAGGACATGCAATTTGTCTTGGTAGGATATGGAAGAGTCAGAGAAGATGATGAGGACAGTGATGATGATGGATCAGATGAAGAAATAGATGAATCTTTGGTAAGTTGCTCTTCTCAGTATAGAGTTATATGGTCAGACTAATGAACCTATTTCTTAACCTGTATTTACTTTTCTTTTATTGAGGCTGCTCAGTTCCTAAATTCAGGGAATGTGAGGCACAGACTGCAGTTTTACATTGGAGATCACTTGCTGCCATATAATATGACTGTGTATCAAGCAGTTAGACAGTTCAGTTTACAAGCTGAAGAGGAGAGGGAATCCACAGATGATGAAAGCAACCCTTTGGGAAGAGCTGGAATATGGACCAAGACACACACTATATGGTAAGATGAGCAGAGAGAGCAGGGAAGAATCAATCTCTCTCTCTCTCTCTCTCTCTCTCTCTCTCTCTCTCTCTCTCTCTCTCTCTCTCTCTCTCTCTCTCTCTCTCTCTCTCTCTCTCTCTCTCTCTCTCTCTCTCTCTCTCTCTCTCTCTCTCTCTCTCTCTCTCTCTCTCTCTCTCTCTCTCTCTCTCTCTCTCTCTCTCTCTCTCTCTCTCTCTCTCTCTCTCTCTCTCTCTCTTTCTTTCTTTCTTTCTTTCTTTCTTTCTTTCTTTCTTTCTTTCTTTCTTTCTTTCTTTCCCCCCCCCCCCCCCCCCAAGGGACTTGTATATTATTATGCCACACGACTGTTCTAGGTTACCCACAACAGAGATTCTTGTGGTCTGCTTTTTTGATCACTGAGCAACTTGATGGAAAAATACTTACTTTGTGGGACCTACATACAAAATGCTGATTAGCAACAGTTAACATTCTTGGACTATATTAGTCCCAGTTGATGGGGAGAAAGTTGAATTGTTTGGAAATACAAAAATAAAAGGGGGCTTTTCAAATGAAAGAAGCTAAATTAGGGGAAATATTCTTTTATCAACATTGAACAATTACAAACTGTAGAGGAAAAATAGTCTGCTGCTCAAGGAACATTTTTGTGAGGCTTAGAGGTATTTGGTGTTTTTTTTCGAGTGATTGTTCATGTGCATTCCAAGCAGATGTGTGCACGCCAGCCAGAACGATTTTCCCCAAGCAGTATCTGTAGGGTCGGCTCGGGCATTCCTGGAGCGGAGCCATTAGGGCGCCCAATATATAGCCCTGCCGATCCTCCACCCCCCTCAGTTCCTTCTTACAGCCTGTGACGGCTAGTTGAAACTTTGCTCGCTCCTGCGAAGCAGCCTTAGCAGTTCACCGTTGTGTATATAGTTCATTTTTTGTAGTTCTCGTTAAGCTTAGTAAGTCAAGGTATGTCTTCACTACAGGACTAGGTCGATTTCCCTTAATTCGATTTTCTAAACTCGACTTTAGAAAATCGAATCAGTGTGTCCCCACCAGGACAGCAGGTCGACAGTGGTTGACACTGTCTGTCCTAGAACTTTTGCAGGGGTCGACATAGCCCGCATTGCACTGTGGGTAGGTAGCCCACAGTGCAATGCGTGCCGGACCCCCCCCCCCACCTGCCCGAGCAGCCCCGCGCCGGACCCCCCGCCCGCCCGAGCAGCCCCGCGCCGGACCCCCCGCCCGCCCGAGGGGGGGAGCCGGTGCCGGGCTGCTTGGGCGGGCGGGGGGGGGGGTCCGGCGCGGAGCTGTTTGGGCAGGCGGGGGGGTTCGCGGAGCTGTTTGGGCGGGCGGGGGGGGGGGGGGTTCGCGGGGCTGCTTGGGCGGGCGGGGGGGGTTCGCGGGGCTGCTCGGAGGTCGGAGGCTTAACTTCAGATGCCTCTTCACTTACTCACAATAGACTTAGAGAAGTCGATTTTAGCCTTACTTCTCTCATCAAGCAGGAGTTACAAAGTCGATTTTGAGGGCTCTTTAAATCTACTTTGAGGGCATGCAGGTGAAGACAGGTACACGTTTAGTTCGACTTAACGTCATTAAAGTCGACATTAAGTCCTAGTGAAGACATGCCCTTAGTTTGGTTAATTGTTGGGGGAGTTCCCCCTGCAACTTGTGTTGCCCTCTAAGGCATTCCCGGGTCCCCAGGGTTTAAACCCTGCAGGGTCTGTGGCAAGTTTATGCCAAAGCGGGACCTGCACTCTTGTTTGAGATGCCTCGAGGAGAGCCATCAGAGAGACTGGTGTAATCTCTGTAAGGGATTCCACCCCAGGACCTTTAAGGACCAAAAGCAGAGACTCCATGTTCTCCTGATGGAGGCCGCTTTGTGATCGCATTCCGATCCAGAACTGGTGGAGCCGGCACTGAGTACCTCATCTTCAACGCACAGCACTCTGGCACCGCTGGTGTGGGCAGAGGCCCAGCAGAAAGACCATACATTCCGGCACCAGGGGAATATGGGGACACAAAATGGCAGTCTCTGTGCAGCACTGTTAATCTTCACCGGTGCCTGTGAAGAGGAAGAGGCCGGTGAGGGGATGCTCACTCAACCAGGACTTTCAAGGGCCCATGGTGCGTGTCAGTGCAGCAGGGCAATCTGTGTTGGTGCCTATCCCACTCAAGGCCTCGTCGAGTCTGGACTGGTTGGGATCCCAGAACCATGCAGTGAGGTTCACCCTCTGTCAACGCCGGAGGCATTTGAGGCAGCATCAGACTTGCTGAGAATGTTGGTTCCAGCCTCTCCACAAAGACTGGGCGAGCCACTGGTGCCTGCCCGACCATCAATCTCATAGAAAGGCAAGCCCTCAATGATGGCCCCGCGCTCTCCATCCCTAGTCACCCAGCACCGACGTAGCAGGAAAGGGCCCCTTCCTGCTCCTCGGTCCAACAACGCCGCTCACCAGCTGCCGTGGGTATGGCGCCGCCCTTGTCATACTCCGAGACCTCAGAATCAGAGGTGGACTCGTACCATTCGAGTAGATCGCGAAGCCGTCAATCCGTGTCAGAGCCGGCAGCAGCCTTACCCGACACCGTGGCAATAGGACTGGCAGCCGCCCTCCCAGTGGACCTTTTGGACTCCCTGGGCTTACCGTCAAGGCCAGGGGCAGATGCAAGTCCCACATTCCCGGTCCACGTTGGTGGCATCAATGGCTCCAGCGCAGATACCTCCACTGTCAGCACCGCTGTCAGAGAGGGGAATGCCTCCTACCAACAGGAGCTGGCACTGTCAGGAGCTCTGTCTTCAATGATCCAAACTGCATCAGACGTGCCTCGTTGTGCATAGTCGACCCCGGTACCAGTTGCGGTGCTGTTCCCTGCTTCTGACCGGCCACGCAATCAGAATACTGTGTGCCAAGGTATTCTGTGGGTGCCAAGGGCAAGGAGGAGGATCAGCTTCCAGTGCTTTCCTCATCTTCCTCACCGGACAAACGTGGTGGTGGGGACCTCGGTGGCCCCTGAGAAGGGCAGCACAGAGCCTGGTCATCCAGGCAGAGGAGGTAGAGGTCGAGTAGGACCCTGTGGTGGACATCCTAGCTCCCTCCGGGCCCTCGAGGGTTGCCCTACCTCTCCTGTGGACATGCGGCCTGCTTTATGCCTTTTTGCCAATCCTGTTGGTCCACAGGGTGCGCCTCAAGATCCGCAGAGACCAGGCTTGGGTCATTCTGGTAGCGCCAGTGTGGCCGCGTCAGTATTGGTTCACATCGCTTCTGAAGATGTCTGTGAGGATGCCCCAACAGTTGCCTTCATTCCCAGACTGGATCACCCGAATCTGGAGTCTCTCCTCCTCATGGCCTGGATGCTCCATGGCTGAATCACACTGAACTGGCCTGCTCCCAGCATGTTCGGCAGCGTGCTCTCTACTGTTCCTGTCTTATAAGGTCGCATTCCTAGTGGCTATCATCTCGGCCAGGCGGGTGTCAGAGCATAGGGCCCTCGCGTCTGAGCCCCCCTGCACTGCACAAGGTCCAGCTCAGGTCACGTCCAGCCTTCCTTTCGAAAGTGGTCTCCCCATTCCACATGGGTCAGGACCTCTTTCTCCTGGTGTTCTATCCGAAGCCACATGCATGGACGTTCGAGCCCTACTGTTCTATATCGAAAGAACTAAGCCATTCAGAAAGTCCATTCAGCTCTTTGCGGCGGTGACTGATAGAATGATGGGCCTCCCTATCTCGTCCCAGCGTATCTCCTCTTTGATCACGTCCTATATCCCTGAATGCTATGATCGGGCAAGAGTGCCCGCCCCTCCAATCACAGCCCACTCCACCATGGCCCAAGCCTTGGTGGCCGTGTTCTTGGTGCAAGTCCCTGCTCAGGAGATCTGTCGAGCTGCCGTGTGGTCACCCATTCATACATTCATGACACACTACGCCGTCACTCAGAAGGCCAAAGACGATGCAGCTTTTGATTGCGCAGACTCCCACCCCACCATCTGAGATTTGGCTTGTGCGTCACCTGCTTGGAATGCACATGAACAATCACTTTTAAGAAAAAACTGTTACCTTTCGTAACGGGTGCTCTTCGCGATGTGGTGTTCATGTCCATTCCAATACACACCCTCTGGCCCCTCTGTGATCGTAACAGCAAGAAGGAACTGAGAGGGTGGAGGATCAGCAGGGCCATATAATTGAGCGCCATAGTGGCGCCACTCCAGGGGGCGCCTGAGCCAATCCTATGGATTCTGCTAGGGGAAAAACCTTCTGCTGGCATGCACACGCCTGCTTAGAATGGACATGAACAACACCTTTCATAACTGGTGTTCTTTGAGATGTCTTTTTGGTAAAGCTTAACAAAAAATGCCACAGGTTTGTTTTCTCTTAGTTTTTGTTTTGATTGAGGACTCTTCAGGGTATCAGTGTATTGTCTCACTTAAGGCTGTAAGTTCCTAGAGGCAAAGGACTGTCTTCTCTGTATGATTGGTACTGCATGTAGCACACTGATGTTTAACATGTCTTTATAACTATTTGTACCTATAGTACATCACAAAGTATGAAACTGATCAAGAATAAAGAATATGTTCTGGACTGAGTGCACTTCACCTCTTTGCCTCTCTCATACAATGCGTTAAGTTGGCCATTTGCTTACTACTTCCTTTCCCCTCCCCTCACCTCAATATGTTCCATTTTTCCCTTATCTTCTAAAATTTGCACTACATGTATTGGTTGTCACTGCTTAAACTTTGCCATTGAAATGAAATTCTAGTAACCTCAGTGAATCTACTGTTAAACTGGTTTTTTATTTTCAGGTCTGTTGTATTCCAGAACCATATTAATAAATGCTTCACAATTTTTAGGTACAAACCAGTGCGAGAGGATGAAGATGGTAATAAGGACTGTGTTGGTGGCAAAAGAGGAAGGGCGCAAACTGCTCCCACAAAAACTTCCCCTAGAAATTCCAAAAAGCATGATGAGTTGTGGCACGGTAAGTGCTTGTCGCATGGGTATATGTAGGATTATTTATGACCAAGAAAAAATACTTTGTATATCTTTAATAAAAAGTGTGTGTGTGTATTCATAAATTTAATACAATATAGATATCATATACACACAGTTCCTGAATTAGTTTAGTTTAGTCAGGTTTTGTTTTGAGTAACTGATATTAAAAAAAAGAATAGAGTGCATATCCTAGAAGCTACAGTTCAAATTGATAGAAGCTTAACTCATTAATCAACTAATTTAACAATAGAAATGAGCTAGTTTTTTTTCTCTCCGTAGATGGTGTATGCCCTTCAGTGTCAAATCCTTTAGAAGTTTACCTTGTATTTACACCGCCTGAAAATATAACATTTGAAGATCCCTCATTAGATGTTATCCTCCTTTTGAGAGTTTTACATGCTATCAGTCGATATTGGTATTACCTGTATGAAGTGAGTAATACATTTAATCACTTGGAAGGTTTTCTGTAAATCTGTAGACAACTGTCATTGCTAAAGGTATTGAGACAATACACAACATTTTCAAAATGGTAAAAATATTATTCTACCGTAACTTGATGAAAATCAACAGAGTATTGAATGTTAGAGAATCCTTCTAGTGTAAGGTGTGGAATACAAAAGCTCTTGCAAGACTACAAAAATACAGCTGAAAATTTAGGATACTAGAACTAAATATATTGCTATTTCCTTATTTAAGAAACACATCTACAATTTTTACCATTCACCTCTAATTTAAATAGAATTTGATGAACACTTACTTGCTATCAGTACAAATCTGATCATTGCTGAATACTGGATGCTGAGACAAAAACGGTGTTTGGGAAAATCCCTAATAATCCCTCTATCCATTAAGTGATGGAATATCACAGGTCTGATGCCCTCCACCCCCTAAATTTACTCTGTTGGTAAGGTGGTGGCTTTTGACTACTAGAGGGTTTTGTGATATCCAGTCAAACTCCTTGGTATTCTCCTCTAAAAAGTATTCAAATCTCCTCCTCTTCCCTCCAAACCAAAAGAGCAGTACTTCTGAAGAGGGATGAAGGGAGTGTACGGTCAATGTCCTTTGGACCTCAGGTTGATCAGTCTTCGGTAAGAACAGACACAGTAAAAGATCTCAAAGTATTCTCACCCACTCCTACAAAGAAACAACAACAAAACAATGAGTAATTAAAAAGGAGTTGTGTTTAAAAAAAATAATTGCAGTGCTTTTCTAAACGGAAACACATTCTCTCTTGATCTCACAGAATGCAGTTTGCAAAGAGATTATTCCAACCACGGAATTTATCAACAGTAAACTGACTGCAAAAGCTAACAGGCAGCTTCAGGATCCTTTGGTAATCATGACAGGAAACATACCAACTTGGCTGACAGAGCTTGGAAAAACATGGTACGAAAGGGCTGGCTTCCTACAGCCCTTAAAACTTGACTTTGGTTTAATAAATCACTGCACTTTTACAGCTCAGTTATTTCCTCTTGTACAGCATATATTGCTGAGCACCTCTAAAGTGTGAGAATGGTATTCATAGAGGTACAGGAGACTTATTGGGTAACATGGTGATAGATGGTTGATTCCCAGCATGTAGTATTGCATGACTTAAATCATATTAATGTATTTAAGCAAACTTGGATTGATTCCAATTGTCAATGATAGCTGTGTGCGAATATTTAGGTTAATGTGTATAGTCTAGTGTTCTTGAAAGTTTCAGCACAGTGATGACAAGTGTAAGGCAAAAGAACCCCTATTTGGCTCCTATTTGATTTTTAATGCATTGTTTGGGACATATTTCTGTATTATTTCGCTGGTCTAGGCTTACCCAAAGCAGTAGGATAGATACTTTTATTTTCATGGCATTTTCACTTTTAGTCCACAGTATCTTTAAGCTCTGAGGAACACCAGGAAGTTCAACTCTGCATGTGACTCAAATGTCCTAGACTGATTTTTAAAGTATTGAGATAAGTCAATAACTAGACAAAAATCCATTAAGTTGCAGTTCATAGGGGAATGTGTAATTTTAAAGTAAAACGAAAATACTGCATCTAAACCACTATTTTAAAATCAGTCTGTGTTCAGAGTTTGGATTTCTTAAGCTTAACCCTATCAGTTAAAAGTATATTGTTAGCTAAATACCTTTCAACTCTGTCCTGTAATAATATGAGAAACAGGAACTGAAGCAACCTTCTCTGTTCATAGTAGGTGATGACAAAAACGGGAATCTGAATCATACAATCAGAGTCTTATTTTAGCCTTTTTTTTTTTTTTTTTACACAGTCCTCAAAGTAGTGTTGAAATTTCTGACTGACCCCAAAATAATCTTTCCCCATTCCTTACGTTCCACAGACATGAATTATTGAAGTAAATTAAACTCAAAGCGTGTGTGTTTAAAAAAAAACCCTAGGTCTAGATTATAAAATGGAAAGTAAATCAGAAAGATAGAAGACAGTCTACTCTTACAAATAATTTAATATATACATCTTAATACTACTCTTCTCGCAGGTTCTGAAAGATGAGCTGTAATGTCTTCCACAAACTGCAGATTTCTTAAAGCCCCTCTGAAAAATGAGGCAGTAGTAGTTGGCAATGATATAGTTGGTGCACCAATAAAGTGGCTTTCCAAATTAAGACATCCAGAACCTCGGGCTGTGGGCTTTTAAAGTCCTTGATTTGAAAATATTACTTTATAAAATAGATATTAAGGAACTAATAAAAAGAGGAATTAGTAATGTTAAGTGTACATCTTTGTACTTTCAAATATTTAGGTTTAACCTTCATGCTGAATTGTTTAGATTTCTAATGGTTGCTTTTTTAAAAACTATGCAAAGATTTTATCTTAAATATCTGATCTCAAGCTTAGTCTCTTCTGTTCTCAGAAGTATCCTTCGCTAGGAAAAGTATCCTCTAAAACAGTGTTCTTCAAAGGTTGTGCTCCGTGGCCCCTTTTCCTTGTCCCACCTCCATTCGCGGCCCCTGGGGTATGTCCGCTGAAATGCCGCCGAATAGAAAGCTTCTGCTTTCTTTCTGTGGCATTTCGGTGGGACAATAATTGACTGCAACTTCAGCGGTCTCCTGGGTGGGATCCGTGCCGGGTGTGGTCTCGTGCCCCCCTGGGGGTGTGTGCACCCCACTTTGAAGACCACTGCTCTAAGAGGTGATACAACTGGTCTAACTCACTAGTTTCAGGCATTATGTTTAGTCTACTTAAATTCTCAAGACTACAGATTTCCAGTATAAACTAACTAACTCCAACTCTTCACAGCCCATTTTTCTTTCCATTTGACACCCGGCAAATGCTATTTTATGTAACTGCTTTTGATCGAGATCGAGCAATGCAGAGATTACTAGATACCAATCCAGAAATCAATCAGTCGGATTCTCAGGACAGCAGAGTGGCACCGCGACTGGACAGAAAAAAAGTAAGTGTTAATCAAAAATCTATTTCGCAAGGGAATGAGTAGTAGTAGGTTACCATGTGCATCATTCTCCCACAGTTTCCAGTGAAGGGAGATCTTGCAGTGTTTGCTCAAAATGACACAATCTCAGTTATATTAGTACATATTTCAAGTGGATTTTTGACATAAGGGCCAGTTGTCGGGGTGGCAAACTCCAAAAGAATGAAATGTATCCCCATTGAATATCTGCTATTGGGAAACAGGGGTAGCTGGCACACATTATGTAACTCCTTCCCAACACATTTTGGATATTTAAGTATTGGAGACATTGCCTGCTTGTGGAATGTGAACTTTGTTGAAAATATGTTTACTACTCCTATAGATGCCTTGTATAGATGTAAGCACTTAAGGATTCTATATTGTATTCACCTGATTCTGGAAAAGGCATATAAATGAACCTAACACAGGATGAGAGAACTGATCGCCTTGGATATTTAATTCCTTCCTGAACAGCCACCAGACCTTCGTACAGGGGTGGGCAAACTTTTTGGCCCGAGGGCCACATGGGGGCTCAAAATTGTGAGGAGGGCCAGGTAGGGAAGGCCGTGCCTCCCCAAATAGCCTGGCCCCGCCCCCTCCGGAGACTCGCCATTCTAACTGCCCCACCAGGAACTTGCCCCCTATCTAGGGCCCCCTGCTCTTTCTTCCCTGACTGCTCCCTCCCAAGACCCCACCACCCTAACCACCATCCCCAGGGACATCAACCCCTATCTAAGACTCCCTGCTCCTTGTTTCCTGACTGTCCCCTCTTAAGACCTCCCCACAGTAACCACCCCCCAACCCCACATTTAAGCTCCCCTGCTCTTTGTTCTCTAACTGACACCCCCCCCCCGGTCCCTTGCTTACTTTCATCAGCCTGGGGCTCCAGCCGGCACGGGGCCCCGCAGCTCGCGGCGCTCCACCAGGCGCCCTGGCCCAGGGGCGGGGGTCCCGTGGCAAGTCCCGCTCCACCGGGGCGCACGGGGTCCTGAGGCGAGCCCCGCTCGGCCGGCCCTGGGAGCACGCTCTGCAGCTCTCGGTGCTCTGGGAGCGCTGGGCCCCACGGTGCCCCGTGCTTGGCTCCGGCCCCTGGCCGGGGAGCTGACCACTAGCACAGCGCCCCCGCGGGCTGGATAAAAATGGCCGGCAGGCCACATGTGGCCCGCGGGCCACAGTTTGCCTACCCCTGCCTTAGTAGCTTATTGCTTGGACAACAGATAAAGGAGACAAGATATCAGTAATGTGGCTTACCTGGGTATCGCCTTAAATAAATAACATATCTGGGAACTGTCGGCCATAGCCTGTCCTATTAAGGTCCTCCTTCCTTTGTAATCCTGTCCACATGGTGGAGGGCTTCTGTCAGCCTCACAAACCGCTAACTGAGTCCCACCCACTGATGGTACCCCACTGCCCTTCCCTTGTTCAAGGATAAAGAGGATGCTGAGTAGGTAACATGTCAGCTGATAATTTCTACTTTGATACCCCAGTCCAAGGGCTGAGACTTTAAACTTCTTCTGGTCCAGAGCAAGAATGCTCCTTACTAGTACAAACTCCTACAATTTTAGGACAGCCAGCTTCCATTTGACATTAAAAGTAGTTTCATAAGAATTTTATATAAACAGCTCACCACTGAATACAACTTCTTGGTTATATAAAATGTAATATATGTTTAAAAGCAAACTATTTTATTTAGAATCCTAGAAATGTAGGGATGGAAGGGACTTTGAGAGGTCATCTTGTCTAGCCCTGTGTCCTGCTGAAGCAGGACTGAATAGACCATCCCTGACAGGTGCTTGTGCAACCAGGTGCTTTTAAACTTCCAGTGACAGACTCCACAACCTCCCTTCAAACCTTGCTATTCTACGGCTTAACTAGCCTTAGAGTAGGAAAAACTTTTCCTATTACCTAATCTAAATCTCCCTTCCTGAAGATTAAGCCCATTTCTACTTGTCCCATCTTTAGTAGATGTGGAGAATAATTGATCACTGTCCAGGGCTTATAAAAACAGAACAAATTTGAAGACTGTTATCAGGTCTTTTCTTCTCATGACTAAAACATGCTCAGTTTTTAATATTTCCTTATATGTCACATTTCCTAAACTTTTTTCATCATTTTTGTTGCTCTTCTCTGGACTCTCTCTAATTTTCTCTATCTTCCTTGAAGTGTGGTGCCCCAAACTGGATACACCAGTGCCAAGTAGAATAGGACAGTTAGAGCCTGTCTTACACGTGCCAATTTTGTTAATACACCCCAGAATTGTTAACTTTCTCTTGCAACTGCATCACATTTACTTTCTCATTCAATTTGTGATCTATTCTGACCCCTGATCCTTTTCAGCAGTACTACTGCATAACCAGTTATTCCCCATTTTTGTATTTGTGCATTTGATTTTTATCTTCCTACATGTAGTGTCTTTCAGTGATGCCAGACTTGTTTTCAATCTGTCAAGGCCACTTTGAGTTCTGTCCCTGTTCTCCAGAGTGCTAGCAACCCTGCCTATCTTGGTGTCCTCCTCAGATTTTATAAGTGTACTCTACTCCATTATGCAAGTCATCAATGAAAGTATTGAACAGTAACAGACCTGGGACAGATTCCAGTGGGACTCCGCTAGATAAGTCTTCAGTCCGACAGCAAACTATTGATAACTACTTTTTGAATGTCTTTCATCAGTTTTTTATACCTGCCTTATTGTAATTTAATCTGGACCATATGAAACCAGATCACGTGGGACTGTGCCAAAAGCTTTACTACAATCAATATACTATTGAAACTTTCTCACTCCAAAATTTTGTTTCCAATTGTTATAACTGTCTTGTTTGCTAAGGAATTGAGATTTGCAAAAATTAATTCTATTGCCTAAATGTGTCTAATGTATAGCGCACTGTGAACAGAGAAGAGCTGTTGAAACAGGCAGAATCTGTGATGCAAGATCTAGGCAGTTCAAGAGCTATGTTGGAAATCCAGTATGAGAATGAAGTAAGTAATGGCCATCACTCTGCATTAACCCTTTTTAATGAATGTTTGTACAAAAGTTGTAATTGCATGGTGGCTAGAAGTTCTATCCACTAATGCATATCTACTTCTTCCAAATATGTCTGGTTTCTGACTGTCCTCCGAAAAGCTAAATGAAACATACTTTTCAACTGCAAATGCACTGACTGAAGTTCAGCAGTCAGAAATGTGTTCACTTTGAAGTTTAAAAAAAAATCTTACTCCAGCAAACACATGTGCATGTCTCTAGCTTGGTCACTAGGTTACTTAATAAATATTCTGTTTGGTCAGTATCCCTTTTCAATGTATGAATTTTTACTAGATTTCTGTGGGTTTATTAATAATTTTTGGTTATAGACAGGCCTTTTTCTGGAGGAAGAAATTGTAATTGTCCTCCAGGAACTGTAATTGTCTAACTGTTCCTTATTATTACACAGCTCACACTTATATTAATATTTTAATATTCAGAACATTTTTAAATGAAAAATTACCTTTTCTTTCTGAAGGTTGGCACAGGTCTAGGACCTACACTGGAGTTTTATGCACTTGTATCTCAGGAACTACAGAGAGCAGACTTAGGCCTCTGGAGAGGAGAAGAAGTAACTCTATCCAATCCAAAAGGTGACTGTTTCCAATTATCAATGTACTTTCAGCTGCTTCAGAAACTGTCCTGTGGGACTTCCAGGCTCTAATGCCTTAGTGTAATTCTACCCAAAACAGTGGTTGTCAGATGTCACTTGCCATGGTTACTGGACTAGCTGCACTGCTGCCCCTTCTCAGTAATCTTGCTGTGAACCCCCCCTACTGATATCAGGCCTTTACCTCGTCAGGCCTTTACCTCGTCTAAGGTGGAACTCTGCAATTTGCACACTTTGACCAGGACTTTGGTTACAGCCACATGGGTATCAACCATAACTAATCCATTAGGAGAAACTGGAGTTGGCACTTTGAAGAAGAGATTTTCTCCAGAAGACTGTGATAGCATGTATTTGAAGTGAGAAAGAAACCACTTCAAAACAAAGCATGATTTGTTTTGCCCAAAAGGTGCACAGCATTTAGAAGTGGATGTAAAGTAAGAGACCCGAAGATCCATTCTGTTACCTAAGATTAATCTCTCTATCCAGAGATCAAGTGGGTCTGGCTTCTTCCCTGTCTGAGTTGAGAGAACCAGTCTACACTCCTTCTAGCCTTTTTTTTCCTGAGTGTCTCAGACTGTCAATTTTTAACTGACCCACACTGAGGCCTCTCCACCCTCTTTCTCCCTCCCCCCCTCCCCCCGGGCAGCTTTTTAATTGCTACAGTATTTTGATCTTTTACAACTTTCTTTGATCCCAAGCTTAGCCTTGGGAAGAGTAAAATGTCCTAACCTGGATGGAGCCAGCTGCATAACTTCTTCCCCCAGTTGATGGCCAAGCCATTGTTAGCTCCTTTGAAGCTGGGTACCTAAGGCTATTTCGTGTCCCCTCCAGCCCTTTTACAGCTGTCTTTGGTAAAATCCATTCTGCATTCAGGCAGGCAGCAATACACTCTGGAACAGGGAAACAGTCACACACATAATAGACATTTTCCCAGTTTGAAAACCTTCATACTCTATAGCGACTATTATCTTAAGATTTTTATGTAATGTAAGTACATTTATGTTTAGAAATCTAGATGGAGTGTTTAAACCTTAGGGGAGAAAATGAAGAAATAATAAAAAAAACTCATAGAGGGTAATCACTTATTAAAATGTCCTTGTTAGGAATATGAACAGTGAAAATATTAAAATTCTAAACTTTGTTCAGCTTTGGGAAATGCAAGTCCATTTTTATTTGTTTGTCCTGCAGTATTACAAGACTAGCAAATCAAACAAACAATGCTGCAAGGAATGGTTAAATTTGTAGCTGATGGGTTGAAATAGAAATCTCATGACTTGAATTTTTTTAAACTGACGTTTTTAACAACTTAAATTTTAGGCCAGAATGACTGGACTCTGCCATTCTAACTCATTTTTAAAATGAAACCGCATTATGTACATACTGAACTTGTGCCCCCTCCCCTTCCTTTTCCCCCCCAACAGGAAGCCAAGAAGGCACAAAGTATATTCATAATCTCCAAGGCCTATTTGCACTTCCTTTTGGTAGAACAGCTAAGCCAGCTCACATTGCAAAGGTTAAAATGAAGTTCCGTTTTCTGGGAAAACTAATGGCTAAGGCGATCATGGATTTCAGATTGGTAAGAATGAAATTTTGATTTTTATCTTAAGTAATATATGACAATATTTTCTGGGAGGTTCCAGTCTTGAACACTTACTGCTAGACTCTAGATTCAGGAAGACAGAGTTAGTAATGCTGAGAGTCTGATCATGGCATAATATTGAGAGAACCTGAATTTCAGAAGTTGCAGCACCAGTCAGTGTTTTAAAATGAAGATGGGTTATAATCTTGTTAGGGGATCTCCTAGGTGAATCTAGCTCATCTTTCTCTGCAGGAGAAAGCATCTGATTTCTCTCTACATTGTGATTTTTATCCCTTTGTGTATTTAGTCCATATTATATAGGGCTTGTGATATAGTAGCAAGTGATGAAGATTCATACTTGCTTATCACTACCATACCTAGATTTTTCAACATAATGCTGTCCTTTTATATTAAAATTGCCACTATAAATTTCTCCCAAGTACTATATGTACTGTATGAAAAGCTACTCTCTACTAGTTGGAAAAGGTACTGCGCAGGGTATGAAACCTCAAAACTTAAAAGCTATTGAAACAGATTTTTTTTTTTTGGCATTAACTATTAACTTAAAAACAATGCTGTTTTGGTTTCCAGGTGGACCTTCCTCTTGGCCTTCCTTTTTACAAATGGATGTTACGCCAGGAAACTTCTCTAACTTCACATGACTTGTTTAATATCGATCCAGTGGTAGCTAGATCAGTCTATCATCTTGAAGATATAGTGAGACAGAAGAAAAGACTTGAACAGGACAAATCACAGGTAGGAAGGGATGGTAATTTATATGAAGGGGAAAGGCCAACCTGTATTTTACATATTTCTGGATTTTTGCAAGCCTGAGTTGACAAAGTGAATATAAGTATTATATTATAAATATTTAATTGATATATTCTTAATATGCCAATAAAAATGACTACTTTTTATCAGTATTACTATACAACTTTGACTTCGAATTGATGCAAGAGGAAAATAATTTGCTAGCAATGGGCAACCATGGTGACCTTTTTGTAAAGCTACTGGCAAATCTACATTGGATAATGTGGCATACAGTATATGGCAATGAGTGAATTCCTAGTCTTTTATTAGCAAAGAGTTTCACCTTCAAGGCACAGCCTGAATTACATATAAGCGCAATTATGAACTGTGCATCACACTTCTGGGGGTTTTTTTTGACAACACCGGTAAGAAATTCGGTATTATAGAGAAGGGTTTATTCGGGTAATCGTTGTATGTTGGGTACTGCTCAGCAGATCTATAGACACATCATGAAGGTTCTTCCCCCCTCCCCCCCCCCCCCCCCAGCAAGACTTTTCACATATGTTGGAGAAAAATGAATAAATTGAGAAAAATGTCGCATCATTTTGTATTTTGCAGTTAGACTGAGTTTCCTGATTTAGCAGAGTCAGATACAATGCACAAATTAAAATACCTGTCCAATACAAGGTCAAAAAGTACAGTATTTAATTCCTTAGTTTTAAAGCCGCCTTGGTATTTGAGGCATCACATGATGAGAATTTCTTCATTTTGCTTCAAGAAAATTGTCCACATCTATTTTTTTTGATCAAAGTGTGAGAAGCTACTTGTACTCAAGAAGAGCTTTGATACCTCAGTGCAATTCCTAAAAGATAGCATACACAGTTAGCCAGGCTGCTTTTCAAAATTTTGCCAACTTTACCAGTTCTGCCTAGATGAGGCCTAGAAGACATAGGGCTAATCTACACTTGAAGCTCTATATTGGTGCAGCTGTATGCTGACAGGATTGCTCTCTGATTGGCACAATAAATCCATCTCTGCAAGACACAATAGCTGTGTTGGTGGGAGAAGCTCTCCTACTGACATAGTGCTATATACACAGTACACACAATTAGGTTGGTGTAATTTACAGTACTTGTTGGAATAGTTTATTCACACCCCTGACTGACAGAAGTTATACCTAAGTAAATGGTAGTGTAGACCTCACCTTAGTTAAAATGCTGATCGCTTTGCCTATGCAAGCACTCCACTGGAACTGAACTGATGAAGTATTTGTGGGAAATACACTGGATCCTTGCTATAGCTTGGGGTTTGGGATCCATGCACGATCCCGCACTAATGCGGGGACTGCATTAACGCGGGGTATGTAGAGCTATGGATCCCAATTCCAATATTTAAATTTGGGATCCATGGCAATGACTGTGCTGGACTCTGTATGGCGCACAGTTCTACAGGGTGACATCATTCAAGAGATCACTCCACATTAGATCTAGAGGATACACCATCTTTTCACAATCCCTGCTCTTCACCAGATGAAGCTATTATGCCAGCCCTGACATTCTACTCAGATGACGTCAGGGCCCCATGAAAGAAATTGGAGAGGTCTTACAGATACTGTTGGAGAAAATACAAGAATTTCAGCATTCCTTGTTGGATATCTTACATGCTTCTTCCCAAGAAATGTGATCTTTCCCATCAGTGATGCTTTATCACCAACCTGTTACCATATCGCAAACACTAGTCACCATACCTCCCATTTTTTGTGGACTGATTAAGCTGTACTATATTCCTGCCAAGGGTTCAGAGTATCTTTTCTCTCATCCCACCCATAAGTCTCACATCATCGATGCTGTCATCAAAGAAGACAGATGGTACCAATTTAGATCCTCCTTTCTGATAAGGACCATCTTAATGGAAAAAGCTGTTCCTTTTGTTGCTGTACAATTCCAAGCTGCCAACTAGCAGGCCTTGATGGCAAAATATAACTTTAGACACTTATTCCAAATTGCTCATTTTATTGAAGATCTGAATCTAGACCAGATGGAGCAGTTTCCGGCTCTAATCACAGAACGCCAGACAATTGCTTAGGCTTCCTTCAGTCCTCACTCAATGCTCTCAGTGGGAACTGTTGTGGTCATGCGTCAAGCATCATGGCTGCAATCCTCCAGCCTTCCCTGGGAAGTATAAAACACTGTGGAGGACCTTCCCTTTGAAGGGCCTAAGCTATTTATGGATGCCATGGATGGCTCTCTCCACTCCCTCCAAGACTCCAGGGTGACCTTGTGACAAAAAGGAAAATTACTCCTGGGGGAATTCTGCGCCACTGTGCAGAGTTCATGTCGTCTGCA
Source organism: Sternotherus odoratus (assembly GCA_032164245.1). Classification (NCBI taxonomy): domain Eukaryota; kingdom Metazoa; phylum Chordata; order Testudines; family Kinosternidae; genus Sternotherus; species Sternotherus odoratus. Next base: position 26,894,527 of record JAVMKO010000009.1, read on the forward strand.
GATTTCTTTACTTTCCTGCAGAAAAGTAACTACTGAGGGGAAGCAAAGGGAAGCTGCAGCGGCGGTGATGTAAATCAGCATAGGGATGGAGACTGGGTGTGCATGGGTGGGGAGACATCAGTCACTGCTGGGGGATGGGACTGGGTGAACGAGAGAGACTGTCCCTCTAGCTTGATGATATACAACGCCCAGTGTACAGGGGCAGGGCTTTGTGGGTGTTTGGAGATAAGTATGAGACAGGCTCTGTCCCCTTGGGCAGAGCATCAAGTAGCAGCCTGCCTGCTTAGTAGTTCCCATTCTTGTTAGTGAATTTTTCCCCAGGAGCATAAAACAGGTGTAAAAGTTTTAAGGCTCTTTTACACTGACAGAGTGGTGTAAAGGAGTCTTATTGTAAACAATAGTATGGCCTTATAAAACATGATTGCTCTCCAGAGGTCCACACAGTACCTGCTGAATAATAGAAAACCCACCACAAGGAAAACTTGCGTACAGAAGTGAAGATGTTTTCAAGCCTAGTGTGTGTGGAACAGTTTCTTGAGTTTATCTTCATGCACATTCTTGATTATCTGCTAAATTTGAAAACGATTGGCTTTAATTTAGCTAAGTAATGAATCATTACAGCCTTTCAATCCTCCTCCTCCGCCCCCCATATTAAGGGATTTTTCAATCTTTACTCACCCAAATACTGCAAGGATTAAGCATCTGGTTCTTTTGTCCAAGAACCAGCTCCACCATGGGGCCTTGAACAGCTAGCCTGTGCTGCAGCTGTGGTAGATGCCATTATTTTTAGTATGCTAGCTCAGATGAGACCAAGTTCCAGTATGTCTGTGTGATCTTGGAATCACAGCTCTATCTCATAGAGTAGACATATGCTTAAATAACAGATTTAAAGGTAAACTGAAGGGCTTCCCTGCACTGCTTGAGATGTTAGTGATACCATCAACTGTTGAAAGAAACTCAGAACAGCGCATTTGGGTCTAGTCAAATAAGTAAAGGTGGAAATGACTTTAGCTGTGATGTCTTGTTTCAAAATATGTAGATCTATTATCTTAATTTTAAACAGTTTTTACTAATTTAAAACTTGTTCACCTTGAACGATTTTTTTTACACCAGGGCTTCCTTGTCTTTTGCAAGAAAAGTCCCTATTAAGCTTTGAGTACCCAAAATGCTAAACTTTATTGGGCCACTTAATTACGTTTTTCTTGTAATGCAGCATAGGCACCTCCTGTGTTCCTTATGAAACTCTTTATGGAAACCCATGGTGTAATCTGTTTGAAGATTTGTGCAATATTTGTATTCAGTTTTGTTTGCACATATCCTTCACAATATGTGTATTCTTAGGCTTCTGTGGATTTCTTCACTATCAACCATAAATATCAACAACATTCTATTGAGGAGAATAGTGGTAGACTTTTTATATGTGCTCATTTTTAGAATCTACAAACTTGCCTATGCCTCACATTTTGAAAGGTGTTTCTTTTTAAAAACATACTTTGGTGCCACTTAGTTGTCAATGAGTTGACAGTAACTTTGTTCCCCAACTCCCAATAGGAACTAGTAGTACTCACTTTGACTTCTGAGCTATGATCCTGTATTGCCATGCACATGAGAACTTACTGTTAGATGCAGAAGTTTCTCCTCTCCCCCGGTGCTATTTTAATTTCCCAACAGTGAAAAAATTGAAAATAGTATGCATGCTGTATTGTAGCTCTCATTTACTATAACAAATATCTCATCAAAAAGAGTGCAATTCTTGTTGTTTACATTGATGGTTTCTACTCTTCGGCTCAATTTTTTAGTCTGCTTTAAAACAAAGCCCAGGTTTGTTTAGTTTTTTCACACCAACCTTTACTAGCTGGCTGATTCTGCTTTGAAGTAAAGTAACTCCAGAAACATCAGCAAAACTATGCTTCACCATCTTCCAGACTTGTTCACAGTCAAGGCTGATGTTATTGAGTATCTTGATTCATTAACTTTTAAAGTATATAAAACAAGTTAAGATTAAAGGGGAACAAAAAGTACTGTAATCTGTAGCTGATCTGCTTCAATAGCTGTTCTGTAATGAGTATTGTAATATTGATCTGCTTCAATAGCTGTTCTGTAATGAGTATTGTAATATTGGTTACTAAATACACGTGTTAAAATGCTAAATAATTTGTTGATAAACTAACGCAAGTGACTGAATTATTCTCACTGGCTTTCATTTTCAATTTTTTTAGACCAAAGAAAGTTTACAGTATGCATTGGAGACCCTCAATATGAATGGCTGTTCAGTGGAAGATCTAGGGCTGGATTTCACATTACCTGGGTTTCCCAATATAGAGCTGAAAAAAGGGGGAAAAGATTTACCTGTCACCATCCACAATTTAGAAGAGTATCTCAGAGTATGTAAAAGCAAAGCTGATTTTTTTCTTTATTATTTTTACATAACTCTTCCTATCTTATAGTTAGTTCAAAGTAGTTTATTTTAAAATATTTTAATTGCTTGTTTTTTGCAAATTGGTCATTTTAACTGGTTGCTTGTCTGTCTGAATGCCCTGAGAAATTAGAACAAATACTTTGAGTCTTAGTAATATACAACTCAACTAACTTTTAAGGAAGTTTTTGTGCTGTAGGAGAATCTGTTCCTTAAGGTTTCAGAAAATGTATTTTGTATCCATTGAAAAAGTAGTCATAATGACATGATTTTTCACTGGGAGATGTGGGTTCTCAGCACCTCTGAAAACAAAGCCAGAAATTACTGGTCCAAGTATTGAACCAATACTTGGTATACTGCTATATGAGATTATTAGTTTCTGAAATGACTTTGGGACTCTACCTTTTCAAGCCAGACAGTAAGTGGAAGGTGAGTCTCTTCAGAATTCTGCTTGAATCACTTTTTTGTCCACCCTAGCAACTGGTTTTATAAAATTTTATGTTAAAGGTATCAAGAAAAATAGCACTCATGTCTATGTTCACTTCAGAACTCACTTCCACAGAATAGTCCCGATGGTAATATATAGTAGTAGATCGGGGTGGGCAAACATTTTGACCCGAGCACCACATCTGGGTGGGGGAAATTGCTAGCAGGACCATGAATGTAGGGCTGGTGCAGGGGATTGAGGTCTGGGAGGGGGTACAGTGTGCAGGAAGGGGCTCAAAGCAACGGGCTGGGGAAGAGGAAGGGATGCAGGGTGTATGAGGAAATGAATTGGGGTATAGGAGGAGGTGCACAATGAAGGAGAAGGCTCAGAGGGGGGGAGGGGATGCAGGTTTTCCAGCCAATGGGAGCTTCAGGGGAGGTACCCACAGGCAAGGGCAGCGTGCGAAGCCCCCCTCTTCCCAAATCTCTCACCAGGGGCTGCAGGGACATGGTGCCAGTCGCTTCTGGGAGTGGATGGCAATCCTGCCGGCGGGATTCAAAGCTCTGAGGTGCCGGATCCAGCCCATGGGCTGTAGTTTGCCCACTGCGGTAGTAGATAGTATGCCCCCAATTTCCTACTGAACAAAACCAAAGTAAACGTGCAACTTTTAATAAGCAATATCAGAAATGCTGTGGTGATCAGTTTCAACACTTACATTGGGAAGTGGGGGGAGAGGTAATACACTTAGAAAACTTAGTTCTGGGACTTCTGCCTAATCATGTAAGAAGTCAAGTTTTCCACTCCCATATATTTTGAGTCTGACTGCTTTGTCCATATGCATGCCACCCCATGCACTTGAGTGCATTTGACCAGCAGCGTCCCACCGAGGGCTGCATTTGTACCCCAAGTGTCCTCTTGCCTCACATAGATGTTGAAGCAACACTAACTGCCCCTCAGTTCCTTCTCACCATCCATGACTCAGTCACAGCCCTGTAGAGTTTGAGCCTTTTTGCTCAGTGTGGCCTTATTGCTCTGTGTAAATAGGTAGTTATTCAAGTGATTCCATATGTCCACTCCACAGTAATTTTGTGTGCCTTATGAACAGTTTTCAGAGAATGTTTTCCCTCACATTAGGGTAGCTTGAGCGCCCTTTGCCATTGTACACTACTGCATGCTGGTACAGGAGGATGAAACTGCCCCCAGCTCTTCCTTACCATCAGTGAGGGTTGTTGCAACACTTTCAGTCTTGCTATCAGAGGTTTATTTCCCTTATTCTTTTTATACAGCTTGTTTGTTTAGTAGTGGTTAGATACCGAGTACAGTTAGTCTTGGTGATAGGTTTCAACATTTAGGTCCCATTTGGGCCAAATTTGATTACCTGGACCAGAACTGGAATCATGTCTTGCTCTCCAGGATTTAAGTACTGCTGGTTGTGAGCCACGCTGATGCCGGTCAGTGACCTGTACCCCAGCTGTCTCAATTGGTTGGCGTGCCACATCAGTGACAAGCGTTGCATTTGTAGAGGGTTTAAGCCTCTCTCTAAAAGAGAGAGCAGTGAGGCTTAAGTGTCTCTTTTATGGAGATGGCACTTCATCTCCATTGGAGCAATCATGTTCAGAGCAAACTCCAAAAGTGGCACCAACAGTACAGAGTGCATCTCACAAGATGTGTTTAGCACTGCATTCTGTGTCCCTGATCGTGAAGAGATGCAGACCTCCTTCATCAAGACCTTTGGTACTGAGGCCACCTAGAAGCAAGGACACCAGGAGGGACTTTGAAGGGAAGTGTTCCTCCGAGAGTTCCTCTGCTAAGAGGGTTCATCGACTCCAGAACCTATACCAGGTCAGTCAAGGCTGGCTCCTGAAGTTGCTATACAAAGACACTAAATTCAAGACCCTGTTCTGGTACTGACAATGCCAAAGATGTATGCTGCCTCCAGAGAACTGCTTGTTCTTTTGGTACTGTTATCTCCTGTGGTACAGGAAAGGTTTTGGTTGGTCCAGAAATTTAATTCTTTCTTACACTAGCTCTGCAACAGCATGTAGTACCTAAGAAACCAGAACGTTTCAGGGGAAAGTCTGTTACCACCATCCCTGAGTTTGACTTTACTTGTCTCTTGCCACACAGATTCTGCTCCACCGCTATTGCAGGACTCGGAGTTATCTTCATTGGATTTATAAGTGGGGTCTTGTGTTGCATGCTAAAGGGGAAGCTTATTCTCTATCAGTATCGTTAATGGATGTCACAGCAGTCTCAGCACTGGCCACATTGCAAGGGAAATGGCCTGTGCAATGAAGAGGTCCACCACCACTTCAGTGGCTTTTATAGACACAATTGGTTTGCCTCCCCTCCCCTTTGAGTTGACTTTCAAGAGTGCACAAGATCATCAGCACCACAGACAATATTCTCAGTTGCCCAGGATTGATACCAAGCAGCTGCAGGTTACTCAAACAGTTCCTCCACCATCAGAGGTGGATTAGTCATTGCCTGAGTGACCTAGTGCATAGTTTTCCTCAAGACCATATGAGGCTGTAGAGATGAGCAAAATTCACCACCACTGGAGGATTACAGGTTTATCAATAACTCCTTAAGAATAGCTTTGGTGCTAAACATTCAAGTGGAGGAGATCTGTGAGAAATCCAACAAACTAGTGGACATGTTTAGCCTCTATTGGGCCCTCCAGAATGGCACTACTGACTGACAGAGCAATTGTGGAGTCACTCAGAACACTTTTTGGTAAACCCCTTCTTCCATATGGCTAAATGGACAGAGAATGACTCTACTCTCATCTGCTCCTAAGCTCTTTGGTGGTGGCAGCTGTCAATGAGCATGAGAGACAAGGCTTCAGGCATCAAAACCAAAGAGGCTGGATCTGTTTGGTTATAAACCTTTTATTTGTTGGGAGGCCTACTACTTAGAATTGCAAATCAGCAAGTTCTAAATCACTACAACTTTCCCCTATGGGAAAACATCCTGAAGTTTAAATACCAGGTTACTGGAGGACTTCAGGCAGGAGTTCATTCTGATCATAGAGAAGGGCAAGTGGTGGCTTGGATACAGCAGACTCAGCAGCTCAATCCATGCTATCTGTTCTATGAGGAGGTGCTCATAAATGCAGTTTTCCAGTCTCCCTGCTGAAATACGGAAGACCATCATAGACTTGTTCTTTGAGGGTCCCTTCCTCCTTTTGGAAAAGATGGACGATAGGCTACATAGCCTAACAGATTTCAGAGCAACACTGAAGTCTTTTGGAATCTTTACACCAGCAACAAAGAGGAAGCAGTTCTGGCGCCAGCAGGCTCTTGCATATCCGAGCTATACCTCAGCCCCAAGACCTGCTGAGAAAAGGGGCAGGAATTGCAGGAAGTGACCATCTCTCTCCACCCCACCCCCCCTTCTGCAACAGTAGGTTCCTCTTGACTAGCAGTCCAGTCCATATATGCATTTTGATGGGTTTGTCAAAGGCACTATGCAAGTAACTACAAGTGCATCTGTTCCTATCCCTATTTTTGCACTGCAAATCTATTCCACTTCCTTCATGTTTGGACTCGTTTAGTATAGCATTGGAGAGTCCTAAGTCCAGTGGACCTAGGGTATTTTCTTCAATTTGTTTCCATCTCTCCTTCCCACCACCCTTCCCTGTGCCTCTTCAGGGACCACTCTCACAAGACAATTCTTGGAGATCCAATCTCTGTTCCTCTGTTCTTTGGGAGACCAAAGGAGAAGTGGTCTCAGACTTATTTTGGACCTGAGAAAGTTAAACAAGTACCTGAAGAAAATAGTTTTTTGTATTCCCTGAAATAGGATGACTAGTATGTTGCCCCTGACTTAAAGAACACTTACATCCAGATAGTTATCAATCCAGATCACTGGAAGTTTCTCTGGTTCATAGTGAATGGAATCCACGATCAATTCCCAGTACTTAGATTCCATTTATCAGCAGCCCTTTGCATTTTCACAAAGTATATGGAGCCAGTGTCTTTTGTGTCTTTGCAACCAATCTTCATGTTGGTCATGGATGCTTCGTTCCTCAGTTGCGGGGGATCAAAACCTTGCAAACTCAAGGGCTGTGATCTTCCTGGGATCTGAGAACTAACATAAATGTCAGATAGCTCATAGCTCCCTAACCTGTTTGGCCTTCCATCCACTTATTGTGAGGAAAAAACCATAGTGTTTAATGGACAAAACTGCAACAAATGGTCACTACATTTGCACATGGCCAGGTCCATCTTCCAGCTGTGGGTAACTCCCCAAGGGGACTGTTTTCAACAGAAAATGCTATCTGTTCTGCTCCCAGGATGTGGGTGGTGGTGTGTCACAGCTCAGATTTATTGATAGATGCTTTCCTGCTATCATGGGCCAACTCCCTGCTGTGCTTGCTGTTCCTCCGATACCATTACTACCCAGAGCTCTGAAGACCTTCAGGAAGTGCTTCTGAATAGCAGAAAGAATTCAACAGGAGTACTTGCCTGGCCAAATGAGACACATTTCTGCTGAGACAAGACAGAAAAATGGTTCCCAGTGCAGGTATCCATTGCCCACATTTTCCATTATCTATTGCACCTAAAACAGCATGGTCAACAGTTCCACTAAAATATTTGGCAGCTATTTCAGCATTCAATCTGCCAATGAGTAATTATTTTTTTTCTGACTCCATAACTATTAGATTTCTAAAAGGGTTTGACAAGTTATACCCTGAGGTGCATGAATCTGTTCCTCCAGGGGATCTCAGTCAGATAGTAACAAAGTAATAGGGACCTCCCTTTGAATCTCCCACAACTTGCTCTCTATGCAACCTCTCCATGAAAGTGGGGTTTCTGGTTGTGAAAACCTCAGCAATGAGATTAGCTGAATGGAGAGCCTTGCTGTCAGTCTCTTCATTCAGTTTTCCATAAGGAGAACTTGCTTCCATTCTCACCTAAAATTCCTGACAAAGGTGGCCTGCAATTTCCACATAAATTACCTGGCTAATCTGCCAACATTTTACCCAAAGCCTTACATTCTTAGAGATGAGCAGAAGCTTTCTTCGTTGGGTGTGAGGAGAGCATTAGTATTCCACTTGGACCACACTAAGTCCTTTAGGTCCTCAGCGCAGTTGCAGACTGTGTGAAAGGTAAACTGGTTTTCACTCAGAGGATTTGCTCTTGTATTAGTTTGTGCTACAAATTAGCTAATGTCTTGCTGCCACCCAGAGTATTGCTTATCTGACTAGAGTGCAAGCAACTTCACTGGCTTTCCTAGCACAAGGACATATTTGACCAGGTTCGCCGCTTTGCGAATATCTCATCAGTTCTCACATTTTCTGCCTATTATGCCATTTCCTGTCATTCCTGGAGCTATGCCAGTTTTGGATGGGCGTTCTACAATCCCTGTTGAGGTAGAGCCTGCCTCCATGTTAATCTCCATGTGAGTAACCAACAGTGGAATGGACTTGTGCAATCACTTGGGGGGTAGGGGATGTTACCTCCCTTTCTGTAACTGTTCTTTGAGATACATTGCACATGTCCATTCCACAACCCACCCTACTTTGCTTAGAAGGGGGAGGAAGGGGATCACTAGATTTCTTGCCCCCTCCCCCCCCCTGTATTTCCTTTCTGCGAAGTCCAATAAATTCTTAAACCTTGTGGGATAATTTTGAGTAAAATTCTCCCAGGTTACTCTTTTCATATTAACAGTCGCATTATAAAATCAGCCCATGCATATATAGCAGGAAAAATTATTCAGTAGAATAAGGATTTCGATTTCAGAAGGATACATTTCAACACAATGCTATTTCCTGAGAAAAAAAAACTATCTAGATTTTGATTATAGTTTGTAGGTGTTGTGCCATTCGATATGTTTTGACCAGAGGAAATATGATTTGAACAACTTTTTTAAATATATACCCTCTTTAATAAACTAAGCTTAGGTGAAAACTTTAAAGGCTTAATAAATATTTACCTCAATTTGGGGGAAACATTATACATGGTATTCTAGCTGCAGAATGTATTTCAAATGAATTTTTAATAAGATTTGAATGGGAGTCAGGTATCTGATTTCAGAAGCAGGGGAACATCTATTTGTTAGCGTGACAGGTACATCTGGCAGACTTCTTGTACAAGAAGATATATCCAATTTGTATTAAACTAGTTAAAAACAAATCCTCTGTTTTAAAATGTCTCACTATTTGCATATTGGGGGTGAGGTGGAAGGATTATCCAGGTCAATATTTTACTACACAGTTGTTCTTGAACATATTCCATAACCAACTTTCAGTTAAATTTAGTGACATCAGTCTTTGGAGGAATTTGTTTTCCCTTTCCAGGTACCACTATGTTGCATTGGTACAACAAATATGCAGCTGATGGATGACTGGTGTTGAGCTGGTGAGAGGTGACAGAAGTGGTGCAACATTGTACAGCACCTACTCAATCAAGCTCAGGTTCACCAATCTTTATATGGACATGTGGTTATGTTCCTGATTCTTTTGCCAAATCATCATATTCTTTGTGTAACTCGCCTGTTGAATATTCACATACCTTCTCTTAGCCTGTTAACTTATTGTGGTTTTTTCATCTTTATTTTTTACAGCTGGTTATATTCTGGGCACTAAATGAAGGTGTTTCCAGACAATTTGACTCATTCAGAGATGGATTTGAATCGGTATTCCCCCTCAGTCATCTTCAGTACTTCTATCCTGAAGAGGTTGGTAGATGTGAATTTATAACTGATATAAATGAGTTATGCAGATTAATATTAATCTACAGTTTTAACCACGTATTTAGTTATGGGCAGGTTTATTGTGCAATTCTATTACAAATAGGGTGATATATTTATAAAACTCATGTACCAAAACAGTTCAGTGAGTTTTAAACTTGTACTTATGTTTGACATGTAGAGACTTCTGTATTTAATAGTAGTTCTAATTAGTATTTCTGGTGGTGAATTTTATTTTCTGCCGTATCAGATTTCGTATATTGTAATTGTTTTTCCCCAAAGAAAGTAATGCATCCACCCTAAATGCAGATTTCTTGATTCACATATTTTTAGTGTTTTGGAGGACACTCTAGGAATCCAGCAACTTCATAACTACACTGGACCCTCACTAGAATGTGCGTCTTTATAATGTGAATTTGGATATAATGCGGTTGCGGCATGGATCCCAAATTTAATTACAATTTTTTTGAGTTTTAAGTGACCTTGGTTTTCATTACCTTATCATTCATGCAAGATCATTGGAGGAAAGACACACATACTGTATCACGGATTAGAAAGTAATATCCTGACGGAAATACTGATCTTTCTTTTGTTTGCTGACCCAGGCAAAGATTAGCCATGACGTTGGCATTAATGAGTCCACTTTTCGTGGATGGCTAAAGAATGCTTATACTGTAGTAGTATATACAGTGTATATAATTTCTCTGACATTCCATATGCAAAGACGGAAGTTCATGGCGCCTGAAAGAGGATCAAAACAAAGCACACAAAGCGATGGTTCCAAGTTTTGATGCTATCATTAGCCCACTATAACCTGCAGATACACAACAACATATACCTGTACTGAAATTTCAGTCACAAAAATATAATTTCATTTTAATGCGGTCCCCGCTTAACATGGTATTTGCCATGGATCCCAAATCCCATGTTCTAGCGAGGATCCGGAGTATTTATTAAATTTTTATTATTATATTTGTAGCAATTACTAGTTGTAGACATGGACCAGGACCCCACTGTACTAGGTGCTGTACAAACCCAGAACAAAGACAGTCCCTGCCCCCAACTAAGTGTAAGAGAAGAGACAGCAAGTGGCTATAATTGGATATGGGAGCACAATGAGACAGTACTGGTCAGCATGGTAGGCAATGAACACAGCACACCTGTTGCCTAATCACTGTGAAGGTTTTTGTAGGCAGTGGAGGGACTTGAAGGAAGGAAATGAGGTAGATTTATGGCCTTTACAGGGAGATTGTTCCAATGGCTAGGGGCAGCAGGGGAGAAAGCACTGGTGCTTGTCTAAAAAATCTAACTTGGGTACTGGAGCCTGGCATCATTGATGGACTAGAGGCAGGAGTTGACATTTTGAGATTGTATTGAGAGATGATGGGTAGGATTGGGTTTGGCCGTAAAGGACCTTGAAAGTGAAAACAAACTGCTTATTTTGATGGGGAGGAGGAGTGGAGAGCCAGTTGGGGCACTCAGAGTGTTCTTCTAAAAAGAACTAGGTAAATTCATGGAGGATAGGTCCATCAATGGCTGTTTGCCAAGATGGTGTTCCTAGTCTCTGTTTGCCAGAAGCTGGGAATGGGCGACAGGCGACGGATCACTTGACGGATTACCTGTTCTGTTCATTCCCTCTGGGACACCTGGCATTGGCCATTGTTGGAAGACAGGACACAGGACTAGATGGAGCTTGGGTCTGACCAGTATGGTTGTTCTTATGGGGTGACAGACCTAACAGGTAGGGGAATGATCTTTGCAGCTGCATTTGGAATGGATATATATGGGGCAAGTTTGCAGTTGTCAACATAGTCTTTTTCTGGAGCTGTAGTAATTGCAGTGAGAGCCCGGATAAGCATTTTAGATGTGTGGATAGACAGGAAAACCCTTATCTTCAAGAGGTTCTCTTCCTATACATACTGTTCCCTCTAACTTTCATGAAAACATGGCAAAGGAGCTCAGCTGAATTGCTGCATTTTAATTTTCCTCTTAATGCTTTGCCTGGTGATGTGGGGTCCTTTAAAGTTGAGACATGTAACTGCTTATTCTGTCTCCCCCCCTCTATATTTCTTACTGTGATAGTGCTTTTACATAGAAGTACAACCTACTGGCCAAAGTTCAACTCTGTGCTCAGCTATCTACAGCGTCACACTTTCACTCACCATTGGGAAGGGAGATTCTCCCACTATTATGGTTTTGTCCTTTCCTCTTTATGCAGTGCTGTATTTTGTTCTTCTGTTGGTGGGCACCAGTATGAAGTAAAGACTGTCTTTTGAGATGCATTGTAAGTTGGTAGCAGTCCCCGTCTGTTTAAAAGTCTCTCTTCAGAAATGCACCTGCAATGGGTGGGAACAAAGAGATTTAGAAAAGAAGGTTGAGAGAGAGACTATCTGTTTTTTCCTGAAATTAGTTGTATAAGACTCATTAAAAAGTTTAAGACCAATAAGTGCCCAGTACGTGGGGCATGGCTAATTCCCATAGCCTGAGACACAAATTTGGACTGCTTCTTACTACAGAAAGAGATGCAGCCCACTAATAGCATGAGGTCTGGAGATGTCTGGATCCAGTAAATGAAGCTGCTATTGGGATGGGGCTATTAGTCAAATGAGCTCTGTAGAATTGCACAATTCAACAGAAGTAACTTTCCCGAATGTTGTTCCAGAAAATGGATTCATGTTGTAATCGGCATACACCGTATTCATTCTGCGTCAGCACTAGGACAAAACTGTTCTCTCTGCTTAAATTTATAGTTGGATCAGCTCCTGTGTGGCAGTAAAACAGACACTTGGGATGCAAAGACATTAATGGAATGTTGCAGGCCAGATCATGGTTATACACATGACAGGTAATATGGATTTGATACTAGGAGACCAAATGTTGAAAATTGTTCATCTGATTAATCTTAAAATAAACTAAATACCTCTCATAGTTTGCTGTACATTTTGGGAAGAAACTGAGGTGTTATTAAAAATAGCATTAATAAAAGTTTTATTCTTTTGCTTACAATATATACTAACAGCTGTTTTTTGTTTTCTCTTTTTAGTCGAGCTGTGAAGTACCTGTTTGAAATTCTTAGTAGTCTTGATAGTGAGCAACAAAGATTATTTCTCCAATTTGTGACCGGTAGCCCTAGACTGCCAGTAGGAGGTGGGTTTATTTAGTAGATATTGCCATCATGTCTACACTTCTGTGTATAATCCACACAGCTAATGCATTTGTGAATCATTCAGAACCATTTCTGTTTTTCACTTCATTAGATACCTATAATCTGCATATATCATTTTAAAAACTTGAAATGACAGTTAACAAAGAAGTTTGGGGTGCTATAAGCTGTTTGGAATAGTTCATCAAATTTTTGAAGTTTGCATAAATAAAATGATAGTGTCTTGAATAGTAATAAGGGTTTTGCTTGAATAACTTTACAAGATAATGTAAAATATTTCATTGCTGATATCCATGCTACCACATTATAATGTCATAGAATAGTCCACATTAAAACAAATTGTTACTCTTGGGTGGGAAAAAGCAGTTCACTATTCATGGGTATGTTGTTGACCATGAGACAACTTGTAATAAGTTACAATAAATAAAATAATAAAATGGCAGTGTGTTCTCCTTACAGGAAGCACAGTCACTAAGATTTCCTGCCAAGAAATGAGACTATATATGTTTAGAAACATTGATTCTGAATCCTAAAATGCAAAAGAGGGTATAAAAAGCTGCTGCTCTTTGAAGGAACCAGGAATATAGGGGGAAAATGAGAGACTATTTGATGTCCTTGTTTGGAATCTGCCTCCTGATATTCAATATGTTCATGGTTATGCAGGCATATATTTAAAAAAATCAAAGTAATTGTAGATAAAATAGCTTTTGACAGCTTTCTTAACTGACTGCTTTATATATAAAAATGAAATCTTTATGAATATACTTCAGCCCTGCTTACATTCTATAGTTTTCATGTATAGATTGCAGCAGTGTGCTAGTGCTGAACCAAAAAGTGAAATTGACTTGTCTAGTTTGATTCTTCACGTTAACTAAAAAGCAAAAATGAGTGAATAAATTGAAAGTACATCTCACTTTTTACTTTCCTTTTAAGGTTGTGGTAATGTGGAAAACATTCTTAAACAAAGGTTGAAGAGTCATAATTTACAGTGCGAATTGTGTTGAATTACTGACAGTTTAATAGTAGGTTAAACACAGTTTCTTAAGAAAAGCAATTTTCCTATTATGTTCAGCGAAATACACTGTCTCTTCTCCTCCTTTTCAGGCTTTCGAAGTTTGAATCCTCCTCTGACAATTGTACGCAAGACGTTTGAGTCTACAGAAAATCCAGATGACTTCTTGCCCTCAGTAATGACTTGTGTGAATTATCTGAAGTTGCCGGACTATTCAAGTATTGAGATAATGCGTGAAAAACTCTTGATAGCTGCAAGAGAAGGGCAGCAGTCATTCCATCTTTCCTGATCACAATGAAAAATGCAATGTCTGCCTGTTACAGCAAAGAGAAAATCATGATTCTTTTCTAAATGTATCACCTGAGTCAAGGAAACGTGTTACGCCTTCTTGTTGTAGAAAAACGGCTTGCAGATTATAAACAAAGACACTTGGTTGATATTCATTAAAGGCCCAATGGACTTAAAGTGATCAGGCCCTAAAAAGTTGTTGTGACAAGGTTTCTTTAGCAAGTTCTTGTTTAAATTATCATTTATTTGATGAGTGAAGTTTTTAACTTGCTTTGCTGTGTGAAATTTAAAAAAGGGATGTTTTTCCAGGCTGGAACAATAAATGTCGCTGTGCAGTTTAATATCGGGCTGTGTGTATCCATCTAGCTAAGTCTGCAGTTTTTTCTCCAAAGACAAGTTTTGTACATAAGTACAGAAATTAAAATACACATGTATTTGACAAATCTAGTTTAGTAGACTAGTTCTGTGTACCTTCACATGCCTCTGATTTTTCCCTTCCTCTTGTATTGTCTGATGTGCAATTCACTTGGTTCTTTTTTGTGTGCAACACTCAACAATTGTTACATTTTGGTTGGCATGGGCATTTATTGCTCCATGTTTTCTCTCAAATTAAGATATAATTTAAATTTTACTGAATTAAAAATATATATTGTCAATATAATTCAGCCTTTGTAATTAGGTAGATCTTAGTTTTAACGTAGTAGTAGGCTATATTGGCTCCAGTCTTTACCAGATGACACTCTAGAACTGTTTACACAGTGATTCAGGAAACAAAAGCCTCTTACCCAGAGGCTGGGAAGAATTCCTTTCTTTTCTGTATCTGAAAAATCAACAGACTGGGCTGGCCGTTATTTATTATTATAAGGCCAGAACATTTCAAATTGATGTATAGTTTTTTAAAAGACAAATTAGCCGTTTTATTCCCTGTTCAAGTAAGCAAAAATTTCTTATTCTTGACTTAAGTTCATGTTTACTTTTCTAGCCTCCTCTTTGCCCCCCAGTGCTAGCTTGGAATAAACAGTTCAGCCTTTGTCTTTTGACACAGATAAAGCACCTGTAAGCAATGCTCTGTCCAACTGTTTTATGTGCTGATTTCTCAAATCTGCAATAATTTACTTCATCAGGTTAATGTTTTTACCTGAATATAAATAAAAAAGTTTGCTTCACCTTTTTGTTCATAGTTTTGTACTGTATGCATAAGTTCAATTGTGTAAATTATTTCAACATAAGTAAATCATCTTAAATCTCCTTGGCTATCTGCCCATATGTTGTAGATGATTTACTATTATAAGAAGAGTTTATAAGATCTGCTATTTAACTTAGATAATGGTGGACAAAGAGGAAGGAAAAAATTTCCTTTCTATGGGTTTAAAAACCAATGGACTATTCCAAACATTCCTGAGATGCACATGCTATAGTTCATCTCTATGAAAATCTGATAAATAGCTAATTATTTTATTCAACTTTGAGAAATCAAAATTAATTTTTCAGTGCATAGCAATTGTTGAAAACTCTGGTTAATCCGTTAAAATTTCCCCTAAACGAATAATTTTTTTTATTTAGCTGAAGAACTTGTACTTTGAAAAAATGTATTTCAATACATGTAACTGACATTCTTTGCCGTTAACATTCACAGAATTACATGTGGTTGCTCATACCAGGTGCCACAGAACTGTAATGCAAACTTGTCATCAGCAGTCGAATGTGAAATCATTGCACAAAGAATCTGATAACTGAGCAGTTTAACTATCCTATTAAAACTGAATGAAGGCGCTTCACACTGTACATATAATATTGGTAGTGCAGAATGTGGCAAAGATTTCATAAAAGTTAAAGGCAGTGTTTAAAATATGGACTGGTGTTAAAAAATTGTTCTGAAAACTTGATCAAACTGAGCACAAAGATGCGTGTTTATAGTGTGTGGATAGCAACTTGTTCATTTTTTAAGGTTCTATATTTTAAAAAAACTGACTTGTGTAAAAAGCTAATATTTTGTATTAAAATATCATCTGTATTGATATTTTTTTACCCACGTTGTCTCCCTACAGAATCTGGCTTTCATTCACTTGAGGAGTTTTCAAATTTTGAAAAAGAGCCATTGTATGATAGTTGAAAGTCCATTAGTCTGGTCCTATGCAATCTGGTGACTGTTCAATGGCCTATGTAAAAACAAGATGTTGGTGGTCTCAGTCCATTTGCTTGTGGATGAATGTTTACTTCACAAAATTAATACCAGAGTTTTGCATTGACTGATATTTTATTTATTAGTTTCAGAGGATAGATCATGGATTGATTTAGCTTCGAAAACTAAACTGACCGTAGCCCTGTAGATCTGTTCCAGGGCAGTAGAGAAGCACATTGGCAAGGCAGTGTGGGGAAGTCTGCATGGCCTGTGACTGTGCTGTACCTCTTTGTGGATAAACTGTAGACTGAAGTTTCAATGATGGGTTGCACCTTACACAAGCACTAAATTTTAAACATATCTATAAGATTACTTCAGAGAATTATGGGGTGGTAGATTATGCAATGGGGTTAACTCTTTTCAGAAGCAGTGGGTTCAAAGGAGAGGTAATTCACACAGGAATTTAATTTGGGGGATACATCCTATGGATATTTGCCTACTGTACTGAATTGTGGTTATAGTTCAGGAGTCATCTTTGAAATCTGAGAAATGTAGGCCTTATCTACCTGGTTAAGTTGTACTAGTTTTATACATGTATAACCCCCTCTTCTCCCACACACAGTCTGTGAATATTCTGATTCTGGCTATTTTTGATTTAGTTTAAACCACTTTCCACACTACAAACTAAACTAAAAAACACTCAAGTGCTACAGCAATGCAGCTGCAAGTTTTAAGTGTATACATACCCTAAGAATGTGTCTATCATCAGTGGTCACCTTGGGTTTTTTGTTACCTCAGTCCTTATCATTATCTTGTATGTCATCCACTCAGACTGAGAGCTCTTAGGAATATGGTCCTTGTTCATATGATTGCATGTGAAATGAACTTCTCCGTCACTAGCTCTCCCCTAGTCAAGAAATTTTCAGCTGTTCCTCTCTTCCTGCAGATACTAAAGGTAGTTTAGACTTGTCCACAGAGTTCTAGGCTTCAGTCACACACTGTCCACCCTCAATCCTATTGTCTTCACCTGTGTAAACAGACTGGCAGCTCAGTCTTCCTGCCTTTCTTGTTACCATCTCAGCTTTCAAAGCCAGACTCTGGGGAAGAACTGAGCACTGACCTCTCCTTTTTCCTGCATTTAGGGGACAACTCTGAGGGATTAATCCTTGAAAAGGACCACTCATTTCCCTTAATTTTAATCTTGCCCTGAAAAGGGCAGAGATAGGCCATGAGAAGCTCCATCTATGACGACCCCCTGAAGAGCCATTGAAAGGGTTTACACTGCAATAATTACTTCTGCCCCGATTTATGAGTATATAGGTATTTCTGTGGTCAGAGTTTCAACTATTGTCATTAGGAGTTGATTTGGAAGCCTAAATCTCCTTTTCTAGAAGGATTTAAGTATTAAGAGCCAAATCCCATTGACATATATCCCTATGTACCTTTTTAAAACTCGGGGGTCTGGTGCTTGTAGCTAGCTTGTGTGTCTCCCACACACAGTCCTCAGAGGAATCTTGGCCTGTGGAGTCACCTTTGGACTGGGGGAGGTCTTTATTAACAAACTCTGATCATTGTTTCTGATAAAGAACTCTTGGGTAAGAAGTCTAAAAATCCTTCTGAAATTTGCCTTAGTTTAGTTTGTATAAATAGGGAAAAGATCCTAAGTCTCTTAGTGGTAACAGGCACTTGGCAAGAAATGGCATCTTGAAGGATATCCCTTCTTACCAGTTAAATCTCACAGTACATGGGAATATTCTTCCCCCCCCCCCCCATGACACACTTCCACTCATTATACAGTGGGGATGAGCTAGACAAGGATTCCTTTACCTCTGCTCCTCCATGCTCTGTGATCCAGGAGTCAACCCTCTTCTAGAACTGTCAACTAGAACACTTGCATCCTGCCCCTCTCCTCAGCATCCTGACCCACTGAGGGTGAGGCTGTAAAAGGGGCAGAGCACCCTCCCCACCTCAATTCTTCCCAACCATATGCCAGGAAGGATGTGAATAGCTGCCGTTCTTTGAAGCTGAGAGTTTTCTACCAACTTTAACTAGTGTTAGCTTACAGTATGTCAGTAATAGTGCAGCTTTTCCCCAGTCCCAGGGAATGGTGAAATTGAAAAAGCTGGGCATTTAAAAAGTTTGTTTCCTGCTGGCCCTCGTTCCAATATCAGATGACCATAGGTGCTGCCTGAGCTGTTTAGGAAAAGGCTACTCATCCTCTAGCTGTTTGCTCTGCTTGACTTTCACCAGACCCCACAACACAAGAAGATTCAGCTACACCTTCTCCAACTTAAGGAAGCCCTCCAAGCTTGACCATCTAGATCTGTTTAGACTCTGGTTCCAAGCTCTAAGGAGCCAGACTTGGCCCCAGTGGCCTCCATCTGTCCTGGTGAACTGCAGGGCTCCAAAAAGTCACAGCCCCTATCAAGGATGGACTCTCTTCCTGCAGCTCCCTGAGTCAAGCTCCATAGGCAACACATGCCCTAAGCAGGGGCTGTGTGGTTGGATCCCACTTCCCTTGTTCTGGAAAAGTTAAAAATGAGTTCAGCCACTCTCAGTGGTGCCATACCTCAGTGATCTCACTTTGATGCAACCCCTCTGGTTGCAGGGCCAGTGGTATTTCCAACTGCCTCCTCCAGATCCTGGAAAATGGATGTAAATGGTACTTTTGAATGAGGGCCATCACTGCCTTCAGTTCCAGATGCTGTAGCATTGAGGAGAAATGGGCAGAGGAGCAAGATGTCCAATGTTAGTCGTGGCAGTTCCCATGTGTCAGAGCTCTCCTGTCTGTCTAATTCTGATAAGGCCACCACTCATCAAAGAATGAATGTGTGACATTCTCTAATTCTTAACCAGTAAATCTTTTTAAAAGATTGTAAACTAAATGAGGTTTTTAAGCCATTTAAATTTCTGGGTTTAAAGGTCATTGCTTTAGAACTCTGATACCATAAGTAGCATGCTTGTAAGGCAGCAGTGTTCTACTCTTCCCCGTCTCTTGCATATTATTAATTGTAATGAATATGGAAATTGTCTGGATTATTTTTTATGCATGTTATATATGAAATCTCTGAGTTTGATGGATTAAGTTTTACAATTTGGATTTTTGTTAAATAATTAGGAGCCCCTTTGCATGTAACACTTTTTTAAAAAAAGCCTGGCTTGAGCATTCCATTGTTTCATAATTTTCCTCCAAGTAATCGGGATATCCCCTAGGAATATTTCCACCTAGTTGAACATTTTTGTATCAGGGCCATCTACAGCATTGTTACTTTCCATACTAGCTGTTAAGATGGAAAGCTGAAACTTATCCCCAATCTCTATTGCAGATTCCTCCTCTGACTTTTAGGAATATACAGCAGGCATTTAAATAATAGCGTAGACTGACAGTGGTAAACGTATCATTATTACCAACCAATCCCATCAAAGTCAGCAAACAAAGAGAAAACATGCAATCATCACACAGTTTAATAACACAGTGGAGAACAATAGAGAGTATGTGCAACAGCTGGAATGGAATGTTAAAGCAATACACAAAATGACGTGGAGAGGGGGAGGGTCATGCAGTGTGCATTAAGGCAAGATTAAAATCAATGGTAAGAACTGTTAGTCTGTTCATTTTTATACACACACCATGTAATATTTTGCAAATATTTAACTCAGTAAATAGTTGTGAAATTTATTTTTAACTCTCTCTACTCATAAGTCTTAAACTGAGTTTTTTCAATAAATTCAAGAGATGTGAATCAAAATAAGTTCCTAGTGCAGCAAAGCACAGTCATGTTTATCTTGAAAAATGAGTAATTCCATTTACTTTGTGTTGAAGAGCTTTGAGAATCAGGTCATAAATTAATTGAATAGTCAGATGAATGTACTGAAAAACACAGTTGTGGAAATGGAAAATAATTCATAATGTCACATATAATATAAAATTAATCATGATAAAACAATATAGCCAAAGTAATCACCCTATACAATTGCAAATGGAATGGGGTCCTATACAGAAGAAAGGAAAATGGAATAGATGTGAGGCCAGATCTTCAAAGCTCAATAAAGATACCTAACTGAAACATGACATTGGACTCCCTAAAAAGTCAAAGCTCAAATACCTAGCTCAATAAGATTCAAAATAGTTTTTGCTGCTGGAGGGGAGGGGGTTCTACATGGCTGCAGAACATCCCCCCCCCCACACACACACACACACCTGAATTCCTGTGCTTCCCTGAAGAAAATGGCAATGACCGGAAAAGCCCTGAGCCCTTTAAATCGAGATTTTTAAAGCAGGATTGGGAAGAAAGATAAGGAAGGGGAGCTCCATTCAGGAATGATGGATAGCATAGGAAAAAGTTTGTGTTAAGTTTTCAATTTTGATGAATTTTAAAAACAAGTGGGTAATGGAGATGGGCATCATGGGATGGGGGGGGGGAAGTGTAGGCATTGATTCCATGGGTGCTCTGGGACTGGAGCACCCCTGGGGAAAAATTAGTGGGTGCTCTGCATCCACCAGCAGCCAAGCTGCCCTCGCCCCACCTCTTCTTCCCTGAGCAGGCCATGTCCCCGCTCCTCTGCCTACCTCTCAGCACTTCCCACCTGGCATTATCATGCTCTGGGAAGGAGGGGGAGAAGCAGGTACATGGCACACTCAGAGGATGAGGTGGGACCGGGGCAGGGATCTGGAGAAAGAGTTGGAATAGGGGCAGGGAGGGGGCAGAGTTGGGGTGGGGACTCTGGGGAAGGAGTTGGAATGGCGATGGTGTAGGGGGCGGGACCTCATGGAAGGAGTAGAGTGGGGGCAGGGCTGGGGACAAAGGGCGGTCGAGCAGCCACAGGAAAGAGGGAAAGTTGTTGTCTATGGTGGGAATCCAACAAATGAGAGCTTATAGTTAGGGTGAGGATAGGCTTGAAGGGCCTTGAAAATGAATGCAAGGAGTTATGTTTGATATGATGGAGGATGGGGAGCCGGTAGGGGGATTCAAGGAGAAGGGTGACATGATCAAAGCAACAGACTGGGAGAATGATCTTTGCAGCAGCATTCTGATTGGACATGAGCAGGACAGGATTGCAGCTAAGGCCAGAGGTCAGGATATTGCAGCAATCAGTTTTCTAGCTAGCTTTATAGTTGCCAATACCTGATCTACAATTTGATTTAAGTTCAATTTGATTAGAAACTGTATCAGTTCCATGATAAGCATCTGAAAGCACTGTAACACTGAAGGTGTAGCAGAGTTAACAAAGTCCTGTGGCACCTTAAAGACTAACTACAAACTTTATAGTTAGTCTTTAAGGTGCCACAGGACTTTGTTAACTCTGCTATTCCAGACTAACACGGCTACCACCCTGATTGAAGGTGTAGGAACTGAATTTTATAATTGTTCAATAAGAATTTATGTAAACTTTAATTTCATTCTGCCAGCCACCCTTTTTGAGAGAAAGGAATGACTGTCTGAGACTGTGTGATGTTTCCTAATATGCATTACAATTAGCACCTCCTGTGAAAGTTTAGTTAGTAAGAGACAAAATTTTGTATTGTGTCTGTGACAAACAGAATAGAGAAATGTTAAGGGCTTGAAGCCAATGTGAATTGTTTTAGTTATAAGATTTAACAAGGCTTAATTTACAGTGTATTCTGTATTCTGCTACCTTTGAAGATTTTTGTAAGAGATTGTTCTTTGTGTGAATGAGGAATGCATGCATCAGGAAAAGATAAGGTGTGAAGGTCATCACAAATATCCAGATGGTCAGGAAAGAGTGAGAAACTTGGAAACATCAGGAGGCAATCAGAAAACATCCATTGTATTGGATGCTAAAGGGTGAATCAATATAAACTTCTTTATACGAGACAAATCATTGGGTAACTAGTAGGCCATTTAAGTGGGCCAAGGTGTGTGTCTGTGGGCTGCTTTAAGGAATTCCAAAATAGACCAGCCCTTTGCCTAGGAAGCTTAAATTAAATGATTGTGAGACTGATTAAAAATAAAAGTAAGCAAGTAGTTACTTAGAAGGATTTTGGGAATTGGATTTTACCACAATCCAAAAACTCACTGGTCCAGGAAGTTTGTCGTCTTCTGGTTTGGCCTCAGGTTTGATTACTCCCATGGTGGAAAAGAGGTAAATTACAACAATTCTGATTGATTCATACCACTGCTCTTCAGCTTGTGGTTTCGGATTCAGAATGCATGAATGAAAAGATGATAAACAGCTTCAGGCAGTTTATATAGGATTATATCAGGATAACATCTCAGGATCTCCCAATTTCTTAGTTTAGCTTGGTCCCCACTCAGCAGTACATGCAGCAGCTTATCTGTGCTGCAGCCTCTCAAGTTTCATAAATTTAGATTTGTATGCCCTAATGATTTCCAGATTGGAGAAGTGCCACCTCAGGCTGACTTTCAGCTCTTCTTATGCTTAAGACATCTGCTGATTTCAGCTAGAGAGCATCTTGTCTAAAGATTTGTTTGTTTGTTTTTTTCCTAATTTTTTGATCTGTGTTTGGGAGGCAAGGACAATTCTCTTAATGGTTGTCTGACCACCAGACTCATTTGAAAGGTAATCAATTCTTGGGTCTCTGCATTCCCTTCACTTTCCAGTAGATGGGGATGATGTATAAAAATGCTGCTTAGGCTATATTTACACAGCCCTGCAGTTCAGACTACTTGGGCCTGAATTGCAGCATGCTGTGCTGTTGTCACTTCACCAGGTAGATGCTGCTGGTATGAACTAAAAGATACCCAGCTTGCATTACTATAATCCCATTTGAAAGATGACTATGTTAATGCAAAGTATGGAAAAGAAGATGGCAGACCTGTCCATTACCTTTCTTACAAACTTTAGCCCAGTGGTTAGGAATGTGGGAGATGGGAATTCAATCCCCCGCGACCTGATGTGGAACTTGGATCTTCCCTTTCCTAGGTCAGCGCCTGACCACAGAGTAGTCTGGGATGGTTGTGCCCTATGTATAAAATAGCAGACTAGTTATTAAAGCAGAGAGAAAGTTTTAAAATCACCTGGTAGCCTGGTGGTTAGGGCACTCATTTGGGAAACGAGACTCAAATGCCTCCTACAATGCCCAGTTAATTATGTATACACAGTGGAACAGCTTCAATGGGTGAGACTAAAAGTCATGCCTCAGAATATCCTATACCTAATACTTACCTCCTGCTCCACATTGGGAGAGGGGGAATTGAATAGGTCTCCCACTTCTGAGGTGAGTGCCCTAGCCACTGGGTTAAAGGTCATAAGGAAGACATCACTACCTGCTCCTGCTGTAGTTGTTTAACAAATGGCACTTACATCCCCTGCTGAATACAGCCATACAGTTTTATTTTGGCTGAAACTGGTGAATTCATGTCAAAACTGAGACTTGTTTCAAGTCAACTGACACTGCATTTTTCAACAAATACACTATTTGTGTGAATTGTTTCACCCAGCTCTACTAGTCGGAAGAGAGAAAATTTAACTGATATGTGAGGGAATAGTTACCCCTTATTAATCATAGAATTGATGGCCTATTTCTTTTCTTTTCTTTTTTTTTCTTTTTTCTTTTTTTTGCATGTTATGCCTTTTCATAGCTACTGAAAATAACATCACACTGAAAACTCTGACTCGTTAAAGAGAACATAGCTACTAAACTACAACAAAAAAGCTTCAGAAACTATTTGATTTATTATCTTAATAGAAGAGACAACACATTTTCTAGAAGAACTAAGGATCGTCTATACCTACCTGCCAGATTGGCAGGTAGTGCTCGATGTATTGGGGATTGATTTATCGCTTCTCATCTAGACACAATAAATCGCTCCCCATCTACTCCGGAAATTCATCTCCACAAGAGGAAGCAGCGGAGTTGACGGGGGAGCAGGCATGAGGATGGCCAGGTAAGTTGACCTAAGATACTTCGATGATACTACGCTATTCACGTAGCTGAAGTTGCGTATCTTAGGTCAACCGTCTCTCCCAGGGTAGCCCAGCCCTAAGACAAAACAAAACAGGAAGATAGTGTAAGGTAACAAAAATGTTAAGATTTACAGAGGTTCCCGACATAGTATAACTGAATAGCCAATCAATTGGAGGGGAAAAAATGATTTAAGTATATCAAAAGCAGGAAGCTTGAAAGCTGGTGGGTCAGATGGACTTCCAGGGAGTAAAGGCAACAATTAAGCAGAACAAGTACATTGCAAAGAAATTAAATGATTTCTATGCATCAGTTTTCACAACAGAGCATGTTGTAGACATACCTACCCTAACCATATTAGATTCTGGTTATAAAAATGAGGCATTGTCATGGAAAAAGAAGGTGCTAGCACATGAATAAATTAATAAGGAGGAACAGCTAGTATTCATCCAAGAATTTTGAAGAGACATAAGAATGGAGTGAGTGAGCTGCTATAAAAAACATAGTCTTCTTAAAATCATTTGCTATCCTGGGGGGGGGGGGAACATTGGACATAGATGCTGAAAAGGCACTGAGATGATTCAGCTCTTAAGGCAGTGCACCACCACCAGCAGCACAGAAGTAAGTGGCAATACCATACCATACCATGCCACCCTTCCTTCTGCGCTGTTTCCTTCAGAGCTGGGTGGCTGGACAGTGGCGGCTGCTTACTGAGGGCCAAGTCTTCAGGCAGTAGCACAGAAATAAGAGTGGCAATACCATACCATGCCATCCTTCCTTCTATGCCACCTTTGCTTCCCAGCCAGCAGCTGCCACTCTCCAGCTGCCAAGCTCTGAAGGCAGGGCTGCCGCCAGCAGCAGTGCAGAAGGTTTGAAGTACTGCAAACCCCTCCTCCCACTCTTTTTAGGGTCAGGACCCCTACAATTACAACACCATGACATTTCAGATTTAAATTACTGACAACATAAAATGTACAATTTTAAAAATCCTATAACCATGAAATTGACCCAAAAGAACCATGAATTAGGTGGGACCCTATTCATAGGATAAGAATTAAACTACTGTCATAGATTAGAAACAGACTAAAATACAGAAGACAAAGAGTAGGAACAAATAGTCAGTTTGAGCATAGCAAGAAGTTAACAGTAGGGAACCCCCCAAGATTTATGATTTAACATTTACTTTATTTATAGCTAACTTATGAAAAGGGGAAAAGCATGCAGATGACAAAGTTATTTGGTTATTCAAGACTAAAGATGACAAGTAAATTCAGAAGGCCGTATCAAAGCTAGGTGAATGGGAGCATAGTGGCAGATGAAATTCAGTGCTGATAATTATAAGGTAATGCACACTGGAAGGAATAAATTACTTATATATCTGGGGAGTACTTAAGTTGTTGTAAGTCGAGGGGCCTATGACAACTTATAACAGCAAAAGATCCATTCCTCTAAATCAGTTGTAAGCAGAGCTATCATTCTGACATTGTGGACTACTCAGAGTGGACTTTAGCAATACACAGCCGTAGTTAAAAAAGGGGGAAAAATATAAGTAAAGGATTGGGATAGAAAATAATACTGAAAATGTCACAATACCATTATATAAACCAGTAGTACATCCTCTCTTGGAAGACTGTATTAACTTCTGGTAATTCTGCTTAAAAGTTTTAGCAGAAATACAAGGAGTCCAGAGATGGGCAACAAAAATGAATTAGCAACATGGAAAGACTTCCATACAAAGAGAGATTGAAAGAATGGAAATATTTAATTTGGAGAAGAGCTAGATAAGCGGGAACATGATCGAGGTATGCTAAGTAATAAAGATAGGGTAAATCAAGTGGTCCCACTTACCCTTTCTCTTAATGAAAAAGCAAGAGATCATTCAATAAAATTTAAAGGCAATAAATTTGAAATTACAAAAGAATGTTTTCATAGTGCATAATTAGCCTTTAGAATTTATTGCCACAATAAACTTTTGCCCTCAGTAACATACACTTTAAAAATAATTAGACAATTATATGAATGAGAACATCTACAGCTATATTAGGTTAAAACATTTTAATAAGGGATATAAATCCTCATGATTCAGGGCATATAGCAGAGGTTAGAGAGAAACTTCCTCTATAGGCTGGACATTGCATAAGTACTTACTATGGAATTTCTTCTTTCTCCAGCTGAGGCATTTGGTACCAGTCACTGAAAAAGACAGGTTTCTGGACTAGTTGGACCATTGATGTGATATGGTACAGCAATCCCTATGTTCCATTATCTCCATGGTTCTGATGAATACATTTTGGTAGGCACTGCAAAGGTCATGAACACATAACCTTAGAGAGGGATGGTAGCAAGGAGACCCTGAGGTAAAGTAACAAAGACAAACCTTCATTCAAGCAGTACATATATTATTGTAAAAAATTCTATAGGAAGCCACAGTATGCGTGATTTTGAACCACACGGGAGATAATCTAATTGAAGTAGTTTGCCTTTGCCTGTTGGTAGCATTTGGGTTTGCTACTATCCATCAAGCTATGGAAAGTTGAAGTAAGCCCTGCTTCTTTTTCCACTCACATCTTTCCCAGATATTTTACAATGAAAACAGTGTAGAGCAGAGAACAACAGGGAGCATCTGAAAACACTGATTTCATGAGAAAGGGGAGAATGAGAGAGAGAGAGAGAGAGAGAGAGAGAGAGAGAGTGCATGCATGAACAGATAAAAAAAACTGTACTTAAAATCAGAAGCATTAGTTGTTACACAGCTGGAAGTTGGGGCACCTGATAAAAGTAATTTAAAAAAACTGGTGAAAGTGGAAAATGGGAAAATAGTAAGAACAGGACCAGCAGAGGGAGTTGGTATGGCACAGAAAATGTAACATTAAAATGCAGTGGAAATAAGATAGGAAAAAAGAAAGTAATGATGTTATGGAAAAGCCAGGACAGTTCATTTTTGCTTCAAGGTATGAATCCAATAGTGGCTAGGCTGTGAATAGTCCAGCTGAGTTTTCAATAGTTCATTTCAATTCAAGAAGCATTTCAGTTATTTCAGACCATGATACAGCTCTCACTCATCATTTGTAGGAGAAATGCCAAATATCTGGCCTTGTGTTAGAACAAGTTTCTGAAAAGTACCACAGATTGCTGTCAGCAGTATTACCATGTTCTTGCAAAGGTGTGACAGAGATCTGGGGAAGTCATTAGTTATTATAGGTTTAAATGCCTCTGTGTAGGAGCAAATGTACAATAGCATGGATTACCTTCATGTTCTGTTACACAAGCTATAGAACATGTATCTTAGTTCTAGACAGGGGCAACAGAAATCTGCAGACAAGATTAGCAAAGTGTAGACCAATTTTTTTTTTAGCTACTGCAGTTTACCTCAGTAAAGGAAAAACAGAATCTACTACTGCAGTTTCTTTGGGATTTTTATGCAGTGTAGATAGCCAAAGGACAACCCAAAAATGCACATTACATATTTTATCTACTTATAGCTTGATCCTAATATAGCATTATAAAACTAAATAGCTATTAATATTTTTAGATAAGAAATAAAATTCAAATTGTAAACTCTCTTGAGCAAGAACAGTCCCATCCCATGTGTCTGTATAGTACCTAGCACAGTTGGGCCCTGATACTGTCTCCGGTTGTGGGTATTTCTGATGACATACTGAAAGCCTGACAACTGTTAATTTCTTATATTTGTCTCTTAAACTCAGGGTACTCTTGCGCTCCATTTGTGCGCTGGGTCGGGGGCCGGATCACATGGCTTGGCCTCGTTCTGGCCTGGGTGCTGGGTTGGGGCCACACCATGCAGCTTGGTGGTGCTCGGGCCATGGCGCTGGGTTGGGAACTGCACCACACAGTTCCTGGTAGCCGTGACATAGCCCCACTCTGGTTTCTATGCACTCCAATGGTAGCTGCAGGGGTGGTGCCTGCGGAAGGGGCAGCATGCAGAACCGCCTGGCCACACCTCCACGTAGGAGCAGGAGAAGAGACATGCCATTGCTTCTGGGAGCCACTTGAGGTAAGCGCGCTCAGAGCCTGCACTCCTGAGCCTCTCTCCATGCCCCAACTCCCTGCCCCAGCCTTGATCCCCTCTCCTGCTCTCCAAACCCCTCGATCCCAGCCCAGAGCACCCTCCTACACCCCAAACACCTCATCCCCAGCCCCACCCAGAACCCACCCTCCTCCCCACATACCCCAACCCCAATTTTGTGAGCATTCATGGACCACCACACAATCTCTATTTCCCAATGTGGCTCTTAGGCCAAAAATTTTGCCCACCCCTGTTCGACTGCAGGAGCTAAAAGACATGGCTCGTAGCTAAGGCTGTAGAGAGGACTCATTCATCTCTAAAGGCGCAGAACACCACAGACACATCCCTGGGTCTGCCTTATCGCCACCTCCAGCTGCATCTCTGGTGGGCGCTGCTGGCTCCTGTGGGCTGCATTCACCCCCCCCCCCCCCCAGCGCGACCTGTGCGCGGACAACGGGCGGGCTGTGCTAGCTCCATTATCTCCCCCCCGCCGCCGCCTCTCCTCAGCCAGTGCTGCCCAGCCCCAACCCGGCACAAGGGGCGTGTCGCCAGGCTGTTCTCCTGGTGGCGGTGCCCCGGGTTCCCCTCAGCTCGCCCCGCTCCTAGCCGCGGCCGGGCGCCCTCTGCCGAGCACGGGGCGGGAAAGAGCCCAGCAGCCCGGCCCCTCCCCGCCCTAGTCCCCGCCCGTACGTTGCTCGTGGAAGCGGCGCCGGGGAGCAGCTGAGAAGCGCCGCGTAGCTGCAGTCTCCGTGTCCTCCGCTGCCGTCGCACCGCGGCCCCCAGACCCGCGCTGCCCCGGCCGCCGCTGCAGCGCCATGACCCGCGCCGCCCAGCTGCTGCTGCTGCTGCTCAGCCTGGCCCAGCGCCGCGCCTGCCTCTCCGGGCCGGTCAGCGCTGCGCCCCCCGGCCCCGCGGGGGACCCCTGCCTCAGCCAGCCCTGCTGGAACAACGGCACCTGCTCCCCGGCGCCGGCCCGGGGCCCCGCCGGCCCCCGCCGCCCGCCGCTGCCCCAGCCTGCCTACAGCTGCGCCTGCCCCGCCGGAGTCACCGGCACCTACTGCCAGGTAAGGCGGAGAAGGGCTGTGCCGGGGAGCTGCTTGTCCGTGTCCCGCCGCCTGGGTGCGTCCCTGCCCGTCCCCCTGGCTGTGCGCTGGTGTGTGTCCCTCTCTGCTCATCTCGTGCCCTTGGGTCTGTCCCCGGCTGCCCTTGTGCCTCTGTCTGCCTAGGACCACTAGGACTCTGTGCCTGGGAGTCTGGCTCTGTCCCATCTTTCTCCGTCTCTATCAGCTCATTCATTCTGCCTCTTTAGGTTCATCTGTCCCTACCGCTGCCAGCTGTGTGTCAGGCTGCTGCTCCAGATCACCAGTGGGCACCGGTGTTTTTGCATTATTACTCTATTAGTTCAGCAATAATACACTGTCTGTAATAGGTTATGTACTGGCCTCTACACAGTAGCTAGAATTGTCTCAATCCATCTCCGTATTATACAGCTGTGTATTATGCGCCTGTCTGTATAGCTGCCGCCTTTTCTCTTGTATGTACGTGAAACATACATATACATCCATCCAAAGAGATATCTGGGTGCATAGCGGTCGGTTAGGGGCAGTACCTAAACTGCAGTTTCTATCTCCTGCAAAAAAACTGCCTGCGGACGTAGTCTTGCTTTTTTTTTAACCCATTAAATATTGAAGGTGGATGCTGTTACTCAGAGTAACTGAGCTTGACTATTCTTGGGCAAGTGTTCGGGTTTAGTTCCTAAATTGTAAGATTGACATATCAAACCTGCAATGCCTTTAACTCTACCTGCACACAAAAATGCAAACTTGGTGGGTTACATTATTAAAAGATGAATGAAAAGGGGGCTGATCTCAGGAAGTTAGGTAGCTTTCCAGGATTAGTCAGAATATTTTAGCATGGATCTCTGTACTTTTTCTTCGATTTTCTTTTTGCACTCTGGTAGCATTTTATATATTGTTTATTTTAAGATAAAAATGAGGTTTTTAAAAAATGGGTAGCAAAATTGTATTGAATATACAAAAGACTAATAGGTTTATGATGGTTATTTCTTTCTAGTGCATTTCCTATCATATTTTGTGTGCCACTTAATTTCACCTTATTAAATTCTACAAAAAGATCAAAATGTTAGTGTAAGGATAGAAAAATGTTATTTGGTACATCTCAAATTAAAAAAAAAACTATGGACAGTAATGAATATGAGTAACGTGTCTCTATCCTGCTTGGTCATATGCTGATGTAATACAGTTTTTTTGTTAAAATATTGAACTGCTTGGTCTGTGAAGACCCAAATGAATGCTAATCACCATATGAAGATGTTTTGTTCATAATCCTTGCATTTTGTCTCTAATTATTAAATATCTCTGATACCACATTTTAAAATATAGATGAAATCTCTCAATTTATCCCATCACCTCTCTTTCCCTTATACGTAGAGAGAAGGGTTTGTTTTGCGAGGGTTTAAATGATAGTGATATACTTCCAATGACAACAACTACAATAGAACACAGATTGGTTCACATTTTTTTGGGCAACATTTACTGGTTTACAGGATTTGACGTAGAAGTAAACTGAATCAAGTAAACTAATGTTATTTTTTTTTTGTTTTCTGTACAGCATACTCCTTAACTAGCCTGATTTTGTTTTGTTGTTAAATATGTGTTCATTTGGTCACAAAATATCAAAGCTCTAGTTTTTCTGTGTGGGTGGATTTCTTTCTTAATAAGCCATGAATATTATGTGTAGGGTTCAGTAATGAGCATTGTATGGATGATACTGAAAGTCACTGTGAACTGCAGGCATTTTAGAAAGTCTGTGCTAGCCCTAAAATGTCTCACTTGCTTCCTTTTAACAATGAAAGTCAAAATATTACCATCAGTGAGGTTCTGCAACATCAGAGATATTAAAGTGGCTTAAATAGAATCCCCCCTCTGGCAAATGTTAGCAGTCTTGCTGGTAAGAATTTGACTACTTGGGCTTTTGGTTTATTTTCTGCTCTAAAAGAGACAAAGTTGCATGTGTGCTGTTGCCTATTGCTGTTATACTTTAGTGTCTGAAATCAATGACTGAAGGATAAATAGCTCTCTAAAGTGTTTTGGTAAACTGTAACACTTACAACACCTCCTGCAGGTTATGACGCCAGTATCTGAGGTTTTGGTAGAGGAGAGGAATAAATTTCTTTGTAACCTGAGAAAATAGATAATGAATTCACAAGCATATTTTTATTAAACAATATGAAAGAGCTAATCCTGGGAGTACTGTTTATAAAATGTTTATTTGAAATATCATTGACTTTCATTTTAACCCTTGGAACAATAGTTTTATAAGAGAAACTTTCTAAACAAAAGATAAGACATTATTCCCTGCCTCTCAGGACTGGGACATTTTAGTTCACTCTGAAAAGTGATTTTAAAAAAACTATAGTTGTAATGAAGGAGAGGACAAATCATCTGCCTAAAGAGAAATTAGTAAAATATTGTATGTGGCTGCATACAAGAAGGTTTCCTACTTTGATAAAATGAGGATAATGAATAAATATGAATGATAGGATTGGTCAGTAGTTCAGATATCTATCTTTTTAGTTTTAAAAAAATCCTCATAGGTGAAAACAGTATATGTATTCTGTTGATGAACTTTTCCAACTCAAAGGGATTCTAAAACACAAGGAATTTTAATTCTGCAAATGGGTATTATAAAACAGAGTGCTAAATCGGCAGATTGTTTCAAATGTAAAGTTGCAGCCTCAGGCAGAGGCTTCTCAACTTACTGCTGAGGATGTTTATTAAACTATTAAAATGACGAGAAGGAAATATTAAGAAGGAAAACAAACACAAGTAAGGAATCCAGCTATATTGAAATAATTAGCCACTAGTAATCTGAAGATTGTAAATTTGCACTGCTGCTGTTTGTCATAGAAGTAGAATATCATCTCATCAATGTTTGTTCTCTGAAAATAAATTAAAGCATAGCTCTGTATTGACCCACACATTACATTCTGTAATAAAAAGATTAAGTAAACAGTCCATCTGATTCTACAGTACTTTGATGGAGGTATAGAGTTGGGGGTCAGAAGAGGACATGCTAGCACTTTTCTCTGCATGTGTTGTAAGAGGATTGATAACATAGTCACAGCTGTAAATAACCCAGAACTTCCTCAGTAATATATTCGCTGGATCCATTTTTTTATACACTTCACAGTACTCTTGGTGGAAGGAAAGTGACAAAGAAGTAAATTGGTACATCAGATGCTCTTAAGATATTTTTGAAATCCACAGCTTTTCTATCACCAAGTGCAATCTTTCACTTGTGTGCTTTTTGTTTTTCTGTTTTGTATTGAGGAGCCATTTTCCCATAAGATGTGATGGTTGCTGTGGTAACTATTTTCAATTGAGAGGAAGAAAAAATCATATCTGTTTGTGCATACAACAAAATTACTTATGTGTACATTTGATATATGCTATATAGAAAATTTCTAGGTTTTCTTATTATGTAATATTTTTAAATTGCACATTCAAAGATATATGTGGTTTTCATTACATTCCACTAATGAAGGAGTGACAACTTGTGCACAGGATAAAAGAGATTTGTACATTTGTCTAAGCATATATCTTTCTCAACTTAATTCTTTGCTTTGTGTATTGTGAAGAACACGAATAGATGTTCTGCGTAAAATTGTGCAAACTTTTTTTTCCCCAATGAATCTGGCTCTTCTGGAAGAGATTGAAACAAATTGGAAAATTTGTAGCTTTAGTTTGAAAGAATTTGGCAGAATATTAAATCTAATTAAAATATGATAAAATGTTGAAATTATGTTGGCATACTTCCTTTGTTTCTGCTGTTAAAAACCAAAATATAATGTTTAGCTAAAGAGAAAATTCCACTTTTTCCCCTTTGATTTTAGTATATCCAAAATCCAATAATTTTTTTTTCTTGAAAGGGACAGGTTATTGCTTGCACTGTGTATTCAGTTGGAACATGTTATGTGGAAATTCATTTGGATTAGGACATCGTTAACTTTAGAGACCTAAAAATCAAAACAGTTAAAAAGGATGAGGAATTCCATACTAGGTTTGGATTTTGAAAAAAGATAAAATGAACCTATCAGGTACAATTTTCTTATAATCATCACTTTTAGCAAAGTCCTATGACAATTTCACTAACATATCTTATCTCCTGTAGAAACTGTTACTTATTATTATTACTATTATTATTTATTATTTACTTATTACTTTTAAGGCGATACTATCAGTTATTTTTATCATTTTTATTTTTTGTCCTTTGGCTTGAAAATAATATTTTCCCCCCAGTTGACAAACAACCCCTCTTCTTTTGTTTCTGGCAATATAGTTTTGTTGTATTCTATGTCCATATTTCTTAGACCGCTTCAATAATATAATCAAAGCCAGAGATGTCTTTTGGGTGGTGCTCAGAACTGGCTATCAGCATTTGAGTTCTGGTCATTGGTGTGCTACTCTATGTTCAGTTTTAGACAAGTCACTTCAGTTATCTTTGCCTTAGTTAACCCATATCTAAAATGGAGATAATATCTCATGTGGGTGACGTTAATTTTATTTTTTTTAAGTGATTGGGGAGCCTGTGACAAGTATACAAGTGTTTGTTGCAGTAGTGATGCTAACAGTTGAGAGGATAATTGCTTTTGCTCCCCCTGCTGGATAGCTTTCTGTATCTGCAGCAGCAAAAGTTTTCTAAAATCAACTTTATTTATATAAAATGGAACATAAAGAAGTATATATCCTGAGTTTCAGTTGGTGACGCTACCAAAAGATTTAAGGTTGAAAAGCAACAGTTATATCATCTCTTTAACTCTGCTCTTAAAAATGGTTTTATTGCAAAATATATTTTAATTAAAGACAAAATTCTTTTTTTTTAAAAATCACCTTTAAAGTATCCTGAGAAAATAGATACTTTCCATCTGATAAAATATTCATTGAAGCTTGGAAGTTCAGAATAGAAATGTTCCAGCAAGTCATCCTTTCCAGCCCTTTGTCGCTATGGTATTTTTACTTCTAGTACATTTCCTAAAGTTTTGTCTGGTTTTATAAGTCCTAAGTAATGTGTTTTCCATCTCTTCCTTTGGGAGACTCTTTCATATGCTACTACATCTTGCTGTGAGTTTTCCTGACATTTTAGCCTATTTTTTTTCTTAATTCCTTCCTGTTAGTTCTTATCTCTGTGTACCACATTAAATAATTTAAATAAATAAATAAATAAATGGAGATATACCAATCTCCTAGAACTGGAAAAACCTTGAAGGTCATCGAGTCCAGTCCCCTGCCTACACTAGCAGGATCGAGTACTGTCCCCTGACAGATTTTTTGCCCCAGATCCCTAAATGGCCCCCTCAAGGATTGAACTCACAACCCTGGGTTTAGCAGGCCAATGCTCAAACCACTGAGCTATTCCTATCCCCTCTTGACAGTAACACTCTTCAAACATTTGTAGATTGTTATATTCCTTCCTAGCAAACTCTACTCTCTGTTCTGCACCAGCACCATCCTCTTCTCCTCTGAGAATCTCCACTCGCACAGCTCTCTCCAGCTCATCTGCTGGGGCTCTCCAGATACCACAGCTCCCCTTGCCTTGTGACCTGCTCCAGATGGAGTTTCTGAACCTCCTTGTCAGATAGAGCCTCTCACAACCAGAACTTTTCAGCTTTCCCAGGAAGTGCAGCTCAGGAGCCAGTGACCCATGCTGGGACTGAGGAATCCTGTTCTATCTGCAGGGAACCCAGTGCATAGGCCAGACCTTCCTCTGTAACGTCCTATCCCCTTCTTGGCCCTCGTGCCCCTGGACATGAGGCATTGCCTACTGAGCTGGCCATATATTTGGGCAGTGGGATGGATTAGAAAATGACATGTCTAGAGAGGGACTAGCCCTAGCCACTCTCTGCCTATGGTCATACTAGGGCTACACAGAGGAAAATCTATTGTTTCCCAGCTCTACAATATAGTGTAGTGTATACATTTTATTTACTGGCTACATTAAACAGCCCTGAGTCTCTTTAGTCCGTTCTGCTAGAAGATTTAAAATGTACTTTACCTTCACATCAGTGTCCTAATATATTCCATTTCTTCTCTGGTATCTTCCGTGCTCCTTCTAGAAGGTGACATCACAGATAAAAAGTCTTTAAAGTTTTGTTCTAGGGCTGTGCTCACAATGGACACATCACAATATTAAAAAAAAAAATTCTTTGGCCATCCCCAGTTTTTTAATTTTGATGGTATTTTCTTAAATTCTAGGCAGTTACTGAAGTAACATATGGCTACTCCATCTGTTGTTTTTTTAATCTATGCATAAGAGTAGACTGTGCAATTAGACTGTGCAACATCAGTTTTGTTGTAACACTGACTATGGGCTCTCCGTGCATTGTCCAGTGTACCATAGGTTCCTGAGGTCTTGTACCAATTTCCTGGTGAACAGCACTGTTAACTCATGCAGTCTTTCAAAATGACAGACTGTAAGTATTACCATCAATAATTTTTTTTGTGGGGTTTTGTTCCTAGATGTAACGTTCATTAGTCCTTTTCTTTCCTATTTGTTTCTTTGGTGGAGATCCTGCTAGACCATTTCCAAGTAGTGTTTTAAGTGTGTCACTTCATCGTCTTTGTTATTTTGAGAACCATTGAATACTAACATTGTACAATTATTAAACAGCCTAACTCTCCCAAACTGTTGGATAGTATTTCAGCCCATGTGTTACCCAAGTTGCTGGATGGATGGTTTGAATACTATTGAGGACAGACTACTGAACTCTGGGTTAAAGTTTCACAACAATCCTATATTGACTTTGTCACAAATTAGCATGATGGCAATTTTATAGTGGTTTAGTTTATTAGACTTACCAAATATATTTCACAATAGCCTGTGTGGTATTGTTATGTGTAGAATTAACAAGGTTACTTGAGAGCTTGTTTTGTAATTCTTTAGGTGAAAATTCTGCTCTTCTGTTATGGAGACTCGGTGACCCCTGCCTGCAGTGAAACTGGTCATTTTCAGTAGTGTTGAGGGGACAGGATATGGGGAGCACTTGGACAGAGTAAACAAATTATGTCCCCCCCCCCCAATATTCCTTGTAACTGTAGTGGGATTTTTTTTTAAGTTGGTATTGTCCCTTGAGGAGTTGTGGGTACTACTGTAAAAATTGCCATAAGAGAAAGAGGATTGTGTATCAGGAGTTCCAAAAGATTTCAATAAATTATCTAGTTGAATTGTTCTCAGTTTCTATAAAGGAAGGGCTAAAATTATTTAAGGAGCAAATGTTATGTCTCAGCTGTACAAATGGGTATGATGATCAATTTGATAGTTTACATACTAACAAGTAAAAAACCTTCACTATCTCTGTTTTAAGCTACTCAAATAGCCCATTGAAATCTATTCAAAACACTTTTTTGAATCATATGCAGGTTATTACACCATGGAAATTATGTGGCTTCCAAGAATTGCATGATATAAAGAGAAATTGCAGATGTTGCATTGGCTTAAATTTCTGTGATTAAAGATGCTGAAAAAGCTTGCCAAAAGTTTTGAAGTAACTGAATAATTGCAGAATATAGTGACGCTAAAATGCTTAAATTATTTCATATGTTCTTGTTCATCACAATTTTCCATTTTCATATGCTTTGATCTGAGAGAATTTCCTTACTTCTCTGTATATGGAAATGATGTCTGATTATTTGTGAACCAGTACTTTCTTTTCTTTTGAAATATGTATAAATACCTTATACTTTATGGCTTCGTTGAGCATTCCAAAGTCGAGATATAGTCAGATTCTTTCTTTCTCTTTCTTTCTTTCACAGTGTTCTAGAGTCTTCCACATTTTGCTTAATAAATAGGAATTGGTGGTTTTGTTAAACATGAGAAAACCTTCAAAAAGATGAAAAGTTCTAGCAGTAATATTGCAGCTTTGTGGGTACACTGTGAGCAGAAGACCATCAACTTCATAGGAAGGTTCAAGAAATTCTGTAGTAAGCAGATGTGAGATAATCTGCCGTCTAGAGGTGTCTCTTCCTAACCCTTAATAGTCAGAGATTGACTAAAACTTGAAGAATGAGGTTTAACAGGTAATCTATTTTTTATTTTGTACTAGCTGAAATACCCGGCTCGGACTCTTTGTAATTGGAAACTGGGATGTAAAAAGACTACAAAATTTTTTATTAATACAAATTTTGTTTTTATTGTATATCAGTACATTCCATAAATTACTATTGTAATGCTTTATCATAAACAACATTTTGTGTTTTGTTGTCTGGGGTAAAAATGAATAATCCTTTGGGAGTGCCCACTCTAGAGCAAGCCACATATAGTTGACCATGGGAAAAGCAAGGTGATTCCAAATTTACCCCAACACTAAGCTCTCTGGGTATCTGTATGATTACATCATACAGTAAACCCTCGATTTAACGGACCCCGATTTAACGGACTTCGGATGCAACGGACAAAATTTCCCGATGCATCTGAAATCCGTTATTGGGGGCTGCCGGCTCCTGCCCCGGGGAGCCGGGCGGGAGCTGTCAACCCGGCTGCCCGGCTCCCCGCAGAGGGGAGCCAGGCGGGCGGTCTGACAGCTCCCGCCCGGCTCCCTGCAGAGGGGAGCCGGCCGGCCGGGTTGACAGCTCCCGCCCGGCTCCCCGGGGCGGAGAGCGGGGCGGGAGCTGTCAAACTCCGGGCGGCGGAGTAGACAGCTTCCGCCCGGCTCCCGGCAGCGGGGAGCCCGGCGGGAGCTGACAACCCCTCCCCCCCCGCCCGGTTCCCCGAAGCAGGGAGCCAGGCGGGGGGTTGACAGCTCCCGCCCGGCTCCCCGCAGCGGGGAGCCCGGCGGGAGCTGTCAAACCCCCCCCCCCCGCCCGGCTCCCCGCAGCGGGGAGCCAGGCGGGGGGGTTGACAGTTCCCGCCCGGCTCCCGGCTCCCGGCAGTGGGGAGCCCGGCGGGAGCTGTCAACCCCCCCCCCCCGCCCGGTTCCCCGCAGCGGGGAGCCAGGCGGGGGGTTGACAGTTCCCGCCCGGTTCCCCACAGCGGGGAGCCAGGCGGGGGGGTTGACAGTTCCCGCCCGGCTCCCGGCTCCCGGCAGTGGGGAGCCCGGCGGGAGCTGTCAACCCCCCCCCCCCCGCCCGGTTCCCCGCAGCGGGGAGCCAGGCGGGGGGTTGACAGTTCCTGCCCGGTTCCCCGCAGCGGGGAGCCAGGCGGGGGATTGACAGGGGGTGTTGCGGTTGGTGGGGGGGTGAGGTGGCGGTGTCGGGTTTGGTGGGGGGGTAAGTGAGCCGGGGGGGTGTCGGGTTTGGTCTGGGCACCCACCCCGACACCTTCCCCCCCCAGACCAAACCCAACACCCACACCTCACCCCCCCCCGACACCTTCCCACCCCCCCCAGACCAACCCCGACACCCCCCGGCTCACTTACCCCCCGACCGAACCCGACACCCCCACCTCACCCCCCCAAGCAAATGCAACACCCCCACCTCACCCCCCGACCGAACCCAACACCCCCACCTCACTTACCATTCCACCAAACCCAACTCAGATCCGTCGCAGGTGGGGAGGGTGCCCACAGCCGAGGGATTCCGGGGACCTTCGCAGGTGGGTGGGGGGCACAGAGCTTATGGAGTCCAGGGTTCCGTTGGGAGGTGGGAGGGGCAGAGAACTGAGGAATCTCCGGGGTTCTGTTGGAGGAGGGAGGGGTGAGCTGAGCGAGTGAGGTGTCTGTTGGAGGGGGGTATTATGACATCATCACCGCCCAGCCGATGTGATTGGCCCTGAAAGACTTTCACCCCTGGGGGGCGTCAGAGGTGAGATCCGAAAATTTTTCGACCCTTACCAGCATCTAGACCCTAATACCCCTCACTGTACCAAATTTCAAGTCTCTGGCTCAAACGGTGCGGGAGGAGTTCGCTGTCATATGTACATACATACATACATACATACACCACTTGACTTTTATATATCTAGATTATTATTAACTCTCTATTTTTAGTATCCATGTAAAGTGTTGAGTCTCTCTGAATCCTGGTCATTTTTTGGCTTCAACAATATCCTATGGCAATAAGTTCCATTGTTGAATTATATATTACATGAAAATATTTTGTTTTATAAGTTTGCGTTTGCTATCTTTCAATTTCATTATAAGTCCCCTTGCTTTTGTATTATGTGATAGGGAGAGTGGATGTTCCCAGTCGACGTTCTCTGTACCATTCATTATTTTTATACTGTTATCGGGTCCCTGCTTTAAAATAAATCCAATATTTTCATGAGAGTTTCCCTAAACCCTAATCAGTCTTGGCAACTCTTTTGCATTTCCTCTAATTCTGCAATATTCTTTTTGATCCAAAGTAACCAATATCGAACACTATTTTCCAGGGGAGAGTGGACAGTTGATTCATGTAATGGCATTAGAGTATTTTCTGTATCATTCTCCATCCCATTCCTTATGCACATGAACATTGTATCTGCTCTTTTGAGCAGAAGTCTCCATTGAGCTGATACATGGGTTGAAACAGATATTTTACAACCCAGTAACCTAGTTGGAGAGCATGGGTAATAGAAGCCTTTAGTTTGGGATCAGTCATATCAAAATGAAAGCTATTACATATAGATAGGAAAATGCTGCATTTGGGAAGGGTTCCTTGTCCTAAAATCTCTTCTCATGGTAGTGTAGTGTTGAAGTGCATTCAATCTGTTAGGACTTACTCTTCTGCTAGTAGTTTTTCTACTAATTCTCAACCTTACAGAAGGAAAAATAACTTGATTCAATGTTCTATCTCCCTAAATATTGTACTTGTCAATTTACCTTGTACAGATAGAATGTCAAAATTGAAAAAAGTACCCTATGGTAGGAAACTCATGTCATATAGCTCTCCAGCATCTGAGTAAGATTACGTATAAATAGTTAATTATATTACTAAAAGAAAAGTATAGGTGATATTTTTGAACAAGCTATACCATAACAGTATAGGAGCATAGAAAAAAAATGCAAATCTCATCAAAGTCTATGTCACACTGTGTAAGAGTGGCTCATGACTGTGAATGTCTGCCTCAGTGCAGACTGTCAAAAACAGGGCCAATACCCCAAACTGGTGGTTTGTTGTATAATTAGATTTCACCAAGCTAGCAACAAATGTGAACTCCTGTATCACTATATTAGTCTTACCATGCAGTCACAGACAGTCCTCTTACACCCTCCAATCTATCTTGCCACCCAGACATACTGTAACATAGTGATCAAAGGTCACTTGCACAAAAAATCAGATCACATTCAGGTTGCTCCCAGTCCCAAGAAACCAGTTGCTCACTTCAGATCAATTGGTACCATAGACTTTACACCAAAGAAAAGGCTTGTAGCTAGTCCTGTAATAAATTATCTAAAGGTACATTAACTAGGAAAAGGAATAAGAGAGTTATTTACAGGGTACAGCAAGCCAACATATGCACACAAATGAGTTCTCTAAATCCTAAGAATGACAGAGTTGGAGTGATATTGTTGCACAAATGGCTTCGTTCCTTTGGAGGCCTGTCCCAATTTTACCTTCAAAGACAGGTAGACACAGGAGATCTTGAATACAAGTTTATTTGCTCAGCAAATTGAAGCCACAGAGTTAACACTCAAATTGTGGCTTCGTCCTATACATTGCTAAGACCTTTTTATATGTTAGTTTAAATAAAGGAGGGGCAAGAGAGGCCCCATGCAAATTGACAAGCTTGACAAGGGATGACGTTGTTCCTTATCTAGTTATTTTACTATTTATCTGGAACCTTTTAAGAACAGGACATACAAAAACAAAGTTCCTATTTTGTAAAGACACATGTGGGGCAAGAATGTATGGAACAAGATAAAAGTTTGAAGCATATGAGACAAGGGACAAACGTATGAGACAAAAAATATGAGACAAACGTATAAGGCAA
The DNA here is from genome assembly GCA_032164245.1 of Sternotherus odoratus. NCBI lineage: Eukaryota > Metazoa > Chordata > Testudines > Kinosternidae > Sternotherus > Sternotherus odoratus. Next base: position 26,935,493 of record JAVMKO010000009.1, read on the forward strand.
GATAAGAGTTTGAAACAAGTTAGAGCTATGTTACACAGCAGTAACCTCATGTTGTTTAACTGTACTGCACAGTATCTGCAGCACAGTTAAACAGCATCTCAAATTTATACCAAGTTACACAGCATTTATAATACATTTACTTATAATTTACACTTTTCCTACAATATGAAAATTCTAAGTGTCTTTCAGGGAGGACCCAGGAGGCAGCCCCGGGGGATCTCTGGCTTCAATTTAGTGTCTCTGGCTTTGTCAGAGTTCATACAGCCAAAAAGATGGAAGGAAATAAAACAAGGTCACAGGAAAAATATCCAAGTCCACAGGATGAGCTTTCTTGCACATAGCATTTCCAAGGTGTGATAGGGCCATTAACTATTTCATTGTAATCACAATATTTTTTGATGGTTTTGATATCTGGTTTCACATCTGATTTTGATAGTCCTTCAGGATGGGTGAGGGGGATGACTCCCATGCCCGAGTTCACAAACAAACATTTTCAAAGTTGTAATAAAGCAAAATGTACCTATTTTCTTATAGTATGGAATATGGACATTACAAATGAGATTAATGTATGCAGCAATTTACATGCGTTTCATAGAGTCTAAACACGCAATACATTCTTATAAGACTAATATCTATTTTGAGCAAAACTAACATACCAATGAACTGGTCTAGTTTCCAGCTATTTGTTAGTTCTTAACTTATGTCTGCAGTCTGGGCAAGAGCTGTGTACATTAGGAAAAGTAATGCCTTCTTTGATGCAAAGTCCTTTGAATCCATTTCTTCCACAGGTCAAGTGCAGTCTTTTATCCAGAAACACTCTTGTACCTAAGAGGTATCCATGCTCTACATGTGGCTCATATTTTTCATTAGCTCTCCCTTACAGTAATAAATGTCTTCTGATATAAAAGAAAAACCGGACTGTTAGCCTGAAGGAATAGCTGTGAGCTCTGTGGAAAACAAGTCTGTCGGTGAAAGTTCAAAGCTAGGATTCTATTAATGGTTTTGCCACTGACTTGATGTGGGATACTGAGAAAGTCACTTTATTTATTGTCGCAGCATTCCCACCTACACATGGGAAAAACCTTATCCTCACAGGAGTGTTGTGAGAGCTAATTCTTTAATGTTTGTAGAGAGCTTCAAGAAACTTGGAAAAAAAATATATAAAAGTGAATTTAATTCATTATTTTGAAATGCTAGATTCTGAATTGCCAGAGTTTCTGATGTCAACAATTGCCATTTCTAGTGTAACGTGGGGTAAAGGATACGTGGGCCAAATGCACAACATAACCAAATTGATCTTAGAGGAAATTAAATGACTAATCTCTAGTTTCTTTATAATGCAGTGCAAAAATAATTTAACTTAATCTGTTTTGATATCACTTGTACATTAGTACATTAAACAATATGAATATTTCATAGGGCTGGTTGTTAGGTGCAGCAGGGGTCTGAGAGGTTTATTTTCATGTGTTTGCTTTTGTTTGGTCAGCATCTCAGTTGCCAACATCAGGTTGTGATCTCACTCTATTGAGGAAAAGGCATATCTCCAGCAGGTGCTTTGCGGGTGACTGTTACTGATCAGTCTGTTTCCCTGTGTGCCCTCCCCTACTCTGGAGTCAAGTTGACCGGATGTTCCCACCCCGTTTAAAAGTTGCTGCTGGGCCAGATTTTGCCTATTAGTCCCTGGATTTGAATATCTCACAATTGCTGTGATATTACTCCAGAAGCCATACACCATGCTCATAGACTTTTAAGGTCAGAAGGGACCATTATGATCATCTAGTGTGACCTCCTGCACAACCTCAGGCCACAATCTCACCAACAGATTTCTTCTCCACGTTCCTAAATGGCCTCCTCACAACCCTGGGTTTAGTAGGCCAATGCTCCAACCGCTGAGCTATCCCTTCCCCTCCATGCTGCAAACAGTTGCTTGGTGCTATGCTGAGACTCTGGAACTCATCACTCTATGGGAGAAGAATTGGTGCAGGAAGCTTTTTGTAGCCAGCCACTGCAATAAAGGTCTGTTTGTGGATGTTGCTAAACCAGATGCTGCTGAAGGGCCAGAACTGGGCTGCCAGCCAGTTCCAGATAAAGAGCAGGGATTGCCAGGAAATAATCCCATCAGGCAACATGTAACCAGTTTGTTTTTTGAAGAGCTGTATAGGATTTCACACAATTACACAACCACCAAACCTTGGAAAGTTGTGGAGCCTGCTGCCTGCTCCCTTCACCCACCCACTTCCCAAGGTCTAACAGCAAGACTAACCAGGCGATGAACACAAGGAGGCCTATGAAAAGATCTCCCCAGAAAGCGAGGATCTCTTTGTGAGCAAGGACCCTGACGCTGGCTAGGAAGTATATGAGCTTGATTCCTACCTTGCCTTACCTGAGCTCAGTTCCCAGGCAGCAACTCAGGCGGGGGCTGAGGAGGCAGATCCTGTGGAGTGAACCTCGGCAAGTAGCTATCATTACAATTTGTTGTTGTCGTTGTTGTGTTTGCTGCAGTGCTAGCTTCTGTTCCAGGTGCCCAACGGCTGCCACCATTTTAAGAGATATGAGCCAGGAGCCTTTCTAAATCTCCAACCATTATTTCCCTCCCTCTGGCCCATGCTGTCTAATCAGCTCTCTATGCACATTTCCAGAATGGCAGGCAATTGGCCCCTGTCTCTGCCAAAGCCCCAATTATTGACTGTTTTAAGGCCCAATATCAACAGCACCTTTCCCCTCCCCTCATCTGTTCTGACTAATGAATGCCCCCACAGTCCCATTTTCCAGCACAAAATGGTGGCCAGCAGCATGGTGCAGCTGCAGCCTCTATCTTACCCCTTCTCTGGTGGCAGATTCAAGTAATGAAAACATGAATTTCTGCAAAACGCAACAGCTACCGTATTTTTCACCGTATAAGACACACTTTTTCTTCCCCAAAACGGGGGGGGAAGTTGGTGTGTCTTATACGGCGAATATACACACTTTGCCTTTGCCCTTTGCGCGGGGGGGGGGGGGGGGGGGGCGAGGCGAATGACACCAGGGACACGGAGTGGAGCGCCTGGCTAGTCCCGGCTGTACGTGAGGCGCCCGCAGCCCGGCCGGGGCGCGGCGCAGCGACCCACGTGGCTCCGCCAATTTTTTGAGCCTCGTGAGTCCGGTAACTGCCCCCGCAGCGCCCCCCTCACCCGGCCGCCCCGGCTCCCCTCGTCACCCAATGTCCCTTGGCCCGCGGCTCCCCCGCGCTGCCTTTCACCGGCTCCCCTCGCTTCCCTGTCACCAGACCCCGCTGTGTGCCCCCCCCCGTCAGCACCGCTCCCCCCGTCCCCCCTCACCCGGCCGCCCCGGCGCCCCTCGTCACCAAATGTCCCTGGGGCTGCGGCTCCCTTGCGCTGCCTTTCACCGGCTCCCCTCGCTTCCCCCGCGCTGCCTTTCACCGGCTCCCCTCGCTTCCCCCGCGCTGCCTTTCACCGGCTCTCCTCGCTTCCCTGTCACCAGACCCCGCTGTGTGCCCCCCCCCCCGTCAGCACCGCTCCCCCCGTCCCCCCTCACCGGCTCTCTGGTCCCCCACCCGGTCCTCCCCCCTCCGCTCCCACTCAGCAAATCTCCCTCCCCCGGGCTTCACCTCGCCAGGTCCCGCCCTCCGGCTCCCTCCCTCTGCTCCAGAGCCCCTACTCCTCGTTTTCCTTCTTCAGAACCTGAGCTCCCCCGTTACCAGACCCAACCCCCTCGGTTCCCCAGCCCACGCTCACCAGAACCCGTCACTCGAGTGCCGTCCGGGGCTTCCCCTTCTTCACTCCACAGTCTGTAGTTCCCCCATCCTCTGCCCCCCCCCCCGGGTGCTCTCCCCTCCCCCAATACTCTGTGTCCTCCCATGGGATTCCCCCCCCCACTCACCACAGCCTCTGTGTTCCCCCCAGGACTCTGTCGCTCCTCCCCAACAGACCCTCTGTGTCCTCCCCTCCACCCAACCCTCTGTGCCCCTTCTTGGGGCTTCCCCCTCCACTTGACCCTCTGTGCCTCACCCCTCCCCTGTCCTCCCAACCTGATCCTCTGTGACTCCCCTAGGGCACTGTCCCCTCCCCCATACCCAATCCTCTGTGCATCTGTGCCTTCCCCTGGGACTCTTTCCTCCTCCCACCAGACCCTCTGCACCCCTCTTGGGGTGCTCTTCCCCCCCCCGACTCTCCTTCCCACCCCAATCCTCTTCCCACCCCCCAGGCTCTCCTGTTCCCCTCACCGATCCTCTCTGCCAACCCCCTCCACTCCACCCGGACTCTCCCTTCCCCCTCATCCGATTCTCTGTGTCATCCCCCTTCGCCCCACTCTGTGACTTCCTTGCGCTCTGCCCCCCCAACCCTTTGTGCCCCCCAGTGCAAGAGGAATTCTTGGGATTCGAATAATAACATTACAGCCTTATTTTTGTTACTTTCACTGTTTACTGACTTTACTGACTGTTAATTAGAGTAAAGATAGTTCTTAATATGTTACATGGTTGACATAAAATTGTTCTTAAACTGCTGTTAACTTTATACAGTTGATATAAAATATTTTTCTACAGTATTTGGTTCAGAATCTTTTTTTTCTAGATTTTCCTCCTTTAAAATTAGGTGCGTCTTATATGCCGGAGCGTCTTATATGGCGAAAAATACGGTAATTGAGACAGTAGTTACAGGCAAAGAAGTTGGGTTAGGATTCTCAGCCTGCAGGAAGCAGACATGGGCATTGCATGCCCACAAAGACTACAGCTCCCAGTTGAGGTATAAAACCATGCATTTTTGCAGAGAAAGGGCTTTTTACCTTAGGGATAGCAAGGCTTATATAGAGAAAAGCTAGGTACAGTGAATGATTCAAGCAATAATTATAGAACCCTATCTGTTTTTCTCTACACTTTCACCATGTCTGCAGGGGAGATAAAGCAGAATCTAATGATAAGAAATTGCTCTATTTTTGTCCAGCCATTAGGGGGGATAGCTGCATGGCATTCCCCTGATATAACTTTTAGCTCTCTGTACTTCTGCGTGAACCATCTTTGTGAAGAACTTCACAGTATATCTTGCTGGTCTGTTCTTTGCCTTTCTGAATAAGGCTATTCTTTACCTTCTAGTCACCCACCTCATTGTAACGTTATTCAAAGTCAGGACACCTTAAAGGGGATGTAGAAGGGATTACTATCCAGTTTGACCCCCACTTGCCTCCTGCTAGCCCTTCTGACATCCAGCTTGTTTACCGCCCAAGGTGGCTGTCGGCGGCATGCCTATGGAAAGTCCACCGGTCCCGTGGTTTTGGTGGAATTTCTGCGGGGGGAAAAATGCCACCAAAGCTGCAGGACAGGAGGACCTGCCGCAGAAATGCCACCGACTGCAGCACTGATGACTGCTGCCCGGACCGCTCCTCCATCGTTTGCCGGAGGAGCTGCCATCAAAGTGCTGCGAAGGGCGGCAAAAAGCCACCCTGCAAATCCTGCTGCCCTAGGTGACTGCCTAGGTAGCCTAACCCTTGCGCTGGCCCTGCTGACATCCTATAAACACCTCCAAGGTGCAGCAAAACTACAAAACCAAGCTAAGAACAATCCCCCTCCCCCCCAAATTTTCAAGGCACAACGGCAAAGTAAAATAGCATATTTTGCTGAGACAAAAATCCCAGTGCAACCAGTCCTCCACCACTTACCATGTCTGAGATTCCCCCAAGACTGGGAAGAATCTCAGGGAAGTAAAATTCTGATAGCATTTTAAAATGTATTTCTGACCTCTTTAGAATATGAATAATAACACTTGTGTCTTCTTTAATGTTCCTGCAACCATGGCACTTGCAGTGGCCAGATCTTTAAGGACAGGCTTTTATCGACAGCTGAGTGGCTGGCTAACATGAAGAGGAGAAAATGAATAACTTGTGATGAAATGTTCAGACTTCACTGCAGAGTCCCACAAGTACTTGAAAATAGTGGAGAAGTAGAGGCAGTATTTGAAGATAGAGAGGAAAAGAGACAAGATCTCAGCAGTTGCCAGGGTAGCATTGACGTGGGAAAAGATAGTATTGAAAAACAAACGGTGAGATCCATAGACAACTCCTGGAGGCAATGTAAAGCCAAAATGCCCTGTTGCAGCATATGTTGCTGTAAAGTAGCTGCTAATGTAGTCCTGTAAATCAGCACCCAACCATGTTGTGCAACCCCTGGACAATACAGTCTAATGGGAGCAACAGCAACTCCTCCCTGGTATACCCTTGCAGCAGTGCTCCAGAGCTATTCCCTGCACAGGCCCAAACTCACAGCATTGAGAACAGTTGCACTTGGGAGTCCAGCTCTCTTGATTCCTTTAACGTTCCTGGTTACCTTCAAGCCTTGACACTCAATGCCAGAAGGGCCACAAACCGATGAGGCAGAGGCATGATGTTTACTCGCCTGTGACTTTGTTACCTGCTTACCTCCTTGAGTTGTGCACTGCCTTGCACTCTTGCACTTTGACTTTTGTTGTTTTACTATTGTTTTAATGAAAGGTATGTTGGTAGTTGTTTAATAAAAACCTTGAAAACTTAATTCATAAGGTGTATACAATGCATTTTACCAGAAAATCATTAAGTATGAAATAATTCATGAGGTTTTACAAAGATATCTAGGCAAAGACAAAAGGTAAAATAGGGGTTGCCCCAATGTTGTATTTCTACCAACTGTAAATAACACAGAACTGCTCACAAACCATTCCCCTTCTCACTCTCCATGGGTTAATATCTACATGTACAGCTGCACAATTTCAGGCCTGATAGTCAAAATATGAGCAATAGGTATTACTGATAATATTGCCCCAGCTGTTTCCATTTTCTCTTGGATTCTGTTCTATTCAAACAACTGAGCAAGTCTCTGCATTTGAGTCTCCCACCTAGTGTCAAGGCTTTCTTGCTTATTCTTACAAATATTGTGCAAAATACAACATGCTGCTATAATCTTTATTTTTTCTGTTGCTTCCACCCTGTTCTACAATCAGTACCCACTTCCTTTCAAATGGCCAAATACATGCTCCATTACTATTTTGCAGCTACTGAGGTGGTGGTTAAACAATTTGTGCCTTCTGTCCAAGCAGCCTCTGTACAGCTTAATTAAATGGGGAAGCAGAGGAGAAGCCAGGTCTCCCAGGATAACCAGTGCAATCTCCACACCATTAATGGACATACAACTTATTTCCCCTGAAACACTTTCTCCATAAAGGTAAATAGAGTTGAGTTCTGAAAGAACCTAGCATCATGGACCCTGCCAGACCACATGGCATTTATGTCTGTAAAGCTGCCACTGTGGTCAACCAGCACTCAGCACACCTAGGAGAAATACACTTTTCTGTTTATGAAGTCAGAGTCCTGATTTGGAGGAAGCAAATAGATGCATGAATCTGATGAATTGCCCAAATACAGTTTGGGACCCCATGCACGCAAAGCCACCAGTAATCTCCTGAGCATTACCAATCTTTATAACTTGGTGCAACAGTACCGTTTCCATGGCAGACCTGCATAACAATGCCTCCAAAAGTCAGTTTCCCCATAGAGAATTGTTTGGACCAGTAGCATTTGGGGGTGGCCAACTTTCTAGATGACGATGATGTGCATCTATGGGAGCCTGGGGCAATTCATATTAGTAGGTTGCTGCTTCAGCTTTGTAGTTAGTTTAGCACATATCTAAAAATTGCTTCCCCTATCCTGAAATTCTCTTGACACTGTTGATTGTCCCAGGTGTTCAGAATGATCCTTTTCCACCTCTCCACCCTGATTTCCCAAGACCAGAAATGGCACTGCACAGTTTAAAGATGTTCCATAAACTGTTCTTATGGTCTCAATTGTTCTGTGTATTTCTTCTCATCTTCCTTCCTCTGCCACTGAAGCTCCTGCAGCTGCACAAGGAGCTGCTGCTGCCACCACATCATCTGCTTAGTGGTGCAGTGGATGGAATCCGAAGCCATATTCATCTGGCTATAGGTGCTGAAATACAGTCCCAGGATCCTCTGTATATTCATGGTTGCCAGTATAGTTACAGAGCACTGTTGGGTCCATGCGGGCCAAAAGCAATTTGAAAATAATGTTAGCCCACCCAGAAAGAAAATTTAAGTTGGAGACAGCAGAGACATGGGCCTTCTTAAAAAAATGTGAACCTGCCTGATGTTCACCATGCATAGTGAGAAAAATTCCAGACTGCGCGCTGCTTGGCAGCAAAGCAAAGGACCATAGGATGTCTTCCAAGAACTATTGTCTAGCAAGCTGCTGCTGGGTCTGCATGCTGTGCAAATTGAAAGATTGCACAGGCATGTTAATGCAGCTTGAGTATTGTGTGTTACCTGACGTGCATCAAAAGATAGAGATTAACACCCCCTCCTCCCCCCCGACCAGACAAGCCCTTTGTTAAAAATAATGGAAATGGATGAATTACTTTTATTTAGGCTTTTTTGAAGGCCTTAAAATGTGATATTTCCTAATCATGCTGGTTCCAAGATGTAACTTTAAAGCAGCATATAGATGCAACTAGTCTAGTTACTTGTTTAATAAGTCATCTCATTATCTAGGAATACTGAAGTTTTCTTTTTTCTATGCTACATTTGGAAATCTATAGCTGTTGTCTTAACTATTTAAAATCATTAGGCCTTATGATTCTTTGGGTGCCTAGTTTAATACTGGATTTTTCCTGTATGTCAAACATTTTAAGCTTCCTATAACCTGCATTTTCACAACTTATACCTATAAAATAACTGTATGGATAGATGCAACTGTGGAATAAAGCATCACTTCCAACAATTAAGTAGTCTAGCAATTCTTTCAGTTGGCAGGGAAGACAAAGGCCAATAGCCTTCTGATCAATTTAGTTCTGTAATGTTCTTTACCACTGGAAGTACACATAACTCAATTTTTTTAGAGTTTTATGTTTATGATTAAGATCAATAAGAGTGAATTAGATAATACCAAAAGGATTGACTTGGATGTGAAAAGAAAGTGATTTTGAGTTATGGCCTCCAGTAATTTCAAAGTCTTTGCTGTAAGTATCTGATGTATTGGTCACAAGAGGAACCAAATTGCTACTTTTATTGAGAAGATTGTCAAGCAACTTCAAGAACAAGGCAAGGAGAAATAGAAGGCATGTTCTGTACCTGAAGGCGCTGGTGAGCAAGCTTTTTGGCCCTATGGCCACATTTTGGTGGGGAAATTGCAGAGCCATGAATGTAGGGCTGGGGCAGGAGCTCGGATGTGGGAGGGAGTGCCGAGTGTGGGAGAAGGTGCAGTGTGCAGGAAGGGTCTCAGGGCCATGCGTTGGGGCAGAGGAGGAGGGCAAGGTATACAATTTCAGCTGTGAAGAATTCAGTAAAATTTATTAGGCACAAGACTACTGTTACAAACATAATCTTAAGTTCATCTTTATTTTGATCAATACTTTATCTATATAGTACGCTACTTTTACATAAAGAAAAATAAGTGTATGAGTGATACTTTTTTGGGGAGAGGGAAGGGAGGGATTCATTTTTGTGTCTGCGACTTCCAGATCAAATTTGATGGGTTTGCAGGTAAAATGAATGTTTCTTCTTTTTTCTTAAATGCGAGTTCTGTAAATTCTTCATGAAAGTCAAGCTGGGTTCTTTATAACTAGTACATCATTGCCATAATTAAGCTTTGGATACCAAATTGAGCCCTCAGTGATATTTCCTGGTCTTTAATGGATTTGCACATGTGTAATTGAGTAGAACTTAATAAACAATATTGTTGGTACTTAGAAATGAGTAGTTAACTCCCATAGCTGTGTTAGCACTGAAGTATTAACAGTTTGGTCAGAGACTCCAGCCAATAGATGAGAATGGGAGCATAAGGCACTTGAACTATAATTCCCACAAGGCACTGCATCATTATTTTTAATAAAGCAATTTTGGTTAAATATTTGGTTAGATATTTCTTTCACAGGCCAGACCCCTTCTAGTCTGGCTTGAGTTCGTCCCCAGTTTGGTTTTAGGTGTTTCCAGCAGTCATCTTGGGTGGGGATTCCTTGAAGAATGAACAAAGATTAACTCACTCCCCATCCTTAAATAGGATTTGCAAATGGCAAGAATCCTTTGTTTCCCAGTTTGATCCCTACCTTTTTTTAGTGGGAAAAACACTAGAAGTCCAAGATGGTGTCCAGTGCCAGGTAACATGATCACCTGCCCTGCAGTGTCAAAGCAGCAGCCCAGGAAACTACTCAGGAGGGAGGGAGATTAACATTTTAAAAGTCCTGTTGTTCTCGATAATGGCACATATCAGGCTGATTGCATTCTGTCTGTGGGTGTTCCCCAGGTAAAAACATAGTTGTAATTGTTACATAGTTCATAATCCTAACTTTATATCTAAAAATAATACATGTATACAAATAGGATAATCATATCCGTAAATCATAACCGTTCCAATGATATCTCACATGATCCATCTTGCATAAAATACATCTTAATTATACCATATTCATATCATACCCCATCTTGCATAGAATACATTTAATTATGCCATATTCATATATGCATATTTTTTATAAAGAATATGGGGCGTAATGTCACAGCCTCCTCTTCAGACAGTTTCTGATACTTTCTCAAGGAGACTGGAATTATAAAGAGAGATTCAGTGTAAAAGAATGTATTAACTCCAAAAAGTGAGATCTTAAGCCCACAAAACAGACTTTTAAAAATAAAAATAGAAGAAAAGTCTCTGACTACCTGTTTTCAGTTGAGTCAGCTCATCATTTATATTGTGGTTTAGAATCATAAAATATCAGAGTTGGAAGGGACCTCAGGAAGTCATCTAGTCCAACCCCCCGCTGAAACAGGACCAATCCCAAACTAAATCATCCCAGCCAGGGCTTTGTCAAGCCTGACCTTAAAAACCTCTAAGGAAGGAGATTCCACCACCTCCCTAGGTCACCCATTCAGTGCTCCTTTACAGCTCCAGTAACCTCTACAGTTCTTTAAGTGTTTGCTGTTTTATTGCTAACTCTCTCTTTAAAAACTGGTTCTTTGAACTAGGAAGAACAACCCTACAAACAAGCTTGTCTTTTCTCTTTTTTTTTTTTTTTTTTTTTTACTTTTAAGCACTGTTATGTTGATCAGTTTTCCTGCTTTATTGCTGGACCAAAGCAAAAAATGGGTGCCTTTCATATACCATATTTGTTTTTGGTATCAGTGACTAAGTGTCACCACATTTGGATTATTTCTTTTATCCTCATACTTAAAGATGTTATAAATCTCACTGTTTCTCCCAGTATAGTCTGGAACAATGAAGTCTTTGGTAGCTTTTCATCTATCTGCCTATCCATTTAATAAATTGGAAATTGTTGTGTGATCCATCTCTGTCATTCAGTGTTTCTTATGAGAACTCGCTTCAAAGACACATTCAGTTTTTACCTTAATTCTGAGTTGTAATGAAAGGTGTAACCAGACAAAAAAAAGTTTAGGAAATCTGAGCGGGAGTGAAAATGCATGAGTTTTGTAGGGGGAACATCAACAGACTAATATAAAGTTGTTAAGGAACCATTTCCTCCTCATACTTCAAGGGTTTCACTTATGGTTGCAATTCACCCTATTGTATACAGAAGCAGCCATCTTGGCTAACTCTTTTAATATGTAGCATTGGGATTACACAATAAGTAAAGAAACATTATTGCGATTAGAAGGATCCTTTTTAGCAACATAATAAAACAATTATTTCTAATTGGAGGGTCTCCGTGCATTCCCACTAATGGGATTCAGCGCTTCTAACATACAGCTGTAGAATTTTATAAAAAAGCCATGTCTGCTGGGGAATGCAGTAGTGCTCTTGCATTAGAATGATGACTCGGTGAATATAAGGAGTTGCATTCTCTAGCTCAACTCAGTGTCTTTGCTGCCCCTGACTGCTAATGGATCTCTCTGTAGGGGGTTCAAAAGGCATATGATCCTCTCAGTAGTCTTCCCTAAGTCAGAAACACATATCCAGGGCTTTGTGTGATTGGGAAAATCACACATCGTATCTCAATGCATGATTTGAGATGCTTTTACAGACAAAGACGATCAGGCAGCTCACTCTGCAAGTGCATTTGGCTTCAGTAAGCCTTAAACTGGACCACTGTGATACTCTGTGGGAGGTTTGAAGTCTGCTTTTGTGTTAATGTTGTCACTAAAGAAGCCTGCGATGCACTGAGCCAGTCCTGTCTTGTCAGGCCTAACTTTGAGGTCCGCCTCCCCAATGCTAATGCCTACAATGCCGAAGTTTTCTGTCTAGCACTGTAGGCTCCATCTAGACAACAGGCATCATCAACATGGTCTGTACTGGCGTCATTGTTGAAGTCTTTGGTGCCATCAGAATCGGTGCTGGCTGATGCCATAACCAAAGGGTATGCTTCCTGTCCACCTTGTGACTCTCCTCTGGGGAGAAAGAGGAGGAGGAAGCATTCCAGTGCACAGAGAGGCCTAGTGGAAGAGGTATTGTTCTCCTTCTCTGCCACTGGCACATATTTCCTGCGGGAACTCCTTACTAGTGCCAACATCACCTTCAGCACACACTCATTCTCAGCTTGAGGCTCTGCTGCCGAGTTATATTGACAGTCCATTGCTGCTGGGAACTCCAATGCTGGCAGTTTCTCCTTTCATCAAGGAACTCACATGAAAGCTGTTGGCTTTGCCTCAGCTGCTTGACTTTGTGCAGCAGTATTCGCTGCTGTTTTCAATCTGGAGCATCATAGTAGAACACACACTCTCCTTGGCACCAGAGAGGCAGGGTGGTAGGGTTCACGTTACAGGGCCCCCCTGCATAATCCTAGAGTAAATACATTCTCTTATCCATTTATTTTTTCTAGTAGAATATGTAGCTCACAAAACAAGATATTCCTTTTGTTGTCAGAGACAAATTCAGTGTGACAATCAAATGTAAAGAAAGCAATTGGGTTTCTCTATACAATTTCCTCTTTGCATTTTTGCCTACAAAACTTAACAAATAACTAATGGACACTGCATTTTCTCATCTTATGTATGTTTCTTTGGGGAAATTACTGCTGTTAGCTAACTGCATGGTCCAATGCTTAGCTGATGCTTTAGGAGGAAAATAAACTTGTGGATGATTATTTTGGAGAGCTACTTATAAACATCTGGTAGTATAGCAATCATAAAAGCAGAGAGAACTTGTGGTCTTAAAATATAAACACAAATTATTTCACATTATTTATCTCTAAAAAGTTAACATGATGTTATTTATGGTTATTTAACACTGCTTTAAAGTTAAAATACCCTTGATTCAAGGGAGGTTGGTAAGTAATTTTTAAGTCCTAGTTTATTTTATGAGGATAAGAACTACACGAGTCAATTAAAATAATAATGTTATATTTAAATAAAACAATATTATTTGAAGAATGCAAAATAATGGGCAAGTCACTCTTTCATCCTAACTGTTTGAATTACGCGAACAAACATATACTAGACAAAAAGGAAAAGAAAGCAGGTAAGTAGTGATATTAACATGCCACCATTGTGTACCCTGGTGCAGCAGGATTCCCAGAAAAAAGCAATTAACTTGGGTCCTTCTCCTGCAAACCTTCCCTGAATGAAATTCCATCAAATCCAATTATCATTCTTTACATAGAAGGCTTCCAGGATTGGGTGTGTAGTTATTTGCCCAGAACTGTAGTGTAAAAGGCTCCACTCATTTTTATGGGTTCACCTTTATTATGCATCTTTACCAAGCTGTCGTCCTTGATGCTTTGTTCTTTGGTTTGGCATGAACAAATACCCCGTAACTCTCTGAAGTGGAACTTGTTACCAACACTGTGTTAGCAGACTTTAAATGAATTTGCTGTTAGTATAAACTGTGTTCAATCTTTGACCATATCAGAATAGACCAATCATAACAACAATTCCATTGATCGTGGGAAGAATTCATTTACTGACTAGGATCAGGAGAGAACTAAGGCATTAATAATACTAAAAAATTGGACTCTATTATATATTGCAATGCAAGCTACATTATCATAGCCTGTACTTTTTGTCCTACCTTCTATTCAAGGCTGCTGGTTGCTAAGCAACTGAAGGGGAGAGTCCTATAACCTTGTAGTGTTGTTGTCCCAAGGGAATTGGAAAATCAACAAAAAGATAAATATACATTTCAGAATGATTGTAATAATCCAATGATTATAAAAATGTTGCAGTCTAGAGAATATTTATTTTCAAAAGTAGATGCATCTCATCATTTCTGAGTTTACTTGGTCCTGCTTTAGCCTAGGAGGTTAGACTTTGACTTCTCGAGATCACTTTCAGCCTGTGATTTTTACAAGGTCATCTGGACCTTTTCATTTCAGTTATATCCAGTATTCTTACAGTATTTAACTTTGATTTTATTTTACTATTGTTTGTGATTTAAGATCAACTAATAAAATCACACAAACTCTTAAATTTAAAATGAAATTAAAAGGTCTGTTTTTTAAAATCAGGAATTTTTTAGTTAAAACTGGATTTGGGTTGCCTGTAAGTAGGAAAAAGGTGGTTTTTAGCAGGAGTTCTCAACTCTGGGATGTGAAAAGGGGTGTTGGGGTCACAACTACCATGCCCATCCAATACTATTAATTGGGTGGGAGCCCTGGCTAGATCCCAGCTATCTGAGAAGAGGCTTCTGGCAAGGAAAATAGAAAGACATTGCCTCTCAATAACAATGGATAATCAGTGAGTTTAGGTATGAAGTTTCAGCCTTTTCTCTGAATTTACTGGATTTTGCTGATTTCAGCAACAATTATTTTTGCTACTCTTTCTGCATATAGATCGCACATTTTGATATTCTGTACATGCACATTCTATTTCCAGCAAAGAACAGAGGGATGAGTGAATAGGAAAATAGCTGCATCTTTCTGTGTGTGGTGGGGGGAGATGAGCATCTTGAAGATCCACTGTCACAAGACTTAATGCTTTAATTATTACTGTATTAGGAGTGGTTAAGTTAGATGACAATTTTGATTCAGTAAACTGTAATGACACTTCAAGAACAAAACACACCTGACAGCTAACTTGAACCTGCAAAAACTTTATACTTGTGTACAGCACTTGTGCATGAAGGGCACGCCTTTTGCAGAAAGTTGTCTTTATTAGGCTCTGATCCTCAAAATTACCCAAGGACCCATATGTAACCGTTTCCATGATGGGGTCTTCAGGGCATGTGTGATGGGGTGTATGAACCCCACAACGGCCTGGAAAGGATTAACTAGAGTCTGAGAGCTCTATTAGTCCCACTTCGTTACACTTGCAGGGTGTATCAGGCCCTGGGAGGATTTAAAGAAAGGAGTTGAGTGCAAGTGCGGAGGGAAACCTAAGAGACGTGATCTGGAATTATCTCTGTGGCAAAGCCCTAACAGGAACCAGGTGGCAGGAGAGCCACGGGAAAAGCCACAGGAACAGAGTGGGCCTTGAAAAAGTGGGGAAAAATCTAGGGAGGTAGTATTGTGGGTCTGCGCTCTGTAGAAGAGTGGAGAACTGGGAATAACCTAAGATCGGCTAAAAGCTGAAGCCTAGGATGGGCAGAAGTTGCTTAGTTTGTAGTTTAGTCTGGTCTTTGTATTTTGAAGAGGGAAGCTCTGTGAGTCATTGAACTGGAAGAAGACTGAGGAGATGTGTACACTACTGGTGCTCTGGTGGCACAGCCAAAGTGCTGCAGCTATGCCATTGAGCGCCATCATGTAGATGCTTCCTACATGGATGAAAGGGGGTTTTCCGTCAGTGTAGGTCAGTGGCTTTCAAGCTGTGAGAGAAGCGCAGGAATGTGTCAAGGGAGACGTGAGCTGTTTGTCTTTTCTTTTTTTTTTTTTAAGCGCTCTGGCTGTCAGCCATAGGCAGTTGGGTCTTGTGGAGATTATGCACATTTACGAGGTGGGGAGGAGTGAGAGGGGAGGGGACCCTCAATCCTTTACTTGGATTCTCCTTCCCTGCCCCACAATCCCTGACCGGAATGGGACTCGGGCTCTCCTTATCTGCGCCCAATCTGTATCCAGGAGGGGTCTTGGGCTCTCCTTCCCCCTTCAATCCCTCATCGGAAAGCAGCCCGGGCTTTTCTTCCCCTCCCCATCGTCCAATCCCTCCCCTGCAGGTGGTGGCGGGCTCCAGCTGTCAGCCTTAGCGTGGTGGCAGTGGGGTGCAAAGTCTGTTGTGAATAGCGATATTGACAGATACTGCTTTTCACATTGCCACCCTTACTTCTGAGCTGCTGCTGGTACGGCACAGCCTTTAGGACTGGGCAGCAGTATGTGTACTTTTGTGGGGAGAGCAGGGAGTATAAAGGATTACAGACACAAAGAACGGGAGTGCGATGAAATAAATTTGAGAACCACGGATGTAGGTAATCTACTTCCCCGAGTGGCAATACAGAAGAATTATTCTATCAACGTAGTTGTGTCATCCCTAGGGGGGTAGGTCAGTTTAACTACAGCACTCAGGACAGTGAATTTTTCACACCCTTGAGTGATGTAGCTAGATCAATCTAAATTTTAAGTGTGAACCATGCCTGAGACTAAAGAGGAGCCTGGGGTGGATGAAAGATATGTTGAATGCTGTTCTGTCAGAAATTGTTTGGGGCATCGATAGCCGGGAAGGTTTTGGGACCTGACTAGAAGGCCAAATCATCACCATACCAGATCACTGATGTCCCGAGGAGGAGACCATGGCAGGGTCCCTGAAATCCCGTGTTCTTATTACTGTGAATTTAATTTTTGCCATTTGTAGTGGATAAAAATATCAGTTTTAGTGACTAATATTGCAAATGTGCTTGTTTTGATTATGTAAGCTAGGTTGAGTTCTTAAAATGTTACTGGCATGCCATCTAATGCTTTTTAATGCAATATACAGTAGAGAAATTAATTTATTTCATAAGTGAAATGATTCAGTGAAAACAAACTGTGAAGCTAAAACCTGGAACAAATCTATGCTGTAGATGAAAACTGCTAGATATAATAGGAAAATAATGAAACACCTACATTGTTTTTTGGCAATAGAAGATAAAAATAATTATTATTTAGAAAGTAGTTCTGTCTACATTTTCATTTAAAAAGTTATTTTTTTGTAGCTGCTGCTACATTTAGAATAATATGATCTGATCTCAATAGAATGGTTTAATCAGTTGAAGAGCATTTATTGAACTTGAGCTTTATGGATAATGCTCTCATGAGTAAACTAGAGTGTTGTCAGAACCACAAGGCTGGATCATAGGCAGTGTCAAACCATGTTTCATGGATGTTAAAAGCACAGAGCTTCATTTTTCAGAGTTGCTGAACATCTGTATCGTCTAGTGAAATCAATGTGCATATGCTTTTTAATCAATAGTAGCTACTGAAAATATCTTGCACAGTATATTCAAAAGTGAAAAAGAATTCCTGTTGAAATCTGAATTGGCAAACTGGTAGTGCACACCAGCAAGAGGAGATCTTGTCTAAATTTAGCCTCTATGCAATGTAAACTTCCCATGTTCTCTACTGCATAATCTAAATCAGGCTTGCCAGTTCTGATATAAATGATTATGCTTTGGATTCCATCCAAAAATGGTCATATTCCTTATCCTGTCCCACATTCTGGGTCTACTATGTCAACAAAGTGAGTCTTTATTTTCCATCCTGCACTATTCTGATCTATACTTTGACTTGATCAGATACAAATACAGATACTTTTTTTATTAATAAATCTTTAGTTTTTAGTTACTAAAGAATAAGCTACACGTCTGATTTTGGGGTAAGATCTGAATTATATATTGACCTGGGGAAGTGGCTAATCCTTTGGAATTAGAAGAACCTGATATACAATTAATCTGGCTTTCAGTAACCTCTCATCATGAAGACTTGATTTCTGGGTGGTGATAGGGAGCTGGATTGCCTAATGAGACTGTTTTTTAACTTCTTGTTAACCAGTATGGCAATACAGGGGCTTATTTTGTTACTGGTTGGATGAACTCTCTCTAATGCCAGAATAACTTGGTTAGGATGTGTCTGCCCTATTTTTTATCAGTCTCTCCTGAATTTGGTATTCTCGGCTGTGACCCACGCCCGGGACAATCCACAGAGGGAAGAAGGGCAATAACAGAAACCGCAGCAGTGGCTGAAGAGTTATGGTCATTTTTATTTCAGTTCTTATAATAAAAGTAGGATTTAACGGGCGACGTCAATAATATAATTGTACTCAAGTAACTTGCTGAGGTTCTAAAAGAATCCATATTATGATACCATTGATCTTTCTTTATTCAGTCACTTTTTGCCAATATTGTCAACTGTGCAAACAATATTAAAGCATGTTAAACTATCAATACACATCAAAAACATTAAGCTGAAAGCAAATAATTAGTGGAAGAATATGGCATTTATTATGGAAATTGCCAAGAGGCCACGGCAGTGACTGTCGGAAAGCAGAGCTATACAGCTATGAGTTTTACTGTTCTGAGTAACACTGAAATATACAATTTAAAGAGAGACAACTGCTTTCAGAAAAAAGACTGGCGTAGTCAAATTGCCCCAAGAAGTAGTTCATTAGAATTGCTGTGTTATACATCTGTTGATGTTTGCTCATCCATTTTAAAATTGTAATATGCTAAGCATAATTATTATTATTATTAAAGAGGAAAAGACAAACTTCAGTAATCATCAGTGACCTTACACTAGTAGAGTCATAGGCCCAAATCTGACCTCAGCTATGCAGGCACAAATCACTCAATGACTTAGGGTGATAAAAATGAGGCTACAATGCAACAATATGCAGCTGCAAATGGAACAAGAGGGTAATAGAATTTATAGGCAGGCTCTCTTAATGTCACCCTATTTTTTTATTGCTGCAGAAAAGAAAATAATCTACAGTCTCATTTTCTGAAGCGGAGTGTGTGGATTGCAGACTCCCAAAAATGAAAGCCACCATCATGGGGGAACAATAAACAAGTGGAGGAGTTTCGAAGAATGGTAGGGTTATGAGTGAAAGCTATGAGCTACTATGTTGCTCTGCCTTTCTCACTGGGCTGGCAATTTTGCATTCAACTCCTAATAAGAAGGTGCATTGTTCTTCAGAGACTCCCTTCTATCAGGCTTTCAGGATCTGATTCTCCTCTCACTTGTACTGGTTTATAAATCAGGAACACCATTGTTCAATTAAATGGTGTCGAAGAGAGAGAATTAGGTCTTTAGAGCGGTATGCGTGGATGGTGGGAGTTGGGTCAAGCTTTCCTTGGCTAGATGGAGCATTGCTGTAACATATGGCTTGGGGCGTCCTCCTCCTGTTCTTGTAGATGGCAGGGGCAAAAGGAGCAGCTGCCCAGCCCCGGCGGCGGGGGGAGGGAGGCCAGAGGGGGACAGGAAGGTTAAAGCACTGCCACAGCAGCGCTTTGAGCAGGGTCCTTTTGCCACTTTAAAGGACCCTGCTTAAAGCGCTGCAGGAGCAGCACTTTAGTGTTCCGGCCCTTTTGCGCTCCCTGTTGGCAGCCCTGCCGGTAGGGACCTGGCAGGGATGCAAATGGGGAGGAGGGGCAATAAATAGAGCAGCAACGTTAAAGTGCTGCTGTGACAGCACTTTAAGCCGGTCCTTTAAAGCGCTGCTGCAGCAGCACTTTAAAGTAAGGCGGCAGGAGCCGGACAGGCTTTTTACCGGTACAGCTTACCGACCATTACCGCCTTACTTTCACCTCTGGTTGTTGGGCTTGGTGTGAAGATGGCTGTCTGGTGTTTAGTGGCCTGTGATATACAGGAAGTCAGATTAGATGATCTGATCCCTCTGGTCTTAAACGCTGTATAACGATTAGTATAGTGTTACTGGGCCACATCTCCAGATAGGGGGAAAAACACATAAATAGCGAGCAACTATTGAACCCTTCTAACTAAAAGTGTTGCAAAGGGCAAAGGAAAATCAGTATAATTTGTTTTCAGAACTGACATTTTCAGAAATGTTGTTTCTAAAATCAGAAGGGTCCCAAAGTGAATTTTGTAGTTGAATCGCTGAATTAAAAAAAAAAAGTTTCAGTATTGACTCTGTATATTTAATAGTTTAGGGGAAAACATTTTGATATCTTGATTAATAAGAGAAAATAGCAGTTATTCCCTACTGCTCGCAAAAATATTGATGCTTAGTAGCACTCCTTTAATTTAAAATTTCAGGCTACAGTAGTGGAAGATGAAATTTCAAGATATTATGAAGACCACATGACCAAACAATTAAGTAGACTGTCAAACGATTACAAATTAATCACAATTAATCACATGATTAATTGCACTGTTAAATAATAGAATACCATTTATTTAAATAGTTTTGGATTTTTTCTACATATTCAAATATATTGATTTCAATTGCAATACAATGTGTAGTGTACAGTGTTCACTTCATTTTATTTTTTATTACAAATATTTGCTTTGTAAAAACCAAGAGTGCGGTCCGATGCATGTTCATTTTCATCGTCTGAGTCAGAGGCCGCCAGCAGAAGGTTGATTTTCTTTTTTGGTGGTTTGGGTTCTGTAGTTTCTGGATTGGAGTGTTGCTCTTTTAAGACTTCTGAAAGCATGTTCTACACCTTGTCCCTCTCAGATTTTGGAAGGCACTTCACATTCTTAAACCGTGGGTTGAGTGATGTAGCTATTTTTATAAATCTCACATTGGTACCTTCTTTGTGTTTTGTCAAATCTGCAGTGAAAGTGTTCTTAAAAGGAAGAACATGTACTGGGTCATCATCTGAGACTGCTATAATATGAAACATATGGCAGAATGTGGGTAACACAGAGTAGGAGACATACAATTATCCTCCAAAGAGTTGAGTCACAAATTTAATTAATGCATTATTTTTTTAATGAGCATCATCAGCATGGAAGCATGTCCTCTGGAATGGTGGATGAAGCATGAAAAGGCATACAAATGTTTAGCATATTTGGTATGTAAATACCTTGCGATGCCGAATCCAAAACTGCCATGCAAACATGTGTTTTCACTTTCATGCGACGTTGTAAATAAGAAGAGGGTGGCATTGTCTCCTGTAAATGTAAACAAGCTTGTTTGTCTTAGCAACTGGCTGAAAAAAAAGTAGGACTGAATGGACTTGTAGGCTCAAGTTTTACATTGTTTTGTTCTTAAATGCAGTTATGAAACAAAAGAATCTACATGTGTAAGTTGCACTTTCACCATAAAGAGATTGCACTACAGTACTTGCATGATGTGAATTGAAAAATATTATTTCATTTGCTTGCCATTTTTATAATGCAAATATTTGTACTAAAAATAACAATATAAAGTGAGCACTGTTTACTTTGTATACTTCAATTGGTATTCTGTTGTTTAACAGTGTGATTAAAACTGCGATTAATCATGACTAATTTTGTTAGTTAATTGTATGAGATAACTGCGATTAATCGACAGCCCTACAATTAAGTATAAAAACGTTTTTAAAAGATTATAAAAATCATTGTTTTTACAATGTCAGTTAGCTTTTTAGGTGTTTTTTGTGTGCTTGAGAACGGTTCAGTAGCATACACAAGACATTGAAGTCTCTTTATCCACAGCCGTAACTGTTACTGTGGAAATGTATTGGTGAAATTCAAGAGCATGCATATAATTTAACAAGACAGAATATTTCTCACATGCTACCCACAATACCACAGCTGCTTAAAACACAAATTTTCACTTCAGAATTCAAATCTTTTGACATTGATTTTTTTTTAATTGAAGGCAAGGCTTTCCATTTTTGCTAACAATTTTTTTTGTTGATTACATAAAGAAGGTTCCTCAAGGGAAAAATCAAAACTTTTCCCTTTTGAATTTTGTCCAAGATGAAATGTTACCAATAATAATTTTTTACCTGGTTACTGAGAGGGAGTGTATCTGGAAGATGTCTAGGTTCCTGTATGAAGAGCAGAAATGTGAGTCCATGGTGTATCACACACTATTACTATAAACTGGGATGAAAACAAGATAGGTAAATTATCGTATAATCATAGTCCAGAACAGATGTTGTATATTTTTAACAGTTTGATGCATAGAAGTTTTTGTTGGTTTACATGATAATTATTTAATGTATGAGGTCAGAAAGGAAAATATTTAATTTTTTTAAATAAATTTTCAAATCTCATGAAGAAAAGCTCCTTTTTGATGGACATAACATGAACACAGCAAATGTCATCTGTGAAGGAAGCTTTTCTTTCTAGAACTTAGGGGATTTCTTCTTTGGTAAAAGAAATCTTTTGGTGTGTGTGTCTGTCTCCTTTCTTATGAAAAATACATTAAATGAAAATGAAAATATATTGGTGATTACCAGTTCACATAATTGCTTAAGCAAGTACAGATTGATGGTCTATCAGCTATTACTTTGAAATGTCATAGAATGTCACAGAACTTGTTAGCCACTATAGTATTCTAAATAGAACTTCTACATTCTTTATATTAGTGGAATACTGTGGCATTTCAATTATATTTGACATCAGTTTTAATGTTTTCTGTTAATTGTTGCTTCACAAAGAAGAAAATGGGTGCCTTTAATTGCATTTTAGTACTTTTTTTCTGTTTTGAAAATATAGGGTAATTCAAGTACAATTAGACATTTTTAATCAAATAAATAACTTGTACCTACATGCATTAGTCATAACAGGATGTTAGAAATGAATTTCTCTGGAAAAATTAATTCACTATAAAGGGACTACAAAGTAATCTATTTCAAATGTCTAA
This sequence comes from Sternotherus odoratus, assembly GCA_032164245.1. NCBI lineage: Eukaryota > Metazoa > Chordata > Testudines > Kinosternidae > Sternotherus > Sternotherus odoratus. The sequence goes on from JAVMKO010000009.1 coordinate 26,958,130, forward strand.
TTGTATTTGAATTACCTTATAAAGAATTTTTTCCTAGAATAGACTTACAGGGTAAACCTTTAGGAAGTTTTCTGTTGTTGAAGTATTGTGCAGAGAAGAAGTGTATTGCAAATTAGCTTCTTAGAGCACCAAAGTCCCCTGGAATTCAGTGGTTCAGATGCAAGAATCAATAGCTGGCCAGGAAAAAAAACTAACCTCTTAAATTTGAGACAAACCAAACACTTGCTGTAGTATGTGTTGAGACAAAGTGAGTACTGAAGAATTAGTTACTTCATCTCACTAAAATCTGTGAGATTCCACTAAATTATACAGGTATGCTGAAGCACAGTTTTCACATTAGGAAGTTAGTTGGAGTCTTCAACATGGGTCAGATATCAAACATGAGTTCCCAAAGTTAAGAACTGAAACCTGTACATAGGGCGCTTAAATGGGCATGCAGTCCTGTGTAATCAGAGAGTTGCATGTGTTTTTTAAGAAATAGCTCTGAAATGTTCAGTTTTTCTTTCTTAGTTTAGATTATCTCAGTCTAGATTCCTGTGTACTCTCAAGACTTCATTCTAAGCAGGTGTGTGTAATATATAATGTATGCTGTGTATGCACATATCCATGTTCCCAGATATCCTGTTAAAGTTATTAGTGTTTGAAATTTTCTATAGGAGAACTTCTAGGACAGGAGTGGGCAACTTTTTAGCCCAAGGGACACATTTGGGTGGGGAAATTTCTTGCAGGGCCATGACTGTAGGGCTGGGGCAGAGGGTTGGGGTGCGGGAGGGAGTGTGGGGTATGGGAGGGGGTGCAGTGTGCAGGAAGGGGCTCGGGAAGGGGTTGGGGCACAGGAGGGGTGTGGAGTGTACGAGGGGGCTCAGGGAAGGGGGTGCACAGTGCAGGAGGGAGCTTAGGGCAGTGGTGCGGGGGGAAGGGTGCAGAGTGCGCTGGGGGCTCAGGACAGGGGATTGGGTTGTAGGAGGGCATGGGGTGCAGCAGGAGGCTTGGCAGGGGGTTGGGGAACAGGGTGCGGCAGGAGGCTCAGGGCAGGGGGTTGAAGTGCAGGAGGGACACAGGGTGTGGCCGGGGGCTCGGGTGTGGGGTGCATGAGGAGTTTGAGGTGTGGGCTCCAGGGTGGCAGTGGGGCCAGGGCAGGCTACCTACCTGCCTGCCCTGGCCTTGGCCCTGGCCCCGGCCCCGTGTTGCTCCATTCCGGGAAGCAGTCTGCACACTGGCCCTGGGGGAGGGGGAGCAGAGAGCTCAGTGCACCTGTGGGTACCTCCCCCAAAGCTCCTATTGGCTGCAGTTCCCTGTTCCCAGCCACAAGAAGCTTCGGGGGAGGTATCCACAGGCAAGATCAGTGCACAGAGCTCTGTGCTCCCCTCCCCCAGGCCTGGCTGGGACATGCTGCCTGCTGCTTCCCGGAGCAGAGCGGGGCCTGCAGCATCAAATTCGCAGGCCGTAATCAGAGCCAAGTGGGCCTGACCCCCGGGCTGTAGTTTGCCCACCCCTGTTCTGGGTGCTGCTTTGGAATTAGTCTGGTAGTTCCCTAGGGTCAGAAAGCAAACTCTTTTTTGTATATTTTGCAGGGGATTACTGACTTCCCAATATGCAATCTTAAAATATTATTTCTATTTCTTCTGCACACACAGAATGTTGAAAATGACTTGACATTTGTGTTTCCTTTTGATATCCTTTTGACAACCTTGGGACAAAAATCTTGTACCCTTAAAATTGATTAGTTGAAAAGATCTCTAAACTCAGCTCTGTGTGTATGGAGAGGTTTAAGTGTGTATGATGACAAGACTGCTGTTTAGTCTTGTAAACCTGGCACAACCAACACAGCTGACAGAGAATGAAAAGAGTTCATGAAGTTCCAATCAGTTACAGCTATGTAATTCCTTTGATGGCAGTGGGGTTGCATAGCTATAATAGAGGACATAATATGGTCTTCAGAACCTTTATTATTGGTAATGGTACATTAAAATTACAGAAACCAGTATGACTCCCAGATCCCACACTGAGATTGCAGGGTTGGTAGTCAGAATAACAAAGAACAATTGCCAATTGTAGCACTTCAGAATAAAAGTGCACTTTAAGTTAGAGGTACTGGTAAGCAGCACAAGTTCCCAGTTACTTATATAAGTACAGGGGATGTAAGAGTACAGGGGATGTAAGTACTCTGATGATAGTGCATTCATACCCCTTCTACAGCTCACCACACCCCTCTGGCAGTAATAGAAGTGAGTATAGCTGCTAATATACGTGAGTGCAGCATTTCATTTTGCTATCCAGCCACCCACATCATGTGTACCATTTTGTCCCCCTCTTCTTCCAAAGACAGAATTTAAATCAGTTTAAAATTACTGAAAGATTGCATCCTGAGAGTGTATTTGGGCAATTTAGTTTCCATTGATAATTTTAACATTCTAAAGCTAAATGAAAAATGTAGGCTGACTATCTTTCTTCAGGCACTGGTTACATAAGGGCGGTGTAAAGGTGCCTCTTGGAGCACAGCCAAATATATGGATGAGCTACCACTAGGTATGGGCAACCCTGATCCTGCTTGCTGTCTTTGGATAGTCTCTAGTAGTGCCACTGATGATGTTAGAGACTTTCACAGATCTTGCGCTCACTGTGTACAAGGTATAAGAGGGATACAATCTTGCTGTCTGATAGCTATTTTATGTCTGTTTGCTCTCTGCAATTATAGATGCGGCTATATTGTAATATATACTGTATGTCAATTCAAATATTTGCTTCTCTTGCTTTTGATGTACCATTATTAGGACCCTACCAAATTCGTGATATATTTTGTTAAATTTCACAGTCCTAGTATTTTAAAAATATTGAATTTCATGGTTTCAGATATTTAAATCTTAAATTTCACAGAGTTGCAAGAAACCATGAATATCTATTTAAAAATATAAAAATATAAAATCCTTAAGTCTGTATTTATGAAGCTGGGGGTCCTGACCCAAAAGGGGGTTGCAAGGTTATTGTAGGTGGTACTACCACCCTGACTTCTGTGCTGCTTTCAGATCTGGGCAGCCAAAGAGTGGCGGCTTCTGGCCACCACCACCACCAGCGGCACAAAAGTAAGGGTGGTAGTACCATAGTATGCCACCTTTACTTCTGCGCCGCTGCTGTGTTCATAGCCCTTGGAGCTCATATTTTTACTTTTGGCTATTGCTAAAAGTAGCCCTTCTGTGGCTTGTACTTCTGTGCAGTGTGTGTGGGAGCTAGTGGACCTCCTTTGCTGATTTCCCATTTTTGTTTCTGCAACAGCAAAGTAATGCATTTTCCAGTTTCTTCTTTATCCCAATGATTAATTCAACTTTCCTTAGGAGTGTGAACATTAATCTTCTTTCAGTTTGTGTTCTGCTGGCCTCCATGTTCTCTATATGGTGTTGAGTCTTGAAGATTTCCTTATAAAAGGTAAAGAATTCAGGATCTCAGACTGTTTGTCCTATACTCTGGCCTCAAAAAGAACAGTGTGCTCTGTGTTTGGTCATAGCTAAGCGGATTTGAATGTACTAAGGAAGCACTGGGAGTAGTCAAGGGCCTCCTATAGTTATTAGCGCTTACTCCTCTCGTGACATGGCCTTCTCCTAGGTAGAGAGAGAATCATCCTCTGAGGATGTCTTTCAAGCAGTCTTTTGGTATGATTCAAACATAACATGCCATTTTGTCAGAATTTCTTTTCATCTAGTTTTAGGGATAGTGTCCACTGTACTGTAATCCAGGGATTACAGCTAGTTCCTCCAGATAAAACCTGGTCCAATATGAGTATTAAGGTCCTGTTAGATTATTGGAGCTCACTCTTCTCAGTATCCCATCCCTGGCAAAAAATGGAATTTTGGTTCTTGCTTGTAAATTGGATTTCTGCGAGAGGCTCCAACAATGCAGAATTATTGTTATGGGTTGGAATTTGATTCCTCCTAGGGAAGTTAATGAGGTTAATGAGGGCTTGTCACTAGCTGATGAGAGAGAGCCATCAGAGTCTTCTGTCAGCGAATTGGTAAAGCAGGTTGATTGAGATGTGTTTTCACAGCGCCATCCTGATAGGACTATAGATGTTTGAGTGCTATGATCATGTAAATATTTACTACTACTACTAATCAAAGCAAATACCCAGTTTCTGGTTTGGAGTCCCTTGCAGAAATGCAATTTGCAAGTAGGACCAAAAGTTCACTATTTAGCTAATACATTAGAAAAAGCTGTACGAACAAGTCATCTATAGTGGGAACAAAACAAAACCATTATTGTCAAGGTCTTTGTTGGCTTGGTTTAATTTCTGAACAAATTCTAGTTGAGTAAACAGGATTTCTCTGGGCTTGGCAGAATGTTCAATTTTATACCTCATTTTAGTGATTGGTGCTTTTTCCATTTAATTGTTTTAATTCTTTCTATTGTCAGTGTTCTTGTCCCCTGTGGATTTGCTATTTCCATTATGCAACAAAAAATGTGCACGAACACGAATTTTGTGAAACTCTTTGTGATTTAAGGCCCTGTGCATCCACAAAGTATCACTATGTATTTATTAAGATCCATATTCCTCTGCCTTTGCAAGCGCAAACCAAAAATAGCAGTATGCATATGCTTCATAAATAGCTCTCATAAACAGATTCTCATTGTTTCTTTACTCACTTATTTCCTATTTGTTTCGTAAGCATACTCAAGAGGAGCTTTCTGGAAATGTCTAATCTCAGCAGCATCAATAGACTCTTTTTCTACTTGATGTTTGGGAGCTTAATGATGAAAACGTAATTCTTGGTGAAGACTTTCTAGCTGTGGGTAGCAAACTAATTTAGTTTAGCAACATTGTCTTTGACGGCGTGGAACAGCTGGGACAAGATGTTAGTGCTGGGTCATTTTCTTGATAATTGTTCTGGTCAGTTTTGTGTTACTTCAGGACTTTACAAGTTCTATAGAGGTGTGCATTGCAAGAGCCACATTATAAAACAGTTTTGAGAGTGGTTCCATAATAAGAGATCTGACTGGTTTAGATTAACCAAAAAAGAACTCACTTTTGTATGGTGAATTGTTGCGTTCTTGTCTTCTAATGTACACAGATTGCATGCATAATTTGAAAGAGTACTGAAAAGCAGTTTAAGAATATTTTCCTTGTAATGTTTTTAGAAAAATGTCTCTTTGGAAAGTATTTAGTATTTCTTTTGTGTACTGCAAAGGAAACATTTGCCGAAGAGAAGGCCATTAGTCTCTTTTCTTCATTGCTCTATTCCTCATTTTTAGATCCATTCTTTTAACACATTGAGACACCCTTTCAATCATCATCTTCTTCTTCACTTTTGAACTGTAATTTAATGCCTTTCTTTTGGCCACTATGCTCATATCATTTAGTCTTTCAGTGCAATACAGAACTATCCTACTTGGTTTCTCACAAGAATGAAACATGCATTTTCTGTATCAGCAACCAGACACAACGAACAGCTCAATAAAGACTACTTAGGATTTTTAGTTCCTTTACTATGTGAGATAATGTTTTAATTGGGAGATTTCCACGTTGCTCCAGGAATATTGACAGAGAGGGAAGAGAGACTTTTTAGCAGGAAAGTTGACTAAGAGACTGGAAACGCTTGGTCGTGGCAGTGTGGAAGTAAGAAAAGTGTCTCTAAAAGGATCTGAATGCAAACATCTTAGTTGACCTAGGGACGGAGCAAAAGGAAGGACTAAGCCCTAACCACGCGAGAGCTGCAAGAGATGCTGTTTTAGCCCTGCTGGAGAAAGAAAATTATGGAATGCTGACTTGAGCAAGAACCATTGACATAAGGGGTACATGTATAAATGAGATAACCGTTAGCCATTGATGTATGTGACCGGAGAGTATAAATACTTGCCTTAAGCTGCTTGTTCTTTGGAGACCTAAGGAGGACAGGGGACCCCCGTCCAACTGCGGTCTGCCCTTGCAATTGCTCGTAATAAAGTGCCTCTGACTTATTGCTAACAGAGTGAAGACTCATTTTCTTCCACAGCAGGGAGTGAGATTTTTCCAAATTGGCTGGGATCTCTAGGTGTGTGTCCAGGCAGTAATTCACTACTGCCTCCTACTATCTCCCCACCCCAGTGGCATGAGATTTGGGAAGGTTTAGCCTCTTCATGCCTCTATTACATGCACCCATGGCCTTTATGTACACATTCATATTCAATACAAATAATTGAATATTGGGCTCAAAACTCCCAAAATAATGTTACTGTGACTGTCTAACTCCTTGTACAAAGATCTAATCCGAACTAGTGCCATATTTTTATGTAATGCCTTGTAAGGAAATAATGTGTGAATGGTGATGAGATTTACCATGCAATTTCTCCCCCTCAGATCTCTTTCCACCCACTTTCTGCCCTGAGCCAAAGGAGCAAGAAGCTATGGAAGGAAAACCTGAGCTGTTCTGCAAGTGCTGCAACTAATATTGAGTCATTGTGTTTTTCCCCTCAGGTGTTTCCAGAATCTTTTAGGCACAGTTCTTTTACCGCTACTCTCACACTTGAGCGCTGTATTGAAAAAAAAAGTGATCTGGGTAACTACAGACCTGTTAGTTTGACATCTGTAGTATGCAGTGTCTTGAAAACATTTTTGAAGGAGAAAGTAGTTAAGGTCATCGAGGTCAGTGGGAAATGGGACAAAATACAACATGGTTTTACAAAAGGTAGATCATGCCAAACCAACCTGATCTCCTTCTTTGAGACACTAACAGATTTTTTAGACACAGGAAATGCACTGGATCTAATTTACCTAGATTTCAGTAAGTCGTTTGATATGGTGCCACATGGGGAATTATTAGTTACATTGGAAAAGATGGGGATCAATATGAAAATTGAAACGTGGATAAGTAAATGTTTGCTTTGCTTGCTTTGCCCCATTGCAGATAAGCAGCCGCTGTCTGAAATGGAGCTCTGAAAAGGCACTTCCGCATTCCTGCAGCGATTTCACAACCAAGGGTAGAGAGGCCACTTGATTTAAGGGGATTATGGGGCATTTCCGGAGGTCAATCAGAGCGCAGTAATGTAATTCCTCGTCCACACTGATGCTGAAGTGTCTCAACCAATACTCAATAGCTGTTAATCCTCTCATGGAGGAGGAGTACCAGAAGTGCTCCAGCTAGAGAGTCAGAGCGCTCCCAGTGCCTTGCCAGTGTAGACGGAGAGTAAGGTAGAGCACTCTGGGAGGCTTTATTGCGGTACAAAGTACTAGTGTAGCCAAGCCTTTAGGTTTGTGTGGAAGTGTTTTTCTGAAGTAGGGCTTGCTGCTAAATTACTTGTGGGAAAACAAGGACAATGAACACTTACCGTATTTTTCGCCCTATAAGACGCACTTTTTCTTCCCCAAAACGGGGGGGGAAAAGTTGGTGCGTCTTATAGGGCGAATATACCTATTCGCCCCATCACAAAAAAAAAAAAAAAAAAAAAAAAAAAAGTGCGTGCACCCCGGTTCCCCCCCTCCCCGCCGCGGGCAGGCTGCCGGGGACGCCGCCGGCAGCCCGCCCGCGGCGGGGAGGGGGGAACCGGGGCGCCCCCGGCAGCCCGCCCGCGGCGGGGAGGGGGGAACCGGGGCGCCCCCGGCAGCCCGCCCGTGGCGGGGAGGGGGGAACCGGGGCGCTTTTTGTGTGTGGTGTTTTTTTTTTCCCCCGGCTTTTTTACTTTAAAAGTCGGGGGCGTCTTATACGCCGGAGCGTCCAATATGACGAAAAATACGGTAATAAAAGTGGGAATGCAATGCAGTCCCTGAAAATGGTGTATGTGCATTAAATGTTAAGAGATTATATTTCCATGCCTACAAGTGAGTTTGAATATACTGGTATATAAACATGCTGATAAATACCTTCCTTTTGAGATGAATGTATTACCTGCTCACTTAGCACAACTCCCATTAGAGTTAATGAGATTTACTCATACATGTACAGGAGGAAATAGAGGCCCTTTAAAAAGATGCAGTAATGTCCATGTTTTTGCATAAACAATACGTGCTGAAAAACTGCATATTTTGTGTTGACTTTTTAGTAAGTGAAGCTCTTTGGACAGGCTCACTTTTTTGCTTTTTCTGAATTTTCAGTGTTGTGTAGTTCAACATTTCACTTTGGTGACCCAAACAAAGTAGTTAATTCTCTTGTAGATCCTGGAGAGAGATTATGGCTACACAGCAAGTACTGCATATCATATTGGTAAGGTTTGTTCAGTAATCACTCTTTAAAACTAAAACCAATGTGTGTGACAAATAAAATTGCAGTAAATTGCAAACATGTATAAAGAATCTGGATAGATTTGGGAATGAAAACATATGTAAACTCACTGAACTCATCAAGGGAGAATTTCACCAATTTTATGTATATTCTTAGTTACTATTCAAAATTTCAAAGATATTTCACAAGAGAGTGGTAAGTGGATGGCTGTAAATCCATTGGTTGTAGTAAAAAAAATCTTGGGCAATGGAAAGACATGTCAGGACTATCAAGGAGGAATGGGTCACGGTATATACTGGTGATTTTAAGAGTGGTCTATAGGTCAGAAAATAAACTACGGGAATTCAGTAAGTGAGGGGAATGATTTCTGAACTACATCAGAAAGGATTTTAAATTAGAGTAAATTAAGAGTATTGCCAGATACTTGTGTGCATAGAAGATACTTATGAGGTAACAAAAGAATATTTCCCTTCTTCTTTTTACTCTTTATTTATACAGCAGAATGAGGGGTACAGATGTGCTTAAAACCTGTGGTATCCGTAAGAAAATACAATGTGTTTCTTATATTATTCATGAAATGGTTCAATAAATATTGAAGGCAAAATTCTGTAATCTGAATCACATATGTGTATCTCTGAAACTAGATCATTGTTCTCTGAAATCTGATACTTGATGATCCTCTGGGTTCTTCCCTACTTCCAAATGTTCTTAACACCAGAGCAGCATTATTAAATCATCTGTTAATTGTGCTCTAAATTCTAATTAGGTTCTCAGTATGGTTTGAACAAAAAAGATGTTCCCAAGCACTCTTCTCTACTTCAGAGACCAATTCAAAAGTAATAGCCATCAGAGAAGTGCAGGGCAGAATTTTTCCTTCATGATTTTATGTCCTTTACCTCACCAAACTGATGAGAATCTGTTCTTTAGGTTCCTTAGAAATTGGATTCATGGTGGGGTATTTTGGTGCAGGGCTTTATGGCAAGAGGGTATAAATCAAAGCATGTAACCCTTTGTTCTTAACTCCAGTGAATACAATGATAAGTTCCAGATACAGTTTTTATTCCCACTGTAGGTACTGGGAAGTTGAGCTTGGTGTCGTAGAATATAGGTTCAGGTGAGGTCTGCTTTTTCAGTATAAATTGCACTTTTTTCAGGGAAGAAAATGAAAAGTTACAGAACTTTGCTTCAAAGTGACTTTCTTCTAGAATTTAGGTGAAATCATTAATTCTTTGGAGTCTGATGTGATGCAGAACTGAGAGAGAGCTGTTCAACAACATGGTGTTTTACACACATTATTCACAGGGGGCCTTATACTCCCTTGATTTACAGTGTTCCTCCAGTGGTTTCAGTAGAGTTCAGTAGAATTCATTCTGATTTACTGCACAGTGACAGGAGAATTCAGGTCCTGTGTGCAAGCATCTTTTCCCTACCTGCTGTAGAACAACATTCCACACAGTATGAATTCCAAGCTCAAAGCACAATTTTTTTTATTAAGGCTGCCCAGCACTTTCCATTTTAAGTCCCTCTTTTATCAGTTGCTTATAACTTTACCAAAGTTTAAATGTTAGGGCTGAAATTTCCCATATCTGGTGTTTGCCTTGGTCTGGAGGTTTGTATTAGTTTTTGAAATTTCAGCCATTTCTGAGAATGAGGCCTAGAGAAAAGTATGTTCTGCCCATGTCAAAGATTTCTGGTGACCTCCTTATGAAAATACTTAGTGCCCCTGTGCTTTGCCATAGATAGCAACTTGAAATTTGGTAGGGGGGTGGCCTTTGTGCCAAGCATGTGCCATTTGCCATCATGGTGAAAATTTGATTGAGTTTGGCCGATGGAAAAAAAATTCTGAACTTTGCACATGCTCAGAGAATTGCTAGAGCGTCATAGCTTAATTCCTTGAAGATTTCATCTGCATTTAGCATGCTCCAGGCCTGTGCTGGAAGGGGCTGAGCTGGACTTTCTGTGTAATTGTAGTTCTAAGCAGCTGTGGGCCATGGAAGGTCTGGGTCCAGGCACTGGAAATGAGAGCAGGGAGTCTGTCTCATCTGTGCTGTCAGTGTTCTTACTCTCCTGTCCACTGGTGTCCAGAAAGTGTGGTGGATGAAGTTACTTTAATTCAGTGTTGCCCCTATGAAACCAACCCATACATGCCTGCTTGCTGAGAGAGTTGATATTTGACTGGACTGGCAGGGGAAAGACACCTCTGGGGTCCTTAGTTTGGTCCCTGTGCCTCCAGAGGCTGGGCTGCCATTTGCACCTGTTTCCTTTTTCCTGCTGCACTCTCCCCTCTCTTGGACTTACTTATGTGGGCTTTTTGTTTCTTCCTGCTAGATTTCCACGTTGCTCTGGTTTGGGCCAACACTCTTAATGGGCAAGGAAGGATTTTTTTCTAATGACAAATTGGCCAGTAGTAGTGTGGAGGGGTTTTTTACCCTTCTTGGAGCACATGGGAGATTTGCATATGAAACGGGTGGATAGTGTTTCTTGTAACCGTAGAACAGGTTTTTATATCAGGTTAGTTGAGGTATTAGTTCCAGAGCTGCTGCTGCAGTCCCAGGCTCCAGCTCTGGGGCATCTGGCTGGATTCTTGCTGTGCATTATGTGGCCGGGGAACCTATAAAACAAGAGTTTGTGCTGTTGTGACAAAAATGCTGCTCCTATATTGTGCATGCAATTTAAAATGGAAACAACTATATTCCTCAGACCAGTATCCTGAAATTTCATTAGTAGTAGTATCTTTTGGCATATTTAAATAATAGAGAAGCCAGTATGAATAATTTATTTTGGTATTTTGTTTTGAAATTTCAAACTACCGAGATGAGCAAAGTCATTAGTGTTGTAAGTTACTGTTTTAAAACATGTAAAATTCAGTAAAAAGAAAGTGGCACAATTGAAATTCATTGTCTAAAATGTGAGGCATGGGTGTGGTAGCATTTTATGGAATGTAGCTGTGAAGCAAAGGCATGTAATAAGCTTGATTTCTGGATGAAGTTTGATATTTTTAGGGTGTTGCTGCCTACGCTACTTTGCTTTGAAAAGGTAAGTAAACATGTTTACAAGTAAACATGACTCGACAGACATTCCAGGCCCAGATATTTTCTTAGTTATGTGCGATAGCAAGAGTGGTAAAGATATGAAGCGTACATTTATGTCTATATTGTTAAGATGAGATCCTCAAGTATAGTTTATAGGAAAGGCTAACAGCTAGTGGAGATTCAGCTCAGTAGCAGGTAATGTTAATGGAATAGCTACATGTGATATTTATGATGCTGTTTCCTAGAACGTTTGTAGCATCAATTGTTTTTTAGACATAAGAATTTTGTTTGAGTTCCCTGCGGAGTCACTAATGGCTATTTTATTTGTCAGATATAGAGAACATCTTAGGTGTGTGTTTGACATCTGGACTGGGTGGTGATTTTGAGTGACAGATGTGGGCAGATTGTTATAGAAAAAGCTTTTAAGTATGTGGGGAGGAGTCAAAGTACTGAGAATTTACAGATCCAGTTGGAAATGTTTGGAGAGCAATAACACAAAAAGCTGGCTGGAGACTAGTTTGTGTGCACAAAGGTAATTGATGAGTTCTGAAAGTCTGATCTTTTAGCACACATGATATTTGTAGGATGCACTTTACTCTTGCCATCTTTTCTGGTCCAGAGTGTACTTATTTGAGGTTAGAATTCAAATACCAATCAGGGCAAATGCAGGAGAATAAAGAACAGCAACCACTGCTGTAAGTATTTGGAGTCCTAGAGGTCTGGTCAAGACAGCTACATTGAGTGGTTTGTAGACTTTGAAATTACAAAAAGCAAATCTAAAGATGACTAAACTGGCTTCTTAAAGCTATGGTCATCAGCTTCTGGAATGAAGAACCTGTGCCATTGCTCTCTTCCCAACTCAAATGCATCAGGAAATACATGAAGGTATCATTATTGTCTCTCTTCAGGACAACTCAACTGTAAAATAGATTATATGAAACAATCCTTTACCTTGTTCTCAAAGGTAGGAACTTCAGCCACAAAAGTTGATAGAATGCAAAAAAGTGGAAACTATAGAAAAGAATTAATGTGCAAGAAGAGTGTAAAAAAATACAAAGTGTGTTGCAAAAGTGTATAGAGGCCTAGCATACCAAAAATGGAAATGTTGGCAAATCATAAGTAGGGAACTGATGCAGGCATCTCAAGATATACCCAGAAGAGAAGAAGGAGCAGATCTAATAGGTTTCACTGAAAATTCCTGATTATAAAGTGCTGAACATTGTCAGGGCAAAAGGAATTTCTGTATTCCTTGATTATTCTAGAATCCCCCACAATAAAGTTCTCTGCTAGAATGGGAGAAAATCCAGGCACAATGGTTGTATGATCATTATAATAGATATAGCAGAGGAGGATAGACTATTAAAAGCAGCCAAGAAAAAAGGAGGTATTTTATATAGGAGAAAAAAATTACTTTTTCCAGACCTCTGCTCTTTAATGCAAAACCAAATGAAGGATATGACTAATAGAACAGTTTTTATGAGACCAGCGGGAAAAGGGAAGGCACTCAGCATGTCTCATGAGGTGCTCTATGCCTTTATAGGATCAGTTTTTGAATGCACTGAAAGCGAACACCAGATCCCAAGAGATCCACAGAAAAATGTTGAACTCTTGTGTTCCACCTTTTCAACCTAAAACAAAAAGTAGATAATTTCGAAAAGGTTAAGGGGCTGCAATCAATGCTTAAAGGCAGATTCCCTGCTCTGTTGAGCGCTCATGCTAGTCAAGCAGAAAACATTTGATAAGGCGATTATGGGACTCTTGATCTGTGTTTGGCTACCAGAACAAGACAGTTTGATAGAACAAGACACGCATATATGTAATCCCAGTTATGTGGCTAGCTGGTGGTTGAACATGGTCCATATATTTGTTTACTGAAGATCTACAAACCTCTGCTATGCCCTTTGCATAATCAGAGACAGGAACGTGTGTAAGTATATTGTAACTTTGTACTCCCATGGCCATACCCGGGGAGCTGCTGAGAATTTAAACTGTCTCATGGAAAATAGAAATGTCTCTTTATGGACCACCTCTTTCTCTGTTCACATGCCGGCTCCCACATACACACTGTCAAAATAAATTGCTTTCTTTCCATAATAAATATAAGAGATCTGGAAACAATACTTCTGAGTGATTGCTTCAAGTTTTAGTGACTTGTATGTATGTGTGGATAGAGACGGGGGTAGGAGAACAAAAGCCCCAATTGTAATGTTTTTTAATCCTGTTCATTTCTGAGTAATAGAACTTCAGATTTTTACCAAACACTCTTTTCCAAGCCCTTGAAAGGACACCCTCATTCTTGTCTTTTTTTTAAAAAATGAAAAAGTACTTTCTTGTTTGGCTTTGTAACTGCAGGGTGCTGCTGCAGCTGTGGCTTCTGTTCATCAATTACTTACAGTTCTGGGTACTACCAAATTCTGCTAATGAGAATTTGTCATTTCTATATAGGTCACCACAACCATAAAAAAACAAAAATCAAATCTCAGGAAGTAACTGGAAACAAAATTTGAAATGTATCAACAATTTCTTTTGACAGAGGAACCAAGTTAGTAAAACATTATACTATGGTTCAGTTCACAAATACTTAGTCATAGAGTCATATTCTTTAAGGTCAGAAGGGACCATTAAGATCATCTAGTCTGACCTGCACAACGCAGGCCACAGAATCTCACCCACCCACCCTTGTAATTAACCCCTAACATATGTCTGAGCTATTGAAGTCCTCAAACCATGGTTTAAAGACTTCAGAGTTCAGAGAATCCTCCAACAAGTGACCCGTGCCCCACGCTGCAGAGGAAGGTGTAAAACCTCCAGGGCCTCTGCCAATCTGCCCTAGAGGAAAATTCCTTCCCAACCCCAAATATGGTGGGTGATTAGCTAAGCCCCGAGCATGTGAGCAAGACTCACCAGCCTGACACCCAGGAAAGAATTCTTTGTAGTAACTCAGATTCTCTCATCCCATCTAACATCCATATGTGTATGGTTTCTTACATTGTGTGGCTGTGTTCTGGTAGTGCACATCATATGCTAGGTGTTGTCCACTGGCACAGAAAGACACAGCTTCCCCAACGGGATTCGATTCCCTCTGAAGTGAAAAGTTCACCTCAACATCAGTTTATTCACATCATCAAAAACAAGTGTTGCTGGATATGTCATGTTCTTGCTGGTATAAATGCTTTTCGGATACATATTCAGTAGGAATCTTTCTGCCTCTCTGTGATTTATTTATTTTTTCTTTTTTATACATCTGGCTAACCCACATCAAAATGATAAATTCAGCACTCATGTACGTAAGCAGTTTGTGAAACTATCTGGAGGAACTTGGGTCGACAAACAATGAATGGATAAGTGTTATCCATGTGTAGAGTTTTCTTTCCTCTCTGAGAGATGCCATAATGATTTAAGTCATCCAAATGCAATTTAATGCGGGTTATCAATAAGTTTTCAGCATTTAAAATATTGTTGCAACTCCTAAAATCCCCAGTCCGGTTTGGTTTGAATTGTACTAGGCATAATGCAAGCACATAGGAAGAGAGAGCCCCAAATTCCAAAGCGTAGTCTAATTTAAGATTACCCTCAACAATTTAGTTTGAAGATGATAGAAGAAAAGAGGGAGAGGATGTTGGTAATAGCTGTTGTAACTAGTGTCACACCTTGGTAATACAGAATAATTTTAAAATATTGGCTTTTTTAAATGTCAAAGAAATCTCATACAGACCACCCCTCAGTTGAGACATCAATAGTTGGCAGACTGTTTAATATATTAATTACATCTAAAAAAGTACATGAAAAACATGAAGGTTGTGAAGTCTGTCACTCAAAGGTTAGGAAAGGCTAGAATCAGAGTTGCCCATAGATCTTTAATTTGTCCTCCCTTATACATTATGAAACAGACTTTAATTACATGGTCACATATCTTTTACACAGGATCCCTACCTCATTCAGTGCACAGAATGTATGGTGCTCAGTTAATGAGCTACTACTCAATTTTTTTGTTTTATCTGCTTTGTTCAGTGTGTGGCCTCCTGTGTCTTATTTACTGCATGTTGTTGAAGAAATGCTGCTCTGAATACAGATATACTGGGTTATGCTCCAGGTGCTAAGTGGAATGTACTTTAGTGATTACAGACCCTTCTGCCTTTGGCTTCTCTAGCCTGCCTGCATCTTAGTCTCAGTCCCAATCCCTCTGAGTTTCACGTCCCAGTCCCAATCATTCCTTCCCACTCTCCTGTCCCACTCTCTAAATGGTCAGTTAGTCTAACGTGAAGACAAGAGTATAGTCAGCTAAAGTAAAGTGTGTATAAAACGATTAAAATTCCAGTTAAGTATATGTTTATTTGTTTTATAATGTAAATAAGGAAATATGTCAGGGTGAATGGTTATATGACTCCAGCTTTATTGATTTGTCTCCAGTGGAACTTTCATATACTAGATGAAATATGATTGTTTAATATATTCATATTTCTGTTGTGTTTTTCTAAGACTGTGTAGATTCCGAGTTTCTTGTGTTTCTCCTCCTATCCACATTTGTATAATTTGACATTTTGGGGACCGCTGTCGTAGCAGATTTATTTTAAAATATATTAACCCAAATGACAGAATTTAGCTGTTTTAAAACAGCCCCTGGCAATGTCTTCCTTGCATGACAAGAGTCCAGAGAAGACATTTTGTAGCATATTTTTGTAAGAAGTTATCAATATATTGATAAATATTGATTCAGCATTTATAAATGGCACCTTAATATCAAATATCACCTTTGAAACATCTAAACAAGCAGTAAATAAAATAGATTTTAAAGGAAACAAATATTGCATTATATTTTACTTGACTATACCCATCTAGGGCAAAATCCTGTTCCAGCTTATCAGAGGCTGAATAGCTTCCTTAAGCTGTTTTACCTATACATAGAGCCATGCACAGGTACAAATTGATATCGCAGATGTAGATATCTTCAGGGTTCTCTTGGGAACCACAGCGGCGAAAGGAGCAGAATGTGGGGCTGCCACATGTGGGACTGCCACTCCCAGGAGCCAGTGCCACATGCCAGCAGCTCCTCCGGTGTGGCTGTACTGCCCCCAGCCCTGCCCTTGTCCCTTCCACACAGCAGTCAGGGCTCTATCTGTGCAGGACAAATATGCATAGAATAGTCTGTAGTGTACTTTGCTGCTCCTTTCAATATGAAGCAGTTTGCACTCTCTTCAAGCACATGTTACCAACAGAAGCCTAGATGCAGATGTGCCTGGATATCTACCAGGCCCCTGAACTGACAACCTTAGGGCACCAGCATTTTTGTTAGCTGTTCTTCCAGTATTGCAGCTCAAAGAGTGCACACCCATAATAATGGTTTACGGGTGCATAGGTGAACTGGGAATGAGAAATATGGTGGTAGTGAAACAGTTTCAGTACATTTGTTCTGTGCTTGGTATGGTAGAGGAAAAAATGCATTCTTGTTTGGGGGGAAAGGAAGAAGGGGCAGGAAGCTTACATGTGGTATTTTTCTCTGCAGGTACGATGCAGTGGAATTTAAGAATGCCCTTTAAAATGAACCTGTCAGAAAGAAAGTATCTAGGGTGTTCTTTCCAGTGGTATTCTGGAAACAGGTGAAAACCTAATCAGCTGTGGTCAGATTATGCTCTGGGTCAGCATCAGTGCAAGGGAATATAGGGACAAGAGTTTCTCCACATCTTCATCCTTTGTGCGTGGGCTGACCACAGTTGCAGTTCTTGCACATCTCTGAATATAGGAAACAAATTACCATTAATGATTTTCCCCCTCTCCTCCCCAACAAAACCTTTAACTACAAAGCCTTCCAGTGATTTCCTGAAAAGCATTAAAGGCTCAGGACTAGATTGTGCCTTTCAGCATATATTGATGGCATATGCATGCTTACATGTATAAACTACACCACTTCCAGAGGTAGTGTAACTCAGAACCATTTCTCTGAGGAATAACTTTCTTCTTTTTCTTCACTAGGGGATGGATGGCAGGTAGTAATTTGCTGCTGGCCTATACCAGTCCCTGTAGAAAATCCCTCAAACCCTGCAACCTTGTGCTTGTTCTAGCTGGCACATGAGGATGGGCATGGAGTGACTGCCTCATCCATTATCTGTCCACTTGCTCCATTTGCAACCATGGTCAGAACCAAGATCCAGGTAGCCTACACTTGTGTGGAAGCTGGGGTTCTTATTGCCATTTATAATCTAGCATGGTTTACAGTCCAGCCCGTAAACATTAATCAGTGGGTCCATTATTAGTTTTCATCACAAAATATGTATTGTCTTTGAGTTAGTTGTAACATTATCAGTGCAAAAAGCAAAGGCAAAAAAAGGTAATCATCAAATTCTTGATATGGTAGCTTTGGGAAATTTTACAGTATTCAGCAGTAATGGATACTCCTGAAGCATAGCAGATAGTTGTGGAATTTTAAAATCTTTTTTATATTATAAATTTTAAGCACTCTTCTAGCTCCTTATCCAGGGATAGGCCTTTGACTTTTCTCTAACAGTATTAAGGTTGAACTTTTAACCTCAAGCGAATGTTGCTTATTTCTACATATAATCTGTAGATTAGCCCAGCTATAACATCAGTTCTTGTATATTTTCTGCCAGGAAGAATTGTTTAAGTCATTTCTTTCTGTTGTATAATAATCCCAAATCCCTGAAAAAAGAATAGCCAGGAGGCATCTAAATTAATATTTTGCTTTTGTCTGTCTCATCATATGGTACTTTCCTTTTTGGAGTAATCAGATTTCTTATGTAATTTTATCATTTCTCAGTGTATAGGAGTCAACATAAGCACCTAACTCTCATTTTTAAAATAGAATAGGCACTTAAGAGCCCAAATCATTTTGTCTTTCAGTGATTCTTAGGCTCCTCAGTTTCTGGAGCCAGATTTTTTTTAGGTGTTCACAAGTCTTAATATTCAGATAGGTGCCTAGTGAGTTTTTCAGAAGTGCCTAGAAGCTTAACTCTCATTGAAACTGGAAAATGTTTCTAGCTTCTCCTGACAGGACTATGGTGGGATGGCCTGTGGTGCCACGTCTTCGTTGCTATTGTTACTCTCGGTAGCTAAATTAAATTACACTTTAATTTGCAAAGTACACATATCCTAAAACTCATTGGAAGACAATGGGATTTAGGCCTTTAATGCCTAGGGCTCTTTTGAAAATGGGTCTTTGGATGTTTTGAAAAAAATTAACGTAGGTCATCTTTAAGATTCTGAGTGTTCAGACAAAACTGTTTCTATAAAGGTCATCAAATTGTCGTCTTTTTCCCATTGGAATATCGAGTATTCAGACACAAATTTGGTGGTGTAGATTCTCTAATATTTCTGGGGTTTTTTCCCCCAGCAGACATGAAGGGTTTAGGCAATATTTTAAAATTTTCATTTAAGAATTTGTTCCTCACTAGTTTGTGGCTTGGCTTCAATCACTTTCATTAAGCTTTCAATCAAACTAACTTTAGAATACAGATTAGTCAGATATGTGGACATATTGAAACAATGGCACTTGTGCATAAGAATTAACCTTGCAAAATAGCTGGCAAGGAATACTCACTTTTGGGGCAGAATGCACTTTGACCATCCACTTCTTTTGGACCTTACGTTACTGACTTCATGTTTTAAAGTATATTTCAGCTGGTTAGGAATCTGAAACCCTGAAGAATTTATTAATTGTGTCATGTATTTCTCCGTGTAAAAAGATAAAAGTCCTAGTAAAGTCTGTAGTAGATCAAAATTACAAGTGACACTTCCACATTTCCATACTCTTCTAACTATGTTTTTAAAATTTTTACAGCTGATCTATAGTTAATTTAATCCTTTAAAATGAATTAATTTCAGTTTAGATTTCCTGGCAAATTCACAAGAGATCATCAGTATTCTGTTTCATTATTTAACTGCAAATATTGTGTTAAGAGCTTCTCAAATGCATTTAATTAGTTCATACTTTATTGTATAATGCGGCTTACATCTGGAAATGTCAAGATAATTTGGCCTTTGGGGGGGGGGGAAATGTTGCCTCCATAGTGACTATAAAATCTGTACTTTCACACTCTGATGGAGTAGCACTTAAGGTGCTTTTTGACTGCCCTGTATAATTTCTCTGTGGCTTCTAACTATGGTCCATATCTTTCAAATTTCATCCTCTTTATCACTAAGCATAGTTCTTGAGAAATTTATTGTCCTAATGTCTAACACATGAACATCATGTTTGCAGTATTGTGGTAGTTGGGTTGGTCCCAGGATGTTAGAGACACAAGGTGGGTAAGGTAATATATTTTACTGTTCCGACTTCTATTGGTGAAAGAGACAAGGTTTTGCGCTTAGCCTGTTGTTGGTGTTGAATAAATTAATACTGTAGCCGTTTTGTTGCATACATTTTAAAAATAGACATCATAACTGTAGAGGCCTCCAGCCATTCATGTGCTGCTTCAGATGTTTCACCTGGCCATCAAAGTTTACTGTGATTTGATTTGATCAGTTTTCTTTCCAGTCAAACTGAAGGTGAGCAGGAGAGAGTGTAACCCACAAACCTTCTGGGTATGGCGTTGTCCCATCTAGTTGCACCAAGACAACTTAGCCCTGGTCCCCACTAGGGCTTAAAGTCGAATTTAGCAAGCTAAAGTCGATTTAAGCCTGTACCCGTCCTCACATGCATGCCCTTAAAGTCTATTTAAAGGGACCTTAAAATCGACTTTATAACGCCTCCCTAATGAGAGGAGTAGCTGAAATCGACCTCTCTCTGGGTCGATTTTCAGCTAGTGAGGATGCAGGTGACATTACCCCCCCGACCTTCTGAGCAGCTCCGTGAACCCCCTCCCCGCCCGAACAGCCCCGCTCCGGACCCCCCGCCCGAGCAGCCCCGCGAACCCCCCCGCCCACCCGAGCAGCCCCACGCCGGACCCCCGCCCGCCCGAGCAGCGGGCGGGGGGTCCGGCGCGGGGCTGCTCGGGCGGGCGGGTGGGGGGTCTGGCGTGGGGCTGCTCGGGCGGGGGGTCCGGAGCGGGGCTGCTCGGGCGGGGCGGGGGGTCCGGAGCGGGGCTGCTCGGGCGGGGCGGGGGAGTCCGGCACGGGGCTGCTCGGGCGGGCGGGGGGGCCACAGAGCTGCTCGGACTGGGGCTGGTCCCCTGGGGAGCATGCCTGGCTGCCCCGAAAGGTGGTGACAGCTGGGGACTCCCGGCACTGTGGGATACCTACCCACAGTGCCACACTCCCTATGTTGACCCCTGCAAAAGTTTAAGGACAGACACTGTCGAGTTGCTGTCCTTTGTGGGGACGCACTAAGTCGATTTTCTAAAGTCTACTTTAGAAAATCGACTTAAGGGCAATCGACCTACTGCTGTAGTGAAGACCTACCCCTAGATAGAGAGATATAATGAGTCTGCTTTACAGTTTTAGCTAACAGTCAGTTGGCTTTTAGCTCCTGCAGGAGAGGCTCATGCACTAACCTCCAGAGGTCCCAGGTTCAGTCCCGCCCAATGACGACCATGATCTGTGGGCGTTACAAGAGCACAGGTGCGTTTTCTGTTTTGTTTTGGTTTTTAATTTTTTTTTTGCATCCAATTATCTTAATTCCTCTTTCATGCTGAAAGTGCTATTTCTCTGATGACCTAGAAAAAGTAACTAGTTCAGTTGATCAGTGTGAAGTGAGAGTTGATGACTGCAAGCTAAAAAATTATTGTCTTCTCTGAGTATATTAGTTTTGTGTCCAAGATATTTGCTGGTGTAAGACTGATAAAAAATAAGATAAAACGTTCAGTTTGGAAATAGTTTCCATATCTCATTTATGAGGTCTGAAGCATTTTATATATGTCCCTTAGCTCAGATTTTATCTTTTATCTTTTAATATTTTTAATTTTTGAACATACACAGCCTTTTCTAGTCAGGCATGGAAGATCCCTGTGTAGACCTATATTTCAATTCATCTTTTGTTTGGGGATATTGACAGTGGTAGGTTCATATTCCAAACTCTAATTAAAAAAAAAGTTTTCTCTTCAAAATATTAGTGAGTTGGGCTACTATAGTGCTAAGTGATCTTTTGCACAAGCACTGACACTTCTGGAGAATATTGAAATTTATTTTTCCACTCACAATATGTAAAGATCCAGAATTTCCCTCTTTGCATAAGCGGTACCACTATATCTAGAAGAAGAAGAAGAGGAGCTACTTTTAAGTACCAGAAGCAACAGCATGGATGGATCTTTAGCTGTGGCAAATTGGTGTAGCTCCATTGACTTGCATGGAAACATGTACATTTATACCAGCTGAAAATCCATAAGACCAGTTGTACTGAGTCAGGCTAAAAGTCAATTCCAGGTGTCCCAGAAGGAATGAACAAAACAGGTAATCATCAAGTGATCCATTGCCCATTCCTAGCTTCTGGCAAACATCCCTGCCCATCCTGGCTAATTGTCACTGATGGACCTATCCTCTATGAACTTACCTAGTTCTTTTTTGAACGCTATTATAGTCTTGGCCTTCACAATATCATCTTGCAAAGAGTTCTACAGACTGACTGTGCATTGTGTGAAAAAATACTTCCTTTTGTTTGTTTTAAAGTTGCTGCCTGCTACTTTCATTTGGTGACCCCTAGTTCTTGTGTTTTTAGGAGTAAATAACATTTCCTTACTCCTTTCTCCACACCAGTCATAATTTTATAGACCTCAAT
This sequence comes from Sternotherus odoratus, assembly GCA_032164245.1. Classification (NCBI taxonomy): domain Eukaryota; kingdom Metazoa; phylum Chordata; order Testudines; family Kinosternidae; genus Sternotherus; species Sternotherus odoratus. The sequence continues at coordinate 26,980,008 of JAVMKO010000009.1, forward strand.
CATATCCCCCCCCCCTTAGTTGTCTCTTTTACAAATTGAAAAGTTCCAGTTTTATTAATCTCTCCTCAGACGGAAGCCGTTCCACGTCTCTAATAATTTTTGTTGCCCTTTTCTGAACCTTTTCCAAGTCCAATATATCTCTTTTGAGATGGGGTGACCACATCTGCATGCAGTATCCAAGATGTGGGTGTATCATGGATTTAAATAGAGGCAATATGATATTTTCTGTTTTATTATGTATCCCTTTCTTAATGATTGCCAACATTCTGTTCGCTTTTTTGACAGTCGCTGCACATTGAGTGGATATTTTCAGAGAACTATCCACAATGACTCCAAGTTTTCTTTGAATGGTAACAGCTAATTTAGACATTATCATTTTATAGTTGGAATTATCCAGCCCTGTAAATCCCCACTTTGTAATGAAAATAACCCAGTTCATGTGCAATGATGGTGAGTACTTTGTTCCTAACTGCTATTCAAAGTGTTCAGTCAATTACTTTTGTTTCCTTCTTACTGTTTTAAAAAAACAAAATCCCTGATCTATGCTAGGGTGACTAGATGTCCTGATTTTATAGGGACAGTCCTGATTTTCGGGGCTTTTTCTTATATAGGCTCCTATTACCCCTACCCCCGTCCCAATTTTTCACACTTGCTGTCTGGTCACCCTAATCTATGCTCACATTGCAGAGCTGTGCTCCATGTGCACACTTCCTATACAAGAATCCCTTGTGCACCAGGCCTGTGCAAAAAATAGAATGTGGTCAATAATTAAAGACCATTCCTGGCCAATGAGAGCCAGAAATTCTGAGCCAAAGGAATGTTCAAGTATGATAAATAGGACAAAGTAGCTAACAGAGTCTCTAATGATCACATTATCCTATGGTTTCAAATGCCATCAATCATACATTACTGTGCGAAATAATATAGTGTTGTAATAAAAAAAACCCAAAGCCCAGCAATCCTACACTGAAGGCCAAGGAGGATCTATATAATGGGTTGGCTAATTGGCCTGGGCACAGCTCATTTATGCCTTGTTGATAGACTGGCAATTTTAGTAGTCTCTCTCATATGGCAAATTGTCTTCTCTTGACATTCCATTTCACCATTTGAAATTAACATGTATCGTTCTTTTAACACTTCCCAGTTTTTAATCCCTTTCCCTGTTTGTCCTTGATTGGATTGGAAATTAAACTGCAGTGGATTCTGGTTATGGTACATATGTTATCTTTGCTGAAATAAACTGGTTAGTCTCTAAGGTGCTACAAAGTCTTCCTCGTCTTATTTATTGTCATTAGTTATCTTTATTGTCTTCTGATATTTGCCACAGCCACTTTTAGGTAGGAATTGGAAGAGAAAGTCATCACTTCATGTAGTACTGAGGTATTTGCCTAGTGTTTATATACTCCAGCATCACATCACATTAAGTTTTTCAGAGTCTTGCATGATATTGAAAGTCTTAACTGCATAGTTTTATGGCACAAATTACTCTGAAATCATGGTGTATGTCAGAGGTCTCAAAGTCCCGGCCCACAGGCCATCTGCAGCCCAAGAACCACCCCAATGTGGCCCGCGGGACTCCAGCAATTTTGGAGGCAGATCTTTCCCTTGGTCCCACCTGCTGCCCCTGGGTGCCTCCCCCCCCCCCCACATTCCCCACTCGAATTAAAATGAGCCAGGGCCCCACCCACCACCAGCAGCACAGCGGAGCTGAGTGTCTTCCTGCACACTCACGCCACATTGCTGCTGGCCCCTCCCTGTGACCACGGGGTGGGACTGTGCCTCTGTATACTGCCCTCGCCCTGAGTGCTCCTGTGGCCAATGGGAAGCTGCAGGGGCTGTGCTTTGGGGCAACAGTGCACAAAGGCTCCCCCCATCCCATCCCATCCCATCCCATCTTATAGCCCCAGGTAAACACCGCACTCCCCAACCCCCTCCCAGAGCCTGCTCCCCCTTCCCTTCTCACACACCTTCTCCCACCCCCAAACTCCCTCACCTCCTTCTGTACCCCCAGCCCCTGCCACAGCCCAGAGCCTGTACCCCAGACTCCCTCTTCCACCCAAACACCCTCCCAGAGTGCAACCTCTCACCCCTTCTTCACCCAAATTCCCCCCCCCCCGAGCCTGTACCCCAATCTCCTACCCCAGACCTTCTCCCCAGCCCAAACTCCCTCCCAGCCTTAGGCAGGTGGGGGCAGAGTTTTTTTTTGGGGGGGGGGGGTTCTGGGCAGCACGAGTGACATTATTCGCCCGCTGGGAGGATTTGAGGACCAGCACTGGCCCTAAGGTAAATTGAGTTTGAAACCCCTGGTGTATATTTTATTATTGTTGTTAAATCTTCCGATTGTTCCTAGAAGAGCTGTTTGTTTCTATTCTTAGTCTACCACTATAGCTCACAGTATAGAATGTCTAAAGCCTCATAGACTTCCAAGAAAAAATATTTATGTTGCATCTCAGCATAGTTTAAAAGTCCTGTGAATCAGAATTTGGAAATAAGATGTTCAATGGCAGAACAATTCATATTGGAATTATGTAATGGACCTACTGGAACAGTATTCAAAAAGAACCACTGACGTCATGGAATATTAGAATTTTCAAGAAGTCAAAGTATCGTCTAAAACCTTCTCTTTTAGAACCAGGAGCAATAGAGAATGAACCTCGCAAATATAGGTGGAGGGGTTTTTATTTGTATTGTAAAAAAAAAAAAAAAGGTGAGGCTTTGGATAGCAGAAAATTGAATACATTTATAAAAATGTTCCATTTCCATATTAGCTTCTATAGGCCCCTCTCTTTTTTGCTTCAGTATTGGTTGTATTTCCATATTTCAATAAGGCCATGTCATCGGAATTACCTATGTTTTATGGTGGAGAGGACTATTTTCATCACAGGGTCCTCTGTTTTGGCCTGTCAGCTGCTCTGAGAATGTTTACAAAATGCCTTTCAGTAGTAACAACAGCTAACAAGGGATATTTATATCTTACCTAGACAATGGTTAATAAAGGTATTATCAAAGAAAAAGATCCCGATAGGCGTAAATTGGATATGTTCATGTCTGCTGGTCTGGGTTACATATAAATTGGGAAAAATTGTTCCCGAGTCCAACGCAGAAAATCTCTTTTATAGGGACCACGTTAAACTCGATTGTAGGCAAGCTCTCGTTTTCTAGAGTTGAAAAATATACTGGTTAATTCAAGGAAAGAGTCAACACGCAAATGTTATGGTTACAGATGGAAACGTTATTTATTATGGGTTTCCATGCATGAGGTAGATCCATGTACTGCTCCTATTAGCTGTGCATTGGCATATGTATTACTAGTGTAAAAGCCCGTGTACACGGGCCAACCGTAAGGGCTCGCGCCCCCCCCCCGCCCAGCTCCCTCCCCCAACGCCCCCCCCTCGCCCAGCCCCCTCCCCCCTACAAGGCCCCCCCTTGCCCAGCCCCCTCCCCCTGCAACGACACCCCCCCCCTCGCTCAGCTCCCTCCCCCCTCAACTCCTCGTCATGCGCCAGACAGCCCAGCTAACTTTATATGTATAACTGCTCCTTGGTACTCTAGCTCCGTGTGAGTGAGGATCGCTCAGGCGGGCACGCACGACAGCCATTTTGTGCCTCCGAACTACAACCCCCAGCATGCCGTTTGTCAGGGCTGTCTCTACTGCGTATGACGGCTTCACACAAACTTCTCTAGCCGATTATTATATAGGATGTCTTGACAGGGTGGGTCTCTCTCTATCATCCATATAGGTCCATCTTTTTTCGATTACCAGCATACTATGTCCCTATAAATAGCAAATCAGATTTTACTCAAGTTTTTCTAATTCTTTTAAAAGGTCTTAATACTCTTCACTCAGAAATCTTGTACAACCTTGGTTTTAAACATAGTGCTTGTATAGTTAATGCAATAACTATTTGAACCTATGGGGAGCTGTACATTGTTCCATTTATCAATTTAATAGCCATCAAGTCAGCAAGGTGTGTAAGTGAATTACAAGCATTAATGGTAGACCTGCCATTTACAGTCTTTCATAAAGATAAAGTAACATTACATATTCACCCACAGTTTTTACCCAGAGTGGTGTATGATTATAGACTGACTTAATGATATTTTTTCCTGTGTTCTTTCCCAAATTTAATGCTGAGGTTGGTGAGGCTAGATTATATATACTGGGTGCTAGGGTATAAGCCTTTTATTTAGATAGAATTAAACATTTTAGGCAATCTTGTAACTTCTTTATCTGTTAGAAGGAGAGGAAGACGTGTAGGGCTGTCAGGGTGCAAATGCTCTACAAATGGGCTGGAGGGGTGGCCCATGCCAAATACCCTGAGAGAACCTGCTTCAGTACAGAAACAAACCCCTTTCCAGCCACACACCCCTAGTTGTCACCTACCACCCCACACTGGAACCCATACAGGGTATCATCAAGCAACTTCAACTCGTATTTGATGAGAACCACATAGTGAAAGAAATCTTTCCTGAACCCACTCTTCTGGCCTTCAAACAACCTCTGCAAGCTCATCATTAGAAACAATCTTCCTACAGACCAAGACACATCAACTGAAAGCATCACCAGACTTTACCAGAACAACAAATGCAAAACCTACAGACGTATCTCCACTGCTACAATAATCAACACAACCCACAATACAGCTTTCAGGATCAAGAGGTCTTATACATGCCCATCACAACATGTGGTTTACCTCATCCAGTGCACTAAATGCCCCAATAACAATGATGTGGGTGAAACCAAACAATCATTATGCTAGGAAAATAAGATAAAACCACTATCGCCTGCAGGTGAACACTGTTAAAAAAGTGATCACTCTATATCTGACTTATGAATCCTCATTCTCAATGAAAACCTGCACAATACTTTCAAAGGATGAGCCTGGAGCTTAAATTCATAACTTTGCTAACCACCAAAAACCATGGACTGAACAGAGAGGTTTGATTTACAGCTTATTACAACAATTTGTAACCCACTAACAACCCCCTAGATCTGCTTTCTCCCCACTCCGTTCCTTTCCCCTTTATGACTCGAGGGATGTTAATGGGCCACTTCACCTTGAATGGTTCCTTGAAATATGAGTTAATTGCTTTTGCTAAACAATCTGTTCACCTTTTATTTAGGTGTGACACAGAGTAAATTTCCCAGACCTGAAGAAGAGGTCTGTGTAAGCGCCGAAGATTGTTTCTCTCACCAGCAGAAGTTGGTCCAATAAAATATATTGTCTCACCCATCCTGTCTCTCTAGTATCGTGGGACCTACAGGACTACGACCACACTGCATACGTAAAAGCCAGGCTAACTCATAAGTCTTACACTTTTTGCAGTTTGCAATAAAGAAATAGTATCCTGAATTGTGAACTTCTAGGATGGGGAGCTAACCTACACATATAGATCTGTACATATCTTTTCACTGTATTGCCATTGTGAGCCAGTCTTTCTATTGAATAGCTCAGACATCTCTGACTTGCCCATGACTGTTTTGGCTCTAAGTAGGCACTTATTATTGAAAAGCAGCTTTGCTAAGTAGAATTGTTTTCAAGATTCACTTTAAGAATTCAGATGTTCCTGTTATTACTGTGGAATCCATAGTAAGTGTAACGGTGTAATGTAAATGTAGCCTTTGTAAATTAAATAGAGTAAATTGGATTTTTGATTACCTGCTGAAGACTTTAACAAATTGTCTGGAAATAGCCAATTCAATATTATCCTATTTGCAAGGTTTTGGACACAGGCTAGCTTATTCTTGCAATATAAAGAAAAAAGTGGACAAAAATAGTAAAGAGACTAATTTAAAATCTATGATGCTTTTTAAAAGTGTCTTTGCTATATTTGCTGGTTTCTTGAATAGATTTTAGGCAGTCATGCTTTGGTTCTCAATTAAACAGAAAATTTCTTCAAACAAGCAGAAAAAATGCCTGAAGTAAAGGAAGTGTTCTATATCTGTTACATTTGCTGGCAGTTTCATTATTCTGCATATTCAAAACTCATAGGAGTGGAAGGTAACTTGGAAACAGTCCAATGTGCTCCTGGTTAACAGTATTTTAAAGATGAGATTGATATTCTGAATTATCTAATAGACTCTTGTTCTCTACTAGATTTATTGATTTGTTTATTAATGGGGGCCAAATTGCTACAAGAATAGGGCAGATGTTTGCTTCTGGGAACCTGTTGCTTGTCTTGTAGTTTTAGTATAATGCCGTTTTATCATTAGTTTTGTAAGAGAAAAGTAACCATTCTTTCCAACTGCCTGTTGTTGCATGTGCTGAATTTTCCATAAGTATAAAGCTAAAGTGGGTTGTCGTCTATAATGTGCCCTATCCATCTTACCCTGGATGCAGAGATGGAAATGGGAAAGGGATGCTCTCAGATTACCATGATTCTCAGCCCCAGCCCTGGTTCATTGGGGGTCTGCTCTGTACTGTGCCTGCTACCTATGGTCACCTAAGGCCTTTTGAGCTCCTGGCAGTCCCTCTACCCATTCTTCCTTACCTCAAATATGGCCTCTGCTCCAGGGAATTCAGGAAGAGAGACATAGGAGCTGGCTGTGGCAGCCATGTGCCTTCTGCAGATTCCCCCCATACCTTGGGTATCCTCCGATTAGGAGTCATGGCAGGTTTCCTCTCCCTTTGCACCACTTGTACATGTTAGAATACAGGAGGATGGTGGTAGGTGGGTTTTCTGAGAATGGATTTAGAATGTCTTCGTTGCTCACTGATGCAAAATATTTTATATGATAGGTGGAGCAGCAGTGATGCCTTTAAATGAAGTTGCCTGCAACTTCCTATTAAGAGAATATTTTCAGTTGTTTATAACTTTGCCAAACTTAACCCATTTGAGCTGAAACTTTGCATGCTGGTTGTCTGCCTCAGGCTGAATCTTTTGGGAAAGTTTCAGCTAAAATGGTCGAGCTGTTCATAAGAATGAGATTAGGGAAAAATACATTACAAAAAAGCATTTTTGCAAAATATTGTTACAAACTTTCATTGAGTTCTAACTCTTCCATACTTTGGAGCATGAACTTGATGTTTGGCAGAGGGTTCCCTGGGTGTCATGAATGTGCCTATTGCAATCCCTATGCATTTTTTTCCCCAAATTTTGCGATGTCATAAGCCCCAGAAAAATCTGTTTGACTGTGCTCAGTAGAGATTTATTTGAGTTTGGCAGCTTAACTTTTCCAAAGATGCCATTTGTACCTGGCATGCTGCAGTCCCTAACAGCCCCAGCATATGGACAACACAGGTGTCTTCCCTGCACAGCAACTGAGCATGCTCCATCCCAGCGCTCAGAGCTGGCACTAGGCATAAGCAGACTAAGCAATTCCTTAGGGCCCTGAGCAATTCCAGGGGGCCTCCTATTAATTATTAGTATGTACTAATAATATTCCTGTTTAGGGCCCCCAGTTGGCTAGCAGAGGCACTGCCAGGACTGCAGGGATGCCAGGATTTTTCCTGCAGTAGCTGGACACATCTGTCAGGGATTTCTGTGGCACCAGGCGCTGAAAGTGAGAGCAGGGAGACTCTGTCCTGTGCTCTCACTGTTCCCTCCTCGCAACCCCATTTCGAGGCTGGTGCCCAGGTAGCCTGGAGGTGGAAGCTACCTGACAGCAGTGCAGAGAGGTGGCTGAAGATATGTATGAGATCCCAGAGGTGGCATTAGGAGAAGAAGCTGGCGATATGGGATGACGGAAGCGGCAGCGGGGGAGGGGGGAGGGGAAGACTCGGTGGTAGGGGCAGGAGGAGCAGAGTAATTTGGGGAGTTGGGGTCGGACAGGGACTGGAGGATACATTAGAGAGTTGCTGTGGAGGCAGGGATAGAAGGGTCTATAATCTGTACTGCACACTTGCCTACAAAACCTGGAATCAAAGACTGAGTATCTAGCAAATAGTGGTGAAACTTGCTGGCAAAGTGTGTGGCTCCATTCGCCTCGAGGGGCAGATCCACACAAAAGAGAAGTATTCTTCTGCTTCCAGTTACTCCATTAGCTCAAGTAGTAGAGGACTATGCTCTAGATCTCAGGATTGCAACCATGCTGATGCAACCTCATGTTGAGGTCAATATTGATCCATTTGATATTTTTGGTTGTTCAATTTACAAGCCAGGCATTGACATGTAAAAACCCCGAATAAACACTCCATTCCCTACATCGAGTTTCAAGATTGTAAAGACCAGGCTTAAGGTTGCCTCTGTGTTCACATTTTGATAGTCTTTTATTACACAACTTGCTGTTTTTTTGTTTTTTAACAGGATCACTGCCTCATTCAGTGCAGAGGACGGACTGTTTTCTGAGAGTGAATTTAGGTTTTATAGTGAATGAGGCTGCTGTCTTTAGGATCCTTGCCTCATTTGTGGTACAAGTTGCAATATGTGGTTAAAGAGATGGGGAACTACAGGAAAAGAAAGGATGTCTCATTAGCAAAGGAGTTGGTGCCAACCTGCAGAATTGGATTCTGTCCCTGTCTCAGTGTTCTTGTTTGATCCTGGGCAAGTCATGCAAACCAAGGCTTTCACAGGTGACCACTGTAATGGTGTTCATTTTCTGGATACTCAATGTGGGAGACCTGGGGTCTGATTCACAGAAGTGCTGAGCCTTCACAATTGCAGCTGAGTTCAGTGGGAGCTGTGCTCTGAATATTTAGGATGTGTGACAATTCTGGTAGAACCTAGGATTGAGTCACCTTGTTACCCCCACCTCCACCTCCCTAACATCACCAGCCTTTCAGCCACACAAGCATTCTCCTATGGGCTACGCCAGCCCTTTAAAGGTTAACAATAGGTGCACCCCAGTCCTGAGTCCCCTTGAATCGTTTCCCTCTGATATGCAGCCCATAGACATCCCAGATCCTCTGCCCCCAAAAGAGGAATGTGCCCCAATTTACTAGTTTTACATGGAGCCACTCAATATGTACACAACTATTTTTAGCTCCAGGCCGTAGCTCCTAAGAAGCACACCAAGCCATGCTATTTGTATTTAAGCCCCAGAGAACCTTATTAATCAATCTATTTAAAGAAATCCAAGACGCGCAATCATTTGTTGCCTCTGCACTGCTTGGTATAGTTCTGTCTATGCTGTGTGGTGGTGGTGTACTATTAATTTGTATATTCTTTTATATCTTGAGCTATAAAGAGAATCATACCTGTATTTCCTATCTCACTCCTAAATCTCCCATACTTCATCTGTGGTAGCTGTTCTTCCTATCTCTGTTGAATTCAGTGACAGCTAAACAATTTGTATGCTCTCCAATCATTACTGATTTTTTCAGTTACTTGCTATTTCAGTTAAGAGCATACCGTGAAAACTGTATATGTTCATATTCTTCCATAGTCACACACCATTAATTTAAAATATGGTGTAGCCAGACAGTGACTCACCCTGCGGTGCCTCCTGCTGGTGCGTCTGGGGAATTAGCTCTTCCAGCGTCCAGAGCGCCTCTGCAGGCCGTAGTCCCGCTTGCTTCTGGCCCCGTGTCCCTCCCTGGACCCCGGTGCCCTCTTACCTGGGGTACTGTATCCTGGGGAACCCCAACCCCCTATCCCCACCTTGCCTCAGTCTAGGCAACTGCCCCCATTCTCTGGGGCAGACTGCAGTATCATTGCCACTTATCACTGGCAAGGAGGGTTGGCCTGCTGCCTCTACCTCTGTAGCCCTAGGCTACCCCCTGCAACCCCAGTACCCTTTGTTGGGCCGTCCCCTAGGCCCTGCAGCCTGGGGTTTTCCATGCCGGAGCTTCCCCAGCTCCTCTTGCTTTGCCCCAGCCCTGCTTCACTCTAGGTATTTTGTCAAGCTCCCCAGCAGCCAGGGCTGTCTGCCTCTGTAGCCAGAGGAGACTGTCTCTGTTTGAGCTCCAAACTCTGAGCCCTTTTATCAGGGCCAGCTGGGCCCTGATTGACCCAGCCATAGCTGTGGCTGCTTTCCCCATCAGCCTGGGAGCTTGCTTGCTCCCAGCCACAACCCTTTCCTGGGCTGTTTAAGCCCTTTTTACCTGGAGTGGGGCAGCCGCCCCACTACACATGGTAACTTAAAAACATCTCTAGAATTAACTTTTTATTCCTAGAACTTGGAATTTCTGTATTTCCGGAGTGCTCAATATTTGTGTGCCATTCAAAGGAAATCTCTGTGTGCACAAAAGGTACAGATTGAGCTTTTCTATACTAAGGTTGTATTACAATTATTCTTTTTGTATTTCAGTAGCACCTAGAGACCTCTATCAGGACCAGGGCCCCATTGTCATGAGCACCATACAAACACATAGTAAGAAATGGCTTCCACCCTGAATAACTTATAGTCTAAATAGACAAGACTAATAAAGGTGAAAGAAAAGAAATATTTGATGTACCCATTTAACAGAAAAGGAACCGAAGCACATAGAGATTTTGACTTGTGTAAGATCCCAAAGGAAGTCTGTGGCTGAGCCAGAAGTTGAACACTGATCTTCAGAGTCCCTGTCCAGTGCCTTAAATACAAGACAGTCTTTCCTCAAAATAGAACCAAAGTATTTGTATTGATATGCTTAATGTCTAAAAATTCTTGTGTGTGTACCATTTGGAGTATCCATATTTTTGTGTCTGTTCTCTGTCTTACTTTCCTTCATTTCTTGTTTTATGTTAATAGTCTGATTGAATGGGATTCAAGATTTCAAGGTGTGAAGGATGGAATCTGGCTAAGTTTAAATAATAACTGGAACATAACTTAGCCATTTCTGTAAGAGATCACATATGTAGATAATCTGTAGCACCACTGATATGTGAAAGATTTGAATCTGTTTCCATTTGCTGTTCTTGAAATTTATGAACATCAACTGTACAGTAATACTTTAGAGTAGCTCACAGGAAAAATATGCTAGTTCCAGCAAGTAGTCTTACACATTTTTTAAACAGTTGACATTTAAGCAGAGGTACAAGTAAGCTGGTATACCGGGGTACAGCATACTGGCAAGAGCTGGTGCACCGTGCTGGGGACCAGCTTCCTCAGGCAGCAATTTAAAGGGCCTTTGGCTCCCAGCAGCGGTTGGAGCCCCGGGTCCTTTAATTTGCCACCAGAGTACCACTGCCGGAGCCTTGGGGTAGCAGTGGTGGGGCTCTGGCGGTGATTTAAAGGGCCCAGGGCTCCCAGCTGCCGCTAATACCCCAGACCCTTTTAAATCTGCTGTGGTAGCCGCAGCTGGGAGCCCCTGGCCCCTTAAATTGCCGCTGGAGCCGCTGCTACCTCCAGCAGCAGTTTAGAGAATAATCTTTGAAATTTTGGTGGCAGCTGTTCTCCGCTAACAAGTTGGCAGACATTAGATAGAGTGTGCGTAAGCAATAAGAAAAATCTGTTCTGATGGTTGATCTTGCTGTGTGTGTGCTGTATGTTACTGCAGCCAAGAGACAAACTGGCTATTTGTTGTTCGTGGTAATAGGCAGTATATCTATAAAGTGAGCTGAAAGGTAGTTTAGCTCTGGATTATCTAATAGGATTGTGCTAAACCTGTTTCTGCTAGAGGGCAGCTTTTTCATAGCATTGCAGCAGGTCATTTACAGTCCACCTTGTAGCCTTCCAAAAGGTGATGAAATGGAGTATGCATAAAAAGACAACAGATTTGTCTCACCACAGTTTACTTGTTTAAAGGACTGTCTAACCGGATAGACTGCAGCATTCCATATCACTGGATGCATGCTAAAATAAAATCTTAGAAATGAATTGACTAGTCATTGACAGAGCATCCAGTCTGCATATCTGAATGTGATTCTTAAAAGGCTCAGTATTTGTATTGTAGCTGTATTCATGTGCTGTCTGCTCTGGAAAAACTATAATTGCAATATCAAGGTCACCTTGGTGTGCATCTGTTTTAAAACTTTACAGTGAAGAATATATTGAAGATTACAGTGGTGCAGGCATATGAAATATTAATTGGCTGAAATAAATCTTGCAATTTTTAGCTCTGCATTGTCAGTTAGGTACTGCAACTGCTGTCTGTACCAATATATAAAATGAGTAGATTATGAAAACTGACAGTCAGATGATCATTATAAGATGCAGAAGCAGATAATTAAATAGCACACATTACATCCATTTTCTCTCTCTGAGGATTATTGGAATTTCACTGGTGCATAGACTGACTTGGTTATCTTTAGTATAGGCAATCAGTGTGCTGTCTAATTCATCAATGACTGTGGAAGGTGTCAGACTTGCCACCCCTTCCCCCTTTTCACGGCATAACACTGTTTCAGGCCAAGTTGTGAATGTTAAAGATTTTAATAATGACAACAACTAACAAATTACTATTAGTTAAACATTCACTAATCCGCTCTCATTTTGGGGGTTGTGGGTTTTATTTTATTGTCTGTCTTTCCAAAGTGTTGTCAAAGCTATCTGTTTGTTCTGGTGCCACTGTACCAGGAAGCTTGTTCAAGAAGCTCTCTCCTAGGATAGATAAAATTATTGCCACTAAGTTGGAGGAAGAGTAAGGAAATCACAATAATATCAAAAGCAGCCATCCCCAAAAGTACTTTATCCTTGCCTGACTTTTTGGAATTGCAAAGTGAGGTTAACTCTTTCTCTGCCCAGCAGAAAAACTGAATGCAATGTGGGCCTTTTAACCCTGATCCTAAGAACAAATATTGTGAGAGACCTAGAGGAATCTTGATTTCTACTTTGCCTGTTTGGTTGACTCTTGATGTTCTAGTCCAGCGGTGTCCAATACGTTCACCACTAGCCATATGTGGCGAATAGGCTATTGAATTGCGGCTAAGGCATGAGCAATGCGTTGGTGTATTGAAGACAGCAGTACTGGAAGACAGGTTGCGTGCTTTGATATTCAGCTGGTTAACGTGGCTAGGATATGGTCAAGAAAAAGAATGCAAAGTGTTTTGTGTTAGTAGTACCTATTAATATTTTTTTGTTAATATCTACTTATTTTTGATATTACTACAAATTATTTTTTATGTTTTTTAATCCTTTTTTATAATGTGGCAATAAGAAAAATTAAAAACCACAAGTGTGGCTAGAATTGAATTTCTATTAAACACCACTGTTCTCGTCCAGTGGTTGGAAGAGAGATGAATTGCAAAATTAATTAGCTGAGAGAAGACCAGAACATTTCAAACCACTAGTGTAAATACATTATTTTATCAAGAATTTTACTTCTTACATGAGGCACTGACCAATAGTGTGATGGAAGAAAAAAGTTATCTTTTTGTGTGTGCATATCTCTGTGCCACTAGAATGGTGAGATTACATAGCTCTAACTGCTATTAGCAACCAGTCCTCAAGTATTCGGGGTTTATATACATTGTGACAAAGTTCCTCCTCCACCTTGGTGGGTCCTGTGCTTATTGGTGGATTTGTCTGCCTCAGAGATTCACGGCATCCCTCAGTTTGGCCACTATTGCCAGTGGCTCAAACCTGCCACTCACTCAGGTGACCTCATCACTGGCCAGCATGGGGGAAAGGAAGAACAATAATCCCTGCAGTCTCTGCTGACCCACCTAATGCGTCAGAGAACAGGCCAGAGACCTTCACCTCTGGTGGAACCCACAGTCCAGGTCAGTATCTCCTGTGTCTGATCAGGAATTGGGAGGTTTGGGAGCAAGTCGGGCCCACCCTCTACTCTGGGTTCCAGCCCAGGGCCCTGTGGATAACAGCTGTCTAGAGTGATTCCTGTAACAGCTGCATGACAATTACAACTTCCTGGGCTACTTCCCCATGGCCTCCTCCCAACACCTTCTTTATCCTCACCACAGGACCTTCTTCCTGATGTCTGATAATGGTTGTACTCCTCAGTCCTCCGGCAGTATGCCTTCAGAGCTGTTGGCTGCCATGAGAGGTCGCTGGACCCAGCAGAGCCCAGCTCACAGTGCGCCTGCATGGGAGGAGTGGGCAGGCTGTGGTTCCCAGGTTTGCCAGCCCCACTTGGGTCACATGGTATGACTGGACCCCCTCCCTGTGTGGCAGGTGCTGGAGCCTCCAAGCTGTCCCCTGTGGGGAGAGGCAGGAGCAACAGCTGGGAGCTTTAGGGAGGGGCTGCTGCTTTCTGGGAGTGGAGAATTTTAAAATGGTGTGCAGAATTTTTAGTTTTTTGATGCTGAATTCTCCCAGTAGTAGAAACGTCATTGCTCTGTAATATATGAAGAAATAAAAAGTGGCTGTGATTAAATAGAATAGTTTGATTAATCACTGAAGGTAATCTGAAATGCTGTGCATGACAAAATACTACAGATTATTTTCTCTGTACAGTATGCTAAATTGGTAAACAGACCTAAAGAGAATGTTATCTTTTGCCCTTTGTGACCATTTGAAATTATTTCACTGTCTGTTTTAGGCTTGTGGGTAACAAAGCAAACGTTTTGAAGGTGTCTAGGAAGATTAAATTAAATCAGGATGGTGTTAAATACTGATTTCTCAAAGATGGTCTTTAAAATGTGTATGATGTTTTAAAATTATGGAGGGAAGAATGGAGGGAATGGTCTTAATCTCTGCTGAGAGGAAGATCATATTGCTTCTTTGAGACTCAAATCAGCAAATGGAACATGCAAAATTGTTTATAAAGACTTCTTAACAGAGCTTTGTTCACCCCTCATTCCCCCAGACTTTTTTGTTTTGTTTTTTAAATCTTCAATACCCTAAAGGGAGAAGCAATTAGGAGGTTCTTTTAAACTGTATTGATTCCTGACACTGGGCCCAGCCTTAAAAAAAATAATTAACAAACTATAAAACAGAACTGGGTGAATGCTTTGCTCCAACTTGCTACTGTTTCCTCTCAGGACTTTCATATGTAAGAAACATTTTACTTGGTAATGATCTAGGAAGTGACCCTTTAGCATTACTGCTTTTATTTTAATTGGAAAGGGGGGGGGGGAGTGGAGAAGGGAGAGAAGCAAAAAAGCTAATGCCTATCCGTTCATCATAATTCACACTAGAGTTATTGATGGTTCTAGAAAAATTAAATATAGATTTTAAAAATTCAGTTGAGCAGCGTTAACTTGCAGAACACACACATTCTGAAGTAAAAAATTTCTTCTATAATCCAAATGGTGTATTTTTTTTTATGTGCAATGCACTTCTCTATTGCCTGCTATGCATTCAGTTTGCACTGATTTTAGCTTCATAATGCATATTTTAATAGAGAATCAGGGTCTGACTCTGCCATCTGATGAATTACTGCCTCATATGTGATATATAGATATAAAATGAAGTATAATATGCACATACATATATAAATTGAGCTTTGTGATAAGTGAATTTGTCATGCACTTTTTACCACCTCACCTAATCTCTGCCCCACTCCATCTTCACCAGTACCCACTTTAACATTCTGAACACCTAACCAACTTCAGTTACTTTATGAAATATTAAGTAGGAACATAGGAATGGCCATACTGGGTCATCCGGCCCAGTATATTGTCTTCTGACAGTGGCCAGATGCTTCCGAGGGACTTAGAACAGGGCAACTACTGAGTGATCCATCCCCTAACATCCAGTCCCAACTTTCTGATTATGAATTGCTACTGTGAATGACAAAGATTGGTCATTGATGTGGGGAAAGAAAGTGAGAATGACTCCATAACTTTGTGGTTAGGTCACTTGTCGTGAATGTAGGACACTTGACCTGAATTTTTTTTTAATTTTTGATTTGCTGACAAATCAGTTTGACCTAAAACAGAACTTAAATTTTTTTTTTCAGAGTTGCCAGCAAACCAAAAAATCCATTATTGGCCAACTCTACCAGTATTGTGCCCTTTCTATTATTCTGTTCAAGTAGGGGGAAATATTGCTCAAGTTCAGCTAGTTCATATGTTTCTTCGTTGGATAGTAGAATGAGCAAGCAGATGTCTTAAAAACATTTAACTTTAGCACATTATACCTGACATTGTTAAGATGCTGAATGTAAGCGTACCCACTAAATTTAAACTTTATGGTCATTATGTGATTATATAATTTGATGTCGTTTCTGATTATCACATCTATATTACTGCACTGGTTATTAAGCTACTTTGTACTATTAATGTTAAAATGACTGAGATTTTGGATTTGATTTTGTTTATTTCCTATTTTCTTTTTAGAACCCCAAAACTTGCTGTTTATTAGTCTATGATTTATATAATAAAACTCGATATTGTTGACATTCAGTACACTTATCTCTCTCCCATGGTGCCGAGAAATTGTAGACATATTGAAAGTTAATGTAGGGAAATTATAATCTGGAGCATTTTGTGATCTTGTAATGCATATTTGGAATATACACGTAAATGAGACAAGCAACTAGGCCATATGCTAAATTAAATCACAACTAGTGACAATTAATTCTATTAATAAGGTGTTTATTGTTGTTCTTAAACATTATTGCATTTGCAATAACTTTCCTTGGTGCTTTACTAAAAGATCACGGTCCTTTTTAAAAAAAACTTAGAGTGTAGAGCCCAACCGTGCAAAGCATTTAAGCACAAACTTAATAATTTCCAGGAATAGGGCCCAAATTTGATAAAAATAGAACATAAATATAACATAAAAAGAAGGGGGTGGAGAAATCTTAACACAAATTTACAAATAGGCTAGATTGTCAGATGGCATAAATTGGTATCCTTCATTCAGTTTTATTCGATCTGTAACAAATTACAGCAGCTGATCATATGGTACAGTGTCTTTTTGTATGATTCACTAGATAGATATCTGGTATTTCCATAAAGACCCCGAGATAGAGTAAGAGTAGGTAGCACAGGGATGGGCAATACTGATAGAAAGCAATGTGAAAGAAGTGGGCTTGGGGGATCAATTTGAAGGAGAGCAAGGAAGTTGTATGAACAGGAAGAGGGTTAAGATGGGTGAGGTAATACCTTTTATTGGACCAACTTCTGAGAGGCAAGCTTTTGATTTTCCACGGAGCTTTTCTTCAGGAAGAAGAGGTCAAAGTAGGCTTGAAAGTATGTCTTACCGATAGAAGTTGGTCTAATGAAAGATATAACTTCACCTACCGTGTCTCGCTAATATTCTGGGATCGACACAGCTACAACAATGCTGCATACAGAAAGAGATACGTCATTTTAAATCAGAGAGGTAGCCGTGTTAGTCTGGAATTGCAGAAGTGACAGAGTCCTGTGGCACCTTACATCCTTACACTGCATGCATCCGACGAAGTGGGTATTAGCCCATGAAAGCTTATGCTTCAATACTTTAGTTAGTCTTTAAGGTGCCACAGGATTCTGTCATTTTAAATGTAGGTTGGAAGGCAGGGGAGAAACCAACATATGTGAGTGGGAAAAGGAGACAAAGAGCAAAGCAAAATGCATGTGGTGAAGTGAGGAGCAACGGGAGATGGGAAATGATAGGCTCTACAGAATTTACTTTAAAAAGAATAAACCATGGAGGGGAAGGTACTTGTACCTCTTAAGGCACTGGTCAGATGTTTTCAGTTTGCCTTACCGAGTAGCATTTTAGGCTTTTAAGTGTTATTTAGTGTGGGCAGTGCTGTTGCTGCTAGCCCACAGCAGTTGCATCTACACTGAGTAATACGAACATGTTACCACCCAAGCAGCTGTAAGCAGAATGTAATGACTTACATTTTAATAAGCCATCTGCTCCCTGCCAGTCAGACACCTCCCGTGCTCTTACAGCTCAATAGCCACTCTGGTGGTAATCGGTTAATATTGCCCAAAGCAGTAGCAATGATGCTGCCTCGTGCTAAATAATATAGGAACTAAACATTTGAGAACAGCACTTTCAAAACATAGGACTGAAGAGTGTGTTTGGGAAATGCTTTTAAATCATCTTATAACATTTTAATCTGAACAGTTAAACAATAAATTCACCTACTAGGTTTCAGCTATTGTTTTCTTTCTGTAAAATCTATTTCTTCTTCCTTACCCATGACCATCTGTCTTCACCTTCTGTCCTTTCATTATCAGTCCATTTCTCTCTCCTCTCCTATCTTAGCTCAGTGGTCTCTTCTCCTGTTCCCCCTTCTCTTTCTGTATGGTCCCATTTATGGTCTGCTTCCATGCCTCCATTGTGCAACAGTCTGTACTGTATTCCCTCTTGTTTGTTCTCTTTCCACATGTTTTAATGTAGCCTGCTTCCTAGAGTAGTGATGTCTGTTTTAAATCCCTTGGGGATGGGGTACAAGTGATGGAAAAGTTCTTCTTCGAGTGATTGCTCATGTGCATTCCAACAAGTGTGTGCACACCGCGCATGCACGATCCCGGAAGCTTTTCCCTAGCGGTACCCGTAGGGTCGGCAGGGGAGACCCCTAGAGTGGCGCCCTTATAGCAACATATATATATCCCTGCCGACCCACCCCCTACTCAGTTCCTTCTTTCCGTTCGTGACGGTCGCTGGAACAGCGTTTCGTAGTGTTCTTTCACTCGTAGCGGTTCTCGTGTGTGTATGTGTGTGTGTGTGTGTATATATATATATATATATATATATATATATAGTTATAGTTATAGTTATAGTTATAGTTGTTATAACAAGTTACATAGTTCTAGTTAAAAGTTTATTAGTGTAATTATTGGTTAGTAGTTATTTCGTCTTAGTGTATATATAAGTAAGTTTACTTCTCCGGCGCCGGGGCATGCCTCACGCGCTGGGTTTCAAGAGCTGCAAAGAGTGCGGGAAGCCGATGCCAAATAGTGACCCTCACTCCCGGTGTTTAAAGTGTTTGGGAGAGGGTCATCAGGCAGAGCGTTGTACCATCTGCAAAGGCTTTAAGCCCCGCACTAAGAAGGAGAGAGACTCGCCTCAAACTATTATTGATGGAGTCTGCGCTGCAGCCCCAACCGGACCAACTGTCTACCTCGGTGTGCAGTGCACCGTCCTCGGTCCGGGTCCCGGCAGCACCGACGAAGAGCCAGAAGGCTCCCCGGCACCGATCCCCACGTCACCACACTGGTGGTTCACGGAGGCACCGGTCTCAATCACCAGTGCCCTCCAAGAAATCTAGAGGTCGCTCCCCTGCCCGCAGAGCCCAGGGTGAGCCCTCCGTGGTGCAATCAGCTCCGGAGCATGGTCATCGGCCCCGTACTGAGCGAGCACCATCAGCCGCCACCTCAGAGTGTAGGGCTGCTTCTCTGGATGCAGAAGTGTCTCCCCAGAGAGAAACGCAAGGGTTGGACATGCCGTTGACCCCAGAAGCGTTTGACGCGGCCAGGGATCTCATCTATTTTACAAGAGACCCTGCTCTGGCACCGTTTGTCATTCCACCACCATTAGCCAGAATAATGGCACCGATCATTCCGCCCATGCCGACGACCCTGGTGCCATCAACCTCGGCAGCGATATCAGCGCTGATACCAGCACCGTCAGTCCGATCGTCTTCGGCACCGATCCCGCCTACCCCACTGGGGATGACGCAACGTGCCTGGGCACCGACCATGAAACATCCTGGGAAACCTACGATGTTTCAGACACAAGGCGTCGTGGCACCGGAGGGTTGCGCACCGCCGTGGTTGGCATCAGAATATTCCTCAAAGTCCGATGCCGGGTCGTCAAGGTCTTGCCATAGCTGACATTCTTCCCGGTCCCATCGCTCCCGGCCCCGGCGCCACTCCCACCATCCGCACCTACCCACCTGGCCCGCGGAAGGTCAAGGCTCGGTGCAGTGGCCGTTTTGGATGCTGTTCGCGTTCCACCAAGCCCAAGACCCGGCCTCGGTGCTGGTGTCGCTGCCTTCGGTACCGAGAGGACCCGTATCAGCGACGATTACGAGACCTCCTTCTGAGACGTCTGAGGAGGAACTGGTGCCCGGACCTTCAGGGCCCCACACCTGGAGGAGCCCAACACACTTTGCTTGGGGCCACGTACCAACCGCCCCAAAGCAACCAGCAGCCGGAGGACCCGCATTTTACCTCCTCCTCTTTGTCACCTGACGAGGCAGTAGTGGGCTCCTCATCAACCCTTCCTCCAATGGCTAAAGGGGTGGAAAGATGATACTTTGCCCCACAAAAGGGTTATGAGCATCTTTTCACGCACCCTCAACCCGGCTCCCTAGTCGCCGATGCTGTTAATCATAGGGAGCGGCAAGGGCAGACAGGATCCACCCCAAAATCCCATGACGCCAAAAAGTTGGACTTGTTGGGCAGGAAAGTGTACTCCTCGGTGGCACTGCAGCTGAGACTATCAAACCAGCACTCGGGAGATACGCTTTTAACTCATGGTCCGCCCTGACTAAATTCCAAGAGCGGGTACCCAATGACTCGACCACAGAGTTCAAGGCAATTGTTGAAGAGGGTAGAGTGGTGTCCAGAGCCTCTCTTCAAGCAGCTTTAGACTCTGCCGACTCAGCGACAAGCCAAATGGCAACAGCTATAGCCATGTGTCGCAGGGCTTGGTTGCATGTCTCGGGCATCCCACCTCCAGTACAGGCCACGATCCAGGATTTGCCCAACAAACAGGGGTTGTTTGCTTTGGACACAGATAAAAAGCTGCGCACTATGAAGGACTCAAGGGCCATGCTGAGATCCTTAGGTCTGCACACTCCACAACCCCAGAGGAGACCTTTCAGACCCCTCCTGCTCCCCCAGAGTGAATTTATCAGGCTCCTCCTCCTAGAAGAGATCAGCCTAGGAGAGGCAGTAGGGGAAATAACCATGGACGTCCACGTTCTAACTCCCGACAGGGCCAACAAAACCTAGGGCCTAGCCAGTCCTCTGGACCCAGACCAAACTTTTGAAGTTGCGCCCGAGGACGTAAAACCAGCCTTCCCGTTTATAGCCTCCCTACCCTTCGTGAATCGTCTATCCCATTTTTACCAAGCATGGTCTCTCATCACCTCAGACAAATGGGTCCTCAGCTTGGTAAGAGTGGGATATTCTATCCAATTTTCTTCCCTCCCTCCCAACCATCCCCCCTCCCCGTCCCTCTTCAGGGACCCTTCTCACAAGCAACTCCTACTTCAGGAGGTCCACACCCTCTTGTCTCTGGAAGCGATAGAGGAGGTTCCTCAAGAATTTCGGGGCAAGGGATACTACTCCCGTTATTTCCTTATTCCGAAGGCCAAAGGCGGTCTTCGCCCCATCCTAGATCTGCGAGGCCTCAACTCCTACATAAAGAAGCTGAAGTTTCGCATGCTCTCTCTCTAGCGACCATTATCCCCTCTATGGATCGCAGAGACTGGTTTGCTGCCCTTGACCTAAAAGACGCATATTTTCACATCTCCATCATCCCCAGTCACAGGCGATTCCTAAGATTTGTGTTAGGGACTCGCCATTACCAGTTTACGGTGCTCCCGTTCGGACTTTCGACTGCCCCAAGGGTATTCACAAAGTGCATGTCTGTAGTGGCAGCATTCCTGAGACGAAGGGGCGTCCATGTTTACCCTTACCTGGACGATTGGCTCATCAGGGCAAGGTCAAAAGACCTACTAACTCACCACAGAACTTTCACCAGAGCTACATTCCTCAGGTTAGGGTTAATTATAAACGAGCCAAAATCGACCCTTCTACCTACCCAGAGGATCGAATTTATTGGGGCAGTATTAGATTCTCAACAGGCAAGGGCTTTCCTACCTCTTCCGCGGGCCAAGGCAATCTCAGATATCGCCCATTCACTACTTCAATTTCCCACGACTACGGCCAGGAATTGCATGGTTCTGTTGGGCCATATGACAGCGTGCACGTACGTGGTGCCTTATGCCAGACTCCACCTTCGGCCCCTGCAGACCTGGTTAGCGGGTGTCTACAAACAGCGCAGAGACTCCCTCGACCTCATAGTGACTCTTCCAAACCATACCTTGCGCTCCCTTCACTGATGACTCCAACCCCGCTTCCTAGGTGTCGGGGTCCCGTTCCAGAAACCTCAGCCATCATTGACTCTGGGGACGGATGCTTCCGCCCTCGGCTGGGGGGCGCATCTGGGAGAAGTCAGAACACAGGGTCTCTGGTCCCAGAGCGAGCTGTCCCTTCACATCAACATCAGGGAGCTCAGAGCGGTCCGTCTAGCATGCCAGATGTTTCAGGACCACCTACAAGGCAAGTGCGTGTCGGTTCTAACGGACAACACAGCCGCCATGTTTTATATAAACAAACAGGGTGGTGCTCGCTCCTCTCCCCTGTGCAGGGAAGCCCTCGCCCTCTGGGATTTCTGCATTCCCCGTGAGATTTCCCTCATAGCCACCTATCTCCCAGGGGCTCAGAACGTGCAGGCGGACTCGCTCAGCCGCTCCTTTCGGGGTCACAAATGGTCCCTCAGACCGGATATTACCCACTCTATCTTCCTAAGGTGGGGATTTCCCCTCCTGGATCTGTTCGCCACAAGAGCCAACAGGAAATGCCAGAGGTTTTGCTCTCTCCTCAACCTCAGTCCAGGGTCGGAAGCAGATGCCTTTTAGATCTTGTGGGCAAGGGGCCTGCTCTACGCATTTCCCCCATTCCCTCTTGTTCACAAGGTTTTGCTCAAGGCCCGTCAGGACAGGGCATCCCTAATACTTATAGCGCCAGCCTGGCCTCGTCAGCACTCGTACACCTTACTGATGTCCCTGTGCATGACGAAACCGATAACTCTTCCTCTCTCACCGACGCTAATCTCCCAGGATCACGGGCAGATGTTACATCCCAACCTGCAGTCCCTCCACCTTACAGCATGGAATATCCATGACTGAATCCCTTGGAGCTGCAATGCTCAGACCCGGTCAGGGACATCCTACTGGGCAGTAGGAAACAGTCAACACGGGCAACCTATACAGCCAAATGGAAGCGTTTCTCCTTGTGGTCTCAGGGCAAGGATCCCCTATCCTCTCCGATATCCTGTATTCTGGATTATCTCCTTGAACTGAAGCAGCAAGGCTTAGCGTTCTCCACCGTGCGGGTTCACCTGGCTGCTATATCTGCTTTTCACCCGGGTTTTGGGGGTACTTCAGTCTTTAGCAATCCCCTTGTACTAAGGTTTCTGAAGGGCTTGGAGAGGTTGTATCCCCTAGTTCGTCAACCTGTTCCCCCGTGGGACCTCAACCTCGTTTTAACAGCATTAATGAGGCCTCCCTTCGAGCCCATGGCCACCTACTCGCTCTCTCATCTCTCATGGAAGACGGCTTTCCTAGTGGCGATTACCTCTGCCCGTAGAGTTTCTGAGCTCAGGGCGCTAACCTCTGAGCCACCCTACACTATCTTCCATAAAGATAAGGTCCAGTTATGCCCTCACCCGGCCTTCCTTCCCAAAGTGGTTTCGTCTTTTCATATAAACCAAGACTTATTCCTCCCTGTGTTTTTTCCTAAGCCCCATACCACTAGCAGGGAAAGGATGTTTCATTCATTGGATGTGAGGAGAGCTTTAGCCTTTTACATACAACGTACTAAAGCGTTTCGTAAATCTCCACAACTTTTTATTTCAGTGGCAGAAAGGATGAAGGGGTTGCCGATTTTCTTCTCAGCACCTCTCAGCATGGATTACATCATGTATTAAACTTTGTAACAACCTCTCGAATGTTACTCCTCCGGCGTTGACAGCCCATTTGACCAGGGCTCAGGCCGCATCCACAGTGTTCCTGGCGCACATTCCTATTGTCGACACCTGCAGAGCAGCAACATGGTCTTCGGTTCACACCTTCTCTTCGCACTACGCCATCGTGCAGCAGGCTATGGAGGATGCTGCTGTGGGACAAGCAGTCCTTGCAGCAGGAACTCAGGGTACTCCTAACCCTCCTCCGAGATGACTGCTCGTAAGTCACTTGTTGGAATGCACATGAGCAATCACTCGAAGAAGAAAAAACCGTTACCTTTCGTAACAGTTGTTCTTCGAGATGTGTTGCTCATGTCCATTCCAAATCCCTCCCGCCTCCCCTCTGTTGGAGTACCGGCAAGAAGTGGGGGGTGGGTCGGCAGGGGTATATATACGTTGCTATAAGGGTGCCACTCTAGGGGTCTCCCCTGCCGACCCTACGGGTACCGCTAGGGAAAAGCTTCCGGGACCGTGCATGCGCGGTGCGCACACCTGTTGGAATGGACATGAGCAACACATCTCGAAAAACAACTGTTACGAAAGGTGAGTAACTGTTTTTTCTGGTACTAAGCTAATCCAACTCTTATGTTCTTGCATATGGTCATATAGGGATTTGGGAAGTGGAGAAGGCTAGAAAAGTAGGGAGTCAAATGAAACAACTTTACTCCCCATTAAATCATCTATCCTGAATCAGTATGGTTGAAGTTTGGATTTATGGTAAACCAAGATCAGTCTGCTCCTAGACCCAAAGGAGAAAGGGAAATTCAGTTTTGTGCTAGAATAGTATACCCATCTCTGTTGTGTAAAAGTATCTCAGTGAGGTTTAGTAGTTTGTTTTAAAGTAGTGTCCTCTTGGTGTTTTCCTAACAATTAAAGAAAATACCTGCTCTGAGTAGCTCACAGTCTAAGGCGAGAGATCTGAGAAAAGGAACAAATTAGATCAAATTGATATGCAAATCAACAAGATTTACTATAGCAGCCCAGCAGAGCTGGGTCTTTAAGAGAAACTTAAATGTGAACGTGGTAAGGGCCTTATGAATGAGATTAAGGAGATCATGACATGCATAGGGGGCAGCATGAAGGAAGGATCAGAAGTCATTGTGTCAGAATCTGACATGGGTGGAGGAGGCTGAGATCGTTGCCAGGGAAAAGAGTATGGGGACAACTTGGAACTTGACAAAGGGGGACAGTAAGCAAGGTCAGAGGTATGTAGAGTTTGAAGATGGTGATAAGAAGCTTACATTTAATTATAAAGTTTTGAAGCATAAGCTTTCGTGCTTGCATCCGACGAAGTGGGTATTAGCCCACGAAAGCTTATGCTTCAAAACTTTATAGTTAGTCTTTAAGGTGCCACAGGACTTTGTGGCTACCTCTCTGATTCTTTACATTTAATTGTGATCAAATGAATAGAAAGGATGAGTTTTGAGACAGAATTTTATATGGGTGGAAGGGGCCAATGTGTTTGGGACACTAGAAAGGAAGATTTGCCATCATTAAGACTGGCTATACTGAGGGACTGAATGAGAGAGAGGGCTGCATGGATAGAGAGAAATGGATGGAGATGTTGAGAAAGAAGTAGTAATAAGATTTAGAAATGGTGCAGATGTGTGGGGGAAAAGAGGAAGAGGAGCTCCAGCCTGTTGGCCAGAAGAATGGAGAAGATATTCGTGTAGTTGACAGTGATAGAAGAGGAAGAAATGATATGATGTAAAAGATTGTTGAAATTGTTGAGCATCAAGTAGTTTTTCCCCAAAATTACTAAAAATATGGACTCTAGAGAAACAAGAAATGTTCGTACTATTTGTTTCTCTTATTGCCTGTTCAGAGATGTGACTCCCACTATTTTAGTCTCAGGGATTCTTTTACTTTAGGAGAGACCACAATTAAAACCCAGTAAAATAATTACAGTTATTAACCATGGCTATTTTATTTTTAAAAGAAAGGAACAGCAAATATTAAAACAGAACACAGATGCTAAACACTGGTTACTTCATAGAGAAATGTACTGAAAAGATTGTAACTCAAGAGCTTTTAACAGAGTTAAAGGCCTCTGGAGCACTTTTTTCTTGGTAAATTAAGACCAGGATCTTATTTCCCAAAATTGTTATGAATCCAATCTTAGTATATTTTTGATAACTATAACTGTTTATAGACGAGTAAAAGAATGTGTTTAAGGGAAGGTGAGTCTTGTTTGGTTTATCAAGGATAACAAATAGTTTATAAATGGGCAAAGGTTTTAACTAAATCCCGTGAAATCAAAGAAAATATTTGAATCCGTTTGTAACAGCAACACACCCACCCACCTCTTGCTAATGCCCCTTTTGGTCGAGCATGTCTGCAGTCTTTAAGCAGCACTAGCCTTTGTATCATAGCAAACCCCCAAGGTTTTCTCCCTGGAGGCAATGGTTTCATCCTTTCTGGTTTGTTGTGGCACCATCTCGCCATCTAAGCCAGTAAGTAGTTAAGATCCCCTTCTGGGGGCTTATTGCTGTCCAATTGTAGGAACAAGCAAGTTTGTAATGATCTAACAGAATAAGTTATAAGAATTTATTAATACTATTTTTGCTTCAATATGGCGGTCTTTCACCACAAATGGAAAAGATTTTGGAGAGGAGATAAGGAGTTTGGTTCTGGCCATGTTCAGTTTGAGATAACAAGATATCCAAGAGGTGGAATCAGAGATACAGGCTGAACTGTGAGATAGTTTAGACTACCAGATACATTGAAGCTCCTCTTTCAGGCATATTGTACAGAATAAATACTTCAAAACAACTGAAAACCCCAGCTGCATTAGTTTAAAGCATGCAGAGGTTATCAACTGGATGGTATGCTGAGATGGCAGACAGATGAACGTTGGCTGTAGACAGTGATTGAAGGCTTCACGTACTGCAAATAGTCCAAAATAGATTATATAGAAACAGGATGCAGAGGCAGATTTCTACTGCCATTAGCGAAAACCTTTCCCAAATCTGAGAATAATATTTTAGTGTAGATGCCTTTCAAATTGATAAGATTTTCTGCAGTTCTGCAGAAGAGGCTAGGGCAGAGTTAGCATCCCATAATCCAGGTACTGAGAGGAATGGTTCTGGATTGGGATGCAGAATTAAACCATTTTATTTCATCGGGAGGTCTGATGACACTGGTAAAGAATAGGGACATTCCCATGAGAGAGTCAGGAGACAGAGAACCAATATATTGTCTTGCCCACACCAGAGCAATCATTTTGACCAAAGATTTGTCTTCTCACAACTTCGATGACAAGTGGAATCAGCAAAAAAGCATAAAGAAGTATTTTGTTTAATTTTAACAGTAATGTGTTTGTGATTGAATTTCAGTCCTTGGTCTGACACAACACCAGAGGTATTTTGTATTGTTGCTTATTTCAAAGAGATGCTCTGAGGCAAAGCTCCTTCAATAGTAGGTCTTATAAGATCTGTTCTTGTCTGTGACATTGGGATCAGAGTATGGGAAGAGACAGGGACACTTTTGGAACCATGTGGTGGGACCTGATGTGTCTCATCTATGCATATGTCCCCAGAGTCTGTACACTGCTGCTCCTTTTATTTCTGGAGTCAAGTTGGGTTTGGAGACTTGGGATCCTTTCATTGCTACGCTGTTTCTTTCCCTTGTGGATGAGAGTAGAAACAATGCTTCCAGAAAGGATAAGCCTGACCGTGGCCTGATAAAGATCTACAAGTAGATCAACAATGGCAGAATCTCCCACTAAGGTTGGGTCTTCCTTGGGACTAAGGAGGCCTCCAGCATTGAGGGAGTGTGTCTAGAGTGGCTCATGACCAAGAGTGTTAACCTCAGAGGACACTGTCAAAAAGCAGGGCAGATGCCCCAAACTGGTTGTATATACTGTTATTAGATTTCACCAACCCAGTAACAAATGCAAACTCCCAAAGTACTACAATAGTCTTACAATGGAGTTACAAACAGTGCCCTTGGACACACCAGTCTATTTTGCCACCTAGGACTATGTGACATATAGTCACTTACACCAAAGATCACCCAATATTCAGGTTGCTCCCAGTTCCAAGAGACCAGTCACTTACTGCAGATCAATTTGTACCTTATATCTCACATCAAAGACTATGCTTGTAGCCAATCCTGTAATAAACTAACTACAGTTTTATTAACTAGGAAACAGACATAAAAATTATTTATAGGTTAAAGCAAGCATATCTACACAAAGGAATGTCAATCTGTGATTTAAAAGGTGACAGATGTAATAATCTATCAGTTCAAAATGTCTTTCAGGGCTAACCCATGTCAAGCAGCCTGGGAATCTTTCTTTATGTTTAGGAATGTTGCAGGGGGCTTATCTCGTTGCCGGGAGAAACGAGGCCTCACACAGGTGGCTAGTTGGAAAGTGGTGAGTTTATTGGAGGGGGCGGCATTTCGTGCTGGGGGGCTTATCTGCCAGCACGGCCACAATACAAGATGACTGACACACTCAGGCGATGTAGAAGCCCAAGGAGGAAGCCCAACCCAAAAAGGTGTGTCAGCACAGATATACCCATGCTCATTTGCATCTCATACATACTCATCTTATTAATAGCAAGCAACAAACTGATTGGTCAGAACTTGTTGGTTACGCAGTCCTGCCTTAGTTTCCCCATTTGGTTTCCCATGCATTCGTTCTCACACAGACAGGGTAAACACTCATACAGCTGGGAACTGGTTCCCAAACACACAGATAGCAGCAAGGTCATTCTCAGATAATACCACCATTATGCACTCTTCTGGAGTTGACTTAGAAGCGTAACTGCGCCTTCTAGTGGTTGCCCGTCACAATATCTTCCGGTCCTAACAAGGAATCTTTGTGTAGGTCTCTCCTTCCTGGAGGGAGTTAGGAATGCAATCCAACGGGGTCGCTCCTTTGATGCTGTAAAATACCCCATTTGTCTTCAGTGGGCCATCTTGTACACAGGACAAGTCCTATACCTTTATTAATGCTTCGTTTCCTGTTTGTAATCACAGGATTACAGAGGTTTACGATGCAAACAATCAATATAACTTTAAACCATGGGCTATAGAGGTTATAAGTGAGATCAATACATGCAGCATCAAGTAGGTTTATGAAGTCTAAACAATAAACACATTCTTATCAGCTTAACTTCTAATATCTATTTTGATAATGCTAACTCAGAAATAAATAAGACTAGTTTCCAGCAATGAGGCCAGGGTCCTTGGCATGAGCTGGCACCTGGTCTGCCAGCATCACTGAGTTGTGCCATACAAACTTCAACTTACCTTCAGCCAAGGGTTGAAATACATCAATGGGATGCTATGAGGAAGCTTTCACTGCTGCAGTACCTCACAAAACAGGCAATTGAATCTGGGGACTGAGGTGCTAGAACAAGAATCTGGCGGAGGCCTGGCTTCAATTCCTACCTCAATCAGTGACCTATTATGTGACCTCGGGCAAGTCACTTCACCTCCTGTGCTTCAGTTTCCTCATATGTAAGTTGGAATCTTACACGTGATAGGTCCAACTTGTTGTAAGGGCTTTGAAATCTACAGATGGAAAAATGCTCATTATTTTTTTCTTTTTCTATGACTGTCCACCTGATCTCTTTCACAAGTTGCTGAGTAAGACCGCTGCAGGTGGTGCCCCACCTGCATATAAAATCCTTTTGTGTTTTCCACCCAACCAGAGACCCAGCAGTGGATTGTTGTGAGCCCAGGAGCACCGAGGTGCAAACTACATAATTTGAACACTGCTGACACTACTGTTTTATTTACTATTCTTTATAAGCCTATCATCAATGAATCTGTGTTCATTGACCTCGGAATAATGGACCATATTAATCCCTGTTTTTTTAATCCTTTGAAATTATTGAATTTATACGAGTGATGCATTTTGACCCATAAATATATTTTGTGGAAGCAAAATATTGGAAAAATAAATCCTGTTTTATGGCATTTCTAAAATGCAGAAGTAAATCTTTTGTTTGAAGTAATTGACCCAGATGGTTTTTTTCTCAGTTTGTTTCAGATCCTTGTGCCAGCAGTCCTTGTCACCATGGTAACTGCAGCAGTAACGGTGATGGCTACCTCTGTGTTTGTAATGAAGGCTATGAAGGTACAAACTGTGAACACACATTTCACAGCCTTCCAGTCTCTGGATGGGCAGAGTCACTGCCACCAAGAAAACTCAGGCCAGTATCAGCAACCTTGGAACCTGACATTGTTTTACCCCCTTCAAGAGCAACTGTGACGTTACCTACTTGGCAGCCAAAAGCAGGACAAAAAGTTGTCGATCTAAAATGGGATGAAATAGAGGTGAGACCATTTTGTTTAACAGTCATACATAAAAAGCTTGTGGATGTCACTT
Source organism: Sternotherus odoratus (assembly GCA_032164245.1). NCBI lineage: Eukaryota > Metazoa > Chordata > Testudines > Kinosternidae > Sternotherus > Sternotherus odoratus. Next base: position 27,009,755 of record JAVMKO010000009.1, read on the forward strand.
CTTACTATTTAGTTATCATTTGTCTATGGGCCATAGGCATATATAAAGACAGAAGATATGATTTTATATATAATAATATATATAATATATTATTATCATATATTATATTATATCATATATTATAATCTGTGATATATATATAATATGTGTGTGTGTGTGTGTATGTGTATATATCTATTTATATATCTATATCTATATATCTATATATCTATATATATAAAAGTCAAATGGTGTATGCGTGTATGTATGCGTGTATGCGTGCGTGCGTGTATGTACGTGCACTTACTCCTTCCACACTGTTTGAGCTAGAGACTTGAAATTTGGTACAGTTATAGGTCTTAGGGTCCTAATAAGGGTAAGAGTCGAAAATTTTTCAAATCTCACCTCTGACGCCCCCCAGGGGTGAAATTATTTAAAGGCCAATCACATCAGCTGGGCAGCTGCTGTTCTCTGTGACATAGATATGATGTCATAATACCCCCTACAACGGACCCCGGACTCACTCAGCTCTCTGCCCCCTCCCTCCTCCAACGGACCCCGCACTCGCTCAGCTCTCTGCCCCTCCCCACCTCCGACGGACCCGAGTTGGGTTTGGTCAGAGGGTAAGTGAGGTAGGGGGTGTTGGGTTTGGTCAGGGGCGAGGTGGGGGTGTCGGGTTTGGTCGGGGGGTAAGTGAGCCGGGGGTGTTGGGTTTGGTCTGGGGGGTTGGGAAGGTGTCGGAGTGGGTGAGGGGTGAGGTGTGGGTGTTGGGGTTGGTCAGGGGGTGTTGGGTTTGGTTGGGTGGGTGAGGAGGGGGGTCGGGGTTGGTCGAGGGGTAAGTGAGGTGTGGGTGTCGGGTTTGTTTGTGGTGGTAGGTAGGGGTGTTGGGTTTGGTTGGGGGGAAAGTGAGGTGGGTGTGTCAGGTTTGGTCTACGGGGGGTGAGGTGTGGGTGTTGGTCAGGGGGTGTTGGAGTTGGTAGGGGGGTGACGTGGGGGTGTTGGGTTTGGGTGGGGGGGTGAAAATGTGAGTTGGGGTTGGTCGAGGGGTAAGTGCGGTGGGGGTGTCGGGTTTGGTCGGGGAGTGAGGTGGGTTGTGTCAGGTTTGCTCTCTGCCCCCTCCCCCCTCCAACGGACCCCGCACTCGCTCAGCTCTCTGCCCCCTCCCCACCTCCGACTGACCCGAACAACGCCGGGTATTTTCGCTAGTATATATATATAAGTCAAATGGTGTATGCGTGCGTGCGTGTATGTACGTTCCCTTATTCCTTCCACACTGTTTCAGCTAGAGACTTGAAATTTGGTACAGTTATAGGCCTTAGGGTCCTAATCAGGGTAAGAGTCGAAAATATTTCAAATCTCACCTCTGACGCCCCCCAGGGGTGAAATTCTTTAAAGCCCATTCACATCAGCTCGGCAGCAGGTTAACACCTGCTGTTCTCTGTGACATAGTTATGATGTAATAATACCGCCCTCCAGCGGACCCCACACTTGCTCAGCTCTCTGCCCCCACCCCCCCTCCAATGGCCCCGGCACTCGCTTAGCTCTCTCCCCCCTCCAACGAACCCCACACTCGCTCAGCTCTCTGCCCCCACCCCCCTCCAACGGACCCCACACTTGCTCAGCTCTCTTCCCCCCTCAGGAAAGAATCAAAAAATTTTAAAATCTCACCCCCCTCCCTCCAACGGCCCCCGCACTCACTCAGCTCTCTTCCCCCCACCCTCCCTCCAATGGCCTCCGCACTCGCTCAGCTCCCTCTACTCCACGCCCCCCAACGGACCTTGAATTTTTTAAATCTCCCCCTCCTCCCCCCACTCCAATGCCCCCCACCCACTCGCTCAGCTCTCTTCGAGCAACGCTGGGTCCCCTTCCCCCCCCTCCAACGGACCCGAGCAACGCCAGGCATTTCTGCTAGTGTGTGTGTGTATATGCATGTATGTATGTATGTGTGTGTATATATGTATATGTATATGTATATATATATATATATATATATATAAAATGTATGTGTGTATATAGATATATATATTAATTATATAAAGACAGAAGATATGATCCCTGCCCTGAGTTAATAATCCATGAAATAGCAAGTAAAATACTTGAAAATAGATGTATGCTTTTTTAGGTATAATGTATAAGGAAATCTTAGAGAGGTATATGGTATTATATCATTTAGTTCTGCCATTTTATTAATAAACTAAAAATTCCAAACTTCAAATCAGTTTAAGAAAAGCAAAATGGTAAAATATCTACTTTTTAGCATGATTTTCTTCTATTTACACAGTAGTAGTAATCTTTTACATTTATATAGCAAAGGATCCTATATTGCTTTTAAAATTATATAGTTCCATATTACTACTGCAGTAAAGCCATCTTTGAGATAGAAGTTTTCATAGTTGGTGACAAAAATAGCACACAGCATCCAGCCTAACAGTAGGGGGACTGGGATATGGGGGAGAAAACTTGAGCAAGTGTATTGAGAAGTTGGTTATCTCTGTTTTTATTAAGCTCCATTTGAAAGACACAATATATTGCAAGAAATGCAGTTAGTTATTCTAGAAAAATGAAACCTATGTGCACCCCGCTGGGATTTGAACCTCAGGAAGTTTTATTTTGTATGAAGGGTGCCACTAGTTACAACATACAGTATTAAAAATGTCACATTCTTTGAATCTGTCAAGGTCACATTCGCATATAGCTTTTGAGTCATAGCTCAATTGTGTGAAATACCATTCATGAAGTCCCCATGGAGATTGTGTTTCTAGTCTTTCCAGCCCTACTGGCTCATCAAGTTCCATCGTCACTTTTTGTAACTCTACTTTGAGCACAGCAGGCTAGTCTCTGATTGAAAATGTTGTAGAGTTGTTTGCCTCTTTGTAGGTATGCTTTGTGATAATCTTACATAGAAGAGAAGTGTATATTTTATGGGTTCCTATCTGGGCCAGAAGTTCCAAGAATTCTGTTTATTGTTTTGCAACAGTAAATGCTATCTGACTCTTCTGTATCTATTATTACATTCTGAGAAGTGTATTGTATTTTTCATATTTCCACACTGGTAGGGAAACTGATCAAAAGAGTGTGAGATCTGTCAGTGAATTCTGCAGATTATCCAGTGAACTTCTAGAATGATAGTGGGAATATATATTTAATATTTTCAGAGAATACAAATGCTCAGTACCTACATATAGGAAATGTATGTAATAGCTACTTTGAGAATACACTATACCGTATACCACATGCTATAAATAGAATCAGGGTGGTAGCCGTGTTAGTCTGGAATAGCAGAGTTAACAAAGTTCTGTGGCACCTTAAAGACTAACTATAAAGTGTTGAAGCATGAGCTTTCGTGGGCTAATACCCACTTCGTCGGATGCAGGCAGTGGAAGTGCTCACAAACAGGCAGTTATAGAAAAGTAGGAAAGAGCCAGGTGGGAGGTGAAAAGGTTAGTCCAATTAAGCTGAGCCAGCTTGTTATCTCCGATCAGGGAGTGTGGATTATTCGTCTAGCATTTGAATGGGGTGTGTGAACATGGAGAGACGAGAAACAATGTCTGTAATGAGCCAACCATTGTAGATCTCGGTTCAATCCCAAAGTGTGTTTTCCTGAAGTGTGCATGCCTTTGGAGATGAAAATTTTGTATTTAGACATAGCCAAAAATGTGCATATGCATATTTATTCTTAATTACATTTAATGCCTGTCATAGATACAGTGATGACCTCCAATCCCTGACTGATCAGTATGTCTCACATTGCAGTTTGGATCTTTTCAACCTAGGTCAAAATGAACTAATTGTATTGCCTCCAAATTACCTTATTTTAAGTTTTTACATTTTCCAGAGCTAAGTGCTGACTCCCTGTCATGGTGTGTTTTGAAGCTGGTAATGTTTGGAAACCAATTCTGGTCACCCTGTTCAAGAAAAAATAATTTAATCTGGAACAGGTGCAGAGAAGAGCTACTAGATGATCAGAAAAATAGAGGTTCTATCTTATGAAAGGAGACTAGAAGAGGTTGGCTTATTTAGTTTTACAAAAGAAGACTGAGAAGGGATATGATTACTTTGTATAAATACATTAAGGGGGTAAATACCAGGGAGGGTGAAGACTGGTATAAACTGGCAATGAACAAATTCAGACTGGAAACTACAAGACGGTTTCTAATCAAAGGAGTGAGTTTCTGGAACAACCTCCCAATAGAAGTTGTGGGGGCAAACAACTTAATTAGTTTGAAGAGACAGCTGGACAAATTTATGACTGTGATGGTATGATGGGGTTTCTTGTGATGGTGGGGAGGAGCAAGGCTCATAAGCACTGGGGTTCACTCCAGGTTTCTGTCTTACATTCTAAGGCTCATGCATCAGGGTTCCAGCCAGCCGCCAGCAGGGTCAGTAAGGGATTTTACTTCGCCCTGGTCTACACTGGAGGGGATCGATCTAAGATGCGCAACTTCAGCTATGAGAATAGCATAGCTGAAGTCGATGTACTTAGATCGACTTACCACGGCATCTTCACAGTGGTGAGTCAACTGCTGCCGCTCCCTTGTCGACTCCGTCTGTACCTCTCATGGCGGTGGAGTACAGGAGTCGACGGGAGAGCACTCGGGGATCTATTTATCGCGTCTAGACTAGACTTGATAAATCGACCCCGATAGATCGATCTCACAGCATAAAAATAGATAGATAGTATAGATCCTGCCATAGTGTAGACCTGCCCTTAGCAAGGAAGGAGTGAGTCCTTTTTCCTTGGGGGAAAGTGAATTTGTTTTGGTCAGCTTTTTGGTGAATTATTTGCTGTTTGTATTTTGCATAGTCTGTTTGGGAGTTGTGTATTGTGGCTCAGCTGGAGGCCTCTCAGATGGGTGTGCACTGGAGATTTTCTGTCTTTGAGCACTGATTATGGACAGATAACTGCCAAGCCTTAATGAGGGGGCAGGACTGAGCTAGGCAAAAGAATTATAAACCAGTGAACAGAGGACGGCAAGCGGGGGAGTTTGTGTGGAATTTTGTAGGAGGGAGTTTGGGGGATTTTTGTCCTTTCATTTTTAAGACTAGGGACTAGGAAGTGAAGACAATGATGGCTACTGGTAGCACTAGAGGTGACCTGAGGAAGAGAGGAGACAAAGATGATGACTGGATGCAGAAGCTGCAGGATATATATGATTCTGACAGAAGTTATTTATGTATGAAATGTCACCTGAGAGAGCTCATGGAAGAGAAGATCTGAGGACTAGAGATGCATCTGGAGATAATGGTGGAGTTCAGATGGTGATTTGAAGACATGATGGGGGAAAGGAGAGAGGAGACTGCACATACAGCTCAAGATTTGCTGACCTTGCCAAACAAGTGGACCTAGAGGGCAGACTACTAGACAAGGAGCATGACCCATGATGACAAGGCAGAGGAAGAGACAGACTAGTTGAGGAGAGATAGAGTGGAGGGCTGCACTGGAGAGCAACAAGGAGAAGCAGGCTGAAGATGGGGTGGCAAGGAAGGAAAGCAAGCAAACCAGTCCCACTGGAAGAGATGATAGAGAGAGTTGGAGATCATGAAGACAAACTGATAGCACGAATCCTTGGAAGGCTTTGGACTTTCATGGAAAGAGAGGGCTATTCTCGATTAATAGACTAATCCTGAGTACATGGGGTAGTAACCTTCTGGGATCAAGGCTGGCATGTTTAATGAGAAGAGCTTTAAACTAGGAAATGATGGGTGAAAGGAAAGATTGAGAGAGACTCCTGTAATCTCCATGCTTGGCATGGGCTGCATAGCTAGGGGGCTGTCCGGGCCATGGACCAACCAATTTTAGGCAGACACATGGAAAATAGGGTTGCCACCTGTCTGTTTTTCAACTGGCCTGGCCAGTTTTTCTATTCTCTTGCCAGTTGCTGGTCAAAAAATTTAATTTGCTGGGCTTATGTTGTTGCTGTTGTATGTGTGTGTATTCAGTGATCTTTTAGCTAGCAGCTGTGTATGTCATGGCTGAGTGTGTGCATTTGATACAGTATCTATCATATGGGGCTTAATACAATAATTGTAAAGTGTATAAGGAACAGACTAAAGGGGAGATGACAAAGGATTGCACTATATGCCTGGAGAAAGGAGCGCTCCCGGCAGCCCACCCGCGGCGGGGAGGGGGGAACCGGGACGCTCCCGGCAGCCCGCCCGCGGCGGGGAGGGGGGAACCGGGGCGCACATTCGCCCTATAAGACGCACCAACTTTTTCCCCCCCGTTTTGGGGAAGAAAAAGTGCATCTTATAGGGCGAAAAATACGGTATATAGGAAGCCAGATGATCAGTCATCCCTTCTGGAATCTATTAATCTGAAAATCTCTTATTTAAATATTTTTTAGCCATTCCTGTTTTTGTTATCTTCTTCTACCTATTGTAGCTTCTTTTGCAGAGCTGGTGATCTATTTGCGTGTTCTGGTTTAGTTTTCTTTGTTAGTATTGGTCATATGTACTGGTCTAGTGACCCTGATTCTCATGTCTTTCAACTTAGTAGAAAACTCTCCCAGGACCGAATACAGACATAATTGGAAACTTTAGCATATTTCTTCCATTGCTATGGAAAGGTCCTGTGTAATTTGCCCAGTAATTCTGGCTACCAAACGGTGATTTTTTATTTTACTGGTATTTGTCTGAGGATACACTGTTGCTGGCACCATTTTGTTTCTTATCTGTGCTGAGAGGCTGCTGTTTCTCCTTCTGTTTTTGTGCTGATCTAAATCCCAGATTTTTTAAAACTGAAATATCAATTCTCTGCCACTGTAAAATTTTATTTTGGCTCAGTGTCCTTCTGTTTATCAGATCAGTGGGTAATGGAGCCAGTGTGAAGTGTAAATGGAGCTGCTAGTTAGGTCAGCATCACACGACACTTTCATCTCCAGATATAACTGCAAAAGTCCTGTATACCCTTGCTGCTTTGGCTTGCATTAAAACATTTTTGTTTGTGTTGCCTTTCCTCAGAAGCTTTAATTTTAAAAAAGTGTTCCTGTCTGATTGCATTTTGGTTTTCCACTATCAGTATATTATTTTTATGCTGCCCCTTGTGCAGTTGTCTTGTCCGTCTGGTCTGTCTTTTCTGTCTTTCCACTTGCCCTCCTAATCTATAAAAAGGGAAATAAGAATAACCAGTGAATTACAGACCAGTCATTTTACCTTCAGTACCTGGAAAGATAATAGAACAATAAATTTGCAGAAACCTGGAAGTTGCTAAGTGGCAGCATAGATTTGTCAAGAACAAATCATATCAAACCAACCTAATACCTTTCTTAAACAGGTAACAAGATTGGATTCCTGCAGGGATCAGTTCTGAGTTTGGTTCTGTTCAATATCTTCATCAGTGATTTAGATAATGGCATAGAAAATACACTTATAAAGTTTGCGGATGATACCAAGCTGGGACGGGCTGCAAGTGCTTTGGAAGATAGGATTAAAATTCAAAATTATCTGGACAAACTGGAGAAATGGTCTGAAATAAATTGGATGAAATTCAATAAGGACAAACGCAAAGTACTCCATTTAGGAAGGAACAATCAGTTGCATGCATATAAAATTGGAAATGACTGCCTAGGAAATGGGTCTGGGGGTCATAGTGGATCACATGCTATATATCAATCACCAGTTTAACACTGTTGCAAAAAAAAATTAAACATTATTTTGGGATGTATTAGCAGGAGTGTTGTAAGTAATTCTTCTGCTCTACTTGTGCTCGTTAAGCCTCAGCTTGAGTATTGTGTCCAGTTCTGGGCACCACATTTCAGGAAAGATTGGAGAAAGTCCAGAGAAGAGCAACAAACATGATTAAAGGTCTAGAAAACATGACCTGTGATGGAAAATTGAAAATATTGGTGTGCGTTTAGTGTGGAAAAGAAAAGATAGAGAAAAGACATTATAACAGTTTTCAAGTACCTAAAAGGTTGTTACAAGAAGGAAAGAGAAAAAATGTTTTCCTTAACCTGTGAGGGTAGGACAAGAAGCAGTGAACTTAAACTGCAGCAAGGAATGTTTAGGTTGTACATTAGGAAATACTCCTAACTGTCAGGGTGGTTAAACACTGGAATAAGTAGCCTGACGAAGTTGTGGAATCTCCATCATTGGAGATTTTTAAGAGCCGATTAGACAGACACCTGTCAGTGATTAACATTTCTCAAACTAGAGGATTCCAGGGGATCTTTGGGCCCCTCTAAGAACATTCCCCCCTTTCCTTCTCCCTCCTCCTCCTTCCTCTCCCTCCCAGGAGTGCCTCCAGCACGCTGGGAAAACAGGCCTACCTGTCCTGGCTCCCCACCACTTCCCCTTGGGACGAGGGCGGGGGCACAGAGTGTTTCCACACACTACCCCTGCCCTGAGCACTGACTCCTCTGCTCCCATTAGCTGGGAACTGCGTCCAGTGGGAGCTGTGGGGGATGGTGCCTGCGGGCAAGGGCAGTGCGTGGAGATCCCTTGCCCTCCCTCTCCACCTAGGAGCCACAGCCACAAGGATATGTCGGTCGCTTTCAGGAGCATCCAAAGGTAAGTCCTGCACCCCTCACCCTCTCCTGAACCCCAACCCCCTGACCTAGCTATGTGAGAGAGAGTGAGGATGAGGGACAGGGAGCAAAGGAGGGAGGGGGGATGGAGTGAGTAGAAGGAGCATGGCAGGGCCATGGCCCCAGGAAGGTGGCAGGGCAAGGGCTGAGGCAGGAGGCACTGAGGGTCCCTGAAAAGTTTATATTCAAAATGGGGGTCCTTGGGTTGCTAAAGTTTGAGAACCACTGGTTTAGATAGTACTGGAAGGGACCTCGAGAGGTCATCCAGGACTAAATACTATGATTTGATTGTTACTTTTTCTGATATATTCCAAGTTAACGGACATAAAATTGTGCTGTCATGTGATTTATGATTGACATTCATTATTAAGGGTGATGGTGGCTATATTTTTAGCTATCATCATAGTGCTATATGAGAATAGAGATGTTAATGATATTTTTTCCCACAGGCTTATTTAAAATCAGGTTCTCTCAGAAAGTGATTGTATGATACAACTCTTGCCATGCATATTGGCAAATATAAAAGGAGGGATGTCAGCCAAATTCATATTGGTTTGACAGAGCTTTGAACGTAATCTCCATCATCATGGTTTCCAAGATTAAGAAATAGTAATAAACTTATTAACATTTTTCTATGTTACTTTAACTAGCACTACAAAATTACACACTATTTATTTAAATTTGAAATATTCAAATTATCTGTTGAAGCCAGAGAAGAAATCAGTAACTTACTGCCTGGTGAAGCAATAAACTGAGCCAGATATACAAGTTTGCTTGTTGTCACTAATTGGTCATGAGTCAAAATTGAACTTGTTTCTTAAAAATTATTACTTGGGTAACATTGCAGGATTTTCTTCTCTGGTTGTTTTTCATAGATACTTCATTATCAAGTTCAAAATGTGTATTTGAATGAAATGTGAGTTCTGGCTCTTCCTCTGAAGGATGATTCTCTGTTTGGAAGGGGTTTCAGCTAACATTTTCAGTTTGTCAATAAGCATCATGTAAACCTAGCATAACAGGCTCTATACAAGCTTTTTATCATACAAGATGGGCTTCAAAACCTATCCTTACTTTTTGGCACATGTAGAAAAGAAATTGGCTCATTTTTTGTACTGCATATGGTGTTATTTCATAGTCAAGCTGTTAGGAATATATAAAAAAAAACTTTAGATGATGATGATATAAAGAGACACTTTAAATCTCCCTCCTCCCCACATATTATGTTGATCTGTAGCAATAATGGTTTGGTCTATACCAGTGGTTCTCAAACAGGGTGAAGGAGGTCTTCCAGGGGGTACATCAACTCATCTAGATATTTCCTTAGCTCTACAACAGGCTACATAAAAAGCACAAATGAAGGCAATACCAACAAAGATTTCATACAGAATGACTTGTTTATATTGCTCTGTATACTATATACTGAAATGTAAGTACAATATTTATATTCAAATTTATTTATTTTATAATTATATGATAAAAATAAGAAAGTAAGCAATTTTCAGTCATAGTGTGCTGTGACACTTTTTATTTTTGTCTGATTTTGTAAGCAAGTCGTTTTTAAGTGAGGTGAAACTTTGGGGGTACACTACACAAGACAAATCAAACTCCTGAAAAGGGTACAGTAGTCTGGAAAGTTTGAGATACACTGGTCTAGATGGACTAAGAGGCTCTTATTCGTGGCTTTTGGAAATACATTTGGTATCATTGGATAGATAGATGAATGCCTGTGTACATGCATGAACTTAGATGCCAGCATTGTATGGTCAAATAAAAATGTTGTCCATGATCACACTGACAGTGTTGTATGGTAGAGAAGATCTGATGAGTGAATAGAGGAATTGCTGCATAGATGGCAGAGAAATCAGTTACTTAGCACAAGATCTAGATCACAGCTGCTGTCATGAATTTTCTCCCTAGGTAGGCTGTGTGGATGCTCCATTCACTTTGTAGAAAGCCTCCTGTCACTGGAAAGAGTGATAGTGGGCTTCATTGAATATGGCTATGAATTTCAAAAGGAAAAATAAGCTATGCAATAAGTATAGGTGAAAAAGAACAGTAGTTCTTGCTGTTGGTTTAAATGCCCCAAGATCTCACATATTCACTGACCTGTGACAATGCTAAATATTTACTTAGTATTTGACAATGTGAGAAATCCATTTATCTTTTTCTCAAGACTAGTGTGATACTTTTAAAGGTGGACAACTCTCACAATGAGTGCTCACTAAAATATAGAACTATAGCGCGGTCGGGTTTTTTTGTTTTTTTGTTTTGTTTTTTTGGTGTTTTTGAAAACATTATCCATAAGGTGAGTTTCCAGAATAATTGAAGTCGACATAGAACCTCATATTACCTCAAATGTGTATTGATGATGAAACTTTCAATGTCTGTTGTGACAGTTTTGTAAAATATCAGGATTGGTTAATGGTACTGTTTTTATATTATTTTCCTGTTTATTAATTTCCCTCATTTTTATAGTCTCTTTTAAAGGACTAAATCTTTACAGAACAATCTTTACTGTTTTCAGATAACTCCAGATGTAGCTTGTGGAAATGCCAGTTCTAACAACTCTGCTGGAGGCCGGCTTATCTCCTTTGAAGTTCCACAGAACACATCAATAAAGTAAGAATATTGCTTTGTCATAGCAGCCTGGAATAATAAATATTTAAATAGTGTTTGTTACTGAATTCATGTCTTGGGAACTGTAGTCAACTGTCTCATAGGCAGACAGACTATAAAATGCCTTGGTATGTCATGAAAAAACTCCAGAGAGCCTCCAGATGACAGGAGGGACCTAGCAATATCAGAGCACCTTCTTCCAAAGGTGCAAGTGCTCACATGTATGTTTAAGTGGGATTTTTGTTTGTTTTTTGTTTGGTTTGGTTGTGGGGCATTGAGGGGAGGAGAGACTAAGGAAGTAAAATGTCTTTCACTCATCAGAGAACACTGGGAATTGGAGCAAAGAGATGGCGGATAACAGTTTGACTTGGAGAAAGGTGTAGCATTTTGTTCTTTTTCCTCCATGCACTGATCATTTCTGATAGCCAGAGCAGCTCACATTTCCCTTTTCCAAATTCAGACAAATTTATTTGTTTATATTTGTGTCCAAACTTCACATCAGTAGTTTGAATGTTTTATAAAAGCTTTCTATGAAGAGGTATCCATCCTACAAAGCAGATATGCTTTTGAAGAGTTTGAAGTTGTGTAAAGCATCCACTTTTTCACACTGACGGTTGTGTAACTTATTTTTTATGAACGGAATTTTATTCCCTTGAAACCCAACGTCTGATAGCATTGGCTGGGATGAAGCATAAGTTTATCCTACAAGCTTTCAAATAAAGATCTGCCAATGTATCTCCCTTCTGGTTGGCAACATTCCTGCTGTTTTACGCCAAGGTTTCTCCTGAAACAGTGAACTGACATCACTCTTGTGCTCTAAATCTCAGCTTTCATTAAAAAAAGTTTTGACTTATTTTGATGTTTGCAAAAAAGAATGAAACTCTTGCAACTGTGTCTACCTTGAACATTCAGGGAGCCTGGAACAGTGAGTTTAAAAGGTGGGAACTGTCCGATTTCTCTCACTGAGTAGTTAATTCAGACATCCAGTGATTATGATGTAAAGGTCAATATTGTTGTTTGTTTCATTCCCCATGAAAGCTTCTAAGAAAAGAGCGGTAAAATCACAGATCTGTAGTCACTGATTCATGACTCATTGTATGTGGGTGGGATTTGGAAGTGTACTACCACTCCCCCCCCCACACACACAAAAAAAAATTAAGAAGGTCCTAAGTAGAGCCCAGAAGGGAATCTGAGAAGCCAACCCTGAAAAGTCCAGCAGAGTCCATGGGCATATTAAAAACTCACAGTGGAGTGCCCATCTCAAAGGAACCTAGGGAGTGCACACAATTGTCTGTTGATCATTTGTGATATCTGTTATGAGCAAGCATCTCTTTTTGGCAGCCAACATGGGCAAAACTTGGAGGGGCACCGCAAGCTATTTCCCAGTTCAGCCGCATCTAGGCATGTATTTACACAGTTTATAAGATGAAATACTCCAGTTGAATTAATTTTCTTTATTTCTCTGTACTCCATGTGTTAAAAGGCATATGTGGAACATGTGACCTGAATATATATTTATGTAAGAACAATCAGTTTAGGTTAGCAAACTTTCACTGATTTTTATCATGGAATTTGACCTAAATTGTGACATTCTTTGCTCACATTTTCAGGTTACCTGAAGTTGGTGTTAGTGAGGGGCCTACCAGTTGGGATTACAAAAAAAATCCAAAGCTTTGTCCACAATTTTATTCTTAAATGGTCCAGTTACAAGAGGGGATCTGTTCGTGTGGATTACATTCACACACCTCTGCAGTTCTTGGTTTCAGTTGAAAGCAAAAGCATGAAAATTGGAAGAGGCTGTTACTGTATTTCTAGCATGGTTGAAAGAGTTGAGATAGCTGAAATCCTTCAAGAGGGCCTGATCTCATGAGATTAGCAGCTCAATTTTAGGCAAGGGAGAGTCAGACTAATTCCTGAACATTTGGATACTAAACTGTATAGAATGTTTGAACCTTTGGAGGTTCACTCAGTCCTAATTAAAGTGAGGAATACTTGTAGCACCTTAGAGACTAACCAGTTTATTTCAGCATAAGCTTTCGTGGACTACAGCCCACTTCATCGGATGCATAGAATGGAATAGAAGATAGATGCATTTATACACACAGAAAATAGAAGAAAAAAAAGTTTTACATTAGCTTACCAATTCTAAAAGGCTGTTAAATCTGGATGGGATTATCAGCGGAGAAAAAATACCTTTTGAAATGGAGAACCAGTAGGAGAACACTTCAGTCTTCCTGGCCATTCCATTAAAGATTTGATGGTGTCAATTTTGAAACAGAAAAACTTCCAAAACAGACTCCAAGGAGAAACTGAGGAACTTGAATTAATTTTCAAACTGGATACAATTAACCAGGGGCTAAATAGGACTTGCGAATGGTTCTCTCATTACACTAATTTACCTTCAACACTTGCTATCTCGTGCAGACACAAAAATCCATTTCAAAAGGTATTTTTTCTCCTGCTGATACTGGCCCATCCAGATTTAACAGCCTCTCAGAATTGGTATGCTAATGTACAACTTTTTTTCTTCTTCTTTCTTTGTGTATAAATGCATCTATCTTCTGTTCCATTCTATGCATCCAAAGAAGTGGGCTATAGTCCACGAAAGCTTATGCTGAAATAAACTGGTTAGTCTCTAAGGTGCTACAAGTATTCCTCGCTTTCTTTACGGATACAGAGTAACACGGCTGCTATTCTTGAATCAGTCCTAATTGGGATTCTTCCATCTGTGAATTGATGCAGATGTCTGGAAAAGTTTCATATTATACAGGTACACAAGGGAGTGGGAAAAGTACACTAAAAAGAAGGACAGATCCATAGAAATAAGGATATAGGCATGGTATTCCCTTAAAAACATTTAAAACCCCATGGAACTGAGTGCATATATTGTAGTTGCTTCCAAATGACTTTACCTTACTCAACACTAGCCATTTCAGTAGATCAGTGGTTCTCAACCAGGGGTCCGCGGACCCCTAGAGGTCACAAGCAGGTTTCAGGGGCCCATGGCAGAAATACAGATAGTGTGTTTGCATTAAATTACCCCCCCCCCCCCTTTTTTTTCCTGATTGTATATTTGCTACGGTTGAGTTTTTCTTTTTTGTTGATTGATTTTGGTCCAGAATGATGTATTGTTTGATAAGACTGATTTTCTTCAATCTGACACGTAATTATTTTTATCCTTTATGTCTCCAGAATAAGGCAAGATGCCACGGCTTCTCTTATCCTGTTGTGGAAGGTTACAACAGTTGGATTTAAACAGTGCTCGCTTATAGATGGTAGAAGTGTTACTCTCCTCCAGGCACTGGGTGGACTTGTTCTTTCTGAGGAAATGCTTGCATTAGGAAATAACTACTTTATTGGTGAGTTGTGCTAATGTTCTGGTTTCCTGATCTCCAGCCTTACATAAGAATCAATCATTTATGCAAAACTTTTTAAAAAAAAGTAGAGACAGCTCTATTAATTTACTGGGGGCTTGAAGAACTAGAGATGATGGTCAGAATATATTTTAGAATTGTGTTAATTCAAAGCAAATGAATGCTACCTGACATTGCAAAGTAGCACATATGTGGAACTATCGAATATGAAATCCAGATAATGTTATTTGACCTATGTACCTCAGACACACAAAGTGTTTTTTAATACATTTTAATTTAAATTATGTTGCTTTTTGGTAAATACTACAGTAAATGTGTAAAAATATAAATATTCAAGGTGTTTCTTTGATCATTTGTAATATTATGGTATACTTTGAGAAAAGAATTTGTCTGAAATTAGTGAATATGTATTTGTCCATGTATTTAGTGAACATGAACAAAATATCTAGAACGCAATATAAACTCAAAATATATTAAAATATAATGGGCAAATCTGCTTTTCTCACAACTGTATTTCTTACCACCAATAATACTTGTCAAGGATTCATTCCTATGTAAATATGACACAAACACAGAACTGTTAAAATTCTCTTAATGTACTCTAATATACTTAATTGAAAAAATGAAAAATTAAACATCATGGGAGGAAGTGTGAAATGAAAATTAATATACAGTTTAAAATAAGGTATATGGAAAATATTGATTTAAAGACATTCTTTAAGAATGGAGACTATAGATTTTATTATATCGGGCTTTGAGGACAGATGGTCTGTTGAAATTAGGACATTAAATTAAAATCATGGTAATAACAATACTTTTTGGTATAGTCTTGAAATACATTTTTTCCATAATGAATACTACAAATTATTGGTCAGTAGTTTGTCGTTTCTAAAACACAGGCTGCTTTTCGAATAAATATAAAACATCAAAAACACTAATGCAAAAATATTGGGCCATGATCTGAATGGTTGTCCCTGCTGGAGGGAAGCCCAAATAAAGCAGAAATGCTGTTTCCACAGTGATAGGGGACAGTGTATCAGAGATCCTGTTGAGGATTGTTAGTACAGCTACTTTATCAGCAGCCGGTTTCATTTAATGGCATTTATTTTCTCCAAATCATTTTCCAATTATTTTACATTTTTCCTCTTTAGCTGAGATAAACACTTTCTCTTAAATCTTTTAGGTTTTAATTTAATTTATTTATTTATTGCATTTAATTTGCTGAAGTTAGCACTACTCTCAGAGAGAAATTTTTATCATGGCATGCTGTAAGGTAAAATCCTAGTGAAGATGAGGCAGTTTGTAGTTTTTACACGTGTTACAGGTCAATGTAGAGACTATGGGGGAGTGTTTACTTCAAGCTACTAACTCATGTTACAGCTACATTTGCCTTGTCTTCACTAGGCTTTGATCTTGTGTTAGTTAACGCCAAAGTACGGTACCTTTTTTCCTAGTGAAGACAAGGCTTACGTGCAGTTTGTAAGAGGGACTTCGGTCATCATATACATCATTACAATTTCTTCTTCTGGAACTTTTTATTCCCTCTACTGGAAATTTGTGATGTCTTTTTTTTTTTTCTTTCTTTTTTTTTAAATCTTCTGATCCTAAAAAATATGTACAGAACTTTTCAAACTCTTTACTTCATTTTTAAAAAAATAAAACCAAGAGATCACAATCATCTTGACTGACGCTAGAGCAGGGGTGGGCAAACTATAACCCGCAGACCAGTTCCAGCCTGCGGGACCGTCTTGCCTGGCTCCTAAGCTCCTGGCTGGGGAGGCTCCCCTCCCCCCCCGACCCTTCCCCCAGTCTTCCGCCCTCCCCTCTTCTTTCCTTAGTTAATCTTATTAAAAGAGATTTTATTGGCCTCTTATTTTTTCCTTTCTAATTTCTAATTAGAGATGTTATAGAAGAAAGGGACGATGTGAGTTAGCTGAAGATCAAAAAAAAAATATTCCATGAATCTCTCAAGTCACTTTCCCCAGTGTGGCCTCCAAGTTTGTTATGCATCTTGGATCTTTAATTATTTTGTACAAGTCTTCCTGAATAAGTCTGACATGCAAAAGACAAAACATTCAGGGAAATATATTATTTGTTTATGTACTGTCTCCTGGTGCCTAATTAACTAAATTAACATTTGTTTAAAGTTATTTAAACACTACTGAAAGGAATCAGACAGGAGAAAGTAATCAAGTGATGCTGTATGTAAACAGTATTTATTGAGTGGAAGTAATTTAGTATCTCTAAGAATTACAAATAAGTTAAATCTTGAGATCATATTGTTTTTTCCATATACGAAAAGCAGCCCTATACCCTCAGTCTGAATGACTTTTTGGAGATTGAGCAGAACAGCAAAATGAGAAGGAATAAAAGTCTGCCACAGAGAGCACAGTGTGACCTCTCTGTAGCATGATATTTTAATTTTGTTTCCCAAAATGGCTGCTGAGTCCACAAATAGATTCTTTAAAAAGTGCAGTGTGGAAATGAAGTCATAATGCTTCCATGGCTGCATAGACCACATTTGTTAAATTGCTACATTTACTTTGTTAAAGCTGGGCCATCTTGAAAAGGGAAAGGGGTGTCAACTCCAAGACTTACTGAAATCAGTTATTGTCACAGTATATACATTCCACAGCAATCGTATTAATACTGTCTTCCTTAAAGAATGATTTTAATGAGTTTTGAGTAAGTCACATGTTCATGGTATGGAATCTATCTTCTAACATTTTCCTTACCACCATTAATTAAGAAACATAAAAGATACATGTATTAGTCAGAAAGAATGAAGGACCTAGTAAATACAACTTAGGCTTTGAAAAGAAAAAGGTGCACTGGATGGGTCAGTGGTTTAGGAGTAGGATAGGACACTTTATTTCCAGGTTGCTAGTATAAAGCCAAGCTAGGCTGGTACTGACCATAAGATGCTGCCATTTTGTTGCAGCTCTGGTTCTGAGAAGCACTGTATTGGGGAGGAGCCCACACATCATCCCTTTCAGGCTGTGTTTGGGGGTGAGGCAAAGGATGATTAAAGCTCTTCTGCTGCAATAATTTTTCTCTGCCACCCCCATCCTCTGGGGGGGGCAAGACTTAGGGCAAACATATTGGCGTGTGATTGCTAATTGTATGTTATGTAGGTTCACCATTGAATTTTTATTTCCTTTTAGGTCAAGCCAGTATTTCATTCACATACCATATATTCCAGTGTGTGAATATGGCAAAACTTTGAGGGCTTATGTAGGTTTTGCAAGGCCTCAGTTTATTCTCCTGTTTTGCTTAGGGATGGGAGATCACAGTTCTAGGAGATAAGTATATTTCTGGAAACTAGCGCAGTGGCAGCTTTATCCCTCTTTATGCCAGATATGTATCATGCTGGTCTTGGAAGTTGAGTTGTGCCAATCAGGACAATGATAGCTATACTAACCCTTTGCTGCAAAGCCTATGTTCATCTCCCATTTTTGTTTGTTTCCGCTTTGGTTTGTTTGAATAAATGTATAGGCTGTGTGCCCCTAGCTTTTAAGGTATCTTTTTGGGGACCCCATGGACTATGAGTTATCAACAGGCAAAAAATAAATGAAAACAATTAAAAATTTAAAACCCATCACTTCTTCAAATACCTGTGATTAAACAAAACAGCTGTCCAGTTAACTTTAGATTTTCCTAAATATTCTTCTCTGGACAAAGACTATGCCTGACAAATTTATGAGGAAAGGAGGGTTGTAAGGAGGTTAAAGTTGGGTTTATAGAATACATTTTTTACATTTCTAATGATGGAGTCACTAATGTGAGTCCATAATTAATTGGTCCTAGGTAAGGTTGACTCTCAGAGAAAGTAACATATGACTAGATGTGGTATATAACTGAACATATCAGAAAAAATCATCTGTTTAAATAGAACATGCAAACATTTATTGTAGGTGAAATTCTGGCCTCACTGACATCAATGACAATGTTGCCATTTGCTTCAGCAAGTCCATAGTTTCACATGATATGGTCCAAAGACCCTTGAAGTCAGTGGGAGATATTCATCTAAATTGCCAGGAGTATAGGGCCCTAATGTCCTACCATATTTACAAGATTCCTGAGCTTTATTAGATTAACTCAGGATCCTCAACAGTATGTGATCATTAGTGTCACTAAAACTATGTCATAAATGAGGAGCCACAAAAACTTAACCCTGTTCTGATCATACATCTACTCTATGGGTATGTCTCAGAGGCTCAGCACGTTTAGAATTGAATCTTATCCTCTGTCACTGTTATACATAGATACAGTATGATTTAGAATTGTCATGTTACTGAGGGCAGAACAATAAATCCTCTAAACATAATTTCCATTTGTAGCATCTATTGTGTCTAGTGTTTTGATTTTAGGGACTGAGTTAGGCCAGGAGTGTAATCTGATTTTGTCAGTTGTGGAGCAATTTTAAATTAAAGCAATTTTATCAGCTGATTTTAAATAATAATTTAAATAATTTAAATTCAGTTGAGCCTTTGTGAAACTAATTTGAAAATTTGTGCTATTGAAAATATAGATTTAAATGTATAATTAAGTACATTGTAAATTCTGTTGACTGTTTAAAATGCCACCACTTACAGGATACCTTATTTTAATTTTACAAAGCTGCTATAATAAAAAAAACCCAAAACCCCAGAAAACAAAATAGTGAAAATTAATGCCCTAACCTCTTAACCAACTGAGCAGGTATGTAACTGCAAACATCAATAATAACATTATCTTTAGTGGGGCTTCACATGTGTAAATGCTTGTAGCAATAGGGCAAAATTTTTAATTTTATTAAAACACTTTTCTCTTAATGGCAGAAATCTTTGTTGCTTCAAAACAATATTGCTGTAATGCTAACACTGCAAAGTTATTTAGACTTGTAGTAGATTAACAAAGTCATTGGGAATTTATACACATGGAAACATTTTCAAAAACTCAATCCCTAAATTAGCCTCCTAAATCCCTATTTTGGCACCATTGACCTTGATGGAAGCATTTTATCGTTCTTGTCTTGGGAAAGTTCAGTATATCAGAAAATGGTACTGGTTGGCTATTTGTTCGCCATTTGCTCAATTGTAAGTTTGTGTGTTCTTACAGTAAGGATATTAATGACGCCCAGAATTCTTTTTTAAATGTGAAATTTTTTAGAAATAAAATCTGTGCAGAATCAGAAATTCTACTGACAAATAAAAAAATATTTAAGGAAAGAAGCACAAAACATTCAGTTTTAGTTATTTAAGCCTATACAGTGGGAAGAATGCAAACAACTAGAAATGTATAAGTGAAACAAATATGATCTAAATAAAAATATTAAAAATACAATTTCAATTTTTAAAAAATAATCATGATTTTTATCAACCTACTTTCTATCATGCTGTCTTATTTATGACTAATCTAAGTAGTATGTACTGAAAGTAGTATGTATGTACTGAAAAACAATGTGATAAGTACAATGAGAAGATATAATGGGAAAATGCATCAAAGGTCTGTTAGAGACTTTCCTATTGTATGTGGTGAAAAATTTATACTTTTCTCCAGTATAAATAGAATTTTATACCCTAAATAAACTGAACTGTAACTTTTCTCATGTGATCCTGGAAAAATATTATTTGAATCAGAAGTCATTAGGAATTTAGTAATAATTTAAAAAGATGCTTTGACTTATAAATCCCCAGTGGAATTTAAATTTCTCATTTGTCTTGTACAAACAGCAGAAAAATACACAGGACTCTGTCACTTCTGCAATTCCAGACTAACACGTCTACCTCTCTGATTCTTGACTTGATGACTAGTGATCTGAGTACTTAGCAATGAACATAACTGTAGTAACTAACAGCTTTCTATGGGCATGTCTTCACTACCACTTTAATTCGACCTTAACGACGTTAGGTCGAATTAAACGTGTACCTGTCTTCACATACATGCCCTTAAAGTCGATTTAAAGGGCCCTCAAAATCGAATTTGTAACTCCTGCCTGACGAGAGAAGTAAGGCTAAAATCGACTTCTCTATGTCTACTGTGAGTAAGTGAAGAGGCATCTGAAGTTAAGCCTCCGACCTCCGAGCAGCCCCGCCCACCTGAACAGCCCCCCCGCCCGCCCAAGGGGGGGGGGAGCCGTGCGGGGCTGCTTGTGCGAGGGGGTCAGCTGCTTGGTCAATTTCAGGTGAAATTGACTAGGCAGCTGACCGGCTTGCTCAAGCAGCCCCGCGCTGGCTCCCCCCCCCCTCGGGTGGGGGGAGGTCCGGCGGGGGGGGGGCTGTTCAGGCGGGCGGGGGGGTCCGCGGGGCTGCTTGGGAGGGGGGGGGGTCCGGCGCAGGGCTGCTTGAGCGAGTGGGTCAGCTGCTTGGTCAATTTCAGGTGAAATTGACTAGGCAGCTGACCGGCTCGCTCAAGCAGCCCCGCGCCGGCTCGCCCCCCCCCCTGCAGGCGGGCGGGGGGGTCCGCGGGGCTGCTTGGGAGGGGGGGGTCTGGCACGCATTGCACTGTGGGCTGCCTACCCAAAGTGCAATGCGGGCTATGTCGACCCCTGCAAAAGTTCTAGGACAGACAGTGTCGACCACTGTCGACCTGCTGTCCTGGTGGGGACACACTGATTCGATTTTCTAAAATCGAATTTAGAAAATCGAATTAAGGGAAATCGACCTAGTCCTGTAGTGAAGACATACCCTATATTTAGTCATTTTAAATTCTTTCTAAGATTCTGTCTAAAATACTGTAGCTAAACTCAGCCTAATTAATTTTGCATTGGCAAACTCACATTAAAAGTGCATCACCAAAAAGTACTATTTAATTGCTAGGGACAGATTATGCCAGGCCCTTCATGGGTGCTGTAAGAAGACTATTCCTTCGCTCTTGCACAGCCACAGGAAGCCCAATCATAGTTACAGCCCCTGCAGTATAGTGGGACCATGACCTTTCCCTCCCATTCTGCACATGCTCTTAAGGTGGTGCTCATGTACAGTGAGGAACATGCTGAACTGCATAAATGGGTGTAGCTGCGAGTATGCTTTCACTTTGTTCCCTCTGGGGCATGCATTACCATACAGTGGTGAATCACATACTGTTTCTCAGTAACAAAACTTTTTACAGCCTTCAGTATACATGTGCAACATATGATTGGTATACAAACAGATTTTGTGAAAATCATTCATGGAGAAGTGCACAGTAGATTGTATTTACACAACATATTGTGCATGTAAAAACGTATATAATATACAGCAATAGTGAAGATTTTCTGCCACATATAGTCATCCAAGTTAATCACAGTGACTTCTGTAGTTAAATGACACCTCATCTGAATTTTAAAGCATGCTTAATTTAGCTTTATGAAAATTAGTAATTAGTCTGATCTAAATTCTCAGCTCTAAACATGTTGGTGAACTTTTGAGGGTTTGTATAAACTTTGTGGATTGGATCTTTGTGTACTTTATGCAAAAACAACATTTAGCATTAAAAGTGCTCACCTGCCTTTATAATTTCAGAAGTTTTCTACTCAGACATCTTTGCACTGCCCACTATTAATCTCCAGTCTCATGAGTTTTAATTATCTCTCTATTGATAGTCTCTGGGCCATTTAATGCACACAGTTATCTCTCTTCTTCATACCATTAGCTATTGGTAACCTCTAATGGGGTTAAAGACATATTATGCAGACAGAATGAATGTCTTTGGTACAAAAGAAAATTATATTAAAAATAAACTGATAATAGATAATCTGTAGCTATTTTGAAACTAATTACAACGATGAGGGGATCCTAACCTTTAATGTATCTGGTTGTAAGGGTTTCAGATTAGAAGACAAATTGCAATCTGTATTTTTTAGGTCCAGAATATTTGCATCCTTAGAGGCATTCAGTGTTATTACATCTCATCCAGTGGAAAGATAATCATATTTCCATCTGACGAATTCAATTTAGCTTATGTTGATCTTTTACTGAATTAAGTAAAATTAAAATAGCCAATTTTATTTCACAGTAAGAGTGTCTGTCTACACACAGACTTGTACCGAAATAACAAAGAGAATAAATTAACAGTTTTAGTTATTCCAGTGCAAGACTATAGTTTGGTTAGTGGTGAATTCAGTGCATTGTGCTCAAGTAAATAGAATTTTAATTTTTATGATTGCAGTTCACCTTTAAGGATTTATTTGTACAAACATGACTGAGTGTGGTGCTTACAGCAGAGAGGATTCCACTAGGGTTTAGGCCCTGCACCAGCCATGCAGAAAATTACCTTCAGGGCATGTCTACACAGCAAAGAAAAAAACAATGTCTGGCCCATACCAGCTGATTTGGACTCGGGGCTTCTGCTGCAGGGTTTTTTCATTGTTGTGTAGACTTCTGAGTTGGCTAGAGCCTGGGCTCTGGGATCCTTCCATCTCACAGGGTCCTAGAGCCCGGGCTCCACCCTGAGCCCAGACATCTACACAGCAATGAAACAGCCCCACAACTTGAGGCCCACAAGCCCAAGTGGCTGGCATGGCTCAGCCTCAGGTTTCAGACATACCCTCAGGTAACAGTAGCAGCAGCAGCAGAATGTGAATTACGTTATTCATTAAATTCAACGAGGTGTTAATTTCAAAGACAGTTTTTAAATGATGATTTTATAAACCAAGAAAGAAACATGCAGCTGAAATAAAACAAACATTTCAATCCTTTTGTGCTGTTAAAATGTACCATACTTTTGACCTGGCAGCAAATCTTCAATAGACTGTTTATGAAAATATAATATAATATAATATAGGGCCTCTTCTTTCAACCATTAAACTGTAATTACTTTGACCTAGCTCAACAAAGGATCTAAGTGCCTAAGTCCAAGATTTAGTCACTACTGTGATCCACAGAATCCCTGCTAAGATGTCACCTAACTTGTGGGCACCTGAACTCACTTGGTGCCTAAATTTTTGCTGTAAAAGTTCCCAGGTGCCTAAACCTCTGCTTCTGGGTATGTGCCCTGCTTTCTCAGGCAGGCAACTGGATGCCTATCTTCCACCTAAGCCTCAAACCAGATGGAGATAAGCCTTCCCTCACCTATCTGTCCTCCAGGGCCTGATCCTGTAGGTGTGCTTAGAGGCTGCCTAGCTCCACACAAAATGTCCATAGGGGGGAGTAGAGAGCAGGACTGGCAAGTAATACTTAATTCAATTTTTGCCAAAACATAGTGCTGTATTTCTAAGCAACTTCTTCATCTTTGGGGTGGTGATAGAAATTTTACAAACATTTTTTTAAAATTTTGTCAAATACTTTGCAGTCCACCTTTAACTACTGCATGTCCCAGCAGTGGGAAGTGAGTATGTGAGAAGTGAGTACATTTTATAGTTTAACCTTTGGAAATTCAACTTTTCAAAGCTTTGGTAGATGGTTTATGACTTATTGATATCTATAGTTTTGGTGGAAAAAACCCTTCAGTTTTCAGATTTCTGTTTAGGCAAAATGATGGTCTAATGAAAAAAGCACAGGCCTAGAAGTCAGGATGTTTACAATCTATTCATGGCTCTGTCACAGACTTGAGTTGAGGCCTTGCACAAATCACTTAACTTCTCTTCTCATCTGTAAAACAGGGATACTAATTCCTAATTCAAAGGGGTTTTGTGAGGCACAGTTCATTAAGTTTGTAAAGTGCTTTGAGGTCTTCAGATAATCCGTGTTGCTATGTATTATAACACAGTGTGTATATGTTAAAATAGGGTTAACCAATCCTTTCATGACCGTATCCATCCTCAGACTGAACCAGTCAGAATAGATAAAATCTCCTGGGCAACACCACACACCTAATCCACACCAGATCCCCTTGTTACAACCCCAAGTTCTGCCTTTTACAGTCTGCCTTGGCCCTTTGGGAGATCAGACACTTTAACGATCTGCCTGTTTGGCTCCAAAATATTCTTAATTGCACATTTGCCTGCACTGTGGGCATTCCCAATTCTCAATTACTTTCAATCAGGAACACAACGTGCATTAAATGGGAAATCCTCATATGGGAAATCTATTAGTGTAGCCAGTCCTGCCATCTTTTAGTATGCCATTGTCTAGTGCAATAAATACCGCCCTCAGAGACATGGCAGAAAGCCACACTCTAAACTGATATTGCACGCAGTATTCAAATAATCTCATAAGGGTACATATCACATTGCTATGTAATTTTGTGCATTTTATGTGCTTTATTTGTTTCATCAAATTGTGCCATATTTAAATACAGTAACACAAAGCCACCTATGTATTTTAAAAGTGGCTCTACACAGAAAAGTGGCAGTGAAAATTCATTTTGGGGTTTATTATGCCCAGGTGATTCCAACTCATATTTGTTCTGTTTTCAAATATATTCTAACCAATATTCTAACAAATATATTGCACCAACTCTGCAAAATTCAGCCTTTTCCTTGAAAGTCAAGCTGGATATTTTACTTCTCAAGAATCACTACCAATAATAAAGACCTGCAAGCCAAATTCATGTCCTCAGTTTGCACCTATGCAACTTCATTGTTATCAGTCTGTACCTCAGTGACCCCACTAAGGTTAGTGGCATTGCACAAATGTTACTGAGAGCATAATTTGGCCAGCAGACTCTCAGTTTTGAGCTTTGTAATATAGTGCTTTAGTGGAGCAGATTGAGGGTAATTGTATTTCAGTCTTAAAATGACTAATTATTGCTCCTGCACTGTACGAACAGGCATGGCTGGAGAAAAATGTATTTCTGTGTTGGATGCACTATAGCACAGACATATAGTGAGAGAGTGTTTCTGCACTCACCAAGCACAACAGCCAAAGCAGCATGCGTGCACCAGGAGCCATGTCTGTTACCCTTCTGAACCCAGCCCCATCCGTACAACCAGCTCCACTCCCTTAATGCGCAGTAATAGTGACCTTGCACATTATAACATTACCATAATAAGCCACCTTCCTGTACTGTTGCCAGACTGCTTTGGTAACGTCATCTTCTCTCCTTCATTGGCTGGTCCAATTCAGATTCTATAGCTATTCTCAAAAGTCACCTATGCTGTGGCTGTGAGATCCCACATCTAGCATCTTGAAACGGGAAAGTAGTTGTCTGTCAGTTGCCAGAGGCTGTTTGAGTTCTTCAGCTGATGGTATTGTGTTGTCATTTTTTCTCCCACTTTACTGAATGCTGCTATCCATAAGGTAATAAGAGTCTCATTGACCTACTTTCTGATTGGTTTGCTAAATTCAAAACAGCTTGGACCCCTAACTTGTGCCAAACAACAGCAAGTAAAGCCTTGTGCTGTTCCTCAGACCCAAAATACTCTGTTGTCATAGTAGGGATTATGATCTGTTATCAATGTTGTGAACATTATGTCCAGCAAAGGAAAGATAATCATTTTGTGGTTTGTGGCTTCCAGGTGATGTAACCAGAGTAACCCTCTGTAGTCCTTTACACACAGAGGCAGAATCTCCAGAGGGCAAGTACATATTGGCATCCTCTGACTGCACTGATTTATGGGAGACGGAAGGACTAGCTGTATTGGTTACAGTGTGTGGTTTGGAGTTTCAGATGTACAGAACAAAATTAGTTGCGAGACCCAAGCTATGCACCAAACTCATCTGGAGGAGGATTGTTGTGTTTTGACTTTCCTACTTTTTTGTTCCTTGACTTTCTTGAAGTGAGAGAAATAGAAGGGTTAAGGAATGTGCTTTCTGCTCCTAGGCTGAAGAATGCAAAACAGCAATGATGGGAATGAGATTTAGTATATTTTACCATGTATGGTACCAGTGAAATCGGACAGATATTTTTTCATTATCAACTAATTATGTGTAAGCTTGAAAGAGTTTTTCCTTTAAAATAGATGCAGATTTCTTCCATTTCAGATTCTGATTTGTAAGATTTTCAAATTGTTCAAACACACAAGTGTAAATAGTTCAGCCCTGACTTCTTCCCCTAAAATTACTTTGACATCATTACATTTTAACTAGGCCTTGGAAAGACTGCAAAGTTAAATTGAACAAGATTACCTATCATTATAAGCAGCTATATTATTTTTCTCGAGACTCAAGATTGAGGAAGCTGTAAACATGTCTGAAATTATCCTCCTACCTGGAAATTAAAGTAGATCTTAGATATGCTCTTGTTCAATCAGAGCTATTGGATTTGAGGCAGAAAGTGATTTTTATGTTACACAGGAGATCAGACTAGATTCTCACAGAATCAGAGAGGTAGCCGTGTTAGTCTGGAATAGCAGAGATAACAAAGAGTCCTGTGGCACCTTAAAGACTAACTAAAGTATTGAAGCATAAGCTTTCGTGGGCTAATACCCACTTCGTCGGATGCAAGCATTGGCTGTCCATCCGTTTGCATTTGGAGAGAAAGATGATATCTGTTTGTACTTGTGCAAGTTTCTTCATGAGGTTGATGGATTTCCACTCCATACGGCTAAATGCAGTGCCTTGCATGATGTCAAGAATCAGAGAGGTAGCTGTGTTAGTCTGGAATAGCAGATGTAACAGTCCTGTGGCACCTTAAAGACTAACTGAAGTATTGAAGCATAAGCTTTTGTGGGCTAATACCCACTTCGTCGGATGCAAGCAGTGGTCCCCACTTGCCTAAAATCTATGACTTTTTTTATACCTACATATAAATACTGCAAGGTAAAAATAAATAGCCTTATTTTATCTTCACAATCTTTGGAAATTAGCTGTGATAATTAGGAATTTTAAGAAAAAATGTGGCGCTCTAGTGAGATAAATTATTTCTTCAGCAGTTTGCCAAGGGCTTTTCTTGCCAAAATAGTAAGGAGACTCAAAGTACAAAGGAGGCTGATTTTAAATTCCTTCAAGGAACTGTCCTGAGGATGGGTAACAATCTGTTTCAGACAAGCAAATAAACTCTAGAGACAGACAGACAGACAGACAGACACACACACACACACACACACACACACACAGAGTTATATAAGCGTCTCTCGATCTAGAACTATCAAATTCTATTGTAAGAGGAAGTGCATCTCTATACTGATGGGTAATATATGATGTCAATTAGGTTCTGAACAGTTTGGCAGTTTTCAGAAGAGGTCAGCAGCATACCACTTTATTAGTCAAACCAGACATTAGAGATATCTAGTAAATTTTTCATCTAGACTATTGGAATATTGGCTAATTGATTATGGTTAAATCAAGTTGATTAAATTTATGTTGGACAAGAAGATATTTTCTCTGCTCTTTCTCCTCACCCTTCAGTTTGCAACTTGGAAATTAAGGTATAGATCATTACAAATTAGAAACACTAATTAATTGTCCACATTATACAGTAAAATTGTAAAATGAAATTGAAAAGTCTACATTCATTTTCTAAAGCACTTAAAGAATTACTAACATATTTAGAAGCTAAGGTGTGCTTAATAAAAGTTCTGGAAATAGATTTTTTTTCATTATCCAAGCAACAGGATCCCTGTTTTATTGAGTACTATACTCATTATAACTTTTATATTGTCCTATAAAAATTTCTGAGCAAATAAATCACTCGGTCTCCAGTAGCTAGCACAAGCAGCTAGGCTGTGAACTGAGGAGTTCCTTTGTGGCCAAAGGAAATGTGTTCTCCACTGCCTCAAGCTGTAGCTTAGCAACAGAGCTGCTCCCTTGAACTAATCTTAGAGCTAGAGTAGCTTCCACTGACCTATGCCTCCCCTAGGCAGGGAGACTGTCCAGTGGATCTGTTGTACACTCACAGTGGTGCTGATAATCTTCATGCAGGAGGTTCCCAGAGCACTGGTCTTTTAAGGTTTTACATGTCCCCTGTGTGAGTTCCCAAGATCTCACTCGTCCTATGCAATTGATTTGTACAGGTTCCACATTAGGCAGGGACCTTTGGAAGAGAGGCAGAATTTACCACATAGTAGAAAAAATTATTGGAAAAAACATTATGAAACTCTAAGAAAAATGCAATTGTATTCCCTAAATTCTTTTGTGAAGGGTAAGAATAGGAGTCTGAATTACAACCCTGTTTACCATGTAAACATCATCTCTTTGGGAATAACTGCATTAGTGAATAACTACTTAAGAATGAAATCTTAGGGTGCAAGAGGAGGGTAATGTGTCATTGAAAATCTTTCTATTTCATGTACTTTCTGCTCCTCTCTTCGGTCATTCTCATAAGTAATTATATGTGCATAAAAATAGAATATTTCCTTAGGGTCTTGCTGTTTATTCCCTCCAGATATCTTAATCTCTCATTGGATGTATATCGGTCACATTCCAAGCAACTAATTTTGGTGTCGCAAATAAATTTATGACTTCAGATGGGGAATGACATCAGGAGAAAGTGAGCTGTAAAAAGAAATCTCATTTTCATATCTATATTAGTGTAATTAAGGGTAAGGAAAGAGAAACAATCAAAATTTAAGTAGATTTTTCAAAATGTTCCATGATGTATAAGCTACTTTTAGAAACTCAGACGAATTTGAATCAAAATGTAGTTTTATTAGAATTTATTATGTTTGTGTTTAGATTAATTGATGGGGTAACATTGTGCTTTTTTAGGCTATGGCTACACTACAGCTTACACTGATGTACATTGTAACACTCGGGTGTGAATTAGCAACTCCCTCAGCAACATAACTTATGCTCTCCGGGGTGGACAGCAGTGTCATCAGGAGTGTGGAAGCCCATAGAAGCACTTACATGCACACTGCAGCAGAGGCCAGGTGGACATCCAGTCAGAAATTTGACTTTAAAGACTCACTGTTATTTTGTAAGACAAGTTTGTCAGTGTGTTTTGCCAAAAGAACAGGACAGATAATGAGTAGGCTGGTTGGACAAGTTTGCTGCCACCTTCCACTGGTTTGATTTAGTTTGTATCCTGTCTCTGATAATGTCCAGTACCCAATGCGTTAGAGGAAGGTTTAAAAAAAACCAATGAACAAAATGTAATAAACGGTTATAGAGTTAAATAGCTCATAGGGGAGATGTCTTCCAAACCCCATTAGAGTTTGGCTTACATTGTGAAGCATAAGGGGTTCTACCCTTTGTGTTTTTAAAAAGACAAAACCACTAACTAGAATAAAAACTGAGGCACTGAAAAGAGAGAGACAAAAAGCCTTCTAACTCACTGCCTCTGCGACTGAAATTAACTGAGTTATAGTGAGTGCTGTGCCTTCTTAGATGCCCTGTGTCCAAACATTAGGATCCATGAGGGAAGGATCCACACAGCCCAATTGGAGGCTATTATATAAAGAGCCCTGAGCATGTATGTTGTGATGTTCCAGTAAGCTTCTTTCACAGATTGGACTCCTTCCTAGTCTGGGCTCAATCCTTTCCGCTAGTACAGTTCTTGTTAGCTCCAGCTCAGGTCGTAACTGGGGAGGATTTCTCATGACTGGAACACCTTTCTTCTATTCCACCCCTTAGATAGCTTTGGCACAAGGCAGGAATCTTTTGTCTCTCTGGGTCCCACCCCTCCTAAATGGAAAAGCACCAGGGTTAAGATAGATTCCAGTTCCAGGTGACATGCTCATATGTCCTGTGAGACTCCAAGCCTTCATTCTTGCTGGTCTTACTCACAGGAAGGCTTGCAAGTAAACAGAGCCATTTACAGCCAGTTGTTCTAGTTGATGGGAGGCATCAAGGTTCCAAACCACTGTTAATGGCCCACACTTTGCCTAATTACAATAGGACTTCAGAGTTATATTTCATATTTCTAGTTTCAGATACAAGACTAATACCTTTATACAAATAGGATGACCTCACGTGATAGATTATAAGATTTGTAATGATTTCTTACAAGAGACTTTTTGCATGAAGCATGTTCCAGTTACATTATATTTTCACTCATTAGCATATTTTCATAAAATCATATAGAATGCAACATCACATATATCAAGTGCGTGTTCAGGAGAGAGATCCATATAGACAGTTTTAGTATTCATGTATTAATACACAGGTACCAGCATTTTTAAAAAAACATCCTAGGTTAATTCTGAAAAAGGAGAGACTAAAGCATTTCCTTGGGGAAAGTGGAGGGTGTACTATGCAAATCCAGAGAATTTTTAGATAATGTAAATATGAATAATTCTCTAAGCCTCAAAATATGGCTAAACCTCTAGAATCTATAGAGGCTACCTTTCTCTCATAGAAAATTTCTCTTCCATCCTTTCAAGTGCCCTCCCCCTTCCGTACAGTTAAACCTTCAAAGAGAAAGACAGTAGCCTGCAAATGGTCCTGTCTCTTCCTCCTTACTGAATGGAAGCAGCAGCAGACTCATTGCCCCTGTGACATATTAAGGGGACATCCCCTGTCTTTTCTCCCTTGAGGGTCCCCAAATTGTGTCTCCTGCAAGTTGGGAGGGTTCACCTGAAGAAATGGAGGAAAATAAACTTTTTCCAAAAGGGCCTTATGCATGTATTTACCTGTGAAAGTGCACTTCAGATCTTCCGCCGGACACTCTGAAAACTTTTCAAAGTGTTTTTGCCAGCTTCGTAGATCGATGATGAAGTGAATGCTGAAAGAAGTTTTCAGATACCCCTCGATCAGCAAAGCCTTTCCACCTAAAAACAGTCACTCTGCCATTTCCCTTCCTGTGTGATAGCTTGTTTTCAAATATTACCAGTATATGCCATTACCCAGAGTTTTCTCAACCTGAAATTATGCTAATGTATGTTTTTATCTCCAGGTAATGTCAGGAAACAAATCGATGAGGTCCACAGTCTGATAAATGATTGGTACAAATGAGTGCTTTCACCCAAAAATCTTTCAACCTCTCATGAACATGTACTATAGCTCAGAGTTTTTTTATATAGTAGCCTCCAATGTGGTTGTGTGGATGCTCCATTGTGGATCCAAATGTCTGGACCCAGGGCATCTAAAGCACACATGTAAAATAGCAATATTCCAGAGCAACCCAGACATAGTTACCCAAAGTCTGAGATGGTGTTGAGTCAACATTGTGTTTATGGTGGCCAGCTTTCCTCCTAGCTGCTAGGGAGTTGGATGTCTGCCTTCTAACTCATAGAAAACCTCTTCAGACTTCTCCAAATTACACACACTGGCTGATCCTTTTATAGGTTTCTCAAAACAACGCTAATAACTCATAACAACTCCTTGCAAGCTAACAGTTTTCCTAAGATCAGCAAGCAGCTCCTAGTCATAACATCAGCAAAACCTCATAATCAGGAACATTCAAATCCAAGGTCAGCTATCCACACTTTTGCCCATTCTCATGATTCTTCCAATTTTATTTTCCATCCTTATCAGCAAAAGTGCAGTTGCAGCTATTTCCTGTGCTTACACAAAGCTCAAGTTATTTCTAACAATGTGTTCTCGCTTCCAGTTAATGGTGGCTGAGTGCACAAAATGGCTGTGGTATTGTCAACTCAATTTATTTTGTAACAATGCCTTACAGATACACAACTGGTTTTTTAATATGCAGCAAAAGGAGAATTGTACATGAAACTCTGTTTTGTCTGGAAAATTAGAACCAGAAGATTTAACAGTTTGTTTCACAGACCTGGGGCTTCTTTATACCTCTTCCACAAGAGTGTGTACCATCTTCCCCACCTCGTCTATTTCAGAGACCCCTCACAGTGGGGCCTTTGTATGCCTCATTTCCCCCTCCACCCTGTAACAAAATAGGAGATAGCAGTATTATATTATGAATATTGTGCATTCCTTTTTGTGTTTATTATGGGTTACTTACTGTGGGGTGAGATTGAAATGAGATGTTGGAGAAATCAAGCAGCAAAGGCAAAATTATGACCTAGATAAGGAGCATCTCAGCAAACACTCAAATGCAATAGGAACGTTACTTACTGTAAAGAGGCTGCCTGCCTGGTGTCAGCAAGATTATACAGTTGATTTCTCCAGGCTGAGACCAGCGATCAGAAGACACTGGTCAGTTAAATATTTGCTCCTGCAGAAAGGGAAGAGAAGAGGAGGAAAGGTTGTCAGCAGATTGAGGCTGACACCCAAGCTGATTGAGACATGGAAAGAGGGTCTGGGGGGATGAAAACTAATTCTCAAACTCAGAAGGGTGGTCTG
This sequence comes from Sternotherus odoratus, assembly GCA_032164245.1. Classification (NCBI taxonomy): domain Eukaryota; kingdom Metazoa; phylum Chordata; order Testudines; family Kinosternidae; genus Sternotherus; species Sternotherus odoratus. The sequence goes on from JAVMKO010000009.1 coordinate 27,042,230, forward strand.
GAATAAGCTGGACCTATCTGAGATATTTAAAGAGAAGTTAAGATCCCTGTAAGACTCTGTTGTTTTAACCCATTTTGCTATGCATGTGATAAACCCTTTGGCAAATAAATGCTATTTTGTTCTGAAAAATCTGGTTTTGTCACTGCAAACTTATTCTGTCATAGTCTCCTGGAGGAAATGAGTGTATGGGTGCCAATACCAGTTTGACCTTTCAGATTAACATGATTGGTAAATATTTTTTACTTTACAAACAACAAAACCTTTTGGTTAGAATTTTTTATTTTAAATTTAAAACCTTTAATCTCTGTTTCTTTTCAGGTTTTGTGAATGATTCAGTTACTAAATGCATTGTGGCTTTACGCTTAACTGTGGTAGTAAAAGTCAGCACCTGCATGCCTGTGGGAAGCCACTCAGATGATTTTCAGTGTTTTGGGAAAGGAAAATGTATCACAAAACCATCCAAGGTAAGGTGAAACATTATCAAAAACCTTATTTAAAGAGTAGAGATTAAATGGGGTAGGACAAATACATAGCTAATATGTTTATACTAGTATTTCTATACTAATTCCACTGTGTGTGTGTGCGTGCGTGCATGCATATCTGTATGTTTCAAAAGCTGGTAAAGGTTAGTGAGTAATAACAGTGTACTTATCTGTCACATCGTTTACAAAACTCAAGATCTCAAAAGCAAAAAAATAATTAATTAAAGGTGTGAAGAATCAAACACTGCCCAGATAACAAAAAACTATTCGTATCAAGTACAAAGTAATGTATATTTCATCACAACACAACTAACTAACTTCCACTATCAAGGAATACTTTTCTTCACTAGTGATCTCAAAATATAAAAACACCCCCTTTTGAATCAAAAGCACTGATTGATATATGTTCTCCAGTGATTTTCATAGTGTTATATTGGCAGTTTCTTAAATATTTAGGTAAAAGCACAATAGAGTGGGTACATAGCTTCCCCCGAGGACTGTAGCCTGGTTTGAGAGTGGAGAGGGTAGGGAAGGCAGAGGCTTCACAGAAGAGAGCTGAGTTACAGTAAGGGGTGAACCCAAATCTTCACGTGAACCCGCAGACTTGTATGATCCAATTTGTGCAGCCCATGCAGCTCTGTTGTTTTTAAGGTTTTATGTAATTGTACACCATTCTCACCATGTATGTTAGTCTGCGTAATGGCTGCTTCAGAAATTACAAAATGTTGCCCCTGATTCATCTAAGCATGATCATATATCAGCTTGAGTAGAAACAAGACAGAGCTATCTGAGTAAGGTTGAAAATCAAAAAAGATGCACTAGAACTGGAAAAACATACAGTGAAGAGTAACAAAAATTATTAGGTTCAAGAATAGCAGCCATGTTAGTCTGTATCCGTAAAGAAAGTGAGGAATACTTGTAGCACCTTAGAGACTAACTAGTTTATTGCAGCATAAGCTTTCATGAGTTATAGCTCACTTCGAAGTGAGCTATAACTCACGAAAGCTTATGCTGCAATAAACTAGTTAGTCTCTAAGGTGCTACAAGTATTCCTTGCTTTCTTTAAAAATTATTAGGGCTATGGAACAGCTTTCAAGTGAGGAGAAATTAAAAAGACTGGGACTGTTGCGTTTGGAAAAGATACACCGAAGAGGGATATGATAGAGGTCTATAAAATCATGACTGTGTGAAGAACATGAATAAGGAAGTGTTATTTGCCCTATCACATAACACAAGAACCAGGGATCATCCAATCAAACAAATAGGCTGCATGTTAAAAAAAAAAAAGTATTTACATAATACACAGTCAACCTGTAGACCTCATTGCCAAGGGATGTTGTGAAGGCCAAAACTATAACTGTACTAAGAAAAGAATTAGATATGTTCATGGAGGATAGGTCCATCACTGGCTGTTAGTCAGTATTGTCAGGGGTGCAATTCCATGCTCTGGATATCCCTAAACCCGACTGCCACATACTGGATGACTGGGGATGGATCATTCGTTAATTGTCCTCTTCTTTTCATTCCCTCTGAGGCATCTGGCATTGGCCACTGTCAGAAGACACAGGATACTGAGCTGGATGGATTATTGGTCTGACCCACTATGGCCATTCTTATGGTTTTATGTTATGTTATGTTCTTCCTTACCGTACCTGATCACTTCACTTCTTTCCCTTTTAAAATACTACATTGAAGGACTATAGTAGAGATCATAGGAATTTCATTGATCATTTTGCGGTCTGATCGTTCCTCTAGACAAAATAACATGCAAAGGAAAGAATTATAAAACCTTCTGCTAAATTCTGTTGTCTGGTTGTCATTTTTACCAGTCTAGTCTGTGTTTCTTTGAATTAGGCCACATATTCTCCATTAGTCTATATGGAAAATGTGTTGTGTGTGTATATATATGCTTTTTAATAAAAAACATTTTAGAGAACAGTAAAAACCTAGATTAACTGTGAATATTTAATATTCACTTGAGAGATAAAAGTAGTGGTGCCTGTTGAACAAATATTAACATCTGTTAGCCTTCTGTGCGCAGAAAAGTTGGCATGTGTGGGGAATTAAATAATAGCTCAGCTGCTACCATTTACTAATTTAAACCCCAAACAAAAGCACATTACACTGATAGAAAATTATAGTTTGGACTGCAATGATGATAATTGAACTGCTAAAATATATATATCCATGATGGTATTAACATGTGGAGGACTGGAACTGCTTCTTTAGATCTGAAAAATAAAGTTTTTAAAATACTTGAGGTAATATTCACACAGTTTCTACAAGACCATTTTATAAATAAATGCTACTTTCCAGGTTAGGGCCTTACTGTACTAGCTGTCTGTCAATGTTGTTAATTCAAATACATATGTTTCCTATTTCATAAACTAGTTTAATTTTTTAATTTATTTCTTTCTGAATTTTAAAATTTTCTTTCAGAACCACAGCTTTTTTAATCACATAGGCTTCTTCCATAATAATACATTAAAAACTTAGGAGGGGACATCATAATGTGAATATGTGCCCATTCTTTATTTGGTAAGAAGAATTATTTAATTTAGTATGGATAATTTATTTGTTTGGATTTTTATATGCATTAATTAACACTCCTAAAGCACAGGTACAAAAATTTTGAAACTTTATACGAGTAGTTCAACCAAAAAGTATGTGAAAGTTAAAGCATATGAACTAGAATGTTCATTTAAAAAGAAGGAAGGCAATATATTTGTCCCTTTTCTCTTTCTCCCTGTTTATTTTCCCATCTTTTCTCTTTTCTCTATCTATTAATATATTATGTTATATTACATAGATCTAAAGATCACACCAGTTCCCAGAGACTGAAATATTGTCTTATGTGGTTCTCAAATTTTTTGTTGGTCCCACAAAATAAGCTAATATCCAACCCCCATTTTCTAGCCAAGGAAGTAATACTTTAAAAATAGGTTATTTAGAGATCATTCCTAAAATGTGTTGTGCCATCAATCCCCATGCAAATCAGCATGTCAGTTATCTAGGGAATTCAGTTTTAGTATACATCTGTTATAGTAAAGAGCACACTGAAAACAGACCAATGAATAGTAATAATTGGAGCATATTTATTAAGGGAATACCTTCCAACAGGAATTGCTTCTAGCGCACTGTAGCTTATGGCTAACTACCAGCAGCAGGTGGAGCTATTGGACCTAAAGGAGTCATAGAGAGATCAGTTTCTGAAAGAGGCAGATACCAAAATATAATAGGCAGAAAGAACTAGGATTAGAATTAGCAATATCCTTCGTAAGTCTTCGCTACAGATCAAATTTGGGCTCACAACTATAACTATTCTTTAATTTCTACAGAAATGTCCTTCAATTCATTGGAACATACTGGGGGGAAAAACAAACCTAACATTTATGATCATCTACATGCAACCAAATTACTTTAAAAATCATTCTAGACTGCGGATAATCTGCCAAGGCATAAGTTATGTTGCTGATTTCCAAATGTAATTAATGAATAGTTTTTTATCTCATTGAGAATAAAAATGTAATTTTATTTATTTCTCCTTACTGATTTTTCAAATAGAAATTTTCTTGCTCTTTAGCCCTAAAATTTAAGACTGGAAAGTTTGATTCAGCCAATATGAACAGTGTAGTTTTAATTAACTTGATTCTGAGAGGTGCATGCTTAGTTGAGAGGGATGTGGTGTTTGCCACTATTTTCCTCATCCAAGGTGAGACTGCCCTGGAATGGCTTGATTTCTTTAGTGATATAGCAAGCAACTGCCAAAATTGTATGCTCAAGGTGACTTGGCCATTGTGTCAATTTCCCACAAGGCTGATCTTTTGTCCTCCTTTTTGCATAGCTGAAACTGTAATTGTATTTATCTTTACAACATGCCCTTTGTGACTTTGTTTGTTTTTATCTATAATTAATTCTGTTTGTGTAGTCTTCCAAGATGCAAAGCATGTTTTTAGAATAATGTATAAAAGGCCTAGTGCCGTGAATAAGCTAAAAGCTCCACTGGCTGCAGTCATTGCTTCCACTGCCAATGGGAATGTTAATGACCATCTTTGTTTGTGTACCTCACCATTTTGATCAAATGTATTTTAATGCAAAAGAAATTTGCTACCACATCTTCTTAACTGGAAAGTAAATTATAATTAACAATTTCCTGTAATATAAGTACAGAGGCATGCTGTAATCTGTAGAGCGTGTAAAAAGGTAAACAAATAAATTTGGTCCAGATCATTACCTAGCTTTTACTCATTCCTTACTCAGAAAAATTCTTGAGTAAGAAATATGTTGCCCCCCTGTTTGGATAGAGTCAAATATTATTTTCACTAGTGGTTGATTGTACAGTGTAGGAGTAAAATCAAAAGGACTTCCAGGTATAGATTGCCTTCCAACTTTTGCTGTACTGATGATGAGAGGAGTGCACTACACAAACTTCTGGTCCAAATTCTATTGAGGGTGTGGATTCTAAGTCAAGATTGCATCCTCTTCAAACAGAATTTCTGCCTGTGTGGGAACACCTCTCCTTCCCCCCCCCCCCAAAATAACATTAGGTAGGCCAACAAAAGCACTTGTCCATCAATATAGCTGTGTCTACACCGGAGGTATATCAGGTGTGTGATATTTCCCTCCCTTCCCCCAGTAACATAGCTATGCCAGTATAAATTTTAAGTTTAGACAAAGGCTTTGATTCATACATGAAAAATGTACTTTATTAGGTATCATCTTTGTACGTCTTGCAACATACATGTATTTTTGCCAGTATGGGCTAAGAGTGAGATTGGAATAATGGCACATAAAACCTTCTAAAGAAGTTCATACTTTTTAACATCCATGTTATGATGAAGGAATCAATAACAGTTTAAATAGCAAACTTTATTAGTTTAACAATTAAAAACACTTGAAGATCTTTGTACATTATTTGTCCTTAACATTAATACATTTTCATAATACGGTTTTACAGAATGTCACTATATTACATTCAAGTTACAAAAATAAATCTGTGATTATATCAGTAGAATAAACCAGAATTTACAAAAAGGGGTTTTTTCAGTGTGTCAATTTTTGTCACATGCAGAACACAATATAACTCCAGATTGTGCCGTGATGTATACTGTGGGAAATTATAACAGACATGTTTTTTTTCTAAAGATTAAAAACCCATAAGAAAACTTATTTGAAACACACGTGAATATTGTAACTTGTTAAATTTAATCAAGAACATACATAAATAGTCTCTGCCCTGAAGAAATTAATCTAAAATATTGTCTGTGCTGAATATTTGCCCTAATTTCAGTCATTGGTGGTCACCCACTAATGTAGCTTCAACAGTGAACCCCTTAGGTAAAGCTTCCCTATAAACCACCATCTGCACCAGTACAGTTTACCCTAGTTTCAGGTTGGGGCAGCTGCACCAGTGCTGATTGGATCCAATAGTAATTTTCCCTGTCTATACTAGGGGTTTGTGCCGATGCAGAGATATTGGTGACTGGGCAGCAATGTCTGAAATTCCCCATGTAGGAAATCGAAGGAAACAATTGAAAAATAACATGCAGTGCCTTTATATATGTAGCAGTAAATAAATATAAATTCACTAATAAATACTTCAAGATTCAGAAGATGATTCTATCAAAACTGTAAAAGCCATCAAAACCAGACACAGGTGACCAAGCTGGTAAAGTTATTTAATTCTGAAACATGCAGATGTTCTGGTGTGTTTTCTCTGAATGGCACTGTAACATGGTCTTCCTGCTGCCCCACTTCCTGGGGGGCCTCCCTGGCCATCCCAATAAGCTCAGAGAGGCTTTAAATGTGCAGCATCCGTGTCTTTATTTAGAATTGTCCCATCACCAGTGTCCAGCTATATACAAGGTTTACCGGCTGAGTTGGCTGCTTCTAGCCACAGTCAGGCCCCAGCCAGCAGAAAAACCTTTCCCTGAACATTCTCCCCATCCTCTCCCCCCCCCCTCCTCGACTTTACAGTCCTCAGGCCAGCAGGTGCAACCAATCGTTAGGCCAGGCATCAGGCTTTCCCCAGCTCCAATACATTTCCCCTGATTGAGGCTGACTGAGCAAGGCTAACTAGGTGCCTTCTGCACCAGCACCCTGCTACAGGCATCAGTATGATACTAGCTCTATTCGGAGGCAATACTAGAACAGCATATTTTCTGGACATTATTCAGTATGTCATTTAGCACTGAAGCAATTATCACTATTCGCATTTAAGTCATCACAAATAGGATTTCATTAAGATAAATGACAGGACCATACCTCTCCTGCTGCTGCTGTTTTAGTCTGTCTGGATGCATTCAGATGCAATAAAACAATGAATGTACTGATGTACCGTATTTTTCGCCCTATAAGACGCACTTTTTCTTCCCCAAAACGGGGGGGGGAAAGTTGGTGCGTCTTATAGGGCGAATATACCTATTCGCCCCATCACAAAAAAAACAAAAAAAAAACCAAAAAAAAAAACAGTGCGTGCGCCCCGGTTCCCCCCCTCCCCGCCGCGGGCGGGCTGCCGGGGGCGCCCCGGTTCCCCCCTCCCCGCCATGGGCGGGCTGCCGGGGGCGCCCCTGGCAGCCCGCCCGCGGCGGGGAGGGGGGAACCGGGGCGCCCCCGGCAGCCCGCCCGCGGCGGGGAGGGGGGGACCGGGGCGCTGCCGGCAGCCCGCCCGCGGCGGGGAGGGGGGGACCGGGGCGCCGCCGGCAGCCCGCCCGCGGCAGGGAGGGGGGAACCGGGGCGCCCCCGGCAGCCCGCCCGCGGCGGGGAGGGGGGAACCGGGGCGCTTTTTGTGTGTGGTGGGGTTTTTTGGGGTTTTTTACTTTAAAAGTCGGGGGCGTCTTATACGCCGGAGCGTCCAATATGACGAAAAATACGGTACGTTCTGATGGCAGTCTTCACAAACAAAACTGTTTCATAATGAAAGCTTAAGTATTTGAGATAGAGGCTTCCATTTATGCTGGTGTAAATCAATTACTTCAGTGGAGTTACTCCAGATTTTCACTAGTCTAAATCAGAGTAATATTTGGTCCATACATTATAGTAATTAGCCAAAAATTTGAACGAATATTAAGCCTTTCTGAGGAAGGAAGAGGCAGGCATTAGTTTAGGACTGGACATCTTTGTTAAGGACAAATATATTATAATTAAGAATGCAGAATTAATTATCTGTCTTAATGTATTTTTTATAATCTTTCTTGCTTGTTGTAAAAATATCAGAAATTCAGCATCTGATATGATGATTATTACTCTTATTTATTTCCAGTAGTATCCACATAGATTGTTTTGGCTGTAGGTACAGTATATCACTAGAAAATAGCAGACAATTTATATTTTGGATTTGCTAATAAGAAATGTTTGATTTCAATTTAATTGCTACCCAAATCTTTATGTATGCTGCTGTTATAGATTTACACATGGTCTTATATTTAACTAAAATACACAGAAGAATTGTATAAAAATTACATTTGGTTCGAATTGTTTAGATACCATTCTGTTTAGGATTAAGACAGTGTATAATTTCTTTTTCCCTTTGTGTTGTTTTGTGTTCAAATTAATGAGCAAGTCACCTATGCAGGAAAAAAATATAACACCATGATTTAGGGGAAATGAAGATGATTTATCTAATAGCAAATAATGACACCTAATCATCTCTGCAGAATAACTTCTGTAAATCCCTAAACTGTTGTTTATCATTAGAAATTTGAGTTTGAAGTATTGCAACACTTTTTGTTGTCAAAATTTCAAAAAAACAAACAAACGCATTTTATTACTATATTTTATGGTAAATTGCTACTACATATCTTCTGACATCATCATCATTATCCTTAGCTTTTTAACTGTTCATTTTGTTAACATTAGTGAGTAAAACACTTTTGAATTTTATTCCTCTTTTATTCCAGGAGCTATATAACATAGTGATCAGTACTCTGTGCATATGAGATAGTAGATCTCCGTGTTTACTTGGAGGGGGCAGGAGGGTGGAAAAACATGATTTTCATTAGTATTTTAATTTTTTCCATTATGCTTTTTCTAAATAAATTACTGCTCACATCTTTCATAACTGTGATCTTTGCTGTATTTTGGTCAGTTTAGATATGTTTTTGAACATCCTGAACTTTGGTGAAGTTCGCGCTGGATTCTGATGCAAACTTCATCACTGACCCCAACCTCTGTAATAACTTGAATCAAAACTCCAGGTGCAAGCATCTCTAGACTGTGTGGAAGATGACACCTGGGCCTTAATTTAAACTCTGTGCCTGAGGCCCTCCTCTTTCTAAGCAACTCCATTCTCAAGGCTGTTATGTCATTGGCTGTAAGCAGAAGTCCTCATTTACTTTATTGTGGTGTTCTGCTTAAAACTGATAACATGATATAAATCACAGTTTGATGCTCCTATTCGGCAGAGAACTGTCTTGTGTTGTAGCTTTATGTACTTTCCTTCTCACAATATAATCAGCCATGCAGGGCTGAACTAAGGCAATCTGGTACCTCCATGGCTCTGCCCTATGCTATGCCCTCCACCCCACTTACTTGCGGTGACAGCAGGATTCAGAGTTAAATTGAATGGGGTATTGCTTAAGGGTGTGTGTAGACCGAGACTAACGTTAGTTAAGTAAATTCATATTTTCATTGCATACATGCAGGGGCTCTGGAACTAATGTTTTAGTGGGGTGCTCAGAGCCATTTAACCACACTGTAAGCCCTGTGTATAATGGAAATCAATTCAAGCCTTGCACAATGGGGTTACAATTCTAATTGGGATGTTTGGGCTCTAATAATATTAATAATACCAAGCTCATAAATAGTGCTTCTCAAAGAACTGTATAAAGGTCAATATCATCATTTTACAGATGAGTAAACTAAAGCATAGAGAGGAACTGACTTGCCCAAGGTCATCTCAATAATCCAGTGGCAGAGCCGGGAATAGAACCCAGTTCCAGGCTCATGCTCTGTCCATTAGGCCACATTGCCTCCCCATAACACAAACACTACCATTATACAAATGTTGGCGCAATTTCAGAAAAGCCCTCTAAGCATAACCTGGAGTTTATCTGGAATTGCAACTTTTCTGAGCTGTTTTATCCCATTTCTGAGAAATAGTTGTACTCCAAAAGAGGGAGAATAGTCCATCTGGATCATTGCATTGTGGATTCAATTTTGTTTTGTGTAGACTGCTCTAGAACAAAAAAATTATAGATTTTGGGGATTCTTAGATTAGCAACACTTCAAACAAAGTTGAAACCCCCACTATAAAACTCCTGTAGTTTGGTAGAAAAGCCACCAAGCTTTTGTGTATTTTTATGAGTTAAATGTGTGAGAATCATATGCAAGTGAGAATTACTGGAGAATTAACTGGCTAAGCCATTCTGGCTGAATTTTTCTTGAGGAAAACACACAATATGGATTTCAGCCCAAAATTGGTAATGTTTTTGACAAAGTTATAATCAACTGAAAATGCAGTTTTATGATGATGAAGTGTCAGGCACCCTTAATAATAGGTGGTTCTACCAGATCTTCCTATCATAACATGTACACATACATAAATGTTAATGAAATATACCTCCAAAATCCATTGAAAGTGAAATTAAAAAAAGGACCTCAGGACATTGACTTCTAATGGTGTAAGTTAGGATGAGCGAATATGGCTTTTATAAAAGTTGGCAACGTATTGGCTTCATATGTAAGATGAGTGGTAAAATACACCAAGGAAAGCAGCCGTCCCAAACCTCCATACTCCGCAAAGCAGTATTAGTTTAGTCAGCAAAGATTGAAATGCTTTGTAATTTAGAAATGATTAATACATTTACCTGTAAAGGTGATGATGCAGAATAGCAAGTCCTTGAGTCTTGATCAGGTCTAACCTCTGACAAAGCAGTTTGCTGAGGGGATTGATATTGGAATGCAGAGCCTTTCCTCTATACCTTGACTTTTCAAGTAAAGCTCAGGTTGGAAGTGAAAACATTTTGACATATGATATATGTTTGATGGCCTGTATAAAACTAAGTTGGTAGTTCATTGAATAGGTCCGGTGAAAGTAAGCCGGTACGCCCCAGTACGGCATACTGGCAAGAGCCGGTGAACCATACCGGGGCAGCCCGGGTTCCCCAGGCAGCAGTGTAAAGGGCCTGGGGCTCCCAGCAGCAGCTGGAGCCCCAGGCCCTTTAAATTTCCACCAGACTCCCACTGCTGGAGCTGTGGGGTAGCGGCTGTGGGACTCCCAGGGGCTATATAAAGGGGCCCCACTGCCTCTACTGCCCCGGACCCTTTAAATAGCTACCAGAACCCTGCCACCACTACCCCAGGGCTCTGGTGGTTAATTAAAGGGGCGTGGCGGTAGAAGCAGGGGGGGCCTTGGACTAGCGGCGCGGCTCCGGGAGCTATTTAAAAGGCCCGGGGCTTCCACTGCCTCTAAGGCTCTGGCCCTTTAAATAGCCGCTGGAGCCCTGCCGCCTCTCCGGTGACTATTTAAAGGGCATGGGGCGGTAGAAGCAGGGGAGCCCTGGGCCCTTTAAATTGCCACCGGAGCCTTGGGGTAGCGGCCACGGGGCTATTTAAAGGGGCAAAGGCTTCTGCTGCGTCTACTGCCCCGGGCCCTTTAAATAACTCCCAGAGCCCTGCTGCTGGAGCCCTGGGGTTGCAGCGGCAGCCAGGGGCTCTGGCAGCGGTTTAAAGGACACATGGCAGTAGCGGTGGCTGAGCCCTGGGCCCTTTAAACTGCTGCTGGAGCCCTCGGCTGTCGCTGCTACCCCGGCGGGGTGGGGAGGGCACTTAGTGGTACAGGGCGGACTGGGGCCAGCTCTAACCCCCAGCCCCGCCCCGTCTGCCCGTGGCCCCACCTCTTCCAGGGGCCAGAGCCAGCCCCAACCCAGCCCTGTACCAGTAAGTCCCTATTTCTACTTTCATCCCTATATAGGTCCTACATAGCAAGAGTCTCATCACAAAAACACTTTCAAAAGTGACTTCAGCACTGGGGTATAACTCTTATTAAAGGTCCTGGATGCCTAAATCACTTTTTAAATGAGATTTAGACTCCAAATTCACTTCAAATGCTTTTGAAAATGTTAAATGTTACCCTTAATCACTGCTGAACCACTGTCAAGGGCAAATTGGCACCTTTGTTGTTTAAAGTCACAGCAGGGAGGACAGTCCCTTTACCCTGAGAAATAGCTTCCTCACGTCTGGAATATGGTCCACTGTGTCTGTGTACTTGTTCTGTGGATAAACAGATGATTTCATTTTCCATGCATGTCAAATTGGACATTTTTCAAAAGCCCTAAATTCACTGAAGAAGATAGAAAAGCAGGCCGTGCACTTCTTGATTACACAGTCCTGCCTCAGTTTCCCCATTTAGTTTCCCACGCATTCATTCTCACACAGACGGGGTAAACACTCATACAGCTGGGAACTTGTTCCCAAACACATACAGATAGCAGAAGCTCAAGGCTATTCTCACAGATAACACCATTACGCACTCTCCTGGAGTTGACTCAGAAGCGTAACTACGCCCCCTAGTGGTTGCCCATCACAATGTCTTCCGGTCCTAACATCCTCCCCACGCTTCTGACGAGACTCCAGGGAACAAGAGGGCAACACAAACAACGGGGAAACTGAGTACCAAGGTGCCCCCTCCCTCCTCTGCACAGACACAAGGAAAGGGAGGGTGAAGGAGACAAGCAACAGAGGCACCTGAGGCCTCCCCTGACCCCTTTCCCTCTACCCAGACACGCAAAGCTAACCACAAAACAACACAAATACTTTAGGCTAACAATAGCTCTCCCCTCCCCCCGTCGCTTGTTAGATGACTGCAACTCCTGCTTCCATCTTGGGAGCAGCCCATCAGACACTGGCCGGACACGGGGGGGGAGAGCCGCCTCCGCGATCACTGTTGCCTCGCTTTGCACCTGTGAAAGGAGGTGAACAAGCACAGATTACAAAGCGGTCTCTGCCTCCCAGTGGGGGAAGGCAGCCGTCTGGTACCCATAGGCCACAGCATCCACCATCTCATCTCTGCTGTACCCGTCCAGGGAGTCAAGGCTTAACTCTACAAACACAAAGACAAACAGAAAACAAGGCGGGCCATCGGCAGCACACCCTGGCGTTGGCCAGCCAGAGGTGTGCGGTCGTGCCCACATCCAGAGAGCCTGGTCCAGACTCAACAATTGGACCGGGTCCTCCTGCACGGTGTCCATCTCGTCTGGCAGCTGATGTACTTGCATTCACACGCCAATTGTCTCCGGGCCCTGCCAGGCTGACTCTTGGCAAGGACCATGCAGGCCAGGGCGAGACTCCGGCCCTGTGCCTCCATGGGACGCTCCTCCGTCTGCATCTTAGCGCTTGCCCACGTGGATTCCAACTGCCGGGGGGTGGAATCCAGTTCACACACATGCCTGTCTGCTGCCAGGGCTTGCCCGAGGCGTGGCGCCTTCAAAAACTCAGTGACAAAGATATCATTAGATTCATCCAGACCTCCATGCTGGCTTTTTTTCCCCTTTAGCTCTGTCTTTAAAATCAGACTGCTTTCCGCTTTTTTTCTCTCCTCATTCCCCCTCCTTCCCCCGTTTAGGAAAGAGGGGGGCTGCTGGGTGGAACACAACTGGACTTACTGGGCAGCCGGCCAGTTCTGGGTTGCCTGCCAACTTCTGGGCCAACTGCCAACTGATAACATCTGGCTATTGGCTAAAAACTTCTCAACTGCTCAACAGCAAATTTTCTTAAAAGTATATTCAACTTAGGTAGCCTCCCCGTTCATCGAGCCTGGGGAGAAACTTCAGATGTTGCCAATCTCGGGTCCCAGGGTCCCATAATGGGCTGCTGTAACCACCCTGTCCTGGGCAACAGAACGGGCTTTTACTCCTGCCTAATTAAAACGGGCTTCGCACCTGCCTTCCAGCGTTTGTGACAACACACTCTACCGCACCTCACCACGGCCTACCATGTGTCTGTGGCCCTCCACACCTGCATGCCCCCCCCGCCCCTCTAGACGGTCCTCCCATGTCTCTGTGGGCCCCCACACCTCCATGGCCCCCCGTGTCTTGACCTTCATTACTAGCTTCTACAGAGTTAAAACTTCCCCCTTTGCTCTAGCTACGTGCTGTTTCTCTCAAGGTTACTTGCTCAGTTAAAAAAAATACTCCTGCTGCCAATTTTCAATTAATCACTGCATCCAGAGATTCCACTCTGTTGTCTCTCTCTCTGTAGGCAGCCCGCGTCGCCTGGGCCTGATCCTTCCCTCTTACCTTCTGCACTTGCAGAAGGCTCCACTTGCCTAGGACCGATCCTGCTTCTACTTTCTAGAGCCTCTGCCTTCTGCAGAGACTCTCATCCTGGGCTCGGAGCCAGGTAGACACAGCCACGCCACTCACCCATAGCACGCCGCTCTGTCCCAGACCACCAGCTGGCTCACAACCGACACTCACATGCGCAGCCAGCCCCCCCATCGCTCCACCGGGGGCCATCCTGGTCTTCGCTGCCGGGCCAGCAGCCGCTGCTTTACTTCCCCTGCCTTCGGCCACATGTGGGAGTCGCCTCTCCGGCCCTGCTCTGCTGCGCCATTTGTTGCAGGGGGGCTGATCTCGTTGCCGGGAGAAACGAGGCTTCACACAGGTGGCTAGTTGGAAAGTGGTGAGTTTATTGGAGGGAGCGGCATTCTGTGCTGGGGGGCTTCCCAGCCAGCACTGCCGCGCTACAAGATGTCTGACACACCCAGGCGAAGCCCAAAGAGGAAGCCCAACAAACAGGGGTGTGTCAGCACAGATATACCCATACTCATTTACATCTCATACATACTCATATCTCATTTGCAAGCAGCAAGCTGATTGGTTACACGCTGTTCAGCACTTGTTGATTACACAGTCCTGCCTCAGTTTCCCCATTTAGTTTCCCACACATTCATTCTCACACAGACGGGGTAAACACTCATACAGCGGGAACTTGTTCCCAAACACATACAGATAGCAGAAGCTCAAGGCTATTCTCACAGATAACACCATTACGCACTCTCCTGGAGTTGACTCAGAAGCATAACTACGCCCCCCTAGTGATTGCCCATCACAATTTCTTCCAGTCACTACAGGTAGTAACATAAATTATGGTTTTGGCCAAATTGCTCTACTTTGTTCAAACTACAGCCGTGTTTGGAGATTTGCCATCACTCACATTGAGTATATTCTGTTCTAGTGTTCTGCAGATTTTGAAGGATGTAAAAGTATGTGCAGACCACTCGCTCAGTAGAGGCTTTTGGCAGTCCCAATAAAATATAAATCATTCCAGTTTTTGGAGATATGCAGTGTTGATCTATGTGCAAATTCAGGTCTGTGTACTAAGTCTTTAAAGGAGATTTAAATGTTACTGATTTCTGTTGAGTACAGAGTTTTGCAATATTTAAAATCCACACATTATTAATATGATTTTTTCTTTGTAGGACACAGCTGTTCATGTATCTAACACAAAGACAACTTAAAAAAAAAACCACAATAAAATACGAGCATGTCTCTATTTCCTTCTCCTTAGTTCACCTGCTAGTAACCTTAATGTTCCATAGAATGTTCTTTCAAAACTATTTTAATAATTTTTATAACCAACAACAGTTATGACTGTCATATGGTGTTATGTCTGTTTTAAAGTATGAATTTCTAAGTCTTTAAAATATAGTGTCATTTGCACTATTTTGTTATGAATTAAGATTTGGAAGATGTGGTAGAAGCCCTAGGAAGAAGAATGCTTTCAGATTTCTGTCTAGGACTTTGGCAGAATTGAAGAGGAGATTTTCCCTAGGGAATCTGTCCCAGGTTTTACACAAAACTGTTGAGGCAGGCCTTTAGGCCCTTTCTTCTGCCCTTTATATATATGCGTACATCTCCTGTTACCTTGATGTTGATTATGTTCAGTAGAGCTTCGTATTACTTACTTTAATAGTGTGTCTTAGCACATTTATTAATAATACTTGCAGTTAACTGGAACACTACAGAAGAAAATTTTACGGTGGCTTATATATTACTGTTCTATATAACTAGCTTGCATAAGAGGGTTCTGATCCCAGCTTCAGGTCCCAGCGTTGTGATCTCATTACTCCATTGAAATTCCCACTAACATTGTTACGAGTTTTGCCCAAATTAGGAGAGTAGGGTCAGTATTTTAAGGGGTAATTTTACAGAGATGTATTTTTTACAATGATGTATTCCTGGCTGATGTATTTTAAACCTTGCTCAATGAAGTTAACTCAGAAATAAGCTTGGAAGTCTCATAGTAATGGACACAATGTGTTTGTTTATAGGAAATATTTTTCTGTGACTGTGAAGATCAATATATGGGTGCTTTCTGTGAAGAATTTAATGCCTGTCAAAGCAGGCCTTGCCAGAACAATGGAACCTGTACTGATGTAATAGAAAAACATGATGGGAAAAATTTCACTTGCACTTGCCCTACTGGTATGTTTTACACAGTGCTTTGAATAATATATTTCTGTTTTAATATTCTGTGCATATCTTTATCTTTAGAGAGAGGAAGAGAAAAAAGGGGGAACATAGGGGCTAGTTCTACAAAGACCACTAGATGTAGGTCTTACTATTGCGAGCATTCAATGAGACTACTCACAGTTGTAAGAATTACATACAACAGGAAGAGTTTGCTCAGACTTTGCTTCCTAAAACTGTCATGTTATTTGTTTTTTGGTACACTCTTGAAATTGTTTTCTTTTGAGGATCTAACTTTAAGTGGTAGACATTTTTCTTCTCAGACTAGTCAAATAGAAGATATTTCTATACAAACTGTGCAGCTGATGGATTGTTCACACAATTCATTTAAAATAAAATTTTGCAAAAATGTTATAAAATGCAAAACATTTTGTAACTGAGTTATTCATGGTTTGGTTAATGATCAAAATGTATGTGGTTTAAGTTGCTTTGAAATTGCTTTATGAGCATTTTTTTAACACTTGATCAAATGAATATTGTCACCTTAATTAGAATTAAAATTAAGCTAAATCTGATGGTCATAGTTGAATGCCAGAGGGTAACTTCATGTAATTACTGTTCTGTGCTGGTGGAAAATCCTTTTTACAGAATTGGCATGATTGAAAATGTAGTGCTTCCATGTCTGATGTTTCAAAGGCACTAAATTCATTGCATAGTTCTTAGACAAACTACTTCAATAGGCATTTTCCAAAATTATTTTTATTAGTTTTAAATAAAAAGCAGACTGGAAGAAAATTAACAGCAACATTCGGTAGTTTATTTTCACTTCTTATCAACATTTTACCTCACATTTTTAACTCTAGTATGGGAAATAAGAATGATCTATTATTGGCTGTTATATCAAATTATTTTTAGAGCACCTAATACTGAGAAGATTGAAAGTGGAATTGTCTGAAAAAGGAAGAGATAATAGAAGGGAAGGAGAGATTAGTATTAGAAGTGGTTAAAAGTGGCTAGTTTTATAAAATGTAGGCTAAATTTTGAAGTCGGTGTTATGGTGTAGAAGTATCTAAGTGTAGAATTTAGGATCATCCATTGGAATTTTTGATACTGTGGAACATTCTGTAAATCCTCTAATCATGGAATTCCATTTGTTTATGGAAGTTCCACACACACAGTGCTTGCAGAATCAAGCCCCAGAACTGTGCATAATATAGAAGTTAATGGTTACTTCTGAAGATAGTTGAAATTTTATGATGAAAATCAGATGGAGTAATCAATAAATTGAACCAGGAGTAATAGTTGATTCAAAGTGCCATTACAGCCAGCAATGTTGGCCATAGAAGAATTGTCTCAGTGTAAGGGGATCTATCAGTCATGTAATGCAGGTAAAGCAGCACCTACATCACTCTCCAGCCTGTAGTCTGTTCTGTTCATTCCCTC
This sequence comes from Sternotherus odoratus, assembly GCA_032164245.1. NCBI lineage: Eukaryota > Metazoa > Chordata > Testudines > Kinosternidae > Sternotherus > Sternotherus odoratus. The sequence continues at coordinate 27,059,565 of JAVMKO010000009.1, forward strand.
TGAGGCACCTGGCATTGGCCAAAGTTGGAGAGAGAATACTGGGATAGATGGACCTTTGACTGTTCTTATGTAATCACAGTAGGGAAAATGAGCTGGGTATCTGTATGCCCCACTAATTCCAGGCTCTTGTACTGTCAATGTGGATTGTTGGCAGCCAGCTCAAGCTAGAGCAACCTTCTGACTGCTAACAAAGTCCTGTGGCACCTTAAAGACTGCTCTAACTTATGCTAGGGTACCAACCCAGAAATTGCGGTATACAAAGATGTCTTAAGTTAGCTATCTTGCATCCCCCCACCCATCATCTACTTGGCCACTGATTTCAAATATTTAATAATGAGCTCCTTTAAATCTGCTGCCTTTTATGCCTCTGGAATTCTAATCTCTTTCTCTCTCTGCTTAGTTTAACTTTTTTGTATGTTCAGCCCCAAACTAATTTGCAGGTGGGCTTCGTTTAATGACCTGGATTTATACTTAAACCATGCTGGAAATGAGATTTGACCTCCCTGTGCAAATATATTCTCCATTATATTTCATAAATATACAGACGGATCCAGCTGTCTCTTTTTACGAATAAGCTATGTAAATATAGTTAAGTAATGCTTTAAATTCTATTAACGGCAAAGGACACTTAAGAAGAGAATGATTAGACTGGAACTGAACTAGAAATTGAGTGACTTGAAAAATCCCTACAGTTAAGATCATAGTGGATGCAATGTATTCAGAATTCACTGACCATAAAATTGTCCGTAACTTGGAGAAGACACTTGAAAATGTATTTTTATATACTGTATAGGCATAAGCATATAAATACCTATTTAAATTCCTATTTAAAATTTAATATTAAACAAAATTACCTTCATGTGATCTTATTTTGTTAATGGCAATTAGTAGTAATTAAACAAAAAATAACTATTTATAAGGCAAAAACAAAGATCCAAATTCTGCTTCATGGATCCTACATTTTAGCTATGTGCAAACCTTGAGGCAAGTCCTCCAGTGAAACTACTTGTTTGAGTAGTGGTTAAATAAAAAAAAATAAAAATAAATAAATGGAGATATACCAATCTCCTAGAACTGGAAAGACCTTGAAGGTCATCGAGTGAAGGTTTGTGCCTTCATCCTCCAGAAAGGTTCGGAGATTTGCTGTGGCTGTACTTGTAGATGTAGACAAAATTTCATATATTTACCTGTTAGGCAAAAAGATTCTTTTCCCCAAGAATCAGGCAGGCAGAGACAATACTGAAGGGGGTTTATTTACGGTACCGGGAAGACTGATAAACAGTTTTGAAAGTATGTCGCCATAGTGGCCAGTTATATATATGTTTATATATAAATTTATTTGCATGTATTTGTACGTACAGAGATGGACATTGTTACAAGTTAAGAGAGAACCCTGAACAAAGATAAAAATAACCTTTATATGTATGTAATGTTCTTATTTTAATTTCATTAAACATTTATGATTACCTTGCAGGGGAAGGAGGTGGGATGGGAGGGCAGGGATGAGTGCTTACAGGTATTCAGTGGGCTGTGAAGTGGGGGGGTTGTTTTGTTTTAAAAGCTGAGTTATTAGGTGGGTATTGAGCTTACATGATTATGAAGTGTTTACAGTGTTAGTGCCGTTTGAGCTAATGAAGCATTTTTGCTCAATTTACAGTTTTTGTTTTAGCTGTTAGCTAAATCTTAACTTTTGCTGTATCTGGGCTTGTAGAAGTATATAAAAATTCATGTATTTACACAAAACTTGCCTGAAATTGGCCCTGATCATATCATCCACTCACCCATTCAAATTTCCCTTTGAAATATAATCCTCTAATTTTAATCTAAATGTTTTTGACTGATATATTGAATAGTGACTCTCACAAGACAGTTTCTATATGAGATTTCTATTATATCCTGGGTTTAGTTGGGTTATGTTTCAGTAATCTCACAAATTGTGTGTTTCATACTACTTGTGATATTTCTGATCCCAAACAAAATTAGGATGTTTAGAAACTGATAATTTTTTTATGAAGTTAGCCAAATATCATAAATTCTTTCTCTGGCTGATCACCACTCTTCCCTGCCTCCCTAAAATAAATAAATTAAAACAGAGAGAGTAAAGTCAGTGGGAATGTTGCCATTGATTTAGTTAGAACCGAGGCTGGGTCCATAAATATGACAATTCAGTCTTACTTAATTTTTCGTACCCTGCCTTGTTGCTGTTATCCTTTCATGTTTTCAAAGATTTTTCATTTCACTCTGCTTCTTATCTTGGACTTAAATTCTTAGGCTCACACATTCTCTTTGGGGAAAATTCAGCTATGGGGTAAGTAAGTTCAATTCCATTGAAGCCAGTGGAATACAACTCATTTGTGTCATTGAAGAATTTAGCCCTATTTCATCAGACATTTGTTAAAATGTGTTTGGTTTGGCTTTTTTGGTGGGGTTTTTTTCCTTGTGAATTTCTGCCTTTGTTTTCTGAAACCTACTGTTTTTGTAGTAATTGGAATGACTGTCACTCCTTGCTTCATCTTAGTGTTCACTAAATTTTCTATTAGAACATATGTCAGTATATCAAAGAAATGAAAAGTAGAAACTGGTGGTCTTCATGTTATTTCTTTTAGAAAAGATTCCAACAGATTCCCTTCACTACATATTTGAAGCTAGTAGAGGAAATGGAAAATAAAAATAGAATATACTTTAAACTCCTCATTTTTTAAAGCTTTCAGGACCCACAGTTTCTGTGAAGTACCAAAGTTGCCATAACCTTCCTGCAAGAAAATTGTACAGAGATTTGTAACAGCACAAAATGTACAGGAGCAAAGATTCTTAAAACGTATCTGACTGACAAGCTGCTTTTTTGTAGTATGACTCATTTAGGAAACTGTTAATTTACAGCACTCAGTATTGGCTATTAAAGACCAAAAGAGTATTTTCTTTCAGTAGAAGAATATATGCAATGTATTTGTTAATTAGACGGAATATATTTGTTTTCATAAAGCTGACAATAAAATGTCATCCTTATGATGTGATTTGTTCCAGGTTACTATGACAGTCACAGCAAATCCAGCTGATTATTTTAGCAAGTTGCAGAGCCATGCAATTACATGTCCCTCATTTGACTAAAGTTTTTACAGTCACACGGTGAATTCCAAAGTAATTTTTATTTTCACAAACTTACACTTCTGAAGACGGGCATAATTGAAACTGAAGTAAGCATATTCAGTATTGCACTATGCTTCAAAAAATAATCCTATGAACGTGAGAGAGAACTTGAAATACTAGAATATGTATATCAAAAGCAGATTACTAGGCCAACAGTGTTCTGCGGTTCTTTGTGCCTGTTATTTTTTTGTAAATGTTATGTTCATTAAGTGCTCATCATCATTGCCAGTTGCGAATACTGAAATCCACTGTTCATCCACAGTACGAGCATGATAACAAACAGTTGACAGCGCAAGCTTCCTCTCGCTGCTCTGCTTTGTAACCCAGCCCTGACGTAGAAGAATCATCTATGGGAGATTCCTTAGTTTCTTTGTTGAACCTAGATGTCAGTTGTGGTGTTAATGCAGATATAAGAGAGTTATTCTGGATTCTTGTTGGAGAACAGAGGAAAATAATTTGTCTCATGATACCATGTGACAATTCAAATAAAACACAGAGAAGAGGAAAATCTTAGAAATCTTATCTGGTGTAGAATTCTAGCAGGTATACACCTTTGGGGCCAAATTCAGTGCTGACTTACACCTATTCAAGCCTGTTGATGTAATTTTAAGTGTAAGTCTTCCCAGTAGGCTTTTAAATGTTAAACATTTTATATAAAAAATGATCCAATCAGTAACAAAGGAATATATTTTCTGCATGAGGAAAACAGTCAAAGCAGGTCCAGTGCCTTTTGCCCTTATTAGAATTCCTGACGCTGGTTTCAAAATTACACAGCATGGTATTAGTACCTATGCCTAGAAACATAATTATACAGAGAGATGACAGAGAACTGCCCGGATCTGGGGGATTCAGGTGCCTTGACTATGTTCAAGAATTAAATTTCTGATTGATTATATATATTTTTAAAATCTTGAAATGTTTGATAGGAAAAATAGAAAATAAAGTGTGTTGTGTTTGATAAGACTGTACTACTTAATGCTAATGTAACTCTCAGATTAGAGGGCGGCCCAAATCATGAAGCTCGTATCTGGAAACAGATTCAGATCTGAACTTCTCCAAAGTTCATTGATATTCACATTTAGCGCTCTAGGTAGCCCCAGAAAACCAAGTTCTAATCAAGATCTGGATTTGAAATTATCTAGAGTTTTAACATATAATGGTTTGGTTTTTTCCCCAGTAGAATAGAGAAATGCCTTTGTAGAAGGTGAAATACACATTTGGTTCTATATCCACATTCCTAGAGTTCAAGGAACTTTACCTATGCTGTTCTGGTTTAGACCCATTGGGTACCTCAATTATTTAAATATATTTTGTAATATTTTTATGTATTTATTCTCATATAACAATAATTAATCCTGAGCACTTTTCAACTGTCGATCTCATATCACTTTATAGATATGGGCAAGCATTTTACAAATGGAGAAACTGAAACACAAGACTGCTTAAGTGACTTTCCCAGTGTCAATACACCAAGTCAGTGGTGGTAGAGGGATTAGAATTCAGTCTCCTGATTCACACTTATGCTCTAGACATTAGACTACACTTCCTTCCCCTAGCCTACGGTAAATTGAAGACCACATATTGCCCCACCTAGATCAATACACACAATTCCGTTTGACATAACTGGGAATTGTACTTTGACAAAGATATTATATGGTGATAAACATTGGTGTTTTTTAACCTATTAATTTTAATATTTCACTGGGATCATACTTGGTAACAGCCAGGTCTGTAACATGCAGTACTTTTCTCCTTACACACAAATCCCTAGATAATTATTAGAACAAAATAAATCTTTTTAAACATAAAATGAGAAACGTGGTACTTGTGATAGGAGTTGTGTTTGACGTATTTCATTATTTAGATTATTTCAATGATTGTTCATTATTCTGAACCTCCTATAATATCATCAATCATATGGGAAAAAGCAAGCTAACAATCATTTGGCATTATGGGTATATCTACACCATGGGGTAATATGCATTAATGTGTTCTGCATTAATTGGTCGATGGAGACCCTGCTGTTGCATTCTAAAAGTTCCCTAATGCGTGTTCATGTAATACTGTTTCAAACAACATTAGATTAAAGCTCATTAGGGAACTTTAGTGCGTACCAGCAGGGTCTACACAGACCAGTTAATGTGCAATACTTTAGCACATGTTTTAGAAATCACACCCTTATAATGTGCATTGCCTCACTGTGTAGACGCGCCCCACACTGTACTTGCAATCTGTCACTTGAGAACTTTGAGGAGCTTGTTTTTGGCAAAATTTACAACTGTGGTAATCATGTTCCCACATCCCTCACTTCAAATAAACAATCCTCTCTGAGGCTCAGAGATAGGAACAAATGACAGTCATTCAGCATATGCACAAATAATTCAGAATGACTAGTCTTGTTTAAAGTCTCCCTAAGGGTTTTTTGTTTTCAGATTCAAAATAAAATTGAAATTCATTTGAAGTTCTTTATGGTTGCAAAACTCCATATACAGTAATGCAGTCAGAATATTGCTGTTAGTAAAATACAAATTGATAGTATCACTATATTTGAATTTAGATTTATGTTGCTGGAACCAAGTTCAGGTTCTTAATTGAATGTTTTAATGAAAATTTGAATATTGAGAGATTGTCATGAGTACTGCTTCTCATCTCCGGGTCATATTATTCAAGGAAACTAACTTATTGCTATTTAAATGGTATAATGGCAAATTTGGTAATAAAACTTTAATTTCTCTTTACTTTCTAAAATATTTGAATTATAATATAGGTTACACTGGAGAACTATGTCAGTCAGAAATTGATCACTGCAGCCAAAAACCATGCAGAAATGGAGGTACCTGCTTTTCCAATGTCAGTGGATTCAATTGTCAATGTTCAGAAGGTAAATAGAAACAACTTCTCATTTTAAATTATACCTCTCATCTGCATTAACAAAGTTGGTGTTATAGGGGATATATTTTGATTATGTAACTTTTCAGTTAAATGAACATATATTGGAAGCTCTACCTGACAAGACATCAACTTAAGTGGATTATTTTTAATGATGTCCAAACCACATTTACGTTTCAGTATATCTGCTGAAAAAAATTATTCTCTATGTTCTTTTAATCTCTCCTATCTGGAAATCAGGCTAGAGCTCTTGTGAGAAAAGGACAAAAGTATCTTATAAAATATACAGTTGTTCCTGATTTTTGTCTTGTTCAGAAAAAGCAAAAGAGAAGTCACCCTCTCATGTTATTTTGATATATCTTTTCAGTTCCTAGATAAAATAGAAGGTTTATAGGAGTACACTTTTTGAATTAACTGAACATTTTCAAACCCTTGAAAAGATTTGATCCATTCTGTTTTTATTTGAACTGGTTTATCTCTCACTTATATAAAAACCTTGAAATCATTTTCATCGGTAAACACTGTAAATGTTAACTCTATGCAATGAGGGCATTGTGACGTTGAAAACATATCCTTTTTTTAATAAGATCATGCTATCTACAATGGCTGGTTGCATAAATAAACAGTAGTGAAAGTTTCCAGTTACAAAGTTTTCTATTAGTCATCAGTACCAAACAATAGGTAAGGTTGTTGTCCAGAGCTAATTATATTTCCTCTCCCAATTCACCTACAGTTGTTTTTTATTCTTCCAATTTCAATACTATCTTTTATACAGTTGGGTTTACTTTTAGATAGAAGTCTTGGTGATAATTGATTCTTTTGAAGAAATATGAACCTGCTTAACAATGAAGGGTATTTGTAATTGCTTCAGACCGGCTTTTCTGTTTCTCTAGAGTCAGTTCTGCTAATGAGTGACCTACTTAATGGCTGTGTTGAATTAACATTATGTCAGCAGTCTAAACCTTGCATTTTAGAAGAATTTTGAATTTTTTGTTGTTGTATAAATAGTATCAGAATTCAATGAAACAATCATAAGATGTTGGGACTTAGCCAAATGTAGCTTGACTTCCTAATTAAATTTGTTCAAGTATCTCATATAATTAGCTAAAAGAAAATCTTATCAGTAATAACAGTAATTATGAAAAATACCTATTGGTTAGATAATTTGTGCCAGTTTTGAAGGTGACATTCGTTTGTGTGTATAATATAACCAAATACATGCCAACACTGACCAATTAGCAGTCCTGGGTCAGTTCCTTAGCACAGATTGTGTGATACTCCCCAAAGCTCTTAAAAGTTTTTCCTCTCTGGGCAGCAGTAGTTAGAAGGGATCAGAGCCACTATCCACCTATTTCCTGGGGGGCTATCACTCTGTCTCAGCCCCTTGCTAGAGGCATCGTCACCCTGACATCGCCTGCTTGAGGAAAAGCCATTTGGGCTGGGCCAACAGTGAGATTTAGTTCTCCTGGAGGTGACACAGGCCAATAGGGAGAGAGCAGGCCAGTTAAAAAGGCTTGTCTGCTTCTTCTGAGTGGTCTGCTGGGTGAAACCAGGACAGAGGAGGAGCTCTTGTGTGCTAACTCAGCACTCCAAGGCCAGTTTGGGTTCTGGGGTTAAAAGTGCTGCAGTAAAGCATCTGCCTTTTACATTTGTTTGTTTAAAAGCACAGATAACCAGATGATTTAACCATTTAAAGATGGTATTCTGAGTTTACGGCATACCACCCTACTTGGGATTAGCTGTCACACCGTATAAACTAAAGCAGGGAGTGCCTGCAAAGCCACACCCCAACACAAGGAGGTGGAACAGTGGTGTAGGGAACCACTTACACCACACATGTTTTCTGCTGACCCCCCTTGAGCTTAACTGTTGCCCTTGCAATGTCCCAAAAATACCTGCAGGAACCTGTGAGTCTCCATCTGAACTTATTCCTTTCTATCTCAGTGAGTTGTTTGGATATCTTTGTGCTGTGTCCACCTGATTCTACAGTCAGGTCTGCTTCTTTCATCTTAATTATTATTTCTGCAGCTCTTTCTCTTCCACTAGACCAGGAACATCATTGACAACCATTTTCCAGCTGCCAAAGATCTTGAAACAACTTTCATACCACAGCCTGCTTTTTATTTTGAGTACTAAGTTCTTTGATGTAGCTTTTAGCGCTTTGCCATTTTTGCTCTGTGCTTCACTGTTTGTCTTCTTGGCACTAGGATGAAATTTTCTGTGGAATTTTTTTGCTTTGGTACCTCACCTCCTTGCTTTGCGTCTCTGAAGCCTTTGCTCCTATTCAGCCCCAGTCTTTCTGTTTTGTAGCAGCTTCAAGGAGTGTTTGTGCTGTATGGACATCATTAATGGATGTTCACATTTTCTGGATCACTTCTGTGTGGGGATTTCAAGTCTAATTTCATATATCACCCAGAGTACTCAAGTGTTTCAGAGAATCACTCTGCTCCCTTCTGAAGGGACGTCTGCCCACAAACAAACCCCCATAACTCTGGCAAGAGGCCGGCTAGGGTGCTTTGAAGGAGAGTTACTTGAAGCATGAATCTGAGTTGCCTTTGGGCATGGGGTACCTCTGCTGTTGTTGGCACTACTTGAGTTGGTGCAGACCCACATTTTTCTCCAAGTCCAACAGTGTAGCTTTACCACCAAGGCAGGGGACTGAGTGGTGCACCTAGTTCATGATACCCTGGGCATCTCAGCGCTGAAGTCTCTGGTACTGAGCATCACCTCATTTGGCAAGATATTAGAAAGGACCCAGGCAGCTATACCTCACCATACACACAGACACAGAGGGACTTTGTCAAGTCCTTCCTAGTCATCCTCCAGGTTGTCTTGAAGGGTGTAATGATCTAAGACCCAATGTGAAAGATGATTAGAGCTCTAAATGCAATTAAAGTCCTTTTTGTACCAAGATTGACACCTACAAACCAGGAAGTTAGTTCAGAGAGCACATGAACATAAGTCTTGTCCCCAGCAAACCTGGCATCTTGGGTGCCAAAGAGCTTGGCACAAATGGTGTTAAAGCCTGTTAAAGCTTCCCCATTAGCTCATCTCTTTTCTAGCCTGTTTGTGGATTTAAGATGAGTAAATGATAGGAAATATTGCAGAGTTTTATGCTTTGGAGCCTTTAGGAAAGGACACTTTCTGTTAAAGGCCCCAATTTTTGGATGAGTGACTTGTGTATCGTCTTCTTCAAAAGTAATTTGTATGGTTCATCAGAGACTATATGATATGCTCAGATATACAGATAAAACTTTTAGAGCAAGTGATTTGTGCACTGGGATTTGGGTTGCCCCAGACTTGCATCCATTTGAGAAATATTTTTATCTTTCTCACTCAGACACAATTTGCGAACTTTTATAGATTTTTAGGGAGCAGGGAGACTGAGGAGGAGACTTTTTTGTAAATAAGCCAAAGAATACTTGCTTGGAAGTTGCAGATTTGCTATTTTTATAGTGCCCTGACATGTTTCATTTAAAAAAAATATGATCAGCCTGAAACATAGGCTTGGGCTGTTGCTCGGCTACCTTTCTCCCACTGTGCCTAATTGTAGTTGCATGTTGAGAGAAGGCCTTTCTTTCTGAAGCACTAATTCAGCACAGTGGGGGAAGGCAGGCCAGCGGTTAGTATACATTTAAAAACTAAAGGACTGGAGAATCGGGAGGTATTATGTGGTAGAAAATGAACAGAACAAGAGAGATGGAAAATGTAACCACATTACAAAAAGAAAAACGACGATCATGGAATGGATGGCAGAAGAAGAGATGGAAGGAAATAAGAAGAAATCATTTCAACATGGTCCATTTGTGTTCTACAAATGAGAACTGTGTTTTAGAAATCAGGCATGTGAAAAGTATGAAAGCTGAGCTTCTTGGGCAGTGGAACATGAATGGATTGAGTAGAGGTAGTTCTTTATATTCATTAGATAATCTTTAATAGTTTTAAAGAGTCCTTAAAGAATTGTTAATAAGCTAGAGAATCAGGCTCGAAGAGTCCACAATTTTCTGCTTAACATTATATTTCAGCTCTGACATATATATACAAAAAAATTTGGGAAATAATCTTCTGTGTGCAGTTGTTGAGGCAACTTGTTTTCAGGACACAATTGGATTTTACATTCAGGGAAGCAGATAGAAGAAACTTTTGCACTTGTGTAAGAAGGACTGGATTAGATGGCCCGAGAAATCCCCTCCAGCACTAATAGATACATGTTCAGTGACTGGGAGAGGAGCATTTATTTTTCTCTTTCAGTGTGTTCTGTTTGAGTGAAATGTCACTTTGATCATCATATTTCAAGCTTCATGGTAGGATTTGAATTCAAAATTATCATGACAAACTAGAGAAATGGTTTGAATTAAATAGGATGAAATTCAATAAGTACAAATGCAAAGTCCTTCTCTTAGGAAGGAATAATCAATTCTCAAATACAAAATGGGGAGAAACTGGCTAGGAAAGAGTACATCAGAAAAGGATCAAGGGTTATAGTAGATCACAAACTAAATGTGAGTCAACAATGTGATACTGTTGCAAAAACGGAAAACATTATTCTAGGATGTATTAGCTGGAACATTTTAAGCAAGACACGAGAAGTAATTCTTCCACTCTATTCAGCACTGAGAAGTCCCGGGGTGAAAGTAACTTAAAGAATTTACCGGTACTCTGGAGTCCTGAGCGGGGGGCGGGGGTGTCAACTGGAAGAGGCATGGCCTCTACCAGAAGAGGCAGAGCCTTCCTGGGGTAGCAGCGGCAGCCGGGGGCTCTGTCAGCGATTTAAAGGGCCAGGGCGGTAGCAGTGGGCTGTTACTGCCCCAGGCCTTTTAAATCATCCCCAGAGCCCTGCTGCCGGAGCCCTGGGATAGTGGCACAGGGGCTCTGGCAGCGATTTAAAGGGCAGTAGCAGCGGTCCTTTAAATTGCCGCCAGAGCCCCGTCGCCATTACCCCAGGGCTCTGGCAGAGGGGCTCTGATGGCAATTTAAAGGGCCTGGGGCTCCAGCCACTGCTGGGAGCCCTGGGCCCTTTAAATTGCTGCCTGGGGATGCTGGTCCCTAGTACGGTGCACCGGCTTTTGCTGGTACATCATACCGGGGCATACCAGCTTACTTGCATCTCCAAGAAGGCCTCAACTGGAGTATTGTGTCCAGTTTTGAGCACCACACTTTGGGAAAGGTGGTCAAATTGGAGAAAGACCAGAGGAGAGCATCAAAAATGATGAAAGGTCTAGTAAATGTGACTTACGAGGAAAGATTGGAAAAACTGGGTTAGTTTAGTCTGGAGAAGGGAAGACAGGGTGGGGGGTATGGTAAGTTTTCAGGTATGTCCGAGTTTCAAGTTTCAAGGTATGTTTCAAGATTGTTAAAGAGGAGGGTGACAAATTGTTCTCCTTAACCACTGAAGACAGAACAAGAAGTATAGGGCTTCAATTGTAGAAAGATACATTTAGGTTAGACATTAAAAAAAACTTCCTTACTGTTAGGATGGTGAAGTCCTGTAACAAATTTCCTAGGGAGGCTGTGGAATCTCTGTCATCATAAGTTTTTAAGAGCAGGTTAGATCAGTTTTTATCAACCGGGGTCAGAGGTTTCAGGGAATCTGTCAAGCAGGGCCAGTGTTAGACTCGCTGGGGAAGACTCTGCTCCAGGGCAAAAAACCGAAGCTCTGCAATATGGGGCTAACGCCCAAGGCCCTGAGCCCTGCCACCTGGGGATGAAGCCAAAACCTGAGCAACTTCGTTTTGTGGGGCCAAGCACAATTGCCCTGCTTGCTACCCCCGAATACTGGCCCATGCTTTTAAATGCAAAATACAGTTGCTTCCCAGGTGGGCCAGGAACTGTTTATAGCATGCTGGTGGAGCCTCAGAAATAAAAAGGTTGAGAACTCCAGGGCTAGATAATACTTAGTTCTGCCTCAGTGCAGGGGACTAGACATAGATCACTGATCGAGGTCCCTCCCATTCTTACATTTCTATGAAATGTAAGCATATCGTTGATGTGAAGTTAGTAGTACAATGAGAGAAATTAAAGCTTAATGTCTAACAAAGGTGTAAAGTTGAGATTGGGATGAGTTGATTTGCCAGCCACTAAAATGCACACTAGCTCTTTGAATTGTAACTGATTAGCAGAGTTACTGACTAGAGAACTTTGTCAATAGACTAGGAACAGTCCAGACAAGATGGGAATACCCAGGCAAGATGGGTTTTCTCTAATACATCTAGCAAAGTTGATTGTAACTTCTACACACTTGCACAATACAGTAAAACCTCCATTTAACGGACTAATTCGGGCGAGGGGGTGTCCGTTAAATCAAAAAGTCCGTTATTTAATTTAAAAAAAAAACGAGCTGTCTGAGCAGCAGCCCGCCTGTTGCTGGGACCCGGGTGGCAGCCGGGAACCGTCAGCCAGCCCGCCCGCTTGCAGGACTCGGGCGGGAGCCGGCAGCCCGCCCGCAGGAGGGAGCCAGGCGGGAACCGGCAGCCAGCCCGCCCGCAGGCGGGACCCGGCAGCCAGCCAGCCCGCCCACAGGCGGGAGCCGGCAGCCAGCCCGCCCGCTTGCTGGTCTTGGGCAGGAGCCGGGAGCCGGCAGCCCGCCTGCTGGCGGGACTCGGGCGGGAGACGGCAGCCAGCCCGCGAGAAATGGATTTCAGATGCATCAGACTTGCTCAGAAATTTTGTCCGTTGCATAAAAAGCCCGTTAAATCGAGGTCCGTTAAATCGAGGGTTTACTGTAGTCAAAGACAACAGAAATAGAGAGGTGATATTCCTTAGATATTGTTGTAGGCCTCCAGCACAGCAAGAAAAAGTAGACCAGGAAATGTTTCCAGAGATGAGAGCTCTGAAAGAAACCCAGAATTCTGATCATGCGAGGATTTTAATTACAGTACTTGGCTACTGAGTGGATAACAGCCATGCAAAAACTAAGAAGGGTAAATGCATTCAGAGGTACTGCAAGATTTTGTGAACAACTAACTTGGCTGGAGATTATGTTAGAGGTAGTCCTAGGAAATGTGCCAAATGTGATAAATGAAGTTAGTGAACATTGAGGACCAGAGATTACAAAATCTTTTGATTTGAAATATGTAGAGAAGCACTAAAAGTAGTAAGATAAATGTTTTTCATTTTTCTTGTACATGTGGAAATATAAAATGCTCTAGGAAATCTTCCTTAGAATTTTATTTAAGAAGAGATGCTTATCATAGGGAAATGAGAAATAATTTGGAAGTAGTAGTAAGACTTTAATTGACATTCATCCTAACCAAGGCTAAACACATAAAAGGGCAACAGAGACCAAACTGGTTAAAGCATTAAATAGATAGTCTAAGCAATAAAAAGGTATCTTTTAAAATTAAGAACAATGTGGAAGGATGCAAGGTAAAATGATATTACATTAGCAAAAAAAGTAATGAAGACTAAGTTACAGTAACACTTGAAATTAACAATAAACTATTATTCAAATATATTCACAGCCTCTTTTATACAGTTAAGAAGAATAGTGTGTTCTGTTAACACCTAATACTTTGGGAAAGGTAATCAAATGTACACAACAGGTGTATTTCCCATGTTCATAGTATCAACGTGATAGATGGAGATACAGTAAAACCTCGATTTAACGGACCTCGATTTAACGGACTTGGGATGCAACGGACAAAATTTGTAAGAAAGTCTGATGCATCCAAAATCCGTTTGTTGAGGGCTCCGCTGGGGTTTCAGCTGGGGGGCGGGCGGTAGCAGGCAGGCTGGCTGGAGTGTCCCGGGAGCTGGGACCATGCGGGCTGGCTGCCGGCTCCCCGTTGCCTCCCCGATCCAGGCAGCGGGCGGGCTGCCTGCCGGCTCCCCGCTGCCAGCCCGCCCGGGTCCCGGCTGCTGGGACCCGGGAGCCGTCAGCCAGCCCACCTGTGTCCCGGCTGCTGGGACCCGGGCGGGAGCCGTCAGCCAGCCCGGCTGTGTCCCGGCTGCTGGGACCCGGGCGGGAGCTGTCAACCCGCCCGGCTGCTGGGACCCCACTGCCGCCCGGCTGCTAAAACCCGGGCGGCAGCTAGCAGCCCGCCCGGGTCCCCGGCTGCTGGGACCCGGGCGGGAGCTGTCAGCCCGCCCGGCTGCTGGGACTCGGCTGCTGCCCGACTTAAATAACGGACTTTCGGCTTTAACGGACACCCCCTCGCCCGAATTAGTCCTTTATATCGCGGTTTTACTGTACACTGAATGTAAGTTACCGTACTGTAACACATACATCACCATTTATAACTTGGGGATGAATTTGGCTCCAAGATCTTCATGGGAATTATATCTGCGTACACAATGTCTGATTTTTCTCACTTTCTCTAAATTAAACCAACCAGTGTACCTTTATAATTGTTTGAGATGAATGACACTTGATGCAAGATTTTGCAAATATCGCTGAAATCCTGCCACATCAAAGCAGTTACACTCCTTATGCACTGAGTTGCAATAATGTCACAAACATGTCAGCTGTCAGAATTAACGTTTTTGTGCATGTATATGTGTTTCTGTAACTCTTCCACAAAGTCAATTAGAAGTACTAAAATGTGTAACTGTCAATTACTGCAAGCTGGGTTTTTTTTTAATAGCATAAGTGTAAAGAAGTTTTACTTACGAAAATCATCTCTTTCCAATTAGGATTTTTAGGATCTTCTTGTGAAGAGAAAGTAGACCCATGTGCTTCATCTCCCTGCCAGAACAATGGGACCTGTTACGCAGATAGACTTGCCTACTCCTGCAGTTGTAGTTTTGGATTCACAGGACCTACCTGTTCTCAGCTGATTGACTTCTGTGCTCTGAACCCTTGTCCACATGGCATTTGTCGCAGTGTTGGAACCAGTTATAAATGCCTCTGTATCCCTGGTTTGTACCAATCAGTTCCATGTTTTATAAATATTTTAATATTTCTTACGCAGCCTCGGATACATAGTTTAAAATTACTTCCTTTTTTCTTTTCAGTATGTAATACACATTGAGCAGATGTTCTATCTGTTTAGAATAATGATAGGAATCTACACATTCCATTTGGATAATCAGAAATTGCAGGGTAAGCACTCAAAATACACACTGAGTTCCATATGGGTTGGTTTATATTTACAGCTGTATTCTAGAACTGAAGTTTGCAGCGTGAGGATTTTTAAGGTGAGGCATCAAATGTCAATGAAATGAAAAATGAAGGAAAGGGATTGGAAGGCTTGAAATTGACTATTGGGGAAAGGTTGGAACACAAAGAAATAAATGTAAACCACTCACAGATGTTTAGTTATCTCTAAGCGCCCAATCCTACAGCCTTTATTCACCCTCACTGATTTCAGTGGGACTGTTCTGTGAGCAAAGATAGCTGGATCCAAGTGGTAACACTGCATGTGATTATATAGGCAAGAATTAAATGGTTTCTGGATTGCATAGGAAATTAGATTTTTTCCCCACCTCTGTTATTTTTTCTCCCTTTCTGTTATTTTTTCCTCCTCATAATGATAGCCAGTAATCTGTAAGTAGTGCGTAAGCTACCCCAGCAACCAGTGGAGGTTATTGCCCCCCTCTGCAGTTTCTGTAGTCACAAATTTATCATAAGAAGAAATTGCTGACAACATATTCCAATAATGAAACTACATAAACGGAACTGATATGGTGAAGATTTGTCCAGACAAAGATGCAGAAAAGGAAGAAATATCCTCTTTCTCATTGCTATCAACCAGCCTTGCAGAATAGCAAGCAGCAATCCAGGTTTCATGTTTGAAAATGCATAGGGAATAAACAATTAAGGCAATATCAAGAGAGAACATTTTTGTAGTTTTTTTAAGTGAATCTATCCTGAGAAAGTACAGTTTGCAAAACTGTACACTTGAAGACCGCATCTGCAGAAGAAAAATCATCCACCTAATAATAGGCAAAATAGTGTTCTGTTGACCACTTAGGATCATATGTTGAAATGTATGTGCAGAGCTATTTCCTTTTGATTCCTGTAGAAGAATCTTGTTAACAGACATATACACTTGTTTCATTCTTGGTTTATTTATCTAAAGATGAACATATTTCAGTGCAGATGTATTCAGCTTTGCTGGGCTAGAAATCAGTGAAAAGAGCCAGCATGACATCTTGGTAGTGCAGTCTGACGTTTGCATTATGACATCACCTCACCATGCCAACATCATAGATTGATGTAATGCTATGATGCACAAATAGCAACATTATAATATCCACAGCTCCAGTTAGCACAATGTCTGTTCTCTCATCATCATCTCCTGACTTCTAGGAAAAGGGGAGTTTTTCCTCTTTTACCTTTTTTTTTCCTCCTCCCTTCCTGATTTCTTGGCCAGATATGGAGGGATCCCATAAGTTGATCCTGTAATGGTCAGTGCAAAGCATGATGATAAGCTCGTGGTGTGGGAGCTGGAACTGAGATTTACCAATAAATCTTCAACTGTTTAGCCCTACTTGTGGTATTTTGTCATATTGCCTGAAATATGCTAGTGCTCCTGGGAGCAAAGCAAATGAAAGTGAGCTCAGATCCTTAGATTCCAGGAGACCACATTCAGTTCTTGATCCCTAGTTTGAGTGGTACCATTTTAAATATTTTCATGCCCTTCCTCTGGTCAGTGTAAATCATGAAAAGAGCTTTCAGCTTTTCTATCCTGAAGTCTATTGTTATACCACCTTATTGCTCTGCAAATGATGAGAGTTGGAATGATGCAATTTGGGACAAAAGAAAGGTAAAGACAATATTTTGGTTTAATTGGATGACTGATTATTGATGTTGTGAGGAAGAAAGATCATACTTTGCCTGCTGCTTCCAGTTTCAGGTAATGGTGTGGTGAAATTTGGATAAATGTCCATTTTTCCTGAGAAGAGTGAATTGTTGTCTGAGATCCCCAGTCTGCAATATTGGCATCTTGTAAGGCTGGTAAAAGTTGTTGATTGAGGAATCAAGAAACTTCCCAGTTTATGAATTCGTTTCGGACAATCACCATTGTATGGATGATACAATTAACTGCCATTCTTTTGGGGCACTGCGAAGAATTTTGAGTAGTTTATGGTGAAAAGTGTGACTGAACAATTGCTTCTAGATACAATACTGCAGCACTGTTATATGAATATTATTAGAATATGTGGAAATAATCTTCACAGATTAGCAGCAGGAATATGGATTTGAACCATCACATAAAGACTTTGGATATCGTAACAGATGACATAGTTGTTCACAAATCAATAGAAGCCCGTTTAAATCCTGTACTGGAAATTTTGCACTGTTATAGTGAAATTACCCAATTCCATTCAAAGAGAGAAAAATGGGGATATGAAATGGAAGATGAGGCTATGCCACACTAGTGCTACACCCAGGTTCACTTGCTGTCCGATAGACTTAAGTGTCCAGCGGACACCAGTTGTTTTCGGTACTGGTGAGTGACATTATCTGAGACAAAATCTTTGCTATTTCCTAGCATCTGGTATGAATTTCATATTTCAGGAGGTGAAGATAAGTCTCTCAATTTCAATTTTCCAGTCATAAAGTAATTACATCCTTCAAAGTTTATTGTTAGTTTGCATAATAGAGGAATCCCGTGAGAATAGGTTAAATTGGGTACCTAGCTGAAGAGTAACAAGCCTAATCGTATTTAAATACAGCTAATATAGTTTAATTTATAAAGAAGGTGAAAACTAAATCTTGCTTCAGGTCACTAATTATTTCCACATCTGACAAAAATATCTTTTTTTGATTGCAGATAGGAGAACTTGCCAGGAGTTATTTTTCTAACTTCATTTGATAAAACTAGGAAATTGATGAGATTTTAATATTAATCCCTTCAGTCCTTATTCTTTTTCCCCACCAGGAATAAATGGGAGTGGGAATCAACTATGTGGATATGAAGGAGACACCAGAAAATCCAGTGAGGGAGGGAGCAAGAGTAGCAGGAGTGACTGGACAGGTTGGCAGCGGTATCTCATAAATTGACTTGCCTGGCTGGTACTCTGTTAGTAGCTTAGTTCACCGGGCTAACACAAAAAATGCAGCTTTTCCAGCCAGTGCATGCTACCAGCCAGTGGGACAGAGTGAAGCAGCATTCTTGCAGGGGAAGGAGTGTTGCAGAACTGGCCAAAAAGGAGAGTGGTTCTTTATGATCAAAGCATTTCAGTGCTTCAATAAACCTTTTGATCTTCCAGTAGTTCCTGATGCATCACTAATGTGGCATGTCGGGACTAAAGCTGTAGATATTAAAATGTCAGTAGTATGTATGCTCTGGAAGGTTATCTTTCAGCTACTTTTAGGGTCACAAACTGCAATGCTAAGTGCCACATTCTACCTTTGCATGATCCATTGGCAAACATGCCAAATCAACCCAAACCCCTTCACTCTAGGGGCTTTGAATGCTCTGTGGAGAAATAAATGAAAAAATCACTACTTTTGAGACTAGCTATGTTAATCTATTTGTGAGCTTTTTGTTTCTCGTTCCACAGCTCTTTTATGTTGTTGACACCTATTTTTATTTGAACAGTACTCATGTGGGTAAAGGTTTGCCAAACTGGACCCAAGGAAGTAGTAGTCCAGGCCCAGAAATTAAGTACAAGTCTTTCAGATGGAAGTCAGTAGCTCAGATGTTTTTTGTTGCTCCATATGTGACATTTTATGCAAAGTGTTTAAGGAGCTGCTGCCAAACTTACAACCAAAACA
Source organism: Sternotherus odoratus (assembly GCA_032164245.1). Taxonomy (NCBI): domain Eukaryota; kingdom Metazoa; phylum Chordata; order Testudines; family Kinosternidae; genus Sternotherus; species Sternotherus odoratus. Next base: position 27,078,265 of record JAVMKO010000009.1, read on the forward strand.
ATTTGTATATGTCCATAAACTTCAGGTTTAAAAACTTGAGTGGATTTGGTGTTGATGAAAGGGATAAGATTGACAGCCCTAGCAAATTTATTCCCCTGCTTATCTACAGGGCAGCAGCAGGGCAGACTTCCAAGAGGCCCTGCCTTGCCAGCATGCTTCAGTCTTGATCTCAGGAGACTTACTCTAAAGATAGTAAGACTAGTTCAGCCTCCAACAGTCCTTGGCCTCTCTGAGTCTGCCATTCTAAGAAAAGCATGATAGTGAGCATCTTAGGTGGGAGCGGGAACTGAGACTTTCCAGACTCCTCTCATATAATGGCCACCAACCAGCCATTAGATGGAAACACCTGGTAATCCCCTACAGAAGTGGCTGTGTGCAGACTGGTGACACACAGGCAAAAGGCTCAGTAGCTCACTAACATTTCCCTGAGGCATGCTGTCTGCCAGTAAGCAGTGGTTAGTGTAGAATGAACCAGGAGTGATCTCTTACACTGTCCCAGTCAAATGCCATGTATTTAAGCCAGGGAGAGGAGATCAAACCTATGGTCTCCAGGCTCACAGCCCAGCATGCCTTCCCCAGGATAGAATATTTCATATAGGAATATTCCTCTCATAGATACACTTGGATACATATAATGGGTCTCTCATACTGTGACTTTTCAGGGATTACCCAGACCAGTAAAGGGTTCTGTAACTCCCATTTTGTAACTTGGTGTGCCTTATCGCTAGACCGCTATGGCTCAGAGCTCTGACACCAGTAGCCAGCCTGCAAGCTTCAATGTCTCAGCTCTGGCATCTGTTACCCTAGTTACCCTTGCAGAGCAACCTTAGCAACCCATTTCAGTCCTCAGTCGTCGTCGTCCCCCCCCCCCCATATCCTTCTCCCCAAGTTCTTAAACTACCAGACACTTGGACGTTTCCCTTCTGATCTGTCACTCCCAAAAGGAGCGAAACCTGTTGCCAGTAATCAGGTCACTTTGGCGTGCACACACTACACAGTTTGTACAACAGAGACCTGCTTGGGGTAAAATAAACAAAAAGATTGTTTAATAGAAAAATCTGAGATTCAAAGGTGAAATAGTAAGGGAGAGCAAACAGACCAGTTATGCAGAAAATAAACATGAAGATGCCATTTCAGGCTTTGCACTTCTATGGTAGCTAAATTGCCTTTTCCATCACAAGTGGCCTGTTGCCTCTGAACAGTTTCCCAGCAGGCCCTCTGTCCTAGAGGGGAACCAGTGTTAGTTTCTCAATTTATTGAAATCCTTACCCTCAAACCCTCTTCCCTTTTAACAGGGTTTGCATTTTCCCCCTTTCTCTCTGATGACGATAATTCATGGTTACATGGAGTGGGGAAAACTCTCTCCTTAGTTTTCCAAGACTGGGGTTTTCTTTTCTTTTCAGCTTCAGTGTTTTTTTGAATAGTCCATCATTGTCTTTCCCTGGGTTGTGCAATGGTAGAGGCCTGGAGTTGGTTTCCTGTATACAGCTTACCTGGAAGGTGCTTTCCCCCACTGATATGAGGTAGGGTTGTCAACAGTCCCTTATTTTTTAATTTCTGCACAACAACATTGGGAGTTGCTGAGTGCTGCAAAAAGCAGCAAGAAATACCCTTGGTGAATGTAGGTGAGTACTTATTATTAATCCTAATAATGATAATATCTGCAGGAGGGGTAGGGCAGGCGTGCTAAGAAAACATCCCTTATTTTTAAAATACAATGTTGGAAACCCTGCTATGAGATGATGCTGTAGTTGCACCATAGTTGCAGTTACAATATTCTACTCATATACGCATGCATACATTCATAGCCATAACCTGTCCCAGTCAGTTCCTTAGGTTATGTAGCTTATCTGAAACTTGATCTCGATTTCAGAACTTCAGAGTCCATTAGTTCCACTTCATTATTTTTTACATTTGATCTCAAGAACAATTCTGGTTTTGAGGTTCTTAGGCGGGGTTATCACATCTTAATTACAGAGGCAAAACAACCCAGAGTTTTGCTCTCATCTGCAATCTCTATGCTGTCCTTCCTTTATGTCCTCTCTTTTCACCACCAGGCATGTGCTGTCAGCTGGGTTTTCATCCCTGTTACTTCTGCCTCAGAAATTACACATGAAAGGAATTTTAAACTCTTCATTTAGCCCAAGGACTGTGAAATGTCTTTGCCCTGTAGGCAGCTTGGTTTCCATGTTTTCTGGCCAATGTGCAGCGTGGAAGAGGGACAAATGATAGCTATGACACTTGGGTGGCTGCACAATCTGCAGAGCACTCTCAATCCAGCATTTAATATTGATGGGGTTTTCAGTGCTGGCTGTCATTATTATTGCAAGACTGGGACAGATAGGGATATCTTACGTTAGCTAATGCAGAGGTTTTCAAATTATGGGGCGCTCCTCCTAGGGCATGGAGGTACGATTGGGAAGGGGTGGGGGAGGCAGCTAGTGACAATGCCAGGCAGATCAGGCTTCAGCCCACCACAGTGAGGCTCAGGGAGGGAGCACCACCTGCACCCCCGACTCACTTCTTTTTGTTTGGGTTGGGAGGGGCACAAACAATCATTGTAATTCAAAGGGAGTGAGGGGCTCAGCTCAAAAAATTTGAAAAGCACTGATCTAATGGCCTGTTGTAGTCGAATTTTTATGATGAGATAGGATTTTTTTAAAATACATTAGATTAAGACCTAACATTTGTAAATTAACTTTTAAAAGAAGCTTGATGCTTTGTAGAAAATGTTTCTAATCTCAGAGATAAAATAAATGATACATACTTACCCTCAATTTCTAAGTTATATATAGAACTTCAGTATATGTCCCCGATGGGAGTTCCATATAGCTTCAACGACTTTCCTCCATGGATCGAGTTGCAAGATTGGTGACTGTATTTCAGGAAGCACTTATGTTGTTACATCAGGCTTAATAGACAAGCACTAAACTGCATGCATGGTCATTGAAAATGTGATAAATCAGAAAGTTGAGCATCAGAACCAGTCTCCAAATGACTTACACAAAGCATTTTTAATCTGAGTTATCAGAAAATCTTTCCTGCCATTATTGGCAATGAAAATGTATTGGTTTTGACTTTTTGTACACCCTTAGTTTTGCTGGGAACAGGACTGAAGTGGACAAAACTAAGGCTGCAAATTCAACCCTGACCAAAAACAATTATCATCCAGCTTAAATAGCCCTTGAAATGCCTGTGAATATAAGAATTTTCTGATTAAATGAAGTATTTCCTTCTCTCTCCCCAGCTAAAACCACACACACACACACACACACACACACACACACACAAACACACAACTTGTGTTATATGCTCTTTATCAAAAGGGGATGAAAATGCAATAATCACAGTACAAGATAAAGAAGCTAATTTATTAGTATGTCCTCCCCAGTCTGGCTCTCATAGCCATTCTGTGAATGATTGTCTACAAAGGCAGCTCACCTAGGAAAGGAGCTGTCTGCAGGCCATGCTAGAAAATATATGGGTCAGAAATGCCCCAGCCGCAGCAAGACAGTCTGACTGGACTCCTTTCTGTTTATGAATTATATAAGGGTCAATGATCCCCGCCTCTTCTAGGCACTATGGCTGGACTCCTCTCCATTTATGGATCAGGTTAGGGTAGGTGGGGTTCGAGCCCCCAGGGAAGTCTGTGTGAGAGAGCCTAGGAGGTTTGTGAAGGAGAGATGATCTATGTGAGAGAGACCTTGATGGGCATGTGAGACTCAATGAATGAAAATGTATGGGAAGGGCTGTGAGTGACTTTGCAAGGAAGAGGGTGTTTGAGAAGGAGAAAGGAGGATTTGGGCATTCTAGGGAAAGAAAGGATATAGGTGTCTGTCTTTGTGAAGGGGGATGGCAGAGGAAGGGGGACAGCCAGTAGGAAAAAGAAGGTGTAAGGATTTGGGTAAAGCCAGTTAGAAAATATTGAATTTCAATTTTAAAAAAAATGAAAATGAGTGACAGATTTTTCTGGAATATTTTCTGCATTTTTCAACCATCTCCTGGAGAGTGAGGGGAAAGGAGCATGGAAAAGAGGACACATCTAACCAGAAGTAGGGGGCACATGCACGTCATTATGCCCTGCCTGCCCACATAAGATGTGGCTGTTGAATGCATGTTCAAATTCTGCCTTCACCTGGGAAAAATAGAGCTATAAGTTCAGTTGCTTGTTTGCCTGTAAAACATAAACTATATAACTGAAGGCGTTTTTCAGCTGAAGTGTCACTGAAAAACATTGCACTGATGACCCAGCAGTTGGAGTTGCTGGATAATGCAGATATTAGTCATTGTGTTTGACTGGTCACACATAGAATAAGCTGTGCACTGTACAAGCGCAAAGATAAAATCAGGCTTTTTATTGACTCTGACACAAAATCAGCGGAATTTTAATAAATAGGCCACAGACAGATGAAGTTATCAACAAAAGTTTCCTCTTGGGTCAATGTATTAATTTCATCTGCCTGTAAAGATAAAAGTGATTTATATAGATTGCAGAGGATACATGTATAAGCATCCTTAATGCATTCAGAGTGTATTAAAGAACAACACAAAACATGACGATTTGCTAAGAATTGTATGATGCTTCCTAGTTCCATGGGAGGAAAATGAAAATATCACCTTTCCCTAATGGCCTAATCCTATTGTAGAATTTTGCCATTCTTTGCAATGCAACTCGAATCAGGCTTTTGGTAACAATGTGAACACACTGTATGCCTTCCTTCCCTGTAAGGATTCAAATAGAGTGTATAGGCACAATCCACCCTCTAGTGGGCAAAAAAGGCATCTTTTCTCGTAGACTTTAAAGTCAGAAAGGTCCATCCATCTATGATCATCTTGTCTGTTCTCCTGAGCCTCACACACCTGATCATGTAATAGGCCCATAACATCTGGCTGAGTTACATAAATCTTGAGTAAAGTACTTCAAGTTGCGAGCAATCCACCATTTGCTGTAGTTCAAACCAGCAAGTGACTGTCATATTTTAGTGAATACTGATTTTTTAGAAGTCAATTGTCTAACCTTGCAATTCAGAATATTTCCTCCAAGAAAAAGTAATTATAAACACTTGAAAATATGTATGCTTAATATGTCTAAGTACATGTATGGTTAGCACAAGTATGTCCCATGTACCATTTTTAAATACCCGCCGTTTCTGTGATATATGTATTGGCTAAAGATTGTATCTAAAAATACAATGGCTCACAAGTTAGCTGACATGGTTGAGAATAATATACTCAGTGGAAATAGTTAATTCTTCAGTCTTAAAGGGCTGAAATGTACGGAAAACAGGAGTCTCAAAAAATTTGTAATAAGGTAGCAGTTTGATTGCCAAAACAATTTACTTGGGAGATTAGTGCATGCACAGGAGAGCCCTTGAAAGCATTGCACTCAGTCTCTGGCAACCGCAAGATGCAAAGGTGGAAAAGGAAGCTTGCTCTGTATTATCTCAATATACTTTATTTTTTTTTAAATTATCCTTGACTTGGCAAGATCTTAGACCAGCAGATTTACTCTCAATTGAGACCAATTAATTAAGATCAGAATCTTGCACCTTTTGCACTTATTTCTTTGTGGGAAGAAATAAACTCTCCTGCAATGCAGTACCGGTTGCACAACAAAATTAAGACTCTGATAAAATGTAAACTACAGTGGAGAGCCCACACATTCTGAACTGAATTTCATACAGCACACTGATATTTGAGACCTTTTTTTTTTGCAGTTATTTATTTGTTGTTTTCATAAATATATATAATGAGCAAGTAATTCAAGACTTTTTAAAAGTATACACTCACTGCTTTAACACCCAGCAGTGGTGCTGAAACCCTTTTAATAGTGGGAGTGCTGTAAGCCAACACCGTACCCCTGTCCGCCCTCCCACTGCAGCTGGGGCTGGGAGCAGTGCCATGTCTCTGGGAGGAGGGGACCCAGACGGGTAGGGAGGCAAAGGCTGGGGGTGGGCACGGAGCTAGTAGCAGTGCCCCGGCCATGGGACCATCAGCTGGGGCCCCTGAAGTCGGGCCAAGTGTGGGTCCTCAGGGCCAGTGGGCGGGGAGTGGGCCTAGAGCCCCAAAAGGAGAACCCGAGCTCCAGCCCCAGGCACCCAGCCAGTGGCCAGGACCCAAGTTCCAGGCACAGGGCCGAAGAGCGGAGGCATGGGTGCTGAGCCCCAGGATCGGAGCCCCAGGCACAGGGCCAGAAGCTGGAGAGCCTTGGGCTAGGGAGTGCAGGCCTGGGTGCAGGGCCAGCGTCCCTGCATACAACCAAAGGGTGCTTCAGCACCCTCTGCACTTGTAGCTCCTGTGTCTGACACCCAGTACTGTATTATCATCTACAAAACAGTTTTCATAGTGTTGTATCCCAGTTACACATAAGAGCTCAGTGGAAAAGATGCTGTGATACCTCAGAGAGAGAATACATTTGACATTAGAGTGGTTGTAGAGAAAAGATGTGTTTATAATATGTAGTATTAAGTACTGTGGCATATGGCTTTTCCATGCAACTCTACATACCTTTTATGAAACAATTACTTTAATTACAAAACATGTAATTGCATGTTTTATGTAAAAATTGGTCTTCATCAGAATGAAATTTCAAGAGCATTTGAAATTTGATCAGGTCTGAGTGAATGAGCCCCATTTCCACTCAGCAGTGGTGAAATTTCACCAGCTATTTTTGTTTCCAAATCTGAACAAACACTTCAAAATTAAAATGAAATGCCAAAATTTCTAACTGCCAAGGTTTTTGAATTTGCTCTGAAAACAATCTCCACAGCCAGCTAAACAGCAGGATAGATAGACCAAAGCTCCAGAGAAGTTTCTAAAATAATTTTGTTTATATTGTTACAGGACAGGAACTTTTTGTGCTGGTGTCTTGTACAGTGTTGAGAATATTCAGTGCTTAATAAATACTAATAAAACCTTATGATCGTGGATGTATATAATAAGAATATACTGTACTGCAATATTTGAGAACATGGGCTAAGAAAGTAGCATTATCATAGACTCAAAGCCCATTCTGCACACTTTATTGAGGGAAAAACCTCAGTCAAAGAATGGAGACTTGGATGCTCAGGACTATTCGTTAAATTTTGGTGGTGTTGAGAATATCACAACTGTTATGGCTCCTGTGTGATCCACTTTACCCTCTTGCAGGGCTGGCGACAGAAATTTGGGGGCCCCCTACTTTGATAGTTTGGGGGCCCCCCCAGCCCAGCCGACAGCGGCTGGGCCTCCCCCCAGCCCAGCCCAGCCGGCGCTCCCCCCCCCCCCCCCGGGGCAGCGAGAGCTGCGTGAGCCGCCCTTTCTCCCCCCCCCCCCCGACAGCGCTGCTGCCGCCGGCCGGGCTCCCAGCTCCTGCTGGGCCAGGCTCGCTTGTCCGGGGGAGAGCCGCGCCGCCTCCCCGCCCCTTCCCCGCTCTCCAGGTCCGGCGACAACGGGTACAGCTGTGTACCGGGGCCCCCCTAAAGTCAGGGGCCCCGGTACAGCTGTACCCGTAGTACCCCCCTGTCGCCGGCCCTGCCCTCTTGCACAAGAGAGCAGGAGGGCATAAAGCTGCCCATCCCCTGCGGAGGCTATTTTCATACCCAGGGGCGGGGGGCCAAGAGCAGCATTTTCAAGGCCTCTATTTCCTTTGCCGTGCAGGTGAATGAGCAAGGGCAGGGACTGGGCGGAGCTAAAGCTCTACCAACGTAATGCATTGGCCAGTACAGATGAGGAAGTAGTCAGCACTAAGTACTGTATCATGATGGAGCAGATTACGTCCTCCCTGGAGCAAGGTCACAAGATGGTCTGCTTTCCTGGGGAAGCACAACTATGCATTGCTCCTTATCAGGGCTTGTTGCAGAACGATGGTTGAGCCCTCAGCATTTATTTTATCCATCATTTCATAGAACATAGCAAGAGGTTTAATGCATGTGGTAAGAAAATACCAAAGTCTGTTCATTCTGCAACTTGACTTAATTTCCAAAAGGAATTGTAAATGTTATGAAAGAGAGACACAGTTACAGAAAATGGCCTCTCTATCTCTTTCAAAGAACTCAAAAAGTCTTCAGTATAATCTCTTGTACAAAATAAAAATCACCATCATTCACTCTCCATATTTTACCCCAAAGATGATAAAGCAAGATAATTACGTAGTATTAAAAGGAAAACAACTTGAGTTGAGTTCAGTAAATTAGCTGTTGCTTTTTTCATTGTAGAGAATATCTCTTCAATTCAGTAAAAGGTCAAACACACCTGGAGTATTTAAATTCTTCTGACCTAAAGCTTGATTAGTAGGGAGAGGACAAATGTAAATTTTCATCTTATCGCTGCATTTAAATAATTGTTTTTGCTTATTACACATAAATAACAATGGGAGAATGACTATATCAGTTCTATCTTGCATATGTCTTCATTGGCTATAAAATTAAATATGATTACTGAATTGGGAGAAAAGTAGAAATATGTTTAATAAAATATACTGCAGATGGAGGGCTCTGCATTTTAAATACAGACTGTAGTACATAACTGGAAGAGACAAAAGGGGAAACTTTTCTTTAATGAATAAATACCATGGGTCAAAAAAGAAGAAATGTAAATAAAGTTAAAATAATTTAAAGTGTTTCTTTGTATTGAATAGAATTGTGTGTAAAGTATTGCACACTCTTGTAGCTCTATACAAGTAATATAGGATACAGAAGTACACTGGTTCTCAACCAGGGATACGCATACCCCAGGGGATACATCAACTCATCCAGATATTTGCCTAGTTTTACAACAGGCTACATAAAAAGCACTGAGTCAGTACAAACTAAAATTTCATACAGACAATGACTTGTTTATATTGCTCTATATACTATACACTGAAATGTAAGTACAGTATTTATATTCCTATTGATTTTTCATAATTATATGGCAACAATGAGAGAAGAAGCAATTTTCTAGTAACAGTGTGCTGTGACACTGTCTGATTTTATAAGCAAGTAGTTTAAGTGAGGTGAAACTAGGGGTATGCAAGACAAACCAGACTCCTGCAAGGCGTACAGTGGTCTGAAAAGGCTGAGAGCCACTACAGTAGTAAATTGGCTAGGAGAATCAAGAAACAGAGGGTACAATATATACTCTTCTGTTCTTTGTATACAAATCATATTATGAATTATGTGAATAGATCCAGGGGAAAATATAGTGGTCAGGGGGGAAGCTGTGATAATGCTTTTGTAATCAGTCTTTTAAGGCAAAACTCTTGTAACCCTCTATTCTGGCTATACAATCCCCACTCTGCCCCATACTACACTAATGATCTTATTTATCTTATTACATGATGTGAAAAAATGCTTCTTTGACCTAATGCAGTATGTTGAAAAATACACTTCAATTACTATTAAAATAGATGACCACTTGATCCACTAGACTATGCAAAATGCTGGATGGTCAAGTGGATCACATAACTCAGGATTTCTCATCCTGTTGTGCCACTAGCAAGTTGCATAGCCTTTTTATTATTCCATTTGCTCCATATGCAGAATCTGGCTATACTACTTGCCTACCTCCCATGAGTATTGCGAAAATTGAATTGTTAGATGTTTGTGCAGCACTTTGAATTTGCACAGTGTCAAGAATAAGAAGACACAGCATAAATGCTAACTATAGTATTACATGATCATCATCACTCCAAGGCAGTGAAATTGCTGCAGGGCAAAGCTAATCATGAAAATTGGTGACTATGTACTTAGTGGATTATTTCACTACTGCAATAAAACACATTTTCTTCTGAGCCTCAGTAATGGTCTTGGTAATCTGTCTTTGTAGTGTGGGAAATGTTGTAGTTCACCATATAATAAATGTACAGAGTTCTAGCTATCAGACTCTCTACCCTTTTTTATATATTTTATTTGTGTGATAGCCTGAAAGGCACAATACCTTTCAATTAATGACCATCTACCCACAGTCCAAGATACCGAAATTGTTACCTTTTATCGGGAAGCATTTCATAGCTTATTCTATTTTCTCCCACGTGTGCTTTAGGTTACCATGGCCTTTATTGTGAAGAGGAATATAATGAATGCCTTTCTGCACCCTGCCAGAATGCTGCTACCTGCAGAGATCTTGTCAATAGCTATGAATGTGTATGCCTTGCTGAATATGAAGGTAAAATATGTTTTTGCATCTTGTTGTGTAAGTATGCATGCTTTAAAATGCTTTCTTTCTGGATAGCAACATTATGAAGCAAGGAGTTAAGTTGTGGTATGCACTGCATAAGGTAGGAAAATTAATTTAAATTAGGTCCTGATCCCACAACCCTTACTTAAGTGAGTAATTCATATTTTCGTAAGTAGATCCACTGAAGTCAATGGCATTACTCATATGAACAAAATTAACGTAAGTAAGGATTTGCTTGTTCAGGTTGTTACTTTGTAGGCGTACTAGATTATTCTGTTCCCTTTAAAGATGTGAGTTAAAGTTTTTTAAGAGTTTGTTGGATATAGTTTGTAATCAGTTATTGCTGGGAGCCATCATGAGGACCTCTCCGATTTCTGTTGGGTTTTCTCTAGTGTAATTAGTTAAAAACATGGAAACAAAAACCTATATTTAAAACTGCCTGCCTGCAGTGAAAAATAAAAATGTAATCAGTTATCTGGAAGTTTATTTGCAGATCATAAAATTCAGAAGTAATGGTAATTCAGTGAACATTCCTCTGTCTTGACTGAAATCAGTGTCATACCTGATTCAACAGATTCTGCTTTCATATAATGTTTTCTAATTATTTTGTACAATAAACAAAGAAAAATGGTTTACATTTTGTTCATCCAGAATATTTTACGGATAGATTTATTTAGCTTTCAGTAAAAAGAGTAAACTATATATATGTTTTGTTTTTACACACACACACACACACACACACACACACACACACACACACACACACACACACACACACACACACACACACTAAAAGCAGCATTTTAAGGAACATTAAACATGTCCTCAAACAAACACACAAAAAATCCTTATCTCTTTTGACCGAAGCTCAGTCAGCTGCTGCTTGAGGCTAAGTATAGATTTCATATTGGTGTGTGCTCTTTTCTTTGCCACTAAATAAAGAATGCTTCATTCCAGTGGCCAAGTATGAGGAATTACCATCAACTGTTCAATGGCAATGGAAACGGTGGTCTTTTTGAGAGTGCATTGGCTTAGACTTCCTGTTAAACTGTCAATACAAGTGTATCTAGCCCTCCCCCCTAAACACCCCTCCCAATCTTTTAACCCCTAAAATTATACGAAGTTAATTTTGTGCATTTGATTGAAATGCCAGCATGGGGCTCAATCCTATAAACATTTTTTATAAGGCATTGTGCTTTCTAAACTTTTAGTAGTTCCCTTGGATATGATTGTCCATTGCCTTGCACTTTGTGTAGTCACCGACACCACTGGAAAGCGGGCATAGAGCATTACTATTGCCTGATTTGGTAGCATTTCACATCTACTTTGCACTGATGTATGTGACTCTCTCTACTGCTCTGCACTTTGTAATCAGACCATTTAATTTAATAGGACTGTTCACAAGTCAAATTATTCATATGCATAAGTTTTTGCACAACTGTGCCCATAAGATGGACATCAAAAATATTTGCTCATTAATTTCTAGGGAGACTCTTTGTTGGGTGCAAGAAAGAATTGTCAGACAACACTGAATGCTTTGTTTGTCTGATTTGGAATCTATGTAAAAGTCTGGTTGGAACAAAATAATGTGATAACTCCTTTCTCTGTGCTGGTTAACATAATACACCGATGTTGAAATGTGCTTTTCTCTGGTCAGATGACCATAAAAGAACTCATAACTGACTTACAGAATTTTGCCAAGTATTCCTCCATAAGGAATACTGTTTGAATGGGCAATGATAAAGCACAAGCTGAAAACGACATTATAAAACAAGACTAAGTGTATGCATAAAACAAATGTATTAGCTAAATTATGTAAATCCCTCTCATTCTCATTTTCATTCAGGCCTGCAGAATATTATTATTATTTTATAATTTGTATTACAGCACCCAAAGACATAAAACATAAGATAGGTCCATAATTGAAGAAATTACCATCTGAATGGATCTAAAACAAAAAACACACAGACAAGAGCTAGGGGAACAGATATAAGCATAGAAGTGATGGAGGTAAAATGTGTCATGTTTCTATAAAGATAGTTTAGCTCTGGAATAGGCTTCCAAGGGAGGTTGTGGAATCCCCATCTTTGGACATTTTTAAAAACAGGTTGGACAAACACCTCTTGGGGATGGTTTACTTGGTTCTGCCACAACACAGGGAGCTGGACTTGATGATTTCTCAAAGTCCCTTCCAGCCCTACGAGTCTGTGATTCTGTTTCATCTACTAATTTATATTGTTTTTTATTTCATTCCCAGAAGGGCTCCATCCCAAGTTTTCCCACCAACCCTCTTCAGTTCTCTTAGTGCCTTGTTCCAATCCTCATGCTCCCACATCCCTCACCAATCTAATGTATCTAATGGCCATTAGCTAACTTCCTAACCAGTTATTCCCTCCCTCCAAGTTACTCTCTCTTTCCACACTTCTCCAGCAGGTCAGTCTCTTGTACCCATGAAAAAGATCACTGAATCTGGAGCTATTCATTGCTGTGATTATAAAATGTGCCCCATGTAATCCTGGCATATCCATAATTTTTGTAACATGTCAGGTGAAAACAACCATTTGATACATCATTTCTGTAAATATATAGTAGTAATACAAATAGGAAAACAACTGATAAAAATTGCACAAAAAACTTTGTGTTCACTGCATCTAATCACTTTCATTCCAGCCATATCATTATTGAAACGGGAAACCTGTAATATTTATCATGATTAGGCAGAAGGCTAAAATGTTTCCCTTAAATTCATTTTAAGCATATTGTAGTGAATGGGAATGGTTTGCAATTTAGTACATTTCTTAATGTCTTTTCATAAAATAGCTGATGCCAGAGAGTCCAAACTTAACATTGACTAATTCCTGACAAATATCCTAAGTGAAAGAAATTTGTGTCTTGTTGAGGCTATTATTTCTGCGAAATGTAATAATGTTACCATACATATAATCATAGTTAGCAAAGGGTGGCACAATCTGTTGAATTGGAGTTAATGTTAAAGGGACATCATCAACTTGAAAAGTGTATTTCTCAATATTTTTGCCTTCTACTCTTACAAGTGAAACATAAGATAAAACATATAAATAACTGAAAGAGACTGGGGTATGATTGCTCTTCCAATTGTTCCAGTTTATTTTTTGCATTTCACAGGACTTTCAGGATCATTGTTTTCCTTTGTATGTTCAATCTTGTTTGCCTTTTTTCGGGGGGGGGGGGGGGGGGGTATGTAAAATCAAGGTGAGAGGAAAAAGAGAGAAATTTTCCTATAAAACCACAATTCCGTACTGGCAGGAAGATTCAGATGAAGATGTAGTTTTTGTTGGTTTGTTAGCTGATTAGATTGCAAATTGGTGGTGCCTCTGTAAAGCATGTAATCTTCATTCGGGACAATGAAAGGCAGTATCAACAAAGGTCTGTGAGCTTAGCTCACAAAATTATCCACAGAAATAAATTATCGTTACTTAAAATTAGTCATTTAGCTTTTGACCCTACAGTAGGATCAGTTAAATTGTATCCTTATGTCTGCATGGAGTACTCAGCATTTCAGCATATAATGTTGTATATTATAGTGGATCACAAAGTAAAGGGGATGAATCATGCAAGCAAAAGCAACCAACAGATCAAAGGTCAGCCTAGAAATACACTACTCAGTTTTTACATAGAACAACTGCCAGTGCATGCTTAAATTTACCCTGAACAAGTCTATATCATTACACCTGTAGGATTCTGTAAACACCTAGGAAAATGAGTAACTTTATAAATGAAAACAGTCCCATTGAGTTCAGTGGCTTTACTTATGTGGCAGTGTTTTCAGAGCTGATACTACATAATATGTGATACCACTGTGGCATCTTTTCCTACCTTGTGCCAGATAAGGGTCTCACAAACTGATGCGGAGTGAAACCATTGAGTTCACACAGATCAGGTTCTGAGGCAGGCAGTCAAAGAAAGAAGGATGGGGCTTGCCAGTCAAATAAAAACATATTATGTTAACCTATAGTTTGAATAAGTTGCTCTCTATTTCTACTGCCTTGACAAAACGTAGTCCATCTGAGCCGACTGGAAAAGAAAAAAAATAGGCTTAATAATGTGTACATATTATATTTTAGTTTCATATTAATTGCAACTGTTACTGAAGATAGCAACTGTTATTTCCATTGAAGAATATTTAAACAGCTGGCTAACCTGCTTCTTTATTACATCATTGTATAGCCATAGAAACTCCACTGCTGCCATTGTCTGAGAACAGGAAGTGGCCTGCTATGCCTGAAGAGGTGACATACCCTTAATAAGAAGAGGAGTCCTATGTTTTAAAACCAAATCACCATAAAAACAGATGACCTGAGTCTGATCTTGCATTGGCTTTACAATTGTCTTAAGCACTTACTCGCGAATAACACTGGTGTCTGAGAGAAGAACCATTGCCCTCATTCCATGTGGCAGACAGCCCACATTCTGATTTCTGACTAACTATAAGTAAAAATAATGTCAATAACACGAATATCTCATTCTCAGGACGGCACTGTGAATTATACAAAGATCCTTGTGTTAACATCAGCTGTCAAAATGGTGGCACTTGTGACAGTGAAGGTCTAAATGCTACATGTATCTGTGCACCTGGATTTACAGGCAAGTAATTTGCAAATTACACAAAAAGTATAATTGTTAATTTCAGTGTCCAAAAGAAGGCAAATGTCAAGTGTATGGCATCTGAATCTGTGTATCTCCATATTCTTTCATATAATGAACACGTTAAAAAGGACATTTTAGAGGATATAAATGCTATAGCAGTTGTATGTTGCATTGTACTTCTGGGAAATACTGCAAGTACAGCTGAAATTAAATTTTTAATGCAGTACTGCTTTGAATTATTGTACCAACGTGGGGGAACCACCAGTCCTCTATCCCCACCTTGCCTCAGTCTAGGGCTACTGCCAGTCAGCATTGAGCCCCATTCCCTCGGGCAGACTGCAGTGTAAAAGCTATTCATCACAGGCAAGGGGTGTTTGGACAGGCTGCCTTTTCCTGCAGCTCAGTACCTTTCAGGCCGCCTTATCAGGCTGCAGCCTGGGAAGTCACCAAGCCTGAGCTCCCCAGCTCAGCCTACTCCTTTCCCAGCGCAGCTCCACCCTCAGTACCCTTAGCTCCCTTAGGCAGCCAGGTCCTTCTTCCTCTAATGCTGAGGAAGTGTGTTTAGCTCCTACCTAGCAGCCCTTTTATCAGGGCCAGCTGCCTCCTAACTGGGCCTGGCCCCAGCTGTGGCTGCCTTCCCAATCAGCCTTGGCTTTCCTCTTAGCCCCTGGCCCTCTACAAGGGCTGTGTAGCAGAGCGGCGACTCTCCCCTGCGGTGCCTCCTGCTGGTCTGTCCGGGAATTAGCCCAGTCCAGCCTCCGGAGCACCCTCTGCAGTCCAATGTCCCTCTTGCTGCTGGCCCAGAGTCCCTCCCTGGACCCCGGTGCCCTCTTCCCTTGGGTGCTGCACCCCTGCAGTACCCCCTCAGGTCTTAGGGTCTCCTCTCCCTGGGGAACCCACACCTCCTATCCCCACCTTGCCTCCGTCTAGGCAACTGCCAGTCACCACTTGCCCCCGTTCTCTGGGACAGACTGCAGTATCATTGCCACTCATCACTGACAAGGGGGGGTTGGCCTGCTGCTTCTACCTGCAGCCTGGGGGTTTCCAGGCAGGAGCTTCCCCAGCTCCTCATGCCCTGCCCTAGCCCTGCTTCACTCTGGGTACCCTGTCAAGCTTCCCCAAGAGCCAAGTTTCCCTCTGCACCAAACTCTGGGCCCTTTTATCAGGGCCATCTGGGCCTTAATTGAACCAGCCACAGCTGTGGCTGCTCTGCCCAACATCCTGGGAGCTGCTTGCCCCCAGCCACAGCCCTTTGCAGTGCTGTTTTAACCCCTTTTGTGCTGGAGTGGGGCAGCTGCCCCACTACAGGCTGGCTTTTAACTCTTTCTGAGCTGGGGCTGGGTGACAGCCCCGCTACATGAAGTTAATTAATATTGGTCCCCATATTTTTTTTATACATAGGGCCGCATTCACCTCTGATGTACTCTCTGGAATAACTCTATTTCTGTTAATTTCAGCTTTACGCTGATGTGACTGAATTACAGCTTGTAAATGCTGGCGTAAATAAATCTATTTTATGTTTGATGTTACCCAGAAGATGTAGAGCTTATAAGTAGTATAAAAGTGATCGGTATCCTAATTAGGTGCTTCTTTGAGACATGCTACACTAAAGAAAAAATCATGAGAGGAAATTTATGGAATCACATACTGTAAGGCAATTCAAAGTGGTGTAAAAATGATAAATTAATCATTCAAAACACACTTGTTACAATTCCCATAATGGCGTACCTTTAATAAAATCTCATGTTAAAAGTTTTAAGTAAAGATGTATGCTTTGGGCTTTTTAGGAAATGAACTTGAGCAATAGAGGTAAAAGTTTAGCTATTGCAATGAAATATCTGAAAAATGTAGTTCTCATAAAATGTGCTAGTATTTCCTGACAACAAAATGACATCGTCTACCATATAATGTTTGAGCCAAGACTTCATTATTTCCAATATTATCGATAATTTAAATTCATATTAAAACATTGCAAAACCAAGTGCTTTTTGGCCTGATTCTCTCATCAGACTAATTTTATGTATAATTTAACTGACATCAGTAGAGTTATTCCTGGCTAAGTGGGAAGAGAAAACCTGGCCCTTGACTCAACCTTTCTCAGTAGTTCATACAATCACTGGATGTGAATTTATGTTTTAAATGTTGCTTGAAGCTGTCCTGATAAAATGTCTGTTTAATGCTGTAGAAATGCTAATGCAAATACTAAATGTTGTTACTTGGCATTAGGTACTCACTTTTGTGCCAAACACAATTAATTCCAAAATGACTTATAACTTCATTAACAATTTTTGCTAACAGGTTTCCTTTCAGCTGAGAGCCCAGGATTCTCAGGGCATGATGTCCATTGGCTCATGTTTTTTTTTCATTTAGTAGCCCATTTCCATGGGACATGCATGCCTATCGTATATTAAGATGATTAATATTGCTGCACATTGTCAATCCTAACTTTGTTTTTCATACCACATCTGTATCAAATTATTATTTTCTTTGACACGCCCGTGGAAGTTATGGCTTAAAATCAGTTACATTTTGTAACATTTTTTGTAGTCTAATGACATTTGAGAACATGCTGTTAAATATTTTTGATGCTGGTTGGGATATTTAAATAATAGGTATGAAGTTTTGAAACCTCTTATGATTTCTACTTCAGGTATGTTTTTAATGACCTACTCTTTGGTTGATGTTTTTAAATGCAAAGACTATCTATTGTATATACTTTAACAAATACACAGAAAAGCTGTAGACCTAGAAACAGGCATTCAGAGTAGGCATTGAACTGATGGGGAACCAGAAAATAGCTGCCACAAGCTGAGCCTTTAAAACAAGGACCCAACAGTAGCCACTGTTATCAGTCTACTACTGATCTCACCTTGGTGGCAGCCTCCCCATTCTTTACTAAGGTTTCCATTGTGGTTTCTATAGTTTCCAGCAAAGGGATATCTTATAACTAAGAAGCACTGTGGATTAGCACTGTGCTCTTCCACCATCTCCATTATAGATTGGAAGAGAGGCAGGTGATCTGCCGGTCTACTTGGGATGCACTGTCATGGAGGAGATGATTTCTGCATCGTCTTATAGCCCAGTTCTATGCTTATAACCTCATTATATCAAATTATTCTGTTTTACACCAGTGTGAGAGAGGAGAGTGTAGACCATTGACTTCAGGGAAGGTTGCACAGGGTGTAAGTCACTGCAGAATTTGGCCATTGATCTTTCGCTTCATAGCTTGGAATGGGCTGGAATGTTACAGAGGCAGTGTACTTAACTCCTGGAGAAAGCACAAGGGTGACCTCCTTGCACAACTAAGGAATGGTAATGATGTGTTCTAAAGATAATCTTGCAAGTCCTAGAAAAATAAATGGGAGCCATCTATATTGTATACATTGAAGGGCTGACTTTGGCTCTAAACCTTTAAAAATATCTTTGCACTTATTAGTTATTGTATGCAGAGTTGTGGTAAATTTGTTGCACAGTTCTGTAGTTTGTAGTAGTTTTATACCAGTCTCTTTTCCCCAGAAACTGATAGCCCAATTAACAAAGAGACAGTTTTACAAATGGTGTAGTTAATAGGCAATCAACTCCAAGTCTTCTACACAGACATAAAGGATTATATTTATTCTAGGAAACTAATTAATTTGGACATTGCTGAGTTATAATCAACCTTGAAAGACTGAAAGTTGTTAATATTGCATAGAATTGGTTTAGCTTTAAAAATTAAGTAGCAAAATGTAGCTGCTACTAGAGAATTCACTAAGGTAAACAACTGTTCACCATTGTGTGTGACACATCTGTTTGAGACTAGATTGTAAAAATAACAGTTTGAAAATACTCAGGTAAGCAAATATACTAATTGAATGGTATTGAAAATGGCAAATCTGTTTACCTTGAACTATTATTGGGAGCTAAAGAAGGACTTCATTTTGTTACATAATTTGTGTTTGTTGTAAGCCCTGAAGTGCTTATATTCATCAATTTGAACATCCAGACCAAAGGTATGCAGCCAATTTAGTCATTTTGTCTCATTTTCAAATTAATATGATTGACATAATCCAAACACACTGCTTTTAAGCTAATTTACATCTGTCTTGATGTTCAGTCAGTTCTGTAAAAGATAATTGTCAATTTGTCAGTAATATATAAACACATTTATTGTTTTATATCATATGCTGCTTTCTGTTAGATTAACAGGAGACTATTATTTTGGGCCTGATCCTGTTGTGGTATTTCCACAAACTTAAATAGGACTTGAGTCTTCCACTTCATGGTAGCCCTTAATAGCTAATGAATTGATTGTATTAGCTCAGGGGTAGGCAACCTATGGCACGCATGCCAAAGGTGGCACACAAGCTGATTTTCAGTGGCATTCACACGACCTGGGTCATGGTCCACCAATCCATTTAATTTTAAATGAAGCTTCTTAAACGTTTTAAAAACCTTATTTACTTTACATACAATGATAGTTTAGTTATATATTCTAGACTTATAGAAAGAGACCTTCCAAAAATGTTAGAATGTATTACTGGCACGTGAAACCTTAAATTAGAGTGAATAAATGAAGACTCAGCACACCACTTCTGAAAGGTTGCAGACCCTTGTATTAGCTGGTCTTAGTGTACTGACCAGAATAGCACATGGGGTAATATACGTTAAACTGTTCTATCACATTTGACTGAGGAAGAAGAATGGTTTTGTGTTTCAAGTAAAGGCCTGGAAGACAGGTGATCAGGGTGAACTTAATAAAGTCAGTTAATGGTATCTGAGACCTAGTTCCAGTTGTAAAAGCATTTTGAGATTCTGAGATGGAAAGTGATATATAACTGCAAAATATTATTTCACCAAAGAGAATTTCAGGTGTTCAGCTAATTCAGCAAAAAATGTCACAAATGTGGTCCCTTTATTCTTTCAACAAATGTTTGATACATGAGGCTGAAATAACTAATATTAGTGACAACATTGCGAATCTAGCTAACTTTTGCTTTTAGTGACTGAAATGACACAACTGGCTTGACACATGATACATCCACAAACATCTTTCTTTTTTACTTTAAGGTGAAGAGTGTGAATTTGATATAAATGACTGTGACAGCAATCCATGTCACCATGCTGGGACTTGCATCGACCAACCCAATGGTTATACATGCCATTGTGCACACGGCTGGGTTGGAGCAAATTGTGAAATACGTAAGTGTTATGAAGATTGTTTGTGTTGATTTAATAGCCTTTTGATATATGTAGAACTCATTGTCCTGGGAAACTTCTAATAATGGACCAGAATTCTACTAAAAGAATTGTAGGCGGTTCTTAAACAATACCTTGATATGCACAGGATGAAGGAAAATTAACTCTAAAAAGAACTATAATGTAGCAAAGTTGCATAAAATCCTGGGTTTAGTCTTTTAGGACAAACTTTCTGAAGTGTCCACTGATTTTTAGGTGCTTCTGTTTCTGGGTATTCAACTTTGAGACCCCATTGGCCTGATTTTCAGAAGTGCTGAGCACCCATAACTCCAGCAGACGTCAGTGTGAGCTGTTGGTGCTCAGCGCCTCTGTAAATTGGACCCAAAGTGTCTCAAGGTGAGCATCCAAAATTGAGGGCCACTTCTGAACATTTTGGCTGGTGCACCCAGTGATCACAAAGTTTAATTTCACAACTGTGATTATACCATAATTTGGTAACGGAAAGCTTGTGAGCCTGGTCTCAGAGACTCCCATTGACTGGAGCTGCAGATGAACAGCACTTCTGAAAAGCAGGCCCTATGTTTATGCTTCACTGAGGCCTTGTGTTTGGTCTTTGACAGCAGTTCTGTCTCCTTTACTGGGACGTTTAATGGTATATTTGACCATTTCATTGTTCATGTACTACAGTGAAGGAGCCCTTCCAAATATCAGATAGTTACTCAGGTTGATTTAAGGGGCTTGAAGCTGCCCCAGGCAGTTGCAGACTGTTGCATGAATAAGTGCAAGATAAAAAGTAATGAACAGAAGGTACTCAGGAGAATCCCATCCTGCATTAGTGAGAACCTGGCAGAATGTCACAGTTACTCCTACTGGAGTAAAGCCAAAGAAGTACATCTATTTAATCAGTAAGACAATGCCATTCTGAGTAACTGCAGCTTACTTATGTGGTAGGCAATGGGCTGAAAGAAAAATGATTTTAATTGCTGGAGACATGCAATAATCCTCTAGAAATGCATTCCCTGGAGTACCTTGATATAATAATTGCATTACTATTATGGAATGGAATGAAAACACATAAAAAGAAGACAGGCAGAGCTATACATTTACTGGGCACTGCAAAGCTGAGCTATGAAATTAGCAGCATCTGTTCAGGGTTCCTTCTTTGTAGCCAGACTTCTAGATCCACTGAGGGCTTGGTCCGCAGGTAGAGTCCTGCATGTATAAACACAAGGGGAAAAGTGATGAGCAGCATAGAGAGCAAGGGAAACCTCCTCTGCACATCTGAAAAATTACTCCTGCCTGATCAGAAGAATAAAGCTTGTGAGGGTAATTTATTGCTAAGGGTACATCTACACAGCCAAAAAAGGTGTATTCTTAACTCAGGGTACCTAATTCAGGTTAAAATAGCAATGAAGACACAGCAACTCAGCTTTTAACTGCATTAGTAGCTTGAGTTCACCCCAGGTTCTTCTATAGGCTTTAACTCAAGGTGCTAATCCAAGTTAAAAGCACACCTGGTGTGTCTTCACTGTTATTTTAACTAGATTGGAGTTAAGAACATGCCTTTCTTTTGCAGTGTAGACATACATTATGTGTCTGATTAACAAGACGAGATTCATGCGTAAACCCAGGACAGTAAGATATCCACTCTGCTCATTTACCCATTTGTAAATTTGTAAGTAAGGGAGCAGGTGCACACAGAGCTTAAGACCTCATTCTGCTCAGTGGGGAGAACTATCTGTCTCTCAGCTCAACCCTGCTTACACTCAGCCATGGAAATCAATCGGGGTCTTGTCATTGCCTTCAATGAGTTGCTCATTTCATCCCAGTTGTGTCCTGGATGGTCAAGGACTGATCTTCACATTATATCCCTGGCTTCCCTAAGCATCGCCATCACCATCAGTATCCCTCGTTGGATCTCTTCTATAGCAGCTACGGGCACTGATGATGCTTACTACTGCTGTATAGTGAGACTTACTGTGTTAGTGTGTTTCATAGTCCCATTGACAGGGCCTAGGCCAATAGCCATGTCTGTCTTCCATCCCATTCTCACCAGTTGTGGCCCTATAGCCATCTGAGTGTTAATGACTTGGATAATATCACCTGCTGATGCTGCAATCAGGAGCCTATAGCAATTTACCTGCCATGTTAATGTTTAGAAAATAGATTTATACTATTAGGTACTGTAAACCCCCTCTTCTGGTCTTCAAACAACCCCTCCAACCTTGCCAAGTTCATCATTGGAAGCAAGCTCCGCACTGACCAAGACCCACCAACACCAAGCCATAACAACAGTCTGCAGGTTTTGCACCTTTCTCCACTGACACAGTGATAAATACCCCCCATAGCACACCTTTTAAGATACCTGTGTCCTACAGATGCCCATCACAACATATGGCGTTCCTCATCCAGTGCACTAAATGCCTCTGAAACAACTACGTGGGTGAAACAAGACAATCACTATACTCTCAAATGAACTCACACAGAAATATGATAAAATACAAAAACACCCATGGCAACAGGCGAACATTTTTCACAAAATGATCACTCTGTATCTAACCTCTCAGTCCTTGTGCTCAAAGAAAACTTGCACACCCCTTCAAGAGATGAGCCTAGGAGCTTAAATTTGTAACTTTATTAGATACTAAAAAAACAATAAAGAGACTGGATTTGTGGCTCATTTCAACAATCTATAACACAGTAACCGTCCTTTGTCCTATGACTGTGGAGGTATGGCATCTTACAATATGTTAACGTGTCATGCTAAACAATCTGCTTGTATTTAGCTGTGACACTGAGTACCTTTCCCAAATCTGAAGAAGAGCTCTGTGTAAGTTTGAAAGCTTATGTCTTTCATCAACAGTAGTTGGTTCAATAAAAGATATTTCCTCACCCACATTGCCTCTGAAAATAACATGTCATTCATAGGGCACCTGCCTAGAAAACCTACATGTGGCACTTTACACCAGTCAAACATAAATATAATACAAACCAAAAAAGTTCAGCACTTGTAAATCTACAGAATTAAACTTATACCTTAAAAGGACTTAATTTTTGAAAAAAGACAATAGATTTTTTCCAAAGAGCCGTGTACTTCAGGGAACTTACCTTCTCTGTCTTTTAGTTGTCTAAGAAATGACTAAATGACTAGAGGCCAAGTGCAATTCTTAGTATGCCTACAAAAGAAAAGGGCCATATTCAAACCTGGTGTAAATGGGCATGACTCAGGACTTGTGTACTTTTCAAACGCTACAGTGGCACCGCTGCAGTGCTTCAGGATAGATGCTACTTACACTGGTGGAAAGGGTAGGGTTGTCCTGTCAGCATAGACAATCCACCTCCCTGAGAGGCAGAATAATGTTTCCATTGATCTAGTGCTGTCTACATGAGGACTTAGGTTGGCTAAATTATTCTGCTCAGGAGGGTAGATTTTTCATACCCCTGACCATTGTAATTAAACCAACCTAATAGTGTAACCAGGCCTCAGGTGCCATGACTGGAGCATTGTCTCAGTTTGGCCCGTTGATTTTTATATCTCAACTAACCTGCCTCCATTTCAGCAGTGTATACCTCATTGTCAGAGCCATGCAGACCATCTATCGGACAGCCTCAGCAGTTTCCACATATTGACACACTAGCTTCATGTGATTGATCCACCATCCCGTTCCAGACTTTCATGAGTGATGGAGTGTGGTGGTGTAACACAGCCACATTCCTAAACTGATCCAGCTTTGTCTTTTATGATGATCTGCTGTTACTCAGCAAGGAGACTGGTGAGATTATGCATTACTTCATCCCTTTGCAGAGAAACGGTCTGTCTAAAATTGGCAGGTCCACATCCTGTGCAGCTTTTTCACAACTGATTCAACTATCTAGTACACTGGGGTTATTGTTTTTACAGGTATTTCAGGGTTAAGGCTCTTCAACTACCTGTTAAACTGTATCCTTTAACTACCTTCCAAATATTCTTCAGACAGTCAATTTGGCAAGAGATAATTTGCCGCCCAATGAAACCCCACATTTATATCATCATTTTGTGGTCTTTCCCAGTGACAGCAGTGTCCACTGACAAACAATGGAATTAAAAATAAATCTTAGAGGGACACTGCAACTAACCTAAGTTACACAAGAGAAAAAATTTCCCACTAAAATGAAACACTATTGGCAAATGAGGATAATGTAAGATTAAAGTTTGCAACTATGTGTAAAATTGCCTGTTTATAAACCACTTAGTGCCTGCACATTATCTTTCAGCACTAATATCTTTTCAGACTCTACCGATATGGATAATATAATCAGCGAGGAAAGTTAAACGATAGTATTACTCAGAGAAAATCATTTATGGGGTAATCCTAGGAATATATATGTATATGTCATCATCTACAATCTTACTGAATCTTATCATGGTTGCTGGCCTGTGGCAACTGAGAAGATCATAAATTTAAGTCACCACCACTTTCTTCTTAACCTCTGGCATATGTGCCAGGCATCTTTTGGATTTTATCTATGGAAAAAGAGCAGAAGAAATTCTTCACATCCTTATCATTCAGAGATTGAAGACAGTGGGTTGGAATCGGGTTTTCCTTGCCTCCAGCAGAGATGTATCTGCTGACATTAGGTCTAAATTTGGCCAAATGTATTTTACAATCTGACAGAACAGTGTTTGATAGATGTGCAATGGAGCAAAAACAGAAGCTCTTCCAAAACTGAAATAAACTCCACACAGCTGGGCCATTTCATTCACTAGCGAGCAGAGAACATAACAATATTAAATCCTTAAAAACATTATGCTCCGTGATCCAGAGTGATCAGAATTTCAGAGTTCTGTCCAAAAGCAAATACAAACAAGCAGCCTTGAAAACTTAGCCAGCTGTACAAAGGGTACATGATAGTCTGAGCAAACACAAACTTGAGGAAATAGTGGTATCGATCTTTCATAATCTCCACAGAAACAAAGAACACTGTCCACTTACCTCCCTCTCAGCTTGTCGGTGACCTGTCTTACCTGATGCTATAGCCTCACTGTTTCCTTGCACCATTGTCCAAGTGATTTTCGTCTACCTGTAGCCTCCTCTTGTACCACTGCTGTACATTTAGAGTCAATCAGTAATCAGGATTTTGTCCCCAGATGCCACCCAGCAGATGAGCTCCTAAAATCAGCCATCTATTGGCAACAGCATCCCTAAAGCACCTTCGACATAATAAATAAGCCCACAATCCCACCATCCCCACAATATATTATTAAGTGCTTTGTCCTAGTCTGGTTTTAAGTTCACAGTGGGTTATTTGAGGATGGTGGATGGAATGTGACATGGCAGGCTCAATCATGAGGTGAAAATAAATTATAGACATAGTGTCAAACTTCTGCAATCCAATGGATCTCCATTCCTTGAGATTGAGCACTGGTTCCAAGCCATTTACAATGCCTGCAAGAGCCATGAAGACATTCAATACTATCATAACAATTGTTGAAGAAAAACCAAGAGCCCACCCGTAACATTTTAAAAGATTGCTAAGAGTTAATAATAGCTGGGATAGAGGTGGTATTAAATTTGAGGTAGTTTGACCAGTGATAGAAATCACCAGATTTGAGGACGACAAGCAAGCAATGGAAGATTCAAGTCTTCCCAGTCGATTTAGACATCAGCAGTAACTTGATGAAGGAGATGGAGCAGATAAGGTGCAAAAAGTCACCTCCAAGCTAAGGGCTTAGTCCTTTATTTAAGGCACCACCGTGTAAGGAAACCAAAAGAGGCATTTAGCCTCCGAGAGGAGACACAGGAGTGCACAGCCTATGCATGCTCAGTACTCCTTTATCAGGTCCAGGGTGCTCCTTGCAATGTGATCAGCTAGTTCTATATGTGTAGGAGGCTAAAGCCAGGATATCACCTCCTTATCCCTTTGTGGTACCCCAGGGGAGTGAGGAAGGGAGCAGCTTTTCCCCTTGAACACATGGACTGCAATTGTGGTGGATCCTTCCACCTCCTCACCCTCTTGTACCTCTGTAAGGACTTGGAGAAGTTTGGCCCTAAATGAACCTTTTACTATATTATAAAACATAATCTGTTTGTTTAGAGTCCAATCACCCAACGTAAAGCATGCAGAGACTCAGTATTGTTTATGTGATTTTCTTGATGATTAAATAGCTGAAATGAAGTTGAAATATTTTGATGTAAAAATAATAGGCTTGTGTTATATATGTTTGCAAGTCAATGAGAAAGTTACTCCACACAGGAACCTCTTTTACCAGTATTTGCAGCTGTTTTGCCCTACAGGAGTCCTTTAAATTATTTAATTGTGTTAAAGGATGATTGGGTTTTTTTGCAAGTGTAGTTATAGTAACAACTGTTGGTTTTAAAGTGCTACATAAAAGTGAGTATCTCAAAGCCATTGAGCAAGAATCTATCATTGGAAATTTTTGTGGGATCTCTGTCACTAGAGATTTTTTAGGGCAGGTTAGACAAACATCTGTCAGAGATGGTCTAGATAAATCTTAGTCCTGCCTTGAGCACAGAGGCTCTCGAGGTCCCTTCTAATCCTACAATTCTTTGATTCCAAGAAGATCTAGAGCATGCTCTGGAAGTAAATATAAATCACTGCTGATAATACTTGCCAATGAGACAAATAGTGGCAGAACAATGAGGAGGACAGGGCAAGTTATATAGAGTGATATACTAAGCTGGACCCATTCAAACAAAATATATTTTGATACAGTCACATGCAAGGTCATAATTCTAAAAGGGCAGGTCACACCTAGTGCAAGTTCCACACTGTATCCTGGAAAAATGACTCTGAAAAGGATTTTACGGGTTGTAATGGACAAGCAACTCACTATGAGCCTCCCCCCCATGAACTGATGTTACAGAAAGGAAAATGCAATCTTTGGATGGATAAATGTGGGGAATAGTGACTAGAAGTACAGAGGTGATTTTACCTTTGTATATAGCATTGGTGACATCAATACTGGATACAGTTCTGGTGTCCACATTTTCTTAAACAGCTGTTGAAAAATTTATGAAGATGCAGAAAGAGCCATAAAAATAATTCAAGAGGTAGAGAAAATGCCTTATAACAAAAGACTTACAGAAATCAATATGTTTAAGAGGTGATTTGATTATAGTGTAGAAGTACATTCACAAGGAAAAAATAAAGGGCTGTAATTTAGCCGAGAAAGGCAAAGAAGCAGCAATGATCAGAAGCTAAAGACAGACACATTCAAATTAGAAGTCAGGCATCAATTTTTATCAGTGAGGGCGATAACCCATTGGACAAACTACCAAGGGAAGTGGTGGATTCTCTATCTCTTGAAGTCCTCAGATCAAGACCAAATGCCTTTCTGGAAGACATGATTCAGTCAAACATAAGTTATTAGTCTCAATGCCAGGGTAGCTGTGTGGAATTCTGTGACCTTTGTTTTATACAGGAAAACAAAATAGAAGATGTAATGCTTCCTTCTGACTTTGAAAGCTATAAATAAACTATGAAAATATAGATGGGAAAATGAAGGTAGAGAGAGGTTAAGTGATTTGCTCAAGGTATAGAGCAAATCTGTGACAGAGCCAGTAATTAGAGCCCTTCTCTTGTATCTGTTGCAACTGATGAGCATTAATCAGCAGTTAAATGGCCAACTAAAATAAAAATTCTTTCAGATTTTGTGATATTGGTATTTACAGCATGTTAAATACTGCTACCGTATTTTTCGCCCTATAAGACGCACTTTTTCTTCCCCAAAACGGGGGGGGGGGGGAAGTTGGTGCATCTTATAGGGCGAATATACTGCCCGGCAGCCCGCCCGCAGTCACAAAAAAAAAAAAAAAAAAAAAAAAAACCCGCGCGTGCGCCCCGGTTCCCCCCTCCCCGCCGCGGGCGGGCTGCCGGGGGCGCTCCCGGCAGCCCGCCCGCGGCGGAGACGGGGGAGGGGCGGTGGCGCAGACGGCGGGGGGGGGGGGTAGGCGGACCCGGCAGCCTGCCTGCAGCGGCGGGGACGGGGACGCCGCTGTAGACGGAGAAGTTTCCGCAGGGGTGGAGCGCGGAGGTGGATCAGCTGTCTGCTGATTTTGAGCAACCAGTTATCAGGGCTATAAGAGCAGCTCAATGGGGAGCTATATGGCTTAGGGAGGCTTTGAAGTAGCATTTTAACAATGAGGCTCACCAATGTGAGTTGCTGTGCCTGTCATTGTTTGGGGTTTTGGGGTTTGGGGACGGGGACGGGGGGGGTAGGTAGGTGGACCTGGCAGCGCGGCTGGGACCAGGGGGGGGGGCAGGTGGATCCGGCAGCGCGGCGGGGACGGGGGGGGGGTGCAGCTGCGGGGACTAGGGCAGGGGTGCAGCCGGCAGGGGGGGGGGGTCGGCGCTTTTAAAAAAATCTGCGGCTTTTCGGTGGAGGGGGTTCAGAATCTTTTTTTTCTAGATTTTCCGCCTTTAAAATTAGGTGCGTCTTATATGCCGGAGCGTCTTATATGGCGAAAAATACGGTATGTCCAAGGCTGAGCCTCAAATGTAAAATATAATTTTAAAGTAGAATATCCTTAACAACAGATGTCTCTATACAAATGTTGGAAATGAATGCACCCAAAACTTCTATTCAGCAGGAAGGAAGGAAATAAATAATTTCATTTTTGTATTTATTTATGTATTATTTCCAGATCTGCAGTGGAAGTCTGGGCACATGGCAGAGAGTCTAACGAACATGCCTCGTCATTCCCTCTACATCATCATTGGAGCCCTCTGTGTTGCATTTGTCCTTATGCTGATAATTCTGATTGTGGGGATATGTCGCATCAGCCGTATTGAATACCAAGGTTCTTCCAGGCCAGCCTATGAGGAGTTCTACAACTGCAGAAGCATTGACAGTGAATTTAGTAGTGCAATTGCTTCTATCCGACATGCCAGGTTTGTTGTGGGGAAAGGGAAAGTAAAGAGAATCTCTTCTATATCTACTACAAATTCTTATGCAGTAGCACAGTGTCAGCTAATTCCTATTGACAAATATAAAGACTGTACTGCTTCCAAATTAGAATATAGCATTATGTTAATTGCTCATCGTTATATCTGGGCTACACCCTGGTCTCAGGTAAACAGTGTGAATCAAGTGCAGCTCCGTTGAGGGCAGTAGAGCTCTGGATTTACACAGTGTAACTGAGAGCTGAATCTACCAGTCTGTATAAGTGTTTCAGGTTGGGAAGTGTGCAAGTATTTTTTTTAATTTTGTAAGTTTTTATTCTTCTTGTTATATTTACACATTTCAAAATCTACATATCAAAATTTCATACTTTTTCATGCTTGTACTTTGGGTATAATGAATAATGCATTTCTTGCATATATTTGACACCTAGCAAAACAAAACAAACTTCATCAAAATGCTAGGGGTTGATATCTGGCTTTGTGATTAAATCATTGGACCAGGACTCAGGCTCCCTCACTGCCCTAACCCTGCACCAATCCCAGAAGTGACCAACGCGTCTGGCAGTAAAGTCCTGGGAGTGGGGTGGCATTCTGCCGCACACTGCCATTGCCTCTGGGTATCAGCCCCAAAGCTCACATTGGTTGTGGTTCCCTGTTCCTGGCCAATGGGAGCTGCTGGGGGCAGTGCCTGCATGCAAGAGCAGTGCACAGAGCCCTCTGCCCCTCTCCCCCAGGGGCTGCAGGGATGTGGTACTGGAAGCTCCTGGGAGTGGTGTAGGGGCCAAGGCAGGCAGGAAGCCTGCCTTAGACCTGCTGCATCATGGGGCTAGCAATCCCGCAGGCCAGACTGAAAGCCCTGATGGGCTATATGCGGCCCGCAGGCCATAATTTTCCCTCCCTTGTCCTATGCTAATGTAACAAACTGCTGTTTAAAGTACGTGTGTGTAAACTGAATATTTAATTTCAGTAGCTAGCCAAATAAGAACTGGAAATGGCGTTTGCCTGCAGCTAAAATGGAAGTCAAATAATGGACAGAACAATTAATGATACAGTCGCATGTATTGGATGTGATCATTTACCGCAGCAGGGTACTAGTGATAAAAGTCAGTGCCAATCACAGATTAAAGTAGGCAGGAGCTCCTTGCCTCATTTACTCGTCATAGCTGTTTCTTGGCTCCTGGCTTTCTAGAGTACACCACCTTTCCTTTTACCACCAGTCCTTCTGCCTGGGGCCTGGGCTCTCAGCCGTTTTCTAGTGCTGTGCCCTTCCTGTTGAAAATGCTCCAACTATGCCTGTCCACTACCTGCTAGGAGCCATACTTTAGTCAAGGATTGCTGAAGTGAAGCCTTTGGTTTTGGAACAAATTGATAAATTAAACAGCAATAAGTCACCAGGGCCAGATGGAATTCACCCAAGAGTTCTGAAGGAACTCAAATGTGAAATTGCAGAACTACTAACTGTAGTCTGTAATCTATCATTTAAATCAGCTTCTGTACAGATGGCTGGAGGATAGCTAATGTGATGCCAATTTTTTAAAATGGCTGCAGACGTGATCCCGGCAATTACAGGCCTGTAAGCCTGACTTCAGTACCTGGCTAACTGGTTGAAACTATAATAAAGAACAATATTGTCAAACATATAGATGAACATAATTTGTTGAGGAAGAGTCAGCATGGTTTTAGTAAAGGGAAACCATGCCTCACCAATCTACTAGAATTCTTTGAGAGGGTCAATAAGCACATGGACCAAGCGGATATAGTATACTTAGATTTTCAGAAAGCCTTTGACAAAGTCCCTCACCAAAGGCTCTTACACAACGCAAGCTGCCGCAGGATAAGAGAGAAGGTTCTCTCATGGACTAGTAATTGATTAAAAGATAGGAAACAAAGGGTAAGTATAAATGGTCAGTTTTCAGAATGGAGAGAGGTAAATAGTGGTGTCCCCCAGGGGGCAAATCCTATTTAACGTATTCGTAAATGATCTGGAAAAAGGGGTGAACAGTGAGGTGGCGAAACTTGCATATGATACAAAATTATTAAACTTAGTTAAGGCCCAGGCAAATTGCAAAGAGCTACAAGAGGATCTCTCAAAACTGGGGCACTGGGCAACAAAATGGCAGATGAAATTGAATGTTGATAATGCAAAGTAATGCACATTGGAAAGCATACTCCCAACCATAAATATAAAATTATGGGGTCTAAATAAGTTGTTACCACACAAGAAAAAGATCTTGGAGTCATTGTGAATAGTTCTCTGAAAATATCCACTCAATGTGCAGCAGTAGTTAAAAAGCAAACAGAATGCTGGGAATAATTAAGGAAGGGAGAGCTAATAGGACAGAAAATATCATGTTCCCTCTCTATAAATCCATGGTATGCCCACATCTTGAATGCTGTGTGCAGATGTGGTCACTCCATCTCAAAAAAGATATACTGGAATTGGAAAAGGTTCAGAAAAGGGCAACATAAATGATTAAGGGTATGGAACGGCTTCTGTATGAGGAGAGATGAATAAGACTGGGACTTTTCAGCTGGAAAAGATATGGCTAAGGGAGATATGATTGAGGTCTATAAAATCATGACTGGTATAGAGAAAGTAGATAAGGAAATGTTTACTACTTCTCATCACACAAGAACTAGGGGTCACCAAATGAAATGAATAGGCAGCAGATTTAAAACAAATAAAAGGAAGTATTTCTTCACACAACAGTAAAGAAAGTGGGAGTGGGGTGGGGCACGCAGTTGTGCCGCACACTGCCGTTGACTCTCGATATCACCCCCAAAGCTCCCATTGGTTGTGGTTCCCGGTTTCCGGCCAATGGGAGCTGCGGGGGGCAGTGCCTGCAAGCAAGAGTAGTGCACAGAGCCCTCTGCCCCTCTCCCCCAGGGGCTGCAGGGATGTGGTACCAGCAGCTTCTGTGGAACTCCTTGTCAATCTGTGGAATTCCTTGTCAGAGGATTTTGTGAAGGTCAAGACCATAACAGGGTTCAAAAAATAACTAGATAAATTCATGGCGGGTTGGTTCATCAATGGCTATTAGTCAGGATGGGCAGGAATTGTGTCCCTAGCCTCTGTTTTTCAGAATCTGGGAATGAGCAACAGGGGGTGGATCACTTGATGATTGCCCATTCTTTTCATTCCCCCCGGGGCACCTGGCACTGACCACTGTCAGAAGAGGCAATACTGGGCTAGATAGACCTTTGGTCTGACCCAGTAGGGCCGTTCTTATGTTTTTATGTACTCCGGATATGCCCCTTTCCTATCCCTGGTTAGAGAACTGAAAGAGTATTTACTCTCATCCACCTTCTTCTGATAACTGGATGTTAGTATGCCAGGCAAAAGGATGATTTAGCAATGGTGTGGTTGGTGGCCATATTTTCCCAATTTTTTGTATTCATCCTCTGTGCAACAGTGTTTTCCCAGATGTAAGAAGAAGTGGCCATTGGTGAAATTTAAAGAGAATCCTGCGGCCTTGAACACAGCAAGGATATGCGACCCAAATATTTTTTTTTCCCAGTCATTGGTGCTGTTCTTAGCCACTGAATGTTTCAGAACAGTGTTTGGAGTGTCCCAAGTATTGCTCATCCCCTTTCTTGGGGCTTTCTTCCCTACCCTGGATAGCATCTCCTGCACTGGAAGCCTAGGGATCCCTAACCCTACAGATTGTAGGGCCTCCTCTTCCTTTGATGTTATCTTGGGTGGGGAGGGGGTTGCTGGTTGTTGGAATCTTTCTTCTACTCCTTTATCTTCAAGGGGTACTGGATGTTCACTCCCCCCATCACTCGCTTTAGGGGTAGAGAGAAAGGTATTTGGTGAGGTAACTGTTCCTCCAGCTCCAGGGTGGGCAGAGGGCACTTTGTGGTTCAATGCCCCAATCTAAAGGGTTTTTTTTTTATATAAGGTCATTCTCCTTGACTCAAACTATTTTCACTGTAAGTTGTTGATTTCTGTGATGGAAACTGTGAAAACAGTGCTGTTGTCAGACTTTTCAAATCTTGGGACCTGGACGGTTTGTTGGAGGTATTCCCTTACTTATGTGGCCTGCTTTGAATTAATCTCTGCATAGTGCCAAGGAAGGCCTTTTAGTAAAACCAGTGAGAGTCAAGGTGAATGAGCTCACAAAAAAGCATTTAGATTGGGGCTGCATTCAGACCAGTTTTTGAAGCCCACATTCAGTAGGTAAGAAAAAGAGAGAATGCCAGAACCTGTAAATAAAAAGGATTTTTATATGCAACGTTGTGAAATATATTCTAGTTAATGTCAATAAAAAGGAATGTTTGAATTGCAAATATTTGTGTGCTGCCAAAAAAAGAAAATGAGAAATAAGTCATTTGATGCTATATAAAAATCTACTATACAGCTACCAAGCCGGTACTTTTCTAAGATTTAATGTACAGACTTCAGTCTTTATTTCTGTTTCAGAAGGGTAGAAAGCAGTATAAATTGGTACTCTCAGAACAGGGGAGGAATCACAATTTCACAGTTGTCTTTTACACAGGCATGTAGAAGGCCTAAATTTTCCAAAGTGACTTATTTTAGATGTTGTTGTAAACCCAGGGCAGGCTACTGCCAGAGGGGTTTGTGGTGAGAGAGGTAACTGCAGGTTAATTGGGTTCAGCTGAGTAAGGCTACCACTGGCCAAAGCAGGAGCAGCTGAGCCCAATTAAAAAGCTGTCAGAGACCTTTTTAAACCCTCCTCCCCAGCTAGGAAGAGAGGGGGAGATAGAGGGAGTGAGGCTCCCTGCAGGCTAGGGGCAGCAGGACAGGGAGTCTCTCCCAGAAGGGAGATAGTTTTTCCTAGCCAGAGAAAAGCAAAACCCAGCCAGAAAGACGTGCTTAGGGGAAGAAAAAGCCTGCCTTTGGGGCTTTCTAGGCGGGTTGCCGGCACGGCGTTTGCCTCACCAAAGCCCAAAGGACCTGAGTCAGGGGGGTCCAAGAGGCCACTTTGCCACAATGTTCAACTTGAGACACATTAAAGGGGCCTGTTTTCAAAGAAAAGTTTCTCAACACTTTCTGAAAATCAGGCCCCCTTTAAAGTGTCACAATTTGGACACACTCACTACTCACTTTGGAAAATGTAGGCCTTGATATTCTTTATATGCACGTGTGAGTGGATGTTAAATGAAGGGTGTATTTTTACAGTGTGACATTTTTTCTCAGAATCAATATTAGGTATGTAAACAGGGAAGAGTAGACTCATCATATAAAATTGCCAATCTTTTTTGTCATCTGCCACCTTTCTTGGTGGTGATTTTGTTTTCTTCCAAGTCATTGATAAAAATGTTAAATGGCATAGAACCAAGAGCTGATCCCCACGGGACTCCACTAGAAGAACACCTTCTCTGTGATGATTCCCCATTTATAGTTACATTCTGTGACCTCTGAGTAATACATTAACTCACTTTAGTGTTATAAGCAGAGCCTGGTGTCTGAACTGGCCGATCAAAGGCATGTAATCCATCAGCTAGAAGGCTCATCCAGGCCACAAACAATTACTATAGGTGTTGTGGTCTTGTCTTAGCGTGTGCTAGTCAACTATGGCCCTCCCTGATCTTCACAGGAGAATGGATCTTGTATTGTACAAGGCGTGCAACCGGTAGTATGCTCTCAGCACCCGCAGTGTGCTTCTATCAAAAAAGGATGTTGTCATAAATCACCAGACAGTTTTCATCTTTTTTCATGCCTATTAAAGGATCTGCATCTTTAACTCCTTCTGGAAATGATAGAGGAGGAGATGGTTCAAAAATTCATCTTTAGCGTATTGATTAGTAACGTACCATAAGAGTGCTTGGTCCCACAGATCTTGGAATATCAACTAAAGCACAGATTCATCCCTGATGAAATCAGTAGCCCAAACACATTTAACTTTGTGTACAATATGGAAGAAAGCTGTCAGTCATAAAGTAAAAACAAGTTTTTCACGCTAGACTTGTTGAGAGTTGGAGTATTTTCCTTGCATGAGATTTGCATCATTCACATTCCACCCATCTTGGTTGGTGCAATTCACCGAAAGCAGCCATGAAATAAATCAGGAGAAGGGGGAAATTCTATACAATTCTTTAAAAAAAATGGGATTGGTTTTTGTTTTAGCCTAAATAATTCCTTCAAAACATCACAATTTCTAAGTCACAGTTTCCAGCGTGAATAGCTTACAGTAGTGGAGACACTCTGGTTACCTTTTCCAGAGCTGAAGAAAAACTCTGTGAAGCTTGAAAGCTTGCCCCTTCTACCAACAGAAGTTGGTCCAATAAAAGATATCTCACCCACCTTGGTGTTTTTTTCAATAGTAGAGCTAACACTTTGTATGCATGAAGGGAACTACATGGGAATCTAAAATTAGCGGAATTCCTTATATATTAATTGAGAGGCCTTCTATTTCACTTTCAGAGTTTTATGTGGTAGAGCCCTGTAAGGAAAATAGACTTGGTCTTTTCTATCTCTTTCTCCCTATGATTCTATTTCTTTATTTAAAGCTCCTATAATTACTTAAAACTATTTCTGAACGCATTTTTTCTATGGTCAGCTCATATCTACAGCATATTTTTTGCCTAACATTTTAATAAGTGTTCATGAGAGTGATGCACTAAAAGGTATTAATGTTTTATTGGCATTCCAAATTTTTATAGAATCTTGGCAGTTTCAACCTGCCTCTATAATAGATGTATCTAGTCAGCAAAACTGTAGCAGTTAGATTATTTGACACTTCGTCTGCCAGTTCACGATTCAACCTGACTGTATAGTTTTATCTATTTCCAGATGGCAAATAGACAAAAAACAATGAACAGTGTGTAATAATAGTGTGTCAAATGACATCAGGGAAACTCAGTTTTGTTTGGAAGTGCTACTCTTAAAGTGAAATTCTGGGCCCATTGTAGTCAGTGTGAGCTTCTCCACTGATTTTACCAGAGCTAGGATTTCACCCTTCGTGTCTGATTTTAATTCGATTGAATTCAGGGGTAAAACCTCCAATGACTTGGGATGCAGAATCTGTTCCTTGCTCTTTTTAGGGCTCGGTTTCTGGGATCCTTCAAACATTCCTTCTGTGTTTTTACTATTGATTGCAAGAAATATTGCAATATGGTTTAGAATTTACAGTTTTCCCCTAAAGATTTTTTCTGACAGGGAGCCATGAATCAGTGGATTATTACAATTAACATGTATGTACTTCTGTTTATCACCAAAGCCTTTTTTTTTCTTTTTAGGTTTGGAAAGAAATCCCGACCTGCAATGTATGATGCAACCCCCATTGCTTATGAAGATTACAGCCCTGATGACAAACCTTTGGTCACACTAATTAAAACAAAAGATTTGTAATCAACAGTATCTTTTTCGGATTATTTTTCAAAAGGATGGGCTACTAAATTAATTTAAATATTTTTAAGAAGAAGAAAGTGTGAGAAATTTAAAATGTTAGATGTTCCAGAATTTTCTGTAGAATATTTAAGAACTAATTTTCTGCAGCTTTTAGTCTGAAAAAATATTTTAAAACTGAGTGTTTGAAATTCATGGATTACATTTTAACGTACCTTCAACTCTATAAATTGTTAGCTTATAATAGTGTGTGCTTTTTCATGGTAGACACTATTAATAAACCCAGATGAAATTCTGTGGTTGTTACAGAACAGAATATAGTAAGCTTAATCAATTAACAGTTCCTTTTTGACATCTCAATGCCAGCTTTCTCAGTAGAGATAGGAAAAAGTGAAAAATAATATGATGCATAATATATCCATTAATTTTTTAAAAAGTCTAAAATGTTTGTGTTGTGGAAAAGAAAATAGTAAAATTTATTATTCCTAATCTGAATGAATTAGCTTTTGCCTTATTCTGTGCATGGATAGATAACCTATTTCTGCATTATTTTTCTGGAAGTTGCTGACACATTCTTTTGAGTTGATGTTTTGTCATTTTTGTAATAGTATTCAAGCTAGGCCTTGTAAAAATAATATATAATTAAAGTGCCTGTAGAGGCAAACTAAGGACCTGAGTGTGAACTCATTGAAATCAGTGGCAAAACTGCCATTGACTTTGGTGGGTACAGGCTCTGGCCCTAGGATTGGATTGAATCTATATTTTTCTTTAAAAGTCAAGGTTTTTATATTGTGAGTAAACTAAGCCTATAGTTTGAGTTGTTTGTTTCTCAAAGGTTATTAATGTACAGTACTGTTTCATTCAATATTGTGTATTTCTCACAGTGCATCTTATTTATACACAGTATGGTTTTTCTGTGGCTGCATTTGATTGCTTATTCAAATTTGATGTGCTTCTTCAAATTCTTGCAAATTTCAGAGAATATTAAATAAATGTTATCAAGTCAAGGTTGCATCTGATCTGGTCATTTTCCTACATTTCAGGTCTCTACATTTTAAAGGACCTAAGTCAGGTTCATTTTCTCTCTTTCTCTCTTTCTCTCTCTCTCTTCTCAGTTAGGGACTTGAACTTGGATATCCCACATCCCAGGCCAGTGCATGCATACACAGTCAAATTTTGAAATGTCAAAAGTTACTGTGAAATGGAATTGTCAGTTCTAGAAATTACAATTTAACCTTTCAAAAGCAGAATAAATGCAATGCTTGTAACCTAGACCCCAGTCCTCCAATTCATTCCACATGGGTAGTCACAGAAACATGCAGTTATAGGACTCAGCATGACTTTCATTCTGTGCTTAAGAGAGAAGCCCATTATTGTCATAGCAAGGTGTCCCCTTCAGGATTGAGAGGAATTGGCATAACTGCCAGGAGAAACGTACTGTGCACAATGCCAGCTCAATGTCTGCCTTCAGCCAGCACTGTTAGTCTCACTTCTGTGAACAGTGAGAAAAAAATCACTGCCCTCCAAATTATAACCAGATAAATCAAGAGAAAATCCTGCCTTGTACTAACTGGGTGCTACTTGAGAGAATGGAATGTAGGTGAATCTCTATCCCAAATACCCCTCGCAAGGAAGAAGGACCTTGGGGAATTGTCAGTGCTCTTGCACCAACCAGTAGGTACCGTAGTTCATCCAAGAGTGTATGGCCTACTATAGGTGTGTCCCGCAAAGGGACAGCACCATTGGTTGTATGGGGGCAACTTTCACCCACCTCAACTAACACAGAAGTTCCCAGAGCTCAGCAACTGAGGTTTGTTCCAGAATTTGCCCTTGAAGACAAATAAAATATAATGAATTGAGAAGGCAGATATAACTGCCCCTTGTTAATATCTTTACTAGTGGTTGGAGCACATCTGGTATGTTACTCTTAATTGTGAATTCCTTGCTATTACTGTTTCCAGTTGCAACCATGGGAAGAGATCCAACCTATTTTCTGCATTTTACACTAAAGTACAGGCAGAACATGGACATATTTTGGTGAATCGAGCTGTAAATATTATTAAAATGCAAGGGATTTTGTGATTTAAATGTACTGATTACATTTTAGTCCAAATATTGAAAATAGCAAAGAGAATAAATACAGCAGAAGCAAGTCACATTTATAGAGCATGTGAGAGAAAGAAGGGAAGCAAAGGAAAACAAAATAACGTGTAAGAGTGTCAGTTCTCGCTGCAAAAATGAAACGCCGTAATTTGTTTTCTAAATGAACTCAGTAAGTAGTCATTGTCAGGAACAACTGGACCATATCTCTACATGTTAATAAGAGTAAAACTATTTGAGTTATATAAATGCCAAACACATCTTAAAAATTCAAACTCCTCTGCAGCCTTGTAACTAATAAAATAGATTTTACTGAATTTTGGCCAAGCCAGTAACTTCCAGAAAGAGACCTGATGACCCTAATTTAAAACCAGCTTCTGAGTTAGGAAGTGAAATTTTGCATGCACAGCCACATATTGCAAGTAATCGTTTGCACATAAGAACTGGGCAGATGTCTGGCTACCTTTTTTGCATACATACAGAGTCCTTGTTTTTTTTCCTCTGCTTGGTTTGCAGGTCCTCCTCAATGCGGAGTTCCAAGTGGAGCTTGGAAGACACTGGCTGGAGTAATGCTCTCTGAAGGCTAGTGGAGAGGCAGCTTTTATGTTCCATTCCCCTAAAATTATCCAGTGAACCATCAGACCCTTTTAGAGGGTATTTGATTTTTAGATTCTTTACTAAGCAAATATAAAGAAATAATAGTTCTTAGTATTTTAATCCCTGCAATAATAAAATATTGGCTATCTGAGAATCTATATGTGATTATGGAAACAAGCAACTTTCTGTTATTTGCGGGAGCATGCTACTTAATGATCTGTATTTTACAAGGGAGATGTTGCAGTGAGCAAATAGCCTCTATGCATACAAATCTCTCCTTGGTAATGATTCTAAACCATTCCATCTCTCTCTCGAGTGACTGATGTGAAAGATAAGAAATTTGCGAGGCGCTATCTTTCTGTGAACACGGAGCCTCTAGCTTCTGTAAATCATTCTGTGCTGCTCATGAAATGCTTTGGAAATTGCTTCTTTCCATTTATTTTATTAAACTCTGGCAGCATATTATAGTTGTTCTATACACATCTCTGCATTTCAGAAACATTTGGGAGGGGCTGCACAGCCTTCCAAACTGACCAGGGGCCTGGAGAGCAGAAACCCTTCCAGAGTTCTCATCCAGGCTCTGGTGCTGATTTGGGCCAGTGACTGATGTATGCATGATCATGCTCTTCTGAGGAAAAACATGAGGCTAGTGAAGTACACTGGTAAGAGCCACAAAGTGAGAGGGGGCTAAAGCTACTCTGGAGAAGTGTTAACTTTTACACAGGATTCCTATTGTAAATCCACGGTGTGCACAGGGGAACATACTGTGTGCGTTGCTCCAGGCCTTCTCAACATGCAGATCCGTGAGTGGATCCCACCCTGCTTTTCTGGCACAGCGCTGTGGGTTTGTGGTGGATCTTCTAGGCATCTCAAACCTTTTTTTTTACCTAATTTGCACAATGGGGGCAATTAAATCCCTGTCGTGCTCTCCACAGAGTAAATAAGCAGGAAGAGAGGAAAGGGCAACATACCTGATAAATAGCAACATGGAAACATGTAGGTGTAGGGCATGGGGGACATAAAGCTGCCTCTTATCATGGGGCTGGCTGAGGACTGGCCGTCAGTTGAAGGTAGAGCAATCTAAAGGCTGTATTTCAGAGTGGTAGCTCTGTTCGTCCGTATCAGCAAAAAGGTCCTTGTGGCACCTTAGAGACTAACAAATTTATTTGGACATAAGCTTTTGTGGGCTATAACCCACT
This sequence comes from Sternotherus odoratus, assembly GCA_032164245.1. NCBI lineage: Eukaryota > Metazoa > Chordata > Testudines > Kinosternidae > Sternotherus > Sternotherus odoratus. The sequence goes on from JAVMKO010000009.1 coordinate 27,118,318, forward strand.
TCATCAGATTCATGGAGTGAAACGTACAGTAAGTGGGTATAACTATGCAGCACATGAGAAGATGGGAGTTGCCCTCCCAAGTGGAGGCGTCAGTGCTAAGGCCAATTAAATCATGGTGGATGTGGCCCATTCCCAACAGTTGACAAGGTGTCAGTATCAATAAAGGGAAAATTACTTTTTGTAGTGATGCAGCCACTCCTAGTCTTTATTCAGGCCTAATTTGATGGCTGTAATCACTTATGCTGACTTGTAATGACCCCCTAGGGCTCATGTTTATGAGGTTTACTAGAGTGCAGTGTGCTCCAGCTGGGGTCCCCATATTGTCCCCTCTAATTCCTGATATACTCCCCTTGTGGGTGGATGTGGGGAAGACTCAAAAGGAGTTGGCATAGAGTCAGCTAAACATTCCCTTACTCCTTGGCTGCCCATTCAGGGAAGCTCTAAGGCCTTTATTCAGGTTAGAGGGACTTTCATGTGAGCCAGGAGCTGACTTCTGATTCTTACATCCCTTCTCCTTTTACTGTTGTTCATTTTCTTAGGGTTTGAAATAACTACAATCAGGCACACTGGGTCAGGTAACTTCCTCTGAGGTGGAGCAGATCAACCAATGCAAATAAACAATATCCTATAAACTAGCTCTGTGTGGGCCCATCCTCCTATATCACTTCTGCAGTGCAAAATGGGGAACAGAAATTAACTCTCTGCAATTCAGCTTTCCAGGCTGCTGGGTACCTGTGGGGATTCCAGTTTTAAACTCCTTTTAATGATTTTATAAGAAGACAGGTTTAGCCCATGAAAGCTTATGCTGAAATAAACTGGTTAGTCTCTAAGGTGCTACAAAGTCTTCCTCGTCTTATTTATAATAAGATAATTATTGTAAATAATCTTCCTCATTAGGGAAAAATAAACCACCAAGCAGGCTCTGGTTGGGGAGATCTTTCGTGAAGGAATATAAATAAATAACCTTGTTGAGCAAACATCTTAATCTGAAGAGCTGAGAAGAGAAGGCAGCAAAGTTAATCATTTAGGAAAATAAGCTGGTCTCTTGTGCTTTGCTTCAATAACAGGCCAGGCATATTCTAACAAAAACAATCTGCTGGGGCTTTCTGACTTTGGACTTCCTCCTTCAGGTTCCCACATCGTCAAGCGGTGCTCCGTTTAATCAGTCTGAAGTCGAATGAGACTAGCCAGGAAGATGCCCATCCCTCAGTTTGTTCTGTGTATCTGCAGCCAGCATTGGCCTTTGTTCTCGTCTTATTTCTTTGCAGAAGTTTGCACAGTGTCCTTGCTATTACAACAGCAGTTCTGGTTGTGGAGTCTAGCAATGCATTCTGGGAGAGTCAACCAAAACTACATCAGCCTACATTGTGAGATTCCACAGGAAGCCAGGCTTTGGAATTCTCTCTGGTCTACCCTGTTAGCAAAGCCAACAGCCTCATTCTGAGCTCACAATGATGTACATCACAGTTAATTCTAGCCATCAGTATAAATCCAAGTGAGAAGGGCCTGGTGTTCATCTCAGGTGCACTTATTTAATTCTCTTTGTAACTTATTTAATTGACTTCAGTGGAGCTGGTCTGAATTTATGCCAGAAGAACACAGATCAGTCTCTGGGCCTTTGAACCAAATTCAGGACTGATGTGACTTGTCGTATAAAATTATCCCTAATTTCTGACCAATGTAGACCCAATGTCTACATGGAAAATAGTATATTGTAACTAGGTGGATTTGGCATGTAGCAGATGCAATTTAGATTGATCGGAGGCACAGAAAATGACAGGTGTTCCTGCTCCAAATGCTAGAATAGAGTCCTATAGGATTTACCATTAACTTTTTTCTCTCTCCAGTTGTATTCAACTGGCTGGGGTCCTATGAGGTCAAGAACAGACTGTTTCTCCCTCTAAGCCCCTCCAAGACACTACCATTTTATGGAGAAGACGCTGCTGTATCCAGGATGAGGACCTCTGGAGGTTCAGACATGGACTTGTCAGTAGGCACTCCGAGCTGTGAAACTCTACAACAGGAGATCAAGATGAAACGGTGCCTTGCCTTCTGACAGGTCTGTTTCTACAAGCTTAGCACATCGGAGCCTCTTCTCACACTTGCTCCCATAAACATCTCCCGGAGAAAAACACTCAATGGAGTGCAACCCAACAAAAGGAACGGAAAATACCTTCCCAGCAGAACACTGCTGAGACTTGGATCATGGTCTCCACTGCTTAAGTATCATGGTGACCGATGCCCTAAAATACATTGGTGGAACATGACACTTTCAGCCTACATTGGCCTCATGCCATTTTGCTGCCCTCAAGATATGGCTTCACATTTTTGCCTCTGTTTCACTGAGTCTTATTTCATCACAAGTATCTTTTAGATTTGGGGGGTTTAGAGAGAGAATCATTCTATTGAGGAACATTTTGAACTCTTTTCTTGAAGAAAAATGTCCAAACTTAATAACAACAGGGATAGAATATGTTGATGCTGAACTATTATGACAAAATGTTTCTAGTGAAATGTTCTGGCAGTGACTGGAATGAAACAAGCTGAGATGAAGCTGGCACGTGACTGTATCCATTTGGAGGAGGGGAGAAGGAGAAGCGGCATTTCTCAGAACACAACAGCTGAGAGAGTTCCACAGTTTGACTGTGAAACTCCACCATTTGCACTGAACATTAATCTGCTCTTTTCATTCTAAATTTTTTTCCTGCAACGATGAGGTACACAGGGCAGGTTTCGGAGTCTTCTGAAGAAGGTTTGCCTAGAGCAGTGGTTTTTAAACCTTTTCTAAGGTGTGGACCTCAAAAAAAATCCAGTGGAGGTGTGGACCCCTTTGGAAATCTCATACGTTGTCTGCAGACCCCACGCAGATCCATGGACCACAGGTTGAAAACCACTAGTCTAGAGTTATAGCTGTAAGAGGAGGAGGAAGCCACAACTTGGTTTCTATTACTGGATCTGCCACTGAGTTGATAAGCGTCTTTCAGCAAGTCACTTACCTTTTAGTGCCTGAGTTTACTATCAATGCAAATTGTGCATAGTAACGCTTATCTTCCTAGTTTTGCGAGAACAAATGAATGTCCCTAGAGATTCTTATGTGAAAAGCACTATACATAAATATAGGTGTCCATGAAAGAACATTCCTTGGACAGGTCCTTTTAGCTGACACCCATATTTTAGTGCATGTGAACTTTAGTGACACCATACCAAAACTAGTACAGAAAATATCAGCCCAGAAGTGCTGCATGATTCAGCACTGTGAGCTGTTGGAACACTGGTGATTACAGACATTCACTGCATACTCAGTTGCACACATTTGGTTGAACATTCCTTCACACTTCCTTTGGGCCAGATTTTAGTTTGTGTATAGTTGTCACTTCTGCTCATCTAATGCCTTAAAACAAGTTTATTGTATTAAATGAGCTGAAATGTCTACTGCGGGTATCATTAAAAAAAGACAATGTAGTTACTAGCAACTGCATGAAACCCCACCAGGGGTTTCTCTTGGGCATGAAACAAGATGCAGAATCTCTGAGCCCTTATCCAGCATTCATCTGCAAATCTGGCCACCTACATATGTCAAAAAAAGAAATAGGTAATGAGTACTGAGGCTGTGGGGCCATTTCATAGCAGCTGGAGCTCCATTAACTTCAGCAAATTTTCCCCTGGCATTGCTTTGGCACTTGATGTGGAAATTCGTGGACACATCATGCTATTTCTTAATCTTTTTAAACTGGCAGTGTGACGATTAAACCACATTGAGAAGATGAGAGCACGTGGCATGGCTTTCAGTTCTGGTTTTGTTTAATTTTAAATTAAAACTAATTCTTTAAAAAGAGGCACATAGCCAAAAAACACTCACAGAAACTCAAAACCAAAACCACCTCCCTCCCCGAATTCTAACATTCACCTCAGACCTGCCCCACAAGCATGATATTGCCTTAATCAATGATATATATAATGCATTTCTGACTCCTCAGGGGAAAGGCATTACCAAAGTGCAAAGTCTTTTATTAGCATACCCTGGAGCCTCCTGCAGGTACCATAAAAGAAACAACATGAACACAACTAGCCAGGATCCAAATAGGATTTTTTTAAGTCTAGAAGTTCCCTCTCAACTAACCACTCTTGGGGCCCAATTCTTCCCCTCTGAAGATATTCTGAAGTTAATATTGTGGCCCTGATCCTTAGCAATGGCCCTGCAGTTTGCATTGTGGGGAAAGGCACTTCTGAACCAGCTGTGTGCTACTCTGATCCTCACCTGGAGGTAATCAATCATAGAATATCAGGGTTGGAAGGGACCTCAGGAGGTCATCTAGTCCAACCCCCTGCTTAAAGCAGGACCAATCCCCAACTAAATCATCCCAGCCAGGCTTTGTCAAGCCTGACCTTAAAAACCTCTAAGAAAGATTCTACCACCTCCCTAGATAACTCATTCCAGTGCTTAAATGGGTAATTAAGTTACCTATTTAAGAGGTAGAAGAACACAGACAGATTGGGAGCTAAATATGGAAACTCATAAATGCATCACTTATCCCAAATACTATCGCTACAAATGGGAAAGCAGACTTGCACCAGCCCTCAGTTGCTCAGCCTGAGACAGCCATTAAAGATTTTCTTAGTTTCCAAATTTAACCCCCATTTGTTACGGAGCGCCCAGGCGATGGACTGGAACCGCTTCCTAGGAAGCCAGACCGGACTCCGGGTGGAGGGCCCCTTCTCCATACACAGCCTGTTTCCCAGGCCAGGAGCTTCAGGGGTACCCACTTCCACCTTCCTGGGTCTGACCTTGGAGCATTCAGCACCTTCTGCTCCTCCGTGTGCTTCCCCCAGCAAGCCCGCCTGGGCGGGGTCCTGGGGGAACCCATGAGTTCTGCACCCCAAATCCACAGTTAAACGTGACGCTCAGCCAGCCAGCAGAATAGACGGTTTATTTAAGATGTCAGGAACACCATCCAACTCACAGCTTCTCAGTCTCAACAGGGTTCCTCAGTTAGGCCTTTCTGGGGTGTTGCCAGGAGGTGAGACCCAGATTCTGGGCTCCTGCTTCCTCCCCAGGTTTATTCGATGACTTCCATCTGGTCCAACACAGACCATGCAGCCAGCGAGCATGAGCCCTCCGCTGGATCCATCTTGGGCCAGAGAGCAAGTTGGCTTCTCTCCCTCTCTCCAGCTAGACCCAGACCCAGACTGACCACTCCCCAAACAGCCCCTCCCTTCCTTTGTCTCTCTTGTCTGGTTTCCCGGGCTTCAGGTATCACCTGACCTCCCTCCAACAGATTCAGCTGACCTCCCTCCCCCACTTGGGGTCAGGTTACAGCTTCACCTTGGCTTTGCTCTGCACCAGCCCCTTTCCCTCCACATAGACACTTAAGAAATGCATAGGGGAAACTGAGGCACACACACACAGTACTCCCACTTCGTCACACAACAAATGGGAAAGCAGACTTGCACCAGCCCTCAGTTGCTCAGCCTGAGACAGCTATTAAAGATTTTCTTAGTTTCCAAATTTAACCCCCATTACATTTATTAAAACAGGAAATGAGTCAGCCAGCTGGGCAACTCTCTGTATTTCGTGACGGGGTGACAGGAAGAGTCCCCTAAGCATATTTCTATGTACTTCTGCCTCATGCAATCTCATGAAAAAGGAGATGCTATGTCACCAGAGCATGATTTGGAATGTGAGGCATTGCCACATCGCTAGACTGGGGTGTTCGCTTCCAGATGTTGCTTTAAGTGGGTCTTTCCGTTCCAATCCACTTGGCTTAAACCTCCCTTTCTTACTGCTCTTGGTCTCAGCCTTAGATGTTCATGGTAGGAATAGTTGAGCTGACTATTCATGGCAAAAATTTGAATGTCCAGGTGCATCTGTCTGAAAAGGAATGGGGTGATGCTGTGAGTGGACAGAAAATGAATTAATTCTTTTCTTATGTAATCCCTGCTTGAGCTGCAGGCTGAGTCTAGAGAGGATCCTACCAACAGGAATTACAACTAAAATGGCTTCTAAACCGGTCTGACCCTCCCCGCCACTTCCCGCATGCTTGGAGTCAGGGTTGGGGACAGAGGGAACTAGAACCCCCCATGGGGGCCAATAAGAGGCTTCCATGTGGTCAGCGAGGGGACAGCCTAACTTTACACAGGGACAGGGAGCAAGAGAGGGAGGGAAGGAGTGACTGTACTTTCAGTTTCAGTTTGGAAGTTGAGAGTGGGAGAGTGCAGGTCAGGGAATCCCTGCTACACACTCCCTCATCCTCTACCACCATGGCAGTTTTGAACTGTTCTGAGATGCCAGCTGCATGGATCAGGCAGCTCCAGCCCTGCCATGATCAGCATCCAGCAACATTCACTACTGCGAGCCAGTTGAAACCCCAGAGGAATGCCAGTCAGGGAACCAGCAGGAGAGTATCTGCCCCACCCAGGGGTGAAAATAAAGTAAGGAGCATTTTTAGAGCCAACCAACACTATTGTGCTGCAATACTCCATCTTAGAAGGCAACTTGGGTCTCACCAGCTGCCTGAAGAAGAAGATGGGCAGGGAGCAGAGGTTAGGGGAGTTTGTTAGTGTTAGGAGGTGGAGAACGGTCTTATATATTCATGTTTGTTTATTATTGCTAAAACCTTAACCCTTTCCTTCTCCAGACCCTGTTTTTCTTTCCCAACAAAGTCTCCCCAACTTAGCTCCCAGTCTGTTGTGTTGTTATTTTTGGCGTGTCATTCCTTTGCTGAGGTTTGTTTTATTTACTTTATTGTCCCTTATGTACTGGGCGTTACGTGCCTTGCCAGCTAACAGTATTATCATTGATTTTCCCAAGGGACATCATCCCTTTGCAGATGGCACTGTAAGGAGTCACTTTGAGTGGAGGCATCAGGCACCAAAAAAGACCCAGAGCCTGACCCACTCTAGGAGATGGGAGAAGCTTCTCCAAATATGGGCAGTAGCAAGCACCAAGGAGAGAACAGAGAGGAGGAGGTGGTTGATGTTGCAGTTCACTTGCTTGGTACTTCTGACTCAGATTTAAGGTATGTAGGATGAAGCATGAACATTTACTTTTTCTCTCTGCTGCAGACATGACTAAAGATTTCACATATCACACTCTATGGGCTGGAGCTTGAAAGAGGCCCCAACCCAGCCCACATTTAATGAATCTCACCTGAAGGTTTTGCCCGTCACGCCAACTCTATGGATAGGCCTTGCGAGCATGAGTCAGGGAGATACATGTATAAATCTGGATAGGTAGTGGTTTGACTTCATATCCATTCATGTGCTATTTACCTATCTGCTGAAGGTATGGGTGGGACTGGGTGTTCTTCACGGTGGCCTCATTCTTGTGTGTATCATTGGTGAGGTTAAGGCCTGTGTCACTCATGAAATGAGCCTTGGGGTCTAGCAAATGATTCAAGTATATGGTGCAAACTAGGGTGCTGTGCAGCATTTTGAAAAAATATTATTTTGGCAAAGGTGTGATGGAGTGTTTGTCCCACATGGGTGCAGGAAGGGTTAACCTCACCAGGGGGCAGTAGAGATGAGTCCTCAGAGTGGCCCAGAGAGTCAATGTGAGGCACAGCCAATAGGAGAAAGGATGCAAGAGCAGCCAATTAGGGCCCAGTGTGACCGCATAAAAGGAGTTGCAGGGCAGAGCTGAAGTCAGTCGTTGCTAGGAGTTCAAGGAGCAAGAACTCTCTCTCTACCAGGCTGAGACCTGCAGCACCTTGGACAGAGCAACTACTGGTAGGGACTGGGAAAGCAAGAGGGAGCACCTGCCTGGCTGCTGGGACAGGTCTGTGACATGCCCTGAGGCAAGGGTGAAGAAGGTGCTGGGGGCATGGGGAAGTAGCCCAGGAAGACATGGTGAGAAGCTAAAGAGTCACAGCAACTGTGGTTAATAGGGTCCCTGGGCTGGGACCTGGAGTAGTGGGAGGCCCAGGTTCCCTTCCCCGCATTCATCTCTGGACTATTGGACTGTGATACTAATCTCTCCTCCCCCATCCAGGGGGAAACACAGATGTTGACATGGCCAGAAGGCTGAGCCGTGAGGAGGACACTGCAGTTCTTGAGGCTGTGAGAAGGGTTGCAGTGATAGTGTGCAGACTGCAGACAGAGAATGTTGGCCTCAAGCTAATCACCAGAGTGACCAGGAGGAGGTACCAGCCCTGGAGTGAGTGATGAACCCACTGACAAAGGGCTATGTATTCATATATACTTCTGTATGGCACCAATATTGATAACACAGAGCACACTGGTGCCTTTTGACTTACTATCGTGTCTCTGTCACCTGAAGAATGCAAGCAGATAGTAATAATCATGATATAGAATAATTGCTTCCTAAGATATGTATAGGTTGTGGCACCCTAACAACACTTATGTAATGTTGTTTTAATTTGCTCTTTTCTGTCAGGTGACACAATATTGATCCATCACATACAAAACCTGATTAGAAACTTCTTAGACATAAGGATCAATCTGACTTCAGCACATCAGTCTATAACTTTCATTCCACTTTTATCTTATGTATTTACATTTAAATTGTTTTACATTTGAAAGACAAGTTAATTTATCTCAGTTACTCAGCATGTTGCTTTCCCACAAAACACAGATTACATTTAATTTGATAAGGATAAAGCTGGGAGCGGATTTTGAAGCGCTAAATTAGGTGTGCAATTTATCAGTTTTGCTTCCATCTTTTACCGCCACCGATTTAATTTCCACAGACAGATGTCTGATGATTCCACTGAGGTGGCATAACTCCTGATAGTTTTGAAGTGTTATTATTTTTTAATATGTGTGAGATTCAAAATGGGGTGATAAAGTAGAAGTAAAGAGATACGTGTTAGTTTTAAATCAAAATGCCTCATGGTTGTAATTTACTTATTCTCGGATATGTGCTGTTGAATTCAGAAAGGAATAGATTATTGGACCTTATAGATGGTAAATACTGTAATACTTTGATGACATTTTTAGGTTTGTGAAATATGCTTCAAGTTCCCTATATAAATTTTATCACATTTTCTATGTATGGGACAAACTAGGAAATGATTAATTTATCAAGAGAAAAAATGATCTCTTATCAAAGCTATTGCCACAGACAGAACTGGCAATGAGACTTTATTGTACTCATTAAAGTTGGGCAGATATTATTTGGATGACACTATTTTTGGCAAAAAAAGGCTGATTTGTCTAAACTGAAATTATTTATGCATAAGCATGAGTTTTGTTTAATTTCCCAACTTGGCAAAATATTTTTAAAGTGTTAAAAGTATCAAAACATCTTGTTTTGATGTCTTTGTTTCTCAGTTTAAAAAATATTTTGTTTTGAAATTTAATTTATAAGAAAACCTTGAGAAGGTTGATAGCAAAACAAAACAATTTGAAATTATTGAAACAAAGTATTTTGATTGACCAGAACAAAACTTTTTTTTTTCAGTTTGTTGCTTTGTGAAAAACTTAGAGATTTTGATTTTTATCACAAATCAGAATAGGAGGTTTTTTTTAAATCTTGAAATTCTCGTGGGATGAGAAAACTGTACGCATAATCATACTTCTCACCCAACACTGAACTTTGGGAAGGGGCTTAAATCATAGACATTGTTAAAAGAGAGAGAGAGAGAGAGAGAGAGAGAGAAAAAATTCTCAGAAATCTCCAGGCTGAACTAGCCATGAATAAAGTGTACATTTAACAGAAATTTAGCTGGTCATTTAGAGTCTGACATTATTTCTGCTTTTTAAATTTCTGCCTTTAAGGTCAGCGCCAGTTAAAGGGGGAAAATATTTTTCATGCAAAATTGGAGGCTTATGTTCTGCATAAAATATCTCATTGTGAGATTTAGTAAATCCATTTCCTTCTGCATGCAGATGCTCCCCTTTCTGTTATACACCAAAAGAGATACATCACAGAGACAAATAACGTGAGACACAAGGTGTAGAAAAATCTTCATATGACAATTGTTTAGCATGTTTTTAAAATTTAAAAAATCCAATTGTTTCCCTAAAATGAGTGAGTAACTTACAGTCTCCTCACATCATTTACACATACAGAAATTGCTTTGGACACACAGGAACTGTACTCTCTATGATGAAAACAGAAAGTCATGGCTCAGCATATTTAACTTGGCCAAACTCCAATACGAATTATCTTGGATTTGATCTCTGAGTGAACATTTCATCCCCGACCCAAAAAAGCACTTGAACATGAGCTTTGCTGGAGCATTTACTTGAGTGGACCTATGCATTGTATTTATTTATTCTGAAAGTTAAGCATATGGCAAAGGCTTTGCTGTGTCAGGGCCAGAGTGCTCAGCACCTTCCAGGATGAAGTCTCTTCAGACTTTGAAGTATTTTATAATGTGTATTTTCAGTCCCCACAGAGCCCACAAACTTACTTTTTATGGTTGCAGAGTTCAGTCTTCAATTAAGTCTCTCTCTCTCTCTGCCCGTCACCCCCCCAGCCGGGGTATGGGCCACCAACTGGTGTTGGTGTTTCAGTAGCAATTGGTTCCCTTACGGGGTGGAGTTGCTAGCCCCACGCCCATGTTAAGCCTACAGCACCTGGTATTCCCAGGAGGTCTCCCATCTAAGTACTAGCCAGGCCCAACCCTGCTTAGCTTCCAAGATCAAACGGGATCGGGCATGTTCAGGGTGGTTTAGCCATATTTCAATTAAGTAAGTCAGGCAAAATCTAATGTGGAACATTGATGAGACATGTCTTCAAGCACTGCAGCTCTGTGTTGACTGTTGTTTCAACACACTTGGTGGGATCTCCATTCCTGTTATATGAATTTGAATTGCATGCTGATTCTTAAACATACTTATGTGCTTGATGATTTGTAAATGCCTTAATATCTATTTACAAGTTAATTAGTTCAAACCACAGGGACAGCTCATCTCTAGATGAAACTCTTATTGGGAACCAGTGCCAAGTCAGGGTGTTAGACTATAAGCAGACACTCCTTTTTTATGAATCATACCATCTTGTCTCAAGTTGGTGAGTGCTTATCCTTTGCTGTCAGTGGCCTCTGTACGTGGACTATTGCTCTATGAAATCTGTCCCATGCTTAAAAAAATCTAAAACCAGTACATTTTCCAGAGGTGGAGGTTTGTTCTTTATAGAATGACCACTATTGAGTCCCAAGTTTAATAATGTTCCCGCTCTTCCTTTGTTTTCTATTGGACTCCCCTTATTTGCTTTGATCGGTTAGGACATTCAGAGCATTGTATTTTCATTCATCTTTATAGGTTTAAGATTAGCAGCCGTGTTAGTCTGTATCATCTTCCTTATTTTATTCATCTTTATGTTATATATGATGGCAGGTGGAATTGCACATCACAAATAACATTATTATTTTAGACCTTATCACGTCTTCTCTCTGCGCTCAGCCTTTTCACTTTACAACAATGCAATTTCTAAATACTCTGTTTAACCTATGGGAGAGTCCTTATTTTTATTTTATGCTTTTTTATTTTATTTATTTTTCTTTTATACTTTCAAAACAGTTATATCTAGGTTGTTAGCACACAGTGGTGTTTTGCAAGTCTTTGGCCAAGGTGATGAAAGAATTAAAGTCTGCAAAAATACTTAGAGATACAGTAATTAAAAACTCTCTGCATGCCTGTGAATAATTAGCATGTGCCTGAGTCAGAAATAGGAAATCTGACTTCTAGCACACTTCCTATTTAATAAATTATATTCATTGGAAATTACGAAACATAGTTTATGGAGCTCAAAACTTTTTCTTTCTCAGAAATTGTGCTGAAAGCATTTTTGACCCTGCAGTATTCCTTTAGTATGCTCCATTGTCTCAGGCCAACATCCATGTGCTTGTAAAATTGCCAAAATATTATCCCACCTTCTGGCATACTGTAGACCAAATTCATCCCAATTGCCACTCCATTGAATCCAAGGCTGTATCCAGAAACTGTTTCCATAAATATGCATACAAAGCCTGATTCTTCATCCACGTATGTTGCTGCAAATCAGGAAAGATTCAACTGAAGTGTTAGACCAGCTGTAAGTGGGAGGAGACTCAGGTATTATAACGAAAGAAGTTAGTGTAATTATTACTGTATGAGATCACAATCTGGCCTCTCTGCATATTTTGTGCAGGGCAGCTATAAAACAGTCACAAGAGCAGCAGGATTAAATTCATAAACAAGGATTCAGGAGTCTGACTGTAGGGATGCCTTTTTGAAAACCTTGACTCTTGTATGTGATATTCTGCAGACCTTAAATGTCTATGATAAGTCATTCATCACTGAAAAGACACTTCAGCCCAGTGTTTTCTCTGTTAACAAAGACACACAAAGAACATGAGACAGTGGAATGTGAGAGCCTCTTAGGGTGCTCAGACAACAAGTGTAAAAAACCAGGATGGGTGGGGGCGGGGGGGAGGGAGCGTAATAGAAGCCAATATAAGAAAAAGACCTAAAAATCTGAACTTTTCCTATAAAATTGGGACATCTGCTCACCCTAGAGCCTCTCTTCCACTCACCTCAGTTTCTCCGCTGCCTTCTATATAGTTTGTCACTCTCTCCTCATGAACTTATACATCCTTTGGTTTCCATGAGTCTTTGCTCCTCTGGTTCCCCTCTGCCTTCCCCTTTGCTTCTTCCTCTCTTGCCCCTCTCCCATTCTTTTTATTGGGAAACCCAAGTTCTGCCCTTGGTATCCTCTTCTCTTCCCTCTATATATTCTTCCCAGGATAACCCATCTGTTCACATTGCCTCAGCTCTCACCTGTATAGTGATGACTGCCAAATTCACTCATTCCCCTGATGTGCCCCAATCACTTCGATCTCCAATACCCTTTCTGCCTTTTATGCTCTGTGGCCTGCCTTAGACCCAAACCCAGCGTGGCTAAAACGAGACATTTCCCTTTTCCTTTCAACACTCCTCCCTCGTTAACGTATGACACCATTCTCTTTGCTAGCACACCCTCAATGTCTCTCTCCCTCCTCCCACATCCAGGCTGTTGATAAATCCTATTGGTTCTTCTCCTAATCTATCCCTTCCTTTCCATCCAAAACTAAAGGTGGTCAGAAAAATGGAAAATGAAGCAGAAAAACAGCAGTACTGACTTGAGTAGCTTCACTCCAAATGGGATCCAGGCCTTTTTCTTCACAACTTTGGTTGATCCCTATTTTATTTCATTCAAGGCTAAAGACCCTGCTTGGTCCTCTAGTATCAATTACAATGACATAACTCTATTCATGGCCACAGAATTACTCCTGACATACACTGATATAAGCGAGAGATGAATCAGGGATAAAATACTCTTGGTAGTTTATGATCATACATTTTTCTGCACTGAACTTCAGGAGCCTGTTACACCGAATACCTCCGAAACTTGTAAAATATGCACTAATCTATATTTGTTGACCTACCACAATGTTTGGTGTCATTGACTCTTATTGTTTGTATTGCAGGCACATTGACATTGGTTTAGTTGCTTTGCAAAGCTATTGGAAGAGACAGTCCTTGTCCAAAGAGCTTGCACCCTGAAACGATGATAAAGGGTGAGAGGAAAGGAGCTACCACCTACGGTACAAGCAAATTGGTCACTTCTTGTTAGTTTAATGGATTCATTTTTTATTTTGCTTATTTACTAAACCAACCAGCTTTGAAATTATACTCCTAGAGGTTATTTTATATAGAAGGAGAACAAAAGTAGCCCCATGGCACTTCATGAATGCACTGCAATGATTACAGCTGAATGGATAAGCATAAATGTAAACTCTTCTGGCACTAAGGCAGGTCGTTAAAGGATACCTGGTTACTATAGTAACCCATGCAGGAACCTCATGAATAAATGAACAAACAGGATTTCAATATATTTTGACAAACCTCTTTTTGATCTTATAGAGATGGTATCCGTATCAGTGACTAAATTATTCCAGTTCTCTGGGATATTTACTTCTGCATCAGTTTCAGAAATTATTAAGAGCCCATTGATTCAGGCTTCTAAGAGCCACTGTTTCCATTTGAAGGTACTTGTAATGTGGACACTAGGCCAGATTCACAGCAGGAATAAGTGGGCACAATTCCACTGACTTCAGTGGAAGTTGCACACACTTATAACAGCTACCGGCTTGGTCTAATGTGTCTAAATCATCTTCGGAACAAAAAGTAAGACAAACGTATTCCTCTCTAAATAAAGCCCAGCTATTTATCTGTTGTGGTTCTTCAGTAAATAGGTATCTAAGAAACTCTCTTTCATCTCATCTAAAGGAAATATTGAAAGGAAATACAGAATCTTTAGAGAAATGAGGTCTTTGTATTCATGTATTGTCTGTATTTGAATACGTTTCTAGCAGTCGAATTGCTGGTACTTTAACTGAAATCATAGTAATTATGGTAGTAAGCAATGATTGGGAAAGGAATAGAGTATCTAGAATGCTGGTATTTTCAATAAGAAAAATATAGATGTGAAATGCTGATGTTCTGCTGCGGAAAACAATAACAACTTCACAGGCTTTGAGATGGCTTTAATACCTGTTCTCATTCCTTTGCCTTCAGTACACACTACAATACCATTTGCCAGGCTGAGTAAGGAAAGCAGCATTTGCCTCATTGCTGGCATCAGACTCAAGACCTGGGAGAGGGTGTGATAATAAATAAGAAACATTTGGCAACAAGTATAATAAACAGAATATTGAAATACAAAAGAAACACGCACAAAGGCGTTTCTCATCTGGGGTCAATCTAGTCAGTGGTTATGAAGCTGTGGGTAGGGACCCCATTTTAATGGGGTTGCCAGGACTGACTTAGACTTGCTGGCACCTCACCCAGGCCAGATCCAAAGCGCAAGCCCCACCACTCGGGGCCAAAGCCAGAGAGCTTTAGTCCTGGGCGACGGGGTTCAGGTTACAGACCCTCTGCCCATAGGGACTGGAACTAGAGGTGCGGGGGTTGCTGCAGCACCCCCGGCTTGAAGTGGTTCCCATCATATACAGGGTTTACAGTTTGGTTCAGTGGCTCTCAGAACCTCCACTATTAACATTGTTCCAGCGCCCCTGCCCCTGCCTGGAGCTGAAGCCCTTGGGCTTTGTCTTCCCTCCCATACCTGGGCTGCTGAAGCTTTGGCTTTGGCCTTCCCCTACCTTGGGCATCAGGGCTCAGGGAGGCTCAGGCTTTGACCCCTCCTCCTGGACCTGTGTAGTAATTTTTGTTGTCAAAAGAGGATCACAGTGCAATGAAATTTGAGAACCCCTGGCTTAGATCCTATTTAAATCACTGAAAAGATTACCAGTTACTTCCCTGAGCACTGAACCTGAACTCTAGAGTACAATGCAAAAAAAAAAAAAAAAAAAAAAAAAGCTATTACCAAATATTTACCCAAACGTATAACGAGCAGAAGGATGATCTTGTTGGTAAGGCACTAGATTGGGACTCGGAAGATGTACATTTCATTCTCTCTGCCACTGACTTGCTGTGTGACTGGCTCCAATCCAGCAAAGCACTTAAGAAATCTAGTTGATTTAAATGGAACTAATCATGTGCTTAAAGTTAAGCATATTCATAAGGATTTTGGTTGATTAGGGCCTAAATCTGTCCAAACCTCAGTACTCCATTCCCAGAAAATGGGAATAATAATCCTTGTCTCCCACCCTTTATTTGTCTTGTCTATTGAGACAATAAGATCTTTGGGGCAGAGAGTGTTTTTCTATTTCTATGTATAACACTTAACACCATGGAGCACTGGAGCCTCTGTGGTACTGTAATATAAAGAATAAATAATGTGTAGGTCTACCATTGCTTCCTATTGGATGGAAATGTAACTGCTCAATGAGTAAAGGAGCTACAGTTCTCTGAAGATTCGATTAACTCAAGTGAAAGAGGGGGAGGAGGATGTTCTGAGTTATGTTTCCATGTGGCCATGATGTGCAACATCATGAACACTGTGAAGTCACAGATCTGGTATAGATTGACCCTGTAAATTATGCCTATGTCAGTAAGAAATGAAATAGATATATCTATTCCATCTAATTTTGCTTTCTCCTACCAGAAAAGGAAGTTCCATGTTTAAAAATATTTGTTGTTAAACTACATTTGAGAAGTTTAAAGTCACAAATTAAAATTAGTGGAATAATTCTTCACAGATCCATGGAGAGCTATTTTGAAACAAGGAACTGGATTAATGAGACTCAGCATGAAAAAAGGGAACTGTGCTTTTCCTTTCAAACATCTGTCTGGGGGAGGTGGGGGGGGGGGGATGGGACCGTGCTTACTACAGAGCACAGAAATGACAATATGCATTTTGAATGGAGGTACACATTCCAATGGACCAGAGAAAACGTGACATATGTGCCTAATCTTTAAATGTAATTGCAGGACAAAATTATTTTCTTGCTTGAGTCTGTGCAATTCTATAGAAGGCAGTAATTTTGTATGGATTTATCTGAGAGCAAAATATTGCTGTCTCTATTAAGGCTTTTTTTAATAGACAGATATATTTTAGAGTCAGAAGACACCATTATATTGATCTAGTCTGACCTTCTGCATAGTACAAGCCATAGAATTTTACCTGTTGAGGCCTTATCGAGCCCAGTAACTTGGCATAGAATTAGGACATCTTTCTTAGAAAGACATCTTATTGTCATTTAAATACTCAGCTTGATGGAAAATTTACCACATCCCTTGATAATCTGCTCCTGAGATCAGTGACCATCACTAATAAAACTGTGTATTTTATTTCCACTTTGAGTTCTTCTGACTTGACCTTCCAGTCGATAGATCTTGTTTTCTAGATTAAAGTGTTTTTTAGTTTAAAATTAAACGCTTAGGTCCAAATTCTGTTCTGGGTAATACCCACTTAGTTCAATGTAGATAAGAGAAGAATTTTGGCTTTTGTTGGTTGTTGCTGAAGATATTGTAAAAAGATAGATAAAGAATTTGATCTGGTGTCTAATTGTTCATAGTCATGTATATTTAGACAGAAAAATGTACCTTCCCTTAGAGTAAGGACAAATCCCCTGGCAGAAGCAATAAACTGGCACGATAGCTTTTCTATACACAGGTGTCTTAGAGGTGAGATACTTACTCAAGCATAATTCCCACTTATGTGAGAAGTTTGCTAGAGTACAAAGTTTCAGATATACTCATGAATGTTTTTTAAAATGAGATAATACTTTATAAGTAAACATTTTGTGATTCTGTGTTTGGTTGGCTAAGGAACAAAAAATGGCTTTTAAAACACATCTGCTAATGTATTTTTTCCCCAGTGAAGAAAATACATAAAGCATCCTCCATCTGTGGAAGGAGAATGCATTAGTGTGTAACAAGATGACAGTGTACATTTAATAGTAACAATTGTTTTTGGATGGACACTATTAGCTAAAGTACTTCACAAAACATTAAAATTTGCTAATTAGACCTATTACGCTTGAGAAAAACAACATTGTAAACTGAATTCTTGATGAACAAGCTATGTTTAATGAAGCATGTATGAGCTTGCAAAAGGGAAATCGGGATCTTAGAAACGGGGATTGCTAAGTGCTTGCAATATTTGGAGAAGTATTGTTTAAATAACAGAACTGATTTGTTTAAACAATATTTCGTCATGATGGTTAAGAGTGCTCTTAAGGCCAGGGAATGCTGTGAAGCTCAACAATTCAGCAATTAGTTCTAGTGTATTTAAAAAGACACAAGCCGTGTCTATGCTACAGGTTTTGGTTGACACCATTTACATGATATACTAACTTCAGCCGCTTTATGCTCATGTGTGCATGTCTATACTTGGCTTTCTGTGTTATTACCTAGAGTGAATATGTTGATGCTCAAGGTGGTGCACCATGGGTAGGTACTGCCATGTGCAACCTTCTAACATTCAGCATGTCTATTTTAACTATACATACAGCAATTGTGGCTTCCACAGGTCAGTGCATGTGAAGCTGTGGCTGTCCTTAATGTTTCCCCAGGGTGCAGTGGTAAGGGTAGAGATGTGGCCTCCGCTGCCACACGGAATGTTGAGGAGGGGCGTAGGACGGTGCTGTAACGGAGTTCACCATGTATGTCCACAAGAGGGTGCAGCATCTTTGTGTGCTGCTGGAGAAGCCCCATTATGTCCTGGTGCACCTCCCGCTCTTTTTCCTGCTTGGACTTCTGTCCTCACTTTCCTTCTGAAGGCTATCTGCAGTGTTCATGCTCCAGGGCCTGTGCTCATGGTTCGATGCAGCACTGGCTTGCAGGATCACACTGAATGTCATCCCACTTCGCCTTCTTTCTCTTCCGTATCTGGTGCAGATGTTCTGCGGTGTGGATGAGGCCACAGTGGCAGCAGTTGCAGATAAAACACACACAAGTACCATAGTCAGTATAGTCACAACAGAAAGCAAAAGTTAAGATTCAGAACTCCTTTCCCCCAGTTTTAAACAAGACGTGTTTATTGACTCCTCTTCTTGGACATGCTTAGAATCAGAATATCAGGATTGGAAGAGATCTCAGGAGGTCATCTAGTCCAACCCACTACTCTTGATGTGATTTTTTTTAACCCACTGAACATTTGATAAATCTTGGTCGCTAACTGTATTTTCATACTTGCCTCCCTCCTTACATAAGTTCTGTGGATGGTCATTTCAGAAAAATTCTGGGGGAGGGGGTCAAAACTGTGTCAGTATATCGAATGTTCTATGTGATACTATCTCTTGGAGAGACAAGGTGGGTTAAGTAATATCTTTTATTACCAGGTGACCTGAAGAAGAGCTCTGTGTAGCTTGAAAGCGTGTTTCCCTCATCAACAGAAGTTGGTCCATAAAAGATATTACCTCACTTGTCTCTCTGATATCCTGGGACCAACACGGCTACAACAACTCTGCATACGTATTATAGCCTGGAAAGTCAGGGGTGAGAGACCACAAATGGAAGACATATTGGAGCATACAGACCTATGAAAAATCCGGCTTGGCGAATCAATGTCGGGTGGTAGGGTGGGGGCAACTGCCCCCTTACCTCAAATGATGCTCCTGGTGTAAAGATTTGGAACCATTAAAGGAAGACCATGACTAATATCATTTTCCCTCCCCCAGAAATAAAAGAACATTCCAAGAAATGACCTGGTCTGGTTGGTGATGGGTTTGTGTGTAAAAGCATTTGTAACTTGCTGTTATAGATAAAAGTGACATGCAGAATAGTCACAATAGACAAGTTTTCTTTTGCATTGTATAAACATGGTCTTGGTAGTCAAAATAGTGGAGGCTGGGGTCTCTTTGTTCATTTCAGTAATGGTTTTGCCACAGGATAGCAGAACCCATGAATTAGTTAATGCAGTTTTTTCAGTTGTCTTAGATTGTATAAAAGTTGTGTAAATTAAGAAATAAAGATGAACCCCAACCCCTATGTTCCATCACTTTGCTAATTGGAGTGGATACTAAGCTTCCTTGGTGGAGCATCAGTTGACAGCAGACTGGACTGTATAAAGTCCCATCTGATTCAGTCTAGAGTGCCTGGTAAATTGATTGTTACCTCGGGGAACAATTAAATTGTTTTCTAGGTTTATTTGAGAAAGAGAGAAGCTTTCAGAAAATACCTCTGGTTTGGAGAGCAGCAAAAGAATGTAAACATCAGTGAGAAGACAGCGAGGGGTCAAGGAGACAAACCACGACATCCTGTTCTCTTTGAAAATCTACAAAGGAGAGCTCTGGCAAATATTCTGGTTTGATATTTATAAAATGCTGGGCACTCTTCTTAGGTTTTTGTCTCCATAGGACCATGGAGGTGTCAGCAGTGGGTCTCTGATTTAGGCTGCATTCTGATGTGTGTGATTCAGGCTGCATTCAGCCCCTCTTCTAATCGAGATTTCACCATCTTGAAAATTGAAGCTGCAAACCTTTATTTGCTCTAATACATGTGTTTCCGATTAATGTGAAGATTGGCTGTTTTTTAGAATATATATAAATTCTGTGTGTGTGTGTGTCTGTAAGTACATACTGTGGGTCAGAGTTAGGGTTGTTATGAGAATTGGTAATGTGAATTTTTGCATGTCAGTATTGCTAAACCCTATTCATAAATTTGCTTATAGAATAGTCTTACAGATTACCTTAATTTGCCATTCCCATACTTGTTAAGGTTTAGAATTTTTGGATGGCTATCCTTTTGTTAGCTATTGTGTACGATAAACTCAAATTCTCCATAGTCCGTGTTAGCTATGTTTTTTGTGGGGGAATCACATGCATTTTCTCTCCCTCCTTCCCTTTGCACGTGGATAGAGGTGGGCTATAATGAATGGAAAGTGAAGCTATTGCAGCCTGTACCTTGCTGTACACAATATAGACATATTTACAGGTAAAGCTAAAGGTGCACTGCAGATTGTTTTAATTTTAATAACTGCAGGAGAAATTCTGAGCCATGTAGAACTTCTGCACCATCCCAAAATATCCCAAACTCTTTTTGGCTAATGACATGAATACAGCACCACAGAAATGCAGCCACTCGAGGCAAGAGACAGGAATCAACCATCACAGTATGCTATACAGTTGGAGAGGGGAGGCAGGGAAAGTTTGGACAAGGGTACTGGGGCAAGTTACATCTCTTAAGAAAAGTGCCATGGGATATTTTATGTCCCCATAGCACAAGCAGAAGCTCAGTTTTTAAGGTCTTCTCCTGCTTAATGATATCTCTCCTTATTCATTTTGATACTCCAGGTGCTTTGTCAGGGATATACTGTACGATCATCTCCCAGTAAAACCACCTACTGCACACTCCATACATGGATTTTCTGTTACTACAGCCTCTTTGCATTGGACATGCATGCAGACTCAGAGATGCAGTGTTGTGCCCTTAATTGCAGAAGAAATATCATAAATTCGAAACATAAAGTGGCGTAGCCAGCTAACTGCACTGCAATTCTGAACACACATCGGCTAATCCTGTGCCCTGAAAACATCCCACATCTATGAGCTCACAAGGTAAGTGAGGCACCCTACACAATATGATCATTAGGGCTGTTGATTAATTGCAGTTAACTCCTGGAATTAACTCAAAAAAATTAATCGAGATGAAAAAATTCAGCGTGATTAATTGCAGTTTTAATCGCACTGTTACACAATAGAATACTAATTGAAATGTATTAAATATTCATGGATGTTTTTCTACATTTTCAAATATATTGATTTAAATTACAACACAGTATACAAAGTAGACAGTGCTTACTTTATATTATTTTTATTACAAATATTTGCACTGTAAAAATGGCAGACAAAATAAATATTTTTCAAGTCACCTCATTCAAGTACAGTAGTGCAATCTCTTTATTGTGAAAGTGCAATTTACAAATGTAGATTTTTTTATTACATAACTGCACTCACAAATGAAACAATGTAAAACTTTAGCACCTACAAATCCATTCAGTCCTACTTCTTGTTCAGCCAATTGCTAAGACAAACAAGTTTGTTCACTTTTACGGGAGATAATGCTGCCTGCTTCTAATTTACATTGTCACCTGAAAGTGAGAACAGGCAGTTTTGTAGCTGTCATTGCAAGGTATTTAAGTGCTAGATATGCTAAACATTCATATGCCTCTTCATGCTTTGGCCACCATTCCAGAGGACATGCTTCCGTGATGATGATGCTCATTAAAAAAATAATGCATTCATTAAATTTGTGATTGAACTCCTTGGGGCAGACTTGTATGTCTCCTACTCTGTTTTATATATTCTGCCATATATTTCATGGTATAGCACTCTTGGATGATGATCCAGCACATGTTGTTCGTTTTAAGAACACTTTCACTGCAGAGTTGACAAAACCCAAAGAAGCTACCAATGTGAGATTTCTAAACCCAAGGTTTAAGAATCTGAGAGGGACAAGGTGTGGAGCATGCTTTCGGAAGTCTTAAAAGAGCACAGTCTGAAGTGGAAACCACCAAAAATGACAATCAATCTTCCGCTGGTGGCATTTGATTCAGATGATGAAAATGAACATGCACTGGTCTGCACTGCTCTGGATGGTTATTGAGCAGAACCCATTATAAATGTGGATGCATGTCCTCTTGAATGGTGGTTGAAGTATGAAGGGACATATGAACCTTTAGTGCATCAGGCACATAAATATCTTGCACACTGGCTACAACAGTGTCAATATGAATGGCTGTTCTCACTTTCAGGTGATATTGTAAACAAGAAGCAGGCAGCATTATCTCCTGCAAATATAACCAAACCTGTTTCTTTGAGCGATTGGCTGAACAAGAAGTAGGACTAAATGGACTTGTAGGCTCAAGTTTTACATAGTTGTATTTTTGAAGGCAGTTTTTTTATTGGTACATAATTCTAAATTTTTAAGTTCAATGTTCATGAAAAACATTGCAATATGGTACTTCTGTTAGGTGAATTGAAAAATACTATTTCATTTGTTTTATACAGTGCAAATATTTGTAATAAAAATATAAAATGATACTTTGTATTCTGTGTTGTAAGTGAAATCAATATATTCGAAAAAGTAGAAAATATTCAAAACTATTTAAATAAATGGTATTCTATTATTGTTTAACAGTGTGATTAGTCATGCTATTAATTGTGATTAATTTTTTTAATCCCTTGACAGCCCTCATGATCACTAATATAACTGGTGTAGTTACACAGTGATCTAGCAGTGTTTTAAAAGGCCTATTGAAGAAGAAAATACATTGTTGTTTGGTATAAGAAATGGTCCCTCTAGGAAATATTAAAGTAGGCCCTCCTACCACCAGGGAGGTATTTTACCCAAGTCCAAAGGAAGACCTGTGCTGAGAAAACATGCTACACCACTAGCCGGTAGATGTCTCTGTTACACTCACCTACCGTTCCACATGGCCTCGATGAGAAGTTTCAGTAGAAGCTCATGTCACAGCTGGACATAATCAATCTACTTTATTTATCTGAAACGTGAGCAAACATCCTGTAAAATGTAATCCTAAGTGTAAAGCGCTTCTCATTTTTTAAATTGCCGAAAGGGTGTCCCGCATCCGACAGTATCAATGCTATTTATAGCCTGGGTCTAAAACGGTGCTGTTTGCAAAATATGCCATGCAAGTCAAGTATACTAAATACACATGCACCGTCTGTCTCATGGTGCTGGGATCTGCCCGGGAGGTGACCCTCTCAGTACATCACACATGTCACGACAGACACAGGACAGATGCTATAGCTGCATCCTGCGGCCACAGCAGAAGGTGAGCTGCATCCTAATCAGATCAGACACGTCAGGACAAGAGCTCCGGCGGCGCGAGCAGCTGAGCTGTTGCTGGGGCGCAGGGAGCGCGCCTGGGGGCTCTCTGCAGGCGGCCAGTTGACACGGGCGCTACGCGTCTCACCCCTGCCCACAAGCTCCTGCATTTGTGCTCGGCGGCCGCCGCGAGCGGAGCACTGGCGCGTGGCCCGGCTCGGCGGCGGGGAAGGGGGAAGAGGAGGGGGACTCGGCGGAGATGCGCCGGCTGGCGGGGGCGGGGCCGTGGGAGGGACCAGAGGCTGTCGCTGCTGCACTGGGGGGCCGGCGGAGCTCAGCGTCCCGCTCGCTGGTGCAATAGGGCAGCTCAGCGCGGCGAGGCGAGGAGCCGGCGGAGCGCCCGGGGGTGCAAGTCACCAGGCTTCCCGCTGCTGGCGTCTGTCCCTGGCCCGCTGGGCGCTGGCCCGTCCCTGGCCCGCTGGGCGCAACCTCGCTGCCCCCCAACAGATGTGAGCGCGCCTGGAGAACTGAACCCCAGCTCGCCAGCAGCAGTGTCCGCCTCTCCCCGCACAGCCACACCGGGTGAACTATGTGGCAGCCGGCAACTGAGAGACTGCAGGTAAGAGAGGAGGGCAGGGGGAGAAACTGAGGCGGGGCTGGCGTGTGTTTAAAGGAACAGGCTCAGGGGATTGTAGGACTGGTGTGAAAAATATCTAGGGGGCCTTGCTAAGACCTTGTTTTGAATTCCTTCCTGCCACCCCCATGGCCGTGCCTAGATCACGCTTACAACTTTCATCTGGTCTCTCTCTCTCTCTCTCTACTTTCTGTCCAACAATTTAGCACTGCATTCCACTGGCAGGATTTACAGGTCCGGGGCTGGGCTCTTGAATCCAGATGTGGGGTCTGTGGTGTTGTCGTCTTTTACAAAGAATAGATTATTTGAAAATCGGTGGGTTTGCATTGATCACGTTCTCTCTCCAAATTTATGCTCATCCTGAAAATGGGATTTTAATTTTCTATCTGGTTATGGCAGCTCCTCTCCATTTCTGACTTTCTTTTTAAGGAGAAAAGTTTATTCAGAGTCAAAGCTAGTCAGGTATTGCGCTAGTCAATTCATTGACTCCTGCATACAAACAAGAAAATGTTTGTTTAATGGGATTTGGATGGTGCGTGCAGGAGAATATTTGGGGTTGAGCAATACTGAAAATTGAATGTGTCTAGTTATTTGCAGGATCATCAGTGACACGTATTAAGGTCTCAGGAGGATCAGGGTTGTCCTTGCTGCACAGTTTTGCTCCATGCTTTTTGCTCTGAAATGTTCTCCAGATGGTCAGCCAGACAGATTGCCAGATGAATTTACACAATCCCACAGACAAACTTTTTGGCATGCCTAAAGCAGCATTAAATCTCATAGTAAACTTTGAAGAACTGCTTAAGTGGTGAAATAAAACAACCTTTAAGGCAGAATGAATTTGAAGGCATAGGGCATAAAGAAAATATACTGAAAGGAGTGGAGAAGTAGCATTATTGAGGCATGCAAAATAATGATTTAACTTGAAGTTCAGAGATCAGTAAGTAAACATATAACCCTCATGAAAAGTGGTAGGTAAAGTTCACAAACTGAATTCATTTTTCCAGTGAGGAGCAATCTGTTTAGAGACTATCAGTATTTTATAATATTGAAGATTCCACCTAGATTACTGATGCTCTAAATGTCAAGGGAGATTATAAATGGGATGGGATAACACATTTATATATTTGTTGCAAATAGTCAAACCTCAAATAAGAAACTTTACTCTGGGATGCTGAAGTGTTATTAATAAATATTCTGAAAGGCCTTATTTGAATACAAATCTGCATTCATACAGCACCGAATTGAGTGCAATGTAAGCTTATTTTAACTTTTCACTTACCGTATCTATAAAGGCCTCTGTGTGTGTGTGAGAGAGAGAGGGAGAGGCATTGATGCAGCATCACTTTGAAGATTGTGTCATGGTAATAGTCAGAATTCCTTGATGTACTTTCTTTGTGACTTTGGGCTCTTGCTCTTCTGAATGTGTTTGATTTTTTTGTGTCTATTTTAAGTTATTCATGCACAGCATGTTTTACTTAGGGAAGTGTGTGGGTTCCAAAGCCCATGACACTTGATAACTGAACTATTCTGGCATATATTCTGCTTTGTGATATTTCCATATTAGAAATATCAGCTTTCATTTCATGATTATTTGGCTATACAACTATTACTTTTAGTGCTTCCTGTTTTTTCTTTGTCATGTTAGTCCTTTCTTAAATCAGTTAATATAAAATTTGTGATATAATGAAGAAAGGGCCTGCCGCATTAAAGACAGTGGTTACATTTTATAAAATCTTATGAAAAATACCATTAATGGGACACTGACTAAATGCAAAATTTAGCCTAACTTAAACATAATTATTTAGTAACTAGTCTCCTGACCCTAAAACCCCCGTAAGAACCTCAAAATAAAAGCTGTAAAATTGTTAAAAATCTAACGTGTGTGTGTGTCTACTCTGTGTCTGTTGTTCTTTCTTATGAGCAGGTAGGTTAATAAGATATACAAGAATTTTGCTTTCTTACCACTTTAGAATTCAGCAGTCTTGTATATTTCAAAACCCCTTTCATGGCAAGAGAGCAGTAAGGCGGTGTGGATGGATGGTAGCATAATGGGAAATAGTGTGCCTGCAAACCAAACCACAGTTAGGAGAATTAGTTTTAGGCCGATCAGCCTGAAGAGCATCCCCTTATTCTTAAATGTATTTTATTAATAAATTCATATAAATAAATACTTATGGAAACTTGAGAGCTGTAGAAAGTAAGACAAAATAAAGCTTACTTTGTAGTTCCACTATAGCAACTTCATACAGTTTCCAAAACAAATATCTAATGAGAAATAGTTGAACATATTAAATTTTTTTTATTGCTTCTGCAATTGGAATTAAAAAATTGTTTTGATACCAGAGAGTATAAAACTCAAAGACTTGCTCTGATTTGATATTAAAGCCAAGTATGATCAAGTCTTTAGGAGTTTTAATCTCTACCAGCCAGTAACAGTAATAATCCACGCTTCTTAGTCAGACCAAGGAATGCAATTTCAATTGATAGGAACCTTTGATTTAGTGTGTGCCTGAAGTGTGATTTGTGAATGAAATTAATCATGGTGGTATGTTGTTATTTATTTATTCTCAGTTATGGCTAGAGGCCCGATTGGGCAAACCCTTTATAATTGCATAGTAAAAGACAGTATCTGCCCTGAAAAACTTAAGCTCAGACCCTTATCCTGCAAAGACTTTTGACATGCTGAACTTGACATACTGTAAGTAGTCTCAATGAAATCAATAGGGCTACTCACACTGCACATACAGGGTAGAGGCCTAATTTAAAACCAGGGGTAATGAATGGGCATAACAAATGAAAAGGTGTATACCCAGCCAATCTATTACACAGATTGGCTGGATATAGACTTTGTAGAATTAGAAGGTGTCTAAAATATAAAATAATAAGATTAATACTATAGACTAAATATATACAACATTATATTTTAAAGAAAGCCAGGAATACTTGTAGCACCTTAGACTAACGAGTTTATTTCAGCATAAGCTTTCGTGAGCTCACTTCATCAGATGCATAGAATGGAACAGAAGTAAAATGCATTTATACACACAGAAAGAAAGAAAAAGGAAAAAAAAAGAAAAACTTGTACATTAGCATACCAATTCTAAGAGGGCTGTTAAATGTAGATGGTCCATTATCACTAGGAGAAAAAAACACCTTTAGAAATGGAGATCTGTTGTCAGTGAAATTGACTCAGGAAATGCAATTAATTACTGTAATGAGAGAACTAATCTGAACTTCTGTTAAGCCCCTGGTTAATAGTGTCCAATTTGAAAATTAATTCCAGTTCTTCAGTTTCTCGTTGGAGTCTGTTTTGGAAGTTTTTCTGTTTCAGAACTGAAACCATCAAATCTTTAATGGAATGGCCAGGAAGATTGAAGTGTTCTCCTACTGGTTTTTGAATGTTATAATTCCTGATGTCAGATTTCTGTCCATTTATTCTTTTGCATAGAGACTGGCCGGTTTGGCCAATGTACATAGCAGAGGGGCATTGCTGGCACATAATGGCATATATCACATTGGTCAATGAGCCTCTGATGGTATGGCTGATGTGATTCCTATGATGGTGTCAGTTGAATGGATATGAGGACAGAGTTGGCATCAGGCTTTGTTACGAGGATAGGTACCTGGGTTAGTGTTTTTGTTGTGTGGTGTGCAGTTGCTGGTGAGTATTTGTTTCGGGTTGGGGGGCTGTCTGTAAGCGAGGACTGGTCTGTCTCCCAAGATCTGAGAGAGTGTGGGATCATCTTTCAGGATAGGTTGTAGGTCTTTGATGATGCATTGGAGAGGCTTAAGTTGCTTAAGAGGCTTAAGCTTTTAAGAATGTTAGGTTGCAAAATCAAGCACTCCAAAGTAGGAAATGCTTGTGAAACTTTAATTCAGCCCCTTTGTGCATGTGTATTAGGATATAGTCTGTACTTATTGTGGGAGACCCAGGGCAGACAGCTGCCAGTAAGGCCTGTAATTAGAAGGGTTACCACAAGGGAACTGGGTCCAGCTGAGCAGGGCTGCCACAGCCAGAAGCAGGGCCAGCTGAGGCCAATTAAGGAGGCTGCCAGAGCCCTTGAAAAGGGACTCCTCCCCAGAGAGGCTTGTGGGAGTTGGAGGAGGGAGTCTGGTGGCATTAGCAGTTAGGAGAGTGAGTTGGTGGAAGCAGAGGAGTGTGAGGAGCGAGTTGGAGGAAGCAGGGACGGAGAGGCTGCTGGCAAGCAGGAGAAGAGAACAAGGCAAGGAAAGCTAGGGCCCGGCTACGGAGGATTTCGGGCAGGATCAGGCCAATGAACCAAAATGCCCAAAATATCCGTAGCGAAGTGGTGGAGGTAAATGGGGTCCCAGTAGAGGGGAAAAGTGAGGGCCGTATTATATAATCAAGGGGGACCTACTGTATGGGGTAGTCCCGATGTCCGACATGTCGGTGGAACAACTTTTGGTGCCACGGAAGCATCAGAGAGGCGTATTGGACCTGGCTCACAGCCACCTCTTCAGGGGCCACCTGGGGGTGGAATAGACCCTCGATCGGGTCATGAAGAGGTTCTTCTGGCCAGGGGTCCATGCAGCGGTCCGGCGGTACTGCGCCTCCTGCCCGGAATGTCAATTGCACGCCCCCCGGCCCTGCCTGCGGGCCCCTTTAGTGCCCCTCCCCATCATTGAGGTCCCATTCAAGAGGATCGCCATGGGCCCGCTGGAGAAATCAGCCCGGGGCCATCGGCATATACTGGTGGTGCTGGATTACGCCACCCGGTACCCCGAGGCTGTGCCTTTACGGAACACACTGTCTAAAACCATAGCTCGGGAGCTGCTACAGATCTTTGCCCGAGTAGGGATACCAAAGGAGATCCTGACCGACCAAGGGACTCCCTTTATGTCCAAATTAATGAAGGACCTTTGTTGCCTACTCCGTGTGCGGACCATAAGGACGTCGGTGTACCATCCCCAGACCGACAGCCTGGTCGAATGGTTCAACCAGACATTGAAGAGTATGCTGCGGAAGGTAGTGAGTCGGAACGGAAAGGATTGGGATACCCTGCTCCCCTACCTCCTGTTTGTTGTAAGGGAGGTGCCCCAGGCCTCCACGGGATTCGCCCCGTTCGAGCTGTTGTATGGACGCCACCCTCGGGGCATACTCGACATCGCCAAAGAGGGTTGAGAAGAACAGCCGAACCGGGGGAGGAATGTTGTCGAACATGTAGTGCAGATGAGAGACAGGATAGCCCAGGTCACCCCCATAGTGAGGGAACACCTAGAGAAGGCGCAAGAGGCCCAGCGGACATACTACAACCGCCAAGCGAGAAGCCGGAAGTTCCAGGTGGGAGACCGGGTGATGGTGCTGGTACCCACAGCGGAGAGCAAGTTGTTGGCCCAGTGGCAAGGGCCATACGAAGTAGTAGCAGCCGTGGGGGACGTGGACTATAAGGTCCGGCAGCCGGGACGCCGGAAGCAGGAGCAGATTTACCACGTCAACCTGTTAAAACCGTGGCAGGAGAGAGACGCTCTGATGGTTGCGCTGGCGGCACCGCCCCGGGAAGGCAACCCAACCGGCCAGGTGGGGATATCCCCGGACCTGACCCCGAACCAGCGAGCGGAGGTGGTCCGCATGATCCGGCGTAACCAGGACGTATTCTCGGAGACACCGGGCCGGACTACCGAGGTACACCACCACATCCTCACGGAGCCAGGAGCAAAGATTCACGTCAAGCCCTACTGGGTCCCAGAAGCAAAAAGGGAGGAGATCAGAGCGGAGGTCCAGAAGATGTTAAGACTAGGGGTCATCGAGGAATCCCATAGCCAGTGGTCCAGCCCCGTGGTCCTGGTGCCTAAGCCGGACGGCACGGTGAGATTCTGCAATGACTTCCGGAGGTTGAATGACGTCTCCCGGTTCGACGCATACCCGCTACCCCGGATAGACGAGCTGATTGACAGGTTAGGATCGGCCCGGTTTATGTCCACCCTAGACCTGACCAAGGGGTATTGGCAGATCCCCCTGGCCAAGGCAGACAAGGAAAAGACGGCCTTTGCCACCCCGGAGGGGATGTACCAGTACATGGTCCTCCCCTTCGGGTTGCATGGGGCCCCTGCCACCTTCCAGAGGCTCATGGACAAACTGTTGCGGCCTCATAGGCAATACGTGGCCGCTTATCTGGACGATGTGATTATATATAGCCCAGACTGGGGAACGCACTTGCGGAAGGTAGAGGCCGTCTTAGACACCCTGAGGAAGGCGGGGCTGACCGTAAATCCACCCAAGTGCTCGATCGGACTGGCAGAGGCTAAGTACCTCGGCTATATAGTAGGCAGAGGCGTAGTGAAGCCCCAACTTAACAAACTGGAGGCGATCCAGAAGTGGCCCCGACCAATCCGAAAGAAACAGGTCAGAGCGTTTCTAGGGTTGGTTGGGTATTACCGACGATTCATCCCCCATTTCGCCACCCGGGCCTGCCCGTTAACTGATCTAACGAGAGCCCGTGGCTCAGACATCGTGAAGTGGTCGGACGCTGCCGAGGCAGCGTTTGGGGATCTGCGGACAGCCCTCTGCACCGACCCGGTGTTGATAGCCCCAGACTGGAAAGAAGAGTTTATTTTACAGACAGACGCCTCTAAGGTAGGGCTGGGGGCGGTGCTCTCCCAAATGAGGGATGGAGAAGACCACCCAGTCCTATTTCTCAGCCGGAAGCTTCTGCCCAGAGAACGGAAGTATGCCGTAGTGGAGAAGGAGTGCCTGGCGGTGAAGTGGGCCATAGAGAGCCTCCGTTACTATCTACTCGGTCGGCAGTTTACCCTAGTTACAGACCATGCCCCGCTGAAGTGGATGCATCAAAATAAGGACAGCAATGCAAGGGTTACAAGATGGTTCCTCTCACTGCAGTCCTTCCACTTCTGGGTGCAACATCGGTCCGGCCCCCTGCATGGGAATGCGGACGGGCTATCACGGATACACTGCTCTGCGACCCAAGTAGCCCAACCCCATGGTGTTGCGCAGGGAGGGGGGGGGGGGGAAATATGTGGCAGACCCAGGGCAGACAGCTGCCAGTAAGGCCTGTAATTAGAAGGGTTACCACAAGGGAACTGGGTCCAGCTGAGCAGGGCTGCCACAGCCAGAAGCAGGGCCAGCTGAGGCCAATTAAGGAGGCTGCCAGCGCCCTTGAAAAGGGACTCCTCCCCAGAGAGGCTTGTGGGAGTTGGAGGAGGGAGTCTGGTGGCATTAGCAGTTAGGGGAGTGAGATGGTGGAAGCAGAGGAGTGTGAGGAGCGAGTTGGAAGAAGCAGGGACGGAGAGGCTGCTGGCAAGCAGGAGAAGAGAACTAAGGGTCCCTCCCAGGGGGGACCTAGCTTTCCTTGCCTACAGGAGCCTGACCCTGAGAGAGAAAGAAAGGGAACGAGCTGCTAAGGGGCAGCAGGAAAAAACGGGTCTGGCGCAGTCTGGTCAGGGCGCCAGGGCCGCACCAGCACCCCAAAGGACTTGAACCAGGGGGAGCAGAGGAGCCACCTTGTCACATTATATTATATCTGTCCATTTTTACCATAGGACTGATGTCTCATTCATCATACAGGATGAACCTGTTCGACCTGGCAATCATAAATCTGGTGTTTCCTAACTTTTGAATGTTTGACTTAGCAATATAAATAACATTGTTTTAACTTTGTTTTTTTGTTTTGTTTTTAAGTTTGCTTAAAAAAAAGAAGCAGAAATTCCATCCTATGGGAATCATACTGACACCCATATGAATCATCAGCAGGGTAGAACATTTAGATTCACTGCTCAGACCCTTGGCACTTGAGCTAATGAAGTAACTGATTGCCATAAAGGTTGTCATCCTCTACGTCAGTGGTGCCCAAGCTTTTTTTCTATCTTGAACACCCTTACTAGTAAGGACATCTGTCTGCACTCCCACTCCATTACTGCTCAGTTGGCTCTGCAGAGGAGTTTGGGCTGAAGGCGGAGCTAAGGGCAGAACTGGGGTTGGGGGAGGAGCTGGGGCTAAAGGCTGACCTTAGAGTGGTGTGGGAATGAGGGCAGAGCTGGGCTACAGGCAGAGCGGGGGGTGGAGTGTAGCCGGGCCTGAAGCTGGAACAGGGAGTGGAGTGGCGCTGTGGCTTTGGTCTGGAGTTGGGCTGGGGATAGAGCGGGGCTCTGTGGGTTGGCCCGGACCTCATTGCATGGTCCCCCAGTGTTCCTCTGTGTCTCCCTAGGGGGAGCACCCTACAGTTTGAGGACCTCTGCTGTATGTGGACCAGCACCAGAGTGGGAGATTGGGCACTTTACTAATAGATTTCATAGATATTTGCTCACAGCAGAGGGGTGATAAGAAGACATGGACTTCTTCGTTCCATTTCAGGTTCTGGAAGAAAGTTTTCTCTAGAGATCACAGACCTTTCTGCTTCTGTTCCTTCGAATCCTGATTCCTTCTGTCTCTCCAGCATGTCCCTGCTCCAGTCCTGTCTCTTCACCCCAATATTCAGGCTCTTTATTCCAGTCCTAGTCTGCTCATTTAGTCCATCTCTAAAGCTCCCCTCCTCCCGGGCTCCTCATCTTAGTCCCAGTCTCCTCCTACCTTGACTCCCCATTCCAGGCGCCTCATCCGAGACTCTGCCCAGCCAGTCTGTCTACATCCTCCCTCCCAGCCCTTGGTGCCTCATCTGATCTCAGTTTCCTCCTCTTCTCCATTACCATTTTCAGTCTCCACCACCCAGATGCCTTGTTCCAGTCTCCCTACCCTGGGATCTTCATCTCATCTCAGACTTTCCGCCCATCTCTGTCTCCTTGACACAATCTCCTGTTCCCACAGACTCCTTGTCCAATATTACTGCCCCCTCCACTACTTGTTTCCAATCCTAGTGTTCCCCCACCCTCAACTCCTTTCCAATACCATTTTCTCACTTCTGCCTCAGGGTCCATGTCCCAGTCTTCTCCCTTTACCACCACAGAAGTCCAGCTCTCTTCTTCCCTGCTTCTGAATTAGAGGACTCCCTCCTCCATGCTGCCTGGGTGCCAGTGGTGCGGAAATTGAGAGCACAGGAGTGAGTGTCTCCCTGTTCCTGCTCCTGGTGGTGCAGAGGGACATAATAAGGTCTAAGAGGAGCAGTTGCAGGGAAAGTGCTTCTCACAGCACCTGCAGCTCTGGACTGGATCATGATCAGTCGAGGTATGAGGATGGAGCATACCCAGTCCAGCCAGCACATGGGAACCGCGAGGGGATTGAATTTTTGAGAATTTAGCTGCTAATATAATAAATCTCTATGGAGCATGTGCAAACTGAGATTTTTTTTTCAAAGGCTTATAACATGGCCAGTTTTGAGTGGATTTTTATTGGGTTGGCAAAAGACACATCCCTGATACAAAGGGATACAGCCCTGCCTATAATATAGTAATAGTTGGTAGTCACCTGAGTAGCCATTGTCAACTGACAATTTGCAGCAGGTGTGCAGAGATGACGTGAATCTCAGTTTTGTTCATGTTAAATTGATAGCAAGATATCCATGAGGAGATGTTGAAGGCAGACCGAGATCAGAGATTTGATGGCAGAAGACAGGTCAGGACCGGAGAGGTAGTTTGTGAATTGTGAGCCTGAGTATGGTAGTTGCATCTGTGTGAGTGGATGAGATCAGCTAGACCAGGGGATTATCTGGAGATGATGTCGGGGCTCAGCGGGGGAGCCCTGTGAGACCCTAACTGAGAATGGGAATTAAGAGAGCGAGCTGGTGAAAATTAAGTGCTCAGAGAGGTAGGAGTTCCATGAGCGTCATGAACACCAAGCAAGAACAACATTGTAAGAAGGACGAAGTGATTGATGCTGTTCAGAGTCGCTAAAGGGAAGTGACAGAGATCTGAAGAGGAGATTATTGGAGAACTAAATGATAATGGTTTCAGTGGAATGGAGGACAGAAGCCTTATAGGAGGGGAGCAAGGATGGAGCGGGTGGTGAGAAACTGAACAAAGAAATTGTAGTTGGTGCAATCAGTTAAGTTAGTGGAGAATGGGTGGTAACTGGAGAGGGAATTGGGATACAATTTTTTTGTAAGGATGGAGAGACCAGGCATGTTTGCACTGTGAGGGGTAGGAAACAATGAGGGTGAGAAGTTAAGGAGAAGGGAGGCAGTTAGAGGAGGAAGGGGGAGGAGTACAAGGAAGTGTTGAAGGGTGTAGATGGAAAAGAGAGGGAGCATGAGATCATGTCAGATTTTCTCAGTCTTTTCTCCTCTGCCTGGAGGAGGAGGGCTCAACAGAAGGGGAGGGTACAAGGAGAGTCAAAGCTGGTGAATATGCTGCTGATTTGTGGAAGAAGGAGTGTGGAGAATTAGTTTTGCTTGTCAAGGAATGTGACAGAGTTGAACAAGGAGAGAGCAAATATGTAGTGGAGGAACTCTGTGTAGTGTTGTGCAGAGGTGCCTAGCAGAATAGGATCGGGGTGGGGTGTGGATGCAGAGAGAAAGCTGGGTTTGACTGGGTGGTATTTGTTGTGGGAGAGATGGCAAAAGAGGTTAAGGTGGGGGGCAGAGTGAATCAACATCTGAGTCAACGTAAGAGTTAGCAGGAAGGAATGTGTTGGGAAGCTATGGAGAATGGTGGACTAGAGGCCATGGATGGAGGGGTTGGGTGCGAGGTGGGTAAATCAGCTACTGAGGGATTAGAAATTGAACAGTGTTTAGTGAAGACAAGCTCAAGTGAAGTGGCCATTTTGGTGTGTGGGAAGATTGATCCAGTGTTGAAAGAGACCAGGAGGAGAGGGTGAAGAACCAGCATGCTAAGGAGTCATATGGGATGTCAGCACAGAAAGTTGAAGTCACTAACGATGAGTCCGGAAGATGGTAAAGAGAGTAAGTCCCTGCCACAAAGAGTTTACAATCTGAATAAATACAAGGGCAATCCAAAGAACATTCAGTCAGACTAGAGGTGGGGAGGGAGTCACACTTTCAAAGTGCTAGTTACAATGATGGTTAGTCAAGGAGATGAAAAACAGAGATGTAAGAGAGTGATATCAAGAGGATGCAAGAGGTGCCACTGAAGACTGAAACCCAGACTTGGGTGAAGCAAAGATCTGGTCCTGGTCCAACTGGCCAAGGACTAGACTTTATTTAGCAGATCTTAACCCTGTGAGAAGATAAGGTGCCGGGACCCGGGCGGCAGCCGGGAGCTGGCAGCCAGCCCGCCCGCTGCCTGGATCCGGGCGGCAGCCGGGAGCCGGCAGCCAGCCCTCGACAAATGGATTTCGGATGCATCAGACTTGCTTAGAAATTTTGTCCGTTGCATCCGAAGTCCGTTAAATCGAGGTCCGTTAAATCGAGGGTTTACTGTAATTACAATCCACAGCAGTAATGACATCATTCCTAGAGCTCACATATTGCATAAGGGCATCAGAGGTAGAGTAAGGCAATGAAAATGTCTGTGGTAAATTCAGATTGCAGGAAATATAACTAATTCATTTGGTAACCTTCGTACCTCTGGAACAGATGGTTGTGAGTACAGTTCCAACAGATGTTGAGTTTGTACCTAGCACTGTCATGACAGCCTAGTGTTGAAAGGTTGATGTGCTGTTGAAAAGAGAAATTTTTGTAATAATGCAGCATAAATTTCTCTTCCTGCTTAATGAGCCGTGGCCAATACTTTCTTTGTCACTCAACTCTATGCTCTACGTCTCTCAATTGTCTTATTGCCCCCCTTTTCAATGAAGAATCATTCATTGTCTGATGTATTTTCAGTTGCTGGAAGAGTTTTTACTGAATTCGGTGGATTTAACAAAAATTAGGATAGAGATGCTTAAATATCCAGGTTTTTGGAATTGCCTTGAAAATATGATAAAGGAAGAGCATGTTTTGACACTGCCTATTCCTTCACCTGTAGAAACATCTTCACTTTTACCCTATTTTTAGCTACAGCAGTTCTTGTAATTGCATAGGACAGTGCACCATTTCCACATTGTGGACACAAACTCATGTAATGCTGTATGACTTTCAAAGCCACTGGTGCAGAGAAATGCACTGATGCTTAAGAGATTATGATTAACCACACACTAGTCATATAGACATATTATTAATCATGCTTATGTAAAAATGATCTTAGACTCTGTCTCTTTTAAAACATTGATTTGCTTTAATTTTCTACCAAGAAAATATCAAGAGGTGTTTGATGTATTTGTTTAAAATTTGCTCTTCCCTTATGCATACAGCAATGCCTTAATCTCCTGGCTTGCTATATTTTCTTATGTATTCTTTTTGCAGTGGTACTTTTGCTACAGAATTTACTGATCGTTATAAACAGAAGGCTGATGAGATTGGCCCACAGTCTGTAGCTCTAACACCACTTCAAGCAATGCATGGAGTTCTCCAAAACCTTTCATTTTCAATTATTTCTAAACATACCTCCTGCTTCTGGCATAGGATGTGAGGATCAGAAACCTATTGCCTTTGTTGTGTCTGTAATTTCTGGGGCAGCTATTTTTGTTGTTCATCATGCAGAGTTCTGAAGTGTTTTTGAAAACAATCAAGGGCCTAATATGGTTTCATTTTCCTAATACGGTGTTTGTTATAAAACCTAAATGTTTCTGGAATCATGATACCACACATTGCTTCTAGAGAATACAGGGTCAGACTTGCTAGGACTTAGGTGCTTGCCTACTCACCGACTAACTCTGCTGCTAGGTAATCAGTTAACCCAGCCAGCTGCATTGCCTTAGAACTGGCAGAGTAGCCACAGCATATGATTGGCTGCTGCTGTAGCAGCCCTGCTTGTAAGCCACAGCAGATCAGCAGCTGCTCAATGTGTACCACACCTGCAGCTGTGCTTGTCTGTGCCCCCTGTTCCAGCCTTGTTTCTGAGCCTGCTCCTACTTCACCTGCTGCCTGCTCTGGGCTCCAGCCCTTGTTCCCTTCTGGCCTTGATCCTTTGTTCTTCCTTTGGTTTATAACTCTGGGTTACGCTCTGGCATTTGACTTCTGTCCCTCCGGTACTGATCCTCAGCTCCTCCTATGGCCTACGACGCCGGTTACCCACTGGCTTCGGCATTTGGCTTCTGATCCTCAGCTTGGACACAGGTCTAACCAATAGGCTGAACTCGTTTCAACCACTAGACATGATTGCCCATGGTCTGATTGGGCACTGTAGCAAATCTGAGTAGGTGTATAGTGTACTAATTCATGCTGATTGTAAGCCTTGTGGTTCTCCCTACTTATATTTACATGTGTGTAAAACCCACAATATTCAAGTCCATTTTCTCCTAAAGTAGGAAAGGAGAGAGAAGTAGTTCCTCTAGTGCTCCACTTAGCACTGCTGCACTGACCATTTGCAAACAATTTGTACCATACAGAAAGCACTTGATCTTTTATAAATCTCTCATTTTGTATTACCTGTTAATCTGAAGTCAATGGCATGCTAATAAACCTGAATAATATAGATGTTGAAAGGAAACTAAATAAATGATAACTTTATAAAGTGCTTCTGCATCTACTTCATGTTTTTAAGTTGGGTGCACTAAAAGGCTTCATATATACTGGTATAATTGAATAACATGGGAGATCCCTTTTTGATGATTGTCCATCACCATTGTTTGACTTCTTTCTTCCTCTAGGCATGGCTCAAATCACTGGCGGGTGGTAAAATACATTCTTTTCCCCCCCCGCTGGACCCCCAAAACCATCCAAACTAGTACTGTGTTGTTATTTCCAGTTCAGAATATCGCTCTGTGAAGAGTCATGAGTAGTATATGTGAAAGGCCAAATGCTCTCCTGTAGCACTTTTCTGATCATTCTGATAATCTGGAAACCTGATAATTCTTACCAAAAGACCAGCAAGAATTTAATAGGAGACATCTTTAGTTTGGTCTTGTACTACTAGACTTTTTTTTTTAACAGTGTACTACAATACATTTCCTAATATATTCTGAAGTATTATCAAACAATTTAAGGCAAACTACACTTGTCAAAACAAACAATGTGTCACACATATATTTTGTTTGTTTAATCATGAATACAAATAGCTACAAGACAAAAACATGCTGACATTGCTGTTTGAACTTTGGTTTTATTAAACTTTGTAATGGCTAATTACAAGGAGGAAGGTGAAAAGTGCTTGAAATTGAATGTGAGGCAAAGTAGATTTCTCAGTTCAGAATGTTTTATTGCCCACATTTTGGCATTATCGGGCTTCTGGATACTTTATAGTGCATCAAAATTTCACAATCAAAAGCTTTGTTACTCTGATTTAATACCAGTGAAAAATCTTTAAAACAGAGCTGTCTGAATTTAGAAAAGCTCATCTGGCACCACTTAGTTTGGGCGTTTCTCTTTTTTTATGCATTGTAGAAAATGAATGGCTCTTGAAAAGTGCTAATTTTGGGAAGTAATGTATGACCAAAGAAAATCAAAATCAGTGGCTCCCTTGTGGAAAGCCCTTTGGAAAATTATCATGAGGGTTCATATATAGTCTACTGCTAGTTTTTGTTTATGAAACTCACTTTCTCTGATGACAAAAATCAATGATTTCCTTGAACAAAGGCAGTCAAGGGACTGAAGAATGCAGTCTAAGTAGCTTACTATTTTATTTGTGTGGGTTTTATTCTTCTGCTGTCTGATGGCAAACAGCACTGGGATCAATGGTACGGTCTCTAATCCTTGGCTGAGAGCACTGTAGATATCCTTTGAAATAGGATTCAGTGTTTGACAGAACTTGAACTGGGATACATCATAGAATTCCATGGACCTGGCTCAAATTCTCCTCTCACTTACACTAATACAACCC
Source organism: Sternotherus odoratus (assembly GCA_032164245.1). Lineage (NCBI taxonomy): Eukaryota > Metazoa > Chordata > Testudines > Kinosternidae > Sternotherus > Sternotherus odoratus. The sequence goes on from JAVMKO010000009.1 coordinate 27,156,797, forward strand.
CATTGACTTAACTGGGATGCATCTGTATAAGTGAGATGAGAATTTGGACCACAGATGTTAAAAGTGGGTAATTGAAAAGTCCTTTGAGAATATATTATACTTGTTTTTTCATAGCCATTTGATATTGTGTAATAAAGTTAATTTGCACTTATAGTAACAGCTGAAAACATTACAGCTAATGGCAGTGATAGTCCTTTGGGCCGCTACTGTGTACTTTATAAAAAAAAACCCATCATGGAATGTTATTAATTACACACTGTGAGTGCTAGATGTCTTGATATCAAGTTAGAGGGAACAAGTCTTGCTATGGCATAGCTTTTCATGACTTTGTGCTCCCATTGTTGGGGAGAGAGGCATTAAAGGCATTTGTATTTAGATCAGAATATGAGAAATTATAAAATATCATTTCAGCAGAGGATTCCCATTTGCAGAAGCTGCAGTGAAACCAGCGTGTTTGCAGTTCCAGTGAAGGTGAGACTGTTGAGTAAGAAACAGGAATCACTATGCACAGAATGTAATAAACTTAAAAACAAATAATTAACCTGCTGGGCTCTGTATTTTAATGACAGTACTTCTGTAAAATGGTACAAAGACTTGGAATTATTAAACTTCAAAAATTACTTTAAAATTATCATATTCACTGATGGTAAAACTGCTGAAACTTTGTTCTCAGGAAAGAAATTGAATACAGGTTTTGACCAGTTAATAATTTAAGTTTTGGTGACTTAAGTACTTGCATTTAAAGCCTAGTTCTGTTACTTCCCTGAGACTGGCGTAATAGCAGTGAAAGTTTTGAAATTGAACGAGTCCTTGTGTTTGAACATTCAGTTGAGTTGTGACTGTATTATGTCAGACAAGTTTCAAATCCTGCTTCATGTGAAAGCATTTTGTCCAATGGTATTTGATGAGAATTGCCAAGAACCTTGAGAAATGAAGGCTATTTTTGAGGAAGAAAGCTGAATGTCCTGAAGTTCAGGCTTGTGACTGATTTTTTCATGCCTCCTACCCAGACATCCAGGGGACCCCTCACCTGAGTTGGGTATCTCTGAGTCTGAAATGGGTGGGTGAGCTTTACATTTGGGTCCAGATTTTCAGAAGCACTCAGGGCTAGATTTTCAAGTGCTCAGCACCCAGAGATCTTTTTTGAAAACCCGGTCGCTTATTTGACACCTGTATGGGGGATGCACTGTTTTCAGAACGTGGTCCCAAATATGGGTGCTGAGCTATTTTGAAAATTCTGGTCTGATCCAGAGCCTACTGAAGCTTCACTGGGGTTTGGATCAGGTCCACATTTTGATCTCTTTTGCCAGTCCTATAGGGAATCTGAGGAAAGGAAGTACAGCTTGAGGCTGTATTAGCTTCAGAGAAGAGTCCCTCCGTGAGGCAGAGTGTCTTCACCTAGAAGGTTTCCATGGATATATGAGAGAGCAGCAAGGGGCTGTCTGGTAACACAGACTGCCCCAAGGTTCCCATGCAGGTGGTGATGGCTTCTAATGAATCCTCATCAAATACCATTGGACAAAATGCTTTCACATGAAGCTTTGGGGCTAAATACTCCGTGTGTGTGTGTGGGGGGCAGGCGTGGGGAGAAGTTTGACATTTTCCTTTAGGGACATTTGGTGGAGGGGGACCTCCTTGAGGAGTTTCCACATCCTCCTGTGGGTTTTTGTAGGTGGAGCTTTCCTATGGTCAGGATTAGTGTGAGCCTTTAAACTGATTACGCTGATACTGATCTGCGGTTGAAATTCATATAGTTTCTGGGGAAAAATCAAAAAGTTCAGTGCAGTAGAGCTGCCACTGGATGTTTATTTGAGCTATCCAAGTCACATGCATATGCTAAACTTTGTTTAAAATGTTATGCTAAGAGGCCTTCTCCTGAGATTTCCAGTATTTCCTTTCAGTGGGGACAGAAGTATTTTAAGAACAGCCTTGTCATGGTATGTTGGTACTTTTTGGCCCAGGAAAATGCAGAGACAAGCAGCAACTGAAAATAATTAGAAGAAAAATAAGTTTGGTTCAGGTTAGGCTTGAGTCTGTTTTTACTGTAACAAAACACTTTCCCCACCGTTAGTTTATACCATCTGGGATCTATTATGTTTTCTATTTTGCCAGAAAAATATTTTTTCAGGAATTATGCAAAATGCCACACTTAGCTAGTCGAACTGGTGCCTGAATCCTAGTGTAGGGACTACCTATGCACTACTGTATTTACTGTAAGCCTCGGAGGTGACAAAGTATTTTTATTTTTTCAGAAAACAGTCAATTGTATCTTCACATGAACAAGAAAAATAGTACCAAACAAAGAGACAAGATAAAGGATGAATATGGTAATAAAACATTGCACTGATACATTACTTTCCAGTTGGGTTTTTCAAAGTGTTTTATGAATATGAGTGAATTTACTTCGGAGGCGTTAGTGAGGGCAGGTAGTGGAGCATTATTCCTATTTCACAGATAGGGAAATTGAGTCACAGTGAAATTAAGGCCCTGATCTTGACAACTTCTGAATATCCACCTCACCCATTGCCTCCAGAGCACTTTTTAGGAATGACCCCTAAAGGCCAGGTTCATGTAAGAATTTTGTGGGACTAGAATCTGCAGTTCCTCTCTGTAGTCCTGATTTTAATCATTTCACCCTTTTTCCTCCCTGCTGTATACTGAGTCTTTAAAGATAAATCAAATGAAATATGTATTTGCATCCAACATAAATGACGATGTAAATATTGCTCTACAGATTGCATGTGTATAGTTTGCTCAATATATCTGATGTACCATTCCAAGAAAGTCTCTTCATATTTACTTCATATTTTAACCAGGAAGGGCAAGGATGGTTTCTCTAGACTCTCTTTGCCAGAAGCTGGGAATTGGCGACAGGGGGGTGGAACATTGGATGATTACCTGCTCTGTTCATTCCCTCTGTGGCACCTGGCATTGGCCACTGTCAGAAGACCGGATACTGGGTTAGAAGGTTCTTTGGTCTGACCCAGTATGGCTGTTCTTATCTACTACAAGATACATTCCTGGCATTCTCACAAGATTTCTAGCACTTCCTGGATTATCACCAGTGACCCAAATAAACATAAAATGTCCTTGTCTTTAAGTCTTATACTGTACCTGTGTAAAATTTTTATATATGATTTATCATTATATTACTCTAATATTATGCCATGGAACTCCATTCACTTCCTTGTATACAACTAGAAAAAGGCAGAGCTGAATCACTGTAAGTCTAATATGTAAAAATAGTGAGAGATTTCTGTTTGCTACGGAAGCAGAAAACATTACATATTTAGTGGCATTGGAACAATTTTTGTAGTGGGGGCACTGAAAGCCATTAAATGAAACTCTAAACCCTGTAATGATGGAAAGCATTTCAAACTGGGGTGAGGGGTGCTGCTGCACCTCCAGCACCCCAACCATACTCCCCAAAGTTAATATTGCTTTCTATGCTGTCCACACCAGCACCACTGCATGATGTTAAATCAACATTCATGTCTTTTTTTAATGGTACCTGCTGCTCTATGAGACTTTTTAGGGAGATAATTATGAATATCAATAAATGTGATTAAAACCATGTAGCAGCCTGAGTCTCTTTCAGTGTTTTTAAGGGAATCTGTACAATCCAGATCTTGACAGGCTTCATTTTCACAGCTGTACTACGTTGTTTGGATTAGAATCAGAAGAAATGAGATTTTGAAAATGTGACTTTTAAGTCTACTCTTTAATTAGACTGCAAGGGACTACTGAGCGTGATGCTATTTGTTTGAATAAATCTTTGATAATAAAGATAAGCTTCACTGCATCTCACTGAAATGGACTACCAGAGTGGCATGAAATGTGGCTTAATAGTGATGGAGAGCTGCTTTTTTTGGTAGATAATCAAAAAAGCTACTCAGCAGTGATCTCCATGATGATGTACACGCTTTCTGAACTGCCTTTGCACTTGCTCTCAAATCAGAGTATCCCACAGAGATAAAAGGTTTGTTGATTTCCTTATTGGGGGTGGGGGGGAGGCTTTGACTCTGACCCCTCTCAGGTCCTCTGGTTGGTCTGCTGGAGAAGATTTGCTTAAGACCCTGGCTCCCACAACAATTGTACATCAAAGCCACTAGTGGAACTATTTGAAGGTTAGAGAATTCTATCCTTTTTTTCTCTGCCCCCACACCATCCATCGGAGATTGCCTTCCTTTTACCTGCCCAATTCTTTAGAGTCACTGTGGTCTTCTCATTGTGCTTTTCCTTTTTAAGGAGTAAACATACTTCCTTCACAGCTGGTGTGGGCTCCTGGCCTTTCCCATAGCCGTCAGAAAGTGTGAGCCTCTACCATTTCTTGTCAGGTAAAGACAACAGGGATTTTCTTGGGCATAAGCTTTAATGGTTAAAAAACCCACTTCTTCAAATGCAATGAAGGCTTATGCTCAAATCTGTTAGTCTCTTTAAGGTGCCACTGGACTCCCTGTTTTTTTTTTTTTGTTTTTTTTTGGTGGATACAGACCAGTACGGCTACTTCCGGGGAGTATCTTGTGGAGAGAGTGCTTACAATACTATCTCTAAATCTGAACACTGTGTGAGCAATCCTTCAATGGCTTGTGACCAGAGCAGGGAAACTGGGAGCTTGGGAGGAGAAGAAAAAAGAAAGAGAAACTAGCAGTACCACATTTTTTTGTATTGGTATAAAAATCTTGTTACCAAGGTCACAATCCTGCTGTGATCTCCACATGGGTTTCTGGGTCATGCCCACACAATATTAATTTCCGAATTAGATCCTGAAATGTAATTGCATGTTTAACACCCATGTGCTTTCTAGTTTCAGGGGTTGGAATTCACCTCCATCTGTAAGACTGCTCATGGGAAGGTGGGTAGGTGGAAAGTAAAGAAGGATGTGGAGATCTTCCACCGCTCCCTCAAATGAAAATGAGAGCCACCACATTAATGCCCAGCACATTTGTTTATATTCCACTTTTCATTTTGTTCTGGTATTTCTTGGAAAACACCAACCTAGACTTCTAGAAAGCAGGCCCTGGGTAACTTTGGCCATGGGATTGTTCCAAACTTCAGGTTTGTGATTATGGTACCTGACTTCTCTTTGCCGAGAATCCCTTCCAGTGGAAGCTTGCCTTTAGCAAATCAGTATAATGGTGGCCGTTGGAATACATTATCTAAACTTGTTGAAAACCTCTGATAAATTGCCTTTCTTATAAATGTGGTTCTGATTATGGAGGAGGTGGAGCTCCTAGTTCTCTTTCATGTTTTATTGATGGAACATCAGGTGCAGAGTTCCAAAGGATGGATTTTATTTTCTATAAAATGAGACAGATCTCTTTGATAAATGTGTGTTGAACTACTCAGCTCACACACATTTAGGAGTTTAGTCTTAGCTCGGTGTGTGGAGATATGTCTCAGAATCTTATTAACTTTTATTGTACAATAGTGAGACGACAGTGTCCAGCTTCACCTATTTATAAGGAATGGCTAAGAAGTATTTCTTGTGTTTTCATTTTGATCTTATGGTTAGTGTTTTATAATTAAAGAACCCTGAAGCTTAGTCTTAGTGCAAAAACACATGACATTTCTAAAGGGCAAGCGTTTATTTACTCTCAGAATACAGAGGAAGTGAATATCATACATTTAAAAGGTTGCTTGAATAAAGATAGCTCACATCGGCAGGTTTGTATCAGCAATGAGAAAATCCTAGCATTCCGTTCTGTTTCTTTGTTTTTGAAATTTTGTGATCACATGGTCTTCCTGTCCTTGGAGTCTTCCACTGTAGTCACTTCTGTTGTGAAAACTGAGCAACATGGCATCCTGTTGTGTGTCAGTCTTGTGAATGCTTTGGTTGTCCAGGTCTGTTTCCCTTGATGTGCTGCCATTGATTATGTTAAGAAACTCTCCATGTGGAAATTAGTAGGTATAATGTACTGTGCTAATCTGTCCCCTTTGCTGGAAGTGGTCTGATGAGAATTATAGTCCTGATCCACGGCCCGCGGAAGTAAAATGGGAGTCTTATTATTGACTTCAGTGAGACTTGGATCAGGCCTTAAATGAATGGGGCAATTGCCTTGCACAATCCAGGACAATGAAACCCTGAAATTTCAGGCCAGTGAAAATGTTCATTAAACGACAAAGTGGGTATTAGCCCACGAAAGCTTATGCTCCAATACTTTAGTTAGTCTTTAAGGTGCCACAGGACTCTTTGTTACCTCTGCTATTCCAGACTAACACTGCTCCCTCTCTGATTCTTGACATTAAATCAGTGATTCTCAACCAAGGATACACCAAGTCTTCCAGAGGGTACATCAGCTCATCTAGATATTTGCCTGGCTACATAAAAAAGCATTAGCGAAGTCAGTACAAACTAAAATATCATACAGACGATGATTTGTTTATGCTGCTCTATATGCTATATACACTGACATATGAGTACAATATATTCCAATTGATTTATTTTATAATTACATAGTAAAAATGAAAAAGTAAGCAATTTTTTCAGAAATATTGTGCTGTGACACTTTTGTATTTTTATGTCTGATTTTGTAACTAAATAGTTTTTAAGTGAGGTGAAACTTGAGGGTATGCAAGACAAATCAGACTCCTGAAAGGGCTACAGTAATCTGGAAAGGTTGAGAGCCATCACATTACAGTTTTGATTAATTTATATTGAAATGTTCACTTCCTAAATTACTTGACTGAGCCCATCTAATGCTTGGAACAGTGGTAAGTTTCTAGATGGCTAACACTTGGAATCTGATCTTTTAATGGTTTGGGAGATGGGTTGCATAGATGGCACTAATCCATTGATTGCTGAAAGATGTTTGTCTGGAGAGATCGTGTGCTTTGTGGATAACTGAATCGTACTATTTGTGCTAAGGTTTAATAACCTAAACTTTGTTTTTAGAAACTTTACTCTGGAGTAGCTCACTGCCAATTAGTTATAAGAAACAAGTAAATATTTTAAATGTTCTTCAGCGGGGTCTTACCAGGATGACTTATCAAGTGTAGTATTTGTATTTCTTCTTATCAAAAGAAATGCTGACCCCATTGTACTGTATTCTAAAAACACCTACTATAAAATAGTCAATGTTCTACATGGAAATGGCTGTAACTTGTTTGCTCTGAAGTTTACTGCATTTATTCTGAAAGTAACAGACTGACCTTTTGTTTCTGTTATGGTTTGAGGCTTTTTTTACGTGTATGTGAAGCTTTCCAAGATAAATTAAATGAATGTGGTTTGGCATTTCAATAGCCACTGTTGCATCAAGCTAGAGAGTTTCAGAAGTAATAATGTCTGAGTTAAAACTCTGTCAACTGAGTTATGGATGTGGTAAGCTCACTTGAGGATAAAATATCAGGGGGGTAGCTGTGTTAGTTTTATCCACAGAAACAACGAGGAGTCCGGTGACACTTTAAAGACTAACAGATTTATTTGGGCATAAGCTTTTGTGGGTAAAAAACCCACTTCTTCAGATGCATGGAGTGAAAATTACAGATACAGGCATAAATATATATTGGCACATGAAGAGAGGGGAGTTACCTTACAAGTGGAGAACCAATGTTGAAGGCCAATTCAGTCAGGGTGGATGTGGTCCACTCCCAATAATTGATGAGGAGGTGATAATTGCTTTTGTAGTGAGCCAGCCACTCTCAGTCCCTATTCAAGTTTGCAAATGAATTGTAGCTCTGCAGTTTCTCGCTGAACTCTGTTTTTGAAGGTTTTTTGGTTGAAGAATGGCTACTTTAAAATCTATTATTGAGTGCCCAGGAAGACTGAAGTTTTCTCCAACTGGTTTTTGTATGTTATAGTTCCTGATGTCTGATTTATGTCCATTTATCCTTTTAGGTAGAGATTGTCCATTTTGGCCAATGTACATGGCAGACGGCCATTGCTGATACATGGCGGTATATATCACATTGGTAGATGTGCCGGTTAATGAGCCCCTGATGGCGTGACTGGTGAGGTTGGGTCCTATGATGGTGTCACTAGCGTAGATATAGAGTAGGCCAGTAGGGAGAAGGCAACAGGATTTGTTACAGGGATTGGTTCCTGGGTTAGTGTTTCTGTGGTGTGATATGTGCACATGTAGACCGAGTGTGTGTGCGTGAGGAGCTACTGTTGAGCCATGGACCCGACTCATGTTCTTTCCTTTGAACCATCCCAGGTAGCCATGGCGGTGGTCGCAATTCCAGCTGCTGGGCCTGCCAGCTGCTTACTGTTGCTTTTTAATACCTATTATATTTTACAGTGGGCGGGATTGGAAATAAACATTTTGTGGTTTGTTCCTCACCTGTCCAAAAAAAAAAAAAAAATCATGAGCCACCACTGGATCTCCTTTAGCACACATGGCAAAGGTGTGTTTTGGGAGCTATAGGTCCTGAGTTGTCCATAAGGATACGTGTGTGGTTTAGCTGGCAAGGTAATGTGCATGTGGATTTGTTACATCCTGCTTCTAGGATAACTGGCCTTTTTTGGGTCTGTTACACTGTTATTCTACATTATAATGCCAACCAAGCAGAGGTGAAGCTGCAGAAAGTGCTTCCATTGGGAATTACGCTGACCATTTGAAAATTATATTGGGATTTTCTGTAAAGAAACAAATCCTTTGTCATAAATTATTCAGGAAACGTTAGTGAACAGGGGGATTATGGAGACACATAAAGCAATACTTTTGTAGTTTAGATATGAAAGCCAGAAGTTAAACGGTGAAACTGCATGGGTTAAAATAACACATACATTGAAGAGTTTCACGCAAACGGGAAACATGAAGGATTCTAAAGAAAAACTTTCAATCAGAAATGAGATAAACTTTTGGCACTAAAGGATGTTTAAGCTTTGTGCATGTTACAGGGGCCAAGGAGAGTTCAGATTGCAAAACATGAAATCGGCCATTTAGCTCATAATGTAAACTTCTGGAAAGCTTCAGATTCAAAACACTCTGCCTGTTCTTCATTGACATAGAGCCACTGAGCTTCTGGGGTTTGCTAGCCCATTGGTTTGTTATCCTGCAGGCAGTATTATTATTTGATATATGGAGACTGCCTCTACAGTGTGGTTATAATCACTAACACCTTTAATTAACAGATTCATTTGAAACTTAAGCTCTCTGATATCCAAGGATGTGTCACAAGCTGCTACCGTGTGTAATTTATTAAGTCATATCCAGAGCATAGACTAGGTACTTATTATGATGCATAGAAATAGAATCATACAGTCAAGAAATTAAAATTGCCATGAAATGCCTATTGCTTCTGTGCTCAGGGAACAATTGTTCTTTAGCATGAAAGCTCAGCAAAGTTTTCTCCCAGCATGCTCTATTTCCTTTATGAAAGTCATAATATATACCATATGTATAAGTAGAGAAGTGAAACAAAACTTAACAGAGCACCTGAATGAAATAACAGATAAAACATCTGCTTTATGAAAAGTTAAAACCCAGTCTTTGCAGTGTCAACATAATATGGTGCACTTACTGTCTGTATAGCAAAATAATCTTCTGAATGCAAAATTTGAGAAGAATTTGTTAAAGGTGGTTGTGTAGAGCAGTTACCATGTCACAGTTAACAATACAGTATAAAATCATTTTCAGCAACAACCAGTCACCCTTGAATTCCTGCAAGGAGGTGTTGACGGGCAACAGTGTAATTTCATTAAACGAACAGGGACTTTCCGGATAAAGAATCTGCATGGCTAGATTCCCATTGCCTACTTTATCATGACAAGCCAGATTAGTTGCACAAGTACTGTAAGTAACCGCGTGGAGGGGGAAGATTCTTAAAAGACTCAAGGACCGTATTCTATAGGGGGAAATGAACCCAGAGGCATACAGGGGATGTATGCGGCCAGTCTATAACATGAGCATAGAGGAACTGCTTTGGAACAAACAGGGAACAGTTATAAGAATCGCAAATCAATGTTTCCTCTTAATCAACAATTTACTGCAGAGTCAGTACTACCAGGATGACACCATGGGCTTCATTCTCAACTGACTTGCACTTTGTGGTTGTTTTTCCTTGTGGAAAATGTGTGCGAAAGCTTGCAAATCAAAGTAGTGTCCCTCAGTTTGCACAACATATGGCTCCCATTGTCACATTCTTTGAGCACCCACAGTTTTTAATGTATTTATCCTCACAGTGCTCCTATGAGGTATGGAAGTACTGAGGTACAGAGACACTAAAGTCACATAGGAAGTCTGTGGTAGAGCAGGTAACTGAAGTCAGATCTCTCAAGTTCCACATTGGTGCCATGACCACGGGACCCCCTTCCTGTCATGGTTATATAAAGTGCAGGGCAGTGGAGAATTCAGCTCCGGATCTTTTCTTTTCTCTATTATAATCAATTGTTATTTTTCAGGCTTTGAACAAATCTTTGGAAGAGGGTGTGGATGAGAAATCCTATCTGAAAGCAGATGTTAAGGATTCCATGCTGTCTTCTGCTTCTGTTACCTTTATTTATGGGTTTTATTTGAAAAATAAAAATGTTGCAATAGTTTGACTTTGCTCTGTAAATGATGCAATGTGATTTAGTTAGTTTTAAGTATTCAAAGTGGTACTGTATTGTGACATTTATTTTTTTAAACATTAGGTCTATTTTGGGAAGTATTTTTGCGTCATTTTGCTCTGTACACATAGCAATCAAAAGAGAGAATGATTTGCCAGCTAATGATTTTTATCAGCTAAAGGCAAATAAGGTAAAGTAAAATGTTAGGGCAAAATCTGAAGCTTTGCTAGCTCTGGTTAACATCCTAACCAACTGGTCTGATACTTTTGATTTACCTAACATGTTTTCACTGGAGTTTCATGAAGTTTTACTTGGTGTACCTTATCTGTATTTTTCATAGGTATATTTAAATTATATGGTCTACTGAGGCTACTAACACAGATAAAATTCCAGCTAGCTTTGGGTGTAGCTTTTGCCTATGTAGAGGTTGATCATTGTTATTTATGTTAAAAATTAAAAGTGTTCTAGATATTTCACAGTCCATCAAAGCTTGTGGCTTTATAGCAGAAGTTCATAGGCCATCATGGAGAGTAAAATGGGTTAGGTTGGGAGCACGGTTGTGGGGGTCTACATTTATATGGATTCAGTAGTCCTCAATATCATGTAGACACTCATCCACTGCTATTCCAGGCCATACGTTGGAGGAAGTGGACAGAAGATTGACAGAGCCATGTCCTCATACCAGGTTTGGAGATGAATTTCACCCCTCCCTCCCCCTGTACTTGTTCCATATAGAACCTGATTGCTCAAATTTGATTTGCATGTTGATTTCACATTCCAAATATTAAAATAACTAAACAAATCTAGGTTCAAGGGATGTGACTCTTACAGACAGACCCTCGTGGCTTTTCCTGGCTCTCCTGTATAGTGAAACTCAGTGTTTTTATTGGTTCTCAGAGTGTTTTTTTTTAATTGAAGTAGAATGAAAGTCCAGATTGTTCCAAGGAATTATGGCATGTAAAATATGATTACAGTTCCAGTGAACTATTTCTCACAGGACCAAATCCTGGGACCCTCTCTATCTTTGTGGAGGGCCACAGTGCATTAGAACTGGTATGGTTCTGTTATGGAGAGGAAGGGCAAGATCTGGGAACCTGGACTTGGGAGGCATAGAGGTAGATATGCAGATACATTAGCCATACTCCCTTATGGCTGGGGATAGCACCACCACAATCTATACACTGTGTGCAACATTACCAGTCTGGTTGCATGCTGGTATTTGGTGCATAGTGAAGTTGTTCTGTGAGAAGAAATGATTACTTTGAGAGCCTTAGGGAAAAATGCACAATCTAAATGAAAAATATTTTATTACTAATATTGTCATTGTAGCATTTTCGGTGTGTCTCCTTTAAGTAACTGCCATGTGAAAGGAGACTCAATGCTACAGTGTGGAACTTTGATTTATGGACTTCCTGTCGTACCCTGTAAGCACCTTAAAATATCTGATAATTTATGCAGTGCAATCACGGCATAAGCAAAAAGCAGTCAATATATGCTCAATAATACCTCAAAAATAGCTTTTGACATTTAGCACCTATCTCACCTGTGGGAATATTTGACCAGGAACCCGGTGGAGTGGTCTACCTTTTTTCTGAAAGAGCTATTGGGTGTTTCTTCTTCCAAATGGACAGCAACTGAGAAGTAGTGAAGAGGAATTTTGATTTAGTGTCTCATTCAGAGGACAATACTTTTGCACAGTGTGCATTCCTAATTATACTATATACCATTATCAGCATTGGCTGTAAGCCTAAATCCGAGAATGCTACCTACTGAGCCATACTGGTATTGGATGTGTGTACCAGCATTAGAGAGAAAATAATGTCCTATATTGGCAGATTCCTTGGTCTGTCACTTAGTAGGGAACCTATTTCCATCACTTGGAGGAGTAGTCAAATGCAGCTTATTGCAACCAAATGAGAACATTACTGTGTTTCTGGCTCTTTAGGGTAATTTTGTCCTATTTACTTTGGCATAGGGTCCAAACCTACATGGTGCTGAGTGCTCTCCATGACAATTGAACTTAATTCTTAAATTTGACTCATTCTGTGCATTTTTCAAGAATCTTAAATGTTTTACAGAGTTGGAAAATTGAAGACTGCATGATAGATGTGGTTGTGTGAAACTTTTGCATACTCTTCCTTATGTTATTTCAGACATTCAGGGAAACAAATATCCCTGCATTTGCCCCTGAGTCTATATAATCCTAACAGAGCTTGAGCTACACTCTATGTTATATGGCATACAACCTGACACCCACATTACATCCCCCTGTGGGGGGAAAATTGTATTTGATCATGTAATTAAAGACTGTACGATAATGCATAAAGACAGTGTATGAATTAAGGTTGCAAGGGCAACCATACATTTGGTATTTCCTAATTTTGGAGTTTGACTTCATAATCTAAATAATATTCTTTTAACATAGGAAAAAGCTGTAATTTTCTAGTTTTCTTAAAGGAAAAAAGGTAAAAAAAAACAAAAAACCCACATTCTATTATGTGCAACTGCAACATCCCCCCTCATCATGCTTTATCACTAGCATTTGAACCCTGAATCATCAGCATTGTATCACAGATTATGAACTCTTGAATTTAGGATTAAGAACTTTAGCTGGCAGCAGGAAAAAAGTTGATATCCCAGAAGGTGGGTGTGGGGACCTGAAATGAACTATTGGATCCTGGAGTGGTCCCAACTCTTCTCGCTCCCCTCCCCACTTGTCTACAGAGCTACAGTTACTCTGTCAGCTGCCAGACATTCCTATTACCCTTACTGCTTCTGCTTGTTGCTGCTTTTGTGTCAGCATGAGCCCAGCCTTAGAATGTTTGTGTTTAGTTATTATTTTGATGGGCTGATAAAAGTTTTCTGAAGAACACATGTGACAGAAGGGAAATGGCAATTTTTCACTGTTTGTCTCAGCAAAAGCTGAATGGAATTTCATGGGACAAAGCAAAGGTCTGCTTCAAATATTAAAGGTCTGCTTCAAATAATGGATGTGTGAGAACTTCTCAAAGAAAATATCACAAGAATCCTTTATAACTATTAGGCAACCTAAATGCAGGGGTCGATACCAGATTTCCCCCGCCCCTTTGGTTTTCCATGAGATGTTAACATTTGAAGACCTGATGTTCCCTTACATAGAATAGTCCTGTGTGTCTGGAAAATTAATTTCCATTCACAGAATTTCCTCACAAATTTTATGTCAATGGAGGGGATTTTTTTCCTTTCCCTATGAAAGTGGCAGAGTCACACCCATTGCTTCCCAAATTTGAGAACCAAAGGAGAGTTTCTAGAAGTAAGGGATGTGTGCATTGCTGCACACTCACCCCGCTCTATGTCAATGTGGCTTTGTTTGTTTTTCTCTGTTGGTAGTTTTTGTCCCCTTCCTCCTTTGACAAATAAGCCAGACCTCAAACAATGTGGGCCTCTATGTACTTAATATATGTGACTTAACTCTCTGCAGCTTAGATGTTAGTAAATGCATTCATTGAAAGCAGTTAGTTGAAGTCTGAGGAGCTGAGGCGTTTGATGCATGTAATTTATGTTAGATAATCTCTACCTCGTATAGTCTCTAAAGTCTGTATGTTTTGAGTCATCTCCAATGAGCCCAGGGAGGTTTCTTTTTTCTGTGTTATAGAGGCTTATTCATGGTATGTTTGGAACTAGATGTTTGTTTGTGTGATTAATTTCGGAACTTTAATAATGATCAGTTTAAGTAAAGACACAAACATTAGAGAATGCTCCCCTTTTTTCTAATAGAGGATTCATATGGCCTGAACCTCTAAAAACATATTATGTTAACTGAAAAATGTCAGCCCTTGACATTAATAAATGATTTAGCCAATTCAATCTCTGGGGAGAAATGGACCTGACTTTAAAAGCCATAATTCACTGTTAGATACTAATGATAAACCATAGCCCTTAGCTATCAGGAATGAATAGCTTCAGGTTTATGACATTATTTTCATATACTAAGAACATCTCAGTTTGCTTATACATCTCTCTCTGCCTGTCACCCCCCCAGTGGGGTATGGGCCACCAACCACAGAGCACTCCATCTCTGTTGTTGGCGTTTCAGTAGCAAGTTGGTTCCCTACTGGGTGGAGTTGCTAGCCCCACGCCCATGTTAAGCCTACAGCACCTGGTATTCCTAGGAGGTCTCCCATCCAAGTACTAGCCAGGCCCGACCCTGCTTAGCTTCCGAGATCAGACGGGATCGGGCGTGTTCAGGGTGGATTAGCCGTACTTGCTTATACATACCGTGTTTCCCCGAAAATAAGACAGTGTCTTATATTAATTTTTGCTCCCAAAATTACATTACATTATATTACAGCGAGAGGCAAAACTGGAAGTACGTCTTATTTTCGGGGGATGTCTTACTTTCGGGGAAACAGGGTAGTAGCACTTTATTCCAGAGCACTGTTGCATAGAAATAGCAGGAAGGTGCTAAGAGGGTATTTTCACTAATTCTAAAATTGCTTTTCTGCTTGTTATGGTCTGCAGAGAACTCCCTTAATAATACTTGGTGACTTTTTTTAAAATCAAGGTTATCTATTTCCATTGATCAGCAATCTGTGCTGTCTTACGCTAGCTGGAGAAAAGAAAAATAATGTAGGCAATGTGTGAGAATTAGCTGTATATCAAGCTGTTGCACTAAATAAGTAATTAATTTTTGTGAAGATCGGCTTGGAGCCCCATTACTAACAATGTTTGGATTTTACAAATGCTTTTGGAAAACACAAATGTTTGACTGTCTAAAAAGCACTTCCTGTTAAGTGACTGTAAAGAAAGTTATTTCTAATATTCTCCACTGAAGAAAAAAGTTGATGCATATTTTTCAGTGTGCTATGATGACTGGTAAATTGACAAAAGTACAGTAAACCCTCGATTTAACGGACCTCGATTTAACGGACTTCGGATGCAACGGACAAAATTTCTAAGCAAGTCTGATGCATCCGAAATCCATTTGTCGAGGGCTGGCTGCTGGCTCCCGGCTGCCGCCCGGGTCCCGCCAGCGGGCGGGCTGGCTGATGGCTGCCGCCCGGGTCCCGCCAGCGGGCGGGCTGGCTGACGGCTCCCGCCAGCGGGCGGGCTGGCTGACGGCTCCCGCCAGCGGGCGGGCTGGCTGACGGCTCCCGCCAGCGGGCGGGCTGGCTGACGGCTCCCGCCAGCGGGTGGGCTGGCTGACGGCTCCCGCCCGGGTCCCGCGAGCGGGCGGGCTGGCTGACGGCTCCCGGCTGCCACCCGGGTCCTGGCAGAGGGCAGGCTGCGGAGCTGCCGCCCCGGCCCTGTGGCGGGCGGGCCGCTGCTCCGAAAGCTCGTTTTTTTTTTATTATTAAATAACGGACTTTCTGATTTAACGGACACCCCCTCGCCCGAATTAGTCCATTAAATTGAGGTTTTACTGTATGCATTTCTGTAGCATGTATTAACTTTTCTCTTTGTTTTAAGGACATAAGAGATTTTAGGAACAGGAAAAAAGCCATCCAAACCAACATATTTGCTTTTATTTCCTTTTGGTTGATAGAATCCTTTTAGCCTTTTCCCCCTCCAAAATCAAGCCAAAGACTCCTGTTCAGCACCATAGAAGTTGATGGAAGTTTTTGTCACTGATTTCAGTAGAAGCAAAGTCATGGTTGAGTCTTTAGCTTATTTGTATTTTTTGCTTTAAATTACACTTCTGCTTCATTATGTCCATCCAGTAAATATATATTTGCAGTGCATTTGTCCCTCCTCCTCTTCCCACATACAGTTAAGTATAAGAAAATCCCCAATTTAGTTAAGAACTGTAAGCTTTTCTAAGCAAGCTTACAGGGTTTTCTTTAATTTTTACATTTTATACAGTTTATGGTCTTGCTTTATTCTTTTACTCCTGGAGGCAGCTTGCTCAGGATTGGTGCTTTTTAAAGACTTCTAGGGATACTTATGGTCAGTAGTCTGGCCTGGTAAATTATCAACAATATCCTTCTATTTTCGTTTGTTCTTACAAATTTAGTGCTCATGACAGCCCTGACGTGTGATAGTATGAGCAGAAGTTCTGACTTCCCCACATTACCTAGCAGTTGTATCTTGGCCCCGACCATGCTGGCTTCTCTTTTGAGACCAGCAACAAGGATGCCAATTAGTTTCAACGGTAGCAGCAGTTTTAATAAGAGACACATCTCTATCAGGAACTGGATTGAAATCACCATGTAGTGCACCACAGTCAGATCAACTGCCGGACAGTAATGATGTTTGGCATATGCTGGGCTTGAAACAACAACATCAAGTTAAAAAGATCTATTGCCTGTTGGCTGAGCCATGTAGTTTCCTCTTCATTGTCTGGTCATTTTACAATCCAAACTGTCTCTGTTATCTCTATACCTTGAAAAGAGCAGAGAATGATGTATACACTGCTAGGAAGATTTCCTTTATAGAAATCTTTTCTCATTAAAGAAAGTTTTGTTTACTTCTGTTTGCCTTGTGAAACAGAAATATTATTTTTATTCTATTTTCTAAACTGTTACTACACATTCTTTAAAAGCACTGATAATCACACAGCTATTTGTCTTATGACTTACCTGCTAACCTTGTATCCTCACAATGGTATTTAATATTATCCTAATACACTGTTACAAGTGGGCTGACCAGATAGCAAGTTATGAGCATTTCAGAGTTACGAACAACCTCCATTCCCAAAGTGTTTGTAACTCTGAGGTTCTACTGTAGCCCTAAGCCAAGGCTGTAGTAGACTTGTCAGTCTCTAGCTGGGCTAAGTGCCACTAGAGGGGGACAGTGCCACACTGAGCAAACATGGGTTACACTAGCATGTATCTGGCTCTGGAGAAATTGCTCAGTTTTTGTTGATTTATTCTTTGGATTAAGTGTCAAATTTTCATCAGACTGCAGAGTTCCATTTTTTACTAGGGTGAGGACGTGTGGTATTACAGCTTTGGCCAGCAAGGGAAAGCCTGGGTTCACAATACTGGATTTCCTAGAATTCAAACATCAGGCAATGCAATAATCAATTAATTGCTCCAGGTATTCTCCGATCTTCTGTTCAGTCCCCTTGCACACACGAACAACTGTGCGCTATTGTACTTTTACTTCTGTTTTTATCTGTTTAAATCTGACCCAGTAATGGGCCTTCAACATTTAGATTATTTCACTGAGTAATTGTTCTCATTGTCAGGAAGCTTCCCCTGAGGTGCTGCCTAAATTTCCCAGTTCCTTAACTTCATCCCATTATTTCTAGTTATACCTGTTTTATTAAACTAAATAAATCCTCTTCCTCATTTGTGTTTAAAGTCTTTGTGTGTAGGCTGGTACTTTGTTGCTTATGCAAGCTATACTTTATGCGTTATTTAACTCATGAATCTTTCCTGATAAATCAGCCTCCAGCCCTCTGATTTTTATTGCTCAAATTTGAAATTCTTCCAGGTAGTCAATGTAGTAATCAGATACCTGTAGGTGAATACACTCTTCCTGGTGCTTTTGAATCAGACTACAGCTTCCTTGTCACATGGTTTGATGCCGCTCCACATGCTGCCCAAACTGTATTGATATTTTTGATGCCATGTTATGTTGCAAATTCCTGTTTAATTTGCTGTCTATTAGCACCACTAACAGTTCTGTTATGCAATACTTATACACCCTGAACTCCCCATTGATATTCGATATCGGAGCTTGCCTTTCTTCAAGTCAACTGGCATTTTATCACATCATGGTGCTTTGTATTTTTCTTAGAGACAGCTCCTGAAGCCATGTGATTACATGAGCTCTCAGCTTTCATTGTGAAAGAAAAAGTAAGTTTCTTGCTCTCATGGTTGTAGAGTAAAGTTTGAGAATACTGCACTCTTGATGTTTGTTCCAGAGTTTTCATTTTTTTCATCATGTAATAAAGCCCTCTCAGTGGAGACCCCATATTTCTGGAAACTACTTTCTTCAACAGTCACATCAGAGCTGGCGTTGCATGTGGCCTGAATAGGCTTCTGGTTGATTTTTATAATAGGGAATAAACTTTATGCTTAACAAATATCTCTTATCTTCTGATTGATTTTTATAGATGTAAACTGTATGGGTTCTTTGGTAGCCAGCATTCATATAATGCCCCAAACCTGAATTCCTAAATAAACTAAATAAATTACCTTCTCTAACAAAAAACAAAACAAAAAAAACAAACCCAGAAAACATATCTTGCTTATGTTTTTAGTTTTTATAGTTTCATTTGTTTTCTATCTTTTCTCACTGGTGTTTGCAACTCCTTCCAACTTTGGGTCTCTGTTTATTTCTCTTTTCATTTGTTAATGAAGATATTTTAAAAGATTGGACTTGGCACAGAGTGCTGTAATACTTCCCTTTCCTGGGGATGCCTAGATGTGTGTGAGCAGGAATTTCTCTTTGCCTATAGGTGTCAGATCCACATACACACATTATTTTGTATAAGTTTTCTTTCCTTGTTTTTACAGGACTCGCTCAGGGCTTTTCCTGCACTCTCTCAGATTTCATTCCATTTGTCATGGCTATTTTCTTCATTTAGAACCATCCTTCCTCTGTTTTTACACCCTTTCTCATCCTTTGATTTAATTGAAGTCTGATAAAGTTGAAAATAGGTGCTAATTTTGTAAACACTTAATGCGCATGCTTAACTTTAGGCCTATGCATTATCTCATTGGCTTCAGGAGGACTTCTCCTGTTATGGTGACCAGATGTCCTGATTTTATAGGGACAGTCCCGATTTTTGGAGCTTTTTCTTACATAGCATACCTCCCACCCCTGTCCCAATTTTTCACACTTGCTATCTGGTCACCCTAACTCCTGTGTTTATAATTAAGTATGTGTGTAGGTACTTGCAGGATTGAGGCCTTAGTCCAAATTACTGGATTTAAATGTTTCCCCAGCTTCTGCACTACCTTGCACTGAATGTAATTAGTTGTGTAACCAGGGGTGAAAGTAAAATTGAAAACCTACTGGTACAGGGCCAGCTCTGCCCCATTCCCCCTGGAAGGGGCGGGGCCTCGGGCAGAAGGAGCAGGTCTGGTGGGTCAGCATCCCCCAGCCAGACCTTCCCAGCAGTGTCCAATAGAAATTTGATGCTAGCCACACGTGTGGTTTTGAATTTTTCTTATTCGCCACGTGATAAAAAAGGATTAAAAACATATTACTATTTCAAATGATTTTTTATTAATATCAAAATAAGTAGATATTACAAAGCAATATTAATAGGTACGACTAATACAAAATTACTTTAGTGTGACACTTTGCATTCTTTCTCTTGTACCATAACCCTGAAATCTTCTGTACCATAACCCTGAAATCTGGTATGCTCATACATTAGCCACAATTCAATAGCCTATTAGCCACATGTGGCTAGCGGTGAATGTGTTGGACACTGCTGTTCTAGGCTCTCTGGCCGGGGCTTCAGAGGCTATTTAAAAGCCCTGAGGTTCTGGCCGTTGCTGCTGCTACCACAGAAGTAGCCGGAGCCCTGAGCCCTTCTAAATTGCCAGCCCCAGGGCAGCTGTTCCTTTTGCCACACCCCATTGGCAGCCTGTGGGGGCAAAAGGGGCAGTGACAATAAAGCGCTGCCACAACAGTGCTTTTAGCAGGGTTTTTGCAGCAGCAGCACTTTAACATTGCTGCCCCTTTTGCGCTCCACCATCGGTAAGTAAGTAAGGGAGAAAGTAAGGCAGTAGGGCAGGTACAGGCGGCCACTTTTTACCGGTACGCCATACCGGCCTGTACCACCTTATTTTCACCCCTGTGTGTAACAAAAAATGAGATGAGGTTTGGAAAACACGCCTTCCAGTGAGAGACTGAAGAAGCTCTGTCTATTTAATTTATCCAGTTGATGGTTAACAGGTAACTTGATCAGGAAGAGATTTTTAATAAAGAAATAAAAGGCATAATGAGATCCAATGGTTGGAAACTGCAGCAAGACAAATTCAGACTTCGAAATAAGGTGCAATTTTTTTAACAGCATAGGTTATTAACTGTTGGAACAACTTGATAGATTCTGTCTCTCATGAAGTCTTTAAATCAGAACTGAATACCTTTCCAAGTTATGCTATAGCTCATACATAAGTTATTGGCCCTGTTGTGCTGAAGGTCAGACTAGATGGTCATGATTGTCCCTTGTTGCCTTGAAATCTATTAATCTTTGAAAAACATGCACACTTAATCTAAAACAAATATAAAAATAGCTTATAAGCTTGGACGACTACCATAAGTCCAGTAAGTCTGATCTCCTACAAATCAACTAGAATGTATCCCACCAATTGTTGTATCAAGCCCAGCAGTCATGCGTGAACTACAGCATATGTGCTGTGGTTAAATTCTGCTAAAGCTATAAATAAAATAAGTTGTAAAAGGACAGGCTATAGCACTCAAAATATTTTTTAAAAAGAGTGGGAATACCCCAAATTAAATGTAACTTAATTATAAATAACAAAGTTCTCAATTTTGCAAACTTAGATATGTGCTTACCTTTACACATTGTGAGTAGTAACTGAAGCCAATAGAACTAATCACTTTGTTTAGTTAAGCATGAGTGTAACTTTTTCAGGATGAAGGCCAAAGTTAGCTACACTTCTTTTTTTTCCCTTCTAAATATTAATGTTTCAGCATACATGTTGTCTTCAGAGTTGAAATGTTGCATTTACTGGGCTAAATTTGAACTGCCAGCCAAAGTAGAAAAAGCACATTATTCTAGTTTCAATCTACTGAGACATCCAGTTCTTGCAGAATATATTTTCAAACTGCCAAGAGCATAATTCAGTTCATTAGTGAGTCTAACTATTTTCCATCTGTTTCTTATCCTTTTAAATGTGAGCATTACGGATTTGTTTTTGTTGAAAACGGGGTTGGGTGTACTTGGAGGTAGAACATGGAGAATTTGAAATATAGAAGAGCTGTACTGAGCACTTCTGTCTACACATGGTATACTCAGTGAATCGTGCGTAAGTGTCCAGTTTCTGTCATTGATTAGTCCACTCCATTCTTTTTAATTAGTCTAATTTAAGTCTTGACACATCTATATAAAAATGGTACTTGGTCATAGCAGCTCTTGGCTGAAAACCTTTGACTCTAAAATGCTAATACCATGTTAGCAATAATTGTAATATATTATCTATTTACCTTTTCAGATGGTTTTTACAATAAAATTCTATTTTGGGGAAATGGGAGAAGGAAAATCATTCTTTTTTTAATATGCATAGTATTTTCTTGTAGTATCTGAGAAAGTAAAAATTACAATTATTCACTACATTACAGCATTAAGGTATCTTGCAGTCCTAGTATGAAAAGTCATGCATAGATTGTAGACTACTGGTTTCATTAACTGAACACGGGCTGCTACTGTATGGACTTGATAATGAGCCTGTAATTTTTGCATAAGCATTTCTTGCTGGCAGTTTTCTCACGGAGCATAATTTGTCTTTTCTTCGTTGAGGATAGTTTTTGTGAAACAAAACTCCCATTCATGGTGGGCCGAGCAAAAGTAGTAAAACATCATCATAGCCGGGCTTCATTGTACACTGTGATTTTATGTCAAGAATGTTAATGATTTGTTTATGAATAAGGGAGCCTGTAGTATTGTGAAACAATATGTGGCAGGATTGCTGAATGGACATTTCGAAAGCAGAGAATTCTTGAGTTGAATAAGCTGTAGATGTTTGTCTCGCAAGCTCACTGTAAGTAGGCTTATGGATTTTAAAGAGCAGTATTTACTTAGTGGTTTACTATATTCTGCAGCACTCATCTGACATAAGTATCAACTACCTGCTGATGAAGCAAGACAAGTGGTTAAATACAGTGTGCTATTTTTAAGGGCAGTTAATCACTTCTAGGTGGTTTAATTTTTTTTTTTAAAAAAAGGTTCTTTCCCAAAAGAAATTATGTGCTTTAAATGGCATCATAGTAAGAAGTCTGAGGAGTCAGCATAGATAATGAATGTATTCTTGAGGTTTCAATGAATTGCTTTGATGTAACATTTTATTTTGTTGAACACCCATTCAGCCTTCCTGATGAAATTTTAGGGGTCTCTTATGGTCTTGAAACATACAATTTCCTAACCACTGATGGGGAAAACTTGGGAGGATTTTTCAATTTTTTTGTGATTTCTAGGCAAATTATTCCAAAATTATTTTCTGAGCAGGAAATTTTATTGGTTGATGGAAAAGACTACCCAGTCCACAACTACACATGTCCAGTGACTGAAAATCCCTGCACGAAGCTGTGAGGTAGAGGGACAACAGCCACTGGTTCAGTGATGAGTGCCATAGAAAAGGCCAGGAAAATTACTATTTTTTAATTCAGTTCAGAAAGCTGGCTGTATTGTTAGGCTCAACGGGTAGTGATGTCTACTTGGCAGCCGATATCAAGCAGTGTGCCCCAGGGGTTGGTCCTAGGGCCGGTTTAGTTCAACATTTTAGGGCCGGTTTAGTTCAACATCTTTATCAGTGATCTGGCTGATGGGATTAATTGCACCCTCAGCAATTTTGCAGATGACACTAAGATGAGGTGAGAGGTCGATACACTGGAGGGTAGACATAGGGTCAGAGTGACCTAGACAAATTGGAGGATTGGGCCAAAAGAAATCCGATGAGGTTCAACAAGGACAAGTGCAGAGTCTTGCACTTAAGATGGAAGAATCCCATACACCGCTAAAGGCTGGGGACCACTAGCTAAGCAGGAGTTCTGCAGAAAAGGACCTGGGGATTACAGTGGACGAGAAGCTGGATATGAGTCAGCAGTGTTCCCTTGTTGCTAAGAAGGCTAACAGCACAAAGTGCTGTATTAGTAAGAGCATTGCCAGCAGATCCAGGGAAGTGATTATTCCCCTCTATTCAGCACTGGAGAGGCCATATCTGGAGTATTGTGTCCAGTTTTGTCTCCCCCACTTCAGAAGGGATGTGAACAAATTGAAGAGAGTCCAGTGGAGGGCAGTGAAAATGATCAAGGGGTTGGGACACATTATTTACGAGGAGAGGCTGAGGGAACTGGGCTTATTTAGTCTGCAGAAGAGAAGGGTCTGGGGGGATTCGATAGCAGCCTTCAACTACCTGAAGGTGGGCTCCCAAAGAGGATGAAGCTCGGCCGTTCTCAGTGGTGGCAGATGACAGAACAAAGAGCAAATGGTCTCAAGTTGCAGTGGGGGAGGTCTAGGTTGGATATTAGGAAGCACCGTTTCATCAGGAGGATGGTGAAGCACTGGAATGGGTTATCTAGGGAGGTGGTGGAATCTCCATCCTTAGAGGTTTTTAAAGCCTGGCTTAACAAAGCTTTGGCTGGGAGGATTTAGTTGGGGACTGATTCTGCTTTGAGCAGGAAGTTGGACTAGATGACCTTCTGAGGTCTTTTCCAACCCTATTTTTCTATGATTCTGTTTGTGTGATATTTAGTAAATTCATATGGGACTACACCGTGAATAATGAGGACAAAAAGAAATATTGAACAGCTGCCTCCTTCTCTGAGCACTGTCCTACATAGGCACTGAATGACTCAGCTGTTCTGTGAAAAAAATACTTTGTGATAATGGAATTAAAGACTACAGTAAAACCCCGATTTAACGGACCCCGATTTAATGGACTTCGGATGCAACGGACAAAATTTCCGATGCATCCCAAATCCGTTTTTCGTGGGCTGGCTGCCGACTCCTGGCTGCCGCCCGAGTCCCACCTGCGGGCTGGCTGAAGGCTCCCGGCTGCCGTGATACAGTAAAACCTCGATATAACAGACTAAATTGGGCGGGCTGCTGCTCCAACAGCTCGTTGTTGTTTTTTTATTATTAAATAACGGACTTTCGGCTTTAACGGACACCCCCTTGCCCGAATTAGTCCGTTATATTGAGGTTTTACTGTATATCCTAATGTACATGCATATGGGGGGACAGAGTTAAAGTTATTTGGACAACCTTAATTTTGGTGCTTCCTAATTTTTGAGTATTTTTCTTTTTATCCTTAATGTTTCTTTTAGCATAACTTTTTGGGGACAGACGGGGGAGTTGGTATGGCATATAGAAATACAGTATATCAGTGAGAGTATTACAGCTGCTTTGCTTCTGTTTTGTAATATTAGTCCTGGTACTGAAATAGCATCTAAAGCAGCAATGAAAATATGCCTGAAACACCTTATAGACTAAGTATTTAATTTTTTTTTCTGGTTAGTAAATAATGTAAAATATAATAATGACTTCTGCAAGACACCTTTAACAATTATTAAAGACTGTTTTATGTTGTGACCTCCAAATCTTATTAGAGCTACCTGAAAAGCTCTAGGTACGGAAGTATCTGCTGTATCTGGAAGCATGACAATGTGAATCACTGTGCGGTGTGCATGTCCTTCCAGGAAACCAGGAATTTCAGGAATGTGTTCAGGAAACCTCTTACGCCATTGGCATGATGAAATACTGTTGCAGTAGGAGCTCTAAGTAAGGTCCCTGCCTGTTGACAAAGTGTGTCATTTTTTGAAATTAACCTTTCTAATACAGCTCATTTCTGTCTGAGATTGCAATTTTTATGAAGGATAATGCTGTGCCTGGAGGACTTACCTGAAAATCATTTGCAATTAAATAAATAAATGCATTTGAGTGCATCTGCGGTGCTATTTCCCCCAAAATCCTCCGTTTCCACGTTCGCTGAGGCATTAACATCTGGAATCTGTTCTGATGGGAAATAGTATCCAACTAGGTGTAACTCTGGCATGCCACCTATGATCATTTCTTCAGGAGTCTGGTTGGAAATGAGGATAAACATTAAAGATGCAGAGGCAATCTTATGAGGAAACTGGATTTCACTCTGAAATACTTTTTTTTTCTGGGCCAAACAGGATCAAGTCTGGCATCAGATGAATACATGTAAACTAGCTTTTAGAGTCGTTGGACTGTGCTTTCTGCTCAGACAGTAC
Source organism: Sternotherus odoratus (assembly GCA_032164245.1). NCBI lineage: Eukaryota > Metazoa > Chordata > Testudines > Kinosternidae > Sternotherus > Sternotherus odoratus. The sequence continues at coordinate 27,182,169 of JAVMKO010000009.1, forward strand.
TTAGATGGCAGCAGGTGTAGTGGGTACAGACTGATAAGCAAGGGTAGCTATCAAATCTGTTACCTTGCCCACTTCTATGATAGCAGCACCTACGGGGGGGGGGGGGGGGCGGGGGATAAATCATCATCTTCCTTATCATCATTTACTTCCATCCCAGTCACTGTGGGCAGATCTGCAGGTGGTGTAAGTTGTCATAGTTATATTGACATTTACATCATCTGAGGATCTTCCCCCAAGACCCTGTATATGTTATTCCTTCAAGATTATGGTATATTTATTACTTACACTGCTTGCAGACTTTTCTTCCACCTCCACATTGGAATTGTCAGGCCTCTGATAATGATTGAGTGAATAAACAGCCAAAGTGCTATGTTCTACTTTCATTCACCCTTATATAACAACAGATGCAGATAAAAATCTCACAGACAGTATGGAGGAAAATGATATTAAGGGTGATTTATTTTATACACAACCCGCTCTCCATGTATGTAGTGCACTCTTGACCTTCATCCAATATTTGGTGCAGTTTAATGGTACATTACATGCTTGAGGTGTCCTCTCTCTAAATATAAGAGGAAACCTCAAATTAGTTTCTCTGTCATGTCAAGGATATCAGCGATACTAAAAAGGTTCTGTTAATTTCTAAATATAGCAGTGGTAAAATGTGAAAGAAAAATATCCATACCAAAGGGCAAGTATCAAAGTTATCTACAGACACTACAGGGAAGAGGGGTTATAGCCAGACTCTCATTTATGTGTTGGTAAAGCCCTGTCCCTGTTAATCCTATAGAAGAGGTGCCATTCAAAGGACAATGTCCAGACAGAAAATCTTGATTTTAAAATATCCCTGACCTTTGTTACCAATAACCCATCATAGGTTTATTAAACAAAGCATTGAAACAAATCCTGTTATTTTTTCACCATTTTTGCTGGTAGTTTAATTTTTTGTGTTTTCATTCCCAGGAACGATGAAACTAGACTAATCTTTCACGTCCCTGTATAACCACTTACATTTTCTTCTTCTTGTGCAACTAGAACATTGCTGTTATGTTTGGGTTCCAACTACAATGAGAATTATTTAAGTCCCCAAACTTCTGTTCGCTCCATTGCCCCCAATGCAATGGCCATGATATCTTGATGAGCATGATGATACCCTACTCACAGCTGAGGACAGGAAAAAGCAAAGTTTGGAGAGCATCCATTGACATCTGCGACCTTTCGATTGCTATATGCATGTGCCTGGTGAATTCTAGCTATTGTAGTGAAAAATTTAGTGAAGGTGAACAATGAATGGGCCTCCATACACAGCTCTTGCCTTAGTCACAGGGCATCTTATAAGATGAAAGCTATACAGCTCCTAGTGTGTATGGGGAGCCTTTCTGTGGACCTTGCGGAGTGCTCCAGTGGTGAGCGTTCAGTGTTTTGATAATGTCTAGCCAAATTGTTGCACATTCATTTTGATGTTGTCTTTTGGTAAATCTCTTTTCTACCACAAAAATAAGAAGCTATTTACAAATCTGCAAGCCAGATGGTACCTTTTCATAGTAATATCTCCATAGAAGACCGGCAATGCTGTTTGGTTCCCCTTGCAGTTTCCTCTGTAATTTTTCCATTGTGCGGTCATGCTGACCTCATATGGAAGAAACCTTGGAGATGTACATCTTATACATCTATGCGATATGTATACAGGACCTGTCATTGTGTACTGTCCCATTGCCATGTGAATAAGGTTTTAGAACCAGACACTTCATGGCCAGCTTATGCTGCCATTTACACAACTGCTTAATTTGGCTGGCAAACTTAGATGGGAGTTGCATCTTGTTAATATAGGCAACAATTGCCTGAATTTAACTTGCAGAGTATAACACTTGCTTAAATTGTATGTTCAATTTGGAGACTAAAGTAAAGCTATAATATGTAATTCAATATTAAAATAGTTGAAAGAATTAATAGATGATGTATGTGTCCTTTGGGCTGAGCAGTCAGAATACAAACAGCAAGAAACTGCAAAACTGAACATACAGACATGCTATAAAAACTATCATTAAACACAAAGTTAAATTGCTGAGAAAACATTTTTTGGATGGGACAACTATTGCATTTATTTATTTATCTGGGCTAGAATTATTTGTTTACTTAGATTGGTGGAATTTTCAGCACTTTCTTTATAATTAAAGGTATTTGGTTAATTTTATTAGAGCTCATATAGCTTTACAACTAACTGCATGCACTGGAATTGATGCTAAAGTAACTTCATTAATAAGCTTTTACGTTCGATTGTTGTAGAAACAGGAGGCTTGGAGACAGCAGGGAAATGTTGGCCAGGCAAGTATGGCTAACTACTAATTTATTTTTATTTCTTTGGCTCTTTCACATAGGCTTAAATAACTGTCTAATGTAATTGGAGACCATTTGTGTCATGGGTAACCTATTGTGCAAGGACCTAGAAGCTTGGAGCTTTAAAAGCCACGGCCATCCTATATTATTTCCTTTCCCCAAGCCTGAAAAATGTCATGGTTTTGTTTGCAATAATTGACAGGATTTGTACCAAGAAGTCTTTAAAAGACTGGCTCATTTAAATTTTCATTTCTACTGCAACTTCATCACACAGCAACCTTAGCCAAAATATTCAGATGCAGAGTGTCTTCTCTTTTCTCCCCAAAGCAGAATTATTTAAATGAAATGATTGGGATTGTATTGCAAGTGGTCATAAAGCATTTTTTAAAAGGATGTGATCACATACTGAGCATATTAAAGGTCTGATCCTGCAGCCTCTCTGCGCAGAATTCTCGGTGATTTCAAAAGGAGTGAAAGACTTGCAGATTTTGGCCCTTTATCACCAGTCCTGAATTTGGGGAGGGGAAAGTGCAAGTGAAGAGGGTGAGGCCAGGCTCCTCTACCAACTCTAAAAAGACGTGACAACAATAGGAGCCATTACCTTGGTAGAGATTCCAACTGGAGGGTACCTAGACTATTCAAGGACCTAGACATGAAGCTCCTGAACTAAGGTGAAAGCCCTGAAGCCCTTGCAGTCATTAAAAGACTTTTCTGTGATTGGAATTTCTTTTGATCTACCCAGAAAGGACTGGACTGGAATGTGTGGCCTACCCAGGCAGACTGAGCCATAAAAGAAGGGACAGACCTCACAAGATGGAACCATAACTGAAATGGGGAGATTCTCGGAGGGAGACAATTGGCCCCTTCACTGACCACAACTTGGTACTGATGGGGAGTGTTCTCCTTTTCAGTGCTCAATAGATAAACTCCACCTTAAGAACAGATCTGACATTTGATCTTACTGTGGCACTTTCATGTAATTAACCAGACAGTTCTTAGAAGGATAGTTTATGCTCATTTTCTATAGAATCTCCTATTTATATTATAAATTCCATTTAGGCCACTCCGACTTGTGACCTATAGGAAGTGGGAGGACCTGTAGGGTGAAATCCTGCCTCCATTGAAGTCAGTGTGAGTTTTATCACTGACTTCAAGGAAACCAGAATTTTACCCATAGATTCTGTGATATGTTCACCAAGAGGTTTTTTTCTGGTCATAAGTCACTGGGTGTGTGTGTGAAATTGGAGTGCAGCAAAATATCTACAATTTCATTTATTAGCGGGGCTGCTAGGGATCAGCATAGCCTGAGAAGATGGCAGTACTGACCAAAAAAGACTCATGGCCAGAATATTGTAGAGTGTGCCCCAGAGAAGACCCACCGGCAGAGCGGAGGTGATAACACTACTAGTCCTATGCTGGGGTGAATCCCTCCTCCAGTGCAGAGGATTTAGCTGGGATAGGGATGTGTCATACACCTTCTGTCTGTAGACCTGGGGTGGGAGGTGTGTCTTCCTAAATAGTCTGCTTCTATTCAAAACCATACCATCCTTCTTAGTGCTGCCTACTCTCTCTGGGACCTGTGGTGGCTCCTTTCCAACAACCACATGGAACCCTTGAGAACATCAGACTTAAAAACTCAGGTTCAGACCAATGAAAGGCAATGCTATCAATTAGCAACAAAAGTCAATGAAACAATTAACTGTTTTATATAAACAAATGGATTATCATCATGTTAGACACTCCCCTTCATGTAGCTGTAATCTAGGAATTTGGTGGACTTTCATTTGGCTCATTGTGTTTAAAAGCTCATGTATACTTTGTTTTGGGAAGAGACTCGTGTCCTTTGCGTTCTGTATATTGCTAAGCTCAAAACGAGCTCTTAATGCACACCTCACTCCTTCAAAGGTCAGAATAAATTCCTATGTAGAACAGGCACCTCACTAACCCAGCCCAAATCTTTGGTTCACAGGAAAAGCCTCACAGAGGCGGTGAGGGAGCACTCTACTGTATAACTGCTTAATGAGTTATTGATTTATTGCCAAGATATAAAGAAGAAGGAAGAGCAGGAATACGACTAAAATGCTTTTTGAAAAGGTTGGCGTAGGGAATGCCTATTTTTCTGGTACGTATTGTACTAGACAGATTCAGTCTTTCTGTCACAGAGAATGGTGAAAGACCTTTTTAAGGCATTCTCTGACACAGAAAATATTGGAATAGCTCCAACAGTAAATTGAAAAAGAAATAGCCTTGTTCATGCTGCATGATTCCATTGTTTTACTATTGGGCCTTCTGTATCCTATAACATTCCTACTGGAAATTCAAGTTAGGGAAAAAAATATTTTGAGGGCATCTGAGAGGCTAACTCAGAAATGAATAGACATGACATATCTGTGCCTCTGTGTTTTATTTTGTTCTGTCTCCTTTTTTATATCTCATTTCTTCATTTTATTCACTTCCTTTCTTTCCTGTTCTGTCATCTTTGTTTTCTGGTTTGCATTTGATCAGGTAAGTTTTATACATACTCAGGCTTGCACAGATGAAATTCTGGTACATAGGTCCTTTCAGAATTTTTAATCCAATTGAAGAATGCTGATTTACACACACACACAATGTTGCTTGATGACAAACGCTGGTGATGAGAGGATAACACCTGTGTTAAATGCCATGAATGTAGTCTCCTACATTTGTTGATGAGCTTTCATGTCAAGTTTCCTGTAGCATTTTCATTTGTTCACTCCTGGAGTTAGTTTAAATATTATTAGAGATGGAAGAAAGAAAACCATGAAGATGCTGTAACATATAAACACCAGGCTAGGGTTAGTGGAGTCCAAACAGGTGTGAAAACTTTTAAACTATTCACATCAGATGTAATCCTATGGATCCTGGCAGAGCATGCAACTATTGTTAAATGATTGAGTGAAAGTTATTGTACTTTGTTCCTAACAATATTAATAATCTTTACATTATTCTACTTAAAAATATTTACGGTGGACACAACACCAGGAGTATGTAGCTATCAATTTCAAGATATACAAAACAGTCAGCAATAAAAGAATTTTAATTAATATTATTTAGTAATTAAATAATAATGTAATTTCATTTGCATGCCTAATTCTGATACTAAGAAGCTTTTTTTGTTTGTTTGTTTTTTTGCATGGGAAGACAATAATAACAGTCAGCTAAATATTGAGTCTATCTCACCCAGATGATGATCTTGATAATGGGACTCTAATTATCTAGCACTTAGATACCAGTTGTAAATTTGGCATCTGAATAACATTCAGAGATATTTTGGGGTTTGCCTGTTGTAGAGATAAGATTGGTCATGCACTTCTCATCTGGATCCATACTTCCCCAGAGTTGGGAGAGTTTTTGCATCTGGGCTTGTGTTTTTGTTTGAGCAGCAATCCTGCTGATTGGAATCACATAAACTTGGTAACAGAACCAAGTAATCCAAGCCAGAGCAAACAAGTACACGGAGTATGAGAACAAAACGTTTCACATGAATTAAGTTGTCATGAAACAGATTCTTTGAACTTGTAAGAAAATAAGGCAAGGAGAGATTCAGAACAGGGGACCGTGTAACCGTGGCCACTGACAGAGCTTGTGACTTGTGTTTATAAAACCCTGACAATTAGTTATTGAAGATAGCGTATGACATACAAGGAGCAAGAGATCTGCTTACTGATTGGCATTGATAATGAGATGAAATGTACTTTAGTGCTCACAAGCAAGGATGCAACAGAAGGCCCACTGGAAATGTTTTTGTAGTTGAATTGGCTTCTCTTCCTTTTCATGCTAGTTCCCTTCAAAATATGTATTTACCCTCATCTCCTCATCTTCAACAAGCCCAGCCGTGATTGATCCCCTTCTGCCTCTCCAGCAACAGCCTTGTCCCCTGTCTGCCATTCCCATCTTCCTCCTCTCGCTATCTATGAGATCCCATCCAGATTTCACTGTTGCCTGTGTCTTATTTTATTCTCTTGGTGACCTCATCTGCTCACATGGTATCAGCTACCTTCTCTATGCCAATGACTCACTTTTCCATTCCTGACATGTTTCATTCCGTCCAGTCCTGCCTTTTTCTTTTTCCTCTGATATCTCCTGCTGGATTCTCACCACCAACTGAAGTTTACCACATGATCTTAGAATCTGTCTCTAAATCCTTGTATCAATTAATGATAAAGGATAAGAGAAAGTTGTAGTCTAAGACTCTGATCATAGTACTGTGGGTCACAAACATCCCACACAAAGATGGAATACAAGCTGTCCGGAACAGTATCCCTGATGATGCCACAGCACAGGTGGTTGCTGAGCTCTGTGACTTTATCCTCACACACAACTATTTCAAATTTGGTGACAATATATACCTCCAGACCAGCGGCACTGCTATGGGCACCCGCATGGCCCCACAGTATGCCAACATCTTTATGGCTGACCTGGAACAACACTTCCTCAACTCTCGTCCACTCACACCCCTTCTCTATCTACGCTACATTGATGACATCTTCATCATCTGGACCCATGGGAAAGAAACTCTGGAAGAATTCCACCATGACTTCAACAGCTTCCACCCCAACATCCACCTCAGTCTGGACCAGTCCACACAGGAAGTCCACTTCCTAGACACCACAGTGCAAATTAATGACGGCCACATCGACACCACCCTATACCGAAAACCTACCGACAGCTATGCCTACCTTCATGCCACCAGCTTCCATCCCGGACATACCACACGATCCATTGTCTACAGCCACGCACTGAGGTACAATCGGATTTGCTCCAACCCCTCAGACAGAGACCAACACCTACGAGATCTTCACCAAGCTTTCTCAAAACTACAATACCCGCACAAGGAAATAAGGACACAGATCAACAGAGCCAGACGTGTACCCAGAAGCCTGCTGCTGCAAGACAAGCCCAAGAAAGAAAACAACAGAACACCACTGGCCATCACCTACAGTCCTCAGTTAAAACCTCTGCAACACATCATCAGTGACCTACAACCCATCCTGGACAATAATCCCTCACTTTCACAGGCCTTGGGAGGAAGGCCAGTCCTGGCACACAGACAACCTGCCAACCTTAAACAAATTCTCACCAGCAACAGCGCACTGCACCACAATAACTCCAACTCAGGAACCAATCCATGCAACAAACCTCGATGCCAACTCTGCCCACATATCTACACCAGCAACACCATCACAGGACCTAACCAGATCAACCATACCATCACTGGTTCATTCACCTGCACATCAACCAATGTCATATATGCCATTACATGCCACCAGTGTCCCTCTGCTATGTACATCGGCCAAACTGGACAGTCCCTACGAAAAAGGATAAATGCACACAAATCAGATATTAGGAATGGCAATATACAAAAACCTGTAGGGGAACACTTCAACCTGCCTGGACACACAATTACAGATTTAAAAGTCACCATACTGCAGCAAAAAAACTTCAAGTCCAGACTGCAAAGGGAAACTGCAGAGCTACAATTCATTTGCAAATTCAACACAAACAATCTCGGATTGAACAAAGACCTACAATGGCTTGCTAATTACAGAAATAGTTTCTCCTCTCTCCATGTTCACACCCCCCCATTCAAATGCTAGAAGAATAACCCACCCTCCCTGATCGGAGATAACAAGCTGGTTCAGCCTAATTGGACTAACCTTTTTACCTCCCACCTGGTTCTTGCCTACTTTTCTATATCTGCCTCTGGACACTTCCACTGCTTGCATCCGACGAAGTGGGTATTATTAGCCCACGAAAGCTTATGCTTCAAAACTTTATAGTTAGTCTTTAAGGTGCCACAGGACTTTGTTGCCTCTGCTATTCCAGACTAACACGGCTACCTCTCTGATTTTTGATTCTGATGTTACACAAGTATAAATCAGGAGTGATTCCATTGGAATCAGTGGAGTTAGACTGCTGTAAAATTGGTGTGGTGAATAGTGAGTGTTGATCATTAATTAATGTGAGTATTGAGAATTGCTACTGAGGCATTAAAGATGAAAAGCAGTGCACAAATACTCAATATTATCATTGGAAAGGCATGCTCTCTCTATTTTCTTTCCAAACAATTGTGTTTAATTGTATGTGGTCATGATGTTTTCTTTTAGTCCTTTAACCATGGAAATGATTTTTATTTTCAATGACATAGAAACATGCCTTTCTAATGATAATATTTAGTACTTGTGCACTGCTTTTCATCTTCATTGCTTAAGTAGCAATACTCACATGGGGTTGATTTTTATTTCCATTGACAAATTAGAACTAAAGAACATAAAATGTTAATGTTTAGTTTTAATTCTAATTTATGACTTAGGGTGTTGAGTACATATAGTTTCCAAATTGATAGCTGTGGGAAAATAGTTGTTTTAAAGTACTGTATTTGAATATTTGGGAGATCACTAAGAAATATATGATGAAAACACTTCAGATTAGAAAGTTGTGGCCCTCTGAATGATTAATCTATGTAGCTGATCTTTGTGGTCTGGTAGTAGCACATTTTGCTATTATTCAGTGCAAGACTAAAGATTACTGTGCAAGACTAAAATTTGCTGTCACTGGGGCAAGAAACTCTTGGAATGCAAGACCCCTGAGGAAAAATGTTCATACTGTACTACACTACAGTGATCTTTCAGGTCAGCTAAGAATTGGGGCTGCTTGGCTACAAAGAGGAGATTCTTGGGCGAGAAGGGAGGTGAAGGTAATGTGGAAGAAGGTAATGTGAGAACCTCATTGGTTTCAAGAAGTGCTTGAAGGACCAGCACTGTGGTTTTGTGTTAAGGTAGCTTCCTAGGACAATTATTAGCCCAGCATAGTTTCTGTAGATTTTTCAGTTGAATAGGTTTCAGATCCTGCAAACATGGAAATACAATTATAATTACCACACTAATCCTGTCTGTATGATTCTTTGTGAATCAATTAGGCTAGTTTACATGAGAGTTTGTTTTAAAAACTTGCCATTTAACATTATTACTGTTTATTTTTCATAATTTCCCATTCTACGCATAGGGAGTACTATAAAATAATGCAGTAAGTACCACCTACTCTTGTGGACCTTTACTATGATTTACCTGAGTACACTATGTATCATGTTCAAAGTCAACAATGGAAGGGGACCCAAAATTAACAAGCCAAGGCATCAAATACAAATGGAAAGAGCCTGACAAGGCATCCAACTGCATGGGAGTGTTGCCAGTGAAGTCAGTGAGAGAAGAATTGAGCCTTGGGAGGAGGGGGGGGGTAATAAATACTAAAAAAATCCTTTGAAATGTTGATTGCTGAATTATAGGGCCACACAGATAAGGCATTTAGTAGTTTCCTTTTTTTCTTCCAAATGTTTTGATTTTCCCATTTTAAGTAAAGGTTTGCTGGGTTGGTCTGGTTTTACCAGGAAGGGCAGTTTGTGGAAAGATTCAATGTATGACTGGAATCTTAATCGATTTTAGTGGGATTTGTGGGTGCACTCCTGAAAATCAGGTGACTTTCTCTTAGGTGCACAAATATGGATTTAGGAGCCTAAAGTTAGGCAATCAAATTTGGAAATGTTGGCCTCTGTTCTAAGTGTTACTGGACCACTCTTGCTGTGTTTCTTATTTAGTTGTACATGTTTACTCATTTCTAATAGTATATTTTTTTAATTTATAAAACATCCTCCTATTGCACATGTGGCTTCAAGGCATTGAATGGCCAGTTAAAGACACTCGGGTGAATAGAAGTATAAATTTTCAGTCCTCCTTTGTCTGAATTCAAGTGAATTGCTTTTTTGTTTTGTATTTTAGCATTTTCAGACCATGTTGAAGACCAAGTTGAATGTCCTAACTCTTCGGAAAGAGCCTCTTCCTACAGTTATCTTCCATGAGCCAGAAGCCATTGAGCTGTGCACCACAACTCCATTAATGAAGACCCGGGCCCACACTGGATGCAAGGTATTTGAAAAATCAAACCCCCCCAAGGTGCACGACAACTGTGGATCTGTTCCACACGTATAAGAGGAAAGTGGGAAAAAATGGTTTTGTTATCTTGGAAACCTCATTAAATAATGCTAATACTGTGAGGTTTATAAATCAAAAGAATCTTTGGGCTTTTTTAAATTAACACTCTGCTCTTTAATAAATGAGGTTCTCATACAAAGAGAATGAAATCCCAAAGCAGTTTTGCAATCCTGGCAGTAAATTGCACTTGGATTCTGGCTTCCAAAATGGCTTATACTTAATATGTAAGTGTTTTAGTGGTGTCATTTCACCTTGGCTGATTTAAACATGATTATTGGTACTAACACTGAGATGAAAGATGAGGTTCCCAGGCCTAAGCACCCAGTTTTGCAATCCTTACTAACATGCATATATGCCCATTGAAATGGCTTTGTAGGATTAGGCTTGAAATCATATTTAAAAATAAAGAATTAGACCATGAATCAGTTAACCAGCAAGATGACTTTGTCCAATTACAGCAAATATAGCTCCTGAGAAAGTGTGTTTATTCTCTAAACTGCTTAAGTGTGTAAAGTACTTTCTCTACTGTGACTATTTAATAATAGTGAACAGATCTGCTGGTCTGTCTGGGTATATCTGTTTAATTTAGTTACAAAGCTAGGTTAGCCCAGTGGAGCCATAGGTGCAATGGGAGATTGAGCTGGATTCTCATTTGACTTGTAGATTATCAACAGGATTGTTAGCTAAATTCCAGTTGCTGAGCCAGATGCACATCTGAGCGCAAAGGTAGTGAGAGAACAGTTCTTTTAGTCTTGGGCATCACTTGCTGTAAAATAAAACCCTTTCTGATGTCACAGTGGTAGGTGAAATAGAAATTTCAAGTTACAAGTAAAATTTACAAGACCTTTGTGCCTGTTGTTTCTGGTAATAGCCCTTGAGATATTGCCATTTGGTAGCGGGGTGGAGAGAGAGGTTGCTTGATGGTGGTTTCCTAGGCTTTTCACAGCATTCTCAGTAGGTAAAGGAAATGAGTTGTGGGTACATTATGAAATGCTTTACAGTGCTAGGCTCTTTCTTCCCAGCATGTTGGTCACCAGTATTTTATGAGCAAACCTTTGTTCTAGGAAGTTTGAGATTCTTGTAGCTCTTTGCTGCGAGTGCAGCTAAGAAGAGCTCATGTTCAGTATCAAATGCCATTGCTGCATTGAGCTGATATTGTAGAACACAGGCCAAATGAGTCCTACACAATATTATGTCATCACTATTGCCAGAGGTTTCCCTAACAATGTCTTTTGTGCTTTGTATTGATATGTAGTGAAATCTGGGGAACATCAGTAATTAAAAGTTTGGACTGTGAAGGGTCTGACTTTCACATTTTGTGTGATGGAATTAGGTGTAACAACACTCTCTGGAAGGAAATTTAACTTTGCCTCTGAGAGAATGATTGTAGAGTTCAAATCAGAGAGTGCTATTTGACTCATCCTGCAGTTCTTTAACAAATGAAAGCTCTTGTACTTCAAGTGAAGCATGTTGCAGAATGAGGTGAAATCTATAGCAGTCAGAATTCTATTCCATATTAGCTTTTTATGTATTTCTGTGAAAAAGCATCCTATTTTTGGCTGAGAGGCACGTGAAAATACCAACTACCACTATATTCATATCTTCTTCCCCTACTTGTCATTGGCAACAACTGTATGCCACGCAGTATTGTAGTCCATCTCCTTGCCAGAATTGTTGCCTACAATCAAGTTTCCAGTGCTTTGTTGAGTTAGTATCAAATGACTCAAGAGATGGGGCTTCTAGTACCTTTCATGGGAGACTGCTCTGTATTTGCATTGCTCTCGTGGTTAAGAAGTTTTCCTTAGGTATTAGTCTGGTTTTCCCCTTTCCCTATTTAACCTCATTGCTACATTTATTTATCCTTCCCTTCAAATATTTGTAGCTAGTTAGGCTTCTTCTCTCCTTGATGCTTACCACCCCCCTCCCCCGCAGCACTTCAGTGACTAATTCATTTTTACTTCTGCAGGTAACTTTTTCAATAGCAATTGCTGTTTTACTTTTGCCCTTTGGTTAGATCCACCAAAGGACCTAGATGAATAATGAAGCACATAGCAAATAGAGTTGGGCATTTAATATGTGACTATCTGCTGGGTAAATAATTTAAGGAAAATGTAATTGCATATTTTTTTCAAAAAATTGTGAAATTTAGCTAAATTATTCAGCAAATGTTATTCAGGCAGCGTTACCCAATCACAATTTCCCCCCACCATCCAGTTTTAGACCATCGAGTAAATTTGCTCTCTAGATTGATTCCTGAAAAAATTGTTCACCCAGCCTTTAAAAACTATCAGAGTGCTTCCCATGTCTGCATTTCCTTAATCTGTATACCTAGGCTTGCCTTTTTCCAATCCAATCATATCATTCTACGCTCAACAACATGACTCCACCAAGCAAACACATACTAACACAAACAAACAAGATATAATTAACATTTGATTTTGCAGCACAGAACTGCAGTTATTCTACGTTCAAAATTCTAACGGTCATAGTCTCTCAGTGCAATATTAATTTACTCAGTGGCACAAGTTCCAGCTCCTTCTTGCTCTCCTTGCCCTTCTTTTCTTTACCCTCTTTCTTTGAAATTCCTGACTTACAGGCAAGAGGACTGCTGCAGCCTCAGGATTTCACCTCAGATGCCAACACCTCAGATGCCATTGCAGTCTCTGCTTGTGATTTCATCCTATTTAATAATCGGCTAGAGAAGTTTGTGTGAAGCCGTCATGCGCAGTAGAGATGGCCCGGATGAACGGCATGCTGGGGGTTGTAGTTTGGAGGCACAAAATGGCCGCCGCGTGTGCCCGCCTGAGGGATCCTCACTCACACGGAGCTAGAGCACCAAGGAGCAGTTAGACATATATATATAAAAGTATAATATAAAGTTAGACATAGTTGGAGGGAGCTGAGCGGGGGGGGGGGTCGTTGGAGGGGGGAGGGAGCTGAGCGGGGGGGGGTCGTTGGAGGGGGGAGGGAGCTGAGTGGGGGGGGTCGTTGGAGGGGGGAGGGAGCTGAGCGGGGGGGGTCGTAGACAGTGACAAAAGAAAAGTGTTTTGGTCACAACAACAGTTCATGTTCTTAAGAGAGAAACAAAAATCTTGGTTAATCATGGACATCTACATAAAAAGTCATTATTTGAGTTAAATCTTAATACAGCTGGGAAGGGGAGGAGAAGGCTAAGAATAAAATTTTTATTGTTTCCAGTTTACTTGTTGGGCCAGATTTTTAATCATGGTTTTCTAAATTGCTCCTACCAAAAATTAAATGCATATCTTTTTGTATGTGCAAATAAGTGCAGTTTAGATCCCCACATATGAAAATTTGTTTCCCCCTTGTTCATAGGCTAAGGATTTAGATTTGATTGTGGTTCTCTGACTTATAGCTCTTTGCTTATTAATTATAATGCACTCTTGTGTTTTCAAGTGGAAACTTTATTTCCTTTCAACATAACAATAAGTACCCTGGCATCAGGTAGAGATTGGAAACCTGGAATTCTTCTCAAAAGTAGGTTGATCAAAATGGTCACGTTTCAAAAGTAGCTGCTTCTACTGACCTATCAACAGATTGTTTTTAAGTTCTATCCTTATTGTTTGAAGAATAATCAAATCTTATATTAGTTTATGCAGATTTCAAGGCTTCTTGTTTTCTATCTCTTAAAGCTATGGAGGCATTACAAGGGATTTTATGAATTCCGCTGCTTCTTTTCCAGGCATTGTTACTATAATGCAAAAGCACAGAGGTTAAAAATACTGCCTTGTAACTTGTGTAGTGGTGTCATTGGTTGAACATTTGTATTCAATTATAAGGCTCTTCAATGTGAAGTCTGTATTGAAGAGTCAGTGACCAGAGTCAGTAGTGGTTTCATTCAAATGTGGTGACCCTGCTCTGAAGGCAATTTTTATTCTACCTGTTTCCATCAGTTTGGATGACATATTCCCTTATACTTGGATTGACCAGGGGGTCTCATTAGTGCAGCTGGAGCCTAGGAAGGGATATTATTAATCAAAGCTGATTTGCCATAGTTTAGGTACAACTCATACCGTTCCTAGGAATAAGCTCTTGTTAAATGGCAACATAAACTTCCATGACACAGCATTTTCAAGTATGAAACGTTGCCTGTGGTTTTTCTTTTTTATTTAATTGGGAAGATTATTACATTCAAGCTATTTGCTCATCTCTGTTGGAAATGCAATATTAACATTTCTGAAATGACTTATGTGAGCTTAATGCTTTTAAAGTTATTTTTAATCAGACGGCAGGTAACTTGCATAGGTGGTATTAGTGAAATAATGACATTTTAAAACCTAATCTGGTCATAGTGATAAAGATGAAAAGTTAAGAATTAATGGAAGCGGGTATCATTTATGTTATCATACCTGTTATTCTGGAGTTGGTGAAAAGATATTTTCACCAGCAGTATAAAGGATCTCATCCTGTGTTTTTATTTCCCAAATGGTAGTGGTTAGTGTAGATTGCGTTCTGTGCATGTCGGGGGTCCTGGGCCACAGTTGGAGCTTCTAGGTACTACTGCGATATACATTATACTAATAATCTTCAGTATTTGGTGTATGGTATGGCTTTGTGGAATATTGAAGACCCTGGGCCAAACCCTTCTCTTCATTAAACCTGTGTTAGTTCATTAACTTTATTGGAGTTACTCCAGATTGAACTAGCGTGACATAAATTAGAATTTGACCCACAATACAAAAATCCATAATTAATTTCTAGAGTTAATAGTAAGCAATTTGCTCTCATGCCTGAAAAATAAATAGCTGATTATGTCACACACAAATAAGAAAATTCTCATCGGGATACTTGTAAAATAGGTGTGCTAAAGTTTCCCGCCTGGGTCTGAGTCCGATCTCCTTTGTATTTGAGAAGTAATGCCTGTGAAGTCAGTGGAGTTGCGCCAATTTGAAAGATGGGGTAACTAAGAGGATGGGCAGGAACAGACAAAAGTTTAGAATTTTAGAATAATATATAATTCCTAAATTAAATAATAATAATAATTTTAATATTTTATTACTGATAAATATCCTTGTTAAATTTTACCAAACTCTTGTTTGGGTATTACTTTTTGTCTGTTTCTGCATGTCTCTCTTGTCTATTTAGATTGCAATCTCTTTGGGGGTAGGGAGTTATTGTGTGTCTATAAAATACCTGGGACAATGGGATCCTAATTCTGGTGGAGGGCTCTTAGTGATACCATAATACAAATAATAAATAATATAACAATAACCACATGCAGCATCTTTTGGACAGTTGCCAAAAGCTGACATGCCAAGTCCCTCTTAGCTAAATATAACACAATAGTTTAATAGTCAGGACCATCCCTAACCCTGTTCTTTTCCTCCCAAATTGTTTGAAAAATCCCGAATTCTCACTCAGTCACTTAAAGAAATGTGACAAATTATTCCCCTTTACTACATGTTTATATAGTTTATATATTTCCTGCCCATATCTTCTTATGCTACTGAAATCTAGATAATCTAGATAGCGAGTAAGTAAAAGGTGATGCAAATAAAGCTTTTCTTCTCACCTTTATACTGAGGGTGAGCTCTTGGTCCCTGCTCTGGCCTCTTTGTGCTATCTTGGAGGAGCAGAGGGGCTGAAAACTGCCCTCTGAGGTCAGTTGAGGTTTCTCCTGGTGTGGGGGAAATCCCAGATGACATAAAGTTGGTTTAAGGGGGTTTGTCAGCTGGCAATTTCTTGACTGGTCTGATGGCTCATAGAGAGCTGTTACAAGCTGAGGTAATGGCCCCAGGGGGCAGTATAATTTAGAACAGCCACAGGGTTGAAATTATGCCCAGCAGCTCCAGCTTTAGAACAGCGCTCTGGAGCAGCTAAGAGTCCAGGTCTTAGTTTAGATTTCAGTTATATGATCAACCTGCTTGGTTCTTTGTCTTCAGATATACCGAATCATGTCTAGTAACTTTCAGTTTATCTCTAGATGTGAGGAGTCTGGGTTGCTGGTCCCCAATCTGAACTAAGAGCACATGGCAATATATTATTCATTCAGAACAGCAGACAGTTATATATTAATACGTAACAGAACATGCATTTGCTTTTTGACATCTCTGGTGCTTAAAAATCTACTGTTTTATTTAAATTTCCTTCGGATAATTTAAGTACCCCCACAATCTTTAAACATTTATTGCCAAATTGGCTACTCAAGCCACAGTTGGGTAGCTGCTGCATATATTCCTAAACCAACTTCATCTCATCCTAGACCTAATAAAAATGTTCTCTTTGCTGCAGCTGTAGTGAGGTCAGGCGCAGTTTTCCTGAGCACAGCTGCGTCCAGCCATAAATATAATGTGGCTAGCAGCTAGCTAGCTTTTTGATGTTTTTTTATTACCATTTTGTTAGATCATAACTTGAAGGTTGCCATTATCTTTTAATAAAGAAACAAATTAAACAATCCAAACAAACAAATAATAATAAAACCCTAATCCAGGATCTATTATTATTCTTCCACATATGTGAATGGGAAGCACAATGCCTCATTTTCTTTTTGCTTCACTAAGAGCTCTCTATCTGTTACATGTAAGCCATGCACACTTTATACTGCAAATAGACAGCATTACTCTAATTGCCAAGTTCTCCCTCCAACTCCTCCCAGCTGCATTAGGAAAAGTGTCACAGATCTTAATTGCTTCAGCGTGTTAGAAGATTATATTCATCAGTGGGAGAGGTGATGAAATAGGACTTGGCTTTAGAGAGGCATGATTTCAAAAACCAAATGGCACAACCGTGTCTTACTCTGGGAAAAGTTGCTTGTTGGAACATTCATTTACACTGCCCCAAATAGTTTTCTTGGTCTTGAATTAGACTGAAGAATGCTTTGTTTCATTAATGTAAGATTTCAATAGCAAATTATTGCAACATTTTAAGAATAATACTTTGCTTTTACATAGGCTGTGTCCATACTTGGAACTGGGGGTACATGCGTGAGGCAGTCAGACTGTCATTGCTTGCCACTGCCCATGCTACTGTCGCTACACTACTATTTTTAGCACACTAGTGTGATGAGAGTTAGTGCAAGTATGTCTGCATGAGCTGGGAATCCCATCCCCAGCTCCAAGTGTAGACACAGCCATAGTCGCTTTACTCTGATAGGATCACAAGACACTTTAATAGCTATAGGCCAAACCCTGTTCTGTGCTGAGCACTGGCAACTTTCACCGAGTTCAGTGGGAGTTGTGTGTGCTCACCACCTCTGAGTTCGTCCACATATGCGGTCTGATTCTGTACCATTGAAGTCTCTGGGAGTTTTGCCATTGACTTAAATAGGAACAAAGTGGAATGCACGAACAAACCTAGCCTCCTCTGCTGTGAAGGCCAGTAGTCAAGCAGACAACCATTAAACAGAACATCCTGTGCAGTATTTGGCATTGTGACGCTCTCCTCTCTGAACTTCTGAGCAGATCTCTATCGCGTATCATTTGCTCGCTTCAAGCGTGGAAATGCCACTGATGTCAGTGGAAGTTTTGTAAGTTGTCTGAGTGCAAAATAACTAAGAAATACGATGTGTGGATGCGAATGGAGAATCGATTAGTACAGAAGATTCTTGATATCCCTAGACTTTAAAAATGAACTCGCTAATCAAAGGATTTAAATTAGTTAAAATGATTTAGTAAAACCTAAGTCCAGCCTGCTTGAAAAAGACCTCTGGCAACATTCGATGTTTCACTATGATGGGATGTATTGTAGCAAATGGTGTTTGCTTACCAGAAAATAGGCACAGTAGGGAAAATGTATTTTGGGTTCAGTAAAAGTTGCCCTGTCTTGTCAGATATATTATTGTTCTTGCTTTTTGTTAACATTTGCACTGGTGACATTTTGCAAGCAGGGGTTCCAGCAAAGGGCATCTAGTTGTGGAAGTTTAACTTATATTTCCCTATCTAAAAACCTCCTGGTTTCACCGTCAAGGATTAACTACACACATTTAGCTGAATCCTCCTGCTTAGGTATAGTTCCATGGGTTCTAATTTTGAATATATGTTAGTTAATTAATTAAAGGTGAGCAGTACCACATTTATTTATTTATTTTGGCAGTTAAATTGAGAACGGCACCCTGAGCACAATCTCTGGGAGTATTGTAAGTAATAATATGAGATGCCCCCCAGCTGTCCCCTCAGACAACTGGAGTCTGGCTGGCACTTTTATGGGCATGCATTGAGCACAGGAAAGACACCAGGAGCTTCTCCACACACCTTCATGACCTGCCCAAGGGCCAAGTTCTCGTTCTTGGGCAGCCCTGAGTGCAGCTCCCTCCGTACTTCCATGGGCTAAACTCATGATCCAAGACCACCAGGTAGGAGGTAGGTTTATGGCTATGTCTTCCTGAGCCTTCCACTCCCTGGTGGAACTTGCTGATCATGATGTGGGAAAAGATGGGGTGTGAACTGCACATCAAGAAGAGTGTAGTATGGTACCCTCTGCGTGCCTAGAAGCTCTGGGAGAATGTCTCCTCTCCCTTGGGCTGGGGCAAGGTGGTCCCCCCTACCTTTTATTATGCACCATGCCTAAGTGGTACAAGCTAACCCCAAAGAAAGAGAAGGACTACCCAACATGCACCAAGGGTTAAAAATCTTGGGATCCCTTCCGTCAGATGTGGGAGCAAGCTCCAGAGCAGCCTAGCTGACCTCCAATGTTGCAAGAGCACATTACGGAGAGAGAAGGTCATTCAGGTAGCCAGTGCTTGCTGATATGGATATAATACACAAAACCACTATGCTATGCATCAGTTAAGTTTGGGGATGTTTTCTGTGTCTTAAACCAAAACTTCAGAAGCAAGGAAATGAAAATATCACAATCAGCCTATAACCTCTAATCCTGTACCTAAGCACACGCACACCTCACTGCTAGCACAACAACCGTCTGCTACATCTAACTATAATCTTAACTTTGACCATGGAGTATATGTTCCATGTATTTGAGAAACTAATTGCACTTCTCTTAAACCATGAAAAGCATGCTTGTGTCATCATAATGAACCTGTCTTTCTAAACTTGCTATGATATATGGATATTTCATATTGTTTTGGAAACCTGGCAGACCAGGTAACCCTGTTACTTGGTGTGCTGTAAACTTACCAAAAAAAGAATGAGTTGTGTTGAAGTTTGGGAACCTTGTGAAGCACATAAAGTCTAAGGAAGTATAATCATCTGTTTGCCAAAGATCTTCTGCAGCTTGTGTTAGATCAATTGCGTTTTGGTTAAATAAATGGGGACCATTCCATCATGAGCAACCAGGGGAAGGAATTTGGAGCCCGAAAAAAAAATTCTCATGTAGGAAGAAGTCTCTTTGGCTGGAATTGGGTGCTCTTTTTGATTGCAGAGCGTGGTGGTTTTAACTGCCTTTTGATTTAATAAAACTTTAATTGGAAATCATCATCCCTTAGTCTCGTTAGCAAGAGATTCCAATCAGAAGAAATAATCTAAATTAAACCTTTTAATGTAAAACAGTTATTAAGGCTCTGCACAATTAATATTCCAATTTGTTATGGAAGAAATAATGATTCACATTCAAAGCATAAAATGCAAATAAATGGAAATTCGAACTGAGCCATTTGTCCCCTGCATGACTTGGTTGAGAATCATCATTAATCATTTATTCATTCCTGAATGTCACACTCAAAACAAAGAACAAACCTGTCACAAATTCTGACCCTCTCTGTGTTAAGAAGAAAATAAGGAACTTTTCATTGGTAGATGTTCATCAATTCTTTAGCATATGTAATACTTTGGATCCCAAAATTCTTTGGAATATCTAAATAGAAATCAGTCATCCTCTGCAGTGCAGCCATCATGTGGTGGAAAATGGTGGCCATTCTCTGCCAACAACTCTTCACAATGCTTTTTAGAAGAGGAAGTGAAGAAAAATATCTCCAATTTAAACTGTAATGGAAATTTTAGGCAGGCAGAATTCAAGTTGGAATGTTGCTGTGACACTGAGGCTAGTACCACTCCTGTATGGAAGTGTGCCATTGGATCTTCAATGAGTGCGAGTGAATTAGACATTTGTTGGGATGACAAGCCTCTGTACTAATACAGTGCACTCTAACTCATTCCTTAGAAGTTTTTAAGGTCAGACTTGACAAAGCTCTGGCTGGGATGACTTCATTGGGGATTTTTCCTGCTTTGAGCAGGGGATTGGACTAGATGACCTCCTGAGGTCCCTTCCGATCCTAATATTCTATGATTCTATGAACATAGTGCTGGGTCATTGACTCAGTCTGACTCAGAGTGCTGACTGCCACTTACCGAATCCTCAGTTTTACTTTCTGTACCACTTGTGTTTTCAGTCCAAGGTCCCAATCATGCAATCAGAGTGGCATGGGCAGAGCTCCAGTGATGTCAGTGGGGCTCTTTATGGATTCAGAGGTCTGCCTCTGTTGTGCTATTTGCAGGATTGGGTCCTAAATAATTTAAATCCATCCCTCTTTAGCATAGAAGGTCTGGCAAGAGCACAACACTTACGTTCTATGGCCAATACAATCAACACCCCCCCCCCCAATACTAAGGCAAGAGAAACTGGTGAGATACTGGGGGAGATTCTTTGACCTGCGTTATTCAGGAGGTCATAGTAATGGTAATGGTAGTAATGATAATGGTAGTAATGGTCCCAGGAGATCAGATCACAATGGTCCCTTCTAGCCTTAAATCTAAGAAACCTGAGGGTCAAGACTGAAAATGGAAATTTCTCCTTTAAAATAAGATAATTACAATTTAGAATTTAAAAAACCCTACATGCTTTTGTATAAAAATACATTTGATTATATTAAAAAATATCCAGACTGGAAAACATTATCCTGGATTTTAAATGACCATATAATATAGAAGTGAAGTACCGTATTTTCCGGCGTATAAGACGACTTTTTAACCCCGGAAAATCTTCTCAAAATTCGGGGGTCGTCTTATACGCCGGATGTAGTCTTATAGGACTCAGCGCGGGGGTGGGGCGAGGCGAATGACACCAGGGACACGGAGGGGAGCGCCTGGCTAGTCCCGGCTGTACGTGAGGCGCCCGCAGCCCGGCCGGGGCGCGGCGCAGCGACCCACGCGGCTGCGCCAATTTTTTGAGCCTCGTGAGTCCGGTAACTGCCCCCGCGGCGCCCCCCCTCACCCGGCCGCCCCGGCGCCCCTCGTCACCAAATGTCCCTGGGGCTGCAGCTCCCCCGCGCTGCCTTTCACCGGCTCCCCTCGCTTCCCTGTCACCAGACCCCGCTGTGCCCCCCCCCCCGTCAGCACCGCTTCCCCCGTTCCCCCTCACCCGGCCGCCCCGGCGCCCCTCGTCACCAAATGTCCCTGGGGCTGCGGCTCCCCTGCGCTGCCTTTCACCGGCTCCCCTCGCTTCCCTGTCACCAGACCCCGCTGTGCCCCCCCCCCCCGTCAGCACCGCTTCCCCCGTCCCCCCTCACCCGGCCGCCCCGGCGCCCCTCGTCACCAAATGTCCCTGGGGCTGCGGCTCCCCTGCGCTGCCTTTCACCGGCTCCCCTCGCTTCCCTGTCACCAGACCCCGCTGTGCCCCCCCCCCCCGTCAGCACCGCTTCCCCCGTCCCTCCTCACCCGGCGCCCCTCGTCACCAATTGTCCCTGGGGCTGCGGCTCCCCCGTGCTGCCTTTCACCGGCTCCCCTCGCTTCCCTGTCACCAGACCCCGCTGTGCCCCCCCCCCGTCAGCACCGCTCCCCCCGTCCCCCCTCACCGGCTCTCTGGTCCCCCCCCGGTCCTCCCCCCTCCGCTCCCACTCAGCAAATCTCCCTCCCCCGGGCTTCACCTCGCCAGGTCCCGCCCTCCGGCTCCCTCCCTCTGCTCCAGACCCCCTACTCCTCGTTTTCCTTCTTCAGAACCTGAGCTCCCCCGTTACCAGACCCCACCCCCTCGGTTCCCCAGCCCACACTCACCAGAACCCGTCACTCGAGTGCCGCCCGGGGCTTCCCCTTCTTCACTCCACAGTCTGTAGTTCCCCCATCCTCTGCCCCCCCCTCCCGGGGTGCTCTCCCCTCCCCCAATACTCTGTGTCCTCCCATGGGATTCGCCCCCCCCACTCACCACAGCCTCTGTGTTCCCCCCAGGACTCTGTCGCTCCTCCCCAACAGACCCTCTGTGTCCTCCCCTCCACCCAACCCTCTGTGCCCCTTCTTGGGGCTTCCCCCTCCACTTGACCCTCTGTGCCTCCCTCCCCCCCCCGTCCTCCCAACCTGATCCTCTGTGACTCCCCTAGGGCACTGTCCCCTCCCCCATACCCAATCCTCTGTGCCTTCCCCTGGGACTCTTTCCTCCTCCCACCAGACCCTCTGCACCCCTCTTGAGGTGCTCTTCCCCCCCCCCCGACTCTCCTTCCCACCCCAATCCTCTTCCCACCCCCCAGGCTCTCCTGTTCCCCTCACCGATCCTCTCTGCCAACCCCCTCCACTCCACCCGGACTCTCCCTTCCCCCTCATCCAATTCTCTGTGTCATCCCCCTTCGCCCCACTCTGTGACTTCCTTGCGCTCTGCCCCCCCAACCCTTTGTGCCCCCCAGTGCACTTTCTCCCCCATCACCCAATCCTCTCTGCTCCCTCCATACCAGATCCTCTCCCCCCATGTTGCCCGTCACCAGGACCCCTTTCTCTAACTCCCCATGGCAGCTCTCCTGGTTCAAGTAGGCTTTCTGATCTGACATTGGTGTTACTGGTACTAGGGGAGTTTCAGGTGGCTGCTTAGCCTGTCCAGTATGTGTGGTGTGTGCAGCTCTGCAGAATTACATACATTAGCACCTATGTTCTCAACACTATTTGGTCTTGTCCTGTAATTAAGGGCTCCAGTCTGGGCTCAGAGAAATACAAGGTGTGCGTGTGCTATGTGTTTGCTAGACAGTGTGCGTGTGTGTTTGTACTCACTGCAGCAGCCTGTTGCTGCCTCTTTCTAAATACATCTACATGTCAGCCCCAGATTGGCTGTTTCTGCATCTGAACCCGATGATGTTTATCACTTAGTAACTATGGCTCTTAGGCACTGAGTTGGAGGCGGCGGTGGCCGGGGGGCGAGTTAGGGGAGGGGCACCCCCAGAGTGACTCCCTCATAGCCTTGGGGCACCCCCCAGTGCGACCTCCCTTGGGGTGAGTTGGGGGGAGGTTTGAGTGGAGTGAGTGGGGTTGGGGCAGGGGATTTGAGATGTGGGGTGAGTTAAAGGGTTGCGGGGGTGGAGACTGGAGGTGGGGTGGGGCAGGGGATTTGGGGCCGTGGACTGGAGTGAGTTAGGGGGTGAGGTGGGTGGAGATTTTTGGTGGGGTGATTTAGGAAGTGGAGGCTGGAGTTTTTTTAATTTTTATTTGGTGCGCATTGGAAGAGGGGTAGTCTTATACGGCGAGTATATCCCAAACTCTATATTTTAACTGGAAAAGTTGGGGGTCGTCTTATATGCCCGGTCGTCTTATACGCCGGAAAATACGGTACTTTCACTGTTTACTGACTTTACTGACTGTTAATGAGAGTAAAGATAGTTCTTAATATGTTACATGGTTGACATAAAATTGTTCTTAAACTGCTGTTAACTTTATACAGTTGATATAAAATATTTTACTACAGTATTTGGTTCAGAATCTTTTTTTTCTAGATTTTCCTCCTTTAAAATTAGGTGCGTCTTATATGCCGGAGCGTCTTATATGGCGAAAAATACGGTAATTTCTTTCAGTTTTAAGGAATAAAGCATAGTTATTAAGGGGCTTCATTTTAACTGCAGGTACAGTGCACATATATTACATGGTCTTCTGTACTGTGCATGTGTATTTGTATAGCACTGAATATATAATGGATATATTCTGAATATATTTAAATAGTACATAGGATAGGTTCAGCATTACCCTTTTGAGTTCCCCTTGGTATTATACCAGTGAAAACGGAGAGCAGACCTTTGTCCAGTAAACATTAAAATAGTTGTAGAATGTATTTTCTTTTCTTTCAAAAAGTAATCGTGGTGGCGCAGTTTATTCTTTTTCACTGAAGTGTTCTGGTTTGGTACTTTAAAAATTTCAAAATTAAAAAGAAAATGCTCCAAAATCTCATGGTTTCGTGCTGAATAGTTTGTAAGTGAAAGCACTAGATGTTTTCTCTATCTGAACTGAGTTTGATGATTATGTAAGGCACAGTGCCCACAGCTCTGGAGACTGGAATTCTCTATCTACCAAGTGCAGCAGGGGAATTCCCAGTGCAACCTGACTTGCATTACACTACTACCCTGATTTGGTACTAATAGGACTTGACGGAGACATCTGCAGAGACAATGTGGTGTACTCTTTTTTGCCTCTTCCATCCTTGATCTCTTCAGATGCTGACAACTAAAGTCCAAATCAGTGCCAGTTGTAACATTGATGTTTGAGATGTGGTCACCTGTCCTGTGGAAACTAGACTAAGATCATTTCACTGCAAAGTACCATATAGTAGCTATTTTTTTCAGTCACTTGTTACTTGAGCTAAATATTAGCCAGTAACAGACAGGTAAAAGACTGTCTTGCATTGTCAATCATCTGACACATCCATTCTCTCCAAAAGCTGAATTTCAGCACTTAAGTCAGGGGAATATTTCCAGGTTTACACTGGTGTAACTGAGAGCAACATTTCGCCCATAATAAACATACACAGTCAGAAGACTTGATCCATAGATCTATATATATAAAAGTCAAATGGTGTATGCGTGTGTGCGTGTATGTATGTTCCCTTACTCCTTCCACACCGTTAGAGCTAGAGACTTGAAATTTGGTACAGTTATAGGCTTTAGGGTCCTAATCAGGGCACGAATCAAAAATTTTTAAAATCTCACCTCTTACACCCCTAGGGGTGAAATTCTTTAAAGCCCATTAACATCAGCTGGGCAGCAGGTTGACACCTGCTGTTCTCTGTGACAGTTATGATGTAATAATACCCCCCTCCAACGGACCCCGCACTCGCTCAGCTCTCTGCCCCCTCCCCCCCCCAACGGCCCCCGCACTCGCTCAGCTCTCTCCCCCCTCCAACGGACCCTGCACTCGCTCAGCTCTCTCCCCTCTCCCCCCCTCCAACGGCCCCCGCACTTGCTCAGCTCTCTCCCCCCTCAGGTAAGAATCGAAAATTTTTAAAATCTCACCCCCCTCCCCTCCTCCAACGGCCCCCGCACTCGCTCAGCTCTCTCCCCCCTCAGGTAAGAATCGAAAATTTTTAAAATCTCACCCCCCTCCCCTCCTCCAATGGCCCCCACATTCGCTTAGCTCTCCCCCCTTCCCCCCCTCCAATGGACCCCGCACTCACTCACCTTTCTCCCCCTTCTCCCCCTCCAACGGCCCCTACACTCGCTCAGCTCTCTCCCCCTCCCCCCTCCAACGGCCCCCACACTTGCTCAGCTCTCTCCCCCCTCCCCCCCACATCTAAATGCAAGACAATGAAATTAATTAGACAAAATGAGACTTCTGAACAAAATTTGTATTAATAAAAAACATTGTAGTCTTTTTACATCCCAGTTTCCAATTACAAATACCCCGAGCAACGCCGGGTATTTTTGCTAGTTAAAGTATATTCAGCACAAAGGAACAATTCAACTCAACTACTTCCCATAAAATTGAACTAGTTTACATATATGAATGCTATAGTGACATGTTCTCCAAGCCCCACTGAAACAGTGATATCAGTTTTATGTTTGTACTTTTTATTAAAAAATGTGAAATTTAAATTAACTCTCTTTCCAATTCCAGTTCTAGTCTAGATGATTCTTTTTGAATACACAGATCAGAAATGTCTTGACCATTTCCTTATCAAATTTATTTTCAGTGTAAAATTTCATTAGGAGAACCTAGAAATATATAATAGAAATAAAATGTGGACTTGTTTGGTCATGTGACATGTTCAGAATCTCAAGGGGAAGCTATGGAAGTTCTGGGCTGAGAACCCTGATTTTCTAAAGAAGTCACATGTCTAATCCACTGTGTTTTTCAGAAAAGTCTAATATCTATGTGCCTAGTTATGCTGTCTGTAAAATGGGGTTACTTATGTACCCACCCTTGTCAATTGCTCTGAGCTCTACAGATTAAACGTACTATGTAAATTCAAGACATTATTGGCCTATGAGCCACATGACTAGGGCTTAGCTTCTGGATCAGATATTTATTTCAATGTGACCTTGGACAAGTCACTTAACATTGCTTTTTTGCTATCTGTAAAATGGGAATATTAATTCTTATTCATCAGACAGGTAGGCTGTGCAGCTTGATTAGGAAAATTGGAACAAGTCTTTATACAGAATACAGCTCTATATGGTGAATATATGTTTGTTTTTATTTTTTGTATTGCATATTTTAGTTTTGTATAATGCCTATAACTTGGAAATGGCAGTTGGTGCCTATAATGTTCCTCCCTCTCAGCGTTGGGGCACCCCCTTCTAATGGCATTGGGAGGCCGACACACCTGCTGGAAGTTCATTAGGTGGTCTGATGTACACCCGTGTTAAGTTAACCAACTAGCCCTTCAGGTTTCCCTCAGGAGGGTTCTGCATGCCCCCAGTCGGCTGGTAGCCCAGCCTCCTGGCCAAGGTAGATAAAAACAGTCTATGGGCTCAGCAATCTAGGCATGGGTTAAGCACTTAAACAGTCTATAGCCTTCAGCCTCCTCATTGGGGCAAACAACAACAGTCTATGGCTTTGGGCCTCCGAACATAGGCAGAATAATTAACCAGTCTATAGCCCCGAACCTCCTGGCTGAGGCAAACAGCAAATCTGTGGCTCCATCCCTCTAGCCTAGCAGTTCAGTACACACCCTGCCATGTATAAGGTTGAGGTCAGGGGGTAGAAGGACCTGGGCCCACCCTATTCCACTGGGTCCCAGTAGAGGGCCCTAGCAATGACGGGATTCCATCATGGGGTCAGCAGCGAGACATGGAGTTGCTGTCTTGTGTCCTAGCAATACCAACGTCTGATTTCCCTGGACTACTTCCTATTGGTTCCTACTGCTGCTGCTCCATCATGTCTGGGCTCTGGCTCATGGTTGGGCAACCCTAGCTCCAGTGTCTCCCTATGGGTCTTCCATCTCCAGGGACCTTTCTCCCCTGCGGCACGTCTAGGATTTTGCTGTGGGTTCGGGTCTCTGGGATGGACAGCTGCATTCTTCCCCTGTCCATCCCTGACTGAGCTGCATGACCCTACTCTTATACTTTCTGTCCTGCCCCTGCACATTCTCTGACGGGTCTGGGTGTGGTCAGCTGTGCCCACCAGAGGGAGTTAACCCCTTCCATACTGGAAGGAGGCCACTCTGCCTCACTACAGTACTCTCGTGCATAAGTCGTACTATATGGGGCAGGTCTTCAGCTGGTGTACATTGTCATAAGTCCATTGACTTTAGTGGAGATATGACAGTTTAGACCAGCTGACAATCTGCCCCTAAATCTTTAATCGCATAATAATACACAACTTCTCAAATATATTTTTTCTACAATCTTAAATCCATATGTGTACCCTCTTTGTGGCACTGTGAACTTTTAATGGGCTCAGTCCAAAGTCTTCTGAAGTCAATACAGGGCTCCCATTGACTTCTGTGATCCCTGGATTTGGACCTATATGCCATACAAATAGCATCCATATGAAAACTATGCAATATACTGTAGGTAGACAACATTCTATGGATGAAATATAACAGAGAAACTATGAAAATGTGCTGCCATTTGTTGAGAATTAAGACGTTAATTTGCTCAGTGTTTACAACCTTCTCAGTGGTGTTTCTTTAATGTGTATTGCTGTTCATTGTGTTTCGTTAATATATTAGTTAATACAATTAAATAAGTTGCACCTGGAAATAAAAATAAATTTTATATCAGTCTCTGGAAGCTTCAATTTTCAATGTACTTGTAATTGTCCAATTAGAAATTGTCAGTACCTTTCAGTGTGGTAATATAGAAGAATAAATTCTGTACACAGTTCTCAAACAGTTTAATATTTTGAAGTCCACTCAGAAGAAATATTTACATTTTGTTAATGCATTTTGAAGATTTAATACAAATACAGAATTTATATAGAAGTGTGACTAGAGTGATAATCAAACAAGTCTCATAAAATTAGACACTGTTAATACAACATTATACATGTATTTCTGTGGGGAACTACTTCACATTAATTACTGTCCAATGATGTACGTGTCTGCAAAAGAATGGAATATCTCCTAAACATATGATACATGGGTACTGAGAAAATGATTAAAGTACATACTTTGGGAAGAAGTGAACATATTGTAAAAAATTTGCATCCATATCCATAGACGTGCCTCCAATCCCAAATTTTAAGTAGCTGACACTATTCTAAGGATCTGGCCCCTGATAGCAGTGAAATTAGTGTAAGCATTCAGTGAAGAGAAAAATTTATAAAGATGTAATGTTTTTAAAAAACAAAAATATGATTTTGGTATGATGTTTATGAAATACTGTATTATCATGTGCTAAAGATTGTATTTTAATGTCTATACACAGAAAGCTAGAATTAAGGTTGTGTTGTACAGCCCTGAAGGCAGGATGCTGGAGTTTAATACAGTGACAATTGTGAAGCCCTAGATATCCACAAATCTGTTATAATATTTGTTCTGGTTTTCTTGGTGCTGTAGAAAAGGCCCTGTTCGTCATGCTCATGCATGCAAGATCTTTTGGTCATAGGAGTTAACCAGTTCTTTGATAATCAGGGTTCAAATATCTTATACGTAATAGCTTTTAACACTTGACATTAAAACAAAATTGAAGTATATTATAGTGGTTACTTTGAGCAGATGCTGAAGTCACTGTCAATTGTTTTGTTATGGAGTGTCCTTGAGAAATGTTTCTATCTTTGTATGACTATTCAGTTTCAGGATGGAGCCACTAGAAACTTCTTCAATCTAATTTGTGTGAGTGATATCCAGGCTAGGTCTCCATGGTTACTGAAGCATGCTGGGTAGCAGGATGGCTCTTCATGATAATTAGTGTAGACACTGCATCTTTGCTTTGTATTGGCTCTTGTAGAATGAAACATCCTTCATTTCTAACACTTGAAGCCATTCTTTAATGTAAATCCAGCAGCATTGGGTTCTCTGTTATTCCTGCTGCCTGCCAAATACCATTAAAGACTGTGCTTCTGTGCAACAGCACAAAATCACATGTGACATGTTAGGTAGATCTTTTTAGACAATGCTTCTTTGTGAAATAAATAAATTAATGCATCTTTATTAATCCATAGAGGTGTTTTATGTTGCAACTCTTTGGAAACCACTGGTATTAGGTTTGATTTACTTGGACAGCATTGCATTTAGATTCTAACATGCATGCATATGTATGAAAACAGAGTATCCCAAAATTAGAAGGTGTCTTGCACCACAGAAGTTTGATCCTGCACATAGAATGTATATGCTGTTTCAAGCTAATGTGAGCCTTCTTAGCAATTCATAATAATTTCTAATTGCTACATTCTAGTCAATGTCAATTTTCCTCTTGTGGCTGACTCTGCCTGCTCAAAACTCCCCTTGAAGCCAATATACAAAAATGTTGTATTGGACTGCAAATCCATTTATCTGTAGTAAGACACTGTAGGCTTTGAGGTCAATGGGAATATACAAGAGTATAATTGTACTCCTTTATATATGATACTTTAATAACAAGACTGTTCATTTAACCAAAGAAATGTACCTAGCACACATGTCCAATTCAACTGGTTTCCCCTTCTTTCCCCCATCCTTTTAATTATAATCTAATATACCAAATAATTTGTAAATATGTTCAGATTGGGTAGAGAATGTTTCCACCTCCTGAGTTATCAGTTCTCTTATTCTAGTAAGTCTGAGAATTTCTGGTGATAGCCATTAAGCTTTACTGAGTTAAAGCACACTAGGGAACCTATAGTGCACACCAGCAGGATCTACATGGACCAATTAATATACAACATGTTGGCGTGCTTTGGACATCACACCCCTGTAGAGTGAATTGCCCCACCATGTAGACAAAGCCCTCAGTGACTCTATTATTCATAGTACCTAAATGTTGACCAAATCTTCAGCTGATGTAAATTGGAAGAGCACTGTTAACACTGATAGAGTTTTGCTGTTTTACGCCATCCGATGATCTGGCTTTATGCTTAATAGGATTTGAAGGATCTGGACCTTAGTTTAGATACTTTTTTGTTTTGTTTTGTTACGAGAGTATTACACAGTGTGAGGAAATTGATGAGGTAATCAGTGTGAAGACAGGCTTAATTCATTTTCATCTTCAGTTTCTTCCCCACATACAGTGCTTTCATATGAAGTTAGTTTTCCTGGTGTACATGGTACCTAGTAGCAGCTCTCAAGATTTAGAGGGTATGTCATCAGTTCTGTACCTGATAATTAATATAACTTGGATGTCTATAGTCTTGCAGTTAGTGGGCTGCCAATATAGAATTGAGTCAAGGAAAAGGAAACTATATTTTAAGTAGGGTGAAAGGCAAAGAGAAGTTAGGAAGAAAAATTGGTAAATTGTAAATGTCTGGTACTTTACAAAATTCTAGATGGTGTGACAGTTATAAAGATGGTGTTGCTGCTATTGACAGATTCATTGACTTCTCTGCTTCTACAAAATTGCCAATGAACAATTTATACATTAGGGTTTTTTTTCAGCTCAGCAAGTGTCATGTGTTTCAGTTTGCTTTTTGCAGGAACTGCTTCCAAGTGCAAAATAGGGGAGAAAACCAACCTAGTGCAGCCAGAAATCACTTTTAAAATAATATTTGAAAGATTGAAGAAGAAAGTGTCTAAAAATAGGTACAGCACAGTATCTGGTTGGGGTGGAGGAAGGGAGGAAAAGGAAAAGGAAAATTGAAATGAGGTTAGATAAATGTGTGAGCCATGATTATTCTGGGTGTTTTTGCAGTCAACTCTAAGTACCTGTCTGGCTGTTTAGACTGGAAGAGGATAGAAAATTGGTTTCTACTGCTTTATGGAAACTGTTAATGTTTCTGAATTGTCAGAGGACTAAGAATAACTTGCCCCTGCTGACATCAGAAACATTTATATAGAGCTTACTGTTCACCTTACCTTTTCAGTTATATGAAGCTGTCTTGGAAATGCTCTTGTGGAATCCTTGTTAAGTGTAGGAAGTCTCTGTCTGGACCCTCAGCTGATGCAAATCCATCCTCTTCCTTTGACTTCACTAGTGATATGTCTGTTTACACCACCAGAGAATCTGGTGTTCTCAGTGCCGTAAGTCCTTTGGAAATTCTGATGATTGAGAGCAAGCTATTAATTAAAATAAAGTACTAGAATATAGCAGATGTGAACCAATGCTTTGTTTGCCATTTGTTATTAAACTGAAGTGTTAAAAATATCAAATCCTTGCAGTAATGTTTATTACATAAAAAAAAAACAACTTGGCAGTGAATTGAAGAGAGGGGTGTTTTCTCCCTGGAACTTTGCTTTCAGTCCTGAAGTTCTCAATACAAAAGTATGATTTTGATTCAGTCCCAAGTGGACATCAATTTCTATAATTTAAAATGGTTTGGCACAGTTTACAGCCCTTACTTAGGAAATGCCCAGGAGTGAGCTAACATAGTGACTTCAGTTACCACTGACTTCTTGATAAGTTATTCTAAGGGTTTTATTTTTGCTTATTGAATTTGCTTATTGTTGAGTATCCTTTGTTAACACTAAGGATCTTTTATGTACGGCAGTTATGTACTGCAGGGTGCCTGAAGGATGAAGTTCACTGCTGTGGGGCTGTACCAGGTGGGGGAGTGCCTTGGGAAAGTGGCAGTACAGGGGCTCCTGTATACCCAATAGCTGTAGCAGGTGAGACTTTCACCCCAACCACAAATACAGTGTAGCAGGGCTGCAAGAGAAGTCACAGAAGCCACACCCACTACAGATAATAGTCCTCCTGGATGTAGGCCCCTTATCAGGAAGTTGTTTTATTGGAGGGGAAATTACTTTTACGGCATTCTACTGTATTAGCTAAAATAGGGAATAGATAGGACAAGAACACTATGCACCTGGTGCCACCAGAAATTGGGTCCCCCTAGCCTATTGTAGAAGAGAGTCAATGAAATGTGACATGTTTCCCAACTGAATAACTTTTTAAGTTGAGGGCTCTGAAATATATACCACAAGACAGTTGCTTCGTCTTATTTTATTGGGATACATTACATATCTCCCGTTAACTCTGCCTTAGCAATTACAGCACAGAGTGGAGCTTTTTTCAGTAAAATCATTTCTCTTGCCCCACCCCACCAGAGGGATGGATGGACGGACACATACACATACCTACCTTCCTGGATCTATTTCACATGATCAGTGTTTAATTCTGATATGTTTTGATGCCAGATATTCTTATTCATATTTATACAAGGAGTAAATCTGTTTTTCTTACCTTTTTTTTTTTTTTAGCAATTACTAAGTAAAAGCTGGCAGTGAGAACCTAAAATGAAATTTATTTGGTATGGTCCTGTACAGTAGGTATTTTTCTGTAAACTTTTCAGACTTTGTGCGTAAGAAGTGAGCCTGGACCAAATTTGAAATATGAACCTGAGTTTCTTGTGTGTCTCCTTACTTTATCGCAGCAAAGTCTGCATTTCCATTCACTTCAACTTGGTTTTGTTGCAAGTGTCTGGTTTATGTATTCTATGGATTTCTCTTGTCTGCATTCCGGTTGGGCCTGGGGTAGTGCTTCAGTGAGGTAGAATAAGTAGGCTACCTTCTTCTCAGTTGATGCCCCAAAGCTTCAGCCTGCATTGGAGACAGAAATGGGAGTTTTGCCTGTGTAAGGATTACTACAGGTTCTGGCGGCCATATGGGTCCTGGCCCTAATATGAATGTGCAAGTGGGGCAGGAGAGTGTGTTCAGTGGTTGGAGTACTAGTCTGGGACTCGAGGGACCGAGATTCAAGTCCCTGCACGTACACAGACTTCTCGTGTGACCTCGGGCAAGTCACTAAAGGTCAGATTTTCAAAGGTACCTAACTCCAACAATGGGACTTAGGCAGCTAATGTTCTTAGTGGGATTTTTCAAATATACATTTTTAGGCACCTAAATTCCTTTGAACATCTGGTCCTTAGTTTCTGGGTGCCTCACGATAATAACATTTCCCTACCTTACAGGGGTGTTCTGGTAATGGGCGCTGGATAAGTACCGTAGACAGATGCAAGGGGCCTTCCAGCCATGCGTCCCCGGGGCACCCAGCAGAAGGGCCACAGGCAGCCAGAAACAGTCTGTACCTCGTGCCTTTGGTAGCATAGGGACTGCTCCTTCCAGTATCCCTGTATCCCTTTCCCCACAAGGTCTGAAGAGCTAGAGGTGCTGGGTGGAGGGTTGGTGAAATATATGAGCTCCCCCTGCACACTCCGGAGTTGAGGAAGGATATTCCTCCTCGTTATGGCCTCTAGTTTAGAATCAGGGATAATATTTTATATTCTGGGGATTAGATCTGTATGGGGAAAGGCATTTTTTGTGTGTGCGCTAGGGGATTGCATTCTGCCAGCTATCAGGAATGGAGGTAGTAAAATGATGCTTAATTTAATTTTTTTCTTGTTATTTGTGACAGGGACATCCAGTACATACCATACATAGCATTGTTCGAATGGTCAATATTGGCAAAAGTGACTGGTAATTTAGAAAAGATGGGGTTGAACAACTAATCAGGTTTATATTATTTTACCTCTACATCAGGTTGGATTGTTTTTGTTTCTTTGTTTTTTTTTAAATAAAACAACTACAACAGTTAAGTTATAGTCAGGTGAGCAGGACTTAGCTGTGCAGCTCAGGTCAATGTTAATTGAATGAGTTTGTTTCATTTTTCCTACGGACGTAATTCCAATATTTAGTAGGCACAAGAAATGGAAAACTGCTAATGATGAACCCTACCCTGAAAATATTTTTTCTTTCTCTCTTCTATGAAGGCAGTACTCAGATTTTACCTGGCCCCCATTAGCCTATTCAGGGCTTGTGTGGGGTGGGCAGCCCATTCACAAGGTGGTCTACGAGATGCTATTGTTTCTACCCCGCCAGAGGAATTTGCTGTATTTGGGTGATCCACCCATTGCTGGTGACGCTGACTTTAAGACTGCTTTGTGCTGATGGTGTGGTACAAACTGGCCCCAATAGTGGGAAAATTTAGGCCTGTACTTGCATTGTCTACACACTTTCTAAACCCTGGCTATACACTTCCAAACTTACCATTGCTCGTTTATACTCACACCTGGGATTAAAAGAGAAACCTTTTGTAATTGAATCTCACTTATTCCTTGCACTCCAAGTATCCACCCTTGTCTAATACTTAAATTGTAAGCTGTCTGGAGCAGAGACCATCTTTACCTCTGTTTGTACAGCTCCTAAAGCAATGGGGTGCTGGTCATTGATTAGGTCTCCTAGGTGCTATGGTAATTCAAATAAATAATAATCCTCCTCTCCACCATCTCCCCTTTCCCACAAAAATGGACCTCTGTGTGGGGCTGAGGGCGAGAGGAAGAACATGAACAGCTTTTGCTTTATCTTCTTGGATCCACTCCATAGCCTCCCTCTGATTTCATTTCAGGCCTGAGCATGAAATTAAATAACTCATGCTAATTCTCAGTAGTCCCCATCATGAGATCACATGATGGAAATTAAGTTTATTCATGTCACCACTGCACACAGACTACTTATCCTCCAGGGTATTTGTAATTTCAGATTCTTCTTCGAGTGCTTGCTCATGTCCATTCCCAGATGTGTGTGCGCACCGCGCATGCACGGTTCCAGAACTTTTTCCCTAGCGATACCCGTAGGGTCAGCAGGAGTGACCCCTGGAGTGGCGGCCTTATGGCAATGTATATATGCCCCTGCCGACCCTCCCCCCGCTCAGTTCCTTCTTTCCGTTTGTGGCGGTTGCTGGAACAGCTACTGTGCTACTCTCGCTGTGATACTCGTTTCTTAGGTTCTAGTTGTTAGGCATTATAGTTGTTAGTTTAGTTGTTAGTTTAGCGTTAGTTGTTATATAGTTGTTAGTTTAGTTTGTCCTGACGCCGGGTTATGCCTGGGGCGTCGGGATTCAAAAACTGTGATAAGTGCAGTAAGCCTATGCCGGTTAGTGACCCTCACTCCCATTGTTTAAAGTGTTTGGGAGAGGGTCATCAAACCGAGCGCTGCTCAATTTGCAAAGGCTTTAAACCCCGCACAAAGAAAGAGAGAGATTATCGTCTCAAACTTATCTTGATGGAATTGGCCCTGCAGCCATCCGAGCCTTCCACCTCTGCCAGCGCACCGGCTTCAGTCCGCGGTACCGCGGCACCGAAAGCCAAGAAGGCCTCTAGGCACCGGTCGCCTCAGCACCATGCCGGCTCTTCCCGACGGCACCGATCGCAATCTCCGGTGCCGTCCAAGAAATCGAGGGGACGCTCTCCAGCCCGTAAGTCTCCTGGTGGCCCTTCTGCGGTGCGGACGGCTCCGGGGCATAGCCACAAGCCCCGTACTGAGCCTGCACCGGTGGCACCTCCCGCCGTGGAGGACGCACCTACCTCTCTGGAGGCAACCTTCTCCCCAGAGAGAGAGCAGCCTGGGTTGGACATGCCGTCAACCCCTGAGGCTTTTGACGCGGCAACCGATCTCATGGACTTGACCAGAGATCCAGTTCCGCAGTTTCTGATCCCGGCACCGCTCCCTCGGGCCACGGCACCGGTCATTCCACCGATGACTCCAACCCCGGTACCGGCTGATGCAGTACCGTCGACGTCTCAAGAGGCACCCGGTGCGGGTGCACTCTCCGCGGCACCGTCACTCCCGGGCCCGATCCAACCGACACGTCAGCACCGTGAGCCCCAGTCCATGGCACACCCGATCGTGGCACCGGACGGCACTGCACCCCCTTGGTCGCACTCAGACTATTCGTCTGAGTCGGACACGAGATCCTCCAGGTCCTACTCTAGGTATAGCAGGCATTCGTCCCGGTCGCACCATTCTTGGCACCGGCGCTCGTCCCACCATAGACGTCCCTCTGAATGGATGGAGGATGCCCAGGGTCCAGTCCAATGGCCCTTCTGGACCCCCTTCACTTTTCATCAGGCTTAGGGGCCCACCTCCACGACAATGTCGCTTCCCTCGGTACCGCGGGGTCCAGTCTCAGCCACTATTACGAGACCCCAGCTGGAAGCCGCTGCGGAGCAACCGGCACTGGGACCATCGGCACCGGGGTCCTCGGTACCGGAGACTACGGACACTCACGGCACCCTGCATGCAGAGCCTCACCAGGACACTGAGGAGCTGCAACAAATGGGAGACCACCAGTTGGCATCCTCCTCATCCTCCCCTGATGAAGCGGTTGCAGGATCGTCAACATCCCTGCCGCCCATGGATGTTAGGGGCCATCAAGATCTCCTTCGCCGAGTGGCTCAAAACCTCAACCTGCAGGTCGAGGAGGTTCAGGAAGAGGATGACCCTACGGTGGACATCCTTACATCCGATTCCCTGTCCAGGGTGGCCCTGCCATTTATTAGGAGAATACAGGCCACGATGGACAATCTCTGGCAGACCCCATCATCGATTCTGCCTACGGCCAGGGGAGTGGAGAGACGGTATTTTGCCCCACGAAGTGGGTACAAGTTCCTCTTCACCCACCCTCCACCAGGCTCCCTAGTGGCCGATGCCGTCAATCATCGCGAGCGTCAAGGCCAAACAGGACCCACTCCTAGGTCTCACGACGCTAAGAAACTGGACTTAATGGGAAGGAAAGTTTATTCCTCCGCTGCGCTTCAACTCAGGGTTGCTAACCAACAAGCAGCTCTGAGCAGGTACTCGTACAACTCGTGGTCGGCCATGAATAAATTCCAGAACCAGGTGCATAAGGACTTGGCCAAGGAGTTTAAGGCCATCATAGACGAGGGAAGACTGGTTTCCAGGGCGGCTTTACAGGCAACGTTAGATGCAGCTGACTCGGCCTCCAGACAACTGGCGACGGGGTTGGTTATGCGTAGAGGGGCATGGCTGCAAGTCTCCGGGATCCCTCTCCCGGTGCAAGCCACCATCCAGGACCTTCCCTTTGATAAACAGGGCTTGTTCCACCTAGATACGGACAAGAAGCTACAGTCCATGAAGGACTCAAGGGCAATATTACAGTCTCTGGGCCTACACACCCCTCAGACCCAGAGGAGGCCTTTCAGACCACCCCCTCCCCCCTCCACCTAGACCTTACCAACCCCCCCAGGCGAGGAGGGATCAACCTAGGAGGGGTGGAAGGGGAGCTAGCCGCGGCCGCCCAAGATCTGGCTCGCGGCAGTCTCAAAATTCCGGTGTGCACCAACCTAGACCAAGCTTTTGAAGGTGCGCACGAGGACCACAAACCAGTCTCTTTATCTTTTGCAAACCGCTTATCCCGCTTCTACCAGGCCTGGGACCGTATCACCTCGGACAGGTGGGTACTCAGCCTCGTAGAAGTAGGATACTCTATCCAATTCCACACCCACCCATTCCCCCTCCCCGTCCCTCTTCAGGGACCCATCTCACGAGCAACTCCTAGACCAGGAGGTACATACCCTCTTGTCTTTGGGTGCCATAGAGGAGGTTCCTCAAGAATTTCGGGGCAAGGGATATTACTCCCGTTATTTCCTCATTCCGAAGGCCAAGGGAGGTCTTCGCCCCATCCTGGACCTGCGAGGCCTCAACTCCTACATAAAGAAGTTGAAGTTTCGCATGCTGTCCTTAGCTTCCATAATCCCAGCTATGGACCACAGAGACTGGTTTGCGGCCCTCGACTTGAAGGATGCGTATTTCCACATTTCCGTTATCCCGAGTCACAGGAGATTCCTGCGTTTCGTACTCAGGCATCAACATGACCAGTTCACAGTCCTTCCTTTCGGGCTTTCGACTGCCCCAAGGGTATTCACAAAGTGCATGGCAGTAGTGGCAGCCTTCCTCAGATGGCAGGGCATTCACGTTTACTCCTACCTGGACGATTGGCTCATAAGAGCAAGTTCAAGGAACCTGCTAAAAATGCACATACGGTTTATCAGGGCGACCTTCCTCCGGTTAGGACTTATCCTGAATGTCCCAAAATCGACCCTCATTCCCACCCAGAGTATCGAGTTTATAGGGGTCATATTAGATTCCCTGCAAGCAAGGGCTTTCTTACCTCCTTCCCGAGCCAAATCCATCTCGGACATTATTCACTCGCTCCTGCAGTTTCCCACCACCACAGCCAGAAACTGTATGGTCCTCATGGGACATATGGCGGCGTGCACTTACGTAGTGCCATACGCGAGACTCTGCCTCCGGCCTCTACAATCGTGGTTCGCGGGCGTCTACAACCAACGCAGAGACCCGCTAGACCTAGTAGTGACTCTCCCAGTGCAGGTCAGACGCTCCCTCCACTGGTGGCTCCAGCCTCAGTCTCTGAACGTAGGGGTTCCCTTTCGCAAGCCCCAGCCGTCTCTGACCCTGGTGACAGACGCTTCCTCCCTCGGATGGGGGGCGCATCTCGGGGAGATCCGGACTCAAGGTCTATGGTCACAGGAAGAGCTGTCCCTTCATATCAACGTCCGGGAGGTCAGAGCGGTCCGCCTAGCATGCCAGACGTTCCAGCCACTCTTACAAGGCAAGTATGTGTCAGTCCTAACAGACAATACAGCCACGATGT
Organism: Sternotherus odoratus; assembly: GCA_032164245.1. Lineage (NCBI taxonomy): Eukaryota > Metazoa > Chordata > Testudines > Kinosternidae > Sternotherus > Sternotherus odoratus. Next base: position 27,221,091 of record JAVMKO010000009.1, read on the forward strand.
TCTATATAAACAAACTGGGTGGTGCTTGCTCTTCTCGCCTGTGCAGGGAAGCCCTCGCCCTCTGGGATTTCTGCATTCCTCGAGGGATCTCCCTCACAGCCGCATATCTCCCAGGAACTCAGAACGTGCTGGCCGACACGCTCAGCCGTTCGTTCAGGGGTCATGAGTGGTCCCTCAGACCGGACGTTGCCCACTCGATTTTCCTAAGGTGGGGGTTTCCCCTCATAGATCTGTTCGCCACGAAGGCCAACAGGAAATGTCAGAGGTTTTGCTCCCTCCTCAATCTCAGCCTGGGGTCGGAAGGGGATGCCTTTCAGGTAACATGGTCAGGGGGTCTGCTATATGCATTTCCCCCATTTCCCCTCGTACACAAGGTATTGATCAAAGCTCAGCAGGACGGAGCATCTCTCATATTGATAGCTCCGGCGTGGCCTCGGCAACACTGGTACACGGTACTGAGGTCACTGTGTGTGACGAGACCGTTAACACTTCCCCTGTCTCCAACATTGATCTCCCAGGACCACGGGAGGATGTTGCACCCCAACCTGCAGTCTCTCCACCTCACGGCGTGGAATATCCATGGCTGAATCCCGAGGAACTGCAGTGCTCGGATTCAGTCAGGGATATCCTCCTCGGTAGTAGGAAACCTTCTACCAGGGTGACGTACACGGCCAAATGGAAGCGTTTCTCCTTGTGGTCTCGGAGTAAAGGTAGAGACCCCATGACTTCTACAATCTCCAGTATTCTGGATCACCTACTTGAACTGAAACAGCAGGGATTAGCGATCTCTACTGTTCGGGTGCACCTGGCTGCTATATCAGCTTTCCATCCAGGGGTTGGGGGCACTACGGTATTTAGCAACCCCTTAGTTCTCAGATTCCTAAAGGGTTTGGAGAGGCTGTATCCCCAGGTCCGTCAGCCTGTTTCCCCGTGGGACCTCAACCTGGTGCTGAAGGCATTAATGAGACCTCCATTTGAGCCCATGGCCACATGCCCATTATCCTATCTTTCATGGAAGACTGCCTTCTTAGTGGCAATCACTTCTGCCCGTAGAGTTTCTGAGATTAGGGCGCTCACTTCTGAGCCTCCCTACACGGTCTTCCATAAAGATAAGGTTCAGTTGCGTCCTCACCCGGCCTTTCTTCCCAAAGTAGTCTCACCCTTTCATTTGAACCAGGACGTGTTCTTACCGGTATTCTTTCCCAAGCCCCATGCTAACAATAGGGAAAGAATGCTTCACTCTTTGGATGTAAGGAGGGCTTTAGCCTTTTATATAGACAGGACTAAGACTTTTCGTAAATCTCCACAACTTTTTATTTCAGTGGCAGAAAGGATGAAAGGGTTACCGGTTTCTACCCAGCGTCTCTCGACCTGGATTACATCGTGTATTAAACTGTGTTATAACCTTTCGAATGCTGCTCCCCCAGCACTGACAGCGCATTCGACCAGGGCGCAGGCTGCATCTACGGCATTCCTGGCACACATTCCGATTGTGGACATCTGTAGAGCAGCAACGTGGTCTTCTATACACACCTTCGCGTCACACTAAGCCATCATGCAGCAGTCGATGGAGGATGCCGCTGTGGGTCAAGCGATCCTGTCAGCAGGGACTCAGAATACTCCTCACCCTCCGCCGAGATGACTGCTCGTAAGTCACATCTGGGAATGGACATGAGCAAGCACTCGAAGAAGAAAGAACAGTTACTCACCTCTCGTAACGTTTGTTCTTCGAGATGTGTTGCTCATGTCCATTCCGAATCCCACCCGCCTCCCCTCTGTCGGAGTACCGGCAAGAAGGAACTGAGCGGGGGGAGGGTCGGCAGGGCCATATATACGTTGCCATAAGGGCGCCACTCCAGGGGTCACCCCTGCCGACCCTATGGGTATCGCTAGGGAAAAAGTTCCGGAACCGTGCATGCGCGGTGCGCACACACATCTGGGAATGGACATGAGCAACACATCTCGAAGAACAAACGTTACGAGAGGTGAGTAACTGTTCTATTCCTGTGATAAATCAATGGAGTGAAGTCCAACACTGTGGCCATTTGGACCTTTGTAACATGAGCCTTACTAACACAAAAATATTTGCTGGGTTGCGGTTCAGTTCTGCTTTCGTGGTGTCTCTGAATTTGTCAGGTGCCCTCACTTCACAATTGAACATCTTGTTATGTTATCATTAGATTAAAAAAACTCAGCTTGACTTTTACCATGTTAAGGAGTAAGTACGCTATAGCATGACATGGCCAGGATTATGATGAACTAAACACTTCTGAACTGTTACATTGCAAAGCATGGGAGGGGGTGGAGAGGCCTTCAGTTATGTAGTGAATTATTACATTGTAATATCTTACAGTACTGGAATATTGTATTTATTCAATTTTTTCCATTGTAAGAAATACATTTGGGGAGGGAGGGAAGAGACATGCAATTATGATGCTTTGGATTATAAACATAAATTTGATTTTTCTCTTTGGAAATATACTTCATTTTGGTTTTCCATTTTCAGTTAAATTTACTTCAGTATAAGAAAATGACAGATTATAGGACCGTTTATGATCCTAATGTTGTGGATCTACATACTTTCTACATACTAGCCCCACCTTTCTACATACCAGCACCCATCCTTCGGATTACATAGATAACAATAAATGTCATGCAGGAAGATGTAAAAGGATGCTGTAAAAGTCCCAGACATAGTTCAGAGTTCCAGTTTCTTCAGAAATGTCTGAGCTTTTCCTTACGTGCAGACTTCACAGTAGAAGTGTCTGGAAATCCTGCTAATTATTTTGAAGACATTTTTGTATGACATGTTGTCTTGTGAGTTGAAAATCTGAGCATCTGTTAAACAGATGAAGGGGAAACTCTTCCAGCTCCTAACAATGAACACAAGCAGGTGGAGCAGTTCCAAGTCTTGAGCAACACATTGGAGCCTCCCTCAGTATTATATGCGTGTGGTGATTATGCACAATCTCTGGAACTGAGGGGCTTCAGAAAAGTCTGTATTTGCAGAGTATGTACAATACAAGGACATTTACTTTTCATTGTGCAATAGCAAGGTGTCACATACAGATTGGGGCTGGCACATGCGTGGATGCATTAGCTGAAGGACAGCACACAGAGCCTCCCTTTCCTGTTGCAGGGTGTTGTAATATAAGGGTCACTCTCACCTGCAGTCCCTGTAGAATATTTAGCAGGAGTTCAGTCACCTCATTAACAACATTGTCATAAGTATGAAGTGCCTTAGAATTACTGTTTTACCTGTGAAGGATTAAACCTGAAACAGGAGAAGGGATGACGTATCGGAGCTGCTAATACCTAGCCGACAAAGGTTTTAGTTTCACTTTGTTCCTGGGTTTTTCTGTCTGTTTTCTCTCGGGCTACTGTCTGCCTGTCTGCATTCCCTGGCTATGGGGAGAAATCATATCTATGTTTCTATTCATCATTTCAATAACCTGCCAAGAAAACAAAAGTGGCAGTAAGTGTATTCTTGAATTGCATCACTTTGTAATCGATCCACGGTGTCCTTAAACTGTAAAGTTTAGCAGAGAGAGAAATGCCAAGGGAGGGGGCTCCACGAGGGCTGGGTAAGGCTAGGAGACTTAGTATCTATGAATTTCTGTGTAAGGAGTTTATGCTTTTCTCTTTTTCTTTTATTAAAACTTTTTCTTGTGTAAGAACTGTCTGGTTAATTCCATTGGAGTGATCTTAGTTTGGATCAGGCTCGTCTCACAGCTAGTGAGGGTTTGTGTACTCTAATCTCTCCCAGGTAAAAAGGGTGTGTGTGTGTGTGTGTTATGATTGGGGTTCCAATGTGCCCTACCCCATAGTTTTGGGGACTCATATTGGTGGTGGCAGCAATTTCCAAGCCCCAACTGGAGAAGTTTGGGTTTTGGGGGCAAAGATTTAACTGAAGCTGGTAAAATAAGCTTGGGGGGTGATTTGTCTCTCATGCGGGGTCCCCACATCTTTACCCTAGAGTTCAGAGTGGGGAAATAGAAACCCTGACAAACATGTTAAAAGGGAAGCATGTTTGGAGCTAGATCTAGATCAGAACATTACAGATAGGGGCCATCTTTCCTTTCAAAGGGCATTAGAATGGCAGTGTTGCTTGGTGCGGTGGTGACGTCCAGCATTTCCCTGGACCAATAAACTAAATGCTGCGTTTAGGACAATCAGGGGGATTGTGCTCTTCAGAGCAAAAATCTAGATCCAGAAACCAAAAGTGGACCATTTAAGTTTACTGCAGAAAACATCTGGAAAGAAGCTGCTGGTCTGACTGCCTGAGATGATGAATGGCCTTATGGCAGCAATTAGTACTGTCTTAATGTATATGTACTTTTATAGAAATCATTTTTCAGAACAGCTCTCAAAGCTATTTACTGTCAATTAGTGAAATCTCAACAGTTCTGTGAGGTATTATACCTGTTTTACATATGGGCAGATTAAAGATCAGAGAGTTTAGGTGTTAGATCCACAAAATGGTTCAGGCACCTACCTGCCACTTTACACACCTCCATGCAATATTTAGATCCTCAGAACCTCTGCTCAATTGCCACCTAACCCTAATATTTCCACCAGAAAAGTACCGGTGGGCAGTGGCACCTAAAAATCTGCCAGCAGGCACGCACAAAGCTGCCTAAAGCCTGATGCCTGGCACCTAAGCCTTAGTGGAATTCTCAGACTAAGTGTTCTCCCTCCAATCTCATCTACAGGCCTGATCCTTTAGGGATTTTTCAGAGGCTGCCCGGGAGCAAGCCTACAGGATCAGGCCCTGCAAAAACACAGCTGGAGGAGGTGGTTCTTTTCCTTTTTGCCAGATAGTTCTGTGGTTAGCGTACTAACTTGGGGTGTAGGAGACCCAGGTTCAAATTCCTGCTCTGCAGCTGGGAGTGAACCTAGGTCTTCTGGGATTCCCTAAGAGGGAAGGATGGCTCAGCGGGCTGGCTGTTATGACTCCCATTCTAAGGTCCCTGATTCTCCCCATGCATCGTAAAGGGACACTGGGTGCCAAATTCATGACTCAAGATCCTCTAGTCAGCAGGGCTCCTAAAGTTAGGTGTTGCAATGCTAAATCTAAGTCCCTTTTGTGGACCTAGCCCTAAGTGACTTCCCCACATGCCTGCAAAAGTCAGTGGCAGTCAAGGATAGAAACCAGTACTCCTGACTCCTACCTGTCTTTGCAAACCACTAGACAGTAATATCTCAAGATCAGTTTTCTGAAAAATAAATAAAAATCCTCAAATAAGCCAACACCTTTCTGTAAAGTTGCGACAATAACTATTTGGCATTTTCCTAAGATCTTTCTCAAAACACTGCAAAACTCTATAGGTGAGAGACAGAAGAGCTCTCCTCAGGACATCTAGAAATGATTAAGCAATTTGGAACTGAATTGATTTTCCAATTAAAGTGTGCTGCTGATGTACCTGGATAATTCTTGCAGGGACAATTGAAACAGATTTTCCAATGTCAAGAATCAGAGAGGTAGCCGTGTTAGTCTGGAATAGCAGAGGTAACAAAGTCCTGTGACACCTTAAAGACTAACTATAAAGTTATTAGCCCACGAAAGCTTATGCTTCAAAACTTTATAGTTAGTCTTTAAGGTGCCACAGGACTTTGTTACCTCTAGATTTCCCAATGACATCCCTACACAGTATCTAAAAGGCAGCCTTTTCCTCCCTCCAGAAAAACAAAAACACTTAAATGATTTTATCTAAGAGTACTAAGATAAACCACGTTTGGATACAATGCTTTGCATGCGACAATCATGGAAAATAAACAGACTCTCAGACTCTGCCCTGGTTTTAAGTGATTGAAACTCCATTCATTGTTATTTGCGGTGTTTGCACCACACTGACACAGGACTGGCTGTGTTTGGTTCAGTCTCTGTTTTCCATGCATTTTTCAAAGGCCAGGAAACTATGATTCAGATGTACAGATATGTGGCTAACTCAGTGGTTTCACACCAGCATAATCTGATGCCAGGTAGGGGGTGAGGCTTGGGCACCATACTTCCTATCTTGTTTTCTGAGCTAGCTGGGGTTGAGTCCTGTGAAGGGAGCCACAGTCATTCCTCTGCATCAGTCAGGTCTTTGTGACGCTGGGATGTAGGATCTTTGAGGGTGGGGTTTAAATGGTGGTTCCTGAGTAGGTTGACCAGATGTCCCGTTTGTAAAGTGACAGTCCTGGTTTTGGGGACTTTTTCTTATATAGGAGCCTATTACTCCCCACCCCCTGTCCTGTTTTTTTACAGTTGCTATCTGGTCACCCTATTCTGAGGAATTATCCCAAAAGCTTTTTCAAGAAAGTATCAAATATAATTCAAGTAAGGCAAGGCGGGAGTTAGAGTTTATCGGCATCTTTATTTTGTTCTATAAGTCTGTTACATGGTGGGTAGGCAATAAATGTGAAATTAATACATAAGTCACTGGTATTTCATGCTCATGTTTGAGTGGGACAAACAAAATATTCTGCAGTCACACTTGGCTATGGCATTAAGATATGAATGACATGCCTTTATTTCCAGCTGATTGGTTGTTGTGAATGTATAAGCAAGGAGCAGAGTTACCTTTGAGAATGGTAGCTGTGGGGTGGGTGACTTAACCATGAGGTTTGTTAAACCTAGTATAGTGGTTCAAATCTCAAAAGATGAATCACCCAATTAATTCTTCCAAAGTAGGTCTGAAGAATACCATGACATTTATTGTGGCTACGTGTCTTTCAGATGATGTTTTTAAAAATAGATGTGCTGTCTGCTTTGAGTGGTTATTAAAAAGCCTGTGGCATTTTTGTTAAAATATGTATTTACCCCGGTTTCTCTGGCCAAGAATTCCCTTCCTGGACTCCTTGTGTGTAGTGTGCTGTATACCTTCTTGGCTTCAGCCCTGTGCTTGAGAGGTGGCTGCATTTAATGGAGCTTTGTGTATGCAGCAGAAAATTTTAGACTCAGTTACAGCAATATAAATCCACAAGAACTGCATCGAAGCTAGTGGAGTTTCTCTAAACTTACATTGCAGATGAGGAGTTTTATAAACAGAATATTGTATATTTTAATATTATATGAGAAATATGCATATTCCAGGAAGTGGAATCTGTTTTATCTTTCTCCTACTGACCCGAAGTCACTATATGTTACATAGCTGTATAGCACCAAAACCTGGCCATGAGCTCTTCATGTCTAGACTGGTTTGACATGCATCTGTCTATATATTTTAATAGTTCCTTCACTATCTTAGAATACTGTGGTCCTGGCTACTATGCACAAGTATTTGACCAAATCTCATTCTATAGGCGTCTAGAGCAATGGTTTTCAAACTATGGGTCATGACCCAGTACTGGGTTGCGGAATGCAAGGCACTGGATTGCGGTGGCTCTGATCAGCACTGTCACCACAGCTGTTAGAAGTCCCATCAGCAGTGCTGCCTGGCCGCAGCCTGGAAGTGGCCAGCAGCAGGTTCAGCTCCTAGGCGGGGAGGCCACAGTGCTCCATGCACTGCCCCTACTCCAAACACGAGCTCCACGGTATGGAAGCTGGGGAGGCGGTGCCTGCCTCTGCCTAGGAGCCAGACTTGCTGCTGGCCGCTTCCATGGCACAGCGCAGTCCACAGTGCCAGGACAGGCAGGAAGCCTCCCTGAGCAACCCTGCTGTGCTGCTGACAGGGAGCTGCCTGAGGTCAGCCTGTGTCCCATCCCTGAGTCCCTCCAAACCTGGAGCCCCTTCCTGCATCCCAAACTCCTCATCCCCAGATCCACCCCAAGAGCCTGTACCCTCAGCCTAGAGCCCTTACTCCCTCCCACACCCCAATTCTCATTTCTGACCCCACCTGCAGCCCTCACCCCTAAACCCTAATCCTGTGCCCCAGCCCTGAGCCCCTCCCACGCCCCCATCCCCATCTTCGTTGGATCGCGGGCATCAGCAGTTTTCTTCAACTGAAGGCACTAATTCTGTCTCTCTCATCTGAAGCATTGGCCCTGTATTTTTTTAAACTATTGGTACATACACAAATCCTGTGTCCTGTACTCAAGTGATTCCTCAGTTAGCACACACAATTTAACTTTTTGTTTCAGGCTTTGCCCCAGAGACACAGAAAATTACAGTTATAACAAAAGATGAGCATTAAGTTGCTGTATAGACATTCGAGGAAAACGACTATAGGGATATATAATGATACACTTCAGCTTTAGTGTCATTAGTCAGTCTAGTTTATGGCTGACTTTATGAGCAAAATTAAGGGGTTATTTGATTTTTAACCAAGTTTCTGTGAAAACGGATTCATCTGGCTTACGTTACTGTAGATGATTCCTAATGTGGCCACTCAGTCGGTGGATAGTGTGCTATGCATACTAAAGAGAACAGAATTTCATCTCATGGAAAACTAGTGTCTTGATTCCATTTGTGTCTTCACTGGTGCGTCACGTCCAATATTTTAGACTTTAATAGAAAAATGTCCCATTGTGGCTTTCTTCAAATAGTTACCAGAGACACAGGTGTATCTACCTATCCCAAATGGTAGGCCCAGCATGACAAACTAATCGGTGTGTTTATTGGGCAGGAAGCTCTTTTAAAAATTGGTGAAGTTAATAGAAGAATAGGGGGAAATTGGCTTAATCAAGTAATAATATGTAGTGGGTCTGTGACAGGGTGCCGTTAACAGCTATAAATTGATCCCTTTGGCCAGGACACTGGCTATAGTAGGAGGAATTTATGTAGTTTGGATTTGGAAGGTTAGAAGGGGTCATTTGCACCTTTAGGGAGCTTGATGAGGTAATTAGCTTGCTGGCTGGATAGCTGGGAAGCAAGCAAGCAGTATAAAAGGCTGAGCCAAGAAGCAGAAAGCGGGCTCTACATTACTGCTGCTATATTGTGATGTACCTGGAGCATAAACAATAACAGAGACACTTGGTGGCATTACTCGGGTGGCGTGCGTGTGCTGCTCAGTTCACAAAGAGGGCCTGCCAGTCAGAGTTTCCCGTAGTTGAAGGGGGAGCCCATTCCCATAGCCATATTACACCCTCAGAGAACAGATTGCTTTTAACTCCTACTGGGTGCCATTTGCTGGGTGCCCCATGGCCAGAGATGTTTCCCTCTCTCTACCCCCTCTCTTGGGGACCCTTAGGAGCACCATATAGTCTGGCTCAGGGCTATCCCCAGACTTCCATTGAAACTGGCTCAATAGCCCAAAGTAAATCAAATAGAACTCTGTGTCCCAAAAGCAAGATCCTTGGGAGTAACCCCATAATTCATACCCGTTTCCAATGCTCCTGTCATCCATAGAAACATTATTCTGCTTGGAATCTAACCTTCTGGCTCAGACTTTCTTCCTTTGGCCACATGCTCCCTGTTTTGAGAGGGAAGACAGCATATATACTACCCTCCTTCTGAAAGCTTCTCCTGATTGGCTGGGAGAGAGGGGAGCCCTGTCCTCCCACACTGTGGGATCCTGATCCTGGACCTTTAACGTCAGTGTCCTGGGATCTTCCCATCCCACTACTAACTCCACAGGGCTGCCTTCTCTCTTCTTGTTTTGAACTATTTCCGAGCCTGTGTTCACCAACATCCCTTTAATGAAGTCTTCTGGAGACCCTTAGGTTTAAAGGATCAGTACAACTCATTATAGTGAGGACTGAGGGCACAAGGAAGATCCTTTTCTAATATATTATTGGCACATTTACTGAAATCTCCACACACACAAAAGTGCCTTAAATGAAACAGACCAAGGCAACTTTCCAGCAATGTGTCCAGTATAGCATATGATGCATTGCTGGGTGTGGTATTTCGTATTAATGAACTATTTTATCAGTTTTCCCAATGGATTAGGTGAAAACAAACAACAAATCACAAAATTAATTTAAAAACCCACAAACTAATTATGGAGAATACAAAGAGTCTCTTCCTTTCTTTTTTGAAGCCCAAGGAACTAATGCTATATAGACCCTTGTAACATTCTCATTTTAGAGTATCTTGGAGTCAGGGCCGGCGACAGGGGGGTACTATGGGTACAGCTGTACCGGCCCCGGTACACAGCTGTACCCGTTGTCGTCCCCCCTTGTCGCCAGATCTGGAGAGCGGGGAAGGAGCGGGGAGGCGGCGCGGCTCTCCCCCGGACAAGCGAGCCTGGCCCCGGCAGGAGCTGTGAGCCCGGCCGGTGGCAGCAGCGCTGTCCGGGGGACGGAGGGGGAGAAAGGGGGTCCCCCATCCACTGTCGGCTGGGCTGGGGGGAGGGGAGTGCCGGCTGGGCTGGGCTGGGGGGGGCCCCATCCGCTGTCGGCTGGGCTGGGGGGGGCCCCGGCTGGGCTGGGGGGGGGCCCAAACTATCAAAGTAGGGGGGCCCAAAATTTCTGTCGCCAGCCCTGCTTGGAGTAACTGGTATAGGTTACTTCTCTTTTTGCTCAATTATGTTCTTTAGGTTGGATTGAGATTGATTGTCCTTCTGGTATGAGGAATGTCGGACTCTGTTCTTCTGATATCTTCTGTGCTGTGACAATAGCAGTAGAGTACGTAGAGCCAGCAGTTGGTGAGTTAGGATAATCAGTGAATAGATTCTACTAAGATAATTCAAGCACCCATTTCCCATACATCCAGTTAATGACTGTGCTCTATCAATTGGTGAAAGCTGCCATTATTACAGGATTCATACTAAGGGCCGGATTCTGATCCTATTGAAGTTCACAATAATATTCCCATTAACTTTAGTAGAACAAGGATTTGACCATAAGGATTATTACACATTATTATGCTGGTTCTTTCCCTCCCTTCTTACCTCCCAGAATATTTTTATTGTGGTCACAGCAACAGATGCTAAGCTCAACATTTTAGAAGTATAAATGATACCAAGATAAGTTTTAAAAAATTGCTCAAATAGGCTGTAACCATACAGAGCATACGAAAGGAATTAAATATATTTGTAGATTACATGATGAAGGTTAAGTAATGCTTTGAGTGGGTGTAGGCTAACCAGATGCCACTATTTTTGGAGAGGAGTCTTAAATGGCTGCCAATGCTTTGTTTTCCTGTTCTTGATTTGTGCTGGGTTGGGATTTTTTATACATGGTTTTGAACAATCTAGAACACGTAGGGCTTTATTTTGAAACTGTGCGCAGGCTATTTGTGGGTAAGACACACCAGGCAGACACCTGGGTAAGAATTCTCTTTGGTAACTGAGGGGCCTTTCCCATGTAGTGCCCTGTCTCCAGCAGTTGGGGATTTTTGCTACTGGCAGTTGCTGATGGAGATCAGGTTGGTCTGGCATGATCTACCTTTTTAAAACCATGTTGTATTTTATCCCAATTATTGTTCACCTCTATGTGCTTAACTACTTTCTCTTTGAAAATTTGTTCCAAGAGCTTGCACACAATTGAGGTCAAACTAACAGGCCTGTTGCTTCCTGGATCATTTACCCACCCCCTTAAAAATAGGAACTATATTAGCAATTCTCTAGTCATAGGGTATGACCCCTGTGTTTACAGAATCATTAAAAATCCTTGCTATTGGGCTTACAATTTCATGTGCCAGTTCCTTTAATATTCTTGGATGGAGATTATCTGGGCCCCTGTAGTGTTCCCTTGTAGTTACTCTACAAAGTGAAGAGAGAAAACCAGGTTTTAATTTTCCTGTCATGTCTGTCTCATAAAACATTCACTGTATCATGTGACTATTGTGCAATGTTAGAATGCTGTTGAAATGAATACCACATAGACTTGGAAAGTCATCGTGAGGTAAAATTAATGCTTCAAAATTGAAGAAGCAATAATTCCATCCAGACGACCATCAAGAATGAGCAGTCCTCTCAACAGTAGCATTTTCACCTCTCAGGTAAGCAGTTGGGATAGTCAGTCTATTGTATGGTTTACACATCCTTAATACTAGGCTGCTTTATTTACCACTTTGTGCTCCCATTTGCCCATCAGAAGCTACACTGCACCATTAACTCACTGATGGGAGTGCATAGTCTTTGCATCATGGTCAGTGTCAATTGCAGAGAGGCATGAGACTGTTTCAGATGCTGTCCAAATGACTTTTAGTTACCGTATTTTTCGGCGTATAAGACGCCTTTTTAACCCCCAAAAATATCCTCAAAATTAGGGGGGGCGTCTTATACGCCGAATATATTACTCACTGGGCAGCTGGAGCTGGGGCGGCTGCAGGTGGCCCGGCGGGCGGGGCGGGGCGGCGCTTCCCCCCCGAGCCCACCCGCATGTGTTCGGGGCCGGCGGGGAACGGGAGCAGCTCGGGCCCCGGGGCCCCTGGGAGCGCCCGCCCGCGCGGCGGGGACGGGAGAGCGGTGCTCCCCCAGCAGCCCGCGCGGCGGGGACGGCGCTCCCCCAGCAGCCCGCCCGCGCGGCGGGGACGGGAGAGCGGCGCGCTTTTTGTGTGTGGTGTTTTTTTTTGTTTTGTTTTGTTTTGTTTTTTTTGTCCGGCTTTTTTACTTAAAAACTCGGGGCGTCTAATACGCCGGAGCGTCCTATATGGCGAAAAATACGGTATGTTCATCCTTCTGCCATGTCCTTGCTAGGTGGGCCTCTCCAAGAATTTAAGCAGAGGTTTGCTTCTACATCAATAAACCTCACTATGTAAAAGTTCAATGCAAAGTTTTTTAAGAGCTTAGAGTTCAATGCTTCAGTACCCTGCAGTGTTTGTAAATTAAGGACAGCTTTGTTTTATTCATTCCATACTGTGGTCAGTATGCTACAAATGTACTGAATAATTAGTAAAAGGAATAAGATACAAGAGTTTTAGAGTAAATAATAGACAAAAATATCTGAGTGTTTAAACAATAACATGCTTCTTAACATGACACCAGATTTCAAGACACCTACCTGGTACTGACTATGTGGAAGGAGCTCTTTTTATTTTGCATTGTTGAATTACATTAAACTCATTTGGAAAGAGTTCCCAAGAGTTCCAGAACATCAGCTAATTTTATCTCTTGTACAGTGTCTTCAAGCAGGACCCATAACTGTCCCCCGGCTGTTTGCTCTGGCAGAAGCAGGAGTCAGAGACACCCTCGTTAGCAGAGTGCAGTGGAGCGGAAAGCCAACAAGAAGATAATCTGTAGGGAAAAGGAAAAAAGAAAGCTGTGTAACACTAGGATGCTACAGCAGCAAGTCAAGAGACCTTGCCAAGAAGAGCAAATTGTTCCATCTGAATTTGAACCTGCAGTGCAAGTGGTTTAGAGTCTGTGCTGTATAAAACAGGAGGAGAAAAAAAGAAGATAAAAAATACTGCTTGCAAGAGCAATCAAGAAGAGGGGACGGATTATGCAACTAATGAGCCGACTAATGATGGAAACAATGAATGGCGATACCTACTCCTGGAGAATTTTGTGCTACTGTGCCTAAGGCCTATTATGGCCAACACAGATTATAGCACAGAACAAGACCTCACAGAGAATATTGTTAACACAGAATGTTAGTATGAAAACGTCTTTAATTATTGCAATAATTTGAAGTAGCTTATGTTTTTCTTATTTGACAGATGGCCTGTGTGTTCTTCTTGGGCAGTATTTCTGTCTTCATGTTTTTAATGTTGTTTCACTTCCACTTGGTTTTCAATGAGCAGAACAATAAGAGGTAGTCAATAACGACATTCTGATCAGCAGTGTTGCTTGAAATCTTATCTATGGGTGTTCTGTGTGCATGCTGTGTCCCTGCCTCCCTTTTCAGTGCCAGGCAGGCTGTAGATTTCTCTGGTGGACATCAGTAGTATTAGAGCTGCACTATGTCTGTATCATAATTGTCTTTTAGTTTTTAAAGTTAAAGTTCAAGGGCTACATTTTGTTTTCATTAACACTGGTGTAAATGAAATTAGAATTTGCATTCTGTCTTTGCCCGGAAAGTAACTGGTGTTTTGAATGTTCTTTGTACTTTTTTTTATTGCATATTTGGCCAAAACAACTGTACGATCAGGAAAGATTTTGCTTAGGCACCACTGTATTTGTATCTTATCTTTTGCACCTCATCACTTTCTGGTTGCAAACCACACAGGAAGCAGAAGTACCAAAATACCTTGGGAAAGGCTGGCCTTGTGATATTTCTGGATTGCAAATGAGTAAGCACTGGAAATATCTTAGAAAATCTGTCTGTTCTTAAGAGATTTTGGTATTAGATGTTGCAAAAAAAAATCACTAGGGCCATCTGAATTTTGGGGACCAGATTCACCCTATTTATGCAGAGGGGTGTAAATTTAACCTTCTAGTGCCCAGGGCCATAGTACCGGAGTGCTGGGGGAATTCACCCCGTTGACTCTCACTTGATCTTGGAGGGTCTATAGTTTTGGGTAAAATAGAATCTATCCGCTAAACAAGATTATAGAACTAATAATGAAAATTACCGAAGATGTAACAGCAAGTAGAGGAACCATAATATATGTATTAAATATAGACTTGGCTATAGGTTTTAGGCATTGTTACGAGCTTAGAATGAGGCCTAGCAGAAACTGGTATTATGTGCTTAACCAAAAGTTATGGAACGATACATGCTTAAGGTTATAAAACTTAGCAATATGTATCTTATGATAATTTAGCAATGCAACTTGTGATAAATTGCCAACCCACAGATGAAGAGATGGTAGGGGCTATTCAAAATCAGAGCTAACTGCAGTGACATATCTAAACTTTTGGGAAAGGAAACTGATTTCAATTATATCTGTCTATATTAAATAAAGCTCATAATCTCAGGCTACCATCAGAATTAGGCACAGTACCACCAAACTCAAGGTGGCCCCAGAAAGGCGACAGCTTTAAGTTCTAGGGCCTTCATCATAGCTTTATCAGTGGAAACTGATATCAGTGGAAACTGCAGTTTTCCAGTTGATCAGATATTTATTTGTTTAGCAGCTGCAAGTGTAACCCACACACTTCCTTGGTGTGTTCTGTCACATCTAGTGGCACCAAGATCACTTAGATAAAATTAGCCTGCTCTACAGTCTTAGTGACCAGTAGCTTGGCTTTTAGCTCATGTGGTAGAGACTCATGCACTAAACTCCAGAGGTCCCAAGTTCGATCTTGCCCACCGGCGACTGGGATCTGTCGGTGTTACACAAACGTCTTATTCATTCTCTGCTTTGCCTTCTTCGGAAAGAGAACGTTAGCCCTTCTTGTGAAATGTAGTCGTCTTGTTTTTCAAATGAGATACTTTGCACACAGAAGAATATTTTTGCCTATGGTTCTTATGGTGTCATTTATGGCTCTCTTATTAAATGAAGAAATGCAAGGCACTTTTGAGGGCAGTTTTTTACAGATGCAAAGCAGTATTTCACAAACATGAATCCAGATTCTTTTGTGCTAATCTGGTGTAAATGTTATTCCAGTGGAATAATGGAATCAGAATCTGGCCCAGAATCACTATATTATCGCTTTGCTGTAGTTTCCATGATTTTTTTCTAATTTGCTTTATCTTACCTTGTATTATATTTTAGTAATGTTAAAGTTGTAGGACACATTTGTTTTTGTTAGAAAACTAGCAAAAATACCCGGCGTTGCTCAAAGTATTTGTAATTGGAAACTGGGATGTAAAAAGACTACAATGTTTTTTATTAATACAAATTTTGTTCAGAAGTCTCATTTTGTCTAAGTAATTTCATTCTCTTGCATTTAGATGTGGTTTCTCTGATACATTTTCACTTTTTGTGCGGCATAACGAATAGGGTCCTTTTTAAGAAAAAAACAGTGTATTTAATTATGTTTGCACTACACACAAGGGGGCCCTTGGAGGGGGGAGGGGGGAGAGAGCTGAGCGAGTGCAGGGGCCATTGGAGGGGGGAAGGGGGAGAGAGCTGAGCGAGTGCGGGGTCCGTTGGAGGGGGGAGAGAGCTGAGCGAGTGGGGGGGCCGTTGGAGGGGGGAGGGGGTGAGATTTTAAAAATTTTCGATTCTTACCTGAGGGGGGAGAGAATTGAGCGAGTGGGGGGCCGTTGGAGGGGGGAGGGGGGAGAGAGCTGAGGGAGAGGGGGGCCGTTGGAGGGGGCAGGGGGGAGAGAGCTGAGCAAGTGGGGGGCCGTTGGAGGGGGGAGAGAGCTGAGCGAGTGGGGGGCTGTTGGAGGAGGGAGGGGGGAGAGCGCTGAGCGAGTGGGGGGCCGTTGGAGGGGGGAGGGGGGAGAGAGCTGAGCGAGTGGGGGGGCTGTTGGAGGGGGAGAGAGCTGAGTGAGTGGGGGGCCCTTGGAGGGGGCAGAGAGCTGAGAAAGTACGGGGCCATTGGAGGGGGGTATTATTACATTATAACTATGTCACAGAGAACAGCAGGTGTTAACCTGCTGCCCAGCTGATGTTAATGGGCTTTAAAGAATTTCACCCCTAGGGGGTGTAAGAGGTGAGATTTGAAAAAAAAATTATTCTTACCCTGATTAGGACCCTAAAGCCTATAACTGTACCAAATTTCAAGCCTCTAGCTCAAACAGTGTGGAAGAAGTAAGAGAACATACATACACGCACACACCATTTGACTTTTATATATATAGATTTTGACTTCAACTATTTTCACAGCTGAGTCTGGAATTCTGCAGATTAATGGTGTGTTCCACATGTGCTTACGTTGTCCATATTATGTTTTCTGAAGGAGAGGGGCATGCCCTGCTTTTCATGAGAGACTGGGCAGTGAAGTACGTTTAATGTGTTTAGAGCCAAGGCTCAGAAATTGCTTTCCAATGTGGTAAAACATGTATATACTAATTGTATACAAAGAAATGTGCAGATCTGGAGCCTCGTACTCCCTCTTCTGCAGGAGATTTCTTGCTCTGTAGGGTAAATAATAAATAAACAAACAGGTAATTTTGCTCTAGGTCTCCACACAAAGTGTAAATGAAAGGTACAGACCACAGATCAGTGCAGTTCATTATCTCCATTGCTGTTACTAAAAACCCACAAATCTCCGGTGCAAGAGATATAACTGTTTTTGTCATAGCAGCAAAACTGGGCTTTGTAAAGGAGGTGGTGTGATCCAGGGGATAAGGTAATGGCCTAGAAGTTAGTTCTCTTACTGATCTGCTCTCTGACCCGAAGCAAGATTTTTAACCTAAGATTTCTTTGTCTCAAGTTTCCCATCTGTGAAATGGGGATAATGGTACTTTTCTCCAGGGCCGTC
This sequence comes from Sternotherus odoratus, assembly GCA_032164245.1. Lineage (NCBI taxonomy): Eukaryota > Metazoa > Chordata > Testudines > Kinosternidae > Sternotherus > Sternotherus odoratus. The sequence continues at coordinate 27,238,163 of JAVMKO010000009.1, forward strand.
CCTGGGGTATGTGTGGAGGGCCCAGGACATAGGCACTGAGTTTCTAATTTGCCGAGAGGTGCTCCTCCCCTACCCCGGCTCTGCCCAGGCCCTACTCTCACTCCATTCCTTCCCCCAGACTCCACCTGTGCCCTACTTATTCCCAGCTCCCCCCTTCCCCCCCCTTCCCCCACCCCAGCTCTTTCCCGCCCAGTTCTGCGCTCTCCCCCAAGTGTGCTGCGCCTTTGCTCTGCCTCCCTCCCCGTCAGCGCCTCCTGATGCCACAAACAAAACATCTGATCTGATAGGCACTGAGAGGGAAGGGGAGGCGCTGAGGTTGAGGAAGGTTCGGGGGGGGGGCTCCTCCTCGCCTGCTGCTCACCTATCACTTTCTCCTCCTCACCCTGCTTGTCTGCCCACTCGCCTCCTGCCTCACCTCCCTGCCCGCCTCCTGTGGAGCCTGGGGCGATCGTCACAATTCACGGTACCCAGGGACGGCTCTGCTTATTTCCATGGTAAAGTACTTTGAAATCTATGGCTGAAAAAGTCTTTTAAAAATTAAGTACTATTATTTTAAGTCTCTGTTTCCTGCATTCAGCTCCCATTGACATCTACACAGCAACTACATGTAGGGATAATACTTGTACAGTAAACCCTCGATTTAACGGACCTCGATTTAACGGACTTCGGATGCAACGGACAAAATTTCTAAGCAAGTCTGATGCATCCAAAATCCATTTGTCGAGGGCTGGCTGCCGACTCCCGGCTGCCGCCCGGGTCCAGACAGCGGGCGGGCTGGCTGCCGGCTCCCGCCCGGGTCCAGGCAGCAGGCGGGCTGGCTGCGGGCTCCCGCCCGGGTCCCACCAGCGGGCGGGCTGGCTGCCGGCTCCTGCCCGGGTCCCACCAGCGGGCGGGCTGGCTGCCGGCTCCCACCCGGGTCCCGCCAGTGGGCTGGCTGGCTGCTGGCTCCCGCCCGGGTCCCGCCAGCGGGCTGGCTGACGGCTCCCAGCTGCCGCCCGGGTCCCAGCAGCCGGGACCCGGGCGGGCTGGCTGACGGCTCCCGGCTGCCGCCCGGGTCCTGGCAGTGGGCAGGCTGTGGAGCTGCTACCCCGACCCTGTGCGGGCGGGCTGCTGCTCCGACAGCTCGGTTTTTTTTATTATTATTAAATAACAGACTTTCTGATTTAACGGACACCCCCTCGCCCGAATTAGTCCGTTAAATCGAGGTTCTACTGTATATATTTTTGTGTACTGTGGTACACAATAGGAACATGATATTATTTCTTTCTTCATTCGGTGATGATGCAAAGGCAAAATGTCATAACTTTGTGATCCCCGAAGTAAGATTGGGGAATCTCTGTTTGTCCTACAGTTTGTGGACAAATTGCTGTCCTATTCTGAGTGGGTATGCTTGTTGTGTAAGACACAAGATGGCTTTTCCACCCATCCCTCACAAAACCACCAGAAAACAACAGTAAAAGCTGCCTGTTTCTGGAAGTGCAGCTTAACCACAGAACTGGAAATATCGAAACTAAACAAACTCCAGTATCTAACAATATAAAACGAAATACAGCAACAAATACAGAACTAGCTTCCAGATATGCAGCCTGACACCGGAATGGCACAATACCAAGTGCCGCACAACATACACATTCAATTACTGTTTCACAATAGAATCCCCAAGCCATCAAAGGGACTTTCAGAGCCACTCTGACAGCTGTGAGCAGAGATCTCCTTCATTATGGATTCAAATACAGTTCCTGAGAGTTATAAACCAGACAACCGAACACATTTTTATTTTGCTGTTCTGTCCACTTGCCGTGTCTTCTCTAGAACATCAGCCATGTCTTTTCTATCAGCTGTGTATCTCAAAGGGAGCCAGCACATTGCTTTCAAAAGAAGCACCTGGGGCTTAAATTCATAACTTTGCTAGAAACCAAAAATCACGGTCTTAATGAAGACACTGGATTTATAGCTTATTACAACAATCTGTAACTCACTAACCTCCCTTTTTGACCTGTGACTACAGGTGTGTTAACAGCAGGGGTGAAAGTAGAAATAGGGACTTGCCAGTACAGGGCTGGGTTGGGGCTGGCTCTAGCCCCCCGAAAGGGGCAGGACCTTGGGTGGAAGGGGCAGGGCTGGCGGTCACAGCCAGCCCCGGCCTGCCCTGTACTGATAAGTGCCCGCTCCTCCCCTCCTTTCCCTCCTCCTCTCCCGCCGGGGTAGCAGCGGCAGCTGGGGGCTCTGGCAGCGGTTTAAAGGGTCCAGGGCTAAGCCGTTGCTACAGCCCTGGATTCTTTAAACTGCTGCTGGACCCGCTGCTACTCCAGAGCTCTGGGGGCTATTTAAAGGGCCCAGGGCTCCCCTGCTTCTACTGCCCTATCCCTTTAAATAACCACCAGAGCCTGCCGGAGCGGTGGTTGGGCTCCAGTGGCTGTTTAAAGGTCCGGGGCAGTAGAGGCAGTGGGAGCCCCGAACCCTTTAAATAGCCCCCAGAGTCCCACAGCCGCTACCTCAGAGGTCCATTATGATGATGATGGCTCATCCATCAAGTTGTTGAGGACCACCCAGTGTCATCAGTTTGTTTGGGAGTGGGTTCTGAGATGGCTAATTAGTCCAATCTGAGCCCGAAATTGACGGTTGCATTGGGGACATGAAAGGTCAGGCTGCCGACCGAGGGAAGAGAAGATACCAGCCCTGGACTTGCGAAGAAGACGTTTCTCTATAGTATCACTCAGTCTCTTTTGTTCATAGGCTGTTGCACCATCATGAACTCGTCTGCGCCAGGCAAAGCGATCTCTAGCGATGCTCTCCCAATTTTCATGATCTATGTTACAGTTCTTAAGGGAGGCCTTAAGGGTGTCTTTAAATCTCTTCTTTTGACCTCCAAGAGATCGCTTGCCATGTTGTAGTTCACGATAAAACATCTTCTTGGGCAATCGTTCATCGGGCATTTGCACAACATGGCCAGCCCATCTACGTTGTGCCTTACAAAGCAGGGTGTAAATGCTTGTTATATCAGCCTGTAAAAGGACGTCGGTGTCTGGAATTTTGTCCTGCCATCTTATCTTCAGTAATTTCCGCAGACAGCTCAGGTGGAAGTGGTTCAGCTTTTTCGCATGATGACTGTAGACAGTCCAGGTCTCACAAGCATAGAGGAAGGTAGGCAGGACGACTGCCGAATAGACTTTTAGTTTGGTTTCAATCTTGATGCCTCTCCGATCCCAAACATTAGATTGAAGCCTTCCAAAGGCTGCGCTGGCTCTGGCGATTCTAGTGTTCACTTCCTCATCGATGTTGGCTGCCTGTGATAAAGTGCTGCCAAGGTATGTAAACCTGTCCACATTATTGAGCTTGTGGCCATCAACAGTGATGGATGGCGCAATGTAGTCACAGCCAGGAATAGGCTGATGCAGAACCTTGGTTTTTCTGGTGGAGATCGTAAGGCCGAAGTTCATGCATGCTGCGGAGATTAGGTTTATACAGTATTGCATGCCTGTTTGCATACCTTAGTTGAGGGCATAATCATCAGCAAATAGAAAGTCACAAATGGTCTCAACTTGGACTTGAGTTCTGGCCTGAAGCCTCCTTAGATTGAATAGCCTTCCATCAAAACGGTAGCGCATGTCGATCCCGACATTATTATCTCTAAAAGCATCGATCAGCACGGCAGAGAACATAAGGCTGAAGAGGCAGGGAGCCAGGATGCAACCTTGTTTCACACCATTTGTAACTGCGAATGGCTCTGAATAGTTGCCATGATCTTGAACTCTGGCAAGCATGCCGTCATGGAATTGCTTCACCATTTCAATGAAAATATCTGGGCATCCAAATTTGGCCATAATCTTCCAGAGGCCCTCACGACTGACATTGTCAAAGGCTTTAGTTAGATCCACAAAGACAGTGTAGAGCTGGACATTCTGTTCTTGGCAATTTCCTTGTAGTTGCCTAGCGGCAAAGATCATATCAATAGTACCTCGTTCCTTCCTGAAACCACACTGACTTTCCGGCAAGAGACCTTGATCAAGATGCTGTGTGAGTCTGTTTAGAAGTATTCTGGCGAGGACCTTTCCTGCGACACAAAGCAGAGAGATTCCTCTATGGTTGTCACAAGATTGGCGATGTAGATGTAAGCTTGTAGAGATGAATAATGGTCACATCTTTGAAGTCTTGGGGAATGTGTTTCTGTTTCCACATCTCGCAGAACATCTCAGTGAGCCTTTTAGTTAGCTTGGGTCCACCAGATTTGTCCACAAATCTGGGTCCATTATAAAAATTGTTGCAATGCCACTATTAACACCTTCAGTACCGTTCCCCTGAAGAAGAGCTTCGTGTAGCTCAAAAACTTCTCTCTCCCCAACAGAAGTTGATCCAGTAAAAAACATTACCTCCCCACCTTGTCTCTCTAATATCCTGGGACCGACACAGTTAGAATAAAATTACATGCAAATAGACTAGTTGGTTTCACTTCTGGTAATCATTTTACACAGGTTTGCTTTTTGACTTTCATGCACAAGAAGAATGGTGCAATGTTTAGGTTGCAAATATTGCATGAACATATGTATTTGTTTTTCAAAACAACGGGTGATACTGGAATTAAACAGAAAATTAGGGAAACATATTTGTTCTTGGGTTGGATATCTTTACAAAATTTTAATTGGGGGCTAGATTGATCGTGAAAATATCCCTGTACTTTTATAAACAAAGATATGAATGACTATTGATTAAGGAACTCAGCATGTCCTCCATGCAGAGGGTAGGGTTGCCAGGTGTCTGTTTGTTTTTTGACTGGAATGCCCTGTTGAAAAGGGACTCTCGTGCCTCCAGTCACCACAGCTGACTGGGCTGTTAAAAGTCCAGTCCGTGGTGCAGTGGGTCTAAGTCAGGCTCTCTGCCTGCTGTGGCCCCCCGAAGTAGCAGTATGTTCTCTTTATGGCTCCTATGCTTAGGGGCAGCCAGGGGGCTCCGGACGCTGCCCCCAACCGAAATAGTGGCTCTGCAGCTCCCACTGGCTGGGAACTGTGGTCAACAGGAGCTGCGCAGGCAGTGCCTGCAGATGAGGCTGTGTGCAGAGCCATCTGACAGAGCCTTGAACGAGCCAGAGGGGGGACGTGTCTCTGCTTCTGGGAGCTGCTTGAAGTAAATGGTGCCCAGAATCTGCACCCTGACCTCCTTCTGCGACAGAGGGGATGGTGTGAGTGGGAGGCGGGGCCTTGGAGAAAGGACAGAGCAGGGGTGGTGCCTTGGAAGAGGGGCGGGGCAAGAGCGTTTGGTTTTGTGTGAGTAGAAAGTTGGCAACCCTATACACAGGGTTCCCACTGAAGACAGCAGAAGTGCAGTGCACAGAGACACTTCAGGATTGGGTTGTAACAGCCTTGAGGGAAAATTTCCAAACTCTGCCATGATTAAGAGTTTTAACTATAATGTTTCACTGTTGTCTTTGTAACTTAGCAACTCTAGCTGAAAACTAACAATTTTTTTTAATTTGGCTCAACATAACTATTTCTGCAAAATGAAAGTCTTTTGGTTGTGATCCATGTGATCCCAATTCCATATGAGTTCACTGCCTTTTCCCAAGCTTAGTCAAAACCACCCCATTGAAATTCATTTCATATCTAAGCCAGGCAAACTCAACATTTCACATAGTTTTGACATGATTTTATAAAATTGGCAAAGCACGGTTTGAACTGAGCCTGTGTTCACCAAGCTAAATGAACCTATCAGCAAACATTTTCTGTGTCACTAACAAAGCCCCAAAGGTGGTGGATTCTAAATTTCACTGCAAATATTTTGCACACTTCAAAATATTATACCACCAGCATTAAATTAGTTAATTTGAATAAAATCTGTAGAAGTGATAGGGGGAGAAAAGAAATACGGTAAGGAAAAGAAACCTCAAAATGTTCTTGAGACATCTGCACTTCTTACCACTTCTAATGTTAGAGGTTAAGTATGTTCTTCTTTGGACTTAAATTGAAATATATTCTTAATTAGAGACACTTGTATCAAATAAGCATTTATGATCAAAGACCTGCTCATTATGTGGCTCCCCATTAGTAACTTAACTGAACAATACCAACACCATAAATTTAAAAACAAAATAAGTTCTGTACATGCCAAATGGAATTTTATTAGCCCTTCATTTCATTTCATTTAAAAACAATCCAATTTTTCTTTGGATTTTCTTTTTGTTGGCAAAATGGAATCAATTATCCTTTTTGTCAGTATGAATCCAGTTCTGTTGAAGGACATTTGGAAGATTGGTGAGTCATTCTGATAAACTGGGTTCCTACTTACACGGGAAATCCTTTAATTGCTACCACTGGAAAGCCTGCATGATAAGAACAAAAAATTAAACAAATGTAGCATATTGACTAGCCATTACTGTACTGGGAAATCCTGAGGAATCTATGATTGCCTTGATGTGAAATTATGTGGGGTTTTTTGTTTTTGTTTATATAGAGTACATCTCATATTTCTCATGCAATGTACTTTGCAAAATAGCCTCACTTAATTCTGTTTTGCTGATGTTGTTGGCTTGCAGTGGATACTGTTGTTTCCATATAGAAAGTAACATGTTTTCTGTGAAAATGCAGCATAACAAAACAGGTACCTATGTTACTACGAGTTTGAGGATAGAATAGCGGTAATATAATTGCCGTGATATGAAACAGCTCTGAGTAAAATATTTAGGATGACAACGATTCCTTTAAGGAATGTGAATTTAGAATCTTGGGATTAGTATCAGTTTTGCACAGCTATTAAAGTTGGGTTCAGATTTAACCAGAGTAAATCAAATAACCCTTAACCTTGAAATAGAAAAGGGAACAGTTCATGACAGTTACATATTTGGTGTAACAATTTATCACACATGAAACAAATGAATAACTAAGCGGCTCTTATACCATAATAAGCATGTGGTTTTCAGTTTCTCCACCTTGTAGTTCTTGGCTTTATCCCACAAAGAAAGATACCTTTTCTTTGACAAAGAGGTCGATTTTCCAGCTGGCAGGCATCAGAGGAGGCTGAAGTCTGCTCCCAGTTTCATGGGTGTAAATCCAGAGTAACTCTACTGACCTCAGAGGAGTTATTCCATATGTACAGCAGTGTATCCGAGACAGATTTGTTCCGTCATTGTTGAGTAAAGAGGTCTGACCCTCTCTTTATGTATCGCACCATATGGGCTAATCTCAGCAACAGAAATGATCTGTTTCTACCCAGTCTCAGAAAATGATGAATCCTATGATTTTTTTGCAGTATCTTTCTCTCTGGCTTTCCTTCAGGCCTGCGAGAACGGCCTCTCTCTAGAAGTACTGAAAGTTTCATGGCAGAAATTAGGAACAGGGAAAGGGCAGAATCACATGAATAATTAAATAACAATCAAGACAAAAATTGGCTTAAAAGCAGGCACCAGCCAGTGTGAATTTTGAAGATTTTCTTTTGTAAATGGCTACTTCTCTCTCTAAATTGAGAGGTAAGTTCATGACGGGGATGCCGAAACACTCACAATTAATAAAATCTTTAGTGGTGACACAGAAGCAGATGATGATTAAAATGTCCATATTTCACCACTTCCCCTTTGTTTTCTATCAAAATCTGTTATTTATCAAGATCCTAATTATGTTTTGAAAAAGAAAAATGCCATAATGATTCTTATGACCGACAGTTTCATCTCGGGTTTTGTCCACTGAAGCAAATTATCCCTGCCAACTCAGTAATTCCGGGTTAACTGCAATACAGAAATTATGGTTTTCAGCACAGTTATCAGTTGGGAGAAGAGGTTATTTCTTTCTTGGCTGCACTTATGCATAATGATAGTGTCATATGCTAATTCTCATTTCCAGTGGTTGGTCACATTTTGCAGTTGCTACCATATGGGTTCTAGAATAAAAATATAGAAGGATTATTTGCAAATGAACTTCAAGAGGGCCTTTAGGCTGAAACCTGACCATGTCAGCCTTTATCCAAGATTTAACCTCTGGTATGACAGATGAAAGAAATAAAGCAACACACTGTGTGCAGGCATTATATCTAGTATGCTTGGAACTGCCACGACAATAAACACTCATTGTTATGTGTCAGCCAGCAGAATGTAAATATTTAAAGGGTCCTATTGGAGGCTGAACTGTTTCAAGAGCCTTCTGTTTAAAATCATTCATGAAAGTAAATGTTTCCTATTATACATAGAGCATGTGGTAGGTTTCTGCACTTAAAAGCTTGGCTAAAGTAATATGAATAGAATAAAGAGCTGGGTTAGTTGAGATTTTTGCTACTTTTTGGGCACTCTACCAGCTTCTTGTGTATTTCTATTAGGAATTCTGCTCCTGTTGTGGTGGACTATTGCTTACTAGCCAAAATTGGCAAGGCATATCATGTGGTGGCATGTCTTTCTTCAAGCACTGTCACTGCATTCCGGGGAAAGTTATATCAACTGAAATGTAATATTTATTAGACACACATTACATCTTACCTTACACATGGAACTTCCTAGCCCTCAGCAGTTTTCTCAGATCATTCAATAACATCATTCACATGCGCAAATTCACATGCACAGTGGACTGATTGGATCATTTTACTTACAAGGACTTATGACTTTAAAGGTATTGTCATTTAAATATATGGCCTTTAAAGACTCCATGGAGGAACCGGGATGCTGGCTTTGGAAATGGTCTGTTTGACATAGAGGCTGTTTGTGTCTGTCTCCTTTTCAAGGTTGTTCATGGTTTTTTTTCTTGCACCTCTATTTTTGAGGGGAATGAAATAGACTTTTGCACACGCTGTTCCTTTCCAGGTGCTCTTAAATTTTTAGTAGAAATGGCACTGCAAAGAGCTGCTTACATTCCTCAAAAGACCTCATATTTGGATTCCTTCCTGGTTTCATTGAGAATCCATAAAGAGCACTGACTGACTGCCTGGAAAGCTACATGAAATCAGAAGGTTCATATGATACAGATGTGTTGCCTGTGCAACATCAGGAAAACACTGTACTTTTTATCTTGATTCTTTAGAATACCTTTCCGCTGCCTGATTAGAAGTAAATCTCTAACAATCTCTTATACGAGCAAATGTAACAACAATCAAAGTGCAACAACTGAAAGTAAGTGGTGTAAACTTTAATGGAATCCTTTCCTGGAGAAAAGGCAGGGTGTCAATAGTTTCTGATGTGCACCAGCAGGGGTGGAGATTTTTCAGGCATCAAGTTCCAGCCCAACAGCCAGTTTTCTATTCTTCTGGATTAATGCCTATATTATGCAAAATTGTAGCTGAATGAAATAGGTTGCCTGTGGGATGAGTTAATGTTCCGTGGAATTTGGAATTAGATGTTGTTTCCTGATATTGCAGTTGACAGTTGGTGTTATTAGTTATCTTGTGAGCCCAGTCATAGTACGATTGGATCATTTCCCCCCTTCACCATTAGATCGGTGCAGGTGGGTCATTGAGGCCAGTCAATTTGATGTGATTGGGATTTGTCCAAACAATTTCATTTATCATAAAAAGTGGACTCTGATTAAGCTTGTCACATGTTGTCTTGAGCCAAGTTATCCTAATGAGAAAAGAAGATCAGCCCTCTCATGGGTCATGATACTGGAAAGTTGGCCAGCAATTTTGAAAACTGATGATGATAAATAATAATAGTTAATAATGGATGTTTGACATTACTTGTTACAGTATAGTCTGATTTCTACAGCAAAGATTTCTCATCTGTGATCTTGTTTTCCACTGTCTGTTGTCAACTTGCTGAGCTGCCCAAGGGGAATGGGTGCTGTGGGGTACCACAAATGAGAATTATTATTAAAAGGTCCTCATCTTGTTGAAGTTATGGTTGGGATATTTTTATTTTCCTGAGGTTGGTTTGTGTCTCTATGTCTAGTGATTTTTCCTCTCTTTTCCTTTCCATTGCCTTGTTTCATCTTTCATCTCACACACTCTTCCTTGCTATTCCTCTTCACAACTCTTTCTGAAAATGAGGATAATGTTACCCATAAGTTACTCCTCGGTTAAAGAACAGAATTGGCAATGGAGAAAGTTCTATTGAAATTTGGTCAGAGGCAGCAGATTCTGAGAGGAAGCATGGCTTTCCGAAATGCACATTGAGTGCTGGTCTGGCATGAGGTATCCTGGCAGATCAAATAGTTTAATATCGACTAAAAAATCTTGATGAATCTTCAAAAAAAAAAATCGTATAATATATTTTCTGGTGATGGCATAGAACATTCAGCACCATGGTAAGATGCTCATCTTATTTCCCATTACTTAGCTTTGGCCTTGGTTTCCGATTACATCCCCATCTAAAATAGCCAGGCTGGTTTATTTGAATGCACTGTTGTGTAAATAATAATAATAATAAAAAAAATCCCCAGTGTTTTATGATCCAGCATTGACTGAAACCATGTGACCTGAATGTATGCAGGAAACAAAATCGTTTTTATATCCTGTTAGAGTGTACCATATAAACAACTAAAAAATAGTATTTTCATAAATTCCGAATTGTGGACACTCCCCTGGTTTGTGATAGATGTCTACCACTTTTCAGAGTGGCCATCAGGTGGCAATCCTTTCCCACAAATGTAACAGAGTAAGAGTATGTGTCTGTCATCAGAGTACTGGGATCTTTAAAGACAGTTATTGGTGAGTGGCTAGACAGTGTCTAATCAAACTGATTTATTGAAGGTTAACTTGCTTTCTTCAAAAGTGTATTTTAATATACAGTGTGCCATTTCACTATCCCAGAACAATAATATGAATGTTTGATTAGCTATCAATTTTCTGAACATTCCATCATTTCTATTTCACAAGAACTGAAATAAAATAAAATAATAGACATCTAATTGGTTTGTGAGAGTGGATTATAAGAGTGAAAACACCCATGAAAAAATAATTTTGGGTTCGCATGCTTGAACTTTACTAACCCAGGGAGTGATGCACAATAGCTTATCGTGAGTTTCTGTATACTGGACACATGTTGGATACAGATGTTGTAGCTCATACAGACCCTGCATGATCACTAATCTACTAGAGAACTATTGCTCTTTGAGACAGCACTAGTTTTTTGTTTTAATCAAGATATCATCTCTTTTTAAAGATTCATCTTGACAGAGATCAGCATTGTACTCATAAGGCCAATACTCCAATAGCTTATCTGATGTTTGGTTTTTAGTCAAACAAAATAAAATGTTATATTCACAACCTCAGTACCTTTTTATGAATCAGTATAACATAGGAGTGTATTTCAGTGAGCAGTTAAATTAATTTTCCTTTTATTTTTAAATGAGGATACAATGGATTAAATTACTATCTGGTATTTGAATTACACCAGATTTGACTTTGGCCCAATATGTCAAAGCTAAGCAATGCATAATTTAAAATATTACCAGTGTCACAACAGATCATCCATCAAACTCTATGGATCTCAGATTGTTTATAACCATTTTTATCAGTGGGAACAATTTCTAGCTCATAGTATAATAACCATTCAAGCTAGATGACATCAATCAAATTCTTTTTATGTGGTTAATGGATGACTCCAATATTCTTCTTTACACATATAACTGTGAAGGCAGCTGTTGAAAAAAAGAGAGTTTGCAGTATTAATGCATAAATGCACTGGATACAGCTCCTGTTTCTAATGACAACGGGATGTCTATGCAGCTAAGATAGCGTTATGGTTCCCTCTGGAGTTTATCCATCACAGAGAGCATTGTTAAACAGAATGACTATTTTGGAAAACCAGGCTTATGCGGGCCTATGTTTTCTAGTTATATCATGGAAGGGAGTTAGGGTGTAGGAGGAGGTTCCAACCTGGGGTAGAGCAGTTGTGGTGCGGGCTCCGGCTGTGTGATGCTTACCTAAGGTGGCTCCCAGTTGGTGGCTCAGTGGAGCTAAGGCAGGCTACCTGCCTGCCCTGGCTCCACGCTGCTCCCGGAAGTGGATCCCGGAAGTGGATCCACGCTGCTCCCGGAAGTGGATCCACAAAAGTCAGCAAGCTAAGTGTGGGACCTGTCTAATTTAGCTACTAGGAAATACTGAGTACTTGGAAATAGCCTCAACCCCACCGCTAAAGGGGAGTTGGGAGTGGCCTCAGCCCCATCTGGGGAAGGAAGCTAGGAACCTAAATATGGGTTGGAGGCAGGTTTCGGAAACCCTCTCCTGGAGTTAGGTGCTTAAGCCCTTTCTTACAAAGGATTAGTAGGAGAAAGTATTAAATATAATCTTTATCCTAGGGGTTAGAGCACTCACCCAGAAAGTGAGACCCCATTTCAAATCCTCTGTGTCTGATGCCAGCTCTCCCACCTTACAAAACAGTGCTGTCACCACTGGGCTATAGGTTGTTCTGGGATGGGGCGCTCTCAGTATCTCTTGTTAAAGCTGTTGCATTGATGCATAGCTGAATCTGTGTTTGGGTAGATCTGCTGTGAGACTTTGTTTAGCTTTTGATTTATGTTTATCTCACCAAAGTTAGGTGAGTGTCCCTTCTTTAGAATGAAAGGTCAATACATAGAGGATATTTGCTATAGCTGTCTTTATAAGGGATTGTCTTCACTGAGGTAGTTAACTCCAGTTAGTACACTTGAGTTAGCTTAACTCAAGTAAGAGCAGCCAACACTGGACCAACACAGAGTGATTGAGTTAGCAGAGTGATTGGAACAGCAGCTAATGAGGTGTGCTAATCTGAACTGTGTGTGTGGCCTATAGCTCAGGGATGGGCAGACTACGGCCTGGGGGCCACATTTGGCCCTTCAGATGTTTTAATCCGGCCTCAAGTTTCTGACAGGGAACGGGGTCCGGGACTTGCCCTGCTCTGCCTGTGCCATGGCTCTGTGGCTCCCGGAAGCCATGGAATGTCCCTCCTCCAGCTCCTATGCATAGGAGCAGCCAGAGGGGTCAGCACACTGCCCCTGCCCCAAGTGTTACCTCCGCAGCTCCCATGGGCCACGAACTTTGAGCATTCATGGCCCGTCATACAATTTCCCCTCCCAGATGTGGCCCTTAGGCCAAAAAGTTTGCCCACCCCTGCTATAGCTGCATCCCCACTGCAGTACTAACTCCAGTTTCAGCAGAACTTCGGCGTCAGCTCACGCCCCTATGAGCCAGTTAGGTTAACTTGAGCTAGAGACTTTTTGGTGGGGAACAGGGTCAACACTCAAATTGTGTCTCAAGCCAACACAGCAGTGAAGGCAAGCTCTAAGTCAGATCTCTGTATAGTTCCACGGCCTGTTGATAACACATCTGTTTAATACAATGAATGATTTCCTCCATCATCATCTTTCCCCCCAGTTTGATGAGTTGTGGAAATCAAGCTTGCTTACACAATAATTTATCTGCCTTTTATCTCAGTAAACTGACTCATTCAAACAAAAGTGTTTAGTCTGTATGACCAACGATTTCTCTAATAGTGCTTGATCATGCCAAAGAACTTAATAAGCCAATGGAATGGGCTTTTGACCCCATTTCTTTTTCGTTTTAGTATAATACAGCTGTGACAGCTGTGCGTCAACTACTTTAATGACAGGCAAAAGTATTTATCTTGGCTCATGATGCTCATTCACCATATGGCATTATGGCTCATTCTCATCTGTTATGTCAAAGAGATGTTGAAGTAGTCCCATGTTTCCTCTTAGGACATTGATGTACTACTGCACTATGCATAAACCATGAGTATCAGGAATGGAATTATATGTACTAAATCAAATTTTGCAGATTAAGCATGCAACTTTTTAAATCCTTCTGTTTTTGCTGGGTTTCTGTAAGCTTTCTAGCTTTGTTTTCAATCTGCATGTTTTAAAGTGATCAGACATTGATTGTACAGCTGTAGAAGAGGATGAAGGAGTAGGGATCAAAAAGGTCTAGTCATTAAAAGCTGTGGGATCACTTCAAATAATATACATCACTGTGCAATGGACTGAGCTGTGTGGCGCATTTCTGTTTGCCTTTCGTATTTCATGTCAGAGGTTAAAAATGGTAATTGTTTCCTCCACTTTCTACTTAGTAGGCACTGTGACCCAGTGCATAATGGATCAAAACCCCTAGGAGCTTTCTCATAGGAAATGGCTAGAAATAACTTACTTGAGGATAGGATACTGTATTAAATATTTCAGATGTATTCTGATCTGACAAGATGGTATGCATGTCATAGAACTGGAGCCAACTTTCTAAGGTTGCTATACCACAAGTTGTTTTACGGGCTAGCTTATCCGGGTTATAATATGTCAGCAAGTCCTTATTAAAGTACACCTGTTTGCACAATCCTAGGGTGGTAGCTGTTTAACCAGTTTATTTTTACTGAACAAATTATGTGTTTGTATCAGAGAGGAGAGATTGTTGTTACTTGACAGTTTTTGCTACCAGGGCTCACCCCAAAATCTATTATTCAGAGACCACTACGCTGCTCTCAAGTTCTTGTCCTTGATACTGTTGTCCCAGTTGCTCTTTCGGCACCCTCCCTGATTCTGGATGTCAAAACATGCATTTTTCTTTGGTGTTAAAGCTTCTGTGTGAGTTGGCCAGTTGGGAAAATAGAATTCTGAAAACGAATGAGAATAAGGTTTCCTATCAATACGTGGAATTAATTGACGTGCATGACCTCCACCAGTTTAGAGAGTAGAAATCCCAAGGTCACTTTTGTTGTGACACTGTTCTGATTATTGTTGCCTAGCTAGAGGAAAGCAGGCGTTGCTCCAGAAAGCTGTTATTGTTTTGTCATTTTTGGAGTTTGTAAGTAACTTTAGGATAGTCATCTACCAGAAAGAAGAATGTCTAGTCAGCCAGTAATTCATTGGCTCATCAGAATGGGAGTTGATTGATTATCTGGGCAGGGGATCTGAACATAATGGTGTCCTTGATTTATAATTCCACCCTAGAATCATCTGAAAACAAGTACATGTGAATTACAAGGAGGTTTGATTGGCAGATCTTTTCTTCTTGTACATGTTACCTGGTGATCAGAGAGGGAAATGATTACCTAAAATAGGTTAGAGGCTTCATTAGTCATTATATAATCTGTCATGGGTGGAATTATGCATTCCATATGGAAGGACTCATGCTTGTGTTTTTATAGTGTTATGAAGAACTTTTCCAGGTAATCCAGGTGATTATTATACCATCTGAATAAACCACTAATCTTGGTCAACTTTTTCACTCCTCAAGGGGGACTCCCAACTGAATTTTTTACTCTGTTCTTTAAACATTATGTCAAGTTTCTTTAACCCCGTTTCCATTCTGAATAAATAGTTGTCAGCAGCTGGAATTCAGGGAGAAATGCAAACAAGCTAAAGCCTGTTTTAACCATTGTATCTTTGATTTAATTATTCCAATGGCAGGATCTTAGTTATTATAGAAAGCATGTTGTGTAAAATTTTGCCTTGGGGTTAGGATGAAGTGTAAAAAACATTGTCTCAAACATAAAAGGAAAAGGCCATTTTTCCGTAGAAAGACACTCCAGGACACCATGCTGTACATCAAAGAAAAGCAGCTGAAACTATTGTCTTCCTGATCATTGCCAGAGAGATTATAGCGAGAGTCCACAACAAAGTCAAAAAAGGGTATTGTAACTTTAAAAGTTAGGCTTCCAGTAGCCAATATGACTTTGCCTTTTCTTAAGGACTCTCTTCCCAAACATGTTAATGTTGGTGATGTGTTACTCCAACTTCTCATGGCTCAGGTCACATAGAGAAGATGACAACAGATTTTGGATTAGTTTGTTGTGTTGCTGCTGCTGTCATCTTGAGGAATTGTCAGCTATGAGGGTTGGTCTCAATCAGACTGGAATCTACCAGTTTTCACAGTTGCGTGATTTTCAAGTTTACATATTTCCTACATGATCCATTCTTCTTCTGTGGTCCCTTCTGCCTCTTCATTGGACCACTCTTGGGGATTCACTTTATTCCAACCTTTTGTCCACCTCAGTGACTTAACTTACAAGCATTTAGGTGACCTATTCTCTGTTCATTCTGTTTATTCCATTATGACCAATTTATTTCATTTTTAATTGCTTAAGAGAGTGTAAGATAAGACTATTGTAGGCTTCCTACTTCTCTCCCCATAAATGAAGGAGAGCTAGTTCGTTGTCATTCAGGTTTATTTTTATTACCTTAGTTAAGCCAACTAAAACATTTGCTCTCTGTAGAGAAAGCAGAATGGCTTCAGTGGTTGCTATACAGAATAAATATTACTGAAAGAATCAGACATCCCTGTGACTGATTGGGATCACACACCGTCACAATCCCCATTATTAATTTTCTTAAATGGTTACTTTTGAGCTATGGTATGCATAAAATCTATTATAAACAAACCATATTATCAACAAAATTATATTAACATTTTAACATGGGGCAGTGTGTGATCTCACACACTAAAAAGATTGGGCCTTGTGAGTAATGGGATGGAAAACCCAGCAGTCGATCAAGGATGCAGGAGCCAGGGAAGATTAGGATTTGGGTTAAAGACTAAATGAGGGTTAGTGACTCTGTTTGAATTCCGTGATGGTGAAATCTTATAAACTTTTCTTAAAGGATTTCAGTTGCATAACAGCAAGTAGAACCAGAAAATATATACCTCTTCTCATCTAGCCTAGAACCAAGTCCACAGAGGTGGGTGTTCATCCAGGGATTTGAATCCAAGCCTTGTTCCCCATAGGCTATGCTCTCCCTCCCATCCCAAAACAACAACAAAAAGAAAAAAATCAATAAGATTGTAAATTCCTATTTAGGCCTATTTCAAACTGGAAGTGGTGGTGATGGTTCAGTAGATGACACTTTTCCCAAGGCAGAACGAGTTTCTCAGCATGGTGTTGGGGGATATTGCCTCTGCAGATGCTGTATTATGAATGAGTATTTGTAATTGAGCACTTGTGCTCATTTAAAAATCCCATGGTACTTTTTTTGCAAGGGAAGGATAGTTAACCTTGGTGTCATAGCCAACTTTCCTTTCAGTTAATTAATTTGTGCTTTTATAAATTTTCTCTGCAGTTTCAGCTGGATATATTATTCATCACATCCTACTTTAAACTTTTTTATTGGGTTACTTTGTGCTGTTTGAACAGCTGCTCCTTATATTTCATTGATAGAACATTTGCAAAATGTGTAACACTGGAAATGTGTTATCAATGTGCAATATTATTTTTATCTTATTTATGTATCTAATATTGTGAATGTTGTTTATGTATTCCATTTCTTGATATTAAAGCTAATAAGCTAATAAGATATTAAAGCTAATAATAATATGACATGGGAATTCAATTAATGGGCCAGAACAATGGCCTACACAAAAAGAATGTATTGTAATTCACCAGTTCAACTGACCCTGCGAATTATATCCTACCATTGTGGAAAAAAAGTGCATTGTATTTGCCTTTAATCTATCATAGGTATTAATATATTTTTAATTATCTTTCTTTGGTGTGAGAAGAGCTGCATTTGTATTGAATTCTCATGGCTTATGTTAAAAACATTCCATATTTTTACTGACAAAACATTAATAAATCTAAATTAGAGTGGCCCGCCTAGACTCTTTGCAATAATTAATTTCTAATAATTAGTCCCTATATAAAAACTGCTATTTCATGTCTGAGTCTTTTCTCCTTGGAAAAGAAAATGAAGAGGGTTACTTCAATGAGAATCTTTTATGCTGAGGTGAAGCAGATACAGATGTCTTTTTTTGTGAGGTACTCAAAGAAAGAGGACATTTTCTTTTAAATAAAATTTATGTGTACACATAGCTTCATTTACCCTATCTGGTTTGATATTTTGCATTGAGCAATTGAACTTTTATGTTGTTTGTGGTTTTTCTGTCTAATTAAGGAATCCTCTGCTTAGTTTCTGCCCATCAAACAAGCACTAACTTGTTTGGGCAGAAGAGATCAGACCAAATGGAGAAGAAAGAGGGAAGAATGAAAATAAGTGATGGAAAAACGGAACTCATTTTTATTAACATATGTTCTCTTCCACTGCAGATCTATATATTTTTTTTAGCTTTAAATGACTACAAAAGGTTTTGAGGTTAGCAAAAATAATATTTTCTGTTAATGTACCTTCTATTGATGTTCATATGAAGTTAAATCATGAATTATTTTCCACTGAAAGCATAGTAACTTTGGTAGGGAACAGTTCATTATGAAGGTCTCAACCTCAAAACCTTTGACTTAATGGACATTCATGTCTCCTAATATGATAGAACCAGAGTCTTGGAAGGGAAAAGATTTTACTCACTAAACGTAGATAGGGTTAGCTACAGAATTTAAAGAGGGTATATAAATCCTTTTGTTTCAGACTGTTAACCAACTATTAGGGACCAAATTCAGAAGAGCTCAGTTTTGGTACCAAAAGAAGTGGGCAGATTTTCATAAGAGCTCAGCACATGTTGTGGGTGGGGTCTTTTGAAAATCTAATTGTGATTGACACAATGGAAGCTGCTGGGCATTTTCCAAAAATCTGGCCTTTATTCAGGCATGTAAATGGAAACTGAATTGGTTTGAAAATTTGGCCTCAACTGCCTGGGGAAGGAAGAATCCTCCTCTGCTGGGTTATTCTATAGGTCCCTGATCCTTCACCTTTCAAATCAATGGAAGCTTTTGTCATTGATGTTGACTGGCATAGGATCATATCCTAATTAATGATTTCTTGAATCTCCCACTTAAGTAGCTGGCACTGGTAAGTGTTGGAGACAGTATTATGCAGTGGTTGGTCCACTGTTCCAATAGGGTAAAACAATTCCTATGCTCCTAAAATTCACAGCTTGCTGTATTTAAATTCCAAGAAATCTGTGTGAAATTTACAAAAGTATGTTCGTGATAAACTATTAAGAAAAATGAATTTCTTTGCTAAACAGTTGTGAAACTTTTTTTCCCATGAGAAGGATTCAGTTACATTATAAAAAAATACTATACACCATCAGACTTCTGGAAGTCATTATCAGATGTATATTGTGTTATACCAATATGATGCCGTTACTTTATAGGCTGTTATATATTGAGACCTCATTTAGAATACTGTGCTGAGGAATGGCCTACTTTTTCATAGAAAAGATACATTTTGTCTGAGACACAGCATCTTACACAACCTATATTGTTCTCTGCTCTAAGGTATATCTGTTAAAGGTCAAAGCACTTGTATCTATTCTCTTGTAGAAGATTGGACTTCAGGGACTGATAAGGGCTATTTTATTAACGATCTAATCCTGCTGTCCATTTGAAGTCACGTAGGTTGAATGGTCATATTTAGCAATGCAGTCCATAGACTTACTGCTATCTAAGGCCTAGTTCTGAAATTATGTGATGTCAATTTGGGAAGAAGTCAATAGGTAGAGTTCCATCTATTTTTCTTTTACGTGAATTTCTTATAGATTCTTATAGCATGACGGATAATAGGTGGATGTGATATGGCCATTTTCCCAACAAAATTGATTCTGTCAAGTTATTTTCAGTCCTACTTTTCTACATATCCTTACATCTTTTTTTCCCATGTTTTTTTCATACAGATGCACAGATCCTCATTAAATGTACAGTATAATATAACTTTATAGGACAATCCAGTCTATATGGAAGTTCTGGTTGGCTACAAATTGCAGAATCAGGACCTTCTAATGAATTGCCATATTCAGTTGTTAAAGGCCATACTGTAACTGTAAATAGCATTGATACATCTTTATATGAAGATGAGGTATATCAAGAAAAAGAAGCAAGTACAGCTTTGGCTATATTTATAGTTTTTATTCCCCCAAAGTCCCTTAAATATGCACTCTTTCCAACAAGAAGGACTGGGTTGATCAGTTGCAGGTACCTGTTGCTGAATTTAGTCAACATGTCCTTACAGAGTTCACTTCAGGGTTAAGGGAAATTATGAAAATGAGTTTGCTATCTTTTGCAATGGCAGTGACCAATAGCAGAAAGATTAACTTCCGTGGTTAGGAAAGGAAGTGTAGGAGCTTGCTGCAGGATGAGACAGATGAGTTCAAATCTGAACTGTGGTGTCCTGATTTATACTGTGGGAATGTTGTTATGATAGATGACTTGGACTACATATGGTTGCAGCTGTGTTAGTTATAGTTGTCCCTAGAGAAGATAAAAGATAACTTTATTTTTGCCGTCCTTGCTCCTTTCTTATAATCCTCCATTTTAGAACAGTGCTTCTCATGGTTTGAAAACTAAAGGCTTATTCTTTCCTTTTATCTTTACTAAAATTAGCAAAACAGATCTTGAGATTCAACTAGTTGTTTCAGGTGGTGCCAGTTTCTGTTTGAAAATCCAGAAGAGGCAGTGCTATTGTGAAGAGAGAGAACCTCCTCTCACTTTAAACACTGGGGTTCAAGTGAGAGGTCTCTTCTATGACCCCTTAACTATAAGCTGCTTCCCAGCCTAAGTTAAAACTTTTTCCCCCCAAACCCCACACTCTACCAGTTGGGAAATTGGGGTACCGCTGCCACCATTCATGTAAATCTCCAAGACTCTAGAGGGGGGGTACATGAACACCCCAAACTTCCCCTCTCTCTCGCTGAGAGATCGGGACACCCACAGACTGCTTCACTCTCCCTTTCCCCCCTTCTTTCTGTACCGGGAGAGATCAGATACAATCTCCGAGCCACCGTCCCTCCTCCCCTGCTCTTAGGAGAGAGACTCAGATACCCAGGCTCACTAACCATGATCTGCCCAATCCAATGCTAGGATTCCTTTATGAAAATAACCAAACACTCTTTATAACAAAAAAAGGGTTTAATAAAGAAAAGAGAAGAACTTACAGCTAATACACTTTACAGATATAACCTCCCTCTGAGAAGGCTAGTGACACTCTAATCAGGTACAAACTTATGAGATCAATATGCTACTCACAGTAATCTAATCTTAGAGATAGAAGGGTGATCCATCTCTCCAAAGCTAGGGAGGGGAGAAGAGTTTCCATAGCTGGAAAAAGAGGTCGAGCTAGTCCCAAAGCTCTGGGGGAACTGACCCTGACTTCCTGGTTCTTCCTCCAGGTGGGCACTCTACGTCACCCCTCCCCCCTCAGTTAACCCCTAACAGGTAACCCAACACTTCAAGGCACTTCACACTCATGACAGCTATAAAGAAGAAATTTATGTCATTTGTATAAATTGGCTATTAACCAGGATGGGCAGAGATGGTATCCCTTGCCTCTGCTTGCCAGAAGCTGGGAATGTGCAACGGGATGGATCACTTGATGATTACCCATTCTGTTCATTCGCTCTGGAGCACCGGGCATTGGCCAATGTTGGAAGACCTGGTACTGGGCTAGATGGACCTTTTGTCTGACACAGTATGGCCGTTCTTATGGTGCCAACATAACTTTGTCTGAGAGATGCAGGGGTAATGTTTGAATTAAAGTAGCCAAAAGGAAAAAAGAAAAGCAAAAGGCCTCTAAACTCAGCAATATTTAATGGATAGTACGTCACTTTTCTAGAAGGATTTTAAATAAAATCAATGTTAAATGTGAATTCAAGAATTTTTCTCAGAATCTTCAGAGTAACACCAACAGTTGTCAATACATGTAAGTTTAAACATAATTTTATAGGAATTTCTCTGGGATTAATGTATATATTCTCTGGGATCAGCCAGTTAAATGCAATCAAAGTTTGCTTGCTTGAATCAGTCTCTGTGTACAGAAGAAAGCAAAACTAACTGCCCACCAAATGAGGTGGGCAATGCTAGTTTGTGCAACTGAAGAGAGATCCTGCAGGCTAGGTGGAATTCATGTTAGATGTGTTTAATGGCACCATCAAATCAGTACCAAATGTGGCATGAATTCCTAGGGACGAGGATTATTATTTTTACTAATAGCAGTATTACAAGACTGCCTAGGGGCCGTCATCATGGACCAGGGCCCATTGTGCTATGCGTTGTACAAACATAGAGTATAAGGCTGGTTCCTGCCCCAACAGGCTTAGTCTAAGACCAGAGACAAGGTGGATAGGGATAGATGAGGGAGTACCATTAATCAATGAGACTATATTGGCCCGCATAAAGGAAGGTGGTTACTGGACATCAGCAGCCTGACTGTTGTCAGGTATTATGTAGGCATCCCAGCAAAGGAGAGCTTTGGAGGAGGTATCTGAAATTTTATAAATGAGGTGGCTTTGCTGATGTTTATGGAGGGCTCCTCCGAGTCAGGTGGGGGCAGAATGGGATTTGTTTGAAAATGTAACAAGTGCATAAGGGAGGCAGCCATTATTGGCTGAGTGGAGGAGAACATCAACAGCTTAGTAGCCAATGCCAGGTGACAGGTATGGTGGGGATAGACTGTGAAGAGCCATGAAAGTGAAGATAAGCAGCTTATGTATAAATCATAAAGAAGGGGGAGCCAGTGGAGGGATTCAAAGAGAGGGGTGAGAAGGTCAAAGTGATGGGCCAGGAAAATGATCTTTGCAGCAACATTCTGAGTGAACAAGTGGGGCAAGAGTGCATTTGTCAAGGCCAGAGAAAAGAATGTTGCAGTAAGTGAGAGCCTGGATGAGAGTTTTAGCTGTGTGTGGATGGGTAGGAAAAGTAGCATGTAAGAGATGTAATAGAAAGAATCAGCAAGATTTTTATATAGGCTGGGTGTGAGGAGCAAGAGAAAATGTCAGTCAAAGATGACCCCCAGTTACAGGCCTGAGTCACAGGCAGGACAGTGGTGTTGTCCAAAGTGTTCAAAAACGGGTCATTGAGGAGGGTTTGGGGGATAAGATAAGGAGCTCTGTTTAGCCATGCTTCGCTTCAACTGGCAACTAGACAGCCATTAAATGTCAGAGAGAGAGGCTGTGATTTCAACTTGGACAGGAAGCAGGTCTGGAATAGAGAAGGAGATCTGTGAGTCCTCAGCATAGAGGGTGGAATTTGTGTTTGTGAATGAGATTACCCAGAGATAAGGTGTAGCGGGAGACGTGAAGGGGATCAAGGACAGACTCCCATGGAACTCTCATAGAAAGTTGGAGGGCAAATTAATAAATTCCAAGACCAGAAGGGACCATTGTGATCATTTAGCTTGACCTGCTGTATAACACAGACAATAGAAAGATAGTTCCCCATTTACAATTACATTTTGAGACCTATCAATTAGCCAATTTTAATCCATTTAATGTGTGACATGTTAATTTTATATCATTCTAGATTTTAATCAAAATGTTGTACAGTACCAAGTCTAACACCTTATAGAAGTCTAACTATTATGTCAATACTATTACGTTTATCAACCAAACTAGTAATCTTATCAAACAAAAATATCAAGTTAGTCTGACAGGTTCTATTTTTCATAAATCCATGTTGATTTGCATTAATCACATTATCCTCCTTTAGATAGAGTTATTTCTTCCTATAGCAAATGGGAACATAGTTCAATGAGAATAGTAGATTACTGAATCGGTTTCTCTGTTAAAACCGGAGAAAGGTAATATTGCTATTCTAAATTTAAAGACATGAACTTGAAAATCATCTCCTGCTAATGCACCTGTTATTCTCTGATTTATCTGTAACTAACATGCCTCTGTGTTTGGTCTAAGTATCAGAAGAATTCTAAATAAATGCTCTTTAAATACTTTGCAGTGGCTAGCTCAGCAGTTTGACCGTAGTGCCACGGAACATACCTGGGTAGCTTAGTGTAAAAAAGGGCTTTCAGCTGTGTTCTTTTTTGCTGTAAAATGAAAATCAATAAAGATTTGAATGATTTCAGGAAAGGATTGCAACTTCTCATATTATAAAATAAGAGTACACAAAAGTATCCAATGAATCTCTGAATAATAAAAATATTTAAAATAAGTTTTCCTTTTAATAATACATTTAATGTTTTAAAGCTAAAATATGCAATATCCTTTTGATAATGGAGAATCTGCAGAACCTACAACCCATAGAACCATATTTGTTATTCTGCAGCCCTGGGGTAAGACAGAAAGCAACATCCTGGAAACACTATAAATTGTCCCTGCTAGAAAAATCTCTAAGGTTTTTGCTAAGTCATGGAACTCGTTTCACATCAAGGAGATGTGAAACTAATGACTAAGTGCCTTAAAAGGAGATTTCACAGATGCAGGTACTGTTACTTTTAGACAGTTGGTTACATTTTTGTGGTCTCTCTTTGCGGAAGGAAATATATTTCCTTTGAGATGGGCAGTGAGAGAGCGTAAGGCAATATGTGCTGCCATTTCATAGAGACCCTAATGGCTTGTGATTGGTTTCACAATTTCTTTGAATTTCAAATTTCAAATGTTCAAATTTCTGATGATACTTAGAAAAAAGACTTGAGATGATTTTGTTTTGTTGTCGTGTAGGCCCAGTTCTGCTTCTATTGACACCTATCGGAATGTTGCCATAACTTTAGCATGACCAAATCCATCCCCTTCCTTGTTATCATGGACACAGACATTTCCAAACAGTGACATCATCTTTCTAGCTCAGTGCGCTATTTCCAGATATCATTTTTCCTGGGAGATTGCATCTCTTGAAACCTTTCACACAGGGCAGAAAAATGCTAGTAAATTTGTGATGTTTCTTTTTAATCCTAAATGCTAATTCCCAGAATATACAACTAGCTACTTAACCATTTAACAGATGAGTAATTTACTAGGGATTAGGGGCAAGATGTCAGGTGCTAGTAAATGGTCTTTGAAGCATCAATCATCAGTAACCCATGTTCATCTGCCTTCAGGTGAACATTAACCACATATGAACAGGGGTAGGAGGGAGACTTAAGTACTTCCTTGATTTGTAATGTGGCTTGAAAGTAGGTACTCTGGTAGAATATCCAATTCTTTTCATAAAACTTAAGCACATGCTCTTCAGATAAAATGACAAAAAGGGAGCATTTTCCAGTAGGTGCACACAAAATAACTCCTCAAAGTTCCAGCAGAATGAATCACCCTAATGAATGTCCCCACCGTACCAATTTCAAGGTCAGTTCATTTGATAAAGTTCCATATACAGTTCACCTAAAATTCAGAATTTGTTAGCAGAAGGTTTCTTCTACCTTAGACCAGATGGGTTATAAGCACAAATCTGGGACAACAGGGTCTAAAGGAGAAACTAGAACCAAAAAGAAAGAACATCTATTTATGAATGAAAAGCATAGAAACAGTCTGAAAAAGGCCAGTGTAAAAGCTGATCTAGTTTTTGGTCAGCTTTTACAAAGGCCCCTCCCCACACAGTCAACAGGGAAGAATGTCAAGTGACTGCTAGGAAAGGACACTGCACCCCAGTTTTCAGTGTATGTATGTGTGTGAAGGAAGAGAGCTATCCCAATGTATTGATTGTATGGTGGGAATTCATAAACTTTATAAACTCCTAGAGGTAACAAAGAGTCCTGTGGCACCTTAAAGACTAACTAAAATATTGAAGTATAAGCTTTCGTTGGCTAATACCCACTTCGTCGGATGCAAGCAGTGAAAGTGTCCCAATTCAGTGCCTCTTATATGAAGCCAAGGAATGTAATGCATTCCCCCCCATTGTTAAATAAATAATGCGTCTGCCTGCTGCTGAAAATCCATCCCATATGACTATCATTCATTTGCTTGTGTGTTTTGACTAACGCAATTGGCACTAAATCTTGAAACCAGAGAAAGGATTTACTTATACACTGACACAAAGCAGTGTCTGAAATCTGCATCATGCATGTGTGGAGACACAGCATCCACACATTTCTTTGCACCATTTAAGGCACAGTAGAACTTGTTTTATTTTAATATTAAATTAACATTTGTAGATGATTTATTTATTAACAGTATTTTGTTTATTATGAGCTCTTGTTGTTCCTTGCCCACGAAGACAATATGATAGATCATTTCTACAGTGCTATACTTGCTCAGTTAATTAGTTCGGTAAAATAGCTTGGATCCCAAGTATAAATCTTAAGGAAAGTTGTTACTGTCAAAATCCTTTAATAGTAAAGTTTTATTTGATACCAAACCATTAAATATGATAGGCACAGCATAGTTAATGGTCCAAATGATTTTGCTGGGTTATATTCTTTCAGTGTACCTTAATCAGGTAACTGGCAAAAACAGTGTCACTGAAAACAGATGTGCTGCTGTTTTACTTTAACTGTCATGCACGTACTATTCAGTGTTATTCTATAGGCACTTATCTTGACAAACCAATTAGGGAATAAAACAAAAAACATGCCATGGAAACCATTTGAGTGAGAAATTAAAAAGTAAATCAATACTGATACATTCTAATGTTTGAATACTTGCAAACCAGTAGTCAAAAGACTTTTTTTCCACAAATGAGCAATCTGAACAAGACCAGTGCTCACACAGGTAGCTTGACTATGAGACCAGTAATATCTAGTTCTTATGTAGCACTTTTCATCCATTGATCTCAAAGCTCTTTACAAAGGAGGCCATCAAGAATCTGAAGCATTGAAAGGTGCCATGACATGCCCAGGGCCTCTCAGCAGCTCATAACAGAGCAAGGAGTTGAACACTGGTCTCCTGAGTCCCAGTCCTGTGCTACAAAATACTAGGCCACACAGTATGTTTTATGATGGCTTTACTAGAACATAGGTTCATGGAGTATATTTTTACAAGGTACGTCTGTATCAACTATTATTATTTGTATTCTGGTAGCAGTTGGAGACACCACTCTAGATGTGAACACCATTGACCTAGGCACTGTACAAACACAGAGTAAAAACTAGGAGTTTATAATCAGAGAGATAGCCGTGTTAGTCTGGAATAGCAGAGGTAACAAAGAGTCCTATGGCACCTTAAAGACACTAAAGTATTGAAGCATAAGGCTGATTGGACTAACCTTGTTATCTCCTACCAGGTTCTTGCCTACTTATCTATACCTGCCCCTGGACACTTTCACTGCTTGCATCCCACGAAGTGGGTATTAGCCAACGAAAGCTTATGCTTCAATACTTTAGTTAGTCTTTAAGGTGCCACAGGACTCTTTGTTACCTCTAGGAGTTTATAAACACTCCTAGGATTTATAATCTAAAGAAATAAGACAGTCAATAAATCAAGGAATTCCTTTTTGCATTTGAATAGGGAAGTTTATAGCATGTAAAAATGCAGGTAATCCATTAGTATATGATATAATCTTGAATTTATTCAGGGCCTTCATTCAGCACCATTTAAAATTTGGGAGAAAAAAGGTTTCATAAGTTTTAGACAGCTTTTCTAGAACAGGAGAGTCAACATTCAGAGACTTTACAAAGGAAATGAAATTTCAAATATTGCTATTTTTTCTTCTCTTCAGGCAAAACATTTTGCTATGTGCTCTAAATATACTGACTGTTGCTAGAGAATTTACTCTCTTGGAGACCAGCATTGTAACTTGAGAAATTTAAGAAGGTTGATTTCCAGATGGGAATGTATAATGAGCAGTAATTAAAATTGATTTGGAGGAGTAGAATTCTCATTTGCAAATGTGGGAAACTACTGTGAGGGGGGGAGGGATTCTCTAAGAGCTTTTGGCTGGAATAGGAACTGGGCTGCTTCTTCAGTTGTGAGTGCATAACTGCTAAACTTCTTCATAGTTCCATGAATTTAAGTGGATTATTCACATTGGGACAAATTGTGATACCTTTGCATGTGTTAAGTACTTTACTACTTAAGTAGTGTCTTCAGTGAAACTCCTCAAGGAGTAAAGATATCACAATCTAGTTCGTATGCCCAATCTTGCCTTCCACCTATTTCATTTGTTTGTCATCATCTATTCTGTCTTAACTTTTGAAACATTGGGACAAGGACTATCATTTTCTCTGTTTTTTTTACAGTACCTGGCCCCTGACCTGGCTGGCTTCTAGGCACTACAACAATATAAATATTTAATAATAAAGCAAGGTAGCCCTTGCCCATGTCAGGTTGAACTTTGCTACAAATTTGGAGTTTTGCTGTCCCAATCTAGGTCCAATAGAAATGTTTCCATGAATTTAAAAAATTCTAAAGGAAACAATGTTTACAAATGAAAAACATTTTCCTGCTATGTTTGCAACCTAAATATTGCAGCATTCTGTTAATGCATGTAAACAACTAGAAGGTGACAATAAATAGTGAAACTGACTCATCTGTTTTCATTGTCCAAATAGAGAGAGGCAAAATTCAAACAGAAAGCATAATTAGTGAGAAGCAAATTGAATTTTCAGCATTTTTGATTTCAGTAATCTAAGATGTGAATAGTAACGTAGATGAGAACATTTCTTATTTAAATGATTATGTTCACCTGGAAGTGTCCTTTTCTTAAGGAAGAACTAAAGAGGAAATACTAGCATGTCGCAGTATGAATGTGGGGATAATGAAGATGACTTCATCCATACTTGGCGGGAGTGAATCTTTTGGACAGAGTTCTTATCATTAGTAAGAGATTGTGAAAAATCTAATGTAAATGTTTTCATATCAATGTTTTCCTGTTCAAGGTTTTTGAGAATAAATATGAAAAATATGTAGCTCTTCTTGGAAATGAAGGTCCCAACTCTGCCTCCATTCATGTGCTAGTTTCACACATGTGAGTGGTCCCATGAGTCCAGTTGCATATGTTTTTCTAGGGTGGGTGCCTAAATGAGTTTTCTGCAGATTGGAAAAGTAAAAATGTACCTTAGCTAAGAAAATGGCTTGTGAGAGTAAAGTTTGTATGACTGAGAAACATAGTGATGTGCGAGAAGACTAAGAACAAGAGCTCCGTACTTATGGTTCTTGTTTGTCACAAGTTTAGGGGGAAGTTACCTATATTTCTGACATAAATGGTCTTGTGGATAAATGGCCATCCTAAGTGTGGAGATGAATATCTGTAATGTGCCTCAGAGCCCCTGGCAAAGCAGAGATGCAGCAGCCTTCTTACAGCAAAGATTCCATAGATAGAAAGCTTGATCCCAAAATGGAGCTTTTTGACAAGGAGGGGATGTGGCTGGGCTGCCAAGGGGATGCTCCAAATATAAGTAGCCAGTGATTTTTCCTTCTCTTTTCCCCCACACTCTCCACCTCTTATCTCCCAGCCTCCGTAGCAGAGCCCCAAACGACAGCAAGGACCTACCTGGGATTAAATCTCCCTGTACATGCAAGCATGAATCTAGACCAAGTGTTAGGTTTGCAGATAAAAGGAAATTGTATGAAGTAGTGAGAGGAGAAAAGCTAGGCAGACGATCAAAACAAAATATTTCAATGACCAAAATAAGCAAAAAAGTTTTCTTAGGCATTAAAGTGGCCATTGATATGTGTGATAGGGAGTCCAAGAACCCTGCAGAGGTTGCATATGAACTTAATGTTTATTCATTCCAATGTCTTTCTCATTGAAAACATTTTCTAATATATTTTAGAATGAAATTTTACAGCAGAAATCTTCCACTCAGAGTTCCTACTGTCTTCAAGTGCAAGTTCATTTCTGTTCACCACTTGATTTCATTTCAGGCTTTTCCCAACAAGCCAAACCATGTTCAGTGAAAAATTAAAGCCAACAGAATATTCTCTCCCTGTTAATGGATAAAGAATATCCATTATAAAGAATAGCACTGAGAACAAATTGAGCTAGATTAGAGGATACAGGGCAGGCTGTTGATGATGTGTTTGGATTTACCCATTTTGCCAGTTAAAGGCAGTTTTCTGCTCCAGTATTAAGATGCTGTTTACAGTCTAAGGACAGTAGTTTAGTATCCTAAATAACTTATAAAGAGACTTTTTGAGCAGCAATCTGCTGTAAAATAAGGTACAAAGATTCTTGTTCCGCTGTGGTTCTCAGAACTTGAGTTTACAGGGGAGAGCTTTAGTTATTTCTTTATTTATCCCACACTGACTACTTGTGCTTTGGGTCAGAAAACTTTATTTATTAATTTGCTGCTATTCCTGTCCCTCAGAACCTACAAATTAAGCTGTCAAGAGTAAATCTTTTTCCTTTCCAGTACATTTAATTACTAAATATTAAATCTGCTAAATGCCAACTTTCTCCATTTTAAAAAAACCTCCCCTACTGTGCTTTGAAGATCTTGGTTCCCACAGACGTTGCTCAGAGATAGCGAGCAGTCTATTCATAGAGCTTCAAAGGAGGAAATTTGCCTGCTAAAGATATTCTGTTCGATGTGGATTCTTATATCCCCCTTATCATCTGAGAACCTACCAATAGTGCATGAAGCAATATGACTAACATCTGAGGACCTAAAGATAAAGGCACCTTTGAAGAGATCATAATGTAATTTAGGTAACAGAAGTAAAGCCCATGGAGGGGAGGGAAGGGACACATGTAAGCCATGAGAAGGGAATAGAGCTTCTCAGGAATGCAAAGGACTAAACTCTTGAATGTTTTTCTGTTGGTTTTGTTTATTGTTGAGTTTTCATACTGCATTATTTTATGACTCCTGATCTGAATGAATTGTGTAGAAGTCTTACTTCTACTGAAACAATCATTGGGAAGCTTTGTCATTGACTTCAGCCATTAGCAGGCTCTTTTCTGGCTTCTTTAGGGTTAAACTTAGATTCTCTTAAATAAGTGAATCAGATGTTAATAGTGATATTTTTGCCCCCCTCTCACCTAAATTGGAGTGCAGATATAAGAATCAGTGGTTATTGTGCGTTAAGCAGTTTGCCAAGTCAGTCAGTGCTCATGCTGAATTTCTTTTCCAAACTATTCTTAATATATTTGTGTAAGCCATATTTCTGTGTGCTGATGGTCTCCACAAAGAATCTCGTGTTTATGCTAAAAAGGCTCTGGCTTGATCACATACAATGTGGGTAAAGAAGTAGCGACAGACTGGAGGGAAACTGCTTAAAAAAAATCTGAGTTGATTTGTTGGGTCGAATGAAAAAGTTGCTTGAACACAGTTCACAATATTTGGTTAGTAATCCAGTGGAATGTCTGAGGCATTTTTGTTTTTCCTGTGGAGCCAAAAAATCACTTCAGCTCTAATACTCAATACCACCAGGCAGAGGCTGAGTTACTCATCTAAAGGTGAGCAGAGGAGGGCTGTGACTTGGAGTGTTAGCAATTTGCATTGAGACCGGCAGGGGAGCTTTTTTTGGCACAGAGTATGCTCTCTCTGTCTCTGCCAAAAACCGTGTTTGTAGATTAAAGACATTTAAAATGACACTAAAGCGATATTTGCTTTTACTGAAATGAAAAATGTGCCATGACTGACTGACTGAACTCCCAGTCAGCCCACTGTAGACCTGTCTAGCTAATGTCTGAGTGCCATAGTGAAGAAGAAATTCAGTTTCGGAGAACTAATACGTGCAACTTTCAAAAGAAATCTGAATCTGCTGAGTTGAAGGACTTTGGAAAATGCACATGTGCTTTCTGAGTTTCAGCTGAAGCAAAACACCAAACCAGTTCCTTTGTCCCACATCCAGTTTTCCAAATTTTGCACTTTAAAGTGTTTGTGGGGAAGAAGGTCCCCTCTCCACACATCCTGTGATGTTGAATGATGTCTTTGTCCATCATCGTAGCGGAAGTGCTGTCATCCTAGAAGTTTCATGAAAACAGAGGAAACAAAATCCTGTGGCACCTTAAAGACTAACTATAGTTAGTCTTTAAGGTGCCACAGGATTTTGTTTCCTCTGCAATTCCAGACTAACACGGCTACCTCTCTGATTCATGAAAACAGAGGTTGCTCAAAAATATGGAAAGCTCTTTCAAGCACTTTGAGTTGAAATGTGCTGTATAAATCAAAGAGAGTCGTCATGATGATTATAATAATGATATTGAGGCAAACCATGTTTATTTGCCTCTGGGCAAAATAACAGGTATTTGGGGTTCACCAGTGCCCTGTCTAATTTAGTCTTTCAATTTGTCATGCAATCACTGTAGAACTTGGATACTAGGTCCTTCAGTGTTTTATGAAACCTGTAATCAGGTGGTGTTTCCACCTTGCTGCTAAAACAGCATGCGTGTGCCCACCTGTCCAGGATAAAGTCCAAATTTAACCCCTCCCAGAGCTTTTTTTTATTGTTAACTTTTTCATAATATGGCAGTAAGGCAGATATGTTTGTCTAGACTATACTTTAATGGAATGTAGTAAACTGTAAATTCCACATTTTTGTAGCTATCCTACACTTGAAAATTCTACTAGCAAGTTTTTTAAAAAAGCACTTTAAAAAAAAATCAAACTGGTATTTGATGTCTGCCAAGCCAAATCAATGTAGTTTGTTTAGCATTTAGGAATTGTTGTGTTGTCAAGTTAAGACCACCTGTGTTGCAAGTAATAATTTTATAGAATTTGTTTACATTTTTCATCCAATATCTTTTTATAGGAAAAAAAAGTTTTTTGTATGAAAACTGAATATTTTTGCAGAATTTTTTCATCTTTTCAAATTTCCCCATTTACAAGCATTTCGTATTTTTTAAACAGAAAACTGATTTTTGTTGGCTTTTCCCCCCATTTGTTTTCTCCTCACTTCTCCCCCCATCCCTTCTTTTTTTTCATTTTGTTTTTGAGGGGGAAAAAGGTGGGGAAAGGAAGAAAAAAGTGATAGAGTGGGGGAGTCATTTTTGTGCATGTCAAAATAGTGGAAATTTGAATCAACGGTTTTCCCCGAACTTTCTTTTTTCTCAAAACATACTTGCCATTATTCAACTAACTCTAATAAATTCCTTATTCTGTTAACAATAGAAAGATGGTAGAAAGAAACGGTGTATAGACAAGGCAATTATAATTGTATTACCTTAACATTTAGTCAAAATATCCCATGCATTGACAGTAGTTCCTCTCACTATTGTAATTAGAAACAGTTCTGCTTCTGTCAGCTCTGTATATTCAGTCTTCTCAGATTCATTTTCTGTTGTAAATTTCAAAATGCCGTAGGTAGCTGGAAAAAGTGAGTTGACGAATAAAATGAATACATGTTACCTGGCAGCTCTTTAAAGAAGATTTTGTTTGTGTTTTCCTTTTCTCTCCTCTGATCACAGTATCTACAGATTTCTGAACATTCAGGATTTTGTTTGTATTGTTCACATCATAAAGTATATCAAGCAGCAAGAGGGCATCTTAAAGTGATAAATTAAATTGTTTTTATACCATGAGAGTAAGAATCCTTTGTTTTGACTCTAAGCTGGACAAATAAGCAATGGAGTCAAAGAAAGTGTACACATATATTACTGGGATGTCAGTTTTATAAAGTGATTTTGTCTCCCCAGGCGTGCTTTAATGCCTTACAGATCAATCACTTCTGTCTCTGTTAGTGACAGTGACAATATCTGCAGTCTTTATACATCCAGGAAGCCAGCTGGCAGGACAAATTACACACTGGGGCAGTTTGATAAGAGTGAGATGGGGAAAACAAAAATTCAATTCCCCATTCATCACTGAAAAATGTCGGAGCTAAGTTTTAATGTGAATCCAGAACCCAGAGCTGTCATTTACACAGCGAATTGTAATGGATAGAGCACACTGGGGGGGAGGACCCAAAGGCAGGGGAGGGAGGAGCCAGTCAGATTGTAACAAATAAGCATAGCACCATGACTCATGAATTAAAAATTGGAAGCACTTGCTCACAAGTTGTGTATAAGTGAAATTTTGGGGTGTTTCTACTTAGTCCGATTGATAGCACGGGGATAGGGAAGATGACATTGACCTTGGCAGCACAACCAATAGTTTATATTCATATGCAAGAACTGTTATTGACCAATTTTATCAGTTTAGAAGGGGCCAGTGTAATTTGTGCCAACATCAAATGATCACTTTCCTTTTTCCTCCACTCTTGCTTTGTATACATAAGCATATATTTGTGCTTGCAGTGCTGGGCGAATCCCAGTGCCTGCTTATGGTAGTTTGTGCTTTTTCTCCTATAACCTGTCAGGGTAAAAATGAAGTACTGGATCTATTCAATTTTTAGTGCAGAATAAACAGACATACTTAAAAAGAAATTACCAGCCCTTTTAATAGAAAGAGAAAGTAAAAGCCATATTAAATCATAGAAGACACAGGAAGGGACCGCTATAGGTCATCTGGTCTCATCCCCTAGAGACTCAAGGCAGGACTAGACAATTCCTGACAGGTGTTTGACTAACTTGTACTTGAAAACCTCTAATGATGGAGATTTTACAACTTCCCCAGGCACACTTAACTACAGAGAAAAAGGTGAAAATTATGAGTAGAAGGAGGATTGACAGTAGTAATTATGTTACTTGTGGCAGGGCCAGAGAAGTGCATCAAGAATCTAGAACTTGGGGAGTATGTAGAATTACATCCCAAAAACCTATATGAAAAGAATGTTACGGTTGCAAAGTCAAGCTCTTCAAATTTCGGGAATGCCAGAATTGAGGTTTTCCAGCAGGGTGAGCATTGGAAGCAAAAGAGAGAGAGCAAGAGAATCTCCCTCATGTCAATTCCAGTGCCTCCTTCCACCGCAGCCCTGGCAGCTGATAGGAGCAGGGGAAATTTCTGCTCAGCCCCAGGATGGAGCATGTTTTGTGGGAATGGTGCAATCTGGTCACACAGAAGAGCTGTGAGGTAATGGATTAATCTATAGGCAGAACTTTGTGGTAGGTGTTAGTGGCTCAGTAAGGGAGGGGGGGAGATTTGACATCCAGTTCTGTGGAAATTTGGCAGATCGTGGGAGACCGAAGAGGCAAAAAGAGAAGTAATAGCAAGAGCACCTGGCGGCATGGGGCTGCTGCTCTGTGATTTTTGAATCAGCGGCCATATGTGTGCGTGTGCAAGAGGTGTGCCAGTGGCACTGCCTGGAGGCAGAACATGTCTAAGAGCACTGCGCGGATCATGCTGAGGAGACGCTCCTACGCCTCCATTTTGTTGGTCCAGCATGTGGTCCCCCAAGGTCTTTTTGTGCAGCACCTAGCAGAATGAGGGCCTCGATCCTGATTGGGCGCTCCTGGTGCTAATGAAATGCATATGTGTATTTATGGGAAGCATTAGGGATTACCAAGACCAGGACTTGGCTTAGAAATGAAAAATCCTGAGGTCTCTCTTTTTCAGAGGAATCTTTTTAGTTTTGAAATTATGGCAAGTGTTTGAATCAGATCAAACAGAAATCAGACAGATGAGAATGATTTCTTACTTTGATCCCATTGAAATCCCAGATTGCTCTTAATTGAGATCACAGAACCATTCAACACTTTATTAATTAACCATCTTCGTGGACATGAGTCCCATGGCATGAATGCACCCAAAACTCGACTCGGGTGCCTTCCAGCACAAAGCCTTTGGGATCTCCACAGTCTGCTGTTGCCATGTGATTTCAGAGGGGAAGCTCATTCTGTCCTTCAACAGCTGCTACAGGAGGTGGAGGTTGTGAATCTGCTCCCCTCCCACCCTAACTTCTGTATAGCCCCAGTTGAGGAAAGGGAAAACGGTACAGTGCTCTGAGATTCTATTTGCCCAGCACCACTACAGATGATATTTTTGTACCTCTTCCTTTTAACAGCTCCCTGGAAGTTCCTGAAACATTTGGTCCATTGCAGGCAAAGATAATGTCTATGGATAGGCTAGGCAGGAAAGAGTGTCCCTTCAGCACCTCTGTACCCCTTTGCTCCAGTGACCCAGAGAGTCACAATTTGGCAGCTGTATGTAGTCACTTTTACTAAAAGATAGTCTTAGAAGAAAGGTTTCCTTTTTCTTGATTACTTACAATATCCTCCTTCACTAGAAACCCAGTAATATAGTACACAGTTAGAGTTCTCTGAGTGCCTTTATCCAGCAGGAAATGCCTCTAGCAGAAATTATAATCTTCCACTATTAAGTTCTAACTAATTTAAAAACAAATAGAATGTACTTGAATTTTCTCTCTCTCTCTCTCTTTCCCTCCCTCCCTCCAGCCACAGTTAACCTACAGGATTTTGCACTGGTGGAATTCTAAGCAGTGTATGGTAAATGGATACATCCCTGTGTGCGTCTGATGTGGAAGTACACAAACAACACACACACACACAATTGTTTGCATGTGTATTGAGATTGGTGTCTGCTGAGGGCTTCAAGCTTAAGAAGTGGAGCAGAGTAAGAAGAGGATCTGTTGAGAATAATTTAGTTGCCAGATATACATATATATTAAACTAGAAATTTAGGGGAAAATGTCAAGTCCTTGGACAGTTTTTTAACTTGTCTAACCAATACTTGCAACAGATAACAGTATCACTAACGTTGGCTTTGTGCATAACAGGCAAATTGCACATCAGAATGAACTTTTCCTGAACTGTTTTTCGTAAGTACTGTATTCAACACACTTGTGCTTTTCCTGAGTGTCAGACACACATCTTCCCTTTTGTTCCACTTCTTTTCACTAAATAACACTTAATTGTGAATAATATAGAAAAACCTCAAGCCCCATTGCTGTGGACTGTCACTTCAAATGTGTGAAATCCTAAATACTGTAATATAGGACCAGTTTAACTGGGTTCCTGCCCGCTGCCCTGCGTTCATTAAACCATGTCAGATCTGTGAGCCTAAAGCCGAGATATAATCCTGAAAGGGCATAGTTCTATGTAGGATACCTGGTTTTGGCACACTCTATTATGTCCACCCTGCAGTGGGGAGCAAGCTTCACTGTCTGGGTAAACAGATATGACCTTGCTCTGCTTGAGCTAGTGCTCTAAAAATAGCAGGGTGGACACTGTAGCACCGGCTGTGGCACGGGTTAGCCACCTGGGTATGATGGACGGACAGGCTTCTATGCCAGCAGCTAGCCCATGCAGCTGTCTGTGCCGCAACATCCACATCACTATTTTTAACGTCCTCTATTGAGCAGAGCCTGTCTGTCTACCCAGGCCAGGAGGCTGCGGTGCAGATGTACCCTGTGGGTCCTGACCTTAGAAGGTGATGAATACTTCCAGCATATTGCAGGAGGCATTTAAAACCCTGTGCCAGGGTTATCCTATTTCCCTGAAGGCCAGTATAATTTGCTGCATCCCTGGCACCCTTCCAGGCACGACTGAAGTCTTTTTTTTTGTTTGTTTTTCTTTCTTATGGTTGAGCTGTTCAGACAATATGCATTTTCGGGGGAGGGATTGGGATTTGCCTTTTGACCCTTCACCTATGAAGGTGCAAAGGCACCCCATGTTTTAGAGCATACATCAGAAGACATCATGGGCCACATGAGTAAACTGTACTGAAGACATTTTCCTGCTTGGTCTTCTGAAACCTTCCTTTCTCCATGAATAAGGCTCTTTGTGCTAGGCACAGCAGGAGCTAAGCCATTTTTCTTCTTAAAATGAACAGAGAATGAATAATTTGAAGTCAGTTAAAGAAAACAATTCCAAGTATGGAAAAGTAAATCCTCATCATTTTCTGTAAGAGATTGACTGTAATAGAAACGACAGTTAATGTAGGAGTTGCCATACCATTTTCTTTTAAAGATAC
Source organism: Sternotherus odoratus (assembly GCA_032164245.1). Lineage (NCBI taxonomy): Eukaryota > Metazoa > Chordata > Testudines > Kinosternidae > Sternotherus > Sternotherus odoratus. The sequence continues at coordinate 27,275,350 of JAVMKO010000009.1, forward strand.
TAAAACTATCAGGCATATTACAAACAATTCTAAAAACATACATCTTCACTCTTACTCCAGTTTTGTAAGTAAGTCAAAGGTTTGTTGTCAAAATACTCATATCATATATTTCAAAAACCTCTCTTTTCTCCTTTTTCTGGAACAGGACGTGGAGATGTCATAGACCACAATAGTCATTAACTTGATGCTGAGCATCTTTGTGTACCAAGTAGCAGTACCGGTAGTTCTAATCACTAAAGGGGACAGGACAAGGCATTTTTCTATTGAAGGCAGATATTGATAACTCAACCAGTTGCAAAGTTTATGAAGAGAAATAAGCAACTCCAAAGAGTGACTTGCCGTTTTGCTAAAGGTTAGAGTATTCACATGCACATAATAACAGTACTAAAACCACAGCTGCATTTCAAGTCATGCATGTGTTTGGTTGTAGTGGCTTGCCAGTGAGAGAGGAATTAGATAGAAATTCTCAGTTCTAGGAGAAATGATGGAAAGGATATAGACAATTTTTAGCATGCACAGGAAGTTGTATGAATCACATCTTCCACAATCCTTTGGAAAAATAGAATGTTCAAATCAAACTATTGTAAATGTCATAAAGAAATATATTTCTACTTCTGGAAAAGCATAACATATGAAATATCCTTTATTACTTAAGGTTAGCAGTAGAGTATTGTGTTCGCTTTTCCATTACCTACTTCATATGTAAAATACAGTATGTAAACCTACTAAGTGCTTCAGCAGCCTGTTAATAATGTACAGTAAACCCTCGATTTAACGGACCCCGATTTAACGGACTTCGGATGCAACGGACAAAATTTCCGATGCATCCGAAATCCGTTATTGGGGGCTGCTGGCTCCCGCCGCAGGGAGCCGGCTGGGTTGACAGCTCCCCCCGGCTCCCCGCAGCGGGGACCCCTGCGGGAGCTGTCAAACCCCCCCCGCCCCCCCGCCCGGCTCCCCGCAACGGGGAGCCGGGCGGGTGGGCTGACAGCTCCCGCCCGGCTCCCCTCTGTGGGGAGCCGGGCGGGAGCTGTCAACCCCCCCGCCGGGCTCCCCGCAGCGGGGAGCCGGGCGGGGGGGGGGCGTTTGAGAGCCCCCGCTCAGCTCCCCGCAGCGGGAAGCCGGGCGGGGGGTTTGACAGCTCCCGCCGGGCTTCCCGCTGCGGGGAGCCGGGCGGGGGGGGGCGTTTGAGAGCCCCCGCTCGGCTCCCCGCAGCGGGAAGCCGGGCGGGGGGTTTTGAGAGCTCCCGCTCGGCTCCACCCAGCGGGAAGCCCGGCGGGAGCTGTCAAACCCCCCGCCCGGCTTCCCGCTGCGGGGAGCCGGGCGGGGGGGGGGGGGCTTTGAGAACTCATGCCCGGCTCCCCGCAGCGGGAAGCCGGGCGGGGGGGTTTGACAGCTCCCGCCGGGCTTCCCGCTGCGGGGAGCCGGGCGGGGGGGGGGGGCGTTTGAGAGCCCCCGCTCGGCTCCCCGCAGCGGGAAGCCAGGCGGGAGCTGTCAACCCCCCCGCCCCTCTCCCCGCAGCGGGGAGCCGGGCGGGGGGGAGGGGGTGGGGTGGGCTGGCTCCATATAACGGACTAATTCGGGCGGGGGGGTGTCCGTTGTCACCCGAAAGTCCGTTATTTAATAATTTTAAAAAATTATTAAATAACGGACTTTCGGTTTTAACGGACACCCCCCCGCCCGAATTAGTCCGTTATATCGAGGTTTCACTGTATGCAGTTGAAAGAGGCTGAGGCTGCTCTTGTAGTCAATGCAGGATTTGGCTACTGACTTCCATGTATGTAAGATTGGGCTCACTTTAAATCTTGCTGTACTAGAACAAATGGTTCGTCCTTCTAATACCTCCATCAGTTACATTAATATAGTGATTCAAAGGAAGGAAAAGAACTTAGCCCAATTATGTAGTGCTATCCTCTTGCAGGATTTTTTTTTTCTCAACTCCATTTTATGCCCTAAAGCATAAATACTGGTAACCCTTTCAAGTGATTAACCTAAATAGTGTAACTACCAGTGTTATTCGTGTTCATATTTCTTTAGCTAATTATGTGTGTATATATGTAAAACATTATTTTTATCGTGTTTGATGCATGCAAGTACAGAACAAATGATTCTTTTCTCACTTTGCATCAGTTTTCATGAACTTCCTGCTGATTCCCACTAGTGTGAAAGGAGAATCGGATCCAGTATCTTGTTAAATTGTGCTTCTCAGTAATATTCCATGATGGTGAATTACGCAAGGTGAATATACTGCGTGGGTGGGAAAGTCTTTCCTTTATCCAATTATGTTTTGTGCCTTTTTGAATGAATTACATTTCAGATGTGGTGTTTTCACTACAATCTGAGTGAAAGCTGCAAAGGTAAAGAGGTCTGTTTACAAAAAGAACAACAATGAAAGAACATAATTGACAGTTAAGTGGTGGGTTCTGAATGCAAAACAGGGAAATATTTCTGTGAAAGGAACTGAGATTGAAATTACCCCATACTTGATCTCAGCCCTGAGTTTATCTATCTTGGGAAGTTTAAGGAAAAATGGGTTCAGCTGTTTTGAGAAATGGGAATGTGGAAGGAAACAGTTTTCCCAGGACACCTCAGTCCCATGTATCCCAAATGGTTGAAGCTGGAATCCATTTTAATGCAATACTGAGTTGAACGATTGAGCACATAAAAGTCAGAAAATTCAAGCCTGTAACATTTCTACCACAGTAGGCCACATTACATATACAATCGGGGACTATTTTGGGTGGATATGTATATATTTTCCTTCTTACATGACTTCTCAGACATGTCTGTTTGTTGCTGACCAACTACTGGAAATTCTGCCAGATTTCCTGTGTATGTCACTACATAGAGCAGCAGCAGTTTTAGCCCCATCCAAAAATTCTCCAAAAAGCCACAGCATTGTAGTGGTCAGGGGCTGCTCAAACTGTAGGCAAACTAAGCAGCAGCAAACTAGGCAGGGCAGGGGCAGCATATTTCTGGGAGAAGCATTTTTTTTTTAAATGCTCATGGCTTTGTCTTCTGCTGCTGCAAATGCTGCCCTCCCAGAGCTATCCCTGGCACTGGCACACAACACTCCCTTCGATTGCTCCCTGCACAGAGCTCTTCCTCTATACCATGCAGCCCTTCCTCTGTACAGAGCCTCCAGAACTCTACAAGACAGCCCCACTTACACTTCATAGCACTCCACCCACTGTACCACACAGCTCCCCCACCCCCAACCTAGGGTGACCAGATGTCCTGATTTTATAGGGGCAGTCCCAATTTTTGGTTCCTTTTCTCACATAGGAACCTATTCCCCCTCCCACCCATCTTCTGTCCTGATTTTTGACACTTGCTATCTGGTCAGCCTACCCCAGGGGTCGGCAACCCGCGGCTCCGGAGCCGCATGCGGCTCTTTCATCCCTCCGATGCGGCTCCCTGTGTGTGCTAATTTTAACCGTCCCGCAGACTGTTTTCTATGCGGCCCGCCAGCACTGTCCAACCAGTGCGCGGAGCCGCAGCCGAAAGAGAGGGGCGGGGTCAATAAGAGGCGAGCGGCGGGGGGGGGGGGAGAAGAACGGAGGCGGGGCCGGGGCACGAGGAGAGGCGGAGCCGGCGGAGAAGTGCGAGTCGGGCCGGGGCCGGGGCAGGAGGCGAAGCACGGCGGAGCCGGCGGATAAGAGCGAGCCGGGGCCGGGGCACAAGGCAAGGCAAGCTGGGGGAGGGGGGGGGAGGAAGAAGAGCAAGAGCACGGCTGGAGGGGAGGGGGAGGGAAGAAGAGCGAGAGCACGGCCGGAGCGGGGGGGAGGAAGGGGGGGAAGAAGAAGAGCGAGAGCACGGCCGGAGGGGGGGGGAGGGAGGGAGGGAAGAAGAGCGAGAGCACGGCCGGAGGGGGGGGGAGGGAGGGAAGAAGAGCGAGAGCACGGCTGGAGGGGAGGGGGAGGGAAGAAGAGCGAGAGCACGGCTGGAGGGGAGGGGGAGGGAAGAAGAGGGTGGGGGAGGGAAGAAGAGAGTGTTAGTTCATTTTAAATGACAAAAGGGTTTTGTGGCTCCCAGTGTCTTCTTTACTGTGCGAAACGGGTCCAAATGGCTCTTTGAGCGGTAAAGGTTGCAGACCCCTGGCCTACCCCAACCGGCCCATACAGCCATACCTACTTTACCATAGAGCTCAGCCTTGATACCACACAGCCATGCTCACTGAATAGTGCTCCACCTACTGGGCCACACAGCTCTGCCTGCTGCACATGGCTTCACCCAAAGGGGAAGCACACTGAAGTTTTGCCAACGGCAGCAGATTGTATTGAGTGGCCCACTGGTGCATTCACCTTTCAGGATCATCTGTGGCATTTAGGGAAATGAAGATTCATTTTGAGGGTCCTAAGCCTCCCCACATTTTATGGTTTGTACCGTAAACTTGTTCCCCTCTGCATCTCATCCTGAATGGGATGATCTGTTCTTTGATCTTCGGTCAGTGAATTCAAAGAAGTTGGAAAAAGAAAAATGGCTGTATCTACTACCTGTACTCGTAACAATGTGTTTTTGGCCGATTTTGTGTATTTAAGTGAGGTGCATGTTATAAAGCATGTGTCTGTAATGAGATTTAAATGGTGGTAGAAGCCAATGTACAGTAATTTTACTTGTGGAATATCCTTGTAACTGAGAACCCAGTGAGGAATGCATAAAATACATCCATCCTCTGCCTGTTTTAGTTTGTCAGCTCAATACCTGCAATTGTGCAGATATTAATAGGCAGGTTACTAAAATGGCTAACTCCAGAAGGTTTAATATCTAATGTGCAACACTTAGACGACATTTAATTATAAAGAGGTCTTTTATGTTCTGAAAAGAATTCTGACTTTTTTTGTATCAGATATTCAAGAACTCTTGCCAGCTTTCTGCATCTCTGCTCTACATCTAATAGAGGGGATTCTGCGATAATGATGTATATTGTAATTTGTCTTCAATAAAATGTCCTGTACTAATGTAATATTCATGCACCAAATGGGAAAAAGCTGGTTGCTTGCTAAAAGTCTAACTGCATTATTAGAGGTCCATGTTTTTCTAAAAATAAATGTAGCAGAACTGTGAATCTAAAAGGTAACGGTTTGTTTATTTATAACTAGCGGAAATACCCGGCGTTGCTCAGAGTATTTGTAATTGGAAACTGGGATGTAAAAAGACTACAATGTTTTTTATTAATACAAATTTTGTTCAGAAGTCTTATTTTGTCTAATTAATTTCATTCTCTTGCATTTAGATGTGGTTTCTCTGATACATTTTCGCTTTTTACGTGGCATAACGTTGCTCGGGTCCGTTGGAGGGGGGAGAGAGCTGAGCGAGTGCGGGGTCCGTTGGAGGGGAGAGAGAGCTGAGCGAGTGGGGGGGGCGTTGGAGGGGGGTGAGATTTTAAAATTTTTTGATTCTTACCTAAGGGGGGAGAGAGCTGAGCGAGTGGGGGGGCATTGGAGAGGGGGGAAGGGGGGTGAGAGTTGAGCGAGTGCGGGGGCCGTTGGAGTGGGGGGGAGGGAGGAGAGAGCTGAGTGAGTGAGGGGAAGGGGGGGAGAGCTGAGCGAGTGGGGGGGGCATTGGAGTGGGGGGGAAGGGGAGAGAGAGCTGAGCGAGTGCGGGGGCCATTGGAGGGGGGAAGGGGGGAGAGAGCTGAGCGAGTGCGGGGGCCGTTGGAGGGGGGAGGGGGGAGAGAGCTGAGCGAGTGCGGCGTCTGTTGGAGGGGGGGGAGAGAGCTGAGCGAGTGGGGGGGCTGTTGGAGGGGGGAGGGGGAAAGAGCTGAGCGAATGGGGGAGCCGTGGGAGGGGGGAGAGAGCTGAGTGAGTGGGGGGGGCCCTTGGAGGGGCCCTTGGAGGGGGGGGAGAGGGCAGAGAGCTGAGCGAGTGCAGGGTCCATTGGAGGGGGGTATTATTACATCATAGCTATGTCACAGAGAACAGCAGGTGTTAACCTGCTGCCCAGCTGATGTTAATGGGCTTTAAAGAATTTCACCCCTAGGGGGTGTAAGAGGTGAGATTTGAAAAATTTTCGATTCTTACCCTGATTAGGACCCTAAAGCCTATAAGTGTACCAAATTTCAAGTCTCTAGCTCAAACGGTGTGGAAGGAGTAAGAGAACATACATACACGCAAACACCATTTGACTTTTTTTTATATATATATATATATATATATATATATATATATAGATCTCGTCTATGGTGCTCATCACTGTAGTAACTTTGAAGCTCATAAATACTAGTCAATTTATCCTCACAAGGAAAAAGTAGTATTCCCAGCCTGTAAAATGGGGTTTTAAAGTATAGATAGAGGAAATGATTTACTACGGGTCAGACAGGTAAAATATAAACAGACAGGAATATAAACCAGATCATATAAATCCCATTCCAATGCCTTAGCCACCAGCCCCATCCTTCCTCTTAATCATTATTGCTGTTGACGTTTTCTGTTTTTCAGAGTAATTCACAGATCTTCCATGCAGGCACATCCAGCTTTCTTACAAGCTTATGTGGAATACTTTCCTGTAGGAAACTTTGTTTTAGACTTTACCTTTTGGTACTGTGTATACTGAGATAAAGCAGATGGCTAGTGACAGAGAAGGCATTGGGGAGGTTGATTGGTCAGAACAGAAAATCTAGAGAGCTTGTCCACCCTCACTTATTTTAGAGTTGACACTGGGCAAAATATATACAATCCCCCCGGGTGGTTTTATTCTATCAGTGCTTTCATTTCTTCACATTAGCAAGCAATATCTGTGTCCTCTAACCAGCAAAAACTTGGAAAGGCAAAGCCAGAGAATTTGTCTCAGGATCCCACCTACGAAGGAGAATTCAATGCAATAGTTTGGCTGGGACAAAGTGTATAAGCAGAAGACCCACTCTCCGTTTTGTGTTTTCAAAGCTTTCAAACCTCACTGAAGTCAATAGAAAGACTCAGTTTGATGGCAGTGGGATTTGGATTGGGCCCAAACGTGAAACTTCTTTACAATCTGCTAGTCTTTTGTTAGCTGATTTGTGAATTTTAAATGGAACATAATGGAGTTTTAGAGACTATCTTGAATAGTTTGTGAACATGCTGAGTTCCACTTTTATATTATTATTTTACTAGAAATATGCCTGTGGATACATGACGAACTACTCCATAATACACTGATCAAACTTCTGCTTGGTCTTTTATGTACTATTTATATGAGTACAGTTCATGCTATGAGCTGTTAGGTACTTTACTTTCTCCTCACTAGTACAATAAAATAAAATAAAACAAAGCTCCAGTAGGGCTTACCTTGTTAATGGTGCTAGCTGTGATTCTCACTGTTCCAAAAAATATAAAGGTTTTGTAAGATTTAAAATATTCACAATTGGAAACCACAAACATTTACTGGTGAAGAACAAAACTTTGTCCTGAAATGTCGGTTATGAAATTGCTTGTTTGGCAGGTTTGATTAAGCCACACTATTTTGTAACCTTATTTTTTAAATCATAGGCTAAGTTAGGTCTCTGAGTGGGTTTATTAAAGCTTGCGGCAAAACCCAGAATTCTTTATGAAGATTTTTGCTTTGTATGAAATGTAAATTCAGTATTCCTTGCAGCCATATCTTTAATATATTTAAACAATTAAAAATCTATTTTTTCATTTTTTAAACTTAGATAAAAAATAAAAATTTAATATAATACTAAATTTTATAAAAATTATATCGTACAGTGTACATGATTATTTACAATTGTGTCTAGTACTGGTAGCTGTCAGGATAGTGGGCCATTTGCTTGATCTATTATAGTCTTATGTGCATTATATTTAAAATTGCACAAAGTAAGTTTGTTTTTATTTTTATAATACTTGTTCTTAAATGCAACTTGCAGACAACAATGATCCAGGGTAATACTATGTGTAACTTATATTTAATGGTATTGACCATCCTAAAATGTAACTTTTCCCAGTTAATAAAATATAAATGAGAAATGTTTCTTGCTCTATAAAGATTTAGGTGTATTGATTCTTTCCCATATGCTATATTTAGAATTTTGATTTGAGCTGGATAATGAGTTAGATTTTGGCAAGTGAAACGAATTTTAGTCAAGGCTCATCATTTTCCTGGATAGACTAGATAACAGGATTCTTATTTTTGACTATTTACCCAATGGAGCTAGATACTAAAGCAGAGAGAACTGATATGATTAAACTAAGGCCTGGTCTACACTAGCAGGGAGGGTTGACCTTAGATACGCAACTTCAGCTACATGAATAACGTAGCTGAAGTTGACGCATCTTAGGTCGACTTACCTTCTGTCCTCCAATAGATCTATCTCTACCTGCCGATCCAGCAGGTAGTGTAGACAAGGCCTAAGCTAGATTTAATACTGTGGGTTTAATGGCACATTTTCTATAAAATTGAAGGAGTAAATGCCTCAGCCCTTTAGATAACAATAGAAGCATTTTGAATAGTTTCTACATATTTTTGGATAATTAGTTAAGTAGAAGCAGTGGAAGAAACATAAAATCACTCTGGAAAATGCATTAGAATAGTTTTGTTATTATCTGCTGTGGTCATGCTCTTCCGACCACATTGTGTTCTTGCATTATTATACTCTGTGTATGTCTTGATGTCAGTAAAACTACTGTTTAAAATGTATTTAAGGAAAATAATATGAACATTATATTAAAAAAAAAGAAACTGTGATTAAGCACCATGGTCCAGTTATCTGGCCTGTGGGCCTGATCCTATTGACCATACTTGCATGATCGACAGAGATTTTCAAGGAGCTTAAGGGAGTTAGTTGCCCAAAATAAGCTGAAATTCAGTGAGAGTTGAAAATCCCTTGAAAATCCCAGCATGAATGACTAACGATACTGTTTTGAGAGGCAAATCCACTGGTATCAACCAGAAAATTTCATCTGAGTGTGTAGAAAAAAATCCATCATTCTTGGTAAAGAAGTCAATTCATGGGATGGTAGAAATGAATATGAAAGACTACTGTTGATATCACATCTATTTTTTCTTTTGCTTTGTAGGTTACATATTTGGGTAAGGTGTCCACAGCAGGGATGCAATTTTTATCAGGCTGCACAGAAAAACCTGTCATTGAATTATGGAAGAAGCACACACTAGCCAGGGAGGACGTCTTCCCAGCCAATGCCCTTCTGGAAATCCGCCCCTTCCAAGTCTGGCTACATCACCTGGACCTCAAAGGCGAAGCCACAGTCCACATGGATACCTTTCAGGTGGCACGTATTGCCTACTGCACTGCCGATCACAACGTCAGCCCAAACATCTTTGCTTGGGTTTACAGGGAGATCAATGATGACTTGTCCTATCAGATGGACTGCCATGCTGTAGAGTGTGAGAGCAAGCTGGAGGCCAAGAAGCTGGCTCATGCCATGATGGAGGCCTTTAAGAAGACTTTCCACAGCATGAAGAGTGATGGCCGGATCCACAGGAATAGCTCATCTGAGGAAGTGTCTCATGAATTTGAATCTGATGATGGCTGACTGAACTCATTGATGGTACAGCAAGGGCAGAAATTGCCTAGGAAATAGGAGCTGATAGATGAATAAGCAACAACTGATATCTGGAATTAAAAAACGGCCAAACACTGGCTGACCAGTTTTTTTAAATCAAAAGAGCAAATCAGTACCTAAAGATATGCATCATTAAAGCAATTATGTTACATTGAAATTTGCTGCTGCTGTAAATGTGAGGAAAAGCCGCCCCCCAATTTCACTTTCCCAACCCATGCAACTCTTTATAGCCTGGTATAGTTCAGGTGTACAATCTGAAGTTGATTAATGTCCAGTTTGCCTTATGAATCCCATCAAGCAATTTTAATGGTAGATCATCTGGAATTCATAACTGGGATCTGATGCTGCTATGCAGCAGCAAGTGGAAAAGGAAGCCCTGTGATTCAGAAAAACTAATCCCTTTCCTTGTCATATTGCAAAATCCTTTGACCTTACCTAGGCTGAAACAGCTATTCATAGGCTTTTTGACAAATGGCCTGACCTTCTGCAATTTATTCACATTTCACAAATTTTTAAAAAGATGCTTATATTTACACATTATATCATATGCTATCCTTTATTTTATTCATTTTGTCTATTTTCTTAATGTACCTGCAGCCACTTGTCTCCCACCACGCACCATTAATTACCATTTCCAGAATACCAAAAAGGGGGGAGGGAATTCATAATGGCTGGTCATAAAGTGAACCAGCACCATTATTTCTGCTGAGAGTTGAGTGACATGTTGCTAAGACCCGTGGTCTTTCACCAGTTGAACTGGGACTTATGATCCACCTCAGGTCTGAAGTGATATGAATGCTGTAGCCTTAGCTCTACAGTAGTCTCCATCACCAACCTAGCATATATAATTTGATGTAGCTGGTACTGCTGGATCACAAATTTATGTATTACCATAAATAGCAAAGTGTCTCAGACAATTAAAAGGCACTGGTCCTTTTAGAGTCAGGTTTGAAATGATTGGTTTGTACTGAAGTGATTGAGAAGTTCACATTAAGATATCCTGCACTTTTCCTGGTCCATGGACAAAAAGGTTCATAACTTTTGTCAAGGTAGAAAAAAAAATCAAGGAAAAACAAAACCTTTGGTTCACTAAATGTTTTTAAGGCCAAGAGCAGATGAATAGTTTGCAGATAATGCTGCTCCTTGTTCGTAATTATGGTAATGGTAGGGGCACTAGGGCACCTTACAAAAGCCTTAAAAGAAAGCTATGTGTCTGTGTTTTGTGTGTGTATATATACATTGTGTGTGAGAGCATATGTATGCCTGTGCGTATGGCCCATCTTAAAGCATGTCAATTGAGCATGGAGACATGTTGAGGAGGAAAATATGCTTGTTGCTTTCCAATGTATGTAAACTATTTTCCAGCATAAATACATTCATACTTTAATAAAAAATATGTTTGAGTTAAAGCTATGTTAGTTTTAGGCTCTGTTTCCAATGCAAATTCTCTGTTTTTGTTTGAAGTACTTCGGGTTCTGTGTTCCACAGATGATTGTTTTTACAAACACCAATTAAACTGATTCAAAATAGTTATAGGCTTATTGATCTATACCCCCCAAACAGTTAATAGGATTAAAATATTTATTTACATTTAAAACATTACATTAGTTTCCCAAAGAGATCATGGGAATTTTAATGATTTCCTATTGAGCTGAATTATTACTATCTAAGATCAGTTTTTAACTTTTATTTTAAGCTGTGTAGACACCAGTTCATACTTTCTGCTTTCCAGTAGGTGGCAGAGATTTTTCTCCAGGCCATGAGTTTAAGTTCAGAGTCCTATTGACCAGAAACAATATCTTGCCTCCACTACCATGGAATGGTTCAGATCTGGCATCTGCATCCAGTATGAAGAACAGACAATCTCAGCAAGTTCCTCGAACACTTTGGTATTGAATCTGCAGAGAAATGATCAAGAGTACAGAACTCTGAATCTGGAGGGCGTGACTGTGATTCTCAAAGTTGAGATGTCCTTCTCTTTACTATGGCTATAAGAGGTTGGGTTAATTTATAGTCTTTATATTTGCTTAAAAAAATAAATCCAAACTCTGTTAGGCAGGTATGTCTCTTTATGGCCAAAGGCAACAGTTCTTCAACTTTGGTCCAATTTCTGCTCACTTCCTCAGAGTTTTGGCCTGCATTTAGCTATTTTTGGTCATTTGGCAGCCAAAATTGCTGTCATTCAACTTCTCAAGTCCATTTTCTTTTTCATAGTAACCCCAGGGTCTCTTTGACAAGGTTCAATGGGTTCCCCCTGATTTCACCATCACTGATTATATATCTTACATGTGTGTTGGCAGGAGACAGATCCAAAAAGCCAGAGCTTGCAATTTTATAAGGCTATTTAAAGAAATGCCTCTTGATTAAGCATTACAGAATCCTGATTAAGCACTAAAAAGTTGCCAAGCCATGGAGCCAGATTTTTTACTAAATAGAGCTCTGATGAATGTGTGTTGGATTTTTGTCCTTTATATCTTGCATCATTCTCATGATGTATCGAAAGAAGGTTGCCAAAGATAAAATCAAAACTATAAATAATAACTGATATAATTAAATATTTTTATACCCAGAAGGTAGGACTAGAGAACATTGCTGTGGGCTCTGTTGTACCATATGATATCGAGTTTCTGAATTTTCTGGCACTCATTTGTTTGTGTCAAAGTTTAACATCAATTGTTGTATTTAATAGATTGTTATGGTCCTAAAGGTGCTCATTGGGCCATATGGCAATAAAAGTTTTACATGCAAATAAAGGGCAGTAAATAATCCTTAGTATTTATTTATCAATCAGTGCTATGTGCCACTATTATTATTATTGAAGTGTGCACTACGATCATTTGTATTGTGTTGTAAAATATTCCCAAATTACCTGTAAAAGTGATTTCAAAAGGAACATAAAGAAACGAATGGGCCTGGTCCCATTATAGACCCAACATGTACCTTTTAATAAACAACAATGGGATAGAATTGGAGACAGAAATAGTTACTGTTCCATTTACACTCACATTCTTACAGCATATTGAAAACTGTTGAACACATTACCTTTCCCCAAATCACCAAGAGCTTCTAGGTCTAAGTTATACCAAGGATAAGTAAAAAGGCAGATTCTAAACCTTTGCAAACAGTGCTGACTCCACTTTCACTAAAGCAATGCAAACAATGCACTGGACTCCAATGACTAGACAGATACCCAGGGACGTATTCCAACATAGCGTTATTCCCCATCGCCCCTTAATGTACTACAGTAAAGTCTCAATGTGCCGTCTCCCTAACTTTAACATTGCCCATGAAAAGGAGATGGAAGGCCTTCTGGTTAGTCTGGCTCTTTGCAGTTGTCAGAGCCTCCATGACCAGGAATGCCAGCAAACTCATTATAAGGCCACCTATATTGATTTTAATGGGAGTAGGAGTAAGAGATCATTTAAATCAATCTGTCTAAGCTGAAAGTTTTGTGTAAAGACTTCACAACTCTAAATTTGTAACTGCATAAAACAGAGGATGCCTTCACATTGTGATGATGCCAGTGCAGTCCTGCATTTAACGATGGGAAGATTGAAAAACATGGTTTGTGATGCAGCTTGCCATCTCTTGTCCCCTGGAGTCCCTCCCGCAACACACAACATCAGACAATGGTAAATAAATCTGACCTGCTATAACACGGATGGGCAAACTATGGCCTCGGGTCATTTTAAGCCGGACTGTGAGCTCCTGCTCGGAAGGACAGTCTGGGGCTTGCTCCACTCCAGCCGGGGTGCTGGGTCAGGGGTCACACCACATGGATTGGCCCCTCTGTGGCGCTCCAGCTGGGGCACTGGGTTGGGGGGTGCACCATGCAGTTCTTGGAATCCACAGTATGGCCCTGCTCTGACTCCTCCATGCTACAAAGGCCCGTCCAGCACTCCAATGGGAGCTGCAGGAGCAGTGCCTGTGGATGGGGCAGCGTGCAGAGCTGCCTGGCCACGTCTCCACATAGGAGCTGGAGAAGAGACATGCCACTGCTTCTGGGAACTGCTTGAGGTAAGTGCCGCTTGGATCCTGCACACCTGAGCCTCTCTCCTTACCCCAACCTCCTGCCCCAGTCCTGATCCCCCTCCTACTCTGCAGACCCCTTGGTCCTAGGCCAGAGCACCCTCCTACACCCCAAACCCCTCATCACCAGCCCCACCCTAGAGCTCACATCCCCAATCAACCCCAATTCTATGAGCATTCATGGCCCGCCATACAATTTCTATTTCCCGATGTGGCCCTAAAGCCAAAAAGTTTGCCTAATCCTGTGCAATGAGGTCCAAAGCCATTACCTTCTGGCTTTACTCATTTAGTGCATTGTTCTACAATTGTACCTTATGACTAGGGTTCATAGACATCAACTAGTCTGGAATAATTTTGTCTGAGTTTGGAGATTTTTTTTTTAGGTTACATTTAGAAATAAAAAACCTGTTATTTAAAAAAATCAAATTAAATTAAAGCAAGCAAACAAAAATTGGCTGATTTTATGTTTGTTTGAATCCCAATTTTGACTATGCTCCTGATATTTCTAATGTTTATAGTCATGTAAACTTGTTGCCTTCAACGGTGTTTCTACTGATTTAAACCAATGCATGTGGGAGTAGATTCCAGTCCTCTCTCCTGGATGGCCCTGACTAAGGCTCAGTCCCGCAAAGCACTTAAGCACATACTTGACTTTAGCTACATGAATGGTCACATTGCTTAAATGAAACTACTCATGTGCTTAAGACCCAGTTCCTCAGAAATCAATGGATCATGAGCTAACTAGAGTATGTTACTCCTATGCTTGTCACACCACATGCTCAGACCCAGGGTAGGTCTACACAACAGCGGGTAGGCTAACAGATGCTAGCTCAGCATGAGTTAGCATGCTATCAATAGCAGTGTGGTTTTGGTGGTACAGCTCAGGCTAATCACTTGAGTACAGTCCTGCCTAGCCCTCTGGGTACACACATAAAGGGGCTAACCTGAACTGCCATTGCCTCCCAGTTATTTTTATTGCACTAGCATAAGCAGAGCTTGTGAGTCTGTGCTGGGAAGTACACTTCCAGCTCCCATATAAGCATATCCATAGTGGGGAGGGGATTGTTTTAGATGCATGGTTTTAATAAAGTTACAATGATTTATACCAGCTGAAAATCTTACATAGAATATGTCACCAATGCTTGTGATTTAGTGCAACTCTCACAATAGCTGGTGTTTTTATTAAACCCCCAGCTCTCAGAGGCATGGGATTACGTGAGCCTCAGGTCTTGTCTTTTAAAAAAGTCAAGTTTTCAACCTTCATGTAGGGTGACCAGATGTCCTGATTTTAAAGGGACATTTTGGGGTCTTTGTCTTATATAGGCTCCTATTTCCCCCCTCCCCCCATCCTGATTTTTCACATTTTCTAGCTGATCACCATACCATCATGGTTGTGGCGAAAAGCTTAGAAATGTGCCCCACGTGTAGTCTAACGGCCCAAAAACCAGATAAGTAAACACATTTTTTAAAAAAAACTCTGGTTTAAATATCATATCTTACATCCTGGTTCATGATTTTTGAATATTTGGGATAAATTATACTGTATATGAGTATGATATTATATACTCTCTCATATAAAAAAGTTAGGGTGAGATTAAAGGAAAGTTCACTAAAACAGGCTTTTTGCAAGTCCTGCTTATAATCTTGAAACAGTTGCTGATATGTGGGATCTAACTAAATTAATTATGGATTTGTGAAACAAGCTGGGCTTTTGTTTTTTAATTTGTCATTAAAAGAATGTAAATTTTGTAAAACTATCAAGTTAACAAGTATATTTTGTTATGAAGATCTTAAAGACACAGATATTGTGAAAGTAACATTCTAAAGTTCATCATAACTTGTCCTTTCCAGATTTGTGCTATATTACATCTCTTAGATGTGCTAAGGCAATATCAGAAATTAGTTTCTCAGTCACCTGTCAGAATGTTTAAATACAGGGCTGAATTGTTAAGCAAAACAAATTTTTCACTCAAGTAAAAGTGATCTGTTGAGATTATTATTTTCATACCAATCAATTACATTTAGATATGAAACATCACAGTTAGGTTTCACTTTCAACTAGTTTGCCACGAAACTCACTGTAATAAAATATAAAAGAGATGGTTTCTAATTGAAGACATTTTTTTCTACCAGGATGAATACAGTTTGTGAACCCACCAGTTTAGTCTGATATACGCTAATACAACTAAAGTTGATATCTGTGCAAAATGGTCTTGAAAGCAAACATAGCTACCATTAATACTGTAGATTTTCCTCTATATTCCTCAATAAAAAGGAAATGCTCTGTTTTCATAGGCAAAAGTCAGATGATGTTGATAGCAATGATGCGTCCTCCCAGCAATCCAACTGCTGCTGATTCTCAGGAATATTTTTGCTGCTGTGTCAGCAAAGGGGTTGCATTAAGGTACAATAGTTTGTAAGACAGGGGTCAAAAATTCTAAGCGGGCCATCAAGAGAGCAGCATTTTGATCATTAAAACCTGAACTTCAGCTTGGAACAGGGCCAGTCTTTAACCACAAGTATTTTCATCAGGGCATTTTACGAGAGCAAGGAAAGAGAATAAGCATGATTATACCTAAAACTGAAGGATCTCAGAAGATAAGTTGTAATGGAGGAAAATACCTGATTCTTGCTCATGCTGTATGTTTTCTATGGTTCTGAGAGCAATTGAGGTGAAGTCAGTTTTCTTGCACATAGTTTTTCTGGTGTGGTGTGTGGGGGTGGAGATTGAATTTATTTCCTGTTTAAAACAAATCTGAAACATAAAATTAATATGCTTTTCCCTAAAACTCTATCAGTGAATAACTTCATTTCACATGAGAAAACAATTGTACATTTGGATTACATTTAACATTCCTAAAATACACCAATAAAAGATTTGTGATTTAGGGGTGGAGGGTTTGAAATAAAGAGAAAACCTCAGATTATTTTACAGTTATCACACCCTTGTGAGTTCTGGAGCTCCAGTACTGTTTTGTTCACAGTACATTTTCTTTAAAATATAAGGATCTGTCTCGAGCCAGATATTCTTTTATGCAACTGCTACATTTTGAAACAAGATGTTTGTTAATAGTTTAATACCTGTTTTGTGGAAAAATTGTGAGTATGCATATAAAAAGGAATCCTATGTCTTGGAATTCAGATGAATTCTGCATCTGATAACATTAATAAACCTGTAAAAAGTATTTTCCATAAAAGGGAAGCAAATTAATTTGTCTATTAAAAATGTTACTTTTCAACTGTTACATGCATTTTTGACAAACATAAATACAGACTGTTTACCAATTCTATGTCCAGTTGGTTTTATATATCTTTAGAAATGATATAGTTGTGCTCACGTTCCTATTGACTTTAATGGAGTGGGGTGATGGGGTAGAACTGGACCCTAAATTTCCTGTATTTCTTGTGAATAATTTGAGAAGTTAAATGTAAAGCAAAGGGTTTTCAGCTCATTGAATAGGGGAGTATATCTGCAAATTCCTGTCTATCAGGAGAATCTTTGCAAGAAGGTGAGAATAATTTACTAAGGACATTTTCCCACTGTCATCATTCATCTTTTTCTAAAAGGTCACTCTTCTTTTTACTAAATTAATTAAGTGCCTTCCTTCCTTCTGATTTAAGATTTACAATTATTACCCCCAAAATGTTCTTGTTTAAAGAGTTTCACACTAAAATATCAGTCATTCTCCCCACCCCAGTTCTTTTATTAGCCTCATGCCAATTTGAGTAAATTCAATATTTAGACCCCTACTGTGCCCCTATATCCATCCCCACACCAGTCTTCCCCATTGTGCACAGAAGAGGGGTCAGCTATTTCCCTGGCACCATCCCCAGCTGCTCCAGAGTTTGCAGAGCATACTCTCTGTGGCCTGTAGTCTACACTGGGTTGTATACCAGTGGTACTTCTGTAAGCAAGGTGGAGTAGGCCCAGCCTCAGGGTAAGGAGGATGGGCATTGTCCCCCTTCCAGGTCCATGTGGCTTCCCCTGATAAGATGAGGCAGACTCAGGCTGTATGATGTATTCTGCACAGCTTCCCCTGTTCCTGGGTTCTGAGCACAGTTGCAGCCAGGAGCAATCCTGGGCTGCCTGGCTTTGTCACAGGTTCTCTGCGGGCAGCTCAGCTCAGCCTTGCCTGTGACACAGCAGCTATCCTTCAGCTGGTCCTGGTCTGGCACTTTAATTATATTTAGTGACCCCAGCTGTGGAAGGGTCAGGACAATACTGAGGAGGGATGAGGGAGAGCTCACTTAAAAAGGACCCAGGAAAGAGACAGTAGGCCTCTCCCTTGCTCTGGGAAGGGCCTGGGGAAGGCAGACTGTGCAGAGACACGGAGATGGAATTAATCCCTGTGGTGGGTATGAGAAATGGGGCAAATCACAGAGAGCCTGGCTTGAGGGGTCTGCTGTCCAGCAGAGGAAGAAGGAGCTTGGAGGACCTAAGGAGGAGTCAGAGGTCTAGGAATCACAGGAGAGGCTGTGCTAAGCACAGGCTGTAGGGAAGTGGCACAAAGGCCTTGAAGGTAACAAGTTGCCCAGGGAAACAGCAGTATGCCTGAAGGAGCAGACCTAACTGCTTACCATAGGGTCTCTATGCCAGAAGCCAGAGCAGATGGTGGGCCTGGGTTTCACTGCATGCCCAATGTAAGGACCATTGAGCTAGGCAGGGTAGGGCTGAAGAGTGATCCTAAAAACAGGCTGAAGAATAACCCTAGAAAAGGTAGAAAAAGTCTTTTGTGTTGGGACTTTCTGGACTTTGTCATACTCTTTTCACTCCAGACAGCTGGGATGTAGCTGGAGGACCGAGTTGTGACAGAATCAGCCCATTGCAGGGCCAAAGAGGTAACCAATAAGAGGCAAAGACTCAGCAATGCCTCAACCTGACAGTAGGAGATGCTATGGTGGTGAGTGTGACTGCCTACAGGCTCCAGTGAAGTAGGGTGCATTCTTACTGGTGATATTAACTCTCTTGTTGTGAATCATGTTTTAAGGGTTAATTCTGCCCTCAGATACGTATGCAACTCCCATAGGCTTTCCTACGCAGCTCCTAGTTTTAATGAAGAACCAAACTCCAAATAGGGCACTTTACTTTCTGAGGGTGAACTGGATGACTGCAGATCTGGGTTAAGTTGCTCTATTTACTTTGAATCGCCTCTCACAAGCAATCTCTTCATTGCAAATTGGTAGCCTGATGATAAGCCAGATAATAGCTTCATGGGATGGTTAGCAGAGATCTTCTGTTAAAGGCAAATGATGGAGGGTTCACTGGAATGAATAAGCATCACACCGCACAACAATACATACAGCTGATCCTACAGATGCAAGTGAATTAGTGATGCAACCTCATTTTAATTGTACAGGCAGGGACATGGAAATGACTAGTTTTTGACAACTAGGAATATTACTCAAGCTAAGAATACTGGCCGTCAACAAATAGTGATTTACTACCTTTTACATGGTCTTTTAAGCCTGCTTTTTATTGGCGAAAATGTACCTCCTCACAAGCTGGTCTTTCAATCTGACAGTTATGGGCATAGGCGATCAACTCAATGGACTGGCTTCTTCCATCCCCTACAGCAGTTCTAATCCTATTAAATTCCTATTAATTTCAATAGTATTACACCAGTGAAAGTAAAAGGAGTACCAGGCCCCATGCTTCTGCAAGTGGCATCTGTTCTGCAACAAGTCCTTTTGAGAAAAAAAAAATGGAAGTGAATAAATATATGGTCTAGGCATTGCTGGTTATTGTCTAGATTATATTGAATCATACAACTGAGAAAATCACTTGGCATAGCAACCTATATTTAACAAGAAAATCCTGTCTAGAAAAGAGCTTATGTGAAAATAATCCTATTGCAGCAGTACAGCACAAGATGACAAAGCCAAGCCCCCAAGGAGTGAAATTGTTTTAAGCACTCATTAATTAAGCCAAGAGGCACCATCTCCAGTTGTCTCCAGTAGGTTCTTTGATGCCTGTGTTGGAAGGGCATGTACAAAATAGATTTGAAATGTTTGTTCAGTCTGGAAAAAAAAAACTTGTTTGCAACTTGACCAATATGTGCACATACAATAGTGAGGCTGAGCAACTTTCAGTTTATAAAATGCCATGATTATATGAGCATAATGACAGAACTGGCTCGTACCTAAGAAAACATGTATTTTCTGGTTATTGTGTGTACCATAGAGCAAGTAAATTTCTACACCATATACCTCATCAACCAGGGATATGAAATGTTACTCTGAGAGTAGACCATCTTTTTCCTTCCCACCATCAGTAGCCTAAGAAGATATCAGCAGAGAATATGATGCTTTTTTGTTGAATTGGCCATTACACTGAGTGATTTTACACTGCCAGCAAGGAGAGGAAAAGTATTGTTGTCTTATATAAAGTAGGGGTAATATAGTGTTCTGCAGACAATATAGTTTTTCAGGAAACCTTGGACTTGTAGGTTCCTGCCCTGGCCTTACCAATTGTGCGAGCTTGCCGTTAACCTTCCAGATTTCTTTCCTGGAAATCAAGTTGTTCATCAATCTGTGTTAAAGGTCCTATGCATGTGATTTTATATATAATATACTATAAAGCTACTTTTTCTTTTGATTTAGCAACCTTTCTTTCAGAGGTAATTTTAATGCCAAGAATGGCTAAAGTTATAATTAATCAAAACAATAGTCCTTTCTTTTAAAGTTAGGCAAAACAGGCTCTGGTGGCCATAATCTTGAGCACTACTGTACCGATTGCTCTTTGGGTTGATCTCATCTTTAATGGATTCCAGATTCTGCTGTGTTTCAAATAAAGAAAGATATTTCAGAGCCCCAGAGAATAATAAAATGCGAGGAGGAACTTCAAAAGAAACTTGCAGACACAAAAGTGTTTAAATGCTGAGCTGGTGAACTGCTGAATATTTCTATAACCATAAAAGATGTCAGGCCGCTTCAAACATAGAAACAGGTGAAAACTGAAGTGATGACACATTGACAAATATACTAGAACTGCCAGTTAACCAGGAGTTCTGAGGGTTTTGGGGGGCCTGAGTCTTTCCTCACTCACACCCGACTTGAATGGAGTCACTCCTGACCAGTTTGCGAGAAGAATTAGTTATTTGTGGCTTCACTTTTTCAGTGTTTTTGGTGTTCATGGGATATCCTATCATTAGCTGACAGCTGAAACTAGCACTAATGGATCCTCTGTAAGCATCCTCATACAGTTCTGCCAATCAGCATGTGTGACAGGCCTTCGATCCTGGGCCTCCCTTAGGGAAAGGCTGTCAGTCAGGATGAACTTTGTTCTGCCTTTTGAACTGTTACAAATATCAACTAGGGCTCGGCTCTGCTGGCCAAATACTTGTAGCATTGATAGCAGAATACTTTTCTCTTGCGTTAGTGTTTTGGCCTGCCATAAAACCCACACAGCTTTAAGTCCTTTAAATAGTTAGCGTCTAAAAGATTCAATTTATAGGAGCACTGGGAAGATATTGCACTCGTCTTGTTCCCTTTTTTTGGCCACTAATACACAGGGATACCCTGCAGCCATATTCACTTTGCTCTGTGATTTTGTAACTCACTTGATTACACGTCCCTTCTGCACCCAAGGGTCAGAGAGAATAAGTCTGTTATAGCCTTAAGCAACTCATGCTTTTAGCATTGGAGGTTTCCAGTTCAATCCAGTCTGTTGGCCAAGATGGCAGCTCTTATTGTTGCATCAGCTCCTAGAAACTAAGCAGGACTGACAGCCTCTAAGGAAAATTCAGATGATACAGGAAGTCTGGGTGGTGACTTAGCAAGGTGGTATTCTTCTCCGAGTTGTTACTGAATCATTGCGCAAACCCACTGGAGCACTTGCTGCCCACTCATAGTCATTAACGACCATGGAAACTTTTAATAACAGTAAAGGTGGTAGACTTCACTATACAACCCCTGTATTTGCATTTGTCCACTGTAGTCTGGTTGAATGACATGTTGCTGCCCATCTTTAAAAGCTGTAATGTTGTGTCAGTGCTTAGCCTGTTCCTACCCCAAAGTCAGTTATATTTCAAAGAAAAGGGAAGCGATACTGATTTGAACTAAGCCCTCCCTGAGCAGCTTCAAGCTAGTGCATTATATCATTGTGTTACCTTCCCTTTTTATGGAAAGCTTACATAGACAAAACAATCAGACGCTGAATTGTTTGTATTCTGCACAAGTGGAAGGGCAGAGCATGGTAGTAGGTTGCCTCTAATACATCAGAGGTGGTTTGTTCTGCTTGAACTCCTAGAGAATGTTTCTTTTTCTAAGATATTTCTTCTGACTTGATTGCCAAGTTCTAATGAAATATGAGATCTGTTGTTGTCTCTTGGAGTGCTGGGGACTGTGTTTTGCCTGCACATTTTTTCATGACCTGATGTCAGCAGCATAACCAGGATATGAGCTAATTTGTATTCTTGGACAAGCAGCTGAATGTGTCTTAGCGAGAGAGAAGTAGTAGTTTGATCGGGCCACTGAAGTTAATTAGGGAAGATAAAAAATTAACTCTAATCCACCAGACAAAGTGATTTTTGAAGTTGCAGGGTGTTAGAAACTTTCACCCCAGTGCAAATCAAAACCAGCTAAGCTGTCACTGCATTAAGACAATAAAAATTCATAAGAAAATAGTTAACTAGCTGTATGTAAGTGTTGCAAAAGAGTTATATTTAAGAAAGAGCCCATTCACCAACTCAGTCAGCATAAAGATCTTTACAGTTTAATGCAACAATCTCATAATACTGGTATTTTTTAATTAGACAATCTAGATACAGTAAAGCCAGGCCATCCTGCCCTCCCCCCTAGCGTTCAACGTAGACTTTATCACTAAATAATGATACTGCTCTCTCAGTCCTTTGGGTGCCATGAGAAAACAGTTGCATTTACTCAAATGTGTTGGCAGCGGAGACGAGGGTTTAAGAACAAAACATTTACAGACAAGACTGCTCCCTATGGCTATGGTCTAATTCCTTTCTTACTACACTTCACGGGGGTGGGGTAAGCAGTGTGCATCTCTTTAAAGAATATTAAAAGGAAAGTTCTGGACTGATTTGCTCGCTTGTAACCTCAGTAAAGTAACTGGTCGCTTTAAAATCCTCTCTTTAAGAAGCATACTAGTGACCATTCTGAAAATGGAGACCTCTGCTCTACTTGAGAACAATATTTTGTCTTGTGACTGTTCAACATCAAGCCAGGAAACAATGTGTGAAGTCCATGGTTGTTGGAGCTGTAATGCTACCACGGGCCTGAGCCATTCATCTGAGGAACTCCCATTGGATCTACTTACGGCAGCATAAGGCTTGCAGGATTGGGCCCTTGAATGGGAGTTGATTGCCATCAGCCCCTCGCAGGAGGTGCTCAGCCTCTTCCTCTAGCAGGCTTCCGAATACCTATGATTCTGAGTATCTCCAGAAAGGAGCTGCTAACTGAGCAGACGTTGCCCCTGCCCTACAGGACTGGATCCCCTGTGCTTCGTGAAACTGCGTCCCTCCTTTGCAAGCAGAGCTTTCAAATTACATAACAATATTTGACAGGCCATGTCCACTTCTGGCACTCAACCCACCATTACAGAAAGTTTGGCTACAGTACATTACAACCTTTACTTCATTTGTACTTGACAAGCCCCTAAGCTATTTGTCTGACACAATTTATACCAAAAGCCAGTGTGTGTGTTTATTTATCACCACTGCTTTTCAAGTTCAAATAGGGGACTCAACTCTATATGGCTGGGCATTTAAAATCTGATAAATGAAAACTCCCTATTGTCCAATATCTTTGGTCTTTCTCTTTTACCCGATGTATTTAATCTCACTTTTCATTGTATCTACCACATTTCTTTGGAAGAGGCTACAGGTATATTACACTTACAGACAGAATGTAGTGTTCAAAACCCTTCCAATGAAATAACAGTTTCCTTCATGCAATGGCTCAGAAATTGTCCATTTGGGTTCAAAGCAGTGTGAACACAATGCACCTGCTGCTTTCCATGGCTCAGCAGGGCTGAAATTCACCCCAGTACAGAGGGCTGAACATGAGGCCTTATGGGCAGCACAACTTCCACCCTGTAGTACGAACATAAGTGGTGCAGAAGGCCCCGTGCAATGATTCTCCACCCAGTGGGACTGACGCTGTTACGTTACTGCATGGGGCCTGTTTCTCTGTTTAGAAAGGAGAACTGCAGTTTCTCAGATGCCACGGTAGGGAAATGTTCACGTTATAATGACAACACTGGATGCCTCTTTTGTCATGCCCGTCTGATAAAACGGAACGTGGTGCTCTGAAGTAATGTTTCAGCCCCACACCGTTCAGGAAGGACATACACAAGTGAGGTTTCTTGCTCTATTTTCAGAGTTTTAAAATTATTTTTGTCAGAGCTGGATTGAGTGTCTACATAAAATTATTAATTGTGGGGATAATTGGAGAATTTGTAATTGAATTTGATTGCTTCTTCAACCCATGGCAGTCATCTGGAATTGCCAGAGTGGCTCAGATTAGCTGTCCGTCTAGGTCCCCATCTTGTAATCAGCTCTGCTCAGGAAGGACTCATTGCATAGCTGAAACCCTGGTCTGGTATTCGGTCTCTGAAATCGGTCAGCACTGGAGCAGTGTTGTATGAGCACCAGATTATGCATGTCTTACTACAGCATCCTTGTAAAGGCAGTTGTGTGTGTGTTTGTCTCTCTGTGTGTGTTTGTACTGGGGAGCGAGAGTTGGGGAGGGGAAGAAAAATATAAATACATTTGAAAAGGGAAAAAGTAAAAAGATTATTGACAAAGATGTAGCCATAAAGTCACAGGCTTAACGCTCATGGTCAAATGAAAATAAAGCTGGATGCTGATGTTTCCAAGCCTAATTAATTTTATAAGCATATTTATTAGTGTGTGTGTGTGTGTATAGATATACTCTGCCATTGCTTGGTCCCAAGCCCAAGATGTGAAAGGAGGAGAGTTTTGCGTTGGGCTAGCAACCCACCATGTAAAAAACGAATGCTACAGAAACGTCAACCAAATCTTCAGCGAATGGAGAAGAATGGTTGGTGCCTTATGCTCCACCAGGAGCGAAGAGGATAAGTAGTGTATAGATACACTTATGTTTCAGTTTAGAAAAAACTAAGGTCAGCGTCTTTCCCCCCTTAGAACTCTTCAGTAGCATATATAAACATGAAGTAAGGAACCTCCAATTCCATTACAGATAAAAATGTTGGGAGTGTAAAATCATGTCAAATGGAGAATTTTCCTATTAATTTTGGCAAAAAAGGTCATTTCAGCCGCCGATGGTGTTCCAGTTCAGAAGAGCAGTTACACGGAGATAGAAGCACAGCATATATGTGCCACCTTCTAACCCTGATAGAGACTGTTTCTGCTACCACACTCCATCATGCCTTCCACTGAGAGCTTTACTTGCTTTATTGACAGAGGAACACAGAAGCCGTGCTCTCCCCAGCTACTCCAAACAGGATCCTTCATGGTTAGTGGCACCCATTTAAGTAGTTCTGGCCCCTCCTGATCTGCGGGATGAGATAGCTACTTTGTGTGACCACAACCACATGGGTGGCTTTTGACTGCAGGGGATCTCCACCACAGTGTACATCAGAGTGCATGCAAGTGTAGTGTAGGGAGCAACTCGGGCTTATGGCTTGAACTATCCTGCATGGGTGAGCTAGGCATACTCCTCGTAGCCTCAATGCAATAGAGGAGGTTTGTCTGTCTTTTCTAGGAAGTTGGCAAATAACCTGTAAGGGATTCAGTTTAGTATAGTTCGGAGAGGAAGAAGGAAAAAAAACCCCGAAACAAATAACCCCCCTCCACACCAAAACCATGTTTGTATTGAATTAATGCCAAGAGGGGCTGTATCATAACAGACATTGTCTGTGGCTCATGTGTCTTCTGTGAAAGAGAACAGATACTAAAGAAGAATGCCATGTGGAGTTTATTACAGCAATTACATTCTTGGCACTTGTGCTGTCTGAGTTTTTGTCACTTCTGGCATATTTTTCGTTCATGCTTTCCCGCAGGGAGAACAAAATGGTAGTAAGGGGCGGGGGTCAGAGAGCAAAACTAAACCCTTTGTGACTATAATCAAAAGTAATTTGATTTGACTGTGACTCATTAGACAAAATCCCATCCAGCACCATGTGGGTAAGCAGGGCAAGTGGGATGCACTTAGGAGCGCACAAAACTATCGCTTAGGAGCCAAATTTGGCTCCCAGTCAGACTGGTATAAAGCTGAAGTAATTCCGTAAAAATCAGTGCAGTTACTCTGGACTTGCAACAGTGTAAATTAGTGCAAAATTTGCCCTTAAGATTTTAGTAACGCTGCCTGTCACAGATGAAAAAAAAGTTAGGTGAAGGATCTTGATTTAGTCAGTGTAATTGGAATACTAAAGAGAAAAACTTGAATGGCATTACAGAATTTCTCTATAAGATTTTGGCTACACCAAGGCATAGCTAAAGGAAAAATTGTAAGGGAGGATATGATGTTGCACAGACAGTATTGGCTCTTTAGATTTCTTTCACCTTACACATGGAAACATGAGTAAAATAAATGAAAAGACATGACGGTTATGTTGATCAACACACATCTCTGTTTCTGCTGGAAAGCTGTGGTTAACTCATCATCATGTGCAATTGCTTTCCCTTATTGGACCTTTAAATACAGACTAAGTGTGTATAAACCTAAGCCCTAATATTAATACATTGCACCTACTGTCAACTCCTCAGCTCGGCAGCCAGCCCGAGTAGCAGACTGAGGATGCAGAAGCTCAGTGGAGAACAGGGAGGGGACTATTAGTCATGAAATGACAGCGTTATCCTTCTCTTTTAACAAACATTTTAATATAATGGACAAAATGTTGCCAATTGGCATTGGATTGGCTGATTCAAGTTTCTAGGTGCAAATTCCCTAAAGGAAATACAAAGATGATCACTGCGTTATCACATTATTTACTTGGTGCTGCAAAATCTACTCATGCACAACTTCCACGGAATAGGGACCATGGGATCAGGCTCTGTAGGTGTAATATTGTGGAGCCCAAGTACTTGTGATCCTTTTAGCAGCCATTCCCCTGTTCTTGTATTTGTTGGTGGACTTTTAGAAAATCACAGTGACGCACTGAGCTAAACACAGCTCAATCAAGAGACAATGAATTTAATGATTACAGCATGTTTTTAATTTAATTATGTTTTCTCAGATGTCCATATCCTGTTAGAAACTGATCAGAGATTGGCAGCCTAGTCTAATATTTTCTACCATTTAGCTCATTGCTTGCTATTTTAATTCCTGCACCACTCCAGTTTTAAAACCTGAAATGATTTAAAACAGCAGCTTCATGTGAAGGTATGAAAGAGGGCCTGCTTTTGTAATCAAGAAATCCAGTTCCAAATGTCACTGAAGTACTCAAACCATGCTCCATTAAGCAGAAGTTGCTATCTTCTGCATTCACCAGATAGACTATAAATATGGATAATAGGATTTCATGGCTGGCTTTTTTTTCAGCTGACACCTGGCTCTTACCTACCATAAAAAGTAAGCAAGAGACAATTTACAAGGGCCCCCTGCTTGCACTAGAACAAACAGGAGGAATCCTTAATTGCAGTTGGGTTATTTGCATGTCTAGCTGATCCTAGATCAGATCATCAGAACTACTATGGCTGGCTTCGCATAACAAACTTCACCCAAATGATAGTTTACTAGTACAGATGGGAAGAGAGTATGCCGATATTATAGCTTCCAAACAAAGAAGCCAGTGCTATAGATTTAAATCATCTATGGAAAGCCCGGTGCACCAGAAATAATTTCACTAAGATTATGACCTACATTTCCCCTTAGAATACAGTTAAAAAAAAATCAATAAACTGTTTCTGCAATTGGCTAAACTAGGAAATGTAATTAATCCCAGAAGTCATTCATTAGGTGAGCATTATGTTGTGTAGGACCTTATTGGATGATAGTAAGGGTGGGAAACAGACTTTTGCCCTTCTCACTCTGCAGACACTGGGAGCTGGATTAAATGAATAAAGCGCACACACTGTGTTGTGGTAAAATATTTTATTGGTTTGGCTGCGTTACAAGTGGCAAATCTGTGAGTTATAGGGGTCCTTTCGAACATGTGCAGGGAAATCTTTGTACCACTCCTCTCATCTTCATGTCACATGTTAGAAAAACTTACTTCAGAAATATTTTAAGTTATTTCTAAACACTTTTATTGTGATGGATGTATAGACCCAAGTTGTGGCCAACAGGAAGAGGTTAACACATGGGTCAGTTACTTCTCTAGCTGCCCCTAATTGGCCACTTTATCGCAATGGTAATAAAAGACTGCAGATGAGGCAGCGGTTGGTGACTGACAGAGATCCTACAAACCCTTCTGAGAAACAGCTTGAGTAACAAACTGGGGGAAAGCTGTACAGGGAGGTGATGCTCTAGAGAGCAAGTAGCGGAGACTGCAGATCCAGGACAGCTGCTTGCTAATACGCAAAGGCAGGAAAGCAGCTCAGGGAGTTAGTGAGATATTGTAAGAAACAGACCGTACCTTTTTATCACAAGGATCCTGGGCTGGAACCCTGAGGAGAGGGTGGGCCTGGCTTTTAGCCCCTGTAGAAGGGGAGATGTAAGCCTTGAGGTAAAGGGGCAAAGACAAATGGGTCTGGACTGAGACTGAAGGGGTGACCTAGATTCATTGAATGTTGAGTGTTTGGGGCTTTCCTGTTGCCCTGAAAGGGGTTAGGCTTGAGAGCTGAGCTACAAGAAAGAATAGACTGCTGTGTGGTCTGAGCTGTTGCTGACTGGAGGTAGGGGTGAGAGAAACAAAGGGGTTGTTATCCTGTGCCCAACTATGAGGTAGCATACCAGCCAGCCAGAGACCCCCTCTACAAGGTACTTTTAAATCTTTCTGCCTGTAAATCCCATTCCTCTTGAATTTAGCTGTACAAGTATTGCAGAGAGAGGAAAATCATAACTAGTAAAATGTTAGCTTGGGAAATTACATACCATAGCCTCTTCTGTCCATAATCATGTTGTCTGCATGAGAAGGTCTGATGCATAGGGAACATCCAGGCTCCACTGGAAAGCGGAGAATCCTGTCTTTCCTATACAACTTATGTCCCTAGCCCTAGTGGGTTATGAGATTCTAGGCATAAATCTGTCTCTCTTCCTAGCATTCCTATTGCTCGTTCTGGATCTTGGGCCACTGTGGCCTTGGAAGGCAGTCCCTCATTTAAGGGAATATTTTCTACCAGGCCGATTTACAGAAAACATAAAAAAACCCATCGCAACTGTTCAGAGGATTAGAATAGTGGTGGTGATACCATCGGAGACAAATTGCCGAGAAGAGTCAATGTGAGGCTGTCAAAGGTGCATGGTAAGCTACATTTATCATATGACTCTAGGATTTATCACAGGGATGCCCCTACCAAGGTGCACAATAACTGAAGCCTATATTCTGCCTTTGTTAAAGTCCAACAGTGACACTCTCATTTATTCCAAAGAGCGGACTTAAGCCCTGAGTGAGAGAGGAAGATAGCTTCCAAATAGAGGATATTGGTACAATCAATTTTGCTCTTCTCTCGAAAAAGAGTAGGATTGGACCCCCTAACTTTAAAGTAAATAACAGATGGAAAGGGACCATCAATGAAGACTTCACTGTTGCTTAAAAGGGATTGTTTACAATGTCCTGGATGGTAACAGAATGATGTTTGGTTCTCGTTGTATAGCTCTACTTCGGTATTATAATGTTATCCAGGGACATGATAGTTCTAGGTGTGAGCACTTAAGGCTTCACTTGTGTGGGGGTGAAGGTGAGAAAGGAGCAAAAGTCTCTCTGGACCTTTCTCCAGAGCTCTTCTTTAGGAATGGGTACCCCCTGAAATTCAGACACATGCAATAAACAGCAGTGACACGACTTTCCTAAAAATGAAGTGGTTGTTCTACTGTAACTTAAAAATAATAATTCACAAAGGCTGCATGCTTTAGAGAGACACTTTCAAAATAATCTCTATAGCTGCAGCACCTCTGATGATCCTGCAGACAGAGGGAGGCCAACTAGTTCAGCTTGCATCAGGATAGGATTTTTCACCTCTAAACCAAAAATTCTTCCTTCCTAGAGCACCCTCCCCTAAAGGTGGACCAAAATATCCTTCCCAGACTGACTCACTCCCCTGCCCCTCTTGTCTACCCTCAGTCCCACATGGACTGGGTAAAAAAACTGCATCCACCATCTTCCCATCCACATGGTGGAAAACTAGGAAATAAATCCATCTCCTTTTTTCAACAAACAAACTCGGCACAAATTTCCATAACTAGCACAGGAAGAAGAAAACTAAACTTTGCAACTGACTTCTTTCAGAACGTGTACACTTGTTGTTAGGTCCCAATATGATAATAGAGACAAGGTGGGTGAGGTAATATTTCTTATTGGATTTAAGAATTCTCTGACACATAGAAGTTGGACTAACAGAAGTTTGTCCAATAAAAGATATTATCTCACCCATCTTGTCTTTCTTTCAGGATGGAATTTAAGTGTAGGGAGCACAGGGTCGAGACTGGAAAAAACAGCACCTGCAAAATTTGCAGCTGCATGGTATGTTCAAATGCCAAACTGCACACAGAAATTGTTCTTTGCTTTCTTAATTACCATTTTCCTATGCAAATGCTTTTTCATCTGCAGGTAAATTAATGAACTTGTGAGTTAGGAAGATTGTCTAAAAGTTTTTTTAGTACATCTTTTAGTAATTATGGGTTTAATATGTGTGTTTGGTTTAATTACATACAGCTCCTTAGTATACAACTGCTTGATAGATGTAATAGGTTCTTTATAAACTAGTAAAAATAAATGAAGCGACAATGAAATGGGGCAAGATGTTATGCACACAGTGAAAACTCATCTGCTTAAAATCCTGCCTCTTTCCTTTTATGTCTAGATCAGGAGTCAACAACCTTTCAGAAATGGTGTGCTGTGTCTTCATTTATTTATTCTCATTTAAAGTTCTGCGTGCCAGTAATAAACTTTAATGTTTTTAGAAGGTCTCCTTCTACAAGTCTTTAATATTTGTTTTGCATACAGCAATAGTTTAGTTATATAAGGTTTTTAAAATGCTTAAAAAGCTTCATTTAAAATTAAATTAAAATGGAGAATCCCCCAGACCGGTGGCCAGGACCTGGGCAGTGTGAGTGTCACTGAAAATCAGCTTGCGTGCCGCTTTTGGCACACGTGCCATAGGTTACCTACCCCTGGTCTAGAGGATGCTGTACAGTAGGTTTAAACATTAACATTTCCTCTGTGGAGAGGTGGCAAATGACATTGTGCTTGGGTCACAGCACAATTTGTTAGCATTGATTGCCAGCTTTGTTCAACAGAGTTCCAATGCTGGAGTTGGGAGCATGTTGCAGGTCGTGATTGGAGATGGCTTGGCTCCAGGCTCAAGTCACTTCTGTTAGCTTGTTACTTTCACCAATAACCAAAAATTGAACAAATTCAATCAAAATTTAAATATTAAGAACAAGAACTTCATTATCTCCACCATGTGGTAGCTACAAGGCAAAAATAAAAGCCAAAATTAAAGTTTAATATGTAACAGCTTTATATTAAAACACTTAAATGCTACTAAAATATACCAGGGTGCTCATTACAAATAGAGAACTAGATTTCAATGGCAATTAGTAGCCTACATGCCTTTGTGGACCTGGGCCATACTGGTTAATTTTGTACTGTAGTTTTCTCATTTACTGCATTGACTCACATAAGGCACATACCTGATTTCAGCCAATACTCATTAAAACAGTCTTCAGTGAGCACTGGATCAGACTCATTATGCTTAAAAGAGCATATTTAATCAAACTTTGAAGTATGATATTTTGCTAAATTAAATGACAGTACAGTAAAACCTCCATTTAACGGACTAATTCGGGCGAGGGGGTGTCCGTTAAATCCAAAAGTCCGTTATTTAATAAAAAAACAAAAACGAGCTGTCGGAGCAGCAGGCCGCCCGCCACAGGGTCAGGGCGGCAGCTCTGCAGCCCGCCTGCTGCCGGGACCTGGGCGGCAGCTGGGAACCGTCAGCCAGCCCACCCGCAGGCGGGACCTGGGCGGCAGCTGGGAACCGTCAGCCAGCCCACCCGCAGGCGGGACCCGGGCGGGAACCGTCAGCCAGCCCACCCGCAGGCGGGACCCGGGCGGGAACCGTCAGCCAGCCCACCCGCAGGCGGGACCCGGGCGGGACCCGGCAGCCAGCCCGCCCGCAGGCGGGACCCGGGCGGGACCCGGCAGCCAGCCCGCCCGCTGCCGTGACCCGGGCGGGACCCGGCAGCCAGCCCGCCCGCTGCCGTGACCCGGGCGGGAGCCGGGAGCCGGCAGCCAGCCCGCCCGCTGCCGTGACCCGGGCGGGAGCCGGGAGCCGGCAGCCAGCCCGCCCGCTGCCGTGACCCGGGCGGGAGCCGGGAGCCGGCAGCCAGCCCGCCCGCTGCCGTGACCCGGGCGGGAGCCGGGAGCCGGCAGCCAGCCCGCCCGCTGCCGTGACCCGGGCGGCAGCCGGCAGCCAGCCCGCCCGCTGCCGTGACCCGGGCGGCAGCCGGCAGCCAGCCCGCCCGCTGCCGTGACCCGGGCGGCAGCCGGGAGCCGGCAGCCAGCCCGCCCGCTGCCGTGACCCGGGCGGCAGCCGGGAGCCGGCAGCCAGCCCGCCCGCTGCCGTGACCCGGGCGGCAGCCGGGAGCCGGCAGCCAGCCCGCCCGCTGCCGTGACCCGGGCGGCAGCCGGGAGCCGGCAGCCAGCCCGCCCGCTGCCGTGACCCGGGCGGCAGCCGGGAGCCGGCAGCCAGCCCGCCCGCTGCCGTGACCCGGGCGGCAGCCGGGAGCCGGCAGCCAGCCCGCCCGCTGCCGTGACCCGGGCGGCAGCCGGGAGCCGGCAGCCAGCCCGCCCGCTGCCGTGACCCGGGCGGCAGCCGGGAGCCGGCAGCCAGCCCGCCCGCTGCCGTGACCCGGGCGGCAGCCGGGAGCCGGCAGCCAGCCCGCCCGCTGCCGTGACCCGGGCGGCAGCCGGGAGCCGGCAGCCAGCCCGCCCGCTGCCGTGACCCGGGCGGCAGCCGGGAGCCGGCAGCCAGCCCGCCCGCTGCCGTGACCCGGGCGGCAGCCGGGAGCCGGCAGCCAGCCCGCCCGCTGCCGTGACCCGGGCGGCAGCCGGGAGCCGGCAGCCAGCCCGCCCGCTGCCGTGACCCGGGCGGCAGCCGGGAGCCGGCAGCCAGCCCACCAGAAATGGATCAGGAATGCATCAGACTTGCTCAGAAATTTTGTCCGTTGCATCCGAAGTCCGTTAAATCGAGGTCCGTTAAATCGAGGGTTTACTGTACCATGTACTTCCCATTATTGATTATTTCATGTTAATAGAAATATCACTTCTCCCTAAGATTCTTTCATGTTAATAGAAATATCACTTCTCCCTAAGATTCTTTCACCATTTGGCATAATTCATCAACATATATGTGACTGTGATCTCACAAACCCTGGATTATGCCAACAGTGAATGAATTGGAGAGGAAGAGGCTGGTTTTGAATAATCAGCAATGGTAGGAAAGCAAATATAGCAAAAAGTACATATTAGTTCTTAGGATTTTGAATAAAGATAGGCCCAAACCACTGAGTAGGTCCAAACGGCCCATAGAACTAGAGGTTTTTTTTATTCTGACCCCAAATCTGGATCAAGTATTTCAAAATAGCTCCCGACTTCATAATATGCTGAACCAATACAATATTAACTTAGTATTATAACATACTAGCCATATTAACGTTTTATAAAACAAACTGAGTGTAGGCATGGATCTTTAAAAGTACACTTTGATATAGAAATCCACTGTCAACTGAGTTCAAATATCTACAGTACTCAGCTGTTGTAGGATTCCTTTTATCGTGGTAACAATTTGACATATCACCTACCACCTCATAGGCAGCCAACTTGGTAAATCAACATTTACTGTCCAGCTATCACCAAGTTTATATCCATTCAGTCAAGATACCAAATAATTCCCTGAATCAGAGAGGTAGCCGTGTTAATCTGGAATTGCATCCGACGAAGTGGGTATTAGCCCACGAAAGCTTATGCTTCAATACTTTAGTTAGTCTTTAAGGTGCCACAGGACTCTGTCACTTCTGCAAATAATTCCTTGTATCAGTTGCAGTGAATCATACCCGAGTGATTGTTGTCCACACAACCACTATAGTATTACATTTGGCTCTAAGGAGCAGGATCTGTTCTGTGGGAAGGGGTGAAGGGGAGGAGGAAATGAAGCATACCGGCTGTGGTGCTAGGGAGAGGATATACCTCTGGAAGCCTGGAGGGAGCACAGGAAAGGGTGACCCTTGCTCAGCCTGTATAACAGTCAGTGATCCCCCCCACCCCACCCCACTGTGCAGCCATCCTGGTGTGCGGGGGATACAAGTAAGAACTTTGGCCCATCCCTTTCTCTCCCCAGAAACGCCCCTGTGACACTAGCAAATAGCAAGCCTGACCGAATTGGTGGGTAGGATTGGTCTATCAGGGATGGATTTATCATGTCTAATATAGATGCGATAAATCAATCCCTGAGCACTCTCCCCGTCGACTGTGGAACTCCACCACTGAGACCTGGCCTTAGATTTAGAGGGCTAGATTGAGTGGTGAGGGGCTGAAAGGGCAAGAAGAATGTTGAAATTTCACCAACTTAAACTCTGCTCAGATTTTTGGCACTCAGACTGACAGTTGTGGAATTCAGGGCCCTGTCCTAGGAAGTTTACTTACTCTGTCCTATTGAAATCCTGGGAGCAAAGTTACACAATCAGGCCCAAAGCCACTGAATTTCTGGCAGTATTGTAGGCTATGTACTAGCAACAAAAATAACACTGGGCAGAAGGCTAATGTCTTCAGAAATGTTGAAACTGTGGTAGCAATTCACTGAATTGTTCATCGCTTAACCACAGCTTCAAGCCTCAGTCTGCTCTGATTCATTGTCAGCTTGCTCCAAAGTATGACAAGAATTCCTCTATAACCAGCTAATGGGCACAGTACTTTGTTTATGATAATGGCAGCAGAAAACCCACTGCAAATTGTAGGATTTTACATTTACATGGGTAACAGGCCAAACATTCTTGTATGTGTGTCAAACAAATACAGTTTGTGCCAGAGAGAAAACAGAAGATACAAGAAAAAGGAATATGAATCCCTTTAATAGCACAGACATTATACCAGAGCAGACTAGTGGTCCATCTTGTCCATTAGTCTCTCTCTGACAGCAGCCTCTGATAGATGCTTCAGAAGTTGGTACAGGAAACCCTGGAATGGAATAAACTGTTGTCTGGAAAAGTTTCTTCCTAATGTCCCGGAGACATGAGAGTTTACGTGGAATCTCACTTTCCATGGAAATGTCTAATTCTTATTCAAACCTAACAACCCACTGGCTTCAAGAACATGTGACAATGAATTAAGCATATACTAAGTAATGCTTTCATTTATCATCATTAAATGTTTAAGTTCATCACCTTAGCACTTGCATGGCCTTTGCTCTTGCATTATTTACCTTCTCTATACACTTATTTGTTTGTACCTTTGTGTTTACGTCCTCTCTAAACTAGAATTTTTCAGTCTCTTCTCGGATGGAAACCTTACCATGTCTCTAATGATTTCTGTTGCTCATCTTTGGATTCTTATTTCTGCTATATTTTTTTGAGCTGGGTGATCTGAACTGTACATAATATTTCAGCTGGGGGCAAACTATTGACTCTAGCCATTGGACTATGTGACCCTGAGGCTGGGTGCAACCCTTTGGCTTCACAGTGGGGTGACCACCAGGGTGATGGGGGTGTACTGGCCCCATGACAGTTGGCCAGTGTTCATTGACCTGATCATGTACAGACTATGTAACCATTTGCATATGAATGCAATGAAAACATATGTATGTGTGTATACTGCATGCATCTATGAATATGTAAAGTTTGTGTATATGGAATACATGGTGAGATAGATAACGATTTTATTGGTGTGGGATGACAATTCAAAGTGGCAAAATTGCAAGTGAGGCATAGAAGCACCCCACATGGCTGTAAATGAAAAACCTTAACACCAAAGCATCATATAGTCTCTGTAGGTAATACAAGTCACAAACATGGTTTCACACACATTTTAGAGAGCTTTTAACATTTTTAACTGGAACTTTATCCTCCTCTGTCAAAACCAGGTGCCTTAATTCCACATGTCCAATTGTATGGGAGCCAGGGCCCTACATTCTTTCAAAAAACTGACCTAAAGGCTTTTTCTGTACATAAAAATGCATTAAGATACTTCACTAAGATGCACTAAGATACTCTGTCTATCCCACAGAGAATGTGACAATCACCATCTTCCAAATGGGATGAAGATAACTTTTCTAGCCCTATCCAATTAAGATAATGGGCAGTAAATCTATGACATATTTAAGTTTTAAAAAAAGCTATCTAGGCCAGGACTAAATCTCATCTGTCCTGGGTCTCGGGCAGGCGTAATTTAGCTTTCAATGCTTCTGCTAAATCACATATTTCACCCTAAACAAATCTGAGGTTTGGAGTAGAGCTGTATAAACTGTTAAACTTAGCGTGGAAGCACTTGCAATCAGACTTCATGTGTTTGTGGTGCAGAGTGATTTGGTAGAACTTTCTTGTGTCTGCAAATGGTCAGCAAAAGACTTTTGCAAACACTTGTACACCACATGGATCCCTGCAAACATCTTTAGAATACTGAACACAGTGTATTTCACATTAGAACCTGGTTCCTCCGGGTAAGGTGAGAGGGGGCAAAGAAGTAAGGGCAGGGCTACACTATCCACTGGCTCGGCAGGTAGTGTTTGATGTATTGGGGATCGATTTATCGTGTCTCGCCTAGATGCGCTAAATCGATCCCTGAAAGCACTCCCCTCAACTCCGGAACTCCAGCTCCCCAAGAGGAGTGAGTGGAGTTGGCAGGGGAGATGCTGCAGTCAACCCGCTGCTGTGGGGACGGCCAGGTAAGTTGAACTATGGTACTTCAACTTCAGGTACATGAATAGCATCGCTGAAGTTCAACCTACCCCCACCCCCACCTCCCACTAGTGTAGCTCAGGCCTAAGAGTGTTTCTCTTTAGTTGCTGTCTGGCTGAGCTACCTGTCCTATGAAATCAGGAAGGTCAGCATAAATTAACAATCTATTTTCATCTAGTTTCGGAGGCCCAAATTCTGGTCCCTTGTACAAAGCTTTGAGTATGTGGGTCTACAGCAAGAGGCTTATGTCATTTTGAAAAGTACTGGAATCCATCTCTTGCTCAGTAATGGTAAGGTGCAAAGCTCTAACACACCTGCTTTGTAGCAGCTACAATAGTTCATGTGCTACAGTAGCATGCACCCCTACCACTCTCCACCCCCAAAGGGCACTTTGACCTGTGGTTCTGCATGGCTCAGACTCACTCCCCACTCCTAACAATGCTTGCATTGCTGTACTGTGTTTTGCTACTGCGCTCTACTCTCCCTTGCCTGGCCTGATCACCCGTGCTGTTGAGCTGCAATAGTTCCACTTAGGGTGACCAGACAGCAAGTGTGAAAAATTGGGACAGGGGTGGGAGGTAACAGGAACCTATATAAGGAAGACCCCAAAAAAATCAGTACTGTCCCTATAAAATTGGGCATCTGGTCACCTTAATTCCACTGCCTTTTTGGGCTTTTGTTTGTCTCAGCAGGATTTGGCCCAGATGATGAGATATCTAATCTAATTGAAAAGTGTTAAGGAAAAAAATCCCTTCTCTATTAGTTTCACAGCCTGTGCCTGTCTGACTTTAGGAGGCAGGAATCTAGTAAGTTAATGATCTTCTCTAATTCCTTTGGGAACTTCCTTACACTGTCACAGTGGTGCTGTAGCGATGTTGGATATGTGAGAGGCAAGGTTAATGAGGTAATATCTTTTATTGGACCAGCTTCTGTTGTTGAAAGACAAGCTTACAAACTCCACAGAGCTCTTCTTCAGGTCAGCTCTGTGGAGCTTGAAACTGTCCCTCTTGGAGCAGCTTCTCTTGGTGAAATATTAACCCACCCGCCTTGTCTCTTATTAATGACACATTGACTGGTCTCATTTACATAGTGGTGAATCATACCCAATTTTCAGAGAAATCCTACTACAGGGTACATGGCATCATATTTATTTCATCCTGCTGTAAACAATTATATTCTTCTAAAAGAATCATCCCAAATCATTTTAACAATGAATCGAAGTAGAAAAAACTGACACCCTATTAGGCTAGAGCAGAATGTGGTACTAATTCCAACATCTATTCATTTTTAATAAATACCACATTACAAAACATGTCTGTTCTGTGGCTAGATGACATGAGCTTGCCTGCTCTACAAAAATGTTCCATGGTGCTTTGCTGTTATTAATGAGCCTGGTTTTAACTCAATGATCATAGTTTGCATGACCCATATTTTGTACTGGGACTCTAGCAGGTGATGATCATTTTCAATTGTAAAGCTGTCCATATAGGTTTGATACAGTTATGAACAAAACATTTTCATCCATTGTACTGGATAAGACTTTTCTTTAATTGGCAAGAGCGCTATTAATCTGGAGTATATTATTTTCATTTGATTTGGCATTTATTCCTGTTTTTGCACTCTTTAATGTTATACAAATACATTGACTCATGTGTTCCATCATAGTATGTGCACTCTGCCAATTTATCTGCCTAAAATATTGTCTTAATATTCTTGTTGAAATTTTGGCATTAAACAAACCAGATTGTGCAAACCCAGCCCTCCCCCGCAAAAAGCTTGAGTATATTGTAGCAGAAAAATCTTCAATCTTCTTACACAGTCTCTTTAGGTTCTTATACTGTGCCTATATCTGTGCAGGACTGGGCCTGTTTTTTTTTACTTCATGGTACAGTACATGATAGCTTGATAGTTGCTTATATGATGTGCAATAACAAACTATGAAGTATTTGAAGGCCAGACCTGTTAAGCGTATCATATAAAATATGGATCTGTACTAAAAAGATTTTTCTACATGGGATTTACTTGAGGGGCTTAGTGGTCTGTTAAAATAACACCTCTAGCATATGTGCTGTATGCTTGGCCTTCGCAATGCAAGTCAATAGATGTACTATTTGTGCAAGAATCTTCATCAGGATGAGATGGACTACTTGTGCTGCAAAGTAAAAGAATTGCAATGGATCTCATCTCTGGGAAGGGCTTGGGGTTATATTTGGCTGTTTTTAGCCTATTGGGCTTCTGGAGAAATATGGTTTCTTATGTTTGAACATTGGTAATAAAACATTTAATATGCTCTATGCAAAAGACACCCTGGAACTCAAAAACCAACCAACCCCCAAGCTCTATTAAAGTGAAACTGATGCTTATGAACATCATCCTGCATTGATGGAATTTTTTCAGCACAGTTCTGAAGGTATCATTTCCAAGGCAGAGAGCACTGCCAACTCCAATTAACTTAGCCTTTCTGATGAGATTGCCTATTAGTATAAATGGAGTTTAAATGTAGAGAGGAGTCCATGGGGAAATAGGCTGAGACTTCCAACTCATTCTGCAAGTTCACAACTGCCAGCAGATAACATTGACTTCCCGTTATTAAACCTGGATGAGATTTGAACCAGTAATTTAGATATGAAAGACCCTGTATATCATTACTGGTCCCTTCAACCAATCAGTCTGCATGGATGATATCACATAAAGGAATTACTATACCAACAAAACCAAACCCCTTGTCGTTAATCCCTACAAAATGTGAAAAGTGGATATACACTGTCATAGCTCCATGGATTTTAGTGGCCTAGGTATAGAAGTTCACTCAACATGTTTCCAGCTGTGCAGAACTCTGTATGGCAGTTACAGAAAACATGCCGTGTGACCTTGGCCCCATATGTTCTGATAGCAATGTTGGATCAGACGCCTTTAATTTGTAACAAACAAAACAGTTAGTTAGAAAAGCAGATACATTATCCACTGGGCTGTGTCAGATATTTGGCATCACCAACTTCAGAGCAGTCAGCTGTGCATCTGAGGTAATGTCAATTCTTCGCAGGCAGAGGACTTGTATTTAATAGATATCATATGGCTACCACATGTACTCTAAAGCTGGCCTTGTTCGATTGCTTCTTGACTAAACTCTTGGTCAGAGTCCAAGATATGTAAAAAATAATAATAATAAAAAAAATGCTGTAGCTGTCTTTGAGTTGACAGGATTGCTGCAACCCTTCAATAGATACCAGTAGCAACTGGGTACATACTGTATTGATTAGAACCATCTGGAGAATGGTAAATAGAACTGTAAACACATACATTTCAAGCTGACACAAGATTGCAGGGGACTTCTGCTGGCCAAAAGGAAAAGTTATAGTTATAGTGTTTTAATGTCTCCTTGGGTTTTGTGTTAAGTAACATCTTGAGAGAACTTGAATTCCCGCTTTCCCTTCTTCAAATACGGTTTCAAATGAACAGGTCTGCCCACATCTCTTAAGTGCGGTAATAAAGATCCCTTGAATAAATTATCATTATTTTTGTCACTGAGGTTTTTTTTGAGCCATGGAACTAGAGCAATGAAATCTAGTTATTGCACTAGGCTCCTTATGATCTACCTGACACATCTTTAATAGGATTCTATCTTTCCCTTCCTGTTCATGACACACTGTAAAGCCTCGTTGCTTGGTCTTTGAACACAACAGCAGGAGTTGACCCTAAATCAATAGGATTCACACGGAGTCTTTGACTGGGTGTACTATAAATCTTGCCTTGGCCCAGGCAATCAAGCTTTGCTACTAGAACCACATGCAGGCAGACTTCTAGAGTGTCTATATTGTATAAGCAGCAACACAACCATTCAGTCACATAAAACTGAGTATTTATACCTAGCAATTATATGATAGTCACTAGACATGTCAAGAATGTATTTAATTTTTACTTGAACTGAGTATTTGACCAAATTTTTAAAAACTAAATGAAAACTTTATTGGGATTAACATAATCTGAGAGGCAATGTAACCCCCTGGATAAAACACTAAACTGGGAGTTGAGTAGCAGAGACAAGAATAGAACCCAGGTCCCATCTTCTTGTGTGATCCTGGCCAAGTCATCTAACCTCCCCATGTCTCACTTTCCCCTCCCATCCTTTGTCTTGTCTAATTAAGTTGTAAGTTTTTTTAGGTAGGGATAGTCTCTCACTGTGTTTGTAGAATGCTTGGTATGTTGGAATTTAGTCCTCTAGAGTTTACTAGCATACAAAAGACTTCATTTTATTAATTTTCCTCTTAACAATTCAAAGCTGATTATGAAATGATCTTTAAAATAAGGGCGAAGTTAGTTGACTACAAGCACTAGGACATTTGAAATAACATTGGGTGTATGTGTGTGTGAAGTTTCTGCAAACAGAAATGTGTGGTAAAAAATTTTTGGCACCAGTAAAATATGTTCCATAGTGAGGAACAGCATTTTTTGCAATAACTGGTATCTGTTTAAAGAGAGAAAAAAGTATATTTATGGCACAACTTGAATTCTGAGCTGCGACTGGTTGCATGGTAGATGATGAATGGCTGAAGTAATATGGTGTTTCTTTGGTTATAAACACAGTATACTAAATTACGATACAAAATACTGTAAATGCCCCCAAATGCATTGATTCAATGTTAAAGCCACCAAGGGCCAAAAAAATAAAAGGTTAAGTTTCCAAGAGCAACAACTCCTGTATGTTTTAATAGCATTAATGTAATATTAAGCTACACACTGAAACAAAAGCACATGAGTAAATAGCACATGCATGTGCAACACAGAAAAGTTAAACATTGCAATGTCTTTTCCCCATTTGTTTAGTAAATAGGGCAATATCAGGGTGGACCTCTTTCTGATCCCTGCAAGTTATTGGTATTTGTACAGTTCCTTACAAACTTAGTAAATGGATACAAATTTAATATGCAAGACTGAATATTGGTTTATTTTCCCTTAGTAAATAAAATTCATGTTATGCAGAGTGAGTGATACAATAGCAGGACAAACTCACAATGAATTTGTTGGCTGAAAACTCTTAATGCTAAGTTATCCACCTAACTATTGGTTTTTGAACTTGCCAGGTGAAGATGGCATGACAATGTACCAATCATAGCTCTTACAGGGGCACTTTTATAGAACCAATAATTATTGTGCTAAACTTTAAGACAGACATTTTTCTATAGGCCTTTAAGGGCATGCTTTCTAATACTACAATAGTAACATTAAATACAGCATCTCTCATATTCTAGGTATGGCAGGGGGATTGGAGTAACC
The DNA here is from genome assembly GCA_032164245.1 of Sternotherus odoratus. Taxonomy (NCBI): domain Eukaryota; kingdom Metazoa; phylum Chordata; order Testudines; family Kinosternidae; genus Sternotherus; species Sternotherus odoratus. Next base: position 27,317,154 of record JAVMKO010000009.1, read on the forward strand.
ATGTGACATGGTATGGCAGTTATTGGAAAGGGCTAACTCTGTTTAATAACCATTGCAAATGAAGGAAAACTGGTCAATCAACCATTACATAGACTTAGGTGTTAAGTTAGGAAGTTAAGTTAAGTCAGGAAGTGCAAGAGGTAAGAGGATGGATCTTATGCTGATCTAGTGTTGATATAATTATATACTTCACCGAAGTTATTCCTGACATATCAGTGTAAGGAGAATAGTGTGTGATATGCATAGATAGATGGTGGCAGTGCATAGATAGATGGTGATGGTATTTAGTGTCTATCTGCTCCATGAGTAAGGGAGAGTTTGATCTTTCCTTTGCAGCACTGTACTCAAAAGCTATAATTTGTGAGCATAGATTGGAGTGATTGGTGATGAGCACTATAGAAATGCCAACAGATCAAAGTAGCAGACTACACCAAACATTACTGAATTATCTCATTATCTGGATTATCTTGGTTTCCATAAGCGTATATGCCCTATGACATGAACCCTTAGAGAAGAGAGCTCTCTGGTGGTAAAATAGAGGAAGAATGGCCCAGAGCTGCTGAAGAACTGTGGCTGGGAAGGCCCTCCACTAGTGAGATGTTTTTGATCAGTGTCTGTGGACAGAAGATGGGTCAGACCTAATTTGTCATTTGATTTTCTGACTTTTTTAAAAAAGGACATTTTTGTTAAAATCCAGTTATGCTTTACGTTTGGGGGCAATAAAATGCATTTGATTCCATTGGCAGATGAAGAAACAAAAAATCCACACCAAAAGTGCCTGCGTCTCCCTGACTCAGACTACAGTCAGGCACTGTGGGGCTGTGGAGACTGGTCAGAGATGAGAAGAAAGGAAGGAGAGTGTAAAGAAGCTCCTACTTCTCTGGGCATTTTCCTAAGGACTCTGTAAAAGGCACTAGATGCTACTAATCCACCTCTACCTGTGGAGCTAGACTGCTGCAGACCAGTGGATGGTGCAGAGTACTAATGGCAGCTCTGAGAAGAGGGGCAGCACAGAAGCAGTGGCTTGAGCAGAGCTGAAGGTGCAGAGTGCAGCAGTCTACCCAAGGTATTCTGGTGCAGGCACCACACCTAGTAATAAAAGATGAAATCAGCCCAGGTGAATTAGGTGGTAGATCACAGCAGCCTAGGAAGTACTGGCTTGCCAGCCTCCTTGGATTTCTCCAGGACAGCTAATCATGAGTGGGCAGCTGGGGAGGAGAGTTGGGACTCGAGCACATCCTGCCACACTCATTTGCCAGGAAGAGTGAGGTTGGGATTATTAAAGCTCAGTAGGGGGAAGGAGTCTTATCTCAAAGTTTTTTTAAAAAAAAACTGCTGGTTTTCCAGAGTTTATTTTGTGGTCTCCTTTTTTACTGCCTTAAAAGTGTGTCCTTAAAGTCCCGGGCTTGTGGAGGTGTGGGGAAGTAATGCTCATCAGGGATGCCTGGGGCTGGGATATATGGTTTCCTAGGGTTCTGGGTGGGCACACAAGTGTGTGTTAATTTTTTTAGAAGGAATCCATAGAAAATCGGACCTGACCTCCTTTTGCTGCTGCCATGCCCTGGCAGAAGGGTTACAACCGTTAAAATGTCTTTTTGATAATATGCCACAACCCCAGTATCTATGCTAAATATGTGGAGAGGAAATTGATGAAATACTGGACTTAACCCATACACATTGTAAACCCTCACTGCAGACCCACAGGCTATTATTTTAAAGCATTTTCTTGCCTTTATAAATTTGCCACTACTTTTCTGTGTTCAGTCATCTAACTGCGGACTCGTAGAAGGTAGCACGGTGTTACAATCCACCCTCCAAAAGTAGACAAAATGCAGGCTCTCATTCCAAGTGACAATAAACTTGCTCTCAGTCACTTATTCTGGAGTAGCTGAATAATATATATGCAACTACTTTCTGAAACAGGATCCTATATTTTTATCTTATTTCCACATGGATCGCTGAATGTTTTTAGGGAGAGGGGGCAGACAACTTCCAGTCAGGTCCTTTGGAGTTCTGGGCATGAATGGAAGAGACTGTCGAATGCAGTACTACTACCAGCCCATTGCAGTGTGTTGGAATAATACCATTGTAATACCTTAAGCGTGGGATTTTAAAGTACTAAGTTGGAGCCTGGGAAGAACCTATTGAAGTCATGGAAGACTCATTGTCTCCAACAGGCTTTAGATCAGGTCCTTATTTCAGCATAGTCTTCATCATATCTTGGTGCTATGTACAGTTAAGAGTATCTTTTTTTCTTGTAGGTAGTATACTAGGGCAGCAAGCTAGGTGGCTTATGAATTCATAAGAAAAATATTCATGTTTTTCCACATCGTTTTAAGATGGGGGTGAACTCTGTCAAGCTCCTTCTGTGAGGCCTTCGGCTGCATGCTGCAGGGGTGGTGAGAAGAAAGGGGTGGGACCACAAACAGCTCTGGCTTTGCTTTTTGGCAATAGGATTTTAGGCAACCATGGTGCCTGGGAATTTTAATTGGGCAAGCGAGGGAATTGGGTTGGATCAGCACAATGAGAATTAAAACTGGGTGAATCATGGTACAGCTTTGATTGCTAGATAAGTTAACACAGAAACAGGAGTAAGGAAATCAAGCATTCACAGGGTATTTATTATCAAAGCACCAGAGAGCTGCATTTCTATACACTGAAAACAGTTACAATGAGGACTCTTCACTAGGATTAGAAAGGCTATTGAGCATATGGAAAAATGAAGGAAGACTGAAGGACGTGATACAATGATGCAAAGCAGAACCACTGTAAAGGGCTGATTGAGAAAGTTAAATATGAAAATGAATGTGTTCTGGAGGAAAGTAAAAACCCAATGAAAGTCCATGAATACCTAAACAAGAAGGGGCTGATGCATGAAGCACTCTTACGATTACTAGATCACTTATTAGTACACAGCCAATTTTTTTTTTTAACAAAAATAGTACTAAGGAAACTTAAAGGTGAAATGTTAGAGCAATTATTTTTCAGAAGAGGGAGCAAAACATCCCCTATCTCCTCCTGTCCCCACCCAAAAAGCCACCCCATCCCCAAAATCAGAAACCAAACCTCTCCTCACCAACAAACTCACTCCCCCTCCCGCTAATTTAACAGAGGACTCAGAACACATTTCCCCTAATTAAAGATAACAAGTATGTGATGGGCAGGTCATAAATAAGGCTCCCAAAAGGAATGTCTGGGAGGTTAAATTGTTTGTTAACACCCCAGATCAGTAGACCATCTGTCTAAAATACATGGTGACTTTGGTTATGATGGTTGTTGGTTTTTTTGTTTTTTTTTTTAAACTATTGAGAGAGATTTGTGCTGTAATTCTCAGGAATGCTCACAATATAGACAGCTATTTATGAAATGACCCTTTCTTTCGCATTGCATCTTTAGTAATTCCACCATCTCAGTTCCTCCCTTTCTAGTGAAATCAAGAGCGTTGTGTCATTGTTTGGCAGGAGAAAAGAAACAGAAATGGCAATGTATGGGCAAACGTTCCATCAAAGTCCATCTTAGAATACCTATTGCAATGGAGCATAAAATGCTGCCTTGGAAAACTGGCACTTCATGCACTCCATTGACTATAATCCATCAAGAACTCCAAACACATAGGCATAGCTATTAAGAAGCAAGATTGAGCTGTCTCCTCAGTGGCATGAGGAATAAATTTAGTCAGCAGGGAGCACTGCAGGCTCCTCTCATGTGACTCCCTACTAACAATGTAGATGAGTACTAAAGGAATTGTCATCCATCCTTGCCTGTGTGATTTCTTAATAGGATGACGGCAGTGGGGGAAATAATGAAGAGAAATTAGAATGATCACAGAACCTCATATGCAGCTTCACACACACACACAAATAAATTGACCTACAAAGTAAACACTGACCATAGCAGTTTTATTACATTAATTTGAGTACTGGCCAGAAGAAGGAGGTATAGACTTAAGGGCAGAGCGCATGACTCACCTAGGGACCCATGACTTCTAATTCTGCCTCTGATAATAGGTCACATCCTTGACTGGATGTATGTAAAATGGATACATCAGCCTCCCAGGACGCTGGAGGCTCAGTCAGCTAGTGCTTATAGCTCTCTGAAGATGAAAAGCACTATCAGTTGGATTCACAGGGAGGATGTAGGCACCTAAATCCACAGCATCTAAGTTTTGGTATCTTGGCATGCACAGAGCTGCCTAAGTCCTAATGCTGCCTAGCAGTTTACTCCCCAACTCACCCCTAAGCACCGGCAGAATTCACGAACAAGGTCCCCCCCCCATTTTGCCTTCAAGACTTGATCCTGTGGAAGTCCCTTTGTGCAGCCCACTCTGTGAACTGTACTACAAAGCCACAATCTCACCCTACAACTCACAGGTAAGTACCCTGCCATACACTCTTCACAGGCCCATTGGGATTACTTGGGGAACACAGTAGTATTAAACATCAGAAAAAGTGGCAGAAATCAGGTCATATTCAGGTAAAACTGCCATTAACTTGAATGAGAGTTATACCTCAATTACAAATACAGGGTTGGGTCCATAGAAAATACTCTATTGCAATCAGATCCTCAATTAGTGACTACGTGGTCCAATTTAACACAATACCACTTAACAGTTTCCATTTCTGCTACAAGATGCTATAATAATGCTTGTGATTAAGCATGCAAAGTAGCTCATAAAAATGTCTAATTTTATACCTCATAAATGTAAGCAGAATTCACTTGTAGTATGTCGTAAAACCATTCCTTTTTAAATTTGTAAGGACACAGACCAAATAGAAGAGAAATTAGCTGTGTTTTCTAGTCTCTTGAACATTATTATTGTTTAATAATTCTGTTTGGTCTTTTTTTTTGTTTAAGACCCTTTGTACGTGTCCCAAAGAGAATCTCTCTGAAGCTGTGGTGTTTTCACTACTGTTACTTGATAAATATTTTATCAAATAGTAATCAGCTTCTTGTAATGCATCATACAGTTCACAACTGCAGTAGGTTGTCTTTTTTATTAATTTAACCATTAAAAAAATGCAAAAATCACAATATAAAATGATCAAACTAAGTTTTCAGGATACAAAAGGTGATTAATTGGCTCCAACAACACAAATAGCAAAGCTCCCACTGTCTTCAAGGATTTCACCCAGTATGTTGTCGTTTTGTTACTAGGCTACCTCTTTCCTAAGTAATTGTTTCTAGTTATTAACAACATACTGTAGGGCCATAAAGTAGCAATACACCGTGCAGTCCAGGTAACATTAAATTCCCTTTCTTGAAGAGTTCACAATCTAGGACCCTAAAAAGTTTTACAGAACAATAATTGCCAACCTATAAAATACAATAGCGAGTAATACCCCTTTGATAGAATTGTAGGGGGTGGTTTAAAAATATAGATAGGGCAACATTTCTCTATTACTCTAAAATACTACAGAATGTAACTTTTATAGAACTTCATTAAATTACCCTGTTCATTCAATCCCCATTAGTTTTGTAGGACTAAGTGTTGTTATGCATAATGTGAACAACCACATGCCACTCCAATGGAGACGATGGGAACGTTTCTGATAGAAAGTGTTTGCAGGATCAGACCCCAAATTCAGACAACCCAGGGAGATATTGGGTATGGGAAGACATTTTGATTATGAAGTCATATCTTTTGAAGCTCACAAACCGGTGAGACTTATTAACATTAATAATGTTAGTGAGGCTCTAGTCTAGAAGGAGACTTGAAATGGATTTTGACAAGATATTTAAGGGGGGAAAGGGAGGAGGCAAGGACATTGGCATCAGGAAGACAGTTCCTTACATGGGGTGCGGGGGGGGGGGTGGAGTATGATAGTAGGCTCAGTGGTAAGAGACACAAGGGGCATTCAGGCAAGCAGTTAGGTGGAGCAAAAAAGCACAATGGGGGAGAAGCAGCTAAGGCAGGAAAAAAAGCTTATTTGTGAAGGAGCCTGCAGGTGAAAATAAAGAGTCTAAGTTTGATTTGGGAGAGAGTTAAGAGCCAGCGATGAGACTTTAACAGGACTGAATGAGAGTTTCATCGCACAGAAACTAATTGTCACATTCGAGATCAGTGAGGGATTGTCACCACCTGGCCTGTGACCTTGGGTGCCTCACAATACTTTTCTGTTGTAGCGCCCAACCTATGCCATTCACAGGCAGCATGCAGCTGATACACTGAATGTCTGCATATAGCTGCAGGCCTGGTCCAGCAGTTCTGACCCCAGCAGCCTGTTGGCAATACTCCAGCCACATACTGACTTTCAGCAATCTTAGTTACTATTTGCAGGGTATCCTTGATACACTCCCAGTCTGAATTTTCTCCCAAACATGTGTTCTGCACTGTCCAGCCCTCTCCTGGACAGGTCAGGTATTATAGGTCTGTTACCCAGTGTGGGGGTGTCAATATCTAACAGCTTGCTACTTTAAATTGGGTTACCAAACAGCTCGGTTTAAACACAACACTGGATTAGTTTAGATAAAAACCCAAGAGTATTTAATTACAAAGAGATTTTAAACAAGTGCAGGTATAAGACATTAAAGTCAGAAATGGTTACAAGAGAAATAAAGCTAAAACACTTGCTAGTACCTAAAACTTAACAAGCCAGACTTGGTTCAAAAAATCCTTACCTCATGCTCCCAGCAAGATTACTGACCGAATTTTCAGGTCAGGATCCCTCCTGAAATAAAAAGCCTGGGGAGTTTTTGCCCCTCCCTTTTATAGTCCAGTCACTCTCTGAAATGCATTTTCCTAAGGGCTCACTGCAGAAAAAGCTCCTTCTGGCTGTGAGGATGGAAACATGGAGTCTTGCAGTGAAAGAGGCTCCATGTTGTTTGCCAAAATGCAAATTTAGCTGTTCCCCCCTTCATTGCCAAAGAATGGTCACTTGACCAGTGATTGCCAATGAGCTTTGATGATACCAGGCTAGAGGCACTGGTTTGTCCTTTGCCTTGTGGAACCATTTACCCCTCTTGCTGTCCTGAGGATCCTGTTTACTACTTATGTGTAAATCGAGGTAAACACACATTTCTTTGTTTAGGACAGACCTGTTTAACACCTTCTGCCTAGTTAGGGTTACATGGTTTGAACATGTGCTAAGAGGGAATTCATAACTTTACATATAATATTGCTACATACCTTTCATTATGATGTTATAGACCAATGTGTTATTAGTTTTCAAATGATCCCTGCAGGGATATTTTGTACAAAGATTATTACAATAGTGTGTAGGGTGTGAATACAGTGATGCATTGGTCACTAACCTAAGGTTACACTGTTTTTCTCACCTTGTATTATGTCTTGCCTCAGCTTGTGCTTGCAGATATACTCTCTAATCTTGTCAGAGCTCGCAAGCTAACTAGCAATGGGTTAAATCTGTATATGGATGGGAACATTTTCAAGACAACCTAGATGTTGCAGAAAATAGTGGTGGTCCTTGGATGACAAATCCAGTTTCCTTTACTTTGTTGAGGCTAATTGTGCAACTGTGGTGAGCAGGACTTGGTAATTAGAATCCAATAATTCTTGTAGAAATGTGCTACTGGAGGTGCTGGCTCTTGGAGGATATGTAAAGCAGAGATCCTGCAATCATTAAAACCCCATACCACTTTTTGTAAATGCATGGTTGTTAGCCAGGCTTCTGGGGCTAACTTCTAATTGGGTAATTGCTACACCTGAGTAAATAGTGGAACTCTTCTTTTCATGAATATGCATTTGAAAACAAATTTTTGAATTCAACATGTTTGCTATATGAGAACACTTCATGGTTGAGCCTTTTTCCTCCCCTAGTTTGCATTGGTGCCAAGTTCTATGCAAGTCCATTTCTGATGTGGAGTAACAGTTTAATGCATAGAATTATTTGAAGCATACAAGTATATTTATAGCTTGACAAATTGAAGGCCCTTAAGACAAATACTTAATGCCTGGGTGCCTAACATAAGGTTTCTATCTGCATTTTGGCACTGAAATAAAAGTGGTCCAACTTTCAGAAGTGCTGATCACTCACAGTTCTCATTGGCTTCACTGTTTTGTGGGTGTTTAGCACCTCTGAAAATCAGACCACTTGTATTTAGGTGTCTAAATATCTTAGGAGCCTTACTATAAGAACACAGGTTTGAAACATTTAGCCTTCTGTTTTATAATTTAGCAGACTGATTATGTTCCAGTAACGTACGAGGCTTGCAAACTGTTTTGGGAAGGCTTTTAAAAGTAAAGTATTTTCCCAGAATGCTACTTGGGAACTATGTAAGAAGCAACAATTATGAGCCACTCATGCCATTTAAACATGGAAAATCTTTTTTAGCTGAAAGCAATTAAGAGATTTAGCTTTGTATGATTATTAGTAGAATATATTTAGATCACTTTTATTCATGTTTCATTACTACTTATTAGGTGTGGAAATTCTGTTGGAAAAAACATTCTACATAAATTGATGGAAAAAAGCCTAATTTCAGTTTTTCTCCTACCATTTTTACATGTGTGTAATTCCCTTCGTTTCAGGGGAGTGACTCCTGATTTCCACCTGTATTGGAGAAATCAGAATCAGACCTCAAATGTTTGTTTGTGTGGCAGAGATCCTGCAGCTTTTAATGGAACGGACAATGTAATGCAACATACAGAGCAGAGAGCAGAATATTTTATGAGCGGAGGAATGGGGGCCAGGAAAGCATGGGCTTTAATCAAAATTTGGATACTGATGATTTCTGTGCTTTTGGGCAGGTATATTATCTTCTCTACCTTAGTTTTCCCATCTGTTACAGCGTATTTACCAGAGGTGCAATAAGATTACCTAATGCTCAAGAAATACTTTGAAGATGAAAAGAACTACAATAAGAATTCACAATAAGAGCTCAGAATGATAACATATCACTGAATAAAGAGAGAGATTGGTTTTGTAGGCTTAATGCTATGTGCTAACAGTGAACCAGTGACAACTATTTAATCCTTTATAAACTCAGTGTTTTTATGCCCTTCCAAAGGATACTTCTTGTAAAACAAAAACTCAATGTACTTAAAACCATGCTTTCCTTGGGAGGTCTAGGGCTGCTGATATGCCATTAGCAAAAGGACTGAAGTCATAGTTTGTGTGTGTGTGTGTGTGTTATATGCAAATATTGAAAAAAGAGCCCGATTGTGTCTGTTCCTTGTACAGGTATACAAGAGAGGAAAAGGGCACAAGGAGTTTTTTTCCCTCCCTACGGGATTAAGAAGACATAATGAGAATATAGCCAGGTGGTGGAAAGCCAGCCAACCTTTTTCTAAGCTTGAAAACTCACCAATAAAACATCTCCAAATAGTAAAAATTAATGGAATACTCAACTTTCATAAAAAACTGTAATAAACACAAGCGAGTTTACAGTAAATACTGCACGGAGCATGAACTGGAAAAGCATATCTAGAGAATTTTAAATTCTGCAGCCAATTGTTAATTTCACAGCTCTAATAGTGCCCAGCTAAGGGGTGCAGTATTTACTTTTTGGCATCTCAAATTGTATTAAATGAGGTAGAATATTCCTTTACGAACCTGGCACTTTGAGACTATTGGCTCAAGCAACAAAAGCCCAGCCCTTCTGAACACTGACTGGGAATAAGATGGTGGAATGCTGTAGCAAGACTTTCTTGAATTTGGGAAGTAGGATGGCTGAATATTGAGCATTCTGGAGCTGTGACTCTGTTTAACTTTATGTGTTTCAAAATAAACAGCCTTTATCTGAATAAGTGACAGTTAGAATGGATGTTGTCATTCCAGGCAGAATGTCTCTTCATGGAATGTGTCCTGTGAAAGAGCCATTATGGAGCTCCCTGAAGAGCAAAAGAGCTTTGGAACCTCTTTTCAAGGCACTACCAGAAAACACAAGACTAATCTAACAGGATGTACAATACTGTTAGTACTTACTGTAAATTCTATCAGTGTCATTATATATCATGGTGAAGCTTCAAAATGCTTCAGAAATTACTAGGCCATCATGTGAAGCCCATACTCTGACTTGTGAGCAGTTACTCACACCCATAGTCAGAGTGACTTCAAGAATACACATTGGGGTTACTGAGAGAAAGGGGTTCACTATCTGGCCATCTGTGATTAGAAATCCTCAGTATCTGGCTCTGTCCTTTTAACAAAACAAATCTGTAATTTTATTCAGAGGCAATGGGAGGAAGAGTTCCCTTGTTAGGGTGGGAGTGAGGGAAGGAAAGAGCTGTTTCTGCCAAGTATCTAGACCCTACAAACCATACCTAAAATCAAAGTCAGTTTGTCTGCATTCAGAGATAGTAAAATGAGGGGCTGGCTGCATGTTGCACTTCAATTTGGACCCAACTCTGCTCTCAGAATGGGAGGGAGGTTTTCACATTGTGTGTGTATGTGTGTGTATGTGTGTACACAGGGGAGAGAAAATGTGTTTGCATTATTCACCCTGCTGTAATCAGCAGTGCTGCTCTCTGAGCTTGTTGGTGTTCATGCTTCTCATCAGCAAATTTGATACCTGATGCTAACTTCTGGAAACACATTGACAGTAATTAGGGGCAATTGAGGCTAGGCCCTGGCAGAATTTTCTGATGTTTTTCCCCCTCAATCCTCCATAAGGCTGTACAGAGGCTGATGCTGCTCTAGCTCTCTGGAGAAAAACAGAAATACTGCTGTGCTGCAGGCATTTCTGATCAGCCTGAAGTTTACTTCATAGAGGGCTAGAGATGAGCTGTTTACTGCTGACCCCAGGTCTCCTTCAGTCAAAAAAAGGAGAGAAAGAGCCCAAATAAAGAGTGAAAAGAGAGCGGGGGAAGCTCCCTGTGAATGGTAAGCTGGAGGGATAGAAGGGAATGAGTGCAGAGGTAGGGAGAGGGAGCTGGCTTCAAGCTAGGAATGTGTCCCAGGTTTCCTCTCTGCTCCTGGGCCTGTTCTAGCCCCTCCACATCCTCCTGCTCCTTGACCCAGATGTGTGTGTTTACACAGGGGTGGAGCCCCCAGAATATTTCCAGGACTGATGTGTTCTCTACCGGAGTGGAAAGAGAGGGAGTGATAGGATGAGTGGATCTCTGGAGCTAGGTAATGGGAGGGATGGAGGGAGTAAGTGGGGTGGTCTTCTTACATGGAGGAATAGCAAAAAAAGGCAGCAGGGGAAATTGAATATGGATCCGCCTGCACTGGGGAGAGGAAGTTGGCAGTGAGAAGGAAGGTGGGAGAAAGTGGGTGGAGGGCATTTTGGGAAGGGGAGAGAAGATGACAGTGGGCTGCACAGGCTGCAAAATAGGAGAGCTTGCAAAGGGAAGAGAATAATAGCGCATAGGAAGGAATCCTTGCATGTTCTGGAGGAGGGAAAGGAAGCAGTGGGAGGAGGCGCTGATGCAGAAGCAATGGGAGGAAGAGTTCCCTTGTTAGGGTGGGAGTGAGGGAAGGAAAGAGCTGTTTCTGCCATGCATCTAGACCCTACAACCCATACCAAAAATCAAAGTCAGTCTGTCCACGTTCAGAGATAGTAAAATGAGGGACTGGCTGCATGTTGCACTTCAATTTGGACCCAACTCTGCTCCCAGAATGGGAAGTTTTGACATTGATTTAAAGATCTGGCCCCTCACTTGTGTCTTTCTGAGTGCACAAGGCAAAATTGGACAATATGCATATTACAGCTATGTGGTTCTGGTAGCGCTGCCTATTAAAGTTGCCAGACACTTCCCATAATAAGACCCTGGTTTCAGTAGCTTATAACTTTGCCAAACTAACTGCCTGGGGTGAAATTTCCCATGGATAGTGGCTTTGTCAGGTGGAAATGTTTTGGAATATTTCAGCCAAGATAGCTCACCTACTTCTGAGAGAGAAGCAAGGGAGGGGGAGGGGTGGAATTCATTGTTTCATCAATTCCATTTTTTTTTGGCAACCTCTCCTCTTCTTTGAGAAGGTCTAGCACTATCTCACATTTGAGCTGGGACTTGAAATTGCCAGAGCACTAGCGTTTGTGTCAGGAATGTACCTTTTGCTGTTTCTACAAAGCTCTGCCCAAGTTTGCATTTCCAGATCGGTGTCAGATTCTGAATTGTTTTAGAAACTGCTTCACATTGTGCTTTGACTCAGGCTGGGGTGTGAGCTGGGAGGCTTTAGAAAAAAATACCATCTTTACAAACACAGTTTAATGCAAAACGCCGTTTAATTGAAAAATATCATTTGACACATGCTCAGTAGAGACTTATTTGTGGATTTTAGGGTTTAAACTATTCCATGCGTACTGAGAATGCTCTAGCCCGTCACAGCGCCTAGTGCTGGCTGCACTATACATGGACCATCCCCAGAGTGAGTGAGCTTGCGGTAGTCCAGGGCTGCAGATGCAAAGCTGAATTTCCCTGAAAATGCTGTTTCTGGCTGCCCTGAGTAGAGCACTGGAACTGAGAGCAAGGAATCAGTCTCTTCTGTGCTCTCAGTGACTCCCCTCCTGATAGCCAGGAAGCATAGAGAGAAATCCACTGGGCTTGAATACAAAGGAGACAGAGAGGGAAGAGAAAAACTTGGGGTATGGCTACACTACCCGTCCAATTGGTGGGTACTGCTAGATGTATCAGGGATCGATTTATCGCGTCTCATCTAGACACACTAAAACGATCCCCGAACACGCTCCACGTTGACTCCGGAACTACATCTCGGTAAGTGGAGTCGGCGGGGGAGTGGCCGCGGTCGACTCGCCGCCATGAGGATGGTCAGGTAAGTCAACCTAAGATACTGTGACTTTAGCTACGCTATTGGCTGAAGGGGCAAATGCTTGCAGTGTATTCCCATAAAGCAGCAGGCAAGTATTAGTGAAATTCTCTGCTACAGTGTATGCACTCTACTTAAAAGGCCATAGGGTGGGCAAGAGTGAGATTACCTGAGTCATTGAGACAGTTACGGTTACTAGTCAGTCTGAGACTGGAATTTTATGTCTGTGTCAGCCCTGTTTTCAAGACAGATTTGATTATACAACATGCTGACAACTACTGAGAAAATCCTGCATCTAGGCAAATGTACAATAAAATCCAGGTCATTTTTCTGAATAGAGGTTAGGGCTATTGTTTTTGTTTTGATTCGTATTTTTTGGAAGTAAATGTGTTCAGAACAAAATACCAGACTTATGTCTGGGTTTCTTTCTGCTGCAGAATAATAATCTTCTATCATCTTGTCAGTTTTTCCAATGCCCTGCTCAAGAGTTCTGTCAGCAAGCACTGAGCAGTTGCAGAGGACTCTACTGGTGTCTATTTCATCTTTATTTTAAAAATAGAAAATAACTGGTGACAGGAAGCACCATATTGAGTCTAAAGAATAAAATGGGCAGTTATGGACCTGTGATTTCAGGGGTATGAGTATCCGTCTTTGTCAAGGTAGAAACCTAGGATCTGGTAACAACATGCCAGCCAGGCTGCATGAATTTAGTTCCTTCTAATCTAAGAAATACTTCAATTATTTTATGTAACACAGTCTTTGGATTCTGGGAGGTAGAGACAGAAAAAGAAGTTGCTGTGCAACCAAGTAGCCAGCTGGTGAGCTAAAGAATCCAGAAACAAGAAAATGTTTACAATTAGGAATTGTTTGGAAAATATTAAAGGTAAAGGTCAATGTGAAAGTGGGACGCAAACTTATAACATTGGATCTTAGACTTCTAAACATACACCAGTAATCATTAGTGAAGAAGTGAAGAGTTATCAGTAAGATCCAGATTAGACAGAGCCTTGTAGTTCAGCTGTGAGGCCATAAAACAAAATTTGGATTTAGATTCAATGATGTTTAAATCCCACAAAAAGTTTATATCAGTTGGGGTTGTTGGGTTGTAGTCCCCCCCCCCCCCCTCATTTTGTGTCTTGTTCGCAGCGGAGCTGGAAAATTGGACTCACGGTAGCTTTTTTTAAGTATAACCTGAATTATTAGTATTTGGCAAAAGAGATTATATTTTAATTTCAGCACTGAAATGATGCAAAATTCATGGTGTTGCATGATTCTGACACACAAACAGGTGAAACTTGGTCAGTTTGCACTCCAAACCATAAATGATATTGAATGTCTGAACTTACATAGATCATGTGTGGGTAAAATGTCAGCATGAACCTGTGTGAAGTGAAACTACTGAATTTTGATGAGTTTCACACCCAGGTTTAGTAGAGAATTGATTAATGTCTGTAGAAATAACTGCTGTTCCTTTCTAAAAATGAAGATGTAGTAGGCAGAAAATCTGGCATTATTCCTCCCTTCACTCATGTTGTCAAAGGAAGTATATCTATTGTTAGGAAGGCCTGAACTTACTATCTTGAGTCTTTTACTTTAAAAAGAAAAAAAAGTTTCCATTAAAAATTGTCTTTCTCCATCACTGACATAAATACCATCAATTAGCAAAACTTGATGGGAGCAGTTTTAAAGAAGTTTTATAACTGACTTTCTGCAACAGGACATAAAATATAGGCTGTTGCTGTCACTTGTGCCATATAAGTAGTTGATAAATTCCAGGCTCAGGGATATGCAGGACTATAAACAAGTCTTATACGCATTATTTTTTTCTATATAGGCTATAGAGATGGTTTATACATCCTGACTTAGAATTAGTGTTATTGAATAAAGCAGTGCTTCCTGCTGCACCAAGTCATAATTCATCTCTGGGGTTATGCAGATTTCCTATTTGTTGAGATTGATGTTTAAGTAACTGACAAATGGCACCACAAATCCTTAATTGAATTATAGCCTTATTACTCAGGCTAGCTCTGTACATTGTTATAGATAATATTTAGAAAGTAATTATGATATTAAAGTAAAAATCACAGCAGCATAGTAATAGCTCCAATTCTGAATGTATAAGCAAATATATATATATATATATATATATATATATATATATATATATATATATATATAAAATTATAAAACTGTGAGTACGATAAATTGTGGAAGACTTCTAGGAAGATGAATAAGGGGAAAAAATGCTCTAATGCTAGGTATGATAGTGGACTCAGCCATATTTTCAAGTATTGTCCATTATATCCAGCATCGATTATAAAGAGAGAGGTATAAGAAAACGTGCCAGGAGTACATTATTAAACAGAATACATTGCAGAAATTCTACAGTAGGGGTGGGCAAACTTGTATGGAGGGCCAGGTAGGGAAGGCAGTGCCGCCCCAAACAGCCTGGCTCCAACCCCCCTCCCACTTCCTGCCCCCTCACTGTGCCCCTTAGAGCCCCCAACTCATCTATCCCCCCACTCCTTGTCCCCTGACTACTCCCTCCAGAAATCCCTGCCCCTAACCACCCCACCAAGACCCCATTCACTAAGCCCCCCTGCTCCTTGTTCCCTGACTGCCCCCTCCAGAGACCCCCTCTGCCCTGAATCACCCCCAGGACCTCATCCAACCCCCCAGCTTCCTGACCCCTGACTGCCCCAACCCCTAACCACAACCCCACCCACGGGGACTCCCACGCCCTATCCAACCCTCGTTCCCCATCCCCTGACCACCCCGCAAAACTCCCTGGTCCCGGTGCTTTCACCAGGCCTCCCAGGCGCGCTGCCGTACTGATCCGACGGAGTGCGCAGCATGTCTGGCCTGGAGCCAGACACGCTGTTGCGCAGCACCGCCCCCCAGAGTGCTGTCATGCTGAGGGTGGGGGGTAGGGAGAACAGTGGGGGAAGGGAGGGAGGAGCCAGCCTCCCCAGCCATGAGCTTGGGGGCCGGATAAAATTAGCTTGTGGGCCGGATGTGGCCCATGGGCCATAGTTTGCCCACCCCTGTTCTACAGAATACATTGGGGAAATCCTTTTCACACAATATGTTATATTGTTTACACTTCCTTTGCAGTAAGAACATCCATATTTTTAAATACAAATTAATTCTTCTAGATACTAGTGAAAATGAATCTCAGTTGTTGGATGCTCTTAACATTAAGAACACATTCAATGAGTGTATAAGTGTATGTTTCCAGGAAAAGTGGAAAGTCTTTGTCTTTCAAAAGAATATCTTAAAATACATAATATATAGAAGTTAAACTTAAATCCAACTCCCTCCGTCCTTCAGCACACAAACCATATTTTTATACGTCTGTCATTTTAACAGACATAGGCTGAAATCCTTCCCCATTCAAGTAAATGGCAAAACTCCTATTGACGTCAAAGGGGCCAGGATTTCATCCAACACTGTAATGGCCCTCACTTGGGGTCTGGTTGGGGAACATGGTCTAGTGGTCATGGCCGCAACCTGACTGCCAAGGGGTTTGTGGGAAGGCGAGCCCGGACCCTCCCACTCCACTGGGCTCTGACCCAGGCCTTTTGGGCTACCAGTGTTCTGGAAAGCAAGGCTGCTTAAGGCTGTCCTCCCTGGGCCTCTTCCTCTCATTCCCTGCCTGAGTCAGCTTAGTCCGAGGTTTTCCCCTGTTGGGGAAGTCCAAACCAAAATAAATAAGAGGTGGTTTCCAATGTCCAGGGTCCACAGATGGGGGAGAGGGGAATACTTCCCTCTCTGATTGTCTCGGGGGTGAGTTCTCCTTTCTCTCAGGGAGAGCCCCTTTGGGCAGCTGTGTCAGAGCCTTAAGGTTTCCCTCTGCTCAACTCTGCGCTATGCTGCTGGAGCTAACTTCCAGCTCTGTCACCCAAATGACCTAATTCCTAGTCTTTTAATTCCTCCTGCAGATGGACAATTTGCTGCAGGGGAAGTAGGGTGGGACTGGCTGAGCCCAAAATAATCTCTTAACCCCTTGCTGCCCAGTGTGTGGTCTTTACACCCCCTCACATATGTGTTATGATGTAATATAGTAACCGGAGTTACTAGCAGAACCGCTTCACCTGTATTCTGTCCACCAATGTATCGGTTCAATCTAATTTCCACGAGGATTCCAACAGCCACTACTGGAAAAAAAATGATATAAAATTATTTCCTCCTCCTCCCCCTCAAATTACATGATGGACATTGAAGACTGACTTTTAAGATCCATTATCATGTGAATCATTAGGGCTAGTATTGGTAGCTTTAAACCATTGGACATGGAGATTCCTGCATCTTTCCCTGTTCTCCTTAACTCTGTCCTTTAGTGACACCTGAAACAATTTTTTGACTTTTCATTTTGGCAAGGGGAAAAAAGTCTAACAATAACAAAAATTCTGTTTCGGATTGATCCAGTGTTTTCCACCTTTTTTTTTTTTTTTGGTTTGGCCATCAAACCAGTCAACCAACCAACTAAACAAACAAAATATTTGCTTAACTCTACAAAATAATGTTTAAACAACGCTAAGAAAAGCAGTATTTTATCCCTCTCCTTGGTTTTGCTGCAGGGCAGTTTTTAAAAAAATCGATGCAAGTAGAGTCAGAACGGGCTCTACCTTGACCCTGGTGGTGAGCTGTGGAAAAGGACATCGGGGCTGATCTTGTTGGCATGATGGGACTGCTTGCCCAAATGGTCACTTTGACTGCTGTAGGATCCCCAGTCTCATTGTTATTGGGGCAAGATGAATAAAGTATTGCTATCCTGGTTATGTAAATCAGGGATGCTAGAGCTGTACCTGGCATTTTATGATGGAAGGACTTGCCCTCAACTAAGTAACACTTGCTAGGCAAGGGACATGGGTTCCAAAACCCAGTGAATTGAGAGAGGCTGGGGACAGATATTTGTACCTAATGGTGTGGGCCCCTTCTCAGGGTCCTAAACACCATTTTCACTCCTTCCTCTCTCCACTGTGTAATATTGGAGCTAATTTTGATTCCATTGGGAGTCTGGCTACAGGCTGCTGAGTTGAATTTACTTTGGGCCAATGGTGCACCACCACTGAGGCTCCTCTACTACCTGCAGAAATCACTAAAGAGCTGAAGTTATTAAGAGCTGAAATCACTGGTTTGTGTTTGTGGTGTTTCCCCAACATAATGCCACATTGTTTCTCTCTGTTATTAAAAGACTTTTGCTACACTCAGATTCTGTGCTTGCAAGAGGGGAAGTATTGCCTCTTAAAGGCGTGCAGGGGGTGGTGGTATGTATTTGATCCAGGTCACTGGATCGGGGCTCAAGCCAGTTTTGCATTGTGTTATTGGAATGGAACCCCTAGATACTGAACCTGGCCCTTGTTGCTGCCAACTCTGACGGTCAGAAGGGTTACATTTCCATACCTTAACATGTTTGGATTTCTTTTAAATTTGATGTAACCACTGAATTTCCTGATTTTATAATGTTTGGTTTAGGGAAACTACAACATCTTTGTAATACATTTGACCCATAATTACCTATATTGTGGGGTTGAAAGGGATAGTTTAAATAGTTGGACTCTAAATAATTTTGTTTAAAAATATTTAGAAAAACAAAAAATGGATGGCAGCTCTTACTAATTGTTTCTTTTATTGTCAGCTCAAGGGCATGGCTCCCACTATTTAGTTACAGGGGTTTTATTTTCTTTTATAAACCTCAGGGGACATCATGATCAAGACCAAGAAAAATAATCACAATTATTAATCATATCTATTTTATTATTAAGGGAAAAAAAGAAAACATTAAAGTACACAAATGACAAGTTTATCATCATTATTCTGTTAATTTTTTTCTCTATGGCTCTCTATGGAGAGCTCTTAACAGAGATTTTAGGGCAGGCAGAGCGGTTGGTTATTAATAAATAACAGGACAGTTTATAGTTGGCACAGTCAGCAGTTTTAACTACATTCTATGAAACCAAAGAAAATATTTAGATCAGCGAACGTAGAAAAAGCCATTTAAGGAACTGTCTTGATACAAGCCAACCTTTAACCAATATTAAGAATCTTAAATCTAATTAAATCCCACAATTTCTCTGTTTACCAATGTTTAGTCCCTATTTTCTCTCCAGGAATATGTGGTCTAACCACTTGGTGACTAACTGGAGGAGCTGTGAGTAGTTCAAGTTTTACAATAGTATTTTAATATCCCAATCAAATCATTATATGAATTTCAATCTAATCCATTGGTGGTGTCTTAGTTAACTTTCTCTTGCCAATCTATGATGAAGTTTTTGGAAGGTTTTCTTGGGGTGGTTTATTTTGGATTTCCCCCTTCCCCCTCCCCCCCCCCCCCATTTTTCGTATCCATGAGTGACCGCTTGTTTGTAGAGATGAACAGGATGAGCTGTGAAGTTCTTGCTGTCTAAGCAGAGTCGCAGAAGATAGCTTACTTCAGAGTCTTTTATACCCTTGTTCTATTTTCTTGAAATTATAGGAAAATATATCTCTATTCTGCTTGTTTAGATTCAAGTTGGTTGCTATCACTTTCTCACTGGATCTATGCCTTCATAATTGGCTTAGGTGACACTTTCAACTCCTGAATATGCAGTTGGTTTTTCTTCCTTTGCTCTTTTTGTGGCAGGAAAAATCCAGGTAACTTTTAAAGTTAGTTTTTAACTTTCTTTTTATTTAGACTCACCTCATCTTTTATAGGGGAGTTTTTAATTCTCATAGACTCTTAGACTTTAAGGTCAGAAGAGACCAGCATGATCATCTCTAGTATAACTTCTCAAAACAGTTTAAAAAAAAATTAAATAACAATTAAAAAGCCAAAGAGCTTAACTACATGATTTTTGAAATGATGATTTTCTTGTTTTTCTCCACTCAGGGTTTTCTTTTGCATCATCAATGATTAATTATGTAATTCCTGATTAATATAAATATTTTGTACTTAAATGTTTTCTCATATTAGTAATTAGTCTAGCATCAAATGACCTGTGCTATGTTTGTACATAAAAAAACTTACAATTCATATTAAAATATCACGAAGTTATTATATGAAGGCTTCCATTTAGATACAAAATATTTATAAATATTCATATTCAAGGTTATGCCATTTTAAAGCATTTGAGAAACAACAAATATTTTCTCCTTTAAGTGGCAATATGAGTTGGAAGCAACCAGTAAACATTTCCAACCATAAATGTTCATGTTTACAGAATGAAGACTTCAGTGTGTTTAAAAAGAAATCCTTTTAATAAGGATATTTTTAGAATTCTTTATGTGGATTTAGCTCAGATGGGCATGAATGGTGTCTCTAGCTTCTGTTTGCCAGAACCTGGAAATGGACATCAGGGAATGGATCACTTGTTGATTACCTGCTCTGTTCATTCCCGCTGGGGCACCTGGCATTGGCAACTGTTGGAAGACAAAATACTGGGCTAGAGGGATCTTTGGTCTGACCAAGTATGGCCCTTCTTATGTACGCTGAACCTTAACTCCACCGTAAAGTAATTTTTGTCTGAGAACTTTCTTGCTCTCTTAGTTACTAAAAAAAGCATAAATGAACAGAAAACTCCATCTTTTGTTTTTATTGATCTGATAATCCAACCGGAGGATATCTCAGGAGTGACTCAGAGACAATAAGTACAGTAGGAATCAGGCCATGAAGAGGCTGGACAGTGAAGACAAGTAGTTCATGTTTGATATACAGAAGGGGAAACCAGTGGAGGGATGCAAAGAGAGAGGTGTCCTGGTCAAAACCATGGGCTAGGAAAATGATCTTTGTAGTAGTGCAAGATAGCATTTGTTAAAGCCAGATAAAAGAATGTTGCAGTAATTGAGACATGATGAGACATGAGATGATGAAAGCCTGTATGGGAGTTCAAACTGTGTTGATAGGAAGGGAAAGTCAGATATGAAAGATGTTATGCAAAAAAATTGGCAAGATTAAGGCAACCTGTTTGTGAAAACCTAGAGAGGAGTCAGAGATGACATCAAGATTACAGGCCTGAATGAGAGGCAGGATGGTGGGGTTATCCAGAGTGACTGAGAAAGGAAGGAAGTTGGGCCAGTTTTGGAGATGGTGTGGGAGTGGATTAAGAGCTCTCTGTTAGGCCTTTTGACCTTGATTCGACAGCTAGACATCCATGAGGAGATTTCAGAAAGAACAGCTAAGATTTTAGTTTGGATAGAAAGTGATGGTCTTGAGAAGAGAGGTAGATCTATGAGTTGTCAGCATACAGATGGTAGATATAGTTGTTTGTCTAGATGAAATTATCCAGAGGCAAGGTGTAGAGAGAGAAGTGAAGGGTACCAAATGGAGCCTTATGGAATCCCCACAAAAAGTTGGGGTGTGTGTGTGAATAGGTTCTCTCAAAGGGAACATTTTGAGGGAGTGATTAGAGGGGCAGGAAGAGAACCAGGAGAGGACAGACTTCAAGAAGAAGAACACGGTGAATGATGCTGAATGCAGCTGGTGGTTCAAGGAGGATGAGGATAGAGTACTAATTCTGAGATTTGGCTAGTAAGGGGTCAAGAGAACTTTGGTCTGAACGATTTTAGTGGAGTACAAGCAGAAGTAGCTGGATTAAAGAATGTTTAGGATGCTTTCCAAACACTCAAGAGGAATCATCCTCATTCTGGAGAACTTGCAATCAAAGGACAGATGAGTAATAATGTCTAAATGAAGGGAACAGAAAAAATGGGCAAATTATATACAATGTATATAACTTGGATTAACTGACAATAATTTACATTATTTTTGGCATTGCTACTATGAATCCACCATGACTTTCTCCAAAACATACCATGATGACAAATCCACAGCCTTAATTAGATAATATTGTCAAGTACCATATGTTTTCTATTCTCTGAATGTCTCGTTGATATTCTGTGTTTGATCTTCACTTGGCTGAAAGCTCACAGTATGTGTTGTTTGTTTAAATATTAAAACCATCAAGTTCTACCAAGATAAATTACCAGTAAGAAAAACAAATGTTATATTAAACTAGAATTTGCAGGATGTGCATTGATTTTTTTCCGGCATTTTATGCACTAAAATGCCCTGGTGGCAGATATATTTTCTTTCTTCAATATTTATTATTGCTTTTCACCTGCCTTGAAATGGGAATAGAAACCACTTTGATAAATAGACTCCCATGTTAACTAAGTTCACTGTAGCGTCTGAAAGTTCCTTTGTTTTGTTTGCGGAACCACTTTTTTTGGATACATCTCAGCCAATCACGCTACAAGCTTAATGAACCTGAGCACCATGGGCCAAGGAGAGGAGGTGCAAAGTCAGAGCAGGAGTGGCTGGAGGTATTGTGTGTCTGAAATTTGAAATCCCTCTAGAAACTCTCTGGATGAGTGTGGGGTGGAGTGTCTCACAAGTAAAATGAGCTATTCTCAGTGTAGCTACCCAACCATGTGAGTTTGGGGGAAAAGGACCGAGGCACTGAGGAAGCATCCCTCAGGAGCAGGTATCTCTACTATCATCCTTCCCTTCTTTACTAACCAGCCCTTTTTGCTCCCTGGCACTGGAAGCCAAATTACACCTTATCAATAAACAGATGTGCTGGTGTGGGGGGCTGAAGGCATCCCTATACTTTCTTTCACTTATATCACACTCATGCAAAGGAGACATCTGTATTCTCCTACTCCTCCTACAGTAATAATCCTCTACAGGTTCTGGTTTGCCTATTTCTCCTGTTGCACAAAGCCTCTGCTGCTATTGAACTCTAGTTGATGTCTCAGCACCAATATCAACTGACGCCACTCCAAAGTCCAGCCCAAGATATTAATAATGAGCCTGATTTTTCAACCACTGTTCACTTGCAACTTCCAACGACTCCAACATTATTTTTATTTATCACTTGTGTTTCCAAAGCATTTGGAATCCCTACTCATGGACGAGAACCTTATTGTGCTGGATGCTTCCCAAACACAGAATAGAGGTTCTGCATGCAGAGCAATCCTGTGACTGGGCCAAAGAGCGAAAATACGTTCTGATGTACATACAAAGGCTTAAACATTTTCTAACTCCTGCCACAAGAAGGTCCTAAAATTTAGTTGCCTATAGTAAAAACATGGGGAGAAATCCCAGCTCCATGAAGTAAATAGCTAAACTCCCATTGATTTCACCTTAGATGTCTGCAGACTCATATCTTTATATTTATCCAGACCAACAAAATCTTACCATCTTGTTCCACCGAGACAAATATTTACCATGTATTACTGATTTTTATCATTAATTTTAGCTGGCAGTCGTATGTAGCCCAATAGTTCAGAGGGGTATTTCAGGTTAAAATATTATTAAATTAATGTCTTTTCCTGTTTTATAGATAATACCTCCGATCACTAACATGGAAAGAATTATTAAAATCTAATTTATTTCTAATTTGCTATTTGTTTTATTTTTGCATTCCTCTGAACTTAGTTTCACTTCTATTACTGTTCAGTTGCACTGTTAGGTTTCCATAGAATCATCGAAATGTAGGTGTGGAAGGGGTCACATACTCCTCTGCCCCACCCCCACTGCCCACCCTCACATTGAGACAGGATTAAGAATAATTAGACCATCCCCAATAGGTGGTTGCTAGGCCTATTATTCAAAAAGTTCCAAGGATAGGGATTCCACTGAGGAAGCGCCCAAGTTAACCTGTTCCAGTGCTTAACTATCCTTATGATTAGAATGGTTTTCCTAATATATAACCTACATTTCCCTTGCTCCAAACTAAACCAATTGCTTCTTGTCCTATCGATTGTGGACATGGAGAACTGCTCTCTTTATCCTCTTTCCTTTTACATATTTGAAGACCATCACACCTCCCTCACATCCTTTTCATCTCTCATCTGCATCATTCTTTCAACCCTTCCTCATGAGTCATGTTTTCCATTATGTAAAACGTTGTATACAAACACAAAAAAGTCAAGTGTTATCTGTGAGTCTTACCAAAACAGAAGTTACAATAAAAAAGGGGTTGATTTAAATTCTAAAGGCCAAATACGAAGCCCAGTCAAGTTAATGGAAAGATTCCTGTTGATGTCTGTGTCCCTTCGATTGGGGACACAAAACAGAGGAATTAGAGGAACCCATTAAAAGGTGATGCACCATCCATAACGTTTCCATCAGTGCCTGGGTATTTCATAACCCTGCAGACAGAATGCCAGAGTGAAATAAAGTGAATTAATAAAGGAAATGACCTTTATTACAAATGTAAGTGCAGCTCTGCTATACACATCTATCTAATAAAAACTTGTTTAAATTAAACAAACTTCTGGCTTGATGCTATCTAATTAAATCGGCTCAATTGATGCATCTGTTTGAGGTTAACTTATACCACTGCATGATTAAAATGTTATGTACTATAGTTCTGTATTTAATGAGTCTCTGAGTAAAACCAAAATATGGAAATGAACTACAGTTACATGCTCATTAGGTAGCTTTTTAAAAAGCAGAATCAAAAAGAGGCTAAATATAAAACAAATCTTATTCTGTAACAAATAGGCCAATGAGCTCTAGGGATACATGGATATTGGGAAGTTCAAATAAGCAGAAAAAAGACTGGATCCAAAGTTTCCCTTAAGTCTCAGAATCTCTGGTGCGAACAAAACATGTCTGGAAATCTGCAGCCAACAGAAATGGCAGGGCAGCCTCAGAGTGTGCAGTGGATGTGCAAGTAGACTGAGGCAGTGTATACTCCCCTATGGATCTTGCCATCTCCATTTTTTTGATGTAGAGGGGATTTAGGGTCCTGGTTCTTGCCTCTTTGCATGTACTGGTGCTGCTAGCTCTCTGGAACCCTTGAGTACAAGGCCTCCCCATTCTATGCAGGAAATAAACTGGGAAACGTGTGCAGGATCAAACTGGGAAATAAAGGATTCCTGCCAGATGTAAATCCTACTTAAGGCAGGGAAGTGAGTTAATCAAGGCTGGTTCTTCACTGAAACCCTGCTTAAGATGACTGCTAAAAACACCTAAGACTGATCTCGGAGAGAAGGAACTGGACCCAGGCTAGAAGGTGTCTGGCCTGTGAAAGGAATACCTGGAGTTCTAAGCTACAGGCAAGAGCAGTTTGTCTTCAAGAAACTTTTCAACCTGCTTAAAAGAACATTAGGGTGAGAAATTACTACTTGTAACCAGTTTATTTAGTATATTAAGCTTAGTTTGCATGTTTGCTTAGTAAGCTACTTTGATCGGTTTGCTATACTTTATAATCACTTAAAATCTGCCTTTTGTAGTTAAACCTCTTTTTGTTATTCTAAAATCCATGTTGTATAATTAATAACTGGGTGAGGGGAGAGAAGCTGTGCATATCTTCCTCTACATTGAGATGCATACATTTCTGTGCAGCACAAGACAGTTTTGGGTTTATACCAGAGTGAGTGTGCACTTGAATGCTGAGCAATTCCCAGACTGAATCTTCCCCCACACAGCTGATCTCTGACTGTCTTTTTGCGGCTGGGTGTGGCCCTACCTGCATATGTGCTGGAGGAGGTTTGAGGTCCTGGCTCATCTGGGCAGTGTGGTACCCCAGTTCATTAGGTGACACCCCAGGAATGGGGTGATGGGCAGCCCATCACAGGTGTATTGTAGAATGGCCCATTATAAGATAAAGTTGATCAATTTCCAGGAAACCTGAAAAGGAATTACGTGTTTTTGCAAATAAGTTGTCAATTTGAAATTCCTCTTTGTAGCAGTGGAATCTGGAAGGAGGCTTCTGCAAAAGCAAACCATGAAGCAGCATTGAATGTGATCTTGTGTTTCCTGACTACTGTATGATACTGGAAGAAGGGAATACATCACTGGGATATAGAGTGATCATCTCAGCGGTGGCCACACACACATCTAGTAACAATGTACACTGAGCTGGGGAAAATACACCGTATAGCTGCTTTTGCAGATAAACCTGTTTGTGCCTAAATCATTGGAGATAATATGAGACCGTTCATCAATGTGTTTAAAAAAAAAAAGTCCCTGCACCACTGTCAGGATCCATGAACTATAGTGAGCTGCTGAGTAAATTTCTGGATGCAAAGTGGTTATTAAATGATTTTTAAACTGATTTCAGTTACATTGGTGCAAACTCCTGTGTGGATGCTCTTCTTTCAGTTGGAGTGGATTATTTTGGTTTGTTTTAGACAGATTCCCAATCAATTTAAATTAAACCAAAATGAGCTGCTTTTCATGATAAGCAGAATAAGCATGTCCGTGCAGGTATTTACACTACTTTGTATAAATCAGTTTGAAACCACAAAGGGTAGACCAGGCTCATTAATGCAAGGCTTGCCCTTTATAGTCACTTTCTCCACCTCCCTGAGACAAGGAAGCACTTATATACTACTAGGGACTCAATCCCACATAAACTCTTAGGCACATGAGTAACTTTTGTCATGTGCATAAGTGTTTGCCGATATGTTCTGAGATCAGGGGTGTATCCCGTATGTTTTCTGAGATGCACATCGAATACTAGCAGGAAAACACCAAACAGCATAATTTCCATGAAAGATTCTTAAACTGCAAGGCCTGAACATAGACTTTAAGGCCAGAATTCTTCTCTATCAGTTTATACCACATCATCACTGTGCTATCTCAGTGCCTTCCAGTCCTGCATTAAGCATTGTTCTTGCATACTCTCCCTGGGGAAAGTGTGCAAAGTGGAGTGCTTTGTTTTGGATTTATCTAGTTAATCCAGGGGTCTCAAACACGTGGCCCGCGGGCCACATGCGGCCCTCAGGACTCTTTTGTGTGGCCCGCCAAGCTGTGCGGGCAGACTCCGGGCGCCAGAGCTACACGCTTCCCCCCTCGCCCTGAACCACGCTGGGTAGGCAACACTCCCGGGGCCGGGGCTGCGTGCTCCCCACCTCCTCCAGTGCCGCGCTGGCAGCACTCTGGGGGCTGGGGCTGCATGCTGTCCCCTGGACCCACGCTGCGCCGGAAGCACGCCGGGGGCCAGGGTTGGGCGCTGACCCCCTCCCCATGAGCTGTGCACGTCGGCAGCACTCCGGGGGCCAGAGCTGTGCGCTGTCCCCCTCCTCTGGAGCCACACGGAGCAGCTAGGAGCCTCATGGTAAGGGGGCCCAGGATGGGGGAGGGGGAGTTTAGATAAGGGGCGGGTGCAGTCAGGGGACAGGGAGCAGGGTGGGTTGGATAAGGGGTGGGGTTGTAGGGTGATGGTTAGGGAGCGGGAGGGTGGATAGGGGGCAGGGCAGTCAGGGAACAGGGAGCAGGAGATTGGGTAGGGGGTGAGGTCCTGGGAGGTGGTCAGGGGTGAGGGATCTCTGGAAGGGGCACTCAGGGGACAAGGTCGGGGGGGTTGGATGGGTCAGGGATTCTGAGGGGGCAGTCAGGGGGCGGGACATGGGAGGGGGCCGGATAGGGGGCAGGGTCTTCACTACCCGGCCCTCCATATAATTTTCCAAACCCGATGTGGCCCTCGGCCCAAAAAGTTTGCCCACCCCTGCGCTAGAAGACATAAGGCAACTCCCTCACCCCCCCTTGGGTCCTTTGCATAGGTCCGCTCCTATGTCCGTTTCTTCCTCTCTGAGAGCTTTTTTCAGCCTCCCCCGCCCCCTCCCGCTTGATACTGGGTAGAAACCTGTTTGCATTCCCCACACCCCGCACTCCTCCCGCACTCCCTGCCCTGAGCCACCTGCTGCCGCACCCCTCGCCCCTCTTGCACCCCACACACCAACTCCCTGCCCCCTGCCACATCCTGCACACCTCCTGCACTCCCTGCTGGCAGGAAGGGGACAGCGTTGGGGAAGAGGTTGGAAAGGGGTGGGAAGAGGCGGGGCAGGGATGGGGCGTCATGGTAGGGGTGGAGTGGGGGCGGGGGCGGGAACAGCGAGGGGGCGTGTCAATGATGCGGCCCTCGGGCTAATGCACTTGTCCTTATGTGACCCTCGTGGTCATTTGAGGTTGAGACCCCTGATTTAATCTATACATGCTGCTAGAGCAAAGAAATCTGCCTTGCACTTAGCAGAACGGTGACGATGTTTGCAATGGTCCTTAGATTCTGTGGGAGTTAATTTCACAGTCTTGGGCTTGCCCCAGGGAAGATCTATTGTACTGAACATATTCGGCTAGGGAAAAAATCCATGACATATGGGCTTTAAGTGCTGGATGAACTTGTACTGTGCTATTAGGCAAGTGAACTATTATTTTTAAGATTAGGGCTAATACAGCTAATGAATTGCTGCTCATTTAAATTTACATTGAACAGCTTCTCTGGATAACAAGTGAATGACAGGCATATATGATTTATGAAGTACGGTTAATTTTTTTCCATTTTGTCAGGAAATAAATAAATCTTGCTAAGTCCTGTTTTTAACTGAGAAAGCAATATTCCCTTTGTCTCCTGCCCACCTTTCAAATCAGTTGTCCCCTCTATCCTGTAGCAGTCCTGTTTGTATCAGATTTTTCAACACAGTAGTAACTGGGAGGACCACATAATAACTTCCATGGTATGAAGGCATTTTGCTATGACCACAAATGTAGTGAAATCAAAACAGTCTTAATATATTTAAGTTTTTTCCCCCCTAAGGATTTGAAGCATAACAAGAAAAGTTTTGATGTTTTCGTAATGATTCAAGGTTGGTAGCAGAAATAACAAAATGGAGGAAATACCTATAATTCATTAGTTAAAACAACAAACACATAATCATGAGCTTTAACAACGTGTCGATCACACATGTAAATTTGATTAAACATAAATTATTTAACACATCAGCTTTCCCTAGTTAAATGTTATTGTATATTTACTTTGCTTCTGTAACATACAGCTGTCTTCCAGGTTTATACACCATGTATAAGCTAAATTAGAGTTTTGATTATTATTTTTTTCCAAAAAGGCTAATATTAGGCAAAGCTGGTTGAGTACTAAAAACACTGAGATTCAGTCATTATGCTGAATATGGGTATATAATTTGTTTATAACTATCCAGACCACTTCTGGATATCCCCAAAACTGTTCACTAATCCAAAAAGTTTCATAAATTCTAGCATGAATAAAATCTGAACACTTGTAAAGTACTAGCACTGACCAAACTTCATGTCAGACCTCCCAAAATTATGAGATTGGATTTTTTAAAAATGAAAATTAAAATAAATTCTAGACCAAGTTTTTTTATTTTTTATTTTTACCTTGAGGGGGAAGCTGACAATCCTAAATTAGTGTGTCATTCTCTCAGGTTCAAAATTCAACATTAAATAAATGCATATAATGCAGCTCTTCTTGTCTGCTACTTGGAGGGGACTCCACTGAACTTTTCCTATCCCCTGAGGTACAGGGAGATGCCTTTCTATCTCTCTGTAAACTAGATGGGATAGGCAACTGTCCCACTCTCATTCTACATTAATATTTTCCTCTTACCCACCTGTCTCCTCCGATCCATCACATTAGTCGTCTCTGCAAACCCACATTTCCCTGCATATCTCAGTCTCCTCCCCCCCATCAGTTAGACTCCTGTTCCTTGCATTTCCTCCTTTGGCCCTCGGTCTGCCTCCTGCTCCCTATGACCCATATAGTTTCCATTTTATTTAGTTCCAGAGCTTTATCCCTGTCCCTCGTTCTCCTTCTTGGCCCTCACATGGTCACTGACGAGACCATCATCATCCCTGAGAACAGCTTGGCTTCAGCCCCCTTTGGAAACTCTGGGAGGTAGCAACTGGCTTTGCTGGGAGTAGCCTCACAGTCAGCTGCAAGGTTAAAAGGGACATGGGAGCCTTCTGGCGAAGCGCAGCCTATGACTCCAGTCCTGTTGACAGCAATAAGTGGTGGGAGCTAACTTGGGTAAAATTGCCAGACTTGGCACTACTGATAATACATTATATATTCAACATTCATTATGCCCCTTTTTAAAAAGTTTAGTTATTCCTGCATCAATCAAAAGAGGACTAAATTCATAAGTATTATTCATAACAAATAGTGCTCTCTGCTTTAGCATTTGGGATAAGCAAACCTCAGAAAGTTAATATTTGGTTGAAAAAAAGCATCCAAAACTGATCTAAGCTATCAAACACTGTTTAATATGCAAAACCAGTATGGAAAACTCACAAGCACAAACCTGCTTGTGAGATTTCCACCATTCTGTTTCTGGACAAAGTGGGAAATTCATATTACTTCATGGTATGTCAGCTCTTCATCTTCTAAGTCTGCTTCATGCCAGAAACTGCATTGTCCAAATAAACCTTATAAAAAGGGTTGGTTCGAGTTTGGTTTTAAAAGTGAAGCAAGGCTCAGAAGAAGAGCACTTTTGTTATCTGCCACCCTAGCGTCTCAATTTTTGGGACATGTTCTAGGTGCAACCACATGAGTCAGCTATCTTGGGCCTGCATGCGTTACAGGCTGTTAAGTTTTGTAGGCCTCAGGCAGCTGTTCCCTACCAAATTAAAACCATTTACAGGGGGTGGGAGTGGCGGTGGTGTGGGGGGCAGGGGAAAGAGCATGTGTCTGAGTCCAGAGGATTTATTCGATTCTCAGTTTTCAAAGTTCCTTTGTACTCAAGTGAAGTCTCAAATGCCTTGGCCTAAATAAAAATAAACTTCCCTTCTGGGACAATGGAGTGAAGGCCACACTCATGAAGCTAAGATGTAAGTCATCATTTCATTTTATGGAGTTTTTTTTTCTACTAAGTTTTCTGGTGGGGGAGGGTACAATCCCTCTACATTGGAATAAGATAGGAATTTAGTGTCTGATGGCCATGCGACCATGGTGAGCCTTGTTTCCATGTTGCCTGAAGCCATGTTGGCCTAACTAGGCCAACGATAGCATGGCTGCCTGCAGTAGCTGTGCTTCCAGAATATTCCTTGCATCTGGCTTCCCCCATGACCTCCCCCTAAAGGTAGGTTCTGCAGCAGAGGAAAACAGTGCAAATTAAAAGCTTCTACAGGGTTCTCTTTCAAGCTTGTTATATGACAGAATAAGAGACCAGCCTGTCTGCGCCCACCCACCCTGATCAGGGACTGGGCAGAGGCATGGAAAGGGAGGAGAGTAGGCCAAGTGTTTAGACAGCTTTCATTTAATTTAAAACTGAGCACATTTGATCTGGAAATCACTGAGACACGACCATCATGGAATCCCACAATGCTGGATCTCTAAAGTTACTTTTTAGAAGAACCTAATTTTAAGACAACAACAGCACTGAAAGATATCGCCTTACACTTACTTATGCAATGTTCATGAATAATTTACACTGCATTAACTTGTAAATGTGATGGCTTTAGGCTCATTAAGCTCCAGTAGCTTGCTTTTTAATCCATTGACTAGGTCTCATTTTTAAAAGTTAATTAGCTCATTCAACTAGAACATATTTTGCAAAACAGTGCTGCTGGTATTGGGCTTTATATTGCAGCAGATAGTATTAATCTTTAAAATACAACATGGAAGGCATAATGGAGATATTTAATCATATGGCTGTCAAAATGCTGTGTTTAAAAATAGTAATTGTAAGAACCCTTTAACAAGGTTTCTAAAACTGTTCATGAATTATAGTTATGATGTTTTTGAGGCCAGAGAGTATTATGTGTTTGTGATGTACATCTTATTTTTTGTATGAATATTACAAGTTACGTTTACATGAGCAGGTTATTTTCAAAGGGGCAATCTGAGTGTGTAAGCTGCTTGGGCATCTTGGCCAAAATTTTCTAAAATGGGGGCGGAGCCTAACATAAGGTTTGTAAATGCAGACACTTGAATAGGTCGGAGTAAGGGCAGGGAGCAGTGTGCATATGATAACAGTGGGTGTGGGACACAGCACTGATTTGATCTTCTGCCATTGGCTACATGTAGAGCTGGCTTTAAGGCTTTAATAGCCTCCAAAAGAAAATAAGTGAATAGCTATGGGACATAAAATGTCCAACTGGTTGACAGTAATCATCTATATTATGTCTGAACTTTAAACCCAGTATTATATTATGGGGTGTGTGCATTTTTTAATGTATCCAAGCCTTACTTATTCAAATATATTTTGTCAACTTTTTCCCCTTTCCAAATTTAAGCTTTCTAAACTTCAGTGCATAAATGCTAAATCCCTATTACCTGCTTTTAAAGAGATCATGGTAAATAGGTATTATTCTGCAGTCACAATTCTATTACTTTCAAATACATCATCTTGGATTTCCGGCTCAAAAGAATAAAGGAGGAATTTAAGTAATTCGTAGCAAAGCTACATCTGTTTCTTTGCTGATGAATGGTTCCCTTTAGGAAAGGCACTTCTCTTGTTAATATAACATCTGGCTTTCATCTTAAATAACTCCAATAACTGAAAAGGATCAAAAATAGAAAAAAAAACACCCGTGGATTTTTCCAGTAACATCCAGCAGCCAAAAGACCTAATTAAAAGAAATATCTAATGAGGCATTCTGATCCAGATACCTTCACAGCAGAGAGAGTTGGGAGGCTAGATGTCTTTAGCAGGTCACACAAAGATGGAGAACGAACTGGATAATGAGGAAACAAAAACAGCATGGATTTATAACTGGTCATGGTAAAAAATGCCATTATCAATATGTCCTTCAGGGATTCTTTACTATATTAACTGCAGTAGGGAATCTCTATTCATTTTCTGTAACTCTTGTTCTGTAGCATACTGTAAAATTTTATCTTTTCCCTTTCTGCTTAGTGATATAACACTTAATTCCTAGAGGGCCAAATCCAGAGATCCTCTTTTTTTTTTTTTTTTTTTTTCCTTTTTGTTAAGTCCATGGGATTTGTCTTAGTGGGGAACTGATGAAAAGAAAATAGAAAAAAAGATAAAGGATCTTACTATTTGGCCCTATTGGAACAAATGGTATCCTATTATAAAGTTTTTTTTAAAAGGGTTAAAATTTTACTCTAAGTGTTATTTGTTTGTTTTAAATTTAACTCTGTGTGTGTTTGTGTTTATTGTTGTTGTGATAAGTCTCCCTGGATCTCACTACAACTAATAGCTCCTTAACAAACTTTCCTCACCCTGTTTCCCATGGGAGGGAGTTCAATAAAATGTATAGCTATTAACTAGGGGCCTAACCCTGCAATCTATTGACTTCAATGATGAAGAATGAAACATTAGTATAAGTGCTTTGGGGATCAAGGCCATAAATCTCACAACATTCCCGTGTGTGGTAGGAATTCTTATCCCATTCTATAAGTGGGAAAACTGAGGCACAGAATGATTAAAGTGACTTGTTCAAGATTATACTTGGTAAAGATGGAAACGTAACACAGATCTCTCAGTAAACTGGTTCTGTACTTGCACTATGCTACCTCCATTTATGATAAGATAAAAATGGCATCCCTAATTAGAGGTATGTGCATATAAATAAAGCATATAAATAGATAGAAATAAAAGGTCTAAATACTTAGATATCATGCAGCATTTTTCTCAGTTTACAAAAATGTGCTGTAATCAAGGTCACACTGGTATCCCTTTATTGTACAGTCTATTTAAGAAACGTAACATTCCACATTTGCATTATCTTGCAAAGTCTTCCTTTACTTTTTCTTCCAAGCCTTTTGCAGATGTCAAAGTCCCAAAACCACACCAGTTGTCTTTTTGTAGGGGAAGTTGAAATTTGGCCAGCAACAATAGTGTAGCCTGTATACATTCCCAATAGTGTTCAGCGGAAAGACCTTGAACTCCATGCTTTTTTCATGGCTCCTGTGGCTTCTAAGAGTTTATGAAAATGATGTGGCAAACCTACAGGAGATATTCCAGCCTGCTGTAAGTCCAGGTCAGAAATTGGATTTTGCCCCCCCACCGCATGCATGCACGTTGCCTCGTCTTTATAACGTTGCAAAGTATTTGCTCATTTCCTGTGCAAAGCATGGCCTGACTTTAAAACAAATAAAATGGTGTCATTACCTTTGGTGCCTGCACACTCAGCCCTCTTAATTATTATGGAAATAAACAACAGAGACAGAAGTACATGTTAGGGCCCCAATCTAAATACAGAAGCATTAGAACTCTCATTTTAATTTCCTTTAGAAACATAAATATACGTTGCCAACAAAAGATGTCAATGGACAAAGCAAAGCAGATTGCGTGCACTTCATTGTTCACCAGTAGGGGGTACCTGAATTTGGGTCTCATTATTCAGGATCCATAATTATAGTCTCTTAGTACCTGATTTCTGACTGGATTTCTTTTAGCAATGAAAATCTCACTCAAGTGGGCTGCCGACTGTTTCATTTTTTTCTCTTGCATCAAATCCTTTCTATACGTGTTCAAAAGTTTCTGTGTATTTTCTCAACAACTTCCTTATCCTGCTAGCTGTTAAAGAAACTTAGTTGTGTGGCTCTGGAAGCTTCAGTGACTGTTTCTGATAAAAGTTAGCTGATGGCATGTTTTAATACACCAGACTGGCTACAGCCAGTGGTCAGTTTGATTATTGAAAGCGTCAGTATTTGCCATCCCTATATTAGACCAAATCAGCTAACTACAGATTCATGAACTGGCAAATGAATCTCTCCCAGTGCCTATTCCTCTTCCAACTGAAGTCAATAGGAATGTTACCATTCAATTAAAAGGGAACAGGTTTGGAAGCAAATGTGCAATGGAAACATATGCCACTTAATATTTTAATAGAAGGGAGACATGAGATTAGTAGTGACTGGCAGAGAATAGACTTCAAGTTTTGCAAGCCTGTGATGTTGAAAGGAAAATTCAATTTTGGCTTTTAGAGCTGAAGAGTTACTGTAATATTGTTTTGTCTCACTCCTTCCAAAATACATACAAAAAACGACAACCTGATAATAGCCAGGCGGGTGGTGAGGTATGAAAACTGCTCTTGATTGATAGGCTTAGAATGCTGCACATCCTGTGATTTTTGCAATGCCATCTTCAACACTCTGACCTGCTTTTTTGGCTCATCCATCTGTTAGATGCTGTCATTTCCTGTATATTTGTGCCATTCCTGGCACAACGGAATCCCCAACTCAGCTGGTCTTTAGGTGCCGATCCATATAAATGTTACTAAATAATAATAAAGTTATGTTTAAAGACTGCAGTAGGAGACATAGGCAATAGTTCCTCAGTCATTTAATTAAGTTAATGTAATTTATTATTCAGTACTTTTCATTTGTGCACAATAAATCTATCCATCTAGAGGGCATCATCTTGCTCTCATTGAAATATATAAGTCCCATAGACTTCAGGGGGAGCAAAATCAGGCCCTGATGGTTTATGCCTCCTTTGAGTAAAGCCCCATAATCATATAGTTGGCTCCCTTCATATAATCTCTTCAAAAGCCTAAAACAGTTCAGTGCTGCTACCCTGTTCCCAGACAATGATTTACATTTTGAACAAGAACTGCCTGGTTACCCTTGCAATAGTTCTTTAGAAAAATAAAGGATCATGGACACACTGCAGGGGCTCCGTCCTGAAGGATGATGAGCAATTCCTGGACGGGCTGAATGCCCTCAGGGCCAACTGAAATGCTCAGCACCTCATACACCAGAAGTATTATAGGTTGGTTGTACTTCTAAATACACCTGAGGGCCTTAGGCCCTTGATTCCCATTGAACTGAGTGCTTAGGCACCACTAAATGTCTCAGCCACGCTGTTTATGTCTTATTATTTTAATGTTTACAGCACTCAAAGTCCTGGTCAGGAATGGGTCTCTCCTGAGCTAGGCCCTGACAAAGGCAGACAAAGTCCCTGTACCAAAGAGCCTACAACTGTACTTTGTATTATATTATGGGGGATGAATTAGGCCTAGATTTGAAAATTATGAATGAGCTTTGATCACTCAGGTTTGCTGGGACATATATTCATGTAATGAATGTATGCTCTGACAAGTATCTTAGGGATTTGGGAGTGAACCATCCAGATGATTCTTTGGGCCCCCCCACTGACAATTTGAAGATCTGTGTTCATGGGCTAACTAACTGTGCCCTAAAGTTAGTCCTGAGCAGACCCATGCAGAGTGCATGATCGTTAGGAAAAACCACAATGTCAGACTTGCCGTTCTAGCAATTGGGCTGCACTTTGGAGCTGGCTTTGCAATGAACATCTCTAGAAAGCTTGGACCCATTTGTACATCCCTTACTCTTGTGAATGATGGATGAAAATCAGAACTGAGCCCCTAAATGGGAACCTGAGATTAGCACACATCTAGGAGATCTCAGTGCAACCCAATCAGTACAGCCTGTGGCTCTTGCTAGTGGTTTGGAAGCTGCTTCCTTTTCTGTCCATTCTTTGCTACTCCTCTGGCAAAGTGGAGCCAAGAACAACTGTGGCCACACAGAGGGAATTCTAGTCTGTTGCAATGCTGCCAGGCTCTGAAGTATTTTTCCAGGAATGGCATCTGTGTCTGCGGTTGCCACTTTGGCTGGTTTCTGAGAGTTTTTGATTTGAACTACTGAAGAATCACTGTGGAACTAATGTCTTTATTAGGAGAGAGATGCACACAGACAGTGGGGACTGATGAAAGAGAGTGTTTTATCTGGACTGATGCAGGAAAAGTGCACAGAATTCAATGGCAATTTTTTTCTACACTCATCCAGCTGGAGGTGAACAGGGTGTGCAGGAGGAGTTTCAGTTTTGTGTCTAAATGGATTGAATGGTTGTGACATAGTGAGGGTACAATGCAGACTAGTGAGTAGTTGTGTCACCCTTGTCCTTTAACTTGGGATGCCCTTTACACTGTTCTGCTCTTGTTGCCTCTACTCCTGGACTGCTCACAGCCAGCTTCCAGCATGTAAGTCACTCCCATATGTCTGTGAGTCACTGCAATCTGAATAACACACTCCCAGACCCAGATTTTCCCCAGCAATGTACATGTTGTACTACCCAGCCCACTCCTGGACAATACAAATTCATAAACAGTCCATCTTTTTATTAATAGAAATTATTCCCCAACTGGAGTTTCCCAAACACTTTGATTTAAACACACTGGATTAGATGAAACAATAATACATGTTTATTAACCACAGAGAGATAGATTGAACACAAGTAATGAGGCATAAAAATCAGAAATGGTTACAAGAAAAAGAAAGGCATTAGTTGCATTTTATCTAACTTAACAAACTGTGTTAAATTCAAAGCAATTTTTCTCACCACGTGCTCTCAACAATTTGACTAGCCAAAGTTCTTAGGTCAGGATCCCTTCTGTTTAATGGATGCTTCCTTTGTCCTTTCTGGTGCCGTGCAGTGATGGACAGAATGAGAGGGAGAGGAGGGGGTGGGAAGCCTTGGATATTATGAGAGAATTGGACTTGATATAATTCGCAGCCATCTTGTGCACTTAACCCCCATAAACTGGAAGCGAGGACACCAACCGAGTCAGAAAATCTGGCCTTGGTTGAAGCAGACAGAAGAAAAACAACTGCAGCTGCAGCATGTTACTAACAAGGACAGATTCATGAGAAGGAGGGGAAATGTGAATAGCTGACCTTGAGTCTGGGTGCTTATGTTTGTGTTTCTTTCTAGAAGCTGCTCTGCTGATAAGTAGAAATTATGAGGAGCTTTTTGTTCTGTTGCTAGGGAAACCCCAGTCTATTAGAAGTTACTATGAGTACTTTGTTTTGAGATACATATAAAAGCGTTTAGTCAGTGTCTCCAAATTTGAGAGGATTTGAAAGAAATTTGAGAGGATTTCTGCAGGCTAGGAGACTGACACCTAACGCGCCTGCAGCTAAGAGAAAGGTTGGCCATCAGAACTCTGCTACTGTCACTAGATACCACCTCAGATTTTGGGTAACTATTTCTGGGGTGCTCTAAGATCATTGCTATTTTAGATGCGTGCTTTGTACACAATAAAAGCAAGGGTTTTACAGTGAAAGCACGCTTGTGTGTGCCAATCATTTATCAGACAGAGGTGCTATATCCCCCACTGTTTATTTCCTAATATCTCCTGGAAGACCAGGGGTGACCAGATCACAACATTGAAATATTGGGACACATTGGGATGCCATCAGCCCACTCATAGTTCACCCCGTTTCTCCTCCACTCTGCTCCTATTCCATACCCCTCCGCTGGCCCCCACCACCGCTGTGCCCTTCCTCGTCCCCTAGCCTGCCGCGTCCCTCCTCTGTCCCCTACCCAACGCTCATCTCTTCACCCTCCCTATCCGCCACTAGCCTTTTCACCCCCCTTCCACTCGCCTATGGTGCCAAACTTCCCCTCTGCCGGGGGGGTGCTCACCTGCCCTGCACCATCCTTGCCCTGGGAGGGACGAGGAGGAGCAGGGGCACTGTGCGCTGGGGAGAGTGGGGGAGAAGGAGGGACAGGGAGCGTTGCTGACGATTGGTGCAGAGCACCTGCTAATTTTTCCCTGTGGGTGCTCCAGAGTCAGCACCTCCCTCCCACTCGCCGCCTCCTTACCTGAATATCGTGACAATTGGCATCCTGATTGTACATCGAATGGGACATGGGACAAAGGATTAAATATTGGGACATCTGGTCACCCTAGAAAACAGAGATTAGTTACACTAACTTGGGTTCAGATAAACCTGGGTAACGTGGAGTGTTTGCCCCTTTTTATAGTCCTCCTCTTTTGAGAAGCATTTCCAGCTGGGAGCATATTGCCAGGCAGACTGTGTGGATGGGAACCACGTACTGCATCTTTGCTAAGATGCAAGTTTTCTGACCATACCCCTTTTTCTGCCAGTGAATAGCCACTTAGCAGATAATGGTCCATTGACTTTGTTTACACCTGGCTGAGGAGTCATCTTGCCTTTCATCCCTGAGGAATTGGTTTGGCCACTCCCCAGACTTGGAACTTGTTTTAATAACTTCATAGAATGGAATCTTAGAACTTTACATGCAGTGTTGCTACACATATTTTACCAAGACAATAATGTCCAGAAAATTATGAGTTTTCAAATGGTACCTCATAAAGCGCACGTTATACAAAGATTTTTACAATATCATGTAAGTATAACCCTTCTGCCCATCAGAGTGACCATTTGGCTGCTCTGAGCTCAGACTAGGCGCGGTGGGTGTGTCTATGCAAATAACATGAGCTGAAGTTATTTTCCACAGCTCACCGCAATTCCCCACTAAATGTCAGGGTGGAACTCATCCTGACACTGCTTACATAAGGGGAGGGTACGGTTTGTCATAATGGTGGTAAGCCCAATTCAGTAAAGTAGCATGGAGCCACTAGGTCCAGATCGGTATAAAGAATAGCTCAGTCTTTAATAGTAACCTGGTTAAAATAACAACAGTTCATAGTGAAATAGAGAATTGATGCATGATGTACATTCTATGCTGTTAGTACATATGGTCTTTACAATGCATTCAAATCAGAAGTTCACAAGAGCGATTAGAAAGTGCAGTAAGATATATGGACCACTCTCTTACTGTGACATGAATCAGGCCATAAAAATAAATATTAGTGGAGAGTAAAGAAATGGTGCTCCTCTCAGTAGATCAAATCCTGTTCATATTTCTGAATCCTCCACCCTGCTGCAAAAAAACCAACAACCCTTAAACATTGTGGAGCTGTCACAGTTTTATTGTGAAAGAAAGATTGAAAAGACTATGAAGGAGGCTCCGACATTTCCAGCATGGGCATCAGCATTTTCTGTTTTCTAATGCTGGCTTTGGGGCAATTAGATCCTCCAGCAAATGTCTATAGCAACTTTTCACGGGGCTTTCTAATCAAACATACCCAATAGCTTCCACTGTTACACAGTCGCCCTCCTAAGGATTATGAAGAGGTAATGAAGTGATTTTGAGGTACACCCAGAGATGAAGGGACTCATTTTAGTTTGGTCAAATAATATTCTATGGACACATTATTTGGTGAACACCACCACTTTCCAGGAAATAATTTATATGAGGAATAATTAACTGTTAGTAGTTGACCAGCTCTGAAGCTCTCTGATTAATACTATTCACACTTCCTTCATTCAGCAAATACCATAAATTTCATCAAATAAATTGCACTGGATATTTTAGCTGATTTTGACAATTTTATTTATTTTACATAAAGTCTGCCTCCTTCTGCAGAAGTGGAGCCCAGCTGATTGTCCCTTTCAACCCCCAGTTTATGTTTCGATTGCTAACTTCACATGGGAAAGGGCTAGAATCAAATTTCATTTTGTTTTGAAGGGTATATAGTTTCATTTACATTTGCAGATCAGGAGGCTCTGCAGAAGCTAAAGACTGGTTTAATGGTCTCCCACCAGTGCAGCAACTCTCTCCACAGCAGTGTAGAGACTGGCAGGGGTATGAGGTTCGGGAAACCCAAGAGATCAACTGATTGAAACTTCTTGGCATGAGAAGTGCTGAACAAAACACCAAAATGATGTAGGGTATGGGAAGGTGTAGTGACTGCAATCCATGAAGAGAGAGAATTCCAAATCACGTCACCCATCCCCACCTTCAGAGAAATCCCCCATACAAAACCAATTTCCTCTGATTTAGGATTTGGGTCCAGAATTTAGTCTAGAGAGCTGATATAAGGTATAAATCTATTACCAGAGAGTAAAAACAGATGATGCTTTACCAGAACTGGAAGTGACTTTGTTTTAAGTATGTTTAAATATTAATTAAATAATGTAGACAAGACCAATTAATACAATGAAAATATTTTCAGTGACTAGTCAAACACTGGGCATTTCATATTTTTCACAGTCTGTGTGAAAAATAAGACCTTGAATAGTGTGTTCAACTTTTATCATTTTTTCAAAATCTACTATTTTGGAAAAAATGATGCAGTCTATTAGAGTCTTAGAAAGTTTCAGCAGGGTTCATCTTGTTTAAATTATCTAATGTTTATACCATTTTTCTACAGCAGTGTGGTCCCTTATTAAGTCCAAAAAACAATTTGGCTTTCAGAAAATATCATCTGGCTGGTGAGTCAGGAGGAAGTAAATTAACTTGGTAAACTATCAACATGCTTCAAGAGACATTAGGGTTAGTCACATTACTGCAAATTCTTTTGGTATTTACTTCAACTGTATTGATTATATTGAATTAATGGTTCATTATGTGACTATCACCAGGCCCCTCCCTCATACTTTAATTGTAATTCAGAATTAAATTCACAATCAGGGTCTGTGTCATTAAAAGGGAGTTTTTAGAATATAGGCTCAGAAACAAATGACTTTAAAACTTCCTGTAGCAAGCGATTATGCTTGGTACTATAAAGACTGTCTACTCTGGGTATGTTGCAAGAGACTGTTCTGGATGTGTTATGTGCAGTTAACTTGCCATGTTGTATTAGCTATATTTCCTCTGACAACCTGCTCTTTCATTCAGACAAGAAAAGTAACACAGGCTTTTCAAGTCAGAACAAAGCAGAAATGTGCAATTTTCTTATTATCCATTACCCACATGATTCTGTGCATGCCTCAGTAATACGTAAGGACGTCAGGGACCGAGACAGAGTCTAGAATTAGATTAATCTAATTTAGATACTTGGAGGCTGAGTCAACAAGGTAATTAAGGATATACCTAACATTTAGCATGTGACTAATCCCACTAAAGTCAACGGACCTGTCTGTGCGCTTAAAATTAGGCATGATCTTAAGGAAATTTGTTGAATCAAGGCTTTGGTCCCAATTCTGTCATCCTTTCTCATGTTTATTTTCAATGGCTCCTTAGTCTGTTTGGGTGAAGTACTTCACACAATAAACTTTCCAAAACCATATCAGCTATCCATGTTTCATACTAGGTTAGTGTACTGTAAGTAGTAGTACCATCTATTCTTTCTATCATCTCTGGTACTTTCTATGGAATACACTGTGCACTGGAGATACAGCAAAGTAACCATAGGAAAAATGACCATCAACTCTGTCAAAAGGCATAGTCAAAATGGGGCAGCTGGACCTTTCCTCATTCACAGGTATTTTGCAAAATCTATTGGTGGTGTCCATAACACACAGTTATTTTTTCCATGAAAGTGCATGCTGTAGCTTTCTTAAATTCCTTAGGAATTAGGCACATTCTCTGAGATGTTTTTTCCCCCTGCAGACACCACTATATGTAGCCTGACACTGACTTCCATTATAACTTTTGGATTCAGTCTGCACTTTGTTCTTGTACAGTCAGTCTCAGCGTAAATAGAAGTTTCCAAGTCTGTGGCTCCTCTCATCCCATACCACCCAACCTGGATCCACCTGATCTGAGTTTTCTTCATTCCTGGTAGTGAAAGGAGTGGCCAGAGTTGTGTTATGCTGCAGGCCCCCAGCAAGAGTGCCTTTGATCTATGGTCAATCACAACCCTGCTTGGAGTTCAAGGGTGTGCTGGCCACCTTTTAGTCAGGCTAAATTATGAAACAGTTAAATGCCCCTTTGTTTACTGATTTGTTTAGCAGAAACAATGGAAGATATCACTTGATATCTAAACTAGAATGAATATAGATACAAGGGCTGGGGATTGATCTGATTGCAGCTGTGTGTGTGTCCGAGTCAGAAGCAGACAGAACAAAATGGGTTGAAAGCCAAGGGGGACAACAAATGATGCCCTTGTAGTGTGACCCTGCCACAAAACCACAAGAGAGCTTTTTGGGCAGAGTACTGGCTGGCGAAGAGGTTGGTATTGTGAGAAAAGAAACTTGCTTCCTGTTGTTTGATACCTACTGTGTTTTAGGGAAACAGGACTTTGTGTACATTCTTTGTAAACAAACTAGATTGCATCAAACTACTAGTCATATCAGACTTCATCATTTTCGCCTCACAAACAACCTGCATGGTCCTGAATAGAGGGTAACAGTACAGGTTAAAAGGGGGCAATGTTATTGTCTCTGATGGTCTGGGCTTACTGATATCAAGGGTAAAATCCCTGTTCCCAGACATCACTCCCTTTTCACTTCCTAGAGATCTCCCACAGTGCCTCCTCCTTAAGTACTCTTAGCTAAGTTATCAGGGCAATTCTCACCTGATTTTAGCTACACTGTCTGAAATCAAATGAGAGTCTAGCCCTTGGGAGAACACAGTGGTGGGACACCAAGTATGATGGACAGCAGCAGACATTTCAACACCATCTACAAACTTTCAACTTTCTGGGAATCCCTATAAATTATTTACTTTTCTACTTCAGAAATGTCTTACAGGCTCATGCATTTGCTTTCTTTTGGCACATGCGTATTTGATTCTTTATTGCTAATTGTGTCCATCATATGTCTACTGGTATAAGGGATTTCTTGCAATGGTCACTCTGTGCTCCGAGTGCTGCATTTCAGCTACTTAGCTTTGGACTCCAATCATTTAACCTTTTAGCCTTTTGTTCTGAGACTGTCTGACTCTTCCCTTCCCAGCACATCCACATAAGATAAGGCAGAATCAGCTGTCACTAGTTGCATACATTTTCACTTATCCCTTCAGTACAAAGTTAAAAAATCACTGAATAATTCTAGCAGGGTAATATTCTATTTTCTTATATAAATATTAATAATTTCTTTTAGAATTTCAACTGAGTGCAAAAGCAGAATGTATTGGATATTTTGTCCCGTGTTAGCAGAGGCACAAGGAAGAGAATCTCTGACAATTGTGACTAACAGAAAATGAATTAGGATTCTGAGTCTCTCATGCTGGTATCTTAGGACTCTTGGCTTCTTCAGTTTAAATTGTGTTAAACTCTTTATTAAACATAGTAGGTAGCTTGGCACTGAAATCAAGCATACATATGCATCTGGATTTTCCTATTAAAAGGGGATAGAGTAAAAAGAATTTTAAATCTTTTTATCCAATATTTGAGATGTTCTAGCCAGGATACAGAAAGCATAATTTCTTTTTTGATGGCTTATCATTTTGGGGTTTTACCTTCCTTGGTTTGCAATGCTTTTTTAAGTAGCTTTAGAACATGTTTCTTGCTAATAATTGCCTTTTTTGTGGGCACAGATTCTTGTTTTTCTTGTATTTTTAATGGAACTGAAATTAACTTGGAAAATTTTGTTTAACAATTATTTACACAGCTCTTTGCATGTGAAAGCATCTTTGTTTGAACGCCAGTACCATCAACTATGTTATCAGAGCTCTGGGAACAATGCTGTGTTAGTTAACTTCTGATGCAAAGCCAGATGACAGAGTAATGAACATTAAGCCTAATTCTCCTGTCATTTACATCCATGGAAATTGGGAGCAACTCCCTTTGTCAGTTGAATTAAAATCAGAGGCTCTCTCATAAATGGAGGAAATTATTTGCT
The DNA here is from genome assembly GCA_032164245.1 of Sternotherus odoratus. Taxonomy (NCBI): domain Eukaryota; kingdom Metazoa; phylum Chordata; order Testudines; family Kinosternidae; genus Sternotherus; species Sternotherus odoratus. The sequence continues at coordinate 27,360,886 of JAVMKO010000009.1, forward strand.
TCTTTTCTAAGGACCCAGCTTTGCCCACTGAAATCAATGCAAGTTTTATTAACAACTTATTTGGAACCAAGGAAAGAGGTTAATTTTTAACAAGAAGTGATATTTAGATTCTGAAAGATGTTTTCCATTACTCTTCTATAGCATGCATTCAAGAGCAAATCTCCTTTTGACTTCAGTTTGTGCCAGATTTAATGAGAGCAAAATCTGGATCAGAATATATATGCACTTTTAAATAGGAACAATAAAACCTGCAAAAATATTGGCTAGTATAAGGTATGCAAAAATTAAAGCACCTTTAAGTTATTTTGAAAGCAATGGTGCTGCCCTGGATTTAAACCAGTTCAACTGAGAGAACTGGTGCATTATCCTTTTAAAACTAACATTGATCATCAAGATATTGTTTGAAAATAGGGAAAAAAATCAAGTCATATAAAAATCATTCAGTCCAATTTTAAATCCTAGAGTCTAATGCAAAGCATGAAGTCTGGGGGCTTCTATGCGGTAGCTGTGGATTCTATCATTTCTGCATGTTGACCTGTGAATTTGAGAGAGAATGGTCTGGTGGCTAAGGGATTGGCCTGGGACTTGGGAAATCTGGGTTTAATTCCCAGCTCTCTCACAGACATCTCCTGGGTAATGTTGAGTCTGAACTATCAATAAGTTTAAACTGCACCCAGACTTGATGTCTCTGTCTGAACTTTTAATCAAAGCTCTGACCTGCAAACTACTCATGACACCCCCCTTCCCCTTAAGTAGCCATCTCCCCTCTGTCTTTGGAATTTACATTTTAACCTGTTTTATCCTGTAGAATCTTGATTGATTATGCATGACCATTATGATCTGTTAATCACTTTGTTTACTTCTGTGTATAAATATTGATGCTCACCCCTAATAAACTTGCCACACTCACTGAGAAGCTTTAAGCTAGGGATAGTGTGAGCCCATTGATCAATGAATTAATGTCTGTGTAAGTGGTCTCTGACAGTTTGTGGGCCCATACCAACTCCGCACGAATCTCGGGTGCTGGAGAGGTGAGTAGGGACTTGCTTTTTACCTAACAATTTGGGGGCTCGTCTTGGGATATTCCTTCTGGTGCGGTGCCTCTGTCCAGTGGTCAGATCACTCATATACGAATTGGCAGGCGCCACGGGAGATTTCTCCCAGCCAATTCAATATTGAGGGGTCGTGTACTGGACAGCAGGGTAAACGCCAGTTGGAGGGCTCCTGTCAGACACCATGGGTCAAGGGACTAGTGTCCCTTTTCAGAACCTTTTTGAGCATTAGAAATAAGTTGTGTTATGAAGAAAGACTCCCAGTACAGACAGGAATGTCTAAGAAGTTGTACACGCTGTGTGTAAGGAATTGGACTGGGAATACCGCGGTATGGGCCATCTGGAGAAAAGGTTGCCTTTGTATGGTTCTTTCAAGCAGGCTGCTTTAAAGAGAAGTAGAGGGCCAGATCGAAAAAACCATCCGGGACAGTTAAGTTATTGATTTTGTTTGAAGTCTGCAGCAGAGCTGTGGAAATCTTTAAAGATTATAACAGTCAGGTATTCTCCCGAGAGTGAACCCCCTCCATGTTATTTCGATAAAGGGTGTAAACCATGGCGTGTTTTGACCCGCCAGTTGGTCCCCACTGCACCTGCCCCTACTCCTCCGCAGGGGGACTCTCCAGGGAGCAGAGGGGAATCTGCAAGACTCAGGATCTGAATCTATGCAGGGAGTAAGGAGGAAAATGGAACGGCAAAAATCTCGGGAGAAACAATCACTTGGCAATAGGCCAAAAGGAAAATCCCAAGCTGTGTGTCTAGGGAAGGAAAGTGTGTGTCTGAATCTTCCTTGTCTGTCTTTTTTGTCTGTTTTTCAGCTTGTAGTGTCAGCGTTAGTTATGGATTCAGATAGTTCTAAGTTTGTAACTGCAGAGGAAAAAGAATAACTCTAACCCTTTGTCCAGTGAGTTTGTAAGTTTGCCTAAGAAGAAATTTTGTGGAGATCTGTCTGATGGGCCAAAGATAATCATGAATGTGAATAAATCCTAGTGAGAATTTGTTGTTGCTCAGGAAGCTGTTCCTTAGAAGCAAGCCCTAGAGTGAAGAGAACAAAGACAGAATTTCTGTGGGTAGTAAAGTGTTGCCTAAGAAAGTTCCTAAAGGAAAACAGGTAAACAGTTTGATGCAGTTAAAGTGTAAAAGTGATTTGTTAAAAAAAGGTTTCAGCTCTTAACAGCTTGAAATTGTCTGTAGTAAATAGAGTCTATAGTTTTTTTTTCTATGCAAAAGTTCAAGTGAAATGCTCAAAGGAGAGAGTCCTGGCAACTCAAAGATTGTTTTCAGTACAAACAGCCCTGTCACTTTAAATGTGAATGTCCCTGGGGACGCCTAGTGGGTTCGGCCGCATCCGCAGATAGTTACACCGGGAACAAATGCATCCCTGCACCACCAGCTCGTTAGAGAGACAAGGTTGTTCAAAGAGAAATGTCTCCATGCTAATTCTGCAGGTAAACAAGGTCTGTGTCCCAGGTTGAAAAGAAATGGTACAAATCTCACCTCTAGAGTCTAGACACTTTGAATGTGATTTGTAGTCTCTTACAGAACCTAACATCTGATCGTAAGTAAAGAAAAAAACAATGGAACTTTAAAACTAGCTTATTAGTAAAAATAAATGGTATCCCTTTTAAAACTAGCCCCTAAGCTTGCTTCACAGAGGTCTGTGAAAATGCAAATTACTTAACTTGCTAAACCCGGTGGCAGGAAATTCTGTTAAATAAGGCAGAGTAAGATTTGACCCTTCAGGGCAAGCAAATTTAATTTTGTAAAATAAAACCTCAAAGTAACCCTAATAAACTGAAATTTTAATAGTGTTGACCCAAAAGCATTGAAAAATAGTAAAGAAAAATAATTTTAGTGAAAATAAAAAAATGTTTTAATGTCTTTAAAATGTCTGTAACTAAATCCTTATAATAAGTAATCCAAGCACAGAGATTAGTTTGCAAGTATGCAGCTATGCATGGTTTAGCTAAATTTGTTTGTAATGCTAATGGTGTTTCAGATCAGTGTGTGTTACAAAAGAAAAAGTTAACAGTAAAAGATTCTGGTAAAGATAATTGTATTCTTTTAAGTTGTAACTAGCTTTAAATCCAAAAAAGCAAGCCAGAAAACATCTGTGTTCATGCAAATTACCTAATTGATAAAAAGTAACTGAAACCTGGTTTGCCTAGAAAACAAAAGAAAATAATAACTGATTCCCTTTAAAAAAAAAAGTGAAGATATAGAAGGTTTTTTTGTCTTTCAAAAAAAATCAAAGAAAGCTGATGCCAGCTGACAAACTATGCACTTACTGGCACAATAAGAATTGTATTTTATGTTCTATGTTTGTCTTAAAATGTTTTGTCAATGTGGCCAAAACTGTGTTTGTGATAAATTGTACATAAGGCAATATACTGCAGAATTGAAATATAGATATTTGTTTATTCAATTTGTAATATAAAATTGTTTTTACAATGTTAAGGTTTAAATATACTTGTTATAATTTCACTAGCTAAGAACAATGTGAACAATAATTTTCAATTGAAATTAAATACCAATAGACTTTGGAAGCATTAACATGACAAGTTAACTCACTCCTCAAATTGCACATGGAATTCTTCTGGCTACCCCCAGATTTCTAGCCAGAGGGCGAGGGAGGGAAGAAAGCTATTAGACACCAGAGGTTGTATCAAGTGGCCTCAACAGTTAGTATGCTTGTCCTGTACTGTTACTCCAAAGCTCTGTAATTCAGTTATTTTTATTATAAAAGTGTATGTAAAACTAAAGTACTGTATAAAAACAATGTAAGATAAAGAAAAGTGTGTGTGTGTGTGTGTGTGAGAGAGAGAGAGAGAGAGAGAGAAAGAGGGCTAAAATGCCCACTCAGTTGTAAAGTTTGTAACACTGCCAAGTATTAATGAAATGTGTTGGTTTTTTTGTTGTTGTTGTTACTCACAGGTAAAGAATACATTACCTAAAGATCCTAAACAGCCTTGCTACACCTTGGAACTGATGTTTTACGTTGTAAAAAGATTTGCCTGTCATATCAGCAATTCAATTGAAAGGAGTCACAAAGTCCATCCAGAAACCGGCCCTGAGCTGTCTTTCTTTTTAAGAAGCCTCAAATTAACTTTTCTGAACTGCCATCCTGTGTATAGCATTTCATACCAAAAGAGCAAATGCTTAGACTGTGGACAAATATCTCTTAAATGATTTTATCCCTAAGTATAGGTACCCAAGATGACAGACTTAAACCGTGAGTCTCATTTTACAGAAACAGCTTTTCAGCAAGTTATGAGTGCCTTGAAAGTTCAGTAGAAGTGCCACACACCTTGGCACCTGCAATCTAATGGCCAGGTTAAAAGGACAAATATGCAAAGAAACTGGTCTTAACTGGATAAATGCATTACCCCTTGTGCTGCACTATCTCCATAACACTCCTAGAGGTCAAATTAAGTTATCACCTTTTGAACTACTTTTTGGCAGGCCTTCCTCAGTTTACCTAGTCAAATATTACATGACTGCTGATTTGGTGCTTGAAAAAGCAGAACTAACTTCTTTTGTTTTACAGCTCCAGAGACAGACTAACTCTCTCCGCAGATATGAGACTGCTTTTAAATGAAAAAGCACACCCGATAGAACCTGGTTCTTGAGTCTTTGTTAAAGCCTACAAGGAAGTTCTGCTCCAGCCCCTGTGAAAAAGACCATACGGGTGCTTTGGGCACCCCAACCATCATCAAGGTGGCAGAAAAGGAAGCCTGAATTCACCATGCCTGATGCAAGCATGCCCTTTTCCCAGATGACAACGAGGCAGCTGAGGCCTCAACCCTCGACGGACCAGGATGAGAATTAGACGACAGCGGGGCAACCAAAGCCCTAGCAACTGGAGAGGGGACGATGAAGAACCCTGATGAAAAGTGGCTTAGCGAAGGCCGTGCCGGGTCTCAGCCTGAAGATAAAATTCAAAAGGACTTAATAATGTTTATCAAATTGAAGTATTAATCAATTTTAAGTTATTAATCATGTTTTAGATTAAGCAAGATTTATTTCATGAGTATATATTTTTTTTATTAGATATTCCCAGAAAGTCAAAACCTGTATTTTGAAAAATAGAAGTGATTGTTAAGTGTGTACTCAGTTCTTAGTAGACGCAAGATAGAAACTCCTCTGTGTACCTATCCCTCTGATTACTGTTAACATGACTTGAATGCTACCAAAATAGAGATCTGGTCCAGCATAATCTAACATAGGACCAAACAAGAATAAGAAAACAAACAAGTATTTCATAGTAGCTAACAAAGAGTAGATGCTAAATCTATTTCAAATATCAGTGCCTCTGCCTAACGCTAACTCGTGTAGAGTCTTTTTAATAGAAGTCACTTAGTATTTTTGTGACAAGTAACTCCTGGTTGGATAAAAATAGAGCTTCCACCAGTAAATTAGCACTTTTAGAACATATTAAGTATGTAAAGCTACAGTCTATCATGAATTGCCCTGCAACTAAATGGGTTCATGTTACTTAGCTTAACTGAAATCACCTACTCAAATTTGGTGCCAAAGTTCAGAATGTTTGTTTAAAAGACAAACCAAGCAATTAATCTCAGTGAGAGTCTATCCTGAAACAAGTGGGCAAGTCAAAATGGCCTGAAACATAATGTTAGCTGCCCAAAGAAAAATATATGCTCTCATGAATGAGAAATGCTATGTCTTCAAAAATAATATCTACCTCAACACCCCAATACTGGGTGTGCCTAAACTGAACAGTACCTATAAATTAGTGCATAATTTAAAAGCTGAAAGTAATTTGCTTTTAAAATATAAAAGAAATTCTCTTTAAAGAGGAGGGAATTGTTAAGAATGTTTTTCTAACTTAAAAGCAACTGTATTATGAATGTTGTGTAGTATGATTCTAAATACAACATGTGTTTTAATGGCACCGCCTTTAGTAAAACTCTTAGTGAGTATTGTTGGGGCCATAGTACAGTAAAACCTCGATTTAACGGACCTCAATTTAACGGACTTCGGATGCAATGGACAAAATTTCTGATAAATATCAGAATGCGACCCCTCCCTGCTGCGGCCCTGGTCCCCTTCTCTGGCAGCCGTCTGCTGGCTCCCGGCTGCCGCCCTGGTCCCGGCAGCCGGGACCCGGGCGGGCTGGCTGACGGCTCCCGGCAGCCGGGACCCGGGCGGGCTCGCTGACGGCTCTCAGCATCCAGGACCTGGGTGGGCTGGCTGCCGGGTCCCGGCAGCCGGGACCTGGGCGGGCTGGTTGACAGCTCCCGGCTGCCGCCCGGGTCCCAGCAGCGGGCGGTCTGCGGAGCTGCCACCCCGACCCTGTGGCGGGCGGGCTGCTGCTCCGACAACTCGTGTTTTTTTTTAATTAAATAACGGACATTTTGATTTAACGGGCATCCCCTCGCCCGAATTAGTCCGTTAAATGGAGGTTTTACTGTAATCCTTATAATACTGTGTTGTTGTATTCAGTGTGTCCCTTCCCTCATAGACTCATGTAAGTCAGCTTGTTCTTTTGGGCCCTACTCTTTTCGAGTTGGCACAGGCTGAAGTTGCCAAGCTGCCCTTAGCTCCTTAAACTAAGATGTAGCTTTTTGGTAAATAGTTATACCAAAGCTACAAATGGAGGAATGTTGAGTCTGAACTATTGATAAGTTTAAACTGCACCCAGACTTGATGTCTCTGTCTGAACTTTTAATCAAAGCTCTGACCTGCAAACTACTCATGACACCCCCCCTCCCCTTAAGTAGCCATCTCCCCTCTGTCTTTGGAATTTACATTTTAACCTGTTTTATCCTGTAGAATCTTGATTGATTATGCATGACCATTATGATCTGTTAATCACTTTGTTTACTTCTGTGTATAAATATTGATGCTCACCCCTAATAAACTTGCCACACTCACTGAGAAGCTTTAAGCTAGGGATAGTGTGAGCCCATTGATCAATGAATTAATGTCTGTGTAAGTGGTCTCTGACAGTTTGTGGGCCCATACCAACTCCGCACGAATCTCGGGTGCTGGAGAGGTGAGTAGGGACTTGCTTTTTACCTAACAGGTAACACTGGGCAACTCACTTAGCCTGGCATAAGGACCCTTTGAAAAGCTCAGCTCTACCCTTCCTGTGCCTCAATTCCTCACCCCCCCAAATAGCTAAAAGAAATAATACTTCCACTCCCACAACCTTTATCTATGTCTAATTACAATGTAAGTTCTTCAGGGCAGGGATTCTCTTACTACTTGTTTGTACAATGCCTTGCATAGTGAAGTTCCAGCCTCAATTAGGGGATTTAGGCACTAGCATATTACAAATATATTGATCATATAACTCACTTCAACAACTATATTGGGTATAACTTCCCAATCAGTGTGTGCATCTTTCAGTCATATCAAGGGCATAAAATATAGAGTTTCCCTTCATGTTTGAGCAGCATGTTTTCTATTACATAAGGATTATCAAGATGCAACACCCATTAAATGGGTAAGATAATATTAAGAGACAGTCATAACACCGTTGCTATTGTAAAGAAACTACTGCTTTGTTTTTGCAGTTGATGGGAACAGAGAAATAGTTATATGGTGGTGGGGAACATCTGGATATTGACATGTTTGTCTGAAACAAATCTCTATTAGCTCTTCTCCAAAGTAGCTGGATTAATATCCCACTTTCTCACCACACAACTATGCATCCTGCAGTTAAATAGAGGAAAAAGAGCACTGTCAACTTCTGTCCTTGCTGAAGCCTCGCAGCTGCTGTAGCCTGGGCTTTAAAACTGTTGCCACAAAGCTAGAACAGCCCCAGAGGCACCAAGTGTGAGATCAGAGAGATGAAGCTACTATACTCCTGTGGAAAATAGCTTTTCTTTTTCAATTAACAAATTCCAAGTATAACCAGTGGTTTTGTATTATACTGATTTACAGTATGGTTGTGCCAATGATCTAATGAATGCTGAGCAAATCAAACAGCACATTTGCCCATAGCATGAATACTGCCCCCAGTGGTTAAGACAAATACTTCCACATAACAAGTGGAATATATGTAATTGCTGGATACAGAGGAGTTCACACATCATGATGGGATTAAGGGTTAAAAAGAGATTTCTAAGTGTCATGAGATCATTCCAGTGACTAGATACAGGGCTAGAGCCTCAGATGCAGTCAAGAGAGGGAGGTACAGTGGAGTTTGTTGCAGCCCCAATGCAATTTAGAGCAGCCTTTTGGCTACTCTAACTATACTATTGATTCTTGCCCCCAGGGTACACCATTTATGCTGATTATATATATATAAAATTGTATATATATATAAAATTTCTGTTAGTCATATTTCATTTCCTCAAATCCAATTTTTCAAACCTGGATACTTAAAATTGGACTCCTAAAGTGACTTGATTTTCAGAGATGCTGAGCATCCATTAATCCCACTGGTCATCTTCCTGTTGAATGTGGGTATTCCCCCAGATTATTTTCCCCTTTGAGTGCCGTATGTGTTTTCTTAACCATTGTGATGTTAGAAATGAAAGAGTATGCATCAGTTGGTTAGACTCCTCATCTTCCCTTGAATAGTCCCTAACCACAGAAGATGGTATAGAGATGCTGGCAAAACTAATCAGAGTGGTGGAACTGACTTAACTACCCTTTCAACCCTTTTTACCTCCAGAAGTGGAAATACAGCACCCATTTTACACCTGTAACTCACAGGGCCTGATTCCTTACTGTCTTGCACCTTGCACAGTAATACAGGCCTCAGCTCAGCCAAGCACCTTAATACATGCTTAAATCCATCCCTATTCAGCAGAGCACATGTTGAAGTACTTTGCTGAATTCAGGGCCATAGGCCTGTGCAAAGAGAGTGTAAAGTGATACCATTCAAATCTGGGAGCATTTTACCCCCACTTTGCATAGGTGTAACTGACTCCACAAGGGACAAGGCAGTAGAAAATCAGGCCTGTCTATTGCAGTTACGCTAATCTGGATGCTAGATATGAATCAAGACAAATGATATTACTTTGCATCTGGTAGAATGAGGATGTTTTTAGTTTATCTCTAGCAATCTCTGTTTTTTCTGAAAATGCTCTGGCAGTGAGCTCTGCCTCTAGTGCCTCCTCTTGGAAAATGGGTTGGAAATACTTGTACATTTCTATTACTTGTCAATCTCTAAGACTTTCTATAAATATTCTAGTCTCTGAGTCTCTTTAGGTATGGCTTGTATCCAAACCACAAATCTCAAAACCTAGGGAATAACATTTAATTTTGAAAATTCCAAACTTGAGAAGGAAAGAACTATAAAGATCTTATAAAAGATGGTTTGAAATTTCATTCACTTTGCTAGATGAAAATGTTGTATGTTGTGGGTATGTGGTTTGATATTATTCCTACTTTATCACTTTGCAACTAGTGCCTTTAGTACTAGTCCATAAAATTCTATGAATAGTGAAGCTTCATGTAAACTGAAGCACAGAACATCACTTACTGTAAATTTAAAACTCTCCAGATTGCAGGCAGCATAAGTGTGCACAATTTACTGAAATAGCATGAATTCCTCAGGGTATGCAGTAGACCCTGCTCAGCTTCCTCACTCTCAGCAGCCCTCTGATGTGTGGGACAGCTACAAAGAAACTGCAAATAAAAAGGAACAAAATGAAAGGTGAGAAGAAAGACAGGGTATATGCTTCTTCATACAGCATTGCATTCATTCCGTTGGAATGCCATTTTCACACCTACGCCTGCTTTCTTTGGTAAGTGGCCAAAGCAAACCTATGCTGACCTGCATTCGTTATAAATATGGTTTGGCTGGTGGTGGGAAGTGTCACTTTTCCTACATTACTGTACATAAATTATATCCTTTCCTTAGTCCTCCTCTCGTCATTCCCTGATAAGAAGAGGCCATCTCTGAGCACTTATCGCTATAAAAGAAACCGAGCAAAACCACAAATATGATTCACAGCACATGGAATCATTATAACAGCAAGTTTACATCTGTGTATGTCAACATCTTGGAGCAATCCCATCCAGTCCTATAGTCAATGAGGCAACTAGAAGGCAAGAATTAAGTGTTTAATGGCAAAGAAAAGCACTACAACTTGTCCTGGGATATGATCACTTGTAAATGATGATGCTAAATATATGCTGAAATAAACTGGTTAATCTCTAAGGTGCCACAAGTGTTCCTTGTCTTATTTACGGATACAGACTAACACAGCTGCTAATCTTAAACCTAAATATACAGTATATGATTAAAAGTAGTGAGTCAGAGCAGTACATCAGCTAAGCAATTCAAATATCTGTGTAGTTGGGTTTGTATTTTAATACCACTAACAACCCAGACCCAAGTAAGCAGGCTCAACACTTAAAAAAAATCCTTATAACATTTTTTGCAAAAGGATTCTCTAGCAATGAGCTTTTAGCATCAGCTCTACCTTGCCCTTCATTTAATATATACACTGCAGGCTCTTGGCTCTCCAAATCAGGGAATAATGATATAGGGCTGGTTGAAACAGGAGTCAGGGTACTTTCTCTAATCTAGACCACAACTCCCCCAACCCAATAAGTCTGAATGGCATCCAGACCCTGTTGAAATCACACAATCATCTACTCACAATGATAGCAAGATCAGACCTACTCATAGGACACAATGTATATTCTACAACTAAACACTGCAAGTTGTCAAATAATTTCCTTCCTAAAGACAAAGGGTCAGATTTTTAAAGACATTTAGGCAGCTAAAAATGCAGATAGATGAAATATTCAAAAGCGCTTATGCACCTAAGTCCCATGAGAATGCCTAGGCACTTTTGAAAATTCAGCTAGGCATCTATCTGCATCTTTAGGTGCCTAATGTGTTTTTAAAAGGTGGCCGCAAGCCATTACTTTTGAAAGCTTGAGGAGAACACCTCCAAAGCAGACTCCTCTTGTGGTAGGAGGGCAGGTAAGGGCATCAGGGCAGCTTCAGAATCATCATTGTCACAGTGACGTTCATTTATTTATAAGCCCTTTCTTCCTTTGCAGCTCTCTCTGTTCAGTTTGATGTACCCACAATCAAAGAGGTGAGCTAAAGCTTCTTGGGAGTCTATATGGAATTCAGTGGGGTTTTTTAAGTCTCCTCTCATGTACCAAATTTGAGAACTTTAGTGGTAGCAGAATTTTTTTTCCTAATAATTCTGGCAGATAATAGCGATGTTTATTTTTTAAGCATTTCCACCCAACCCTCATTTTTATTACTTTATATTTTCACAGCTTTGTGAAATTATGGTCTTAATTTTTCTGTTTTTATAAATTTAAATATTTATAGTTGTGGGAAACTATAGGGAAGTCAGCCAATAATTATTTTATTATCCACAGCTCCTGATCCACTAGCACCAGAGCTGGCCACTTTAGCGGTGCTGTAAATATGTGCTTTATGCAGCATTCATTACAACATGTTTTACATACATTAAGGTGGGACTCTATTTTTTCAAGCGGTGTTTTTCTAACTTTGCCTAACTATAATTTTCAATTATTAATCAATGAAAATATTTTTTCATAGGTTTGTGTTCTTATGGGAAAACTGGCATTTAGCAATATAAATCTAATCCTTCCAAGCCTACAGATACTGCAGTAACCACATGTACTGTCACAGACATTCTCCTGAAGGTATCGGTCTACAGAACAGAAGTGTCTGGCTAGACTTAGCCACTGGAAAGCTGACAGTCTCCAGATTCCAGTATCTCTCTACTGAAGATTTCTGTTAGACATGTGCAAGGCTTGCTTACTAGCAGTACCTCTTTATCACTTGATTTCAAAGAGGTATTTCTGGTTTGTTTTTTGTGTTTTTACAGCTGTTGAAAGAATTCAGAAACATTTCAAGAACAAATCAACATGCTCTCATAAATAGTAAAATATGATGAAAAAGCAAAGTACTTTGCCTTGGTCACTGTGCAAAATTCAGAGTTTACAACGGTAACTACTTTGTAGTATTTAAGATACTATGGTCATACGTCCCTCTAGAAAGATTAACCTCAATAATCTATACTGAAGCCCCATAAAATTGGGTCCCTAACCCGTGAACTATTAGAACTCATTTACAAAACTGTTCTTATATATTACATGAATATTTTATCTCATACGATAGAATGAGAATTTATAATCCCTATTCCATGGTTAGATATAATGTATCTTAATTAAAACTCTCTTTAGATAGTTTTTTCCCTCAAAAATCTGATTAAACTAAAAAACATATTTTTTTCAAGTCATTGATTTTTATCCACCATGACAGCTGGGCATGGTGTGTGTGTGTGGGGGGAAGGATTGGTCCACAGCTAGAGTGAGGCAAGGTCCGGGGCAAGACGAGCACAGTGGGGCATGGAGGGAGGATTAGTCCTTGTTGAGGCAGGGGCCGGGGCAAAAACACAGTGGGGTGGGAACTAGGTCCCTGCAGCAAGGGAGGGGCTGGGGATAAACTGCAAGTGGGTACTTACCTTCTCCTTGGTTCTAGCTAATTCTCTTCATCTCTCTCTGCACTGAGCACAGGGCTGGGGGTGCAGGGTCTAGGAGGGAGTTAGGGTGCAGGAGCAGGAGGGAGGGCGGCTTGGGTTGGGGCAGGAGGTTTGGGTGTGGAGCACTTACCTGGGGCAGCTCCCATTCGGTGTGAGGCGTGCAGGTGGGTATGTGGGGGGGAGGGTGCAGGAGCTCCCATTTGGTGCTCGGGGTAGGCGTGGAGATGTGGGTGGGGTGCAGGAGCCAGGACTGGGGGCTGGGTGTGTGTGAGGGGGGTGCAGTAGTCAGGGCAGAGGGCTGGGATCATTAGGGTGTTCCCAGCCCCCTGCCTTGAGTGGTTGACAGCTTTCCCTTCCCCAAGGCTCCACTTTCACCTCTTCTCAACCTCCTCCTCCTCCCTTGCAACAACAGCTGATCGGGGGCAGGGAGAGGGAGTGAGGGGGAGGCCCAGGAACACAGCAGGCTAGGGGGTGGGAGGAAGCTTGGCTGCAGGTGGAGCCTGCCCTGCAACAGAAGGACAGAGCCCCAGGAGCTGGTGGCACCAAGCTTCTGCCCCCACAGAGGGTGGGGAGGAGAGAAGAGCAGCCGGGTAGGGCCCCTTTAGAGAGTGTCATGGTAAATCCGATAGTGAATCCAGCCACTCTAGCTTCAGGGCATGATTTGACTGGCTTCACTAGGGAGTGCAAGTGATGTGGTTAGACTCCAGCAGTGCTTGCAGTACTAATGGGGCACAGGTAGATGGCACAGCACCAGAAAGTGCTGATGAGTTTTCCTCACTGTCACTGCTCAGCACACACCCCTTATTTTCTCTGGATGTGCTATTGCTAGGCAGACACAATACACCAGGACACCGGAATTTTTATTTGCCCTTGTAGAAAACATAAGTGGTCACAAAAATATAAAATAAATGAACATCTACTCTGCTGTGATTTTGATATTACTACAGTATTTCCTGTGCTTTGAAAGGGAGTAGTCCAAAATCAGGATAAGGCTAAATATCATTTGGGGACAGCGGTGGAAGTGGAAAGGTTATTTTTTTTTATTTTGTTGTAGAAATTTCAGTGCTTGAGGTAGCAATGGTATTATTTACAGACAAAAAACCTTTTCCCTGTCACTATTTGCAGGACTGGCTATCATTTACTGAGGACCATCAGTAGTTGGCATACAGAAGAAGAGCCAATTCCTATCTTCAGGAGATTACAATCTGAATCCACCACAGACCATACAGCTCAGACACTCATGAAACATTGCATTCAATGCACTGATAGATAAATCCCCAAAGACTTAAGGACTTCTGTTTGGACTATTTCTGCTGCTTATCTTAACCCATTTGATAAGAACAAGCTCTCATCAGATTTTGTTTTGTTTCTGATGCCTGAGTATTGGTTCTAGCCAGGTAAAAAATACTTCAATAATACAGTAGTCCCTATGACAGTGTGTATTCATTCACTTGTGTTGCTAGCTAAACCAGGTGCAGGGACAAAAAGAAACAACCAAAAGTTACGTCAAGTTATTCAAACATTAACAGAAGGTTTGGGAGTGGGGGTCCCAATTCCAGCTTTAGGGAACAATTCAGATCAGCTCATATGTTCTCTGAACTAGTTTGCCCTTCACTGCTGAAATGATCCAAAGCAGGATGAAAACTGATCACAGACATAATGCAAATCTATTATTTTAAGTTATCATGGGTCAGATCTTCAGCTGGGGATCCAGGCCCATAATTCTAGCACCTTGCAAACAATACTTAAATACTCACTAGACCAACAACTGTTCTATTGTATCCCCAGGATATTGCTGGGAAATTCCAGCCTTAACCCTTCCAACAAAAGGACAAACATATAAAGGTCTTGTTTTTGTTCCCATGGTAACACTCCTGACCAAGCATAGAATTCTTCCATGAAAGTATAGCTGAAAAAGTACTTGCAGCTCTAAATATCACCACATTCACATACACTGCCTTCTCTTCATTTTGAATGCTTGCTGGTACTGTGCTCTCATAAATTTCATCATATTTATTATAGCAAATAAGCATTATTCAAAACACTTGTGTTCTGTGTATTAAGAGTAATTAAATACCAAGTTGTGAGTACAATACTCCATCTCATCTAATGCTATCAATGATGCTTAATAAATCAAAAGCATGATCTTGTTGAATTTCTACTCTATCTGATCCTGTATATTCACTGCTGTCTCCTACACACTCCTCAATTCCATTTCAATTTCTAATTCTTTCCAGAGAGCATGATCTACATTAATGCATAATGGTCATCTATCATTGCATTATTTTATTAACATCAATAATGTCCAAATATGAAGCCAACTTTATCTGAGTGTTTACAATGCCTAGAATGATTTTATGAGCAAATCATATTTAAAATTACAATATTAACATTTTTGCCCTAAATCAACAGACATTAATCACACAAGGGAAATAAATTTGGTATATTCCATTCCCCTTTTTTAGAGTAGTGTTCGAGCTATCTTTTATTAGTCATGTCAGCATAGCCACCAGCCCAGACAAATTACTCTTTTCATATCACCTGATCTTTCCTTTGGAGACCAACTGACATCTGCTGTAAACATATCAGTTTTGCCTTCCTCAGACCATAGAGCCCCTCTGAGTTTTAAAAGTGCCGTCTTTCTTCACAGCACACACGTGTGTGTATATAAATATGTGCATGTAATACAGCCCCATCGCAACAGCAGTCCACGCTTTTACAGTAATCTCCCCATATATGAAATACAGATTGATTTCTGAAGGGGGGGCATTTTTTAAATTAGAGGCCAATAAACCTTGGTTGTGAAAAAAAATGCCTATTTCTAGCCACATGTAGAAACATGTGAAAACATCCAAAGACATTCCTATTTCTAGCCACATGTAGTTTGAATTGTTAGGATCATGGGGGACAGTCCCAAAACATGAGGTAGTGTGGCTCCAGGAGACTCACATCTGCAGTTTTCAGTAAGGCCCATGTACTATAATCTATGCAGGGACCAGTGTGAATGAAATATAATTTTCTGATGAATCTGTTTTAATCAAAGATCAATACCAGAGTTTTTAATGTTTTGCAAGGCACTTCCCCATGGGCCACTTCCCAGTTTGTTCAAGGATACAAACAAATCTTTGTTCCAGGTCTGGCAGAGGTAATCTAATTAAGGGAGGGTTTGGGGGGCTAGGAAGTCAGAACAGGCTGCAGTTGGTTGGATGACTCCACATCATTAACAATTCTGGAGTCTCTGGTGCTCCCCGAGTATCAGGACCAAATATGTCGTTCAAGAGATGCTTAAGCTGCAGGTAACACCATGCAACTTGACCAGATCAATTGTGGTGTTGTTGGAGGGCTTGGAATGGAAGAAATTGATCCTCTAGGATCAATTGATGGACCCCGATCAATCTTTTATCCATCTATTTTGTCCGCATTAATACTTTCTACTTGATTTCCAACAATGGATTTTCTCAAAGTATAGCATCAGTGTGTGAAAAGGGAGAAATTAACATTTTCTAGCCAAATTGGCCCATATTTTTCTGGTGGACAATTCTGTAGGGAACATTTTACAATCAGAATGGTAATAGGCTGAACCCAGTATTCCCACTGATGGTAGGAAATGGACCAAACCCGTACTACCAGCAACCAGGGAGGGCTCTGCTTTGTTATATTCTGGAGGCACAGGGCTGTCATTGGTGCTGTCATGGGTGTGGAGGGCTGGAGAGGGTTAATGTCATCTGAGACAGCAATGTCGTCAGAGCCTCAAGTCCAGGAGGAAGGGAGGAGTAAAAAGTCAGTTCCATCTTGGCTGGCCATGAGGCCGGAGGCAGGAACCAGGGTCAACTAGCATCTCTAGCTTTGGAGATCACTCAGCTTTTCTTCTTTTATACTTCTACTTAGCTGATGTAAGTGATTTTGATTCTTCTATTAAGCCTATGCCTTTTGGGGGGTGGCTTTCCATTTCAGAAGGGAGTTAAAGAACCCCAAATTGTAAAGTGTATTGTATCTTTGTTTCATTCCCTTTTCTGTATTAAATCTTTTAGTTATAAAACCGTCTGGTTTATTTCCCTTAGGGTTTTCTCTGCTTCCAGTCTGGGAAGGGGGAAGGGAAGGGAAATAGGTACCAGGGCAGCTAATTGCATAGGTGGAGTGGGGAGGCTGCCTCTTGGTGGAAGGGAGCAGCCTCTGAGGGTCTGGCTCTCAGGTAGAGAGAGACAGGGTTGGGGGAAGTCTGCCTTCAGCCGGGAAGGGTGAAGGGAAGCAGCCCCCAGGTGTCTAACTTTGGCTTCCAGGGAGGAAAACAGAGTTGGGGTAAAAGGGAATTTCGCCCCCCCCCCCCCCAAAGTTTTGGAAGTATACCCGAATGGTGGCAGTGATTGGTAACCCTAAGAACCCCACTGGTAAAAAGGGGGGTGTCTCGGGGTGTAGGACTTAATTTGGGCTGGGAAGCAGCTTGGTTAAGTGGTTTGGCTAGTAAAGAGTCCCAGCTTTTGTGCTCGAGAGCATAAAGGCTGGGGTACCAGACTCTTACAGGTGCTCATTTTAAATCACATTCTTCCTTGCTCAAGATTTTCGGCTTAGAGGAGGTAGCGGTTCTATAACGTGTGACTCTGTTTTCCACTCTCCATTCTTATAGGAGAGACGAGGTGGGTGAGGTAATTTTTTTTTATCAGACCATGTTCTTTTGACAAACGAGACAAGCTGTTGAGGTAAGACAGCACTCTTCCCCAGGGCTGGCCTTCTTATAGGCAGGCAGAGTTTGCTTTCTGATGAATGAGCTATTTTAGCAACATCTTACACGAACCATTGGGGCTCAGGAGATCCTTGCTGGTTTCACCGCTTCCAAAAGGCGCCCTTTTCCTCTTCCTGACTGCAGGGGTGGGTGCACACTCAGCAGTGCAGTATTAGCCGAGAGGGGGTGTCCACAGGTGTGATTGGAAATCAGAACAGGTGTTAACAAATCTGTGCAGTCTGGAGGGGAGCATATTAGAAAGAGCAGTTGCGCTGTGATTCCATCCTTCTCCCTGGTCCCCCAAATTTCTGGACTAACAGCCCTGTGGAGAGCTGAAGGAAGATTTCTGTGGGGACACTGTCAAGATGGAGAGAAGCATGCCTTGAAGCCAGGATTTCCTACTCTGGGATTAACATGTTCTGGCCCCCCTCTGATCATGAAAGTGGAGAGGAAAAATTCCAGAGAATATTACCCTTCGATTTCATTCTTGTAGTATGTGGAATGACCACTTATCCAAGGTAGAAAGATTGGATCTCTCAGCAGGCTACAAACCAGTGGACAAAAATGCTGACAATTAGTCACTGACCACTTATGAAGAGATAGTGGGAGATGTACCCTAGCACGAGATTTTGTAATTGCTTCAGCTCCATTTTACATCACAGTGCAAAATGGAGATACTCTGAAATATCAAAATGCTTTGTGAGAATTTCATTACTGCTGGGAGTAAAATAGAATAAGCCCCAAGGTTTTGCAGCAGGTTGTGTGGTAACTCAAAATTTACTGCCTATGGCGTTACTCTAGGCATAAAGCTATTGAACAATTCTACAGCAACTGGACTATAATACAGGCTGCATGATTTTTAATTAACCAATTAAAAATGTGTCTGTACAGCTCTTTATCAATTCCATGGTTTTATTTCCATAATCACGGATGAAGTTCAGTACACTAGAGGCCCCTTATCAAATCTGGGATGGAAACAGCTGAACATCAAAAGGCTATCTGTGCTGCACTACAAATGCAAAAATAAGCTGCTCTGTACTCACCAGTTCAAAGTGCCTTCTATAGATTCTTTTGAAGAAACAACAGCCAGCATTTCCGCTGTTGGCTTCAACTGGGATTTTAACAAGAAAACTGCTGATTTAATACCTCAGCTGTGTGACACATTCAGAGCTTTTTCAAGAAACAGAAGGGAAATACAAAAAAACAGTGACAAAACATTAAAAGACACAGTCATTTGGAACTTTGCGTGCTCCACTATGATTATTCGTGTTTTAATATACTTTTGGAACCTTTCATCAGTCCCACTTTGAATGGATGGTCTTGTAATGCAGCTATTAAATAATTTACTACTGGACTGGCAGGCTGGATCAGCACCTGACAAGAATAGACTTAAGTACATAGATAAGTCAACAACATTTTGCCCTGTCAGTTCCATTATGTTCTTAGTAGCTTCAGGTGGAAAGGCCACCTGAATGACAAGCCAGCTGGCACATTTCTAATAGCTGTTGTTGCCCTGTGTACCAAAATAGGCATTATGAACTGGTACGGCTTGGCCTCGTTTGGCAATGTTCCAGAGCATCATCTCTAGAAAGCATTGTTGGGGGCGAGGGGGAAATAAGATAAAAGAGAAAGACTCTAAAGTGCAAATTCTGCCACTTGAGCCAGGGGTACAACTCACACTGACTTCCATGGGAGTTGTGCATGTGACCCTGAAGGCAGAGTTCAGCCATGTGTTTTCTCACTGTGTCTCCTAAGTGCTTCTAGAAAACAGGCCAAGGAATCAAGCCACCAAGAGAGGTCTTCCCCTAGAAGGCAACACATGATAAAGATGAATGCCTGGCCTGCTTAGAGAAATGTGCAGGGACTGGAGATGAAGGGTCATGTGTTATTGAGATTGGGACACTGTGACTTGCCAATTTTCCTCAGTAGCCCTGATCCCCCAATGTGTGTGAATCATGCAGTGTTGTCTGGTTTATTTCTGGAAAGTACAGAACATTTTTAAAGTATTCGGCAATGTTAGGATTAAGTTTTATTTGAACTTTTATTTATATAACAGTATTCAAATCTGATATCGCTTGGTATAATTTATAAACTCTATGGTGTTTTTCATTATTTCAAGACCCGTCAGTCTACACTGTGTATCCCTTTGCTCTAGAGCACTATATATGCCTATTTTAAATCTGGAACAGGTAATGAGATGATTGCTTAAGTGAACCGGCAGATGCCACTTAACGTTCACTATTAGGAATAGCACCTGCTAACAGTAGAAGTTCCAGGAAGACATTGCCAACCCCTTACAGCCCTATACTTACTACTGGGAATATGGCTGCTGCTATTCAAGATTTTAACACAACTGAAAGTTTTTAACGGTGATTGCTATACTCCATTATCCAGTTATGTATGGCAGAAAACAGATTCAAACTTTTCTTAGATTCAACATTGTTCTGATCCAGGGTTTGGGTTCTGCACAGTATGGAGATCTGGTTTCTAATCCAAGCTTTGAGAACTTTCAGATATGGAGTTTTGTTCCAGGTACATGTCTAATATTTTTCAAAACTCTACTGTAAAAAAAGTGACATTTGCCTTAAAACATGTACAAAGATTTAAGTAATCACAAGTTTTTTGTGACTTTAGTGATTTAGGTAGTACATATCTATAATTATTTTGAATATTTATTTGTCATCTTTAACATGCTGAAGACGCAGCTTGTTTTTCCACTATAGCTTCTCTCCCCCCCCCCCCCAATAATGGAAACAGATTTGTTTTGTCCTCCCATTGCCTAGAACAGAAATGAGACCCATCCTGAAAATCCCAGAATACAGAGTAAATCATCTGCAATCCACATTTGCAACCAATTATCACATGGTTCCCTGGATGGCTAATCATTTTCTTTGGGTGAAAGTGAACATTTTCCTTTGGAAATGTTTATTCTGGTAATTGAAAACCTTTTCCATTTACTTCTAGGGAGAACATGATTAAGATCACTCTGGAGTCAAGAGAATTTGTCTTTGAGAATGGCAATGCTTGATACCCCTTCATGCTAATGAATTGTTAATTTAATCCAGGGTACTAGCATCAACAGTATCCTATTATAAACAATCAACCCAAATAAGTGTGCATGATTTTTTAAAATAATTTCAATTAATGATATTCTACTTTTCTCCTCAAAGCAAAAATCCTTATGAGTCAGGTGGTCAGACAATTGAGATTTACCCCCATAGTCTGTGGAGCTGTAATTTTTTAAAGAATCCTGTTAAAGAAATCTTAGGTAGTGAGTTTATATTGCCTGGAGGAATATTCATAACTAACATTTTCCTACCTTGGGCCAAATCCTGAATCTCTTTCCTATCCTCAAATGGTAGATTTGAGTGTGCATAGAATGAGGATGGAACCTTATAGATCTACAGCATTTTGTCCTTATGGTGATGCCATATGAACGTGATGCCATATGAATCCCAATGCTTGAATTGGTGGGAGGCTGGAGAAAATGATTTCGTCAAATACTCAGTTGTTGCTCCTGCCACCAGATTTTGGGTCTGGCATCCTGTCTCTTCCCTTTGAGCTCAAATCTGATAACAGGTCAACCCTGTCTAATTAGATGTCAGCACTGTATATGGAGCTGTTGGGAGAACTTGTGAGACAGACACTGAAGTATCAGCCATAATTGGCTGATACTTGCTCGATAGCCAGTTAGGATCAGTACCTGGATGTAGAGCAGCTGACTAACACTGTATCTGGGAGAGACTGAAGTGATGCTTTGAGGTAGAGGAAGACATCCTGAAGAACTTGTTTTAGCTATCGCATCTATTTGAAAGTATTTGTCCTCAGACTGTATATTTATATTGGGTTTTCCTAATGATCAATTAACCACTGTTTGTTTATTTTTGAGACGAATGCACATCATATATCATTGGCTAGCGATAGTTAAAGGAAATTAGCAATGCATGCTACAGCAAGAAAGTTAAATTTATCCATCCAGAACGTCGTCTTCTACATTTATATTCAAATCTGTACACAGATTCTTAGGATTTAAGACTCTGGATAATGCCATATTCTAAACATGGAGGTATTCATCAGTTTAATGGTCCCACATGAGGCGAACTAAATGAGGACAGCAAGCAATATTTAGGAATTGGTATTAACCACAAGCTGAATGTTATGGTCTTATAATTACATTTCAATCTGATCTCCCCTTGCTAGCTTGTGAGCAGATACTGCCTTGCTTTAAATGAAATTACTGAGTCATGACATTCTACTATACCGTGAAGAGCATTTGACTTCAATCAAGGTTGTCAACAGACAATGGCATCTAAACAACAAGGAACAACTTGACTATGAGACAAATCCAGCAGTCTTCACGCAAAAATTCCTATTGTCTGCAGTGGGAATGATGCCTTGCTATAGACTTTGGGGTTTGCTCTGCAGTTTTAATGTAAAAACAGAGGGAAAGATTTATTATGCAAAGAAAATGTGCTACAGGGAATGTGTTCAATCAAATAAACAATCCAGGGGCGTGGTTCAGTGCACAGCGGAACAGACATGCTTTACTCTGACCCTTACTTCCATTATGATTTTCTAGTGGATGCAGGGGTTATGCTTGTCTTGTCGGCTGCCAATTCTGGGACTGACCTTCCCTCTTGGCAGACTCCCATTAGGAGCAAAGGAGGCAGCAAGGGAAAGAATAAGCCACTGCAAGCAGAGTAGCAAATGATTTCCTGCCAGAAATGTCTTCCTCAGTAGACTGAAATACTCCATCTTCCTCAGAGCTGGCACTGGGCCAGGAAATGCTGGAAACTACCAATGGCAGCGTTCTGAAGCTTTTAGAGGGGATTCATTCGAAAGTTATTTGATATGAGACCACAGTAACAGTTATGGTTAATAAACTGCAGCAAGTGAGTTACCCACATAAATAGTGATGAACAGAAACCTGATATGCACTAGGATTCCTAGCAATTCTCATACTGTTGGTTCCTTCCACTGGCTGACAAGCACCAGTCTTGCAGGTAGCCTGATATGGCCCTGAAAGCAGTTCCTGTTCACGCCTATATCTATATACCAGCAGGCTCTAGTGAAGACAGTTACCCTGCCTTTTCCCTTTTGATTCCTCCCTACATGCAAATACTCTGCCAACTTCACTTGTATCCTTTGTGCTCTCTCCTCAGTTGGTATCTGAAGCAGAAGTGTGCTGCAGAATGAAGTGACAAATGACATCATCCCCACAACACTGATACAGAAGTGATCAAGGTGTGTGCGCCTCTCAAGGTACATTACCTACTGAAATTGTTGAGAAGTTTGCCATCTCTACATCTCAGAGAAGCATAGGAGGGGCTGTACCACTCTTAGGAGGGGCTGTACCTATTTGATATCAAAGAACAGAAATTATAGTAGTCAGTGAGAGACTGGTTTGATTGGATGGTATTTCCTAATCATGTTAGTAATAGAATGCAGCAGACTATAGCTGACTCACTGGAGGTAAAAGTGAAGAGCAGTGTGTCAAATGGATATGTGTTGCAGTCATGCATGTTACTGATGCCCATGGTAACTGACAATGGAATAGCTGAACATCTGCCTTCCGCTCCTAGCTTATCAACATGAACATAATGGGCCTAATTCTGATCTCATTTATAGCAGTGTAAATCAGGAATGTCTGAATCAGAAGAGTTACACTGTTGCAGAACTGTTGGAAGTGATAGCAAGAGTAGGTCTAACACTATGTATAATTACAAAAAAAATTCCCATGCATAGCAATTTGGGGTTCTTTTAGGGCTATCAAGTGATTTAAAAAAATTAATCGCAATTAATCTCACTGTTAAACAATAATAGAATACCATTTAATTTTTTGAATGTTTTCTACATTTTCAAATATATTAATTTCAATTGAAACATGAAATACAAAGTATACAGTGCTCACTTTCTATTTATTTTTAATACAAATATTTGTACTGTAAAAAACAAAAGAAATAGTATATTTCAATTCTCTTAATACAAGTACTGTACTGCAATTTCTTTATCATGAAAGTTGAACTTACAAATGTTGAATTATGTACCAAAAAATCTGCATTCAAAAATAAAACAATGTAAAATTTTAGAGGCTACAAGTCCACTCAGTCCTACTTCAGCCAATCACTCAGACAATCAAGTTTGGTTATATTTTCAGGAGATAATAGTGCCCGCTTCTTGTTTGTCATCTGAAAGCGAGAACAGGTGTTTGGATGGCACTGTTGTAACCAGTGTCATAAGATATTTATGTGCCAGATGTGCTAAAGATTCATATGTCCCTTCATGCTTCAAGCACCATTCCAGAGGAATTGCATCCATGCTGATGGTGGATACTGCTCGATAATCCAAAGCAGAGCAGACTGATGCATGTTCATTTTCATCATCGGAGTCTGATGCCACTAGCAGAAGGTTGATTTTTTGGAGGGTGGAGGTTGGGGAGTGGTTCAGGTTCTGTAGTTTCCACATCAGCATGTTGCTCTTTTAAGACTTCTGAAACATGCTCCACACCTCACCCCTCTCAGATTTTCAAAGGCACTTCAGATTCTTAAACTTTGGGTCAAGTGCTGTAGCTATTTTTAGAAATCTCACATTGGTACCTCCTTTGCATTTTGTCAAATCTGCAGTAACAGTGTTTGATTTACAAACATGTGCTGGGTCACCACCTGAGACTGCTATAACATGAAATATATGGCAGAATGTAGGTAAAACAGAGCAGGGGACATACAATACTCTCCCAAGGATTTCAGTCATAAATTTAATGAACACACTATTTTTTTAACGAACTTCATCAGAATGGAAGCATGTCCTCCAGAATGGTGGATAAAGCATGAAGGAATGTACAAATATTTAGCATATCTGGCATGTAAATACCTTGCACAGCTGGGTACAAAAGTGCCATGTGAATGCCTATTCTCACTTTCAGGTGACATTGTGAATAAGAAGCAGGCAGCACTATCTCCTGTAAATGTAAACAAACATGTTTGTCTTAGAGATTGGCTGACCAAGAAGTAGGACTGAGTGAACTTGTAGGCTCTAAAATTTTTCATTGTTTTGTTTTTGAGTGCAGTTAGGTAGCAAAAAAAAAAAAAATCTACGTTTGTAAATTACACTTTCACTATAAAGAGGTTGCACTACATCCTTGCATGAGGTGAACTGAAAAATACTATTTCTTTTATCTATCATTTCTACAGTGCAAATATTTGTAATCAAACATAATATAAAGTGAGCACTCTACACTTTGTATTCTGTGTTGTAATAGAAATCAATATATTTGAAAATGTAGAAAAACATCCAAAAAAAATTTTCAATTGGTATTCTATTAACAGTGTCATTAGTCATGATTAATTTTTAAAATAGCAGTTAATTTTTGAGTTAATAGTGTGAGTTAACTGTGATTAATTGACAGCCCTAGTCGATTAATCGACAGCCCTAGTTTTATTATAAGAAGACTGTGTGGATAGCATGAGTACAGTCTCATCTAATTGTTTTGTTTAAAATTCAAGGGTTTTAGCCAATAGATTAGAAATAAATGTCTAAATTACATAAAATGTAATAGGATCATTCCCCTCCACATTTTTATATTTATTTTCATGTTACTTGTACTTTGCTTTGCTTTGCACTCCATGTGGATTCAGAGATAGCAGACAGAAAATGTGCAACATAGATAAAGGTTTTAGGGGACTCTAAATGCTGGGAGACATCAGGGATTTTGAATTGTATTCCATACAATTTCCATGCAGATTTCCTGGAATTTGAGCAAACTGCTACTTAATATTTTGGAGCTTCAAGGTTTACATATACACATTTTTTTCATGTCACATCTGACTTCTGGTGCTGAATACTTTGTTGTAAAGATCAATCTTAGTGTGTGTCAAACCACATATTACAGTTGTTTTTGGAATGGGTGCAAATAGAATGACACTGATGAAACACGTCTGGTGCAAATGCTTTATAAAAACTCTGCTTTGAAAGTGAAAATATTTACAGCTCTTTCCATTGTAAAACACGCCACAGAAACATTAAAGCTCTTTATGTGACATTCTGCCTTCTGTGTGGTGCCATGGACAATCTGAAGCCTTTTGTGTCATCGGAGCTGATTGTAAAAGTCAGCTGAAGAAAATGGCTGCTAGTGTTCAGAAAGAGATACAAGACCAATTCATTTTTATGAGGCTCGGTGACGGATAATGGTGTGACACACCTTTGGGGTTGCAAAGGAATAAGATCCTATCAGTTAGAATGAATTCAGTGATTATTTATGACCTTGAAAATCCACCAAAGTGCCAGAGTAGGATTCTTGGTACTGCAGCATTACTATGCTTATTAGAAATGTATGGGAATGGAGGAGTGGGCTGCCTGAAAGGAGATTAATGTACTGACTCTTTGAATGAATCTTTAAAAAAACAAAACTAAAGGCGTTGGCTTAAAAACATATTGCTCATGTCTGTAAAATTGTAGATTGTGAACTATAATTTACTTTGAAAGAACAGACTCCATAGTCTCAAATAATGTTTGAATGGGACTTGCTAGGTATTAATGACACCAGCCCCTTACAACACCTGTCCACACCCTGTGGGGGAGGGTGTGTGTCAAGGGTGGGAGGACCAGCCAGAATGGAAGGGTGAGGTGGAGATCATGGAGCTTCACCAGGTCCCTCAGCTAGCAGAACTGCTAGCTGCAATCAGCATAAATTAGAGTAGTCTTGAGGCTGCTTTAAAGTTACAGACCCGAGCCAGCCCAGGATCAGGGGAGCAGAAAGATGGCTTAGAGTATAAACTCCGTGCAGCTGAGGAACCCACACTATACATAAATCATGCATGCTCTCTTAAAAAAACCTAATTTCCTGACATTTTTCTTTAAAACATTGTTACACATTGGCCCGTATTTATCCCTGGCATGATACCACTGGTGTTACATGAGGGATGAATTTGCTTTATGGTTTTTATTAATCGCTAGTGTGCTCTCCCAACACTGCCTGGGGGGTGTGGGAAGGGCGCGGGGCTGCGAGCTCTAGTGGGCTAAGTGGCAGGAGCTCAGGTCCCACCGGAGCCGCAACGCTGTCCAGGGCTGCTCCTGGATGCGGCGTGCTGAGGCACCAGGGGATGGGGTAAGGCAGGGGTGGGGCTGGGGGAAGCTGAGAGCTCAGGCAGGCCGGACAGGACAAGCTTGCTCACCCCTGCATTAGGGTGTGCCTGGGCACACTCGGCACACCCCCTGCGCATGCCTATGGCCCTGTTATAACTTGAGTCTCAGTAGTCAGGATGCCCAAATAAAGCCAGATATGAACTTTCTTTAAGGGAAAAAGGGGAAATAGCTTCTTCCCATTCAAAATTGTAGCAGCTCTTGCCCATGTGCTCAGGGTCTAACTGATCACCATATTTGGCATTGGGAAGGAATTTTCCTCCAGGTCACATGGAAGAAACCCTGGGGGGATTTCGCCCTCCTCTTCAGTGTGGGGCCTGGGTCATCTGCTGGTTTGAACTAGAATAAAAGGTGGATTCTCTAACATGAAGTCTTGAAATCAAGATTTGAGGATTTCAGTCGCTCAGACAGAGGTTAGAGGCCTATTACAGATCTTGGTGTATGGGGTCTGTGGCCTGCAAAATGCAGGAGATCAGACTAGATGATCATGATGGTCCCTGCTGGCCTTCAAGTCTATGAGTCAAACTCAAGCAGACCATTTAAAAAAATAGGGATGGAGAATATGGAGCCAGATCTCCAGCTCATATAAATCAGCATAACTCTATTGAAGTCAGTAGGGTTATGCTGATTTACAGCAGCTGAAGATTTGGCTCATGAACTCATACCATTCCCAAGCCACAGCTACTTCTCCTTGGTTAATTATGTAGCCTTTCCATTCTTACCTTCAGCTTCTGGATTTAGGATAATTTGATCTATCAGGTGCCATGGAAAAATAGATTTTAAAAAATCCAACATCAACAGTGCAAAGCCATATATTAAAAGTTTTAGCATTGCTAATAACACATAATCTTTTCATACCATATGCAAGTAAAGTCCATGACTAAAGCAGGCCACCCACCTCTCCCATATAAATGTAAAATATTGCTCTTGTTGCTATGCTCAGGATCAGTAAACAGAGAGCAGAAAGAAGATGGCTCGGCTAAAGTAATCAGCCAGTAATTATGTTAAGGAAAATGACAAATCTTGTATGGAGACCATTAAACACAAGCCAACGTTGCTTTGTAAATAGTGCCTTGTTGTTTTACAACTGGAAAAATCAGCCATATATAGTAAGATGACGCACACGACTTAATAAATAATAACAGTCCATTATAATTTGCAGGCAATGGCCAAAGGCCCCTAGACCACTTTAACAGAACTAACAAAACAAAACCCTTAAAAAAAAATTGGGAAAGGAGAAGGCACAAAGGAAAGGAGCCTGTAGAAAAAGCCAAAGAGCCAGCAAACAAAATGTAACAAATATGTAACTCTTCTGCCAGGTGGACTCAGCAGCAACAAGGGCTGGGTTCACTACTAGGGGTTCCTTTTCACCAACTCAACACAAAACCAGCTTGCACCCCCACCCAGGGACCTTGGACAATTACACACCACCCCTTGTGTGCCTCTAAAAGGCAATGCTTCCCCCTCTCGTAAGCAAAGAATCTGAGTGTAGCAAAAACTTTTAATAAAAGGAGGAAAATAAATAATTAATTTGGGATAATACCACAACTACGCTACATAAACAAACTGTGAGCAAAAGACCCTGTCCCAAGGTGGGCAGTGCCCTGTTCCCCTCAGGTTCGTAAGTCCAGCAACCCAAAAGTCCCTTTAACATGCCTGTTCTTTCTCTGCACCCCACTCACAGTGGCTGTCCTTGGCCAGTGCAGCCCCAGAGTTCAGAGGTTCATCTGCAGAGTTCACCTCCCACCCTACGTGGAAGGGGGCGGGATAAGGAGGCACCTCTCTCTTCGCCCCACTGGCTGATTACCACACCTCTTGGTGGGGCTCTGCTCTGGCCCTCTTCACCAGCTGCCCTGCTGGCCACACTCTCCACCTGCTGCCCGGCTTACCAGTCACCAAGATTGTCTTTAGCTCTCATCTTAACACAGCTCTCAGTGATTTCAGCACTCAGTGGGGGAGCCTCACTGCTGGTGTATATAGGGTAGTCCCTTACAATAGAAATGCTCTCCTAAAGTAGGTCTAATACTTATATCTATGTATTGGTGATTTCAGCTCTGAAGCATATACCATGGAGAGAAGAAGGATTAAATGGCATTTAGGACTCTTAAACAGGGCCCACACCACTGGGCACAAATACCTATCCCCAGCCTCTCTCAACTGATTGGGCTTTGGATCCCATGTTCCCTGCCTAGTGCTGTTCAGTGAGTCCCTCTATCAGGGTACGCCAGGTACAGTTCTGCTGCTCTTGAGTCACACAACAAGGATAACAACCCTTTAATACTCCTGCCCCAATAACAAGGAGACTGGGGATCCAACACCAGCCACAAGTGATCATTTGGGAAAGCAATCCCATCATGCTGAGCACACTGGCAGACTGGGTGCACCAATGCAAACAAAATCACCTCTTTTCCCTCCAACCAGTAGTCACACCTTTATCTTAGGGTATGTCTTCACTACAGCAGTAGGTCGATTTCCTTGCAGTCGATTTTTTAAAGCAGACAGTATAGAGTCGATTTTGTGCGTCCCCACAAAGCACAGCAAGTCGGCAGTGTCTGTCCGCACAACTGTTGCAAGCGTCGACATAGCAAGTGATACACTGTGGGTAGCTATCCCACAGTTCCCGGAGTCCCCAGCAGGCACCATTTTGAGTGCTGCACTATGGGTAGGCATTTCATAATTTCGCGCCCTTTTTTCGCACCGCTGACACCATTTCGAGAGGTGCACTATGGGTAGGCATCCCATTCTTCGAGCCCTTTCTCCGTGCTGCGCTAACGCCATAGCACTGCAAGCATGGAGTCCACTGATGCCAGCGTTGCAGTACTGGCTGTTGTGAAGACCTTGCACATTGTTGTGGATTTTATGCTGCATCGTCTGCAGAGGAATGCGATCCGGAGACAACTGCGCTTTCTGGAACCTGACGACAGTGATGAGGAGATGAGCATGGACATGGACACTGACGTTTCTGAAAGTAGGGGATACGACAATCTGGCAAATTTGGTGGCAATGGGGCAGGCTCATGCCATGGAACGCCGATTCTAAGCCAGGCAAACAAGCACAGACTGGTGGGATCGCATAGTGCTGCGGGTCTGGGATGACTCCCAGTGGCTCAGAAACTTTCGCATCTGTAAGGGCACATTCATGGAACTTTGTGACTTGCTTTCCCTGGCCCTCCAGCGCAAGAATACCAGAATGAGAGCGGCCCTCACAGTTGAGAAGCGAGTGGCGATAGCCCTCTGGAAGCTTGCAACGCCAGACAGCTACCGGTCAGTCGCGAATCAGTTTGGGGTGGATAAATCTACAGTGGGGTCTGCTGTGATGCAAGTAAGCAGGGCAATCGTCGAGCAGCTGCTACCTAGGGTTATAAACCTCGGAAACCTGCAAGCTACAATAGATGGCTTTGCCGCCATGGGATTCCCTAACTGTGGTGGGGCTATAGATGGGACTCATATCCCTATCCTGGCACCGGACAACGAGGCCGCCGAGTACAGAAACCGGAAGGGATATTATTCAATGGTCATGCAAGCACTGGTTGACCACAAGGGATGTTTCACCAACCTGTACGTGGGGTGGCCGGGAAAGCTTCATGATGCTCGTGTTTTCAGGAACTCTAGGATCTTTAGACAGCTGCAGCAAGGCACTTTCTTCCCCAACCAGAACATTTCTAGGGGTGGGGTGGAAATGCCGATTGTTATCATTGGGGACCCAGCCTACCCCCTAATGCCCTGGCTTATGAAGCCCTACACAGGAGCCCTGGACAGGGGTCAGGAGCTGTTCAACTACAGGTTGAGCAAGTGCAGGATGGCAGTAGAGTGTGCATTTGGCTGTCTGAAGGGGGCGATGGCGTTCATTACTGATTCGCTCAGACATCAGCGAGAGAAATATCCCCATTGTTATTGCTGCTTGCTCAGTGCTCCACAATCTCTGTGAGAGCAAGGGGGAAACGTTTATGGCGGGCTGGGAGGCAGAGGCAAATTTCCTGTCCGCTGCTTACCAGCAGCCAAACAGCAGGGAAAGTAGAAGAGCGCACCATGAGGCGCTGCGCCTCAGAGACGCCTTGAAAACCAGTTTTATGAGAGCCCAAGATGACGTTTGAAAACCCGCTCCCTTGCTCTGCTCAGCCCTAAGCCTGCTGTCGTTGCACCCTCTTTCCCTCCCCCCTCCCGACGCTTGCAGAGGAAATAAATTCACTGTTTTAAAAATCATGGTTTCTTTATTGCTTCATCACAAATACAAATAAAGGGGATCACTGGCAAGGTAGCCCAGAAGGGGTGTGTGAGGAGGGAAACCAGCAGTCGCAGTGGTGGAGGAGCGGGGAGAGGAGGGGGAGAAGGGAGAGAAGAGGGCAGGGGGGGGGGAGCCAAGACACAGCAGCTTTTAAAAGTTTTTAGATAAACTCATCCTGCTGCTGCTTGTGCTGGCTTGTAGGGTAGAGTGGGTCGGTCCCTGGAGCTTCCCCCCATGGGTTCTCACCCCGCGTTTGGGTGGGGAAGCTATGGGACTTGGGGGGGAGGAGGATAGACAGAGGCTGTAGAGGCGATCTTTGGTCCTGCTGAAGCTCCACCAGACACCGGAGCATGTTGTTTTGGTCCTCCATTATCCGGAGCAAAGCATCCATCCGCCTTTCTTCGCGCTCCTGCTGCCTTTCTTCACGCTCCTGCCACTTTTCTTCGCGCTTTTCTGCTGCAGTTCTTGACTCTTGCCTTGACTGTAGCAATCTTTCCCTCCATTCACTCTGCCAAGCGGCCTCAGCGTGAGAGTTCTGCAGTAGTTCGTTAAACATGTCATCACCCATTTTCTTTTTATGCTTTCGTATCTGCGATAGACGGCGTGAGGGGCAGGACAGGGGATTCTGAGATAAATGTGCAGCTGTTGTGGGCAAAGAAAGAAAGGTACGAGATACATTCTTGGCTCACAATGGGAGTACTATTTAACGGTGAACCACAGTATTCACAGGCCTGATATGATTTCTGTACAAGGTCATATTCTGCACCTAAAAATGACTGGATGGCTCACACAAAAGTCACAGAAGCATCTCACACACATGAGACAGCCTCAACACAACACGGCTACTGAAATCACCGTGCAGCCGGCCATGGTAAACTAAGCCATATTCTTTACAGCAGCACTTGGATATTCCAGAGTAACCCCACCCCTTACCCCCCCACCATGTGGCTCCCTCCTCCCCCTACCGTGTGGCTCCCAGTGAACCGTGAACTGCAAAACAAAACCAAAAATCTCTCGCTACGGGCTGGCTGGGGAAGCAGCCCAAAAATCTCTCGCTACGGGCTGGGTGGGGAAGCAGCCGCGAGCAGACAAACTCAAAATCCCTGCCTGCTCTCGCTACGGGCTGGCTGGGGGGGGGAGAGGGGGGAGCTCATTGGATCTTCTGCAGAAGCAGCCATGAGCAGACAAACTCAAAATCCCTGCCTGCTCTCACTATGGGCTGGCTGGGGGGGGAGGGGGGGGAAGGCGCGTTGGGTTACTTTACAGCTGGGAACATCTGTCTCCCTACTAATTGCAGTCCATATTTCAAACAGGCAAGCATGAATGACATCACTCTCCTTAGAATTTCTCAGAGAGATAGAGAACGCATGTTGCTTGAATGTTTACAAAGTCCTGGTCCATTTTCCGCAATGCTATGCTACTCAATGATACCAGACTATTTACTAATTTTGTGGCGTGGGATGGTCTCCTATCATGTGGGGCCAGATAAGGCAGCTCTCCCCAGAAATCTGTTGTGGAAGGTTCATCGCTACCTCCTTGAAAGTTTCATGGAAATGTCCATAGAGGATTCCCCTCAATACAGGAGTATATTGACAAACTGTTTGAGTAAAAAGGGACCAGCAATGAATGCACGCCAAGTCCTTAGAGCAAGTTAATCATTAATAAATGCTTCCTTTAAAAACCATGAATCATCTAATCCCTTAAAAAAGCACACTCAACAGAGGTCCCTTCGCCGGTTGGGGTAGCAGAAGCTTGGGATGGCTGTGAGGGTACTGGCTCCAGGGTGATAAACAGCTCCTGGCTGTCTGCTAACAGGGTTTCTCCGCTTGCCTCCTGCTGCTCCGTGATATTTCCATCCTCATCACCTTAGTCATCATCCGAATCCTGCTCAGGCCTGATGATTATCCCATGGGTGGAGTCCATGGAGACCGGTGCGATGGTGGTGGGGGCGCTCCCAATTATCTGATTCAGTTCATTGTAGAACCGGCATGTCTGCGGTGGGCCCCCCGAGTGTCCGTTTGCCTCTTTGGCTTTCTGGAACGCTTACCTCAGCTCCTTAATTTTCACGCGGCACTGTTGGGCGTCCCTGTTGTGGCCCCTTTCCAGCATGGCCTTGGAGACTCTGGCAAACGTGTTGGCATTCCGTTTGTTGTTACGGAGTTCCAACATCATGGATTCCTCTCCCCAGATAGCGATCAGATCCAACACCTCACGATTGGACCATGCTGGAGCTCTTTTCCTCTGGCTGGTCTCCTGTGCTGCTGAGCTCTGCATGGCGTCTTGTGCTGCTGAGGTCTGCATGGCGGCTTGTGCTGCTGATTTTTCTGAATGGCGACTGAGCTGTGCAGGTGAGCTGGCCACGCTGACCAAACAGGAAATGCTATTCAAATGTTCCCGGGTCTTTTCCTGTCTACCTGGCCAGAGCAGCGAGTTGAGAGTGCTGTCCAGAGCGGTCACAGTGGAGCAGTGAGGCTGTCCAGAGTGGTCAGAATGGAGCATTCTGGGACAGCCTCTGGAGGCCAATAACGTCCCATGCGTCCTCACTAGTCCACAATCGACCCAGAGAGGTCGAGTTCAGCGCTACTCCTCGTTAGGGAGGAGTTCAGAAATCGATTTTGAGGGCCCTTTAAATCGACGCAAATGGCGTCTGTGTGAGGATGGGTACAGGTTTATTTCAATTTAACGTCGCTAAAGTCAACATTAAGCTGTAGTGGGGACCAGCCCTTAGAAGAACAGAGTATGGGCTGCACTTTACATTGCTTTGTGGGTGACTGCTATTGCTTCCAACCACATTTCCATAGGGCTGATTACAGAAGGCTGAGTCTAAGGATTAAAGCCTTGATCCTGTAATGGACTCCAGGCAAGCACAAGGGTTAGTCCAGGTGCAACATGTCATAGGATCAAGGCCTAAATCTAAATCTCCCCTTGTGGATTCACAGAGCACTCTCCGTAAGCCTATAGTCTTACCAGACTGATGAATGTAAAACAATAGAGGCTTATTCCATCTTGTGATAAATTCTGTGCAAGCTTTCTCTGACTCATTCTATGGGACTCACAATTCTATAAACACTTAATGAATATTTTATTTACTTTAGCACACAAAAAAGCTCTTCGAATATAGCTTGAAATAAAAAGAAATGAGGCATGACATTCATTTTATATGTGCTAGTCTCTCCACAAAGGTAAATAAATGGGAAAAAGACTTTTTTCCAGATTGCCAGTGATTTGTTCTAACATGAGCAATTGCATACACCTACACAGGGAGACTAGGGAAAATTCTCTCCCCTCACACACCTGTTTAATGGGATAAGATAGAAATGTTATGTTTTGATGTCAGTTTTACTGAAAATACTGTAGGTAGATTTAACAAATTCTATTCTAACTAAAATAGGGCAAACATTCGAACACTGCATACACTGAAGAGAATGGGGTGAAAATGCCACACAATGTTGGACTTTAGGCCATGTCTACACTAGAACACTTACCACAGCACAGGTGTACCGATGCAGATGCGCTGCTGTAAGAGCATGTCTGTGCTGACAGGAGAGAGCTCTCCTGTCAATATAATTAAATCAGCCCTGATGAGTGGTGGTAGCTGTATTGGCAGGCGAGTGCCTCCCACCAGCCTAATGCTGTCCCCACCGGCGCAACTTATGTCACTCAGAGGGGGTGTTTTTTTCACACTCGTGAGCGACGTAAGTTACACCGACAAAAGTGCTAGTGCAGACATAGCATTAGGTTCCTCTGCAGGGAGAGGTCTCTAGTGGTTAGAGCAGGGGTCTCAAACTCAAATGACCATGAGGGCCGCATGAGGACTAGTGCACTGGCCCGAGGGCCACACCACTGACACACACACATACCCTCGCTGCCCCGGCTCTGCCCCCACTCCACCCCTTCCATGAGGACTAGTGCATTGGCCCGAGGGCCGCACCACTGACACACACCCTGCCCTCGCTGCCCCGGCTCCGCCCCCACTCCACCCCTTCCAAGAGGTCCCACCCCTGCCTCACCTCCTCCTCTGAGCACGCAGCTCCCCATTCCCTCCTGGAAAGTGCTAGGCACCACCAACAGCTGTTTGGCAAACAAAGCAAGAGCAATCTAGGAAGTCCAGAGCTAGAAACACACGCGGCCCAGCCAGGCAGCAGAGAAGCCTCCACTTCTGGCCCCTCCATCCTGCAAACTGCTATGGGGGGACCGGGGGGGGGAGGGGGGCGCCAGGAAGCTTGGCGGGCCGCAGGGAAGGGCTTGGCGGGCCGCATGTGGCCCCCGGGCCGCATGTTTGAGACCCCTGGGTTAGAGCATATGATTAGGAGTCAGGCTGGACTTGTGGTTTTTGTTCTTAACTCTGCACCTGATGTGCAATTTTGCACTGATCACTCAGCCTCAATTTATTCATTTTCAAATGGTTGTAAAATGGCAGTAGAATGGCAGTACTTCACACGGGCACTATGTGGCTTAACTCATTCATTAGTAAAAAAACCCTCTTTAAATTCCTCAATGAAATGCACCATAAAAAGTGCACAGCATTAATACTAAAGAACAAAACCTACTTTTTCTACTGTCACTAGAGCTGCTGAGATATCTCACTCTTTGGCTCTCTTATGTCCTTTCCAGTTCTTTGATGTGAATTCTGTGACAGGGTTAAATTGTGAATGATATTCAAGCTATGGTCTGACTAGCCCTTTGGGATGATCTATACACCTTACTGTGCCTAATATTTTCCAGATGTTACTACAGTACATTGCACACACAGGAGTCATAACATGGTAATTTATGATAGGAAGGCTATGTTAAAATTTGGGCGAGTGGTTGGGATTATGCAGGGTCAGAGATAGAGCCTGCATCTTGTGCACAGAAAGGGTTTTCTACAGCCCGGATACATTTGATTGCAATGCAAGATTTCCTTTGTTGCTAACCCCTCACTTAAGAGATAGTTCAGCTGCTAACAAATCAGCTTTGGATCTCTCTTGGGCAGTGACTGCTAACTACGTCAGATTCTGTGGGATAGTTTTATGATGTTGCGTCCTACCCTACAGGGACTGAAAGGAGACCACCTAGTTTGTTTTGCATATGATTTTGTTTTAAAATTAAACTCTGGTCTCAGAAGCGAAAGCTTAGTGCTTAAGACATTGAGCACTCTGATTTTTTCCCCCTTTGTTTCTGCAGCTGGACTGCTCTGCAGCAACAGTCCCATGGAAAACTTATGAAATTGCCTCCACAAACACAGTAATTTTATTAGGACAGGTTTCTTCAAGATAGCTTGTCAGGGACTGATGGTTTGTTGTTGCTATGGTGATTTTATAGCCCCCGGCTACAACTGGCAGTTTTCTCTTTGGACTTGATCCTGGGAGGGACTGAATATGTTCAACTTCCACTGAAATCAATGACCAAAATCAGTATTAACATCAGCTGGAATTCAAAGCATTCATACTACAGATGTTCAGTGTATGAAAATCTCAGGAGGAAATAGAAATGAAATATTTGTAGAGAGCAGTTTTGGAGTGTTTTTTTATTGTTGTTCACAATCTGCTTAGCTTTTCAGAGAGAAGGGGAGTCTGGTGCCAGATAAATGCAGCCTGAATTATGACTGTTAGACAGGGCCGGCGACAGAAATTTGGGGGCCCCCTACTCTAATAGTTTGGGCCCCCCCAGCCCAGCCGGGGCCCCCCAGCCCAGCCGACATCGGCTGGGGGCCCCCCAGCCCAGCCCAGCCGACATCGGCTGGGGGCCCCCCCAGCCCAGCCGGCCCCCCCCCAGCCCAGCCAACAGCGGCTGGGGGGCCCCCAGCCCAGCCGCCCCCCCCAACCCAGCCGGCGCTCCCCCCCCAGCTGACAGCAGCT
Source organism: Sternotherus odoratus (assembly GCA_032164245.1). Lineage (NCBI taxonomy): Eukaryota > Metazoa > Chordata > Testudines > Kinosternidae > Sternotherus > Sternotherus odoratus. Next base: position 27,397,316 of record JAVMKO010000009.1, read on the forward strand.
GGGGAGCCCCCAGCCCAGCCGGGCCCCCCCAGCCCAGCCGGCCACCCCCCCCAGCCCCGCCACCCCCCAGCTGACAGCGGCTGGAGGGCCCCCAGCCCAGCCGGCGCTCCCCCACCCCCAGCTGACAGCGGCTGGGGGCTCCCCAGCCCAGCCGCCCCCCCTCCCCAGCCCAGCCGGCGCTCCCCCCACCAGCTGGCAGCAGCGAGACCCCAGAGCCGGGGAGCAGCGAGAGCCTCCCTTGCTGCTCCCTCCCCCCCTCCCCCGGACTAAGCCGCTGCTGCTGGCCGGGCTCTGCTCTGGCCGGGGACAGGTGCTCGTCCGGGGGAGAGCCGCCCCGGATGACTACCGGTAGAGCTGTACCAGGGCCCCCCTAAAGTCGGGGGGCCCGGTACAGCTCTACCCGTAGTACCCCCCTGTCGCCAGCCCTGCTGTTAGAAGAAGCGTTTCCAACTTCTAAATTACTTCTAGACTGTGGTGATAAAGATAGACTATCAACTTGTTTGTCTATCCAACTCAATGTGATGTGTAACTATAAATGAATGAATTATGGGGTTGCCTGCTGCTGAATCTTACAAATAGTAGATCCACTGAAACAGAGTGCTCAAAAAATGAAAGAGTATAAAACTGTATTTTTGAAAGACCATTAATACAATCTTCTTGTAAGCAAGAGAAAATATATCCTCTGGGACTCGTTAGCCAGCATTTTCAAAACTGAAATGAAAGAAGCTATTGAAGTCCAAAACTATTTCACAATTCCATGCTGTTTGGATGAAATGTGTTTACTGTATGTAAATGAACAAGACAGCCTGTTCTTTTAGAGATTCTTCAAATATTCACTTATGTTAGCTAATTTGGCTTATACAGGAAGGTCACCTCTTTCACTAGAATTAGGGTGGATGATAGTGTGCAGATAAAAGATTTCCAGACTAACAAAAATGTAGAATAAGTGCAACAAACTCAAAAGTAATTTAAGAGTGTTACTTTGCTATTTATTAGATACAGGTTATAAAACCGACTTGTCTATAAAAAACATGAAAGAAGAAGACATTACTACAATAAATCTTTTCTGTTAGCACTTCCCTATGTCAAGTAATACCTTCTCAAGATGCTAATAGACCAGATAGCTCAAAAATATCAACTCCTCAGCATGTGAATTTCTTTTAATACCTTAAGTGGCTGCACCCTGGTAATCCATGTGCAGAGTTCTGTATTGCAAACTTCAAAGAAATCTTTTCTTCTTATTAACAGGGACAATTCAGGATTCATTGTAGATCCAGTGAGTACCTTCCTTATCCAGTTTTCACAAAGCTGTTCACCTTTACTCCTTTCTATTCAGATTTAGCATATCAAACATTGAGTTTAATGGGACTACGGTGTAAGTAAAGAATGATAGCAGCCATGTTGGCCAACACATCAAGGATTGAACTGGGGACCAATTCATGAGCTAAAGCTTTAAGGTGGAGCAGTATGAGTCATTCTCTGTGGATTGGGCACTGAAGGGATCACACACACACTCACCAGTAGGTTACAAAAGAGCTACTCAAAGTGAGTGAGGATTACAGAATTGGGCCCTTAATACAATATGTCATTACAACGCTTGAGTGCCTGGTTCCTGGAATAATATAAGCCTATTAAGTTTAGATTTTGCGTATGAAACTTTGATGATTTACTCAAAAGTTCCTTGCTTAGTACTGATCTGATGGATGTTTTTTCTGAACTATTTTGCTGTTGAAATATTATGCCATATGGCTAGTAATAGGGAGGGGTAATTAAGATAGATTGTGGACCTTGAGCTTCTGGGCTTCTGGTGAAACCTGGGGGGAGGGCAGTAAATCTGAACCTCAGAGCAGAGTTTACTGGATATGAATAATCTAACCTAAAGAACAATCCTCCCACCCATCTCTCAAACTGTAGGTACTCTTGCCATCAATTAAAAATAGAATAGTACAATAATAACAATGTGAAATGGCTACACACTCCTCTGTACTGGGGAACTAAGATATATTATAAATCAAATCAAAATCTCTCCTCCTTAAAGTTTCCTCAAAGAGACATCAGCTCCGATTGCCTCAGCCCTCCCCAAATACCTGGTCTAAAAGATGGGCTTTGCAGCATACTAGAAGGTCAACAGACTCAGCTACTTTGGACCAAAGGTGGGGAAGAGAATTCCATATTTTATGGGCCCTCATGGAGAATGCCTTGCAAGCAGCTCTATCTCATTGCCAGCTCAAGCATGCCTACTTAACCTCAGCAAAGGCAGAGCCAGGTTCTCAGGTAAGATGCTGGAAAACTGGTGATGGATTTTGCTATCCTGATACATGCTAAAATTTCACGTAATTTGACTGTTGATGAGGTACTTTTATATATTTTATGGACTCAATGACACATATGCAAAGGCGTCCATCCACCTCACTACAGAAATAAGCATATAGCGCTTAATTGCAAAACTGCACCTGCACTTTTAAACACAGGCTGGTATGCCATACTGAACACATTCATGCACCTGAATATTTTGGAGGAAAAGAATCTCCTGATATTACCATCAAATAATCTGCTGTTGAAGTAAAGAGGCAGCACCACTAACACTAGGCCATGGTGGAGCAGCAGTGCCAGCCCTCGAGGGGCAAAAGGTGCGTATTGTGTCATCTGCAAAGGCTCAGTCCCCGTTACATAATGGATTGTAGGCATCACCCTACAAAACCCTAGAGAGCTTTTTTTTTTAATTTTTACCTCTCCAAGTCTAAAAGCTTTCCTATCATTGAACATTTTGGCTCAAATCCTCTTGTTTGGCTAAACTGGGTTCAGCATAAGCACAAGGGGTTGGGAGGGACAGTGGCTTCGAGTCAGCTTTATGGTCTCCTGATTTGGGGGTTTGCCTGGTTTCCACTGCAAGTTAGAGTAGTCTCATAGCCACACTCCTTGTCCCCCAAGGACATAGAAACAGAGGACTCTTGGACAAAGGGTATCCTAACGGTCCTGTTAGGACACATCTTATGTGTGTTTGAACTGCCAGAACATCCTGAGCAGGGCTGAGAGTCTGGTACTTCCTTTTCTCAAAATATATTGGAGGCTAATTGCTATTCTGAGTAGAAGAATGGATTATTAAAATACCATTTTATCTGGTCTTCGGGATATGATTCTTGCCTCTTGAACTGAGTTCACAGTCAGGCAATTAGGCTTTCCCTAAGATCTTGCTTCATGAAGAGCAAAGAACATTTATTTTTTTGAGTTGCATGTGTTAGTTTTACTCATCCATCTGCATTTGGATACTGTCCCACAGTCCTGGCATTCAAATGCCTAACTAGAAATAGTGTTTTCTCTTACTGTCTCTGACTGCTTTGAGAGATGCTATATGGCCCAAATAATTATATTTTAGACTAGCTGCACTGCATATTTTCCCTATTTGAATACTGTACACAGAATGTCTTTCTGAGACTTAGCCCTAAGATGCAATTACTGTGTGTTCAAGATATAGTGTGCATCAGGAAAAAGCAAAGCAAACAAACAATACCCATGTTCCGTACAAAAGGAAGAAATATTCTTGCCAAGATTTTGCACAATCTTCAACCACAGCAACAATTTTTCTGGAAATATTTCTCATTTCAAATGCCCTACTCAGCAGAAATATGAAAAACATGTCCTGATCCTACAACACAGATATGTTGTTAATGCCTGTATACACTAAGGATATTATTAAACTGTCTCATTTTATCTATACGCAGAAAGAGCCTTATCCTGTTAGGTACTGAACACCTCTTTCCTACTGAACACCTCTTTCCTACTGAACTCAATGTGGGTGCTCAACACCTTTGAAAAGAAGTCATATACATGTGTTCCTGAAACTGACATGTGCTTGTGAAATATTTCCAGTGGAGTTACTCTTGTAGAGTCCTTGTTCCACTTTACCTAGATGAGAGTGTTATGAACCAACACTTAGGAAAATCAAATTTCTTATGTGACCCTCCCACCCCCTTTGATATTTATTTGAGTTTAATAAGCAGTATTACTTTAAAAGTTATAATAATTTATTCTGGTACTTTTTGTGCATGAGGAACTATTTATTTGTTTGGCTGATTATCTAAAAGTCTGACATGAACATGCAAATCTATTCTGTACAGTAAAAATGTAATAAAATACATAAAGAACACCATTTTAAAAACATCTCAGCCCATCACTAATAACTCAGCTGTTTTACATTTATATTACAAGAGTGGAAGACAGTACACAATAGCATACCAGTTATTTTTAAATATCTGAGTGTTTGTTTAGTTTAGAGCCAACCATGAGATCAGATACCTACCTCAGTGATGGGCAGCACTCTAAAACCCATGCAAGTCTGGAAATCCACTCTGCCACTGATGTGCAGGGACTTGACACTAAACTCTCCTTACCACGTCTGGGAAGCTCTCATGATTGAAATATTAGATACTCTTAAGCGTGTATTTATCTGTCGTTTAAAATAAAATTTCAGACAAAGAGCTTGTCTCTTTTAAAACAAGTTTGTCTTGCTCTTTATATGATTTTATCTCTCTGCACTTTAAACAACCCTCTCTCTGCTGTGATCAGTCTGCTTCTCCCTCTCTGTGTGTTTTGTTATTAATACTATAATTCAGAATTTACAGCATCTGGCTATGTTGCTGAATGCTTCCTGCCTTCTCTGCCATGTGATTCTGTTTCTCTGCATGCTCTAGATGTTTGACAATCTTCTAATTATGAGCTATGCGAGCTAGAGCTGGGGATTTAACTTCTGCAGTTAACTGTTGTCTATTCAGTTTGTGGAATTACAGCATTAGTTCCTTAGCGTCTGCTCAGCCTGGAGTTTCACTTCCAGAATACTTGCACATGACTTTATTCTTGGCCCAAATAGCTGAATTAAATAAGAAGAAATTGCTTTTGATTAAATGTTTAGCATTAATGATAATAGTAAGTTAGTTATGATATTGGTTAGAGTATATTACGTCACAGAAACTTTTAAATTAGCTTTGAATTGGATACACTGTTCAATCATTGTAAGTGGGTCAAATCTCTCAGGGGAATCACAGACCCCTGATGTACCCCAGGCCCAAATCTTTATGGGATATTCAGGTCTCCTATTGCACCTTGCTGACCTGTCAGATACAGAACAACAAAATGATGCAGAAGTGGCTCGGGAACATCGACTGGAGTCTGGTATAGCTATTGAGGCAGATCCATCTCTTATCACCCGGGTTAAGCAATTGTGTTTTGCTGTTTCATGTATTCGCAGGCCCCTTTCAGATTCCTGTCTTTGGGGACTGTCTTTTCACTGTCCTTATCCTAGCCTGCAAATGTCTGGGGGTGCCCCATCTCCTAACAAACCTTAGCACCTTCAGAAAAAATTGCAAAGTCCACTTTTTTTGGTTTAACTTTCCCACAGTAACACTGTCAGAATAATACCCCTCCCCACCAAAATCCAGTCCCTGAACAGACAGGCAGAACTATGGGCCAGATCCTGGCTCTGATACAGCCCCTTTGGGCTGCTCTAGCAGTACAAACGTAGAACAAAACCAACTTAAGGAGCCTACGTGGGGGGCATCCCCAGGTGACATACGCCACAGGTCCCTTCACAGACTCTGGTGTATGGCATGTCTAGAGGACGACTGATAGCACGTTAGCAATTCGCAACAGTGTAATGGCTCCTTGGTTGTGCTGAAACTAGTGTCATTTACAGCAGCCCTGAGGCAGCTGATCTGGCCCCGTGCAGGCCCCAGGAATAGGGTATGAGAGTGTAAAAGTGTTTCAATGCCATCTTGGTCCCCTCCCGAGCAGAGCTTGGCTGCAGCTGAGGAACGAGCCCTATACATTTATACAAACTCTTCATTGAACTGTGGGAGGTAGTTAGATACCACAGTGCTGTGCCAGAGCCCTGGAGATAGAATGCCTAAGAATGTACTGTGGACGTGAAAGAGGAACTTGGATAGTCACCCTATCTGTAAAATCTGCACACTAAGCTTATGCTGCAGCAATGTTCCCAGAAAAACCTCAGCAAGTTCCTCTGACAAATTTCTCCTCCGTTAGTCCGTAAAATGCCTAGTTCTACATATCTTGCAATCTAAAATGCGGCTTAGATGGGGGGGGAGAGGCGGGGGGAGGTTTAGAATGTGCATGGACAGCCAGATAGGATTTCAAGTGCATCTCTTTTTAAAACAGAGGGCTGAATCGTAAAGCTTTGGCCTTCCACCCTCTTTCAGAGGAGCACTGACCAGTATGTGATTTGTGCATCAGTCACAGTAAGAAAACCAACCAATACAAAAATAAAGTGAAAATCGAAACATTTTCACAATCTCACATTAAAGATCAGCTCAGTGGCTCTGTAGAACAGAGCGGGGCCAAAATCAATATATAGCTGAGTTCCACTCTTCAATATGTGACTGGCAAAACCACACCCATATGGCTACCACATACTTGGGAGATTTCGTGTGGAGAAATCCATTAGTCAATGTTGTTCAGCAAACAGAGCAAATCAGTATTTTTTAAAAGGACATTTTTTAAAATAGTGGTCCCAGTTCAACTGTTGCCCTTGAAATGGGTCTATAAATGACCTTTTCACATGTTGGAATGTGTTCCAAGCCCACTATAGTTGTGTCTCTATTATAAAACAGACTAGTAAAGTAGAGAACTCATGTAAAAGGAATGGGTAATGAAATATCAGAGACTGTGGCCTATAACAGACAGAAGTACTACACTGCTAGGTCAATCCACACTTCAATTGATAGTTGCCGGGCCATGCTTCAAAAATGCAGTGAAATGAATAACAGACTGCTACAATGATCCTGCAAAATAAATAGCAATGCCCTGAAGACACACTAAAAACATATAAGGAAATGGAACTTTTTTCTCTGTCTTAAACAACATTTTGCTCAATGGAAAAAAAGCCAAGGAACACATTTTTCTAGATGATTTAAGTTGCAGTATGCTGATACATTTCTTCCAATAGCAACAATTAAAATAGCCTTCTTGTGTTACCAGAGTGTAGGCGGTATTTTTACTATTAACCCACATGTATTTGAACAGTAGTAGCTGCCCACAGGTCTATCTTGCTTTATTCAGAAAAGGGCTGGGTTTTGGGGTTGATTTTGTTGCAAAATCTAGTACATGTATAGAAATTAGGGAAGTTCACACCAGAACTCGATCCATATTCCTCCAAAGCTGAGGGGACTTTAGATCTGGGATCTTTGGATAGCTCATTTTAAAAATAAGGGCTGGCCACAGATTTAGCTCCAAACTTTCCCAAAGTTTTGAAGGTTGTTCAGGTCTGGTATTTTGGTTTGGGCCTGTCTCTAGTGGTAATGTTTTAAAATGATTGCTGAAAGGAAGACTTAAACACTATAGTTTAGGCCAAAAAATGTGGACTACTTTAAACTGAAGAATTCTTTGCAAACTCTGAATTTCTCTCTAACCTCTTCAAATGAATGCCACCTAATTTGCCAAAAATGAATCAGGCCCATTAATATCATTTTTATGATGCACACCTAAACAATGATTATCCTAGAACAAGAGTTTAGCTGCTATTCCTTCTGAAAGGATTAATGATGCTGATACAGAAGTAAACAAAAGGAAACAAAAGTAAATAAAAATGAAGAAGTAAACAAAAGGAAATCATTGTGGTATCTTTTTCATTAGAAACAGGGAAAGAACATTTTTGCCCAATTCAAAAATGGAAAATTATTAAAAAATGCTATTTTAATTTCTAAATATCCTAGATTGTATTAGGAAGAATGGAAAAGGAACATCTTAAAAATAACTGCAGAAAACTGTATCCTTAAAAACAAGGGGAGTGACCTGAGTGTATGCAGATCAGAGTTGCTAGACTGAGCAATCCTGCAAACAGTTGCATTAGAGTAAACATGGGAACAGAAAAATGGCCATACTGAGTCAGACCAGTGTTCCATCTAGCCTAGTATTCTGTCTTCTGTTCCCGGTCTAGAAGTCTATACAGCAATTTTACAGCCTGCAGCCTGTGCCCTGTGAGCCTGGAGTTGGCTGTCACAGACCAGCCGTAGGTTTTTCTTTAGTGTGTAGACATACCCTAGGGCACTATGGACAGTCAGAGCACATGTTAGAGCTCCCCAGGGACTGGTTCAGCCACAGAATTTGGGAGATGCAAAGGTACCTAAAGCTACTTTTGTTCCCCTGTGCACAGCACAGATATGAAGGGCCTTGGAATTGGCCCAGTACTTGTAGAAATATAAACTTTGCACTAATTCTTACCATTCCCATTAGTATTGTGGGTCTGAATCTGAGAGTGCTGAGATCCACAGCTGCCTTGATGGGTGCGTTTTTATGTTAATTTAATGGTTTGTAAAGAAACATTTTAAATTGGATCAAATATAGGATGAACATATGTCCCGTTTTGGCTGGATAGTCCCTTTTTTAAGCCCTGTACTGGCCATCCTGACTTTTTATTTCCCCAAAGGAGGAATTTGCCCCATTTGCTCCTGCTGACTTGATCAGAAGAGAAAATGGGACAAATGTCCACTTCTGTCAAAAAAAGTGGAGTGTGGTGTGGAGGGGGAGGGACCAGAGATACCAGACCCCACTGGGGGGAGACAGGGCTGTGGTGGAAGCACTGTTCCAGCATCTGTGGGGGACCCCCCATTGCACAGGGCAACAGTCTGGCATGTGGTGGGGCTGGGGGGGATAGGATTACAGCGATGGCCAAAGGCATGGGGGTGCCCTCGGGCGAGCATCTGGGGGTGTCCCATTTTCTCTTTGGGAAATACAGTCACCCTAACCAAATACATCTTATCTGTGAAGTTTTTACCAATTCCTAAGTCAGGAAAGATGCAACTGTTACTATAGCTCCCATCAAAAGCTATAAAGAGGCTTTTCCATTTTGCCAGAAGTGTTCTTAGGATGAGCAGAGGCCATGCACAGTGTAAATGTGGTTCTGCTAAAGTACAAACTCCTGGGGGAATAAACACAGACAGTATTAAATTGCTTTATCATTAGAAGTTCCCAAAGTACTATAATGATTGAGAAAGCAGACGGACTGGCAACAGCACAGAACTAGGGAATATATTAAAGCTGAAAAATGCAATAAACATTTTAGTCTGGTTCACATATCTATGCTCAGCTGTGGTAATGCGTAACATGGGTTGCTGTTCTATGCTCGAAACTACGTCACTGGCTACTGCAGGAGAAATCTGCTGGCCTAAGGACCCCTGTTGATATACTGACTCAGACTCAGAGATTTTAAGGTCAGAAGGGACCATTATGATCATCTAGTCCAGGGTTTCTCAAACTGGGGGTCGCGACCCCCCGGGGGGTTGCCGAGCGCTCCCCAGGGGCTCACGAGCTCCTGCCACCGCAACTTGTGGTGACTGGGGCTGGGCCATGGCCCCCAGTCCCCGCAGCGGGAGGGATGGGGGGCCGGCGTGCAGCCGGCAGCCCGCCCATGGCGGGGAGGGGGGACCGGGGCGCAGCCGGCAGCCCGCCCATGGCGGGGAGGAGGGACCGGGGCACAGCCGGCAGCCCGCCCGCGGTGGGGACGGGGGACCGGGGCGCACCCGGCAGCCCGCCCACGGTGGGGATGGGGGACCGGGTCACACCCGGCAGCCCGGGGACGGGGGACCGGGGCGTCTGCGCGTTTTTTTTTTTTTTTTTTTGTAATTCGGCGGCTTTTCAGCGGAGGGGTCGCGGTCTCCACTAGTTTGAGAACCGCTGATCTAGTCTGACCTCCTGCACAACGCAGGCCACATAATCTCACCCACCCACTCCTGTAATAAACTCCTAACCTATGAGTGAGCTATTGAAGTCCTCAAATCATGGTTTAAAGATTTCACGGTGCAGAGAATCCTCCAACAAGTGACCCATGCCCCATGCTGCAGAGGAAGGCGAAAAATCCCCAGGGCCTCTGCCAATCTGCTTTAGAGGAAAATTCCTTCCCGAATCCAAATATGGTGATCAGCTAAACCCTGAGCATGTGGGTAAGACTCACCAGTCCAGACATCGAGGAAAGATGTCTGTAGTAACTCAGATCCCACCCCATCTAACATCCCATTACAAGTGACTGGGCAACAAAATGGATAAATGTAAAGTAGTGCACATTGGAAAAAATAACGCCACTCACCGAAACCAAATCTAAAATGGCATTGCCTCTTGCTGATTCAGCAACTACTTGGTGAAGGAAACCATCAGCTATCACATCTAGGAAAATCTGAGCCCTGCTATTATTACTAGCACTTGTCCTCCAGTTTATATCTGGGAAGTTAAAGTTTCTCATGATTACTTCATTAATAACATTCATGATTTACTTCATTAATAACATTAATGAGGTCTTTATCCATATCCAAATCAGATCTCAGTGGTCTATAGCACACCCCAAGCACTATCCCAGGGGAGGCTCTATTAGCTTTCTTCCCCAATGTGATATTTGCCCAGATAGACTCTGTCATATCCATTCCATCACTTCTTATTTCTTTACAGTCTACCTCATCACTGATATACAATGCTACTCCACCACCTTTACCTTTATTTCTGTCTTTCCTAAACAGAACATACCCTTCAGTACCTCTACTCCAGTCATGACTATTATTCTACCATATTTCTGTTATCCCTATAATATCTGATTTCACTTCCTGCACCGGTAGCTCTAGTTCCCACCCCAATACCTGGGGAAAAAACTAAATAGCTGTCCTACGTGCCTTGAACAGGCAATACTTCCCTTCTCACAAGTACTCAGTCTGTGTTTAAAACAAAGACAATTTTATTATGGGGCAAAGGAACAGAACGTTACTTTGGAAAAGCACACCAATAAATCAACAGTATGTTTATATGAATTGTAACTAAAATGCCCACCCATCTTTAGCAATAGTCCTTCACCTGTTTCCCCGCCTACCAGAATGAGCAACTGATGAACAACTGTCCCTTTGACACCTCACTTCCCCGCTTTGCCCCACTCAGGCTGGGTAGTCATGTGCCAGACCCAGGAGTGCACTCAGGTAGGGCCTGTCTGAAATCACCAGGGAGAAGGGTTGCCTGGCTCCTATGAAGTGCCGCTGTGCCAGCTCACTGTCTTGCATGTGCTGTTGACTTAGCTGCAAAGCTGAGCCCAGGTCCTCAGGCTTCACCACCCAGTCCAGCTATAGAGATTACTGCTCTGCTGGTGTAGGGTAAGGGTGCCTTGCTGTGGCCTCTATGTTGCCTCTCCCCAAGATACCAGATCTAGGTCCTCATGCTACTACACAGCTCTCATGGTCACAGCTCTAGTAGCTCTGGGTAGGTGCCAAACCCAGGTCTCTACCAAAGTGCACTGAATTCTATCGCTATATTGTAATGTAGGTTCAATGGCATATGAGAACTGTCAAACAGAGTCCTTGATACCAGGGAATTCACCCATCCCTTTCACCTATGGGTCCCTCTCCTTCTGTGACTGGTTTATTTCCCTGTGGTCTTACACAAAGGTGCTGTGGTAATGGGAACTCCTCACTCAGAGCATAGTAAGTACAGTCTTCTGCCTTTTTTCCACACTATAAGATTATTAACATTTCATTACCCCTCCACCTGAAATTGAATTGAGTTTTAATGAAAACACTGGGAAGGCGGGTTAAACATGCAGATAAGGTCTGCTCATTCAACTTCTTCCTCTGGTTCACCAGTTCATGGTAGTAGAGAGCTCCTCCCTGAAGGAGGCACTCATTCATAATCCACAAAGACTTGACTCTACCTACAACCAAAATCATGTATCCATTATGAAATTTCCCCTCACTTTGTCCTTACAAACCAGTGTACCTGGTTTTCTTTTCATGTGCTCTAAACCTTCCCTTATAACTTACTGGCTCAAAAAGTTACTAAATATTAAACTACCTGTAAATATATTCATAGGCCAAATTTAAGTGAGCATAAAGTCACCATATGAAAAAAACAAAAACAAACCCTGATTCTTTGCATTTTACTAACACTGTAGAGTTTGAAATATTTCTTGCATGCTGTACAATAAAGTATAAATTAATCATTAAAGATCTTGCATTTCTCTTCCGGCTCACATACTGAAGGATCTAAAACTCTTAAAAAATTGATACAGACTAGATACCAGGATCATGCCATCCAGCCCTAAATGAAATGCAACAACTCTTTAACAGTGCACCGCATCCACAGCACTTGAAAATAGGAAGTGAGGAATATCATACTACATTAAATTACTGGAGAAATCATGGATAAGACATTATAGTTCGGATTGTAAGTATCCAGACAATAACAGTACCATGAGATTTTAATGATCATGTGGGGAACGGACTAGGTTTTAATCACCACCAGTTACACTCAGTCTAGACAATGTCATTGCATTCTCTGAAGAGGCACAAGGGGAAGAGTGGTACCTAATGATTAAGGCCCTACCAAATTCATGGCTATGAAAAACACATCACGGACCATGAAATCTGGTCTCCTCTCATGAGATCTGGTCTTTTGTATGCTTTTACCCTATACTACACAGACTGCACAGGGGAGACCAGCATTTCTCAAATTTGGGGTCCTGACCCAAAAGGGAGTTGCAGGGAGGTCGCAAGGTTATTTAGGGGGATCATGGTAGTGCCACCCTTACTCCTATGCTGCCTTTGAGCTAGGCAGTTGGAGATTGTCAGCTGTTGGCTGGGTGCCCAGCTCTGGAGGCAGCGCCCCACCACCACCAGCAAAGAAGTAAGGGTGGCAGTAGCATACCATGCCACACCAGCCTTACTTCTGCGCTGCTGTCTTCAGAGCTGGACATCCAGAGAATGGCGGCTGCTGCTTGAGGGCCCAGTTCGGAAGGCAGCACCGTGGAAGAAAGGGTGGCAATACCATATCGTACCATCCTTACTTCTGTGCTGCTACTGGCAGTGGCTCTGCCTTCAGAGCTGGGCTCTCAGCCATGAGCCACCATTCTCCAGTTGCCCAGCTCTGAAGCCAGTGCCGCCGTTAGCAGCAATGCGGAAGTAAGACTAGCAATACTGCAACCCCTCCCCCCTACAATAACCTTGTGACCTCCACTACTCCTTTTTGGGTCAGGACCCCCTACAATTATAACACTATGACATTTCAGATTTAAATATCTGAAATGAAATTTACTACGTTTAAAATCCTATGACCATGAAACTGACCAAAATGGAAAGTGAATTTGGTAGGGCCCTACTAATGATTCAACAACAACAATTTCTGTAGCTGCCAGGATACTCCTCAAAAGTCTGCCATCCAAGCACTAAATGAACCCAACACTTTGTTCTTTGAGACCCAAAATGATCACATGACTCTGTATGGCGACTGGAGCAGCAATATGAGATATAAAACAATTCTAGACTGAGTTGAGCCCAACCTAAACAACTAGTAGAGGATGAACCAGAAATCAGAACTTACCAGGTGTTTAACAGAAAATAACATTATAGGAGAAGGGAATAGGGGAAGGACCGTAGCTACTAATAAGGCAATTATCAGGTTTGATGGGCTCTTGAAACTTTGTCCTGGGGATTTTTCAGACTCCTCAGCTTTGGAGGGACTTTCCAATATTATTTGCATTACTACATTGATTCAAACTAATAAGGAATGAAGCATTTAAGATGTTTTGCTGGTAGGCAAACATCTTGTTAGAACATCTTTTGGGAGCAAATTTTTTATGTCCTGGTATAATATGATCAAAACACCGTTAGAGATGTGTGTCAGCTGAAAAATGTAAATAATGCCTACGCTTAAGACATATTCTTGATATTACATCTACTACACATCTAAAACTGTCAGGTTACAGTGGAATATTTTACACTTGAATTAAATGAGAAAGTGAAAATTGACCATGGTAACGTTAAATTTGACAATGCTGGTACATACAAATCATAGCAGAGTGGTTTCATTCACCTGTGCCATCAAGCACATCCTGATATAAGCTATTGAGAAATGGAGTGTCATACTGTATCATAAAAGCCATTTCTACTTACTAAAATTGATTTAGTTGCTTTGTGTAACAGATGAGCTAGCTGATTGTGAATCTGGGCATTTTCCACTTCAAGTTAAATATACAAAAAAATCTGGGTTATAATTGGTATCCATATGTTCTTTGGAATAAAATAGATGACCAAAGATGACACAAAACCAAATACTTTATAAATGGAAGCTAGCAGGCCACCAGGGCTGTTGTGAAATTTAGCTACTAACCTGAAAAGACAGCCATATGGCACTAAAAACTGTGTATGAAACATGGAAAACCAGTCATATCCATTTCCTTTGCTTTCTTTTCTTAGTTCATTGCTCTGACAGGGTAGTCTGTCACCTTACTCAGTGGGGTTTAGGGGTCAGTCCATCCCCCCAGAAATGGGAATGTTACAAACTCCTAAAGAAAAACAAACTAATTTAGGAGATATTTTCCAGTATATGTAGGTGTTAACTGACACCTACTGAAACCGATGGAGAGACTCCTGTTTATGTCACTGAGCATTCGATTGAACCTGCAACATTTATTTTAGGCAACAATAAGATTTGCAAGATTAGATGCAAATGTGCTGTACTCCCACCTTGCTTTCTCTGGTCTTTTGACCTTTTTGTACTGCATGTTGAAAAAACCTTCGCACTGTATACATGCATATTGCCCCCAAAACTGAGATGTCTGGAACTTGAAACTAGCTCCAGTCCTTGTGGGGTTCCTGATCTTTCACAGGGTTAAAAAACTTTAAAAATCAGTTGTTGGCACTACATGAAAGTACAGTAGTTTAAATCTGCTTGGGTTTCACCAGTAATTCATTTTAAGTCTGTTAGGTAGGATCCTTTTTCTGTTGGTTGTATACAATTCAACATTTCAGTGACTTAATTGAGGGTTACATGCCAGAAAAAATGTAAGCCACACACTGCACCTTTGCTACCTTTACTGTGAAGGGAAATGATTGCATCAATTATCTATTTCTCAGGGCTGGTCTCCACTGGGGGGGGAAAGCGACTGTAGATACGCAATTTCAGCTCCGTTAATAATGTAGCTGAAATCGATGTCTCTACAGCCAACTTACCTCCCATCCTCACGGTGGTGGCGGTTGGTGGCGAGGTCCCCCGTCGACTCCAGCTTGCGCCTCTTCAAGAGCTGGACTTCCGGAGTTGACGGGGGAGCCGCTGGTGGTCGATTTATCGCGTCTTAATGAGACGCGATAAATTGATCACCAAAAGATCGATCCCTGCCGGCTCAAGTGAAGACAAGCCCTTAGATTCTCTACTCTGTGACATGGACAGTTTCAAATCCATCTCCTTAAGTACGCAAAACTCCCACTGGCTTCAGTGAAAACACTGCCTGCATCAGGAATACTATGATAGAACCCTTAGATGATTTATTTCATTGTTTGTTAATGACATTATTTGATTCAGGACAACGGATAAGTTCACCTCCCTACCTTAACTGATTCTTCCTAAAATATTCTGTATCCTACTCATGTGTATCAACTCTATACAGTCAAACTCTGGTGTCTCGAATGAAATTTTTGTCTGTAATTATATGTTGATATCAGTATGCTCTCTGGAGCAATCCTTAGTTGATGTGAGCTCATTATCAGTGGTTTTCTTTTCTTCTTCCTCAAGTTCCTCACAATACTGACATTAACTTTTCTGAGGTCTGCGGAGGTCCCTTTCCTAGTGCCTAACACATCTCTTTGTGGTTAATCATCTCTCTTGCACTGAAATCTCTCTTTATCCAGGTCTTTTAATGGTTCCACCATCTCTTTTAATTTATTCACTTTCTAAATGCCTTGCCTTCTAACAGGCTTGCAGCTGCCACCATTATATACATCACAGATATGTACTGTTATTTTATTCACAGTCTGATGAGGGATTTTTCTGAATTCTACCTGATTCTCTCTTTCTAAATTGACCATTTGCTGTGACCCATCAGCTTTATTTTCTCCTTGTTAATGCTTATCATAACATTTTGCTATGGCCATACTTTCTGTTTTGACATAATTAGACACTGCATGTAGTTAGAAAACAGGAAGTGGACCAGCTGGAATGTAATGAAAACGTTGGTTCTATTTCAATGCCATTCAGGGAGGTGGTGCTACTGCACTGCCGTAACTTACATTAACGAGAGAGACATGCATAAATAGGCATGAAGGCAGCTTACATCAAATCAACTTCATAGACCAGTCCTGAGTTTGCTCTCCTATTGTTTTTGGGAGCTATTGTCAGGGTGCCACACCCTTCTCAACCCTCTTCCATTCAGGAATATAATGACAGACTCTGCTTCCCTTCCTCCCACTGAATTGTACATTACTCCCATTGAAATAAATGGAACTGCTTGAGGAGTGACTTACTTCTCAGGCCTGGTCTACACTACTCTGTAAAGTCGAATTCATCTGCATTAAATCAATTCTTCCAATTTGCCGTCCTCACTATGATGCCATTTAGGTTGACCTAAAAGGGTCTTTAAATTGATTTCCAAAATCCTGCCCAACAAGGGGAGTAGTGCTGAAATCGATATTTCCGGGTCAAACTAGCATTAGTGAGGATGCAATTCGACATTACCAGCCTGCAGGAGCTATCCCAAAGTGCTCCTGTGTGACAGCGCTCTCAACACGGATGCACTGGGCCGTTAGACAGGAAGAGCCCTGGGAACTTTTAAATCTCATTTCCTCTTTGGCCAGCGTGGCCATCCTGACTCAATGTCATTTGTGGAGGGGGTGTTATTTCATTGCCATATCTGAGCACTTATATAAGTGGGAGACAAATTTTGAGTGTAGATACATTCACAGATAGGTCCGAGCAAGGTAGCTTACATCAACCTAGCTTTGCAGTGCAGACTAGTCCTGATTTTGCTCTCCTTTTGCTTCTGGGAGCTATTACCAGTGTGTCACTCCCTTCTCAACCCCCCTCACATTCAGACAAGCTTAAAACCCACCATCTACTCCTTAGTTTCGTCTCATGCCGCTGTTACAGTCTGTATATCTCTGTACCTTCTCTCTGCTCATTAAAATGTGATAATAAAGCACTCTCAAAAGAGCAAAGAATAGCAGCAGCATGAGTCCTATTCCCACAGTTTTGCTAACTATTGTCCCAACCTGCCTCCACTGAGCTCCTAGGAACATGATGCATCTTTTGCTGTTGCTCTGTTGACCTCTGACACTGAGCTGCTGCCCATTAAACTTTCTCCTAAAGAACAGCATGGTGTCACAGCTGGTTTAGAACCTAAGCAAGCCAGTTCTTTGAGTAAATAGGTTCCATCTTTCCCTTTTCCTTTGTAGAAATAAATCCAAGTTTTTCCTACTTTATTGTCCACTAGCCAGTGTACTCAAAGACTTATATTTAGTGCAAAATGCAATATGGATAGGCATTAATGAGGTTTAACAAGGACAAGTGCAGTTCTGCACTTAGGACAGAAGAATCCCATGCACTGCTACAGACTAGGGACCAAGTGGCTGGGCAGCAGTTCTGCAGAAAAGAACCTAGGGGTTACAGTGGATGAGAAGCTGGATATGAGTCAACAGCCCTTGCTGCCAAGAAGGCTAACGGCATTTTGGGTTGTATAAGAAGGGGCATTGCCAGCAGATCAATTGAGGTGATCATTCCCCTCTATTTGGCATTGGCAAGGCCTCATCTGGAGTACTGTGTCCAGTTTTGGGTCCTACACTACAAGAAGGATGTGGGAAAATTGGAGAGTCCAGAAGAAGGCAACAAAAATGATTAGGGGGCTGGAGCGCATGACTTATGAGGAGAGGCTGAGAGAACTGGGATTGTTTAGTGTGAAGAAGAGACGAATGATGGGGGATTTGATAGCTGTTTTCAACTACCTGAAAGGGGGTTCCAAATAGGATGGATCTAGACCTGTGGTTCTCAAACTTTCCCCCGCCGCGACCCATTTTTGCTTTCTTTCAGTGCTCCGCAGACCCTTGTATGTCTGCCCAAAAGCCGCAGAATTGATTACTTCCGCATTTGGCAGCTATTTTTGGTGGACATGCCAAGCACTCCCGAAATAGCTCAGCATGTCCACTGAAAAGCCACTGAATGTGGAAATAATAAATTCGGCAGCTTTTCAGCGGCGTAAGGAGCTCGTGACCCCTTGGGAGACAGCCGGTGACCCCCTGAGGGATCGTGACCCCGGTTTGAGAACCACTGATCTAGACTGTTCTCAGTGGTACCAGATGACAGAATAGGGAGTAATGGTCTCAAGTTGCAGTGGCGGGAGATTTAGGTTGGATATTAGGGGAAAAAAAATCACTAGGAGGGTGGTGAAGCACTGGAATGGGTTACCTAGGGAGATGGTGAAAAAATCCTTCTTTAGAGATTTTTAAGGTCAGGCTTGACAAAGCCCTAACTGGGGATTGATCCTGCTTTAAGAAGGGGGTTGGTGTAGATGACCTCCTGAGATCCCTTCCAGCCATGATATTCTATGATTCTCTGATTCTAAATACAACATTACAAATACAATTTTTATTTTAGTCATTTATATCAATTTACTTTCCTTGGCATGAGATGCTTTTATTTATTAAATCATTCAGGTGACCTGACCTGAATTTTTGGAGGCAATTAGCAATTCTTATGACTCATCAGAAGGAAGTTTTTAATTATATTACTGCAGTAATGAGAATTCTACAGCTGCAAGCCTTTACTTTACTAGTAATTATCTTCTATACTACACTGGCATCTAGTGGCAGGTTCCATCATAATGCACATTTTAAAGGAAAAACTACTGTATCCAGACTATCGTATGAAACAACTGTCTGTCGCCTATGGGGGAAATGTTTGCATTTTCTGTATACCTCTTCTAGAAAGAAAAGTAGATCAGCACTTTGAAGAGCCAGTCCAGAGGTGGATCTGAACTGCATGAAAGATTTGATCATGATTCAAATCCAGATTTAATGGTTAGCCCTGTTTTTTAAATGGCTTAAGTCCAACTGTCATACCTGAACACCTTCCAATCTTCCGGTAGTTCAGAACCACACTGCCAATACCATTTTGAAATTTGCAGGTCTTACCTATTTTAGATTCAAGCAGAGACCCTGCTAAAAGATGCAGTACTTTAGCTTATGGTCCTGCTATCAGAAGGAGCATAGAAGGGCTGGGGTTTGTTATTGCAGTCGGTGGAGGCAGGAACAAGTTCCTAAATATTTTGTGTGGAATAAAACTATAGAAGGTCAAATGCAATGAGGACGCTAAATGCAATGCAGTCAGTATTACTGCCTACCTAATGAGGAGGAAACAGCATGAAGCAGGCAGCCTGTTTATAACAGGCAGATGGATTGTGACATAAATCCAAGACAGCTCATCTGCTCACAGTGTAATCAATTTGTCTGAAGCCATTCTTAAAGAAACATCCGGAACATGAATGAACATAAACAACATGAACTGGCAAAGAAGAGAACAGCTGTAATGCCAATGTCATGGATTCATAAATTCTAAGGCCAGAAGGGATAATTTTGCCCATCAAATCTGACCTGGATAACATAGAATTTTCCCCAAATAATTTGTTTCCTCCCTTTTATAAAATGGTCAGATAAACAGTGTATCCAAAGTAACAACTACTGGGCAAGTTG
Source organism: Sternotherus odoratus (assembly GCA_032164245.1). NCBI lineage: Eukaryota > Metazoa > Chordata > Testudines > Kinosternidae > Sternotherus > Sternotherus odoratus. The sequence goes on from JAVMKO010000009.1 coordinate 27,416,800, forward strand.
TAACACATTTCCTAAGGAGGTTATCTTTCCTGCCACCTTCAGCCCTTGCACTCAGAAACTCAGTTAATGGAGTCAACCTAGTGATCCTTACCCAGAGCTCATTGAAATCAATGATAGTCTTTCCATTGACTTTGGATTAGGTCCATGCAAAGCTGGGGAGCCACTAAATCAACAGATGACATCACAGGAAGCTATATAAATGCAGAATTACAGTTCATAATGGTATCTGAGTTATGGCACTGTGCTCTCCAGAGATGAGGTCAGAATGAATTGAGGCAATACTGTGGTGCAAACATTCAAGTGAAACATCAGCACAGTGTGTGACAAGTATATTGTAGGTCTTTTCAGTTCCATTGGACACTATCTCCTCCCTCCTGGCAGCTGAGAGGGAGGGAGTTGGGTCTCCTTTTTTCCCCACTTGGAATAATGGCTAGAGATGCTGGAGGCTCTGATCCATTTGCTCAGCATTCCCTGTATTGCTGTGTGTGTCTTGTGATAAGCTGCTTGAGATCTGATCCACATCTGAGGCATGGGGCAACATTGTCCTAATAGTTGCCTAGTGTGGAGTTATTCTGCATGTTCAGAAGGAGGAGGATGGGTTTTGCCTCCACAGCACTACCCTTGGCCTTGGACAGACTCTCCACAGACCCAAGGAACCCTGAGTGGGAACAGGCGGGGCTGGGAATGAAGAACGGCGAAGGCTAGGAGTGAGTTTGGGTGGATTTTAGCCATTGCCATCACCAGCCCCACCCCAAGCCTCATGGAAGATACTTTGAAAAATTAATACAGCTCAAGGGGTATTAGCTTTTCTGTGGCAATGCCTCCATTCTATGGAATGTCCCCTGAAGGGGGTACAAGGGAGGCTCACAGTGTGGGAGTCCTTGGTGGTACACCTCCAGTGGAGCCACGGTGGGGATAGGTAGCACCATGGCAGTACAGGGCCTCATGTTGGTGACTCTGTGAGTGGCACTTCTAAAATTGGCTCAATGGTGAGGGAGGGAGGAGGAACCTGTGCCTCATGGGAAGAATTCCAGGCAGTTAACATCTAGGTAAATGACAGTCTTGAGCACTAAAATTAACAATTTTTGCTAGTTCAAAATTTTGAGGAAATATACTAAGATCCTTTGAAATGGCAAAAACTCTAAAATAGAATAACCAGTAATATTCTCTTTATTGCCACGTAAAGAGACAAATTAAAGAACTTCCTGTACTTTTGGGCTTAAAGTGATTTTTAAGATATGACTTCTAAACCAGTAGCTGCTACTTCTAATATACTGTTGTAATCATCTCTTTACACCCATTTGTAATATTGCAATATTGAGCATGCCTTTATATTGCAATGAGTTACCATCCTGTGGTCAATAAATTACTTCTCACTCACAGAATAAATCTGAATTAGATCTCAAAGTTGACAAATTAATAAAGTCCAATTTTATATTCTATATCACACATTCAACTATAAATTTCATTCCACAGTATATTTTATTGTTTAGAAAATATAAAGCCCTCAGAATCTATATTATATATGAAACAGTCTATTTAATCCTGACTAAAGAGTGACTATGTTAGTAGAATTTTTTGAGGCGAACTCTAAGCTTTGTACTAGCTCACTGTTACATTTCTAAGAGATGTTTCAGATCCCGTAAGGCTTCAAATTAGCTCTGAACTTTGCTATAGCAAAGGTTTAAATAATATCTAATGTGTACATTTCCAGACCCTTTTAAATGCATTTTAGCTCATGCTCAGAGCCAATTAACAGAAACTGTTAAAAATAAAGTGTGAAGAACTACAAATCTTTACCTTTCTATAACCATAGAATTGACACAGGTGAGACATTTTAGGATACCGTAATTAACAAGAGGTTGCTGAAAGATAAATGTGTAGCCATGGGTCCACAAAGTTTTTCATTTAGCCAAGATCAGTGACACCAATTCTGTAAATGTTATCTGTTGCCTGACCTAATTATACAGATGTCCACAATGCTGGGACAAAATGAACTCATTTATCCAGGCTCATAGTAAGTCAGCCTGTCAGGTACCTTTGCTTTCCATGTGGCATTTTAACTGCTTCTAGGAAACAATACCTTCTGGCTTGTATGACAGCAGACAGACAGATACATGTTATCACTGACTTCAATGAAGTACCTACCGTGTTTCCCCGAAAATAAGACAGTGTCTTATATTAATTTTTGCTCCCAAAATTACATTACATTATATTACAGCGAGAGGCAAAACTGGAAGTACGTCTTATTTTCGGGGGATGTCTTACTTTCGGGGAAACAGGGTATAACCATACTTTGTATTGGTGTAAAAGGGGAAAAATCAGGCCCATCATTTGTGTTATTTTTTAGCTTTCTGGGGATGTCTGAACTTCCCATGTTGTTTTTGTAGGTAAAATCCTCCACCCCAACTAACACAGGTTATTACTAGAGTTGGTTTGAAATTTTTTTTACTTTTTTGATTTCATTAAAAGCATAATGTTTATGGAAACATATCAGTTTTAACAACATCTCCCCCATCCCATGTGAGTGCTCGAACCACCAGGTCATAAAGCCTGTCTGATTGTTTCTGTCTTTCTCTCTGTCTCAAGGAATATTTAATTATTTATACAAAATGACACAGCTCCAACAGGAGATTCTGAGAAAGCTGCATCCCAGAGTAGTCAAATAGCCTGGTGGTTTGGGCACTCCCCTGGGATGGGGGAGAAGTTCATCAAAACGGATGTTTTCATGAACATGAGCTAGTCTGAGGTGTGTTTGCTTTTTTCACAATTTTTTGTTTGGAAGGGTCTCAGTTTTATCCCAATGTGAAATGGAACCAAATAGTGAAATCTTGATGATTTTCATGAAATGGAATTTTCTTTCTCTGCCCAGCCCTAGTTCTCACATCATCACGAGAGGTTTGGGCTTGCCGTAGTAGAAGGATCTACTTGAAGAGAAGAGGTTGGTCCTTCGAGAAAGCACCAGAATGAGGTAAATTGGGTGTGGAGAACCTCACACTCCTTAATCGAAATATGCACAAGGTAGTTGGGAAGAGAGGAAGTGACAGGTGCTCTCTCCTAAGAGAGGGGTGAAGAATGGGGTCTGGACGGAAGAGGAGAGATGCGGAGAGGAGGTGTGATCAGGAAGAGTTCATCTGTTGAGTACAGTGATGGTAGCTTTAAACTCCTTTTCTCCCACTTCAGATTGAACCTAGGGTGAGTTAGGAAGGGGTGATAGCTTGTCCAAGCAACATAATTCTTTTTGGAATTTCCACTGCAGTGGAGTGGATCTATATATTCTGTATCAAACCGTCATGGAACAGTGCATGTGTATGAAATATTTATGGATTGTAGTCCGCTTTTCTACAAAGGGAAACCTCCTCTCAAATGGGAAACCTCCTCTCAAATGGGAAACCTCCTCTCAAATATCTATCTTCAGCACTTATATGGCCCCCCTTTGCCATAGTATGCAAGTGCTCAGACTCTTTAATGCATTTATCCTCACAACACCCCTATGAGACAGTTGTGTTATCACTATTTAGACATGAAGAACTGAGGCACAGAGAAACTAAGTCACTTGCCCAAGGTCACACGGGCAGTCTGTAGCAGAGCAGGACATTTAACCCAGGTCTCCCAACGCCAGTGGGGCTGGAACAATTCTTATATTGGGGGTGTTGAAGGCAGAAACCACGCATAGTAAAAGCTGTTTTATCTGGCAGTTCACCAACTGGGAAGCTCTATAACCAGGATTTCTGAAATTCTGGTTTATAGTCCAGTGGCAGAGGGAAGGCAGGCAGGTAGATAATGGGAAGGGGTGTGGAACGCAGGCTTGGGGAGGGAGTTTGGGTATGGGAGGGGGCTCGGGGCAGTAGGTTGGGGCACAGGAGAGGGGTGAGGGGGGCCAGATCTGGGGGGTGTTCACCTCGGGTGGCTCCCCACAAGCAGCAACCTGTCCCGGCTGCTCCTAGGCAGAGGCGCGGCAGGTGGCTCTGTGCACTGTCTCTGCCCACAGGCTCCACCCCCGCAGCTCCCACTGGCTGCAGCTCCCAGCCAATGGGAGCTGTGGAGGTAGTGCTAGGAGGGTGGGCAACACATGGAGCTGCCTGCCATGCCTCTGCCTAGGAGCAGCCAGGACAGGTCGCTGTTTGTGGAGAGCCACCCGAGGTGAGCATGCCCCAGATCTGGCACCCCGCACCCTCTCCCATGCCCCAACCCACTGCTCCGAGCCCCTCCCACACCCAAACTCCCTCCCTATTAGTTAACTGGTATTTTTCATTTACTGGCACTCTTCAGCCCCACAACAATGCCAGATAAAACAGCTTTTACTGTATTTGGGTTATTACAACTTCAAACCTGGGGATGTGGCAGAACCCCCCAGCACTGCTGGTTGCAGCACCTATGCCAAAGTCCCAGGCAAGCATCCTAACCACTGCACCATCCTTCCTTTCAACAGCATCACATTAGCCACTCATCCCTCCCTGATACTCTCCAATATGGCCCTCTGATCTCTCCTGTCTCCCCGCATAATCCCCTAGTGATTCCCTCCCACGTCCTTGTCCCCCGAATCCTCCCTTACTTGGCGTACACAGAATTACGGGATTCACACATCTATCAGCCTCTCTTCTGGGCCAAACTGCCATCAAACTGAATCTCTCCTGATCTGAGACTTGCACAGTACTGTTCTCTGACTCATGACATAACTGACTTAAAAAAAATACAGCTTCACCGTCTGTTACTAAAGTAGTGGATTTAATTACTGGCAGACAGCTTGAATTATACTGATGCCTGCTACAAAGGGAAGGATTTTGTTCCTCACTGGGAGATTCTGCTGAGCGATCAGTGAGACCCCAAACTGAAAATAACTACAAGAGCCAACCTTTTGTAAAGGAAATCCTCAGTTCGTATACAATCCCCCTGTTGGGAATTCCACTTGCACCATTCTCTGATGTAGTAAGTTTGTAACTAGAGCTGGTTGAATTATTCATTGTGAATAAATCTGTCCAATGAATTTAGCTCTATTTGAGAATTGTTCACAAACTGACCCTGATTTCTGCAGCAGCCTTTCTATGGAGTCAGTGCAATACCCTTAGTCACTGAAGTCAGTGAAGCTACTCATCGAGCAAGGTGCTTCCAAAAATGGGCAAGGGTATCAGAATCTGGTCCATGGTTCTTGCCAGCTATTCACCAAGTAAATTCCAGCTTGTGCGGGTGACATGTTTTGGAGAATCTGTCTATGTACAGATTATGAATTGTGTTTGAAACTATGAACTCTCTGTATGTTTAAACTCTTATAATTATCTATACTCTATTGTTGCCTCATACTGTATGTGCAAAGGAGACAGGGATGGTCACCCGTCTGTCTCTGAATAGGATGGCTGTGAGAGACCACCAACACTGGAAAAGATCTTGCCTAAACACAGCAATGGGATGGCTGCAGCCTAGGTGAAACCAGTTTTCTCCAGCTTGTCTGCAGAGAGCAGGGTGTTAAGGAGTAGAAAAATCTCTAGAAAGGGACAGAGGGGTGTCAGAGCAGGGGCTTAAAAAAACAAACAGGAAATAAAAAAGAGTAAATAGGGGACCTGTGGAGTGCAGGACTAGCCAAAGCTAAGGGAAAATGGCTACAGGTGCAGAAAAGAGACTCCAGGATTCAGAAGAGGAGAACCCAAAGAAAGAACCTGGAACCTTGAAAAAAGCTAATGCAAAGGGAAAGAACATTCCAGCTTGGTGAGGCGAATGAGGTGGAGACTGGCATGTTGTACATGTTTATTGTTTTACCTAGCTCTGTACATGTTTTATACTGTCTAAAGTATAGAGCAATTGTTTTAGAAATCCTTTTGCAAAGTTTGTGTCTATTTGCTTCAACTATCATGTGTCCCTGAAGGGATAAACTAGAAACCAGAGTGCCCACAAGAGTGAAGCTCTGGAAAAGGGTGTGCTTAAACTACTGTAATTTAACCTTCTCATATGTTAAATAGCATCCAGCCAAGAGCTAATCCCTAGGGGCCCCACTAGAAACTCATGTTATTAGATGATGATTCTCCATTTACAATTACATCTTGAGACCTATCAATTAGTCAGCTTTTAATCCATTTAATGTGTCCTGTTAATTTTATACTGTTCTAATTTTTTAATCAAAATGTCATGCAGTAATCTAGTCCAATAGATCACAGAAATCTACATATGCTACATTAACACTATTGCCTTTATCAGCTGAGTTTTAAAGAAATATCACTGCAATCCTTGGCTCCTCTTGGACAGATCATTGCACTATGTTAATAAAATATATGCAATGGTCTGGATGGAGTTGATATGTTTGGCGTGACATCAGTAACTGAACTATGGGTCTAGCTGGAATGGAACTATGAGCAGAACACTTTATGCTGTGCTATTGCCCTACTCTAAGACCTGTATTTCTACATCAGCCCACATAGTGGCACAGTAGATTAAGAAATCGCTCTGCAGTTAAGTGGCAACAGCTTCTTTCATGGATTTGAAATGGGTGGGAGTGATGTCCCCTCTGGTGCTATCTAGCTGGGTGATCTGCTAGGTCACTCCAATCCTTGACTCTGGGAGCCAGCCTTAACCTGCTGTGCTGTGAGAAACCCCCTCCCCCCCCCCACTCCTGGGCTGTTCACGCACAGTCTCTGGCATGTGAGCTACTCCTTGATCGGAGATAACAAGCTGGCTCAGCTTAATTGGACTAACCTTTTCACCTCCCACCTGGCTCTTACCTACTTTTCTATAACTGCCTGTTTGTGAACACTTCCACTGCCTGCATCCGACGAAGTGGGTATTAGCCCACGAAAGCTCATGCTTCAAAACTTTATAGTTAGTCTTTAAGGTGCCACAGGACTTTGTTAACTCTGCTATTCCAGACTAACACGGCTACCACCCTGATTCTTGACTCCTTGGATTGTGCACCCGAATGACACTAGTTCCCGGGTTGGCAAGTTTCAGAAGTGGTGTGCCAAGTCTTCATTTATTCACTCTAATTTAAGGTTTCACATGCCAGTCATACATTTTAACTGTTTTAGAAGGTCTCTTTTTATAGGTCTGTAAAATAAAACTAAACTATTGTTATATGTAAAGTAAATAAGGTTTAAAAATGATTAAGAAGCTTCATTTAAAATTTAAATTAAAATGCCGAGCCCCCTGGACCAGTGGCGAGGGCCCAGGCAATGTGAGTGCCACTGAAAATTAGCTTGTGTGCCGCCTTTGTCACGCGTGCTGCAGGTTGCCTACCTCTGGACTAGCTAATCTCTCTGGTCCCAGACACAACCCTAAGAACCTCCATCTTGCAGTGTCTAGTTATGCCCATTGGATGCTGCAAGCTTATATGAGTTCATCAGTTTAACAAAGAAATCAATATGTACCAGGCTTGTTATCCCAAAGGGACTCTCTGACATGCTTCAAACCAAATGGACTGCTTCAGGTAGAATTAACAAACTAGTTTATTAACTACAAAGGGGAAGCTCAGGGATAGTGAAGCTCCATTGTCCTTAGACTAGTAGGAATAGAGCCAACAGTGTATTCCTCACAACTGCATACTAGGAAGGAGACTCTGTAATCCACACAGTATGTTGGATCTGTTGGGATGGTTTTCCATTTGTTTCCCTAGCTGCTGTACTAAGATTTATCTCACTACTACAGCTGGTTCACTGAAGACTAAATTTGATGATCTTCTGATGTGAAACCCACCACTTTTCATAGGCTTTCCCTGGATGCACAGGCGCCAACTTTTCTTGGTGCCAACTTTTCTCGGTGCCAGTGGATGTTCGCACCCCCACCCCGACTCCAACCCTGCCCCAAAGTCCACACCCAAACTCTGCCCCTCCCTGTCCCCGTTGGACCCCTCCCTAAATCCCTGCCCCAGCCTAGGGTGCCCAAACAGCAAGCGTGAAAAGTAGGGACAGGGGGTGGGGGGTAATAGGAGCCAATATAAGAAAAAGACCCAAAAATCGGGACTGTCCCTATAAAATCGGGACATCTGGTCACCCTACCCCAGCCCCACATCCTCCCCCATCCATCCCAGGCTTGCTGCGTGAGACAGCTGTTTTGCAGAGCAAGCATTGGGAGGGAGGGGGGAGAAGCAGGATGCGGTGGCATGCTCAGGGGAGGAGGCGGAAGTGAGCTGGGGTGGGGCGGTGCAGGGAACTGCTGGTGGGTGCAGCCAGGCATAGGCATCCATCGGGATGATTGGAAGATGACCAGCAGACTGGCTGAGCTGCTGGGGTGCTCTAAGGTAGGAGGAGGGATGTGAAGCATAAGATCTCTCTTCTGTACTTACAGCAGACTGTAGGAATAGTTTGACTATGTGGGGTTGGGTGTGCCAGTGTTGTTCATTTAGAGACTTTTGGCCTATTGATTATAATTAGGGTCCTTTATATTTGGTTTTATTTAATTTTTCCTGGGAATTTATCAGTGTTTATTACTACTACAACAACAAAAACAGGTGAAAATCGGTGGGAAAAAACTATTGATAATTTTTCTGGGTAAATATGAGGGTTTACTTTGGTGGACGGAAGGATGGGGGAAAAAGTATTCAGTAGATTTATGTTTGATGAATGGAATTCAATGTATTTGCTGCAGAGCTAAAAGAGAACTCAAAACACGTCAACTCTGAGTTTAAGAAAACAATGTATCTCTGGTTTCCAAACAAAACTTTTCAGTTGAATAAACAGTTTACTGTTGTAGACTAAGACCTATTAGCCTATACTTTTTTATATTTAATAATTGGGCCACACTATTTGCAGCACATACATGCAACTTCATCCTTTTGTCCTGTGTTTGTTTTTTTAAAACTTTCAAATACTTCTTTGTGTTCTGAAATGTATTTTGATACAGATTTTTGTGTTCTTCCTATTTTAGTGTGTCAGATCTTTATCTACTAGCATCTTGATATGTTTATGTGGTGGGCATGAGATTCATAAGTACATTCAGATGCGCGCACACTTCCGAGCCTGTTTGTTTATTGTGCGTATCTTCTAAATTAACACACAGCCTTACTTCAACAGACAGCTTTGCATATGCAAACAGACTAATGTATTGTTACATTGTATGAGACATGTATTGCATTGTATTTTTCTAATAAAACAAGTTGTTTTTATATATTTGAATGATACAAAAGTAGAGTGAAAATCGGGAAAAAACAAATAATACTTTTTTCAAAAAACCCAGGATTTTTTTTTGGTAAAAATCGGTTTAAACTGAAAACGAAGGGCTTAATTATAATGCATTTATCTATTTTTCCTAACTCAAATTAGACAAACATAATGGTTCAAGTGGGTTTTATCTGGGGTCATTTTCTGAAGCTGGTCCAAGTTTCTACACAATTTTTATTTTGGAAAAAAACAAACAAAATCAAACCCACAAAACAACCAACCAGAAAAAAATGTTGAAAAAAATGAATATCCTCCTTTAATGCTAAGGTCACATCCTGCTCAGTCCCACTAAAGAGAGAGACATCACAGGTGGAATAAGGTATTACTCAACATAAGTAAGGATAACAGACTCCAGTCCTTGGAATTTTGTTATTTATTCTGACCCAAAAGCCAAAGCAAGATTCAGGGTGTACAAAACCCACTCACAATCTGCTCAAAGGTTCTGTAAAGATGAACCCAAACTCTCATTTCTGATCCATCCAGCATCACAACACCCTTCTTGCCTGCAAGCCATTCTTATAGATCTCTATTTTCCACACCTGAAATAATTTTTAAATAATAAACATTACAAGTGAATCCTCAAGGTGGAGCTAAATCCATATTATCTACTACTTTATCTTTGAAGGAGCACAATGAAAAAGGATAATTTTAGCTTTCAATTAGTGTATTTGTGAACTAAAGCTACAAATCTAGAGGCTGTGTATCCTTTCAGTCTTTATTTATTCATAGGTATACCTATAGTCCTCCTCCCTGTAGTAATGAAAAGTAAAGGGCTAAATTCTGCTCTTAATTGCGTAGACATAACTCCCATTGAAACTTAACGCAGAATTTGTTCCGCTGTGTGAAATGAGTATGGTAGTTTCAGTCTAGTTTCTAAGGGACTGATTCATTTATGGGAATGAAATGTTATGTTGAATGGTGCTTATAGCTGCGATCAGGTGAGTCTTTAATCCAAAAAACAGTGACAGATCTTGTTAAAGTCAGTGTGTGTGCCAATCATTCTTTCAGATCCAATGCAAGGCGCAATTAAACCTGTTTATATTGCAGAGACAGCATAAGCAATGGAGGTACTGTCCAAGGCTCATGACAGATCAGAGCTGTCTTGAGTGGATTGAAGGGGGTCCCTGATTGCAAACATGGGTGCTAACATATTGGTTTTGCAGACTCTGTGTGTTTAGAAAAGAAAGCTTTCCAGGAGTTGTGAGCTGTGAGTCCCCAAGAACAAGCAGACAGAGCAAGTTTTTGGGCGCAGAGCTTGCTGGAGTGGCAGCTGTTCAGATTTTTTAGTGAGGAAACTAATTGCCTGCTGTTACTTGTTTCTACTATGTTCAGGGAAACAGGACTTTGTGTATTACTTTTGTAAATAAAAAAGATTACATCAAAGAACATACATAATATGTAAGATCAATTTATCATCCTAACAGAAACAATCCTGCAAGTCCCTGAATACTGGTTAAGCATTTGGGCCGAAGAGGCAACAGAAAGATATAAGCAGTAAAATTATGGTGACTTCCAGCCTAGATGTATCTAGTATTTAGAGCAGAGAACAGGGTTCTGTGTTCTAGCCCCAACTATACTAACAACTCTACCAATTTAGGTAAATCACTTCATTACTCTATTCCTTGGTTATCCATTTGTAACATAGGTATATGGATACTTCTCATCAGGTATTGTTAGTCCAACAGTGCTTAATTCATGTTTGTAAGAGTCCTCTGAGATCCTTGGGTGAAAAAAGTGTGACATAAATTAACATTATTTGAGACAATCATTTAAAAGGCTTCACTTCTGGGTTTACATTGTATACAACTGTGTGGTTTCTTCTGTGCCACACAAAAATAATCTTTGTAAATATCTTCTTGAAAAATAGGAAATCTATATGACTGCTATGATCCCCACACCAGCAGACCCCATTGGACAGCAGGTAAAGTGAGGCATGAGAGACCAGGGCCTTAGTTATAATATGACTTGTGTAATAAACTCTGTTTTCACAGGTTTGATTTTTTTCTCTCTCAAGTGACTTACAGTATCTAGTGTCAAGCTTAACTCCGGTCATGCTGGTGTCATACAGTGAAATGTTTGAGTGAGGAAGCATCCTGTATTCTTTGATTTCTAAATGAACACAGTCAAAGAGTCAATATGGGAGATTTCCAACACTCTGAAGTTTAATAGTACAAGAACCTGTGCTTTATTGAAAAGACCAGGAGCTTTGATTTTCTGCCTGACTTGCAGGCATTTTCTTATGAACAATACATATCTCAATGACATAATAGCATGGTGGCAAAGTGAATGCTGCTCACATTTTATAAAAAGGAATGATCTTTGTTTCATTAAGGTGCCGCTTTTAAGGGTTAAGATAGTACGGTAGATATGATGCCTGGATTGCTTTTGGCAAAATTAATAAGATAAAACACATTTCCAGCAAGGAATCAATATCTTAGGTAAGTCTGGAAAAGGACAACTAAGGCATTATTGTATTCAATAAAGGCCAGATTCTGATACACTTGTGTTGACGAGTAGCTCATAGTCCCATTTAAACCATCTGCTTTGAAAGGAATATGTAGTAATTAAAGACACATTTTACAAAGCAGATATTATAGGCAAAATTCTGATACTCTCATTCACTCCAAGTAAGACTATTTGAGCCACTCATTTCAGTGGGAGTAAGATACTACTCAATGTGAATATGGGTGGCAGAATCCAACGCAAAAGCTATTTACTTTTTATGTTCTTGACTTCTTCCTTCATTATTCAGAACAAATAATAAAGAGGTATTACTTTACATGTCAATCACCTCAGTGAAGTCAATGGGATTACTCACATGAATACAATTATTTGTGTGCTTAAATGTTTGCAGGACTGGAGTCATAGTAGTTGGCATGCCTCTCCCTGAATGAGTAAGGAGTCTGGTAAGTAAGAGGTGACATTGTGGTCAGGTAGCTAACATAAAACTCCATTATCTGATGTGAGAGAAGGGGATTTGTGTGGGTTCTAAGTGACCTTCCAAGTAAAAGAAAAAAAATAGATAGCATATTTAGCTGACCAGCTGAACACCAAAAATATGAGTGTCTGGGGATACACCACAGCACCATCTTGACTGACAGGTGAATACTCTACAGCTTTTCACATCTTTGAACTTGACCATCAGTCTTAAAAAAAATACACATCATTGGCATGTAAATTATTTGGCCAGATTTTAAAAAATGTGTGCAGATAAACCCGGATTTATAGGTCCATAAAGATGTGTGGCTTGGAAGTCAGATGTGCACAAAAGTGCATTGTCTTATGAAAACATGGCCCTATTCTTTCAGAGAGATGATCAGGAAAATAGAGAAAGGCAGAAAAGTGATGATGACGATGGGGAGGAGGAGGAGGAAGATTAGACCTAATAAGGGCTGGAAATGCATTTAGATTAAAGATATTGTGTTAAAATCATTTTAAACTATCAATAAAATAGATTAGGTGGTATATAGCCCTTATTCCCAGGAAATCTAGTTATTTTGATATATACATGTGCACAGACAAACAAAGCAGTGGACAAGTGGGAGATACTTGGAGAAAAGAAGGAGCTCAAGAATAGGAAAAAGGAGTTAAGAGAAGGGGGAAAAGAAGGAAATCCAAGGAGGAGGCATGGACAAAATTCCACAGTATTCCATATATCTTACGGCTAGAAGCTATATGCAAAATAACCTTCAAATTAAATCACATAAATAAATTGCTGTTCTTCTTATCACCTGCACAGATGTTGGTAAAAAAAATAAAATGAATATATAGCACCAACAACTCCCAAATCGACAGCTGGGAAGAGGACTAAAAGCAACCTTCCTCTGGTTTAATTTGTAGCTCAAACATTTGTATTAAGTAAAATGAAAATATGAAAATTTCAAACAACGTTCTCATATGTCTGAGGTTTTCAGTAATATAAATCACTTCATTTTCATGATTTATTATATTACATAACCCACTAATAACCTCATAATTCATGAGTGCCCATTAATTATTGTGACTACATCCAATGACAAAACAATGGATGGAAAAAAAAATTACCAATCAGCAGAGTGCGTGGTTTTGATTTAGAGCCACTCATAACATTAAACCTAGAAAGTTCATTCTTGGTCATAATGTGTGAATTATACATGAACTAATTTCTTTTCCTCTCTGTGGTACACTTGAGATAGAAAATATCACTGATTTATTTACACATGCAAGCTGAAATCATGCCTTTCAATATCTACAGATATTAGGTCAACTGTATAATTTATAAATATCAATGTAAAAAACCACACGTCACCAAAAGCATCCGGTAATGTATTGTCTCTGGTTGATTAGACGTGTTCCTGAGCAATACCCAGAGACCTGCACACATTCAATATTCAAAAATACAAGTGAAAAATCTAATGTACTATCAGCTCAAGGGCACATGAAAGTGAATGCTATTAACTATGCCACTTCAGCACATGCCAATTTTATCCCCCAAATTATATTTCTTTATCAATCTTTCATTTTTGTAAGCTGAATTACATGAAATGTACATTGCAGGGTTATCAGCTACAGATTCATTTCAATAATATCTATTCCCCTTTAGTTTGAGCAGCATCCATTATGCTGTCACGTTAAACAGAGTGAAGAACATTCCTTATGGATTAATAACTATACGTAAAATTACATTAATTTGAGCAGCAGCAGCCACAAGTTATCACATGATGGCTGTTCGGTGATCAATGTGAAAAGGATTTGGTGCTGACCGGAGCTGCCAGGGTCCCTTTTCGACGAAGTGTTCCGGTTGAAAATCAGATACCTGGTCACCATCCGTCAGCAAAGAGAAGGTCCTGAGAAAAAGGCTGCTCCTGTGTATTGCATACTGCTTACTGACCACCCTTCTAATGTCAGATATGGAGAATGAATGAACATGATACTCCACAGTAACATTTTACACTTCTTTTTCAGAATTTTCCCACACTTTAAATGTCCCGTCTACCTTTAAATTGTTTATGTGAAGGATCATCCACCAAGTCTTTTCAGAAGCTATTGCAAACTCTCTCATGATTAGAATGTGTTTCCTGATGTCACAGAGTGAAGTGGGTACCAGGGGACTAACGTAGGTTCACGAGCCTTAAGCCAAAGGCCATTGAAGTCAATAAGCTCAGGAGGAGGCTCATGGACAAGAAAGGTGGAGATGTTCCGATAACATTTGAATAAACATCTGAATTTTTTGATGCTTCTCGATACTTCTGGCCTCAATGGGCATGTCTGCATGGCAATTAAACACCCGCGGCTGGCCCATGTCAGCTGACTTGGGCTCACAGGGCTTGGGCTGCAGGGCTGTAAAATGTTGGTATAAACATTCAGGCTCAGGCTGGAGGCCAAGCTTTGAAACCCCGCAAGGGTGGGAGGGTCCCAGAACGCAGGCCCCAGCCTGAGCCCGAATGACTAAATCACAATTTGATAGCCCCATATTCCAAGCCCTATGAGCTGATGTCAACTGACACAGGGCAGCTGCAGGTGTTTAACTGCCGTGTAGACATACCCAATGAGGTTCATCTATCTCTAGTCACCCCCGGACCGACTGATTACTTTCTATCACTTTAACTGTCACTTTTATCCAACAGGTACATACAGTAAAACCCCGATTTAACGGACCCCAATTTAACGGACTTCGGATGCAACGGACAAAATTTCCAATGCATCCGAAATCCGTTTTTCGCGGGTCCCACCTGCGGGCGGGCTGGCTGCTCCCGGATCCCGCCTGCTGGCGGGCGGGCTGGCTGCCGGCTCCCGGGTCCTGCCTGCTGGTGGGCGGGCTGCCGGATCCCGGGTCCCGACAGCGGGCGGGCGGGCTGGCTGCCGGCTTCCGCCCGGGTCTCAACAGCGGGAGAGCTCGCTGCCGGCTCCCGCCCGCGGGCGGGCTGCCGGCTCCCGCCCAGGTCCCAGCAGCCGGGACCCGGGCGGGCGGGTTGACAGCTCCCGGCCATAAAACCTTGATATAATGGACTAATTCGGGCGAGGGGGTGTCCATTGTCAGCCGAAAGTCCGTTATTTAATAATTTAAAAAAATTATTAAATAACGGACTTTCGGCTTTAACGCCCTCGCCCGAATTAGTCCGTTACATCGAGGTTTCACTGTACTGTATGATATCTTCACAAATGTTAATCAGTGTGGTTGCTGTTAGTGACATTATAGTAGTGCCCAGGGGCTTCTTGCACAAGGTCCTGTACGAGAGACAGTTCCCAACCTAAAGAGCACACAATCTAAATAATCAGTTAAAAGGATTAAGGATGGGAATGTTACGCCCATTTTACAGAAGGGAGAACTGACACAGTAGATGAAATAATTATCCCTAGATCACACCAGAAATCTGTGGCCAAATTAGTAACTGAACCCAGGTCTTCTAATCCCAGTCCACTGCCTCCACAAGATCAACATTCCTCTCCTAGAAGGTTTTAACTTAGTTGTTGATATTGTTCTAGCAAGGCCTAATCTGGCCAACAGTGGTTTATTACCATTTGAAATATCAAGAACCAAAGATTTTGTTCTTTTACTACAATAAATATTGAGTGGGCTAACATTGTACACTCCTTTATACTGCTGTACCTCCCCTGAGTTTGAGAGTGTGGCAGGCAGAATTTGGTTCACGGTATTTAGCACTTAATTATCTTTGCATATTTTTAAAACCATTTCAGTGTACATGGTCCTTATTCAAATGAGTTTAGTAGTTCAAAATTAAATTTGGTGCTATGAGACTTGTTAGAACATTAGCAGATTATCATATTAAGAATAACAATAATCCTACTTTTCTGATGGATGTGGTGTCAGCAGGCTATTGCTGAGAAAACACCACTGTATGCAGTCCTAAAGCACCCGGTGGTCTTTCAGTAATCTTCTACTACCCCCATCAAGCTCAGAATTTGTTGACTGAATAATGCAGGAGAGTCATCTGATCTTCCCAATGTCACTCGTTCAAACTCTTAGGAGATGGTCTGTCCCCATTTGCACCCAACTGCCACTTCGCTTTCCTTAACAAAACACCTAGCATGCTGTGACTGTTGCTTATTACATGAAGAATCATCTCTCACACATTTTGTGCTACCCTTGCCTGTTTGTTGTATGTGCACAGCACCAAGTGGAATGAAGTCCAAATCCCTGACATTTAGGCACAATACAAACAACTTAAATGGCAACCCAAAACATTAAAAGCTAAATACAGCCGCCTGGCCAGCTTCTTTGTGGACTCAAACTCTGCACTCTTTTAACTTCATTGACTTCCTTTGTATTGCCTGGGTACGACTGAGAGCTGAATTGGGGCCACTCTAGCAAAATCTCAGCATGCTACAGCTTTCACCTGTAATTATCCATAGATGCAAACTAGAAAAATTGTCGCAACAATGCATAGCCTTTTCTCTGCTCCCAGCACAACTAGCCAAAAGGAGCATAACAGCAGGTGATTGGTATTTAATTAACCACATGCAGATAATTATCTTTTTAGTTCCTGGATTAAAATAGTGCACAATGAGCACATGGGAGGTGTAGAAATTAGGTAAAAACTAATGGATTTAAATAACCGCGAGTGCAGCAGAAAAACAATTGGCTGGTTATTTGGAATGAAAGGTCTAGTCCCCAATGAGTCCTGCAATATGATCCATGTGAATAGACTTTGGGACATGGAATCCTACGGATTTCATTGGGACTCCAACTGGGCATTAGAATTTGCCTGAATGGATTCCATTACAGGATTAGTGCCTATTTGATAACTTGAAATAGTGGTATTCAGAAATGCAGCAGGAAGGTGACAGGTAGAAAAACAGTACAGAGCATGTAGTATTTTCAATATGCTTCTCCACAGTATCAGTGAGCGAGCCAACTGGTCTCTCTTTGGTGTTATTTACAATTGGAAAGGTGTGGGAGAAGTAAACTATTCCCAGATGAGAAGAGAACAAAGCATGACTCTCTCTCTCTCTCTCTCTCTCTCTCTCTCTCCATGGCTAGCAGAAAGGAATAAGAACACTGAAATGATAATTAAAAAGTGCCCCAAACCAATATGTAAGAGAAGGTTAAAAAAATCTTTGCTCAGGTGCAGACACCAATCCCCAGGGCTCTAGGTTATTGCATTTTTTTTTGTAATTTCTAGCAACGTTACTAGAAACATAAATCATCCAAAATGACAAAGATCCAGACTAACACGGCTACACCTCTGATACTATGGGATAGATTGTAGATCCAAAGGCCATCGCTGTCTCCAGGATGTATGTTGCATATCTGAAAACACCAGAAGTCAATCAAAATCATTGATATGTTTGCTCACAAGTCTACACTTCCCTCTTCATCTATTTTAAAACGTACTGGATTTCCTCTGCTTAATTCTCCTTCTTTTCCTGTCCTCAAGTCTTATTTATTGAGGACCTCTGTGCCAATCAAATTTGATACTCAGCAGCCTAGCTGTTCTTCATCCATTCACGCCCTTGAAGTGCCCTCCTCTTGGAAAGAAAGCATCTCCACACTCACAGGTCACAATTCCATTGCTTTTCTGTCTTTGCTCATCACAGCTGGAGTCTCTTCCCTAGGTTTAAAATGTTCAATCTCCACAAGCAGATGTTAATGGATTTGGTGACAGGCTGCTCATCACCAGGAGATTGAGAGCTCTCAAAACACAGCTTGATGCCATTTCTTGCCATTTCTCTACAGTGTCTGGGCACGTTAAAAGCATATAGATAGGAAGAATTATGTACAGTATTTGCCATATGCATGGAACAATGCCATTTTGAACAGAGAAAGTAAAAACCTTTCCATTATCTTACTCTTGCCATAAATGCAAATACCTTTAACCTGACCTCCAGATCAACTGCTAGAAGAGGGCCTCATCCTCCCTGATTGAACTAAGCTCATTATCTCTAGCTTGATTCTTGCCTACATATTTATACCTGCCGCTGGCAATTTCCACTGCATGCACCTGACAAAGTGGGTATTCACCCACGAAAGATTATGATCCAAAAGTCTGTTAGTCTATAAGGTGCCACAGGACTCTTTGTCACTTTTGCAGATCCAGACTAACACAGCTACCCCTCTGATAATAGAGAAAAACTGTAAGTGATAGGAAATTATCTGAATGTCGGTCACTGTAACAATGTTTTGAAAACCAAAAGGGGCAAATAATGCTATAAACTGCTGTGCTGAGGAAGATTTCTCCCACTGATAAGGAACCTGATCCTGCAAGCCTTAGTCATATGTATATTTCTGACTCCTGTTAAATAATCCTATTGAATAAGTGGATTGGGTTGCAAGGCTACAACCAGAATAATACTTTCGTATCTGTGATACATGAAGGGGGAGGGAGAGGGAAGGAGTGGACACCTGATCAAAAGAGCCAATGAGAACGTAGAACTTTTTAAAATTGGGAAAGAAACTTTTGCTTTGTCTGTTGTTCTCTGGGCTGCAGGGACAGAGCAGAAATGCTGTGTAAGGCTTGAACGAGATATGAAAATTCATCTTCCATACCAAGAAGAAATTATTTGGATAGGGAATGTTTAGACAGACACAATCAGGTTTATTTTTTATTTTGGCTTGTGGATCTACCCTGTGCTAACCCCAGATGTTTTTGTTTGCTTGTAACCTTTATGCTGAACTCCCAAGAAAGTATTAATTTTTTAAATTCTTGTGGGCCTGCACTTCTGCACTCAGAGTGACAGAATGGGATTTAGCCTTGACAGTACCAGGGTAAAGGCCAGCCTTGAAAGTACCAGTGAAGGCAAGTGAAGGCTTGACAGTACCAATGAAGGCTTCTCTGAGGATATTCATATACCATTCAAAGTACCATAAGAATTAATCTTAAAAAGTGACAGTCATTCAGGTGAGGGTTCATCAATTACTTCTTTTTTGATTAAGGATGTGCTAACCTCTGTCTGAGAAAGCTATTCGGGACTATTTAAGGGCAGAGTGGTAGCCGTGTTAGTCTGTATCAGCAAAAACAATGAGGAATCCTTGTGGCACCTTGGAGACAAATAAATAAATATGTAAGTCTCTAAGGTGCCACAAGGACTCCTTGTTGTTTTTTTAAAAAATTGTTTGAGCTATGAGTTTCTGCCTTAGCTCATTGTTGATGCAGCCAAAGGACAAAGTATAGTTGCTTCTCATTTCATTTCATTAAACATGAGAGATCCATTAAATAAATCGGAAAACAATCACACAAAATTAAAAAGCACAAAACCAGCAAAGACGCAGTTGACTGATGGTTATTAAAAGATATAAACCCAAGAAGCCCTGTCCAAACCCAGTACTCATTCCCTTGTAACTGTATTGTGAATAAAATGGTCCCAACTTTATGGGGTTTATGCTGAGGAATCTTTTATTTTTAACCACCATAGAAGAAAGTGTATCATATCTTGAGGCGATGCTTGGAATATGGTGAGGCACCTGCCATATCTAAACCAACTGGGCTGAGTTAAAAGCTATTTTTTTAGTCAATTGAAACTAGCAACTTCACTGCTATTCAACTTCTGTTGAAGAAAGCCAACTCCCAGGGCCAAATCCTACTTTACTTACTGGCTTTGCCATTTTGAATGGCAATTTTGCCTGTAGAAAGATGGCATAACAGGCATAGGTAAAACAATAATATCGACCAAGATTGTGACTCAATGTACATGTGCAGAGGACTTGCCATTGGCTTCAGTTGGACTATTCATGCCAGTAAGGCTGGTAAAGAAAACGAGGAACACTTGTGGCACCTTAGAGACTAACCAGTTTATTTCAGCATAAGATTTCGTGGGCTATAGCCCACTTCATAGGATTCATAGAATGGAACACACAGAAGTAAGATGCATTTATAAACACAGAAAGCAGAAAAAGTTGGAAATTAGCATAGCAATTCTAAGAGACTAGTTAAAGCTTATGCTTTAACCGATAGTTATGCACCGATACAGTTATGCACCGATACAGACTAACACAGTTGCTAATCTTAAACCTGCCACGAAGTAAGGCTGGTGTAATTTGGTCCACGGTCACTTTTGCTAACTAGTCCCATTCTGAGCCTGGAGACATTGATGACAAATCTGCAGAGGCAGAATTTCCAGGCTCAGAGTAAAGGGAAGATATTGCAACAGTTGCATTTCCAGCAGAATAATTTATTTTTGATGAACTGCAGTGTGGAGTATAATATGCTGTTAAAATAGAAACAATCTGTGAAACAGATATTCTTGTTTCCCTCGTTTTTTCATCAAATCAGTAACTGTATTATATTTGTTGCACAAAGTGGTAATACACAAGGCCAGATTCTGATGTTAGTTAATTGAGCTAATGGGCCAAATTCTGCTCTCAGTTACATTGGGGTACAACTTTATTGATGTCAGGGAGGAGATTCTGGATTTACTTTGGTGTAATCATGAGCAGAATTTGATTCAGAGAAGTCAAGTGTATTACTCTAGACATATTCTATTGCAGATGAGACCACACAAGTTCCATTTACCCACAAGAGTAGTACCCAGTTTCCTCAGTAAAAATCAGCATAGTTCCACTGTTTTACAAAACTCAGAAAGTCAGTCTATAACAGTCAGCAAGGTAGTAGCCCGCCTTAATTTATCTCAGTAAATGTAGTAAGTTTCTACTTGTCTAACAAAACATCTACTATCTGCTGAATGGTTGGGTATGTGAACCGCTAAGTAATCCTTACTTAAAGTTATGTAGTTCTATGGATGTGGGATTGAATTAGGAGTCGATTAGTTTGAGATATATTTTCTCTAAATTTCATCACTAATAGATAAAGCTCAAAGTTTATATTATACTTGTGCAATGACATTTGCCTTGTTGATAAGCAGATCGCTTCTTAGAAGTGATGTCAATGTGGGCAGAGTCTAAATTACATAGCAGGTGTAAATGAGTCAGAAAGTGGGTGTGAATGTCCAAATACTCTATCTTATGC
Source organism: Sternotherus odoratus (assembly GCA_032164245.1). Taxonomy (NCBI): domain Eukaryota; kingdom Metazoa; phylum Chordata; order Testudines; family Kinosternidae; genus Sternotherus; species Sternotherus odoratus. The sequence goes on from JAVMKO010000009.1 coordinate 27,437,843, forward strand.
CACTTTGGAATTCTCCAGTTGTACAAAAAGAAGCTAAATGTTTGGAAGTAAAGGGGAGATATAGATAGAAAAGGGGAGTGATGGTCAAAACAAGAGAATGAGAGGAAATTATCTGGGGAACATTAATTCCCTCAAAGGCATCCAACACCACAAGGCTCTGAGGGAAAGAAAAAATAAAGCTAAGAAATGGTTAGAAGCTTCTAAAAAATTCTAAAATAATTGTTTATATATAATAATGTCATAAGATTAAAATCTAGCATCTTGAAGTTCTAGGGCCTGAAGGAAGTATAATATATCCCACTGGAAAGCTGAGGATTTCCCACTCTTTGGTGGTGAAAAGCCATCATGGAAACCTCTACCTTTTATTCCTGATGGGACGTGAGATATCAGACTTAAAAGCAATCACTGCCCTAGGACTGAATATTGCCTGTCCTGCATCTGACATCAGTGCAGTTTTTGGGGAAAAGACGGCAAGATTTCAGTAACTGTTTGTTTGGTTTCTGCCTGAAATTGCTCAGAAGTTTGGAATAGGGTTCCCTCCTGCTGCAATTTTCAGCCCCAGGTGTGCTGGATTAACACGCATCAGCTCTTCTCTTTGCACAATGAAGAAGATCTTAGGTGGCTTAGTTTGCATTGTCTTTGGAATGGATAACATATACAAGTAGTTGAGAATGTAAACTGTGTTCTGGCTATTAAGCATTTTACGTAGTTTAATATTTTATTTAATATCATTTACCATGTAGACACCTGATAGTCTGTAATATGCAGCTTTATTGTAATCCTCTGATTCAACCCTCAGGAGTTCCTGATGATTAGCATAAATGCATTTTGCATGAAAGCTTTACAGAAATATTGTACCTATCACCTGTTGTTTTGTGCACATTATATTTATGGATTATTGTTGGAGTTCATGGGACATATGCAGCAAAATTAGCACTCAAGCTGTCAGTGCTGAGACATCAGAAAGAAACAACCCACAAATCATATTAAAAAGATTCCAGAACTCACTGGAAAGAGAAGTATGTAATTAAAATTAATTACATTAAAAAGTCTCAGTTATCTTAAACACACTGATGGCAGTGAAGTTAAAATAGGAATAAACTTGGCCTGTTATCCTGAGAATATTATAAGAGAATAAACATAATATTGCTAAAGAGAACATAATGTACCACATAAAGAAATGCATGGATCCATCAGATACTCTGACTAAACTAATGCACACCATTACTTGGACTGGAAGGTGTATTGTGTATGAGCAATCAATAGTCTGAGAAAAACAAACATACACAGGACCAGATTGTTCCCTCTGGTGTTAAAAAAACCACGAAAGGGGGATCATGGTAGGGAACCCTCACGTGGATCTCCTTGCAGATGAATTCTCCCATGTTCCCAGCAGTGAGGCTGGGTCTGACCACTCCATAGAATACTGACCCACCCCCACACTCCAAAGAGCTTCAACAAGGCTCACCTTCACAGAGGCCCCATGCCTCCACAACATCTTTGTGCCCAGTGGTCCACCCTATTCTCTGATAGGATCACATCACCAGGGTGCCCTGTGTCCAGAGACCACCCCAAAGGGGAATTCCTACCACAGGATGGCTGGGAGCGGGAATGCACACAAAAAGACAACACAGAGTAAGGTTGCCTTATCTTCTGTTAGTAAGCTCTCTTGGGATAGTGGTAGGAAATAATGCTGCCCATCTAGCCTTGCCTTCCCACTCTGCAACCAAAATGTTACTGTGTTGTTCAGTTCACTTGACATATGTTTCATGCTACACGCCCTCTTACATTTCACATTGGCAATTTCTAGTCAGTTGTGTTCTCCTACAGGTCATGTTTGGAAATACTTATAAGGAAAAACACATTCAGTGTTTGCAGTCAGAAATATATGCAGCACTTCTCAGCACAAATGAAATGTGAACTCTCCCATATCCAAAAGCAAATCTAGCAATGCAAACAGTCTTCAGAAATTCTGGACCAAATTCATGTCTGATGTTAGCCCCTCTGGACTTCCACAGAGTTACATCTGGGATAAATGTAACCCATCATTTTCATGCTTGCAAGGTCTGATCCTCAACTGGTAAATAGGCATAGCTACACTTAAAGTCAATGGAGCTATACTGAGTTACACTAGCTGAGGATCTGACCTTGGAATATCAGGTATCAAGCTAGAAAGTTCTAAGCAACAGGCAGTGGAGTAAAGACCGGTGTCGCACTTCTACTTTCCATTCCTTTTTGGTTTCAGAAACTCCCATGGTGATTGGCCTGAATCAAACATCTCAGATTCTCATGCTACATTCTGAAACGTTGAAGGTGTTTAAATTCTGAACACAGACCTGGATCTAAAAGTCATGGCTAAAGCCCACCTCTGCTTATGTGTGATTTTCAGACCACAATTTTATGCCTCGTTTAGTCAATCACACAATGCAAGAAAAAGGCAGGATTTGACCCATTGTATTTAATCCTTACCCCACGGTAACAAAAACTCCACAGATAAAATAAAAGCTTTGAGCCCAGCTGGGTAAATCACTGTGTTCTGTTAGATCCACAGCGCCTGCCACATTGTGATATGGAGGAAACCATGACATTCTTCAACTGATCCTAGCATCTACCATACTCCTCCATTGGCACACTGAGGCCAAATCCTGAGCTGGTGTAAATCTGCACATCTCCCCTGACTTCAGTAAATATATGCTGTCTTCCACCTGCCAATAATCTGGCCCTTTAACAACTTTATTTTTAAAATAAATGTCTCATGTTATTCACATGATGGATTCAGAAAGAAAAAATATAATCTGTAGAAAGTTATAAATAAGTATTATTCTTGGGAAATTGTCACTTCATTGAAATAGATACTGTTTCTTTTCCCATAAGTCTTTATAATACAAAGTTATAGTACAAAGTTCCCATGTGATGGCTGAGGCATATCTATTTTTTTAAGTTAGCTGCTCTCTATCTGGAATGTACTGAGGTGTAAGCATCTTACAACATGGCTGTTGCTATGGTGACTGCAACTATTTTGTTGAAAAAGAAGTAGTTGAATAAAGCCTTCATTTTCAAGCACATAAAAGCTGCTTTGACAACTCTAGCTTAGGAAATGCATTCTCCTTATTTGCCTCTATTTTAAATGACTGTTGTATATGACAAAGCATTTTTCCCTCCTGGTTGTTTTTTTTTTTTTTTTTTTTGCTTGATTACAGCTAAACTTGAAAGGAAAATCCAAAAGGAAGATTTTTACTTGGCATGTAATGGTGGCCATCACATATCAACACTTGCCATAATATCCATGCAGCTGCTAGAGTTATTATGTCCTATTATCAGCAATGAAAATGATCATGTCCAAAAGCAATCTTTGAATGGGTCTCTAAAACAATGTTTTTGCCTTCTTCAGATATAATCAGCTCTAGCCACTTTGATTAAATCATAATGAACAGGACTGCAGATGATTCTTTGAGGAACGTCCAATTTTAACTATATATAGTTATTATATATCATTATATATAGATATGCACAGAGAGTAAATATATTGGGTCAAGGGTGAATCTTTAGCCATTCCCCACTCCCCACCACACCCTCTTCCTGAACAAGTAGAGCCTAATTGCTTGTGCGGAGGGTGGGGGGTGTCTATGCACAGTTCAGTTTGCCAAGGGGCAATTGTTGAAACAAGCTGGAAATCTGGGTTGTCTGCACATTTTTGCAAATCTGGACATTCATTTAACTCTTTACCATTATCAGCTAACCATAGCACCCCTGTGAGAAGGGAAAGTGTAAAAACAATGGCCATTATTGGGGGGGGGGGGAGGACAAAACATTTCACAAAAATGTGGGTTTCTTTCAAAAGCTGCCAATTTTTTACAACACAGAGCTTTTGTTTTAGAAAACCAAAATCAACCAAAACCTAAGAACTTGTCACTTTTAAGTAGAAAAGCAAGAACATTTCTGAGAAAAATTTGAGAAAACAATTTTTTTCTTTCAAAAATGTCAGAAAATACTTACCATTTTTTGACCAGCTCTATGCAGAATGTTGTACAGTTAGGACAAGTAGCTCTCTGGTCCTTTACCAGCCAGAAACTGTTCCACCAACTGGAAAGAATGACTACTGAGAATTCTGACATATAATGGAGAAGGGCATAAAAACCTCAAGTTCTCTATCTCCATCTGCTGGTTGGGAGAGAAGTTGTGCAGAAGACTAGAGAAAGACATTCTGCAAACTGACATCAGGAGTGTATGTATCTCGCGAATTTGGTTCAGGCTCAGTAGCCTGCCTTATAAATGGCTAGTAGGTCAAGGCGGTGGCTCAACCCTGTGCTGAAGCCTGGTGATTGTAGCCAACTACAGAAATTAGTAGAGGTTATGAGTTTCCTAAAGAAAAATTAAAAAATTAAAACTGAACTCTTGTTGGTATCCAAAAATTGAGGAAGTCGCTGGCCAATCTGCTTGAATCTGGAGCCAGTGTTCTTTTTATTTTGCGTTTGGTATTGTAGCGGGACGTTCGCTAGGCTATTGAGGGAGACCAGTAATGAAGTTCAAGGAGACCAATGAGGCTCAAAACAAAACGTGTTTATTCGGCCGAGGTGGCAGCCGCCCAAAAGCGTGAAGAAACTGCCACACCAACCACACTTAACTTACAGTTTTATAGTCTTGGTTAACTACGCAGTTTCTTTATGTGTTACATGATTGGCTATCCCATATTGCTAGGCAGATTTAGACTACGCACGTGTAGCAGGCACGTGGTAGGAACAGCGTGATTGGACAGAATTTCGCGCCCTTTTTGCAGGATTGTTGCATTGCTTTTGCACAGAACATGCAATAGCAGCATATTGCTTTTGATGAGGTAGTGATTGTATAAATGTGCAAAAACCATTTGTTACATGATTGATTCAAAACATTTTCATAACCTTATTAAAATAAACATTAACATTAAACAATAACTATAACTGTCTATCATTTTCCCTAATGGAGATCTTATATTTTGATCTTTACATATCTGCATCAACATTTATCATTATTTGCTTTCTTCAACCCTCACATTCCCTCCTTTTTCTTGTTGCTAGTTATTGCAAACTAGCAACACTCTAAACATTATTATTACCAGTTATTGGTGAATTTTTGAACATTAACATTATTCTGTTGGACCATAACAGATTACAGGATCTAAACTACTTTTCAGACATACAGAATATATAACACATTAAGATAAGATTGAACAAGAGAACTTATTATAAACAAAAATATTAAAAATAGTATACTTCACACACATTAAACAAACCCACCTCTGCCCCTTTTTCCTGAGAAACATTACAGTAACGTTTTGGGGCAACAGGTGAATAAGATTTTCTAAGGAATACATTATAACAAATGTTCATACAGTAGTGCAGGTTTTCAGAGTGGTGCTTGGTCACCTGACTCACAAGAGGTAGGTTGAGCATCTTGCTGACTAGGTGGTTGGGCTGGTTTGCGGAAGACGATTTGCAGAGGGTTGGAGCTCTTTACAGAGACTTGCCAGTTAGGTGGAGGCGATGTGTGATCAGACTTGACACGGGTATAATGAATCCAAGGCTTAACACTGGCTAATTTAACAGCAGTGGGAGTGGTAAGGAGAACAGTATAGGGGCCCTTCCATTTAGGTCCCAAGGGGTTAGTTTTCCAATCCTTGAGCCATACAGAATCTCCTGGGGAGAAAGGGTGCAGAGCAGTGACGGGGAAAGGAAACTTGAGCTCACTAACGTAGGTGGATAATTGAGCTAACACTTTGCTTAGGAGCTGAACTTCCTTGATAAGATCTTGCTTTCCCAGGAGGTAAGTGTCCCCTTTCAAGTGGTGGACCCCTAGCGGTGGTCGGCCAAACACTAGCTCATAGGGTGAGAGCTTTAAGGATCGTGTGGGAGTGCATCGAACTCTGAGCAGTACCATGGGCAAGGCTACAGTCCATGATAGGTCGGTCTCCTGACAAATTTTACCTAGGGCATCTTTTAAAGTCCTATTCATTCTTTCAACCTTTCCTGATGATTGTGGATGGTATGCACAATGGAGTTTCCAGGTGATGCCCAGGAGTACTGACAAAGAGCGGATGACTCTGTGAACGAAAGCGGGACCATTGTCACTTCCAATGTGTAATGGAAGTCCAAATCGGGGGATTACATCTCGGAGCAGGGCCTTAGTAACTTGCTCAGCCTTTTCATTAGTGGTAGGCCATGCCTCAACCCAGCCGGAATATGTACAAACTGCTACAAGCAAGTACTTGAATTTCCCAGACTTTGGCATTTCAGTGAAGTCCACAACTAGTGATTCCATCGGACTATATCCTATATGCTGGACTCCAGGTGGTCGAAGAGGTCCTACACGAGGATTATGTTTTGCACAGGTTTGACAACGTAGGGCAGCACGTCTGGTGAGTGAATGTAGACCATTTATGTACAGTTCACGGTCTAGGAGTTCAGTCAGATTAGTGCTACCTAAATGGGTCTGTTGATGTAATTCCTGAATCAATTCCCAAGCTACCACTGCGGGCAGGAAGATTTTATTATTTGGCAAAACATATAAACCTGATCGCTTTACTCCTTTTTCCTGTTCAGCCCAAAGTTGTTCTTGTGCAGTGTAGTGTACTTCAGCAGGAATCATTTCAGCCACGTTGAGGTGCTGGATATGAATAGCTGGAGATTGCTGACGCGCTGCATTCCTTGCTTCTTCATCTGCCTGTCGGTTTCCTTTTGCGACAGGATCCTCACCATGTTGGTGTCCTTTGCAGTGCATTACAGCAACTTGTTTGGGCATCCAAACAGCATCAAGAAGGGCCAGAATTTCATCTGCATGCTTTATTTTCTGTCCTTTTGAAGTTAGAAGTCCTCTTTCCCTGTATATGGCACCATGGGCATGGAGTGTTAGGAAGGCATATTTTGAGTCAGTGTAGACATTGACCTTTTGCCCTGTTGCTAGTTCAAGTGCTCGGCGGAGGGCGACCAGTTCAGCCTTCTGGGCAGAGGTGCCAGGGGGAAGTGCCTTTGCTTCACAGACAGTGCCTTGATCATTGACTATGGCATACCCTGCCAAACGTTGACCCTGATCAATAAAACTACTACCATCGGTGAAAAGGACAGAGTCAGGTGTGGCTAAAGGTGTATCCAGTAAGTCAGGTCGGCTAGAATAGACTTCTTCCATGACTTGAAGACAATCATGTCTTTCTGTGGGATCTTCTTCTACTGGCAGTATAGTTGCAGGATTAAGGGTGGAACAGACAGAGATGGTAACAGAAGGATTGTCTACTAATATACTTTCATACTTGAGGAGTTTGGTGTTTGTCATCCAATGATGGCCCCTATGTTCCATTAGGGTGACCACAGCATGTGGGCACTTTAAGGAGATTGGTTGTCCTAGGGTGAGTTTACTTGCCTCTTCAGCAAGAAGGGCAGCTGCAGCTACGGCACGTAGGCAGGGTGGCCATCCTTGTATCCGGAGACAGAAGAAGGCATCTTTAAGATCTAGCACTGAGAACCATTTGGCATTAGCTGGTACCAAACTGAGAAGAGTGTAAGGATTTGGTACTACTGGGTGCAAAGGGATCACTCTTTTATTCACGGCCCGTAAGTCATGTACAGGTCGGAAGCTTTTATCAGGCTTTTCCACAGGTAACAAGGGAGTATTCCAGGCTGACTGGCATTTGACGATAATACCAGTGTCTGATAATTTTTGTAAGTGTTCATGTATGCCAATTACTGCTTTTCGAGGTAGAGGATATTGGGGAATAGAGACAGGAGTTGCCATGGGTTTTAAATCAATGATTATGGGAGGGATGTCAACTGCCAGTCCAGGTGGATTATCTTCTGCCCATACACCTGGGATATTGAAAGCTTGCCAATCTTGTCTATTTTCCATGGAGGTGTAAAGTCGCCATTCTTCTTCTACAGGGAGTGCTAACATAAGGCTTTGAGTTGGGGATGGTTTTTCTCCTAATTGCATTTTCATGTTTCCATCACTATCAAAGGTGAGAGTGGCTCTGAGTTTTGACAGCATATCTCTCCCAAGGAGGGGAATGGGACATTCAGGTATATAGAGAAGTTTATGGGTAACAACGTGGCTTCCTAATTTACATGCTCTCTCTTGTAAATAGGGACAGGGTTTCATTTGTCCTGTTGCTCCAACGACAGTGGTTTGTAGTTGGCTCTCAGGGGCTACTTTAGTGTTAACCACAGACCTGGTAGCTCCTGTATCAATTAGAAAGTCTATAAACTGGCCTCCCACATTCATACAGACCATCGGCTCCCCGGGGCCAGTTGTAAATACTTCTGTCGGGATCCGAGGAACCGGTCTGGCCTAATCTTGATTCCCTGCCCAATCCTCTATCACTGCCATACCAAAGGTATCTCCATCAAGTGTTTGAGCAGTTGCTGCTTTGGACCAGACAGGTGCCCCATACTCCTTTCTATTTCCCCTATTGTGTGGCCCTCCTCTTCCTTTCTCATTTTCTGAAGTATTTTCACTTTCTTTGTTAGGACACTCATTTTTCCAGTGGCCAACCTGGAAGCAATGGGCGCACTGGGTGAATCCTAGTCGACCTCTGCCTCGCCCTCTTCCTCCACCACGCTGGGCATTTCCTCTTCCTTTTCCATTGTAATTGTCCTGGAAGACTGCAGCAACCAACTGGGCTCTCTTTTTCACCTTTTCTTCCGCTTTCCTTTCCTCTTCTCCTTCTCGGGCAGCATATACTCGAGCAGCTACTTCAAGAATGCGCCCCATATTCATGTGGACTAATCCCTGATCCTTCTGAAGCTTACGCCTGATGTCTGGTGCACATTGACTGATAAAACTGTTTTTCAAGGCTTGGGACCCTGGACTGTCTTCTGATTCATTGTCCATATCATATGGAGACCATTTACGATATCCTTCTCTCAATCTCTCTAGGAATGCTCCAGGTGTTTCTTCTTTATCTTGGAGCAAATCATGAATTTTCCGGAGGTTTACAACTCTAGGTGGTCCCCTTTTGAGAGCCCTAACAAGTAACCGATGGTATAAATCAAGGGCAATTTTACTATCTGGTGTGTTAGGGTCCCATCCTGGATCTCTAATAGTGGGAAATGTATTGTCCATGAAATCTAGGAGGCCATTAGGGTCTCTTGTTCCATATTCTATACGGGCTTCTTCCCTCCCTCGGCTTAGAACTAAGGTTCGTTCTTCTGGGCTAAGCAACATTTGGAGAAGTTGGCTGATGTCCATCCAAGAAGGATAGTGAGTTCCAATAATTCCCTCTACTAAGGTGGCAATAGCTGTGGGATCGTTTGTCCACGGTGCCTTTGAAGCTTTCCAATTAAGGAGATCACTACTGGTGAAGGGAACATGCTGATACACTCCCTGGACCCGGTACTGTCCTGTGGGGTTGTCTGGGGGAGGAGGAATTAATTGATTAACTACCCGGAGAGGGAACTGTCGCACCGGAGAGGTATCGCGGTCCCTACTCCGGAGGGCATAGGAATGCTCCTTTGTAATGTTTCTTTTCTCATTCCTATTAGAATCATGATCCTCGGGTTTTCTCTCAGGGGTTAGGAGTTGCTGAAGTTTTGCCACACTTTCTTCAAGTTGCTGTAAACCTAACCGACCGGAGTCAGTTGGTGAATTTGAGACGGACATGCCTGCTACGCTTGGCGGCGGGACTGTTGGTGCTGGCGGTATAGGCATAGGCTCGAGCGGGGCGGCCGGGACTACGGGTAGCGGCATGTAAGGGGGTGGGGCTAGTGGCTCATCGTCTGGGAGGCTTGGATAGATAGGTTTCGATTCCTCCTGGGTTCCCCTGAGTCTCCTCTGTGAACGTGTGCGAAGGACTAGGCATTTAGTGTATCTTTGTAACCAAGATGGATTCTCCTCCACTATATCAAACCATGCAGATATATAAGGGTACTGATCGGGGTGTTGGTGTCCCGCGAAATTGAGGACATCTCTAATAATATCCGTGTCCAAAGTCCCTATGGCTGGCCACGTGGGCTGAATTGGAAATGCCGGCCAGTCTTTTTCACAAAATTTCTTTAACAATCCGGCCTTGCGGCTGCCGGTGGGAATGCGCTTTTTGAATTCTCCAAAATGCTCTAACATGCAAGTTAGAGGTGTTTTGCGGTCTTCCTTGGATCCGCTTCCTCCCATTTTGCAAACTAGGTCTTGGGGCACCCTCACTAGCCTGACTTTACAGCTGTCTTTACTTTTCCTATTTACCTCTCCACCCAGATAGAACAGATAAAACAGACACAATAGGGAAGACGGGTTCCCAACCGACTATAGAGGATGGGGGAGTCGGTTGGTGGGAGGGTTGAGGTTTACTCTCAATCGCCACTAGCCTGTGTCACCGGACGTTCCAACGGCTGACAACAGGAACCGTAATGGCCATTCACTCAGTCACACACACAATCAGTCACTCCAACGAGAAGATCCCTCCCAGAGACCCTCTTATACTTGCCTCTCCGGAGACTGGCTGGAGTTTCCCTCCCTTTCCCCACGGTTGTTTTCAAAGCCTCTCCGTTGGCGCAAAAAGGCAATCTGAACGGTGAGCCGGCCCACGAGCGGCCACCGGTCAAAAACGGGGCCCCTCTCGATGCACCGCTTCTGAGCCGGCCCCCGAAGCAGACTCACCCCTGCAAGTCCCCAATGGACTTATCCCTGAACCTGCTCCTGATCGTCCCTCGACATCCCGGACGAGCCCCCAGAAGATGTAGCGGGACGTTCGCTAGGCTATTGAGGGAGACCAGTAATGAAGTTCAAGGAGACCAATGAGGCTCAAAACAAAACGTGTTTATTCGGCCGAGGTGGCAGCCGCCCAAAAGCGTGAAGAAACTGCCACACCAACCACACTTAACTTACAGTTTTATAGTCTTGGTTAACTACGCAGTTTCTTTATGTGTTACATGATTGGCTATCCCATATTGCTAGGCAGATTTAGACTACGCACGTGTAGCAGGCACGTGGTAGGAACAGCGTGATTGGACAGAATTTCGCGCCCTTTTTGCAGGATTGTTGCATTGCTTTTGCACAGAACATGCAATAGCAGCATATTGCTTTTGATGAGGTAGTGATTGTATAAATGTGCAAAAACCATTTGTTACATGATTGATTCAAAACATTTTCATAACCTTATTAAAATAAACATTAACATTAAACAATAACTATAACTGTCTATCATTTTCCCTAATGGAGATCTTATATTTTGATCTTTACATATCTGCATCAACATTTATCATTATTTGCTTTCTTCAACCCTCACAGTATATGCAAAAAAAAAAAAACCTCTCTCAAGGATTGTGGCTAACCATACAGAATACAATGTACACAGACAGAGACCACTGAATTACACTGTACTTGTAGACACTCAGAGATACCTGAAAGGAATTCACAAATGTCACTGAATCACACAGTATTTCCAGAATTATGGGTGGGTACCTCCAATCCTTTTAATGTTTGCGTTATATCTCTGAGATCTTTTTATTTCTGTTTGACCTACATATTTAAGCAAACAGTATTTAATTCAGAAAATGTATTTCTACTGTGTATTGCATGTATTGGAGGATTCATCATAATAATCTTTAAGACGCGTTTTTATCGCCGAGAAACAAATAACCATTTTGACAGAATAAATAACAATTTTGAAATCAGTGCCTCAAGTTTGATCAAACTACAGCAGGTAGTGAGATATATAGATAGAGGAGTAACTCTAGTAGTAACTGCAAAGATGGAGAAGTTCTTTTAAAAATTGCACGTTGATGCATGAATTCCATGGTTTATCCTGGTGGAAGTGTGGGTTAAAGCCATCAGAAGCTAAACTTTATCCTTGAAGGGATGAAAATATTCCAGTACATCCTTTTCAGATGAATCCCTTATATTATTGCCTTTTATTTCATTTACCTTCAATCTCACAAGTGTGTGTAGATTTGTGTGCGAACACACACACAAAAAACGCTTTGCAGACTAGGCCCTAATCCTTGATTGGGGCCATTAGCCATTACTTATCAGTATAAATAAGAACAACAGGGTGAACTGACTAGGCACCTGAGGATGAATGGATACAGCTCCCTTTGGAGGTCATCATTACCACTTGTGAATTTGATGGAAGGGTTAAAGAGAACAAGTTATATACTACATTTTCTAACCAATGTTCCCTGTCCCTTTTTAGTACAGGAATGATTAAGCTAGTGTATCAAGCTTGGAACACCTGCAAAGCACTGAGTTTCAGAAATGTTAGGATGCTGGCATGGCCATTTTTAGAATTGTTAGTACTGTACTGCATTTCACCAGACTCACTTTTTGAATGTCACACAAGTAGATCTAAGTTAAGATTTCTGTATCTGATGCTGAAATATGATGTGCTATGGATTTTTCATTAAACTTTCCTTTTGCCATTTGAGAGAAGTTTGCTCTTAGTGATATGCATGCATCTACCTTCAATGGGAGCTGAACACATGTATCTGAAGCAGTGGTATGCAAAATTTCAGATTTTTTTTTTCTGATTTGCAGTTGTGTTTCAGGCAATTTGTGCATGCAGAATTTTGCTTCCCTTCCCTCCAAAAATGTGCTAATTTTTTTTTTTTTGCATCAAAAATCTGGAAACGAATCATCTCCTGCACCAACTGCAACTCTGTCTTTGCAAATGCACCCATTTTTGGGTATGCAAGTATCAACCTTTAGGGCTTGGAAATGCATCTATTTTAACTGTATATCTGGTCCAGTTTTGAATGAAAATTTCAAAAATTGATTGGGATACTTTTTGTCTTTAACAAAGGACAAATCTCAAATTTGCAGCAAAAGGCCAAAACACAAATACTCTGAGGTAGAATCCAGCCCTGCATCCACCTTTGGCTCTGTACTGCCCCTCATTCTAGGCTATTTGCAACGAGCACAATCTAGCCTTTGCTTATTTATTGATGTGAAACTGATGTCTGCAATGTCTTTTGAGTTATTTCTCTCTCTTTCTTTTTAACTTTTAGAGAAGGAAGATGATTTATATTTTAAACTGTACATAGCAAAGAGCATTATACTAATCACCACAAGAAAACTACTGGAGAACTACATGCTGCAACAAACAACTTTAGGTTCCATTTCTGCAAAAGGACTTAAATAGGACATCATACCATAAGGTACCACACCCACAGAGCCCTTTTCTAGTTTAGGCCTGGATTCAGTGAGTTACTTAAGCACTTGCCTAACTTTAAGCACCTGAGAAATCCCATTGGCTTCAGTGAGACTATTCTCATGCTTAAAGTTAGGCATATGCTTAAGGCCCTGCTGAATCAGGGGCCTTAATCTGTGTATATTAAACAAATTGCTTTATAAATTAGAGAACAATGAAGGCTTGTACATTTATCTCTTGTGGCAATATTTGATCTCAATCACTGTCAATGAGAATTTTATCCTAATAAATGTGTAAAACATGATGCTTTATGACTCATGGCTACATACAAATGTGTTTCTGTAGCAACAGAAATTAAATTAAGCAGCAAATGTGATATCTTGGAAGAAGCATTCCCCCGAAGACCATTAATCAGTATGTGTGATGCATATTTTATCTGATTTTCTGTAAACTTTTCACTGAGGCTGGCGTTAAAGATTTCAGAGGCCTACATCATTGGATAAAATGAGTTCTGATGAACTGTAACTAAGAATATTTTAATGATATTTGATTGATTATTTTTAAATGTTATCTTGTTGCAATGTCCTAATATACCAACAGTAATTATTTTGTTTACATCTATGTTAGAATTTGAGGTTGACCTTGAGTTCCCTTGAGTTTGGGTTTTTCATTAATGTGAAAAGCCTTGCATTTCATTTGGATAGGTCTACAGTACAAAAATCCCTTTAGATGGACTGTCCAGATCTTTAACTGGTGTAAATTAATATAACTTGGTTGATTTCAATGGAGCTCTGGCAGTTTATACCATGGCACAGGTCCAATGTAACATTTAAGCCTGTGTCTAGTTTTAAGCATATGAATTAGTCCAATCGATGACAGTCTGTTGCTGTTGCATGGGACATTCACAAAAAGCCTTTTCCAAACCCTATTGAGCTCATCTTCCCATTGACTTCAGCTCATGCCCTAAAGAAGGAAGGTCCGTATTTAGGTCCGGAGTTCAGTCCTAGGCAGGCAGCTTTTTAAGTGATGAGAAAGGAGCAGGCTTGGGCCTTGTGGGTGTATATTTCTGGGATCAGGAGAGGGTGAGGAGAATCAGCATGAGAGATGGCTGGTGCAAGGAAAACATCTATATTTGTCTCTTGCTGTATGTTCATGTGCATCACTGTAATTATTACTTCTCCATACTCATTTTCTAAAGGGATCAGGCTGTGAATGACGTCTTATGTAATGGCATTTTCTGCAGAACTAATGTGGAAACTGACCTCAGGGGTGAGATATCTGCAGATAATTATTTTTCAGACAACATTACATTTTGGATTTCATTTGATTTCAAACAATACCTGATATAATTTTAAAAATGGGAAAATTCACTCTATTATTCAATCAGAGCACAGTATAGACTAGTTCATATGGTAGCTGGACTGTTAGCACCAGATCACCTGAAAAATTCTGAACACTCCCAATTCCCATTGACTACAGTGAGAATTGGGGACATTCAGCAGCAGCATCAATGATAAAATTACCACTTCCTTCAAAGGGAACAGGACTGGAACCTTTTGGAGATGATTGTGTTTGCATAAATTTTACTGCTCATCTCTCTGCACAAAAATAGCCCCAGTTGTTATAAGTAAATAGGTGTAGGCTCTTCTTAGGGTCTGATTTACTGCATCTGATGGCAAATATCCAGGATTGCCTTACCAGGGAGGAATACACGTCATCTATTGCTTAGGAAAAAAAGACACTTTTTTTAAGGCATCAAAGTTTAAGCGGGGGAATAGTCCCGCTGTTGTGGGGAACTCTCCTGGCTTCCGCACTACCCCTGTGAAATGGGCTAGCGGAAGGATCTGAGTCCTCGCTCCCACTTCCTTTACCCAGAGGCCTCCCTGACCTTGAGGACTCCCCTTCCACTCTCCTGTCTGGTGGAGTCCTCGTAACCCCAATAAGGCTGGGCCCAGGATTCCTGGGGAGCTCAACCCCAAACTGTGCTGTGTTTACCTAGGTCACAGGCTAGGGTATCCCCACTCCGGGGTGCTCCTTCTGCACTGGGCACTTCCCTGGCCTGCTGATCATTACATAAAACTTAAAGCAAATGCAAATTATTTAATGAACAATTTATCTTAAAATGAATAAGGAAAAACTAGAAAGATTAGAGAAACCACATCACCCTCCTCTGTGGTAGCAGAGTACATCAGAACCAGTGTCTCTGCAAATGTCAGGACAGTTCACAGTCTAGTCCCAAGTCTCCTCAGCTGTGCTGCAGGGGTGCTGTGACTTGGACACTTTCTCTGGTGGTGGCCACATGCTCTCAGGCTTTGGACTGCTCCAGCCCCTGTGCCACTGCTCTGTCTCAGCACGGCTGCTGCTGCTGCTGCCTCCAGCCCCCTGGACTGCTGTCTGGCCCCTCTGGCTCTGGCTGTTAGGAGCTGCTTGCAGAGCAGAGCTGTGTGTCTCTGCCCCCAGCACTGACCTGCTTTGTGGGCTGCTTCCCTGGCCTCTCTGGCTCTGGTTCCTGCAGCTGCTCCCAGGGCAGGTCTGCTCTCTCTGGGCTGCCTTGCTGGCCCCTCTGGATCTGGCACAGCTCTGTTCCCCAGCTCAGCTCTGGCCTCTGCTCTTTCCTTAACTCAGCCCCACTCTATCTGGCCCAGGCAATTCCAGCTCACAGGGACGGGACCCACCCTGCCCTCCTGACTCCTTGATTAGTCTCCCCTCCCTGTCAATCAGGCTAATCTGGAGTGCTGGCCTCTCCCCATTGTCCCTGGGGACTGTCAGTCTCAGGGTCCTGATTGCCCATTGACCTTCCCCCTTTAGGTCCTGGGAGCTAATAATCAAAACACCCCACTGAGTCTTAGTAAGGGGATAACAGTTCCCTTACAAAAGCAGTGGTGTGCAGCAACCTGCAGCCTGGTAATCTCCCAGCGGGCCGCGAGACAGTTTGTTTACACTGACCATCCACAAACACGGCTGTCTGCAGCTCCCAATGGCCATGGTTCACCATTCCCCATTATTATTAAAATGGCCACAGCCTATATAGATAGTAAGATTGATTTAGAAAGGAGAGGGGGAAAATAATTAACTGTACAGTTACTTGCAAAGGTAGACATTTTGGGGGAAATGAGTTAAATTATTATAAAAGTCTGGCTCTAGAGAACCTATTGCACACTTACAGCCCAAGTCTGCAAGGTGTCTGGGTTGGGAAGCTCATTGCTGTAGGCCGTGTACACATACCCTTAGAGTTCTTCCTGTGGGCACTCTGAGCCTCTCAGTCAACCCCTTCAAGGTCAATGTGTCAGATAAACAAAGAATACAAGCTTAGCAAAGGAATTTTTTAGCCCCAGTCACTTTTACTCTTAAGAAAGTACTGCAGAGTTATTGTTCTTTACAGAATAACAGTCTTGAGATGCCCTCTAGTTGCTGCAGTAGTTTTGAGTACCTTTAATTCCTACTGAAGTGTTTGGTTCTGCAATTTTTCCTCACAGGATTAGCCTCTACTCATGTTAGCAGCCCAATTGATGTCAGTGAGATTGGCTGACTAAGTCCCATCTGGAAGTATACCAGTCTGTTGTGAGTATATGCTGATTCTATGTGCTCATAAGCCAACTGGATCTGAGAAGAGCCAGGTTACTGTTGCTAGTTCTGGATCGCTAAGGCATGCTCCCAAGCAAGAGTCTGCCCCATGTCTTTGGGACATAGCACTCTGCAATCTGGCTATTTTAGGCCCCCAAACCAGTGCCTCGGCCTTCCTGAGCCACCCAGTTGGTTATTCATGTACCTTTAGTTCATGACAACACAGCCTGTGGTAGCGAGCCTCCCAGTCTGGATCAACACACTTGGGCTTGCACATCTCCCACGACTGTGCTAAAAATAGCAGTGTAGACAGCACTTTGAACTTGTGGCTTGGGCTCCGAAGCCTAAGGAGGGATGCAGGTTTCAGAGTTTGAGTCGTAATGTTTACACAGCTACTTTTAGCACTATAGTGTGAGCACCATAAACTGGTCAGTAATCTGGGTTGGGAAGCTCATTGCTGTACGCTGTGTACACATACCCTTAGAGTTCCATCTTCCTGTGGGCACTCTGAGCCTCTTAGTCAACCCCTTCAAGGTCAATGTGTCAGATAAACAAAGAATACAGGCTTAGCAAAGGAATGTTTTAGCCACAGTCACTTTTACTCTTAAGAAAGTACTGCAGAGTTATTGTTCTTTACAGAATAACAGTCTTGAGATGCCCTCTAGTCTGACCTCACCCCTTTTGTGAGCCTGAGGTATGGTCAGCATTTCAGACAAGGCAGAACACCTCCTGTCTTCTCTCTCGCTCCAGCCCAGTCTTCTGGTGTGCAGCTGTGGATGACCCCCTTACTCAGAGAAGCCCCCCTTAAATACAGTCTCTGATCCTGTTTTGCCAATGGCCTAGACTGGTGAATTTTAGCCCCTTCCCCCATTCCATCGTACAATTCCCATGGAGATGGGCCAGTAGTTGAGACACAATCTATGCTGATGCCCCAAGATTGCTCTGTGATGGCTCCTCAGCCATAGCCATTCAATTATTTGCCAGGGCTCTATTACAAAATAGATGTTTTAGTGGGAAATGAAGGTTGAAGTGAAGGTTACAATCTAAGGCAGAGGCTGCAATACAAAGTGGAGTTCAGAATTTGATACAGACATATCTCAGTTGGTCACAAATTAAACAAGTTCAAGAATAGCAGCCGTGTTAGTCTGTATCCGTAAAGAAAGCGAGGAATACTTTGTCCTCACCCACAACTATTTCACATTTGGAGACAATATATATCTTCAAGTCAGCGGAACTGCTATGGGTACCCGCATGGCCCCACAGTATGCCAAGATTTTTATGGCAGACTTAGAACAACACTTCCTTAATTCTCGTCCCCTAATGCCCCTATTCTACTTGCGGTATATTGATGACATCTTCATCATCTGGACCCATGGAAAAGAAGCCCTTGAGGAGTTCCACCATGATTTCAACAATTTCCATCCCACCATCACCCTCAGCCTAGACCAATTCACACGAGCGGTCCATTTCCTAGACACAACTGTGCTAATAAATGATGGGCACATACACACTACCCTATACCGGAAACCTACTGACCGCTACACTTATCTACATGCCTCCAGCTTCCATCCAGAACACACCACTCGATCCATTGTCTACAGCCAAGCTCTAAGATACAACCACATTTGCTCCAGTCCCTCAGACAGAGACAAACACCTTCAAGATCTCTACCAAGCATTTTTAAAACTACAATACCCACCTGGGGAAGTGAAAAAACAGATTGACAGAGCAAGAAGAGTACTCAGAAGCCACCCACTACAGGACAGACCCAACAAAGACAACAACAGAACACCATTAGCTGTCACCTTCAGCCCCCAACTTAAGCCTCTCCAACGCATCATCAAAGACCTACAACCTATCCTGAAAGATGACCCCACACTCTCACAGATCTTGGGAGACAGACCAGTCCTCGCTTACAGACAGCCCCCCAACCTGAAACAAATACTCACCAGCAACTGCACACCACACAACAAAAACACTAACCGAGGTACCTATCCTTGTAACAAAGCCCGATGCCAACTCTGTCCTCATATCCATTCAACTGAAACCATCATAGGACCTAATCACATCAGCCATACCATCAGAGGCTCATTCACCTGCACATCGACCAATGTGATATATGCCATTATGTGCCAGCAATGCCCCTCTGCTATGTACATTGGCCAAACCGGCCAGTCTCTACACAAAAGAATGAATGGATACAAATCTGACATCAGGAATCATAACATTCAAAAACCAGTAGGAGAACACTTCAATCTTCCTGGCCATTCCATTAAATATTTGATGGTTTCAGTTTTGAAACAGAAAAACTTCCAAAACAGACTCCAACGAGAAACTGAGGAACTGGAATTAATTTTCAACTTGGACACTATTAACCAGGGGCTTAACAGAAGTTTAGATTGGTTCTCTCATTACAGTAATTAATTGCATTTCCTAAGTTACTGACAACAGATCTCCATTTCAAAAGGTGTATTTTTCTCCTAGTGATAATGGACCATCTACATTTAACAGCCCTCTTAGAATTGGTATCCTAATGTACAATTTTTTTTTCTTTTCTTTTTCTTTCTGTGTGTATAAATGCATTTTACTTCTGTTCCATTCTATGCATCCGACGAAGTGAGCTATAGCTCACGAAAGCTTATGCTGAAATAAACTAGTTAGTCTCTAAGGTGCTACAAGTATTCCTTGCTTTCTAAATTAAATAAGAAATGTTTTGCAGGTTTGGTTATACCATCAATAAGAGTGGAAGATAACTAGTCCCTGGTTACATAAAGTACATAATTCTTGTTTTTGGTCCTGATTCAAAGCATATGACTAAATTGAAGCTAATGGGCCTGTTGACATGCTTAAATTAGGCACATGCTCTAGTATATTTAAATAAATAAAATTAAATACTTCTCTGATTAAGTAGTTTGTGCTTAGTAGTTCAGTGAAAAGTCATAAAAAAGGTTCATAAACTGGAAATTTAAAGCCCAGTTCTGACCTCACTTATTCCACTGTAAATCAGATGCAGTTTCATTGAAGTCAATGGAGAAATACTGGTATAAAACCTTTGCAAATGTGTTCAAAATCAAAGCTATAAAATTGGAATTGTAGGCCAACCTGTGGTTGGGGTTAAGAAGTTTGTTTGAACTGAGAGATTCAGATTCTTGTCAGAGAACTGATAAAAAACTTAGTTATCTGATGTGTCAAATAATGGTTAGTAGCGAGCCAAACCTTCCTGGCACTTTAACAGAATGATAAAATTAGAAAATTAATCTGACCACATCAGCTATTACAATTAGATGCCTATCTGAGTTATATGGAAATTCTGAACCTTTCAAGGTTTGACCATCACCAGCAAGTGCTTAGGTTAACATTACACACTGTGGTCACAGTCAGAAAAGCTGGGGAGTTTTCCCCTCCAAACTAAGACTTAATTTTCAATACAATCATGGGATTGCCTACACTGTACTGCATTGTTTCCTATATAAAATGTGTGGACACAGGCAACTTCTGTGTAAAGATTGTCCAGTAAGAGGATCTCATTTTTCCATGTTATTATTACATACACCTGCTGAAAAGTAGAAAGTGGACCTTTTATAATCACTCATTTTTTTGAATTGCCCATGATTCCTTCCACTGATTTGTTTTAAGGAGCAGTGAGGAAAGAATTATTTCATTCATGCCAATAAACATTAATCCTCCGTACCTTTCATCATCCCCCGCTCTTCTACAGGAAGTTTTCAGTTCTACTATTGTTCAGTAATAGTCTATCCATCACTTTTTGTTCCAAGTCTTAAATTAAGAAAATTGTATTTTATTTCCAAAAGAATAACTTTAATGAGCAGATGATGAAAACAGCATCTCTCTAGTAATTCAATTATTTGCTAAGATTTACTTTTTTATTATTAAAAAGAGAAGTTAAATAAAATGCAAATCCTTGAGAGAGGGATAACTGAGTAACAATTTTTATTTTCTCTCCCCAGGATAGGTTTGATTTTTACTAAGCTATTGTTAGCCACTACGAACTGATCGAATGCCTTTTCACTGCTATTGTATCAAGGCCAATGCTATTCTCAACATAGAATCAGAGAATTTTCGGACTGGAAGGGACCTCAAAAGGACTTCTAGTCCAGACCCTTGCACTCAAGGCAGGACTATGCATTTTCATGCAAAGGTATTTTGAGGTGGGTCTTTGATGAAAGACTCAGTTTTGGGACTCTCAGAAAATCTTGGATGAAATTACTTTACATTTCTACAGTGCTTTGAGCATGGAGAGCCAGATATATTCATGCTTGGAGATCCACTTAGACGGGCAGTGGTGTGTCAGAGGGTGACTTTCAGCTCCCTGATTCCCTGGGCCAATTAGCTGGTCCTGGCATGAGTCAATAGTCTCTGGGTTGTTGTAATTTATGTCAGCTTGATAGCGTCTGCTGCCACCCTATCCTGTGTGAGCGAGAGAGAACGGGACAGTTGATGCATCAGCTGGTAACCCTGGTTTACACCAGCTGAGAGATTCCCAATGTGGGCCAGGTTCTAGCTCCCATGCACTGCTTGAATGGAGCAAAGGAGCTAGAGTGAGCCAGAAAACCTGTTTTGGAGAGCACAATGTAAGGGATATCCATTAAAAAAAAAGCTACAGTCATGTTAATCTAATATTCTTTACATATTCATTGTACATTTAAACAGGAGTCATATTGTAGCTAGATCATAAATAAGATTGGATACATTACACCCTGATGTAACTACATTAAAGAAAACCAATGAAAAAAGAGAGCTTGTTTTTCTGGAGAAATATTCCATGGTTCTGTCTCTTCGCCTGTTCTCTTTATAGCCACTCACTGGGCCACTATGCCTCAGCCAGACATGCAGATTTTAGTAATTATGATTGGTAAGCATCACCAGCTGTTTGTTTATGAAGCTGACTGAGACAAGAGATAATTACTTTATGACTGTGCAAGGTGAAGTGTGCTCTTCTCAGGGAGACAATAACACTGATGAAGATTGGTGTGGAAGAAAGGCCTGGCACGTGTGGACAGCTCAATTGTGTATTTGTCACCTCATGTTTAAAGACATTTAACACTTGACCTATTTGTGTCACTGACAACCATTCACGTGGCTAAAACTGAAAAACAGGCACAGAGAGGCTTTTTGGGGGGGGGGGAGCGGATCACAAAACAGTGCGATACAGCTTACACAGCGGTAGAATATGCATTGCTTTTCTGGTTTCATCACCCGTTTAACAAAAGCAAACTGCGAATAAATTGAAACCTTATGAAGGAGCAGGAACTTGAGCTGAAATAAAGCTTAAAAGGTACTTTTTGAACAAAAATGTTTCAAGGCCTTGTCTGCACACAAAGTTTACACCATTTTAACTATTCTGGTATAAATACTGTAGAGTACCCCCAGTGTGGACACAGTTTTACTGATGTAGAAGTGCTTATACCAGCATCATTTATTCCCATAAAGGAAGAGGAATGGACTATACGGATATAAGGCTCTTTTCTGTGCAGTGCTTGAGTCCTAAGAAAGGAAGTGCCAGAACTCACTTCTCCCTTGGAGTTCTGTGGACACCAGTCTAGTCCACTCGCTCAGGAGCAGCAAATGGGTTGAGATAGTTCATTATACTCCTGCCAGCACCCTTCAGCCTGTGCATTGGTAAAGGGCTTCTCCTCCCTGCCCTACCCCCCCGGCTTGAGGGGAAGAAGGGGTGCCAGAGGCACTGACCATAGGGGAGACCCAGCAGCTGCCACCTCCCTTCCTGGACCTACCTGAGACAGCAGAATGGATGACAACCCCACAGCTAGGGACCCACCACCTGCACCAGGGGTAACGGGCAAGGGTGGCTGCATCCCTGCCAATTGGGGGAGCCCCTGCCACACTTCTGGGGCTGAAGTCTACGAGACGATGCCCCACTACTTCCCCGAGTCCCCTGACCCGGGCAGCACTGTGGGAGCAGGGACACTGGGGATCCTGGTGCAGACATGGTGAGCTTTAGGAACCTCCAGGGGTAGCACTGCTAGAAGCACTAGCTACCTGAAAATATGGTGAGGAGGTTTCACATCCCTCTCTCATGCACAGGTGGCTGGCTGAATAAGGGAATGTTTAGTAACAAAGAGTCCTGTGGCACCTTAAAGACTAACTAAAGTATTGAAGCATAAGCTTTCGTGGGCTAATACTCACTTCGTCAGATGCAAGCAGTTTATGTTTAGTGCTCATCCTGTAGCAGCTGACCCTCTTTTCTTGTCCGTAGGGATCATACTATGGGGAATGGTGGCTAAAATTTCTCCTCAACATCAGGCTAGGACTATAAGTACTAGATTCAGGAATCACGATCAGTGGAACTTAGGGTGATCAGATGTCCCGATTTTATAGGGACAGTCCCGATTTTTGGGTCTTTTTCTTATATAGGATCCTATTACCTAGCCCCTGTCCTGATTTTTCACACTTGCTGTCTGGTCACCCTAGTGGAACTGGAGTCAGAGAGCCGAGGGTAACTGTTACTGATGGGACATCAGGAGAGCAGGGAGTGAGAGGAGCTGGGCTGGAAACAATTCAGCCACATGGACAGAGCAGTGTGCAAGGTTTAATAAAGTTCCACTTGGTCAGTGCAACCTGCATTTAGCTTCACTCTTTGCAAATGAAACAGCCATGGGCCAGATCCCAAACCGATATCCAGCGTTTGTTTCCCCATTTGCCTATTAGAATAATTTAGCTGCATATCCATTTTTTCCTATTTCCAGCATAATGGCTGTGGTGTTTCTTTCCTAGAAAATAAATCCTTATGACTTTCCATTTATTTAAAGACTCCATTTATCTAGAAGGCATCACAGAAGAACTTGGTGCTCACTCTTACCATTAGATCAGTGCATTTCCACCTTGGTTTTGAAAAAGGTGAAACACAAACCCAGTCAACCCACCCAAATACCCAAGCAATCTCAGGGAGTACCTGGTGGAGAGGCAGCTAGGGTGCTGTTTCTGGACAAGATAAAGCACTCCAGTGGCACCGAAAGCCATATGCACATTATATGTGGAATGTACCACTGGCAGTGGTGAGAAGGAGCAGTGCCAACCACCCGATTGTTCACTCAGATTTGACCCTGCTGGTCCTCTGTCCTGAAGCAGGGTTGGGGGATCGGGTGGGGAGGGCCCAGGGTCAAAATTGAGTGAAGGGCATTGCAACCTGGTACACAGAGGTAACAGTACCATGATGGAGGGGCTACAGTGCCAATTCTGAGTGAACAACAAGGTGGCCAGTACTATTTCTCCCTACCACTGCTGTGGGGATGGCCTCACTTTACTTCTGGCAGCACATGTCCCCTCTCAGGGATGGGGAATGACACTGCACCTGGCTGGGCCAGGCCAAAAGGTAAGGGTTGAGTGGTGCAGACTTGGTGGGTGAAGTGTTGGGGGCAGAGGCTATGGGGAGTGGGGAGAAGATGACTCCACAGGGATTGATGGTGCGTATCATGTTAAATTTCTGGGGGTGCCCCTGAATGAGTACACTGCTTTACAGAGGCTTTCCATTGATTTCAGTGTGTATCATACTTTATATGAGAAAGCAAGACTCACTACTCCCATGATTCTGCTGGATTGGGTCCTTAGCCTACACCAGAAACAGGTAAGGAAAGAGCGACAACCCAGGTAGAAGTAGGTGACAAAACAAAAAATATTTTAATTTTTGACAATGTCATTCCTCAGACATATTTTGGCCTCAAGCTACATAGTTATGCAGCTATAATAAGAACAGCCATAGCTTTGTTATTCTGTACCAACTGTCTGCACAAGCAGAAAAATCCATTTTCATCTATTAACATTTATCTCTGCTTATTTAGCTATGAAATGTGTTGCTACTGTGGTTGAATAAAGGTCCTCTTCAGTTGACCTCTGCATAACACATCATGACCATATAATTTCCACAGCTCGAAGGTATCTCACGTTTTAGTTTGCAGTCTGGTAAACTAGGGGCTGGTCTTCACTGGGGGGGAGATCGGCTGTAGATACACAAATTCAGCTATGTTAATAACGTAGCTGAAGTCGGCGTATCTGCAGCCGACTTACCTGACGTCCTCACGGCGGCGGCGGGCGGCAGCACGCTCCCCTGTTGACTCCAGCTTGCGCCTTTTGGTTAGCTGGACTTCCGGAGTTGATGGGGGCGGCACTGGCGCTCGATGTATCACGTCTTGATGAGACGCGATAAATCAATCGCCAAAAGATCGATCCCTCCCTGCTGTAGTGAAGACAAGCCCTATGACAGTTGGTGAGCTGTGACCAAAAGAGAAAATTTGATCTCCATTTTGCAATAAAAGAAGTTGTGTTGCAGAAAGACCTTCTGGTTATTTGCTGGAATTGTTCTCTTGTTTCCACACCATTTATATTAACATTTATATACAAGTTTCTTTTATAACTTGCAAAATTTCACCTGGGAATTCTTGAACTGCTCTGTCTCAGAATATATGTTCTAAAAGCACAAGCTTTATAGACTACAGGGTCCATCACGTTTACAGTAATTTCCTTGTGTCAGATTGCATAAATGTAAAGCTCCTGCATATCAGAACAGTAATGTCTCCTTTGTTTAAATGACATCCAACACCACTTCAAGGTTACTTCCAACAAGGATAGTAATGATAGAAATCAACTCTAAGGTACAAGTTTAATCAATATACCTACCTCATTATGTGAGCTTAGTTACTGTAGGCGAGCTGAGGATGGCTGAAATGTGATCCACACAAACCATTATGATAACAAAGCATGTGTGTCAAATGCTTTATTCAATGGGCCAGATTTACACTAGGGTCTACAATGGTGGAAGCCTACAAAATCCAGCAGAGTGCTCCTAACAGTGGAATTTCTGTGTGGCGGGGAGTAGCAGTGCTTACCAGTGCCAGACCCACTGGCAGGATAATAAGAGTGCTCCTGGTAGAGACTAAAGCAGCCTTCTTGTGGAGGAACACTGCCCTCTCTGGGGAGCAAAGTCCCCCTGGGATGCAGCAGCCCTGGCTGGGACAGGGAGATACAAGTTGCACCTCCTTGCACCAGTGGAGGTGATCTGCGTCCAATTATTGCATCACACCTGTATATTATTTGGGGGCAAATGCAATGCTGATTTATAGTCCATTCAACAGTCTTGCACAGGGTTTTATATTACCCCACCCTTCTGACCATGTTTAGCCTCACATACTAGTTTAGCCTGCAAGATAGTGTTTAAAATCTGCTCATCGGAATACACAAGTTGCTGTATTTCATCATGCCAGCCCTTCCTTTGATCCAACGGCCTGACTCTGACAGGGCCAACTGAAGGTGTTCCAGAGGAAGGCATAAGTAGTCTCATGGTACATAATTAGGGAATAACCGGCCCACAGAGGAAGTTTCTTCCTAATCCCTCTCAGCAGTTGTTTTAGGCCCTGGAACGTGAGGGTTTGAGTCCCTTCTCTATTTATATTATCTGTCTCATGTAATCCAATGTAAATATTTGTGTTTCATTATCCATATAAACATCTAACGCTTTACATTTTAGTAAGCTCTTGGCCTCAATGATATCCCATGGCAGGACATTCCACAGGCTACTCACAGTGTGAAAATAGTATTTCCTTTTCAGTTTTAAGTTTGTCACCTTACATTTCATTTAACCTCCCTTGCTATTCTATTACAATAAAAAGAACAAACAGGAGCATAGTAGTTTTCTTAATATCATTCATTCTTTTCTACATCTCTATCAAATCCTCTCTCTAAAGTGAACAGCCCCAGTTTTTTTCACAGGACATCTTTCCAGGTGTCTAACCACTTGTCACCTGTCTCTTAACTCCTTCTACTCATTTAGCTAGACAGTTTCTTAGATAGGCACACTTACGTTCCTGTACCAAGTTCCAGTTCTTCTTCTGCCAGTTAAGAAGTTTGCAGATTTAACAACTGTTCAGAAAGGGTGCAGGATGACTAGCATACATGCCCTAACTCTTCCCAAGAACAGTTGTTTTTAGGACAGGATCTGCAAGGTTGAATACTCTCATCAATTCGATTTGAGGGTACTCATCACCCCAAAAGAATGCATATCCAGTCTCATGTATGAACGGATACTGAGGGTTATAACCCCCTGAAGCTTCCTGATGTGCAGGGTGGATGTACCTGTGGCATCCCTTAGTTGCCTTTGCTGGTGGTCTGGAGGGATGCCTAGTCATAGCCCACTTCCTCCTGCCCCCTTCTAGAATGAGAGGTAGGAAGCCATGGTGTGGAGCAGTCTTTTGTGCTGATGCGAGTAAAGGGACAGTGCAATGGGAGAGAACTCTTTATGACCCTCCCTTTTGCATATCCCTACAAGAGCCTGCAGCAGTATGACCATATAATTATAGGGCATTATTGTAACTATGGTGGTCCCAGAATATTAGCGAGACAAGGTGGACAAAGTAATATCTATGTGAGCCAACTTCTACTTGTGACAGAGACAAGCTTTCAAACTTACACAGAGCACTTCTTCAGGTCCCCAGCTTCTTAGCCTAGGTTAGCCTTATAGGACATATAGAGCCTACTTACTTTTTAACTCATTTGTGCATGTATATTTTCACCTGCTTCAACCTTGGAAATAGCTCTTATTTTCTTTACCTGGTTAATAAATCTTTATATAGTTTATATAGTGTATTATAGGATTGGTTACAAGCATTGTCTTTGGTGTGAGATCTAAGGTGCAGTTGACCAGAGGTAAGTGACTGGTTCTTTGGGACTGGGAGTAACCTGAATGCTTCTGTGATTCCTAGTATAATGGATCATCTATTCTTATCAATGTGGCAAGTTAGATTCGAGTACCAAAGGGGACTGACTGTGATTTCATGGTTAGGCCAGAGGAATTTACACTTGATAATTGGTTGGTGAAATCTAAGTATAGAACTCACACTCAATTTGGGGTTTGTACCCTGCTTCCTAAGAGTCTGCCCTGACATTGGCACTCATGCTCTTGAGTCACTGCAGGCAGCTTGACACTGAGGAACCTGAAGAACTACTCCATAAGTTCGAAAGCTTGTCTCTCTCCTCATCAGAAGATGATCCAATAAAAGATATATGACCTCACCCACCTTGTCCTCCTAAAGTATAGGGACACCCCAAAAACTCCTCATATATGCACAGCAAGAAGTTAAAAACAAATGCAATTATATAATCAAAAATTAATTCAGAAGATCATAGCTAAATTCTGCACCCTCTAAAGCTTAAGTGCTGGCAAAGCTCTCACCCTTAATTTGAATTGCATGGCAAATCTTTTGGCTAGTGTCATTTAATTTTATTTTTTAACTTATTAATCAGAATCCTTATCTGTTACCTCCACTTTGTTTCTTACTGTGCGCACACACACACACAGCATGAGTGGAGGCGTTTGGGCACAGATGTTGTAGACTGAGTTCAGGAAAGTTGATTTTTCTCTTTTAACAGTGAAAGCAAAAAAATAAAAGCATTCAGCTCCAAATAACAAAAATATCAGGGCCCAAGAGGCAGGTTATTAATTAAGGTTGATTCCAACCCGATTTTAAATTGGAGGAAGCGGGGGGTGTAGTGTTTTGTTTTTTTGCTTTTAGGTCTGGCAAGTTTTTCCTCTTTTTCAGTTTCCTTTAAGTCCTCTGTTAGTTTATTAACACAGGGCTTTGGATGTGGGTGGATATTTCTGTGCATCGTAGCATTTGCTCCACATGACCTTTAATTTTATAAACATAACTATTTTTTCTTAGGTATTTTTATTATGCATATCATAATAGTTTGGGATGATTTAGTTGGGGATTGGTCCGGCTTTGAGCAGGGGGTTGGACTAGATGACCTCCAGAGGTCCCTTCCAACCCTAGTATTCTATAATTCTATGATAGTATCTAGCTGCCTACTTCAATAACTAAAGAGAACCATAATTGCTTGCAAGTCAACCAGATAGCAGTTGGGAGAGTATCTCATGGAAGTAAGAAGAGGGACGAGGTTGTGTGCATCTCTGGATGAAACCTCTATTAATGGAGACAGGCCTGGGTAAAGAGGCACAACTCACATTTTCCTCTAAATCAAGGGAGGGGAGGAGGATTCATCCATCTTTCTGGCACAAAGATTTTCCATAGCCCTCTGCACAAAGTGTCTTTCCCCTGGAACATAAACCCTGGGCTCCCCTCAAAGTATTCCTGTATTTAGAGGCTTTTAAATGTATGGGCTTTGCTCTGATTCTTGTCATCTAACAGAATAGACAGGGAGAGAGCCCTATGCTCCACTGAACACACAGCCTGCAGGTCTGACCAGATCTTATACAGGCCAAGCAATGTGTTGTTATGGAGGAAGTTTTTGTTTGAATAATTCTGCCATATAAACATCTACTAAGTTGTCTGCTTCTTTGTTGCATGGTTCTGAATCCAGTTGAGTTGTAAGATTGTGTGTTTGGGGATCCTTAGAAAATTGCTTGCATTATGACTCCTAGTCTGTGACCACAAAAATGTTTTTGCTTCACTTGTGTTCTATATGTAGCACAGCACTTGTGTCCTTTTTGTTACCAGAACATATCTGAATCCTTGTTAATTAGGGTAAGAGTTTGCCATTGGTGTAGGAGCACATTGAGCATCAAACCATGCCTAGACATTTTCAGTACAATGGACAGAAACCTTTGCCAAATTGAATAAGACCACTCCAGAGTTAGAGATGTTTAGTAAATAAGGTTTTGGTTAAAGGAAATAACCATATCTATGCTGCAACCGATATACGATAGTTTGCATGGTAAACAGCCATCCATGGAAAATATGATATAGTGTTGCAGGAGTGGAAAACAGAATTCAGGGGAGCAGTGCTCAAGTTAGGAGTGCAGGACTGAGACCACTGCAAGAGCTAAGCAGTTATGCATCTTCCGTTGTTCATTTTCATTCAGGGTATGTCTACAACCTGTCTGAGAGCAAACCTCCCAGCCCAGGTCCACAGACTTGGGGTGGTGGGGCTTATGCTAGCACACTAACAATAGGCATGTAGACACTCTGAAGATCACCTCCCCTCTACTCCCTGGTTTGAGAGCCCAAGCTCCAGCCTAAGGCTCAGTGTCTACATAACTATTTTTAGCGCCCTAGCATGAGCTCTATACCACAAGTGGGAGGGAAGGCTCGATCCCAGATGCAGTGTAGACATACCCCCTGAAACTCGGAGCAACCCATTAATAATGCTCTGTAGCAGTGGTACTCAGATACACTCTATGGACCACTACTAGTCAGCAAATCTCTTCTTCAGGGTACAGAGGATGAAATGTTTATAGAATCAAGAAGCAGAGAATCTGGGAAAAGAGGAGATGTGAGGGGGGGTAATGGGGCTATTAAGTCTCCCTCTCTCTCACGTATGAAAAAAAGATGGAAAAAAATTCCCCAATACCAGCAGTATTTTAATACCTCTACAGTGAAACCTCGATATAACGGACTAATTCGGGCGAGGGGGTGTCCGTTAAAGCCGAAAGTCCGTTATTTAATAATTTTTTAAAATTATTAAATAACGGACTTTCGGCTGACAATGGACACCCCCCTCGCCCGAATAAGTCCGTTATATCGAGGTTTTACTTTTATCACGGCTGGGAGCCGTGAGCAGCCCGCCCGGCGCCAGCCAGCAGCCCGCCCGCCTGGGACCCCTGCTGCTGGGACTCGGGCGGGAGCCGTCAACCCGCCCACCCGGGTCCCGGCTGCGGGGAGCCGGAGGGGGGGGGGTTGACAGCTGGGGAGCCGGGCGGGCGGGCTGACAGCTCCCACCCGGCTCCCCACTGTGGGGAACCAGGCTGGAGCTGTCAACCTGCCCGCCCGGGACCCCGGCTGCTGGGACCCGGGCGGAAGCTGTCAACTCGCCCGCCCGGCTCCCCGCAGTGGGGAGCCGGGCGGGAACTGTCAGCCCGCCCGCAACTGTCAACCCCCCCCCCCGCCCGGCTCCCCGCTGCGGGGAGCCGGGAGGGGGGGGTGGACAGCTCCCGCCGGGCTCCCCGCTGCGGGGAGCCAGGCGGGAGCTGTCAACTCGCCCGCCGGGCTCCCCGCTGCGGCGAGCTGGGCGGGAGCTGTCAACCTCTGCGGGGAGTGACAGCTCCTGCCCGGCTCCCCAGGGCGGGAGCCGGAAGCCCCCGAATAACGGATTTCGGATGCATCGGAAATTTTGTCCGTTGCATCCGAAGTCCGTTAAATCGGGGTCCGTTAAATCGAGGGTTTACTGTATTTTCTAAAACAGATAAGCAAGTTTTCCACATGGCAGTGGATTGTGCATAGTAGTTACACTATCTTTCATTCTACTTTGTAACCTGTAACTACCTCTGAGCAATATGTCTTAGACTTTAAAACTTAAGACATCTGCATCAACAAAGGGAAGGAGACACTTTTCAAATTTAGAATCCTCTATGGAACACATTTTCTATGCAATCAATTGCATTCTGGCCGACAGCTGGAATAACTGATGTGCACCTAGCAGACCTGATTGTATTATTGTTTAAATGTGATTCTTTTGCTCTATGTTTTCCAATTTCTGCAAACCTAAGTTTAACAGTATGAGTCAATCCCTGGTGTTTGCAAAAAAAAAAAAAAAAGTATGGTATCAAAACAATCAGAAAGTTCAAATGTCGTATGAAAAAGCAAGCATTCTAAGCATGAATTTAAAAGTTTTTTTTAAAATGAGATTTTTAACCTAGGTAACTTTTACTTTGAAACACTCCTGGGAGTAGTTAAATTGATGCAAATAAGGGTCACTGTAGTTCCCACAAGGAGCAGGAGATAGTGATATGCTGTGCACCATTGTGGTGCTTATACCCCTAATTTTGTTGCAATGCACAACAAATCCCTCAGCCATGCAGGAGGACAGTCTCTGTTTAAAAAATAAAGAGATAAAAGCCACACCCCCACACCCAAAGGAAAACTGTATGGAAAAAAAAAGACAGCATGGTTTATTTTTTAAAGGATAACAACTGACAAGGGCTAATTCATTGTACAAAGCCCTACCCAATTACTGGTTGTAAACATGCTTTTCAGACTTATCAAATACTTCTTAGTACCTCCTTGATGAACATGAGTCATTGGCTATGAGCTCCAAATATGGCTGTGTCTGAAAATAGAGCATGGGTAGTCATCCTATCCTACGCCCTTCTCAGGGCATTCGCATGCTCTCCCTTCCCTCTCCATGTCTGGCATCAGAAAATATGAAGGAACAGAAATAAAACTAACTTCTCTCTATTTGCTCATCCTTGATTTAAAACATTTCCACTGTCCAATCAAGAAGCAGAAGAAATACAAAGGGTGAGACAAGGATTTAAGTGCTTAAAGGGGTAGTTAATTATAAGTGCCACTGAGATAATCAAATCCCCCACTGCCACCTAACTACAGGCACCAGAAATCTGAAGGCCCCTAATTTTCCACAGTTAAAGTCCCCTAAGTGCCTACATTTCTGCCAATGACTGTGCATACATCCGCCTTAGACTAGGCACCTATTTCATGCCTAAGCGCCAATGCAATCCTAGTTCAATCCCCCCTTTGCCTGAAGTGGAGAAGAGATTTAAATTGGGTGTCTCACATGTCACACCCGAGGTGAGTGCCATAATCACTGGGCTATAGACTAACTCTCTCTGGCCCAATGACTATTCTGATATTTATACACAGTGGAATAACTTCAAAACAGAAGAGATTGACAGATCCACCCCAGCCTAGGCTTGAAAAACTGGTATCAGCCTTCCATTTGGGGTAACAGATGTGGGGGTCCATGTTTAGCAGCATCGGCTGTTTGGCAGTTTCTTTAAAACAGTGAATAACCTAGTCAGTGCATACATGACTCACGCGTATGCTCTTACCATTTCATTACAGTTGCTGGTTCCCTGTGATAAATTAAAGAAATAGCCCTGGAGAGGGCCTAATCTAGGTATAAACATAGGACTTTTGTCCTAGAAACAAGGAACTGCTTTTACAGTTCCCTCGGAATAAAAGCCATTTGGTATATAGTTTTTCCAGGCCCAGCTCAAATGTGGCCCTATCTTCCTCACAACATTGATCAATTTGACTCTTGAAGACTTCACAAAACAATGAAAATACATTTCCATGATCCATGGAAACCTTGAACGACAAAGACAGGTAGGGGGCTGAAATATATGCATGGGCCTTTGGTGGGCATGTGGTAGGTGAATAAAAGGCTCAGTTTAATCTCAAGACTGGCTCGGGCGGGGGGTCCGGCGCGGGGCTGCTCGGGCGGGCACGGGGGGGTCCGGCGCGGGGCTGCTCGGGCGGGCACGGGGGGGTCCGGCGCGGGGCTGCTCAGGCGGGCACGGGGGGGTCCGGCGCGGGGCTGCTCAGGCGGGCACGGGGGGGTCCGGCGCGGGGCTGCTCGGGCGGGCACGGGGGGGGTCCGGCGCGGGGCTGCTCGGGCGGGCACGGGGGGGGTCCGCGGGGCTGCTCGGGCGGGCACGGGGGGGGTCCACGGGGCTGCTCGGGCGGGCACGGGGGGGGTCCGCGGGGCTGCTCGGGCGGGCGAGGGGGTCCGCGGGGCTGCTTGGAGGTCGGAGGCTTAAAGTCAGATGCCTCTTCACTACATCACAATCGACCTAGAGAGGTCGATTTTAGCGCTACTTCTCTCGTCAGGCAGGAGTTATAAAGTCGATTTTAAGGGCCCTTTAAATCGACTTTAATGGCATGTATGTGAAGACAGATACACCTTTAATTCGACTTAACGTCGTTAAAGTCGACATTAAGTCGTAGTGAAGACATGCCCTAAAAGGTGCTGTAGGGAACTTCACAGTAGTGCTTTCACAAACAGAGAATGGTCAGTGCTTGACAGGAGGCATTCAGCACCTCACGGCAGTCTTGACCATAGCAGCTGGAACTCTGGCCCTGGATCCTACCTCATAGACTTTAAGGTCAGAAGAGACCATTATGATGGTCTAGTCTGACCTGTGTATTCTGGGACTGAGAATTAGACTAGATGACCCATTTCTAATTGTTTTGCCATTGGAGACATCAAAACTGGCCTTAAATTCACCCTGTTATCGTTTGCCTGGAACGATGGAGATTTTTTCTTAAAATAAAAGTATCTTATTCACCAGTGCCCTGATCCAAAACCTGGACTAAGCCACCACCCCTCCTACCCCCACCCCCTCCCCCCGCTTCCAAATTTCACTCTGCATTCCTTGCATATTGCAAATATGTGCTCATTTCACAAGAAGTTTTGATGCAGGATTGGGCTACAGGCAGGAGATCACAAACTCACTGAGCTTTCTTTGAATCTCCCAGTGGAAACATGCTGAAGGGCAGCTGGATTTATTTCATCTACATTTATTTTAAAAGTAAATTATTTGAAATACCCTTAATTGCTTTGTCTCAATGTTTAATTTTGATAAATGTCTTTGTGGATGCTTCTCCGTTTGTCTTTTGGTTAGATCTCATTTTCTGGAAAATAGCAAAATACAGTGCCATTAATATTATCACTTAATTAAGAGTACAAACAGAACTCTTATTCTTGAGAGGCATCTAAAAATATCATAGGAAAATCCACTTAATGCAATTAAGTTTCTTCTGCATCAAAAAGAAAAAAACCACTTACTGTAACTCATAAATTAGCTACTTTATAAAACCAGCTATTCTCGAAAAGTTGTCACACACTGACTCGTCCATTTTGGTTGTATTTGGAACATAGTTTATAAAACATTTCAAACATAATATGTCAATTGAATATTGATTATCACCACAGGTATTTAGTTAGTTATGCCTAATGATCTATCAAATGAGTTCATCATAGATCACCAAAAGGAGATTGCTAGCTCATTAGCTATTAGGGATTGGGGTAAGAATAAGGGAATTTTAATATTTGTAAAAAGTACCAGAGTCACCGTCCCAGAGATTGCAAGCTCTCCCTTTATCCAAGAACCAAATGGGTCACAGATATTTAATTGATTTCATCCACAGAAACTATCTCTAGGGTGTGACACTAATTTAATCTCTGACCCATTTGGTCTTCAGATGATCTGCTGAATCTGGAAACAGAGGGGTTAGTGCTATAATGGTGGTTTAGTGTCTTTATGATGTGGACATTTGTCCACTGGCAGATGGACCATCAACTCAAGTCACAGACTGGATGGTGAAAATGTTTGGTCACTAATAACTTGGGCTGAATATAAATCAGCAGCCAGCAATAAGACCAGAGCTGGGTGATCGATTAGAAGAATAGTTTACTCACCAGGAAATGCTGCTTCAGTCAACCCCAAACTATTCACAGATCTGATAAAACTTTACCAAATAGTTTCAGTCCCATTTTTTCTAGCTATGTTCACAATATGGAAGTAAGGAATAAGAAAGAAGAGAAGGTGCCATTGCCCATGCTCTATCTTTTTGCCCAATGGTTTGCACACACAATTGGGAGGGGGAAGACCTGGATTCTAATCCATTATCTAGATTAGGGACCTGGGTCTCCCTCATCCCACGTGAAATGTCCTAGTCACCAGGCTATATGCTACTGTGGGGTGGGAGTTGGGCAACTCAGTGTCTCCTGTTGAAGCTGTTCCACTTTGAATAAAAATAATTCAATATAAATCAGAGCAGGGACTTAACATTGGGCTTCCCATCCTTCAGGTGTGTTCCCTAACCATAAGGCTCTAGAGTCATTCTCAGTCTCTCTCCCTGGCCCAATGACCAGTCAAGTATTTCACACAATGTTCAATCAGAATTTTATTTTCTTCTCAAAACTTCCTTTTCTTTCCAATCCATGGAAAGACTCAAACCCAAAGTACCATATCTCAGAGCACAGGATCTGACTGTTAAGAGGTGTTTACATTTCTTTTGAAAGATCAGTACAGGGAATATTGGTAATTATTTTGCCATAGCTATCCTCGATAGATGTGAACTCTGTTGGATACCTTGATTAACCTAACTCTGGCGATTTAGCCTGTGAAATGAATAGGCTATTAATATGAAAGAAAGAGGAAAGCAGAGAAAAGTTATATTCATTCCTTATGATTTTCAATAATAGGACCTTCAGTCATGTGCAGAACACTAGACTTAAATAATGTGGCAAAACCCCTTTGGTGGTGCTGAATTCTGCAGCATACTGGATTTCTGTAGTAGCCTCGTCTTTCCCATGAAGACACCAGAGGGGGAAAACAGGCTTGCCATCAAGTAAAGATACTGGGTGGAGGACAAGCCTCTAGCCCTTCCTGTTGCCTCTCCCAAAGCCAACTTGCTTAAATAGGAAAGCAAAAAAAAGAACATTATGCTATTTACTGCTATTCTTATTTGCAAACTTGGTGAGCTCGTGAATAGAAATTTACAGACCTGCAAAACCCCAGCGACTGGAGTGTTGCATATGTAGGATTATCTGGTGGGTTAACTTTCAGAAAGGACATTTTGGCAGATAAAAGGAGGGGCTGTAACCATAGTGACAACAGAAAATCCATTGCATTCTGTATCACCCACCCACCCTTTCTTTCCCTCCCTCCCTCCCCCCCCCCCCCCCCGCTCTGCACAATGGAGAAATTTCAGAGACAACCATTATATTATTCCTATCACTTGTGTTTGAAAATGCGCCTGCATAAAAAGGCCACTTTGCATAGTTTAACATCTTTCAAAGTGGACAAAATATACACTGGCCTGAAAATAGAAAGAAAAAAAATTTCAGGGGTACTAAAAGCTTTCACACACAATGGTGATGATGTGAAATTTTTGAAAAAAAGTTTTCATCACCTTCTTGCCATTCTGTTTTATGGGAGTCATTAATAAAGGGCCAGGAACACCAAGGGAGAGGACGGTCACTAGCATTCAATCCAAAATCCATTGTGGTAAGTGGAAAGATTTCCCTTGATTTCAGTGGGATCAGACCCTGAAAGTACAAGTAACTAGCACACTAGTCACTATTACATGGATAAGTATCAATGCTTTTTAGGAACAAGTTTCTTCTCTGATAACTTCATTGACATTAGCTGGAGTTCTGAGGGATTGTGAATTAGATAAACTCTTTGGGGCAGGAAAAGTCTATGATGGGTACCCCTGGGGTACCACTGAGACCACCTGACCCATCAGTCTGGGCTCCCTTTCACACTGTAGTGCTGTGATAAGTTGCCAAGCTCACTCTTTCACTAGCATACATACAGATAGGGACACACCCAGCTGCAGCTTCACACACAAATTCTAAGATCAACTCTGCATGGGACAGCTCAGCTACAGCACTTCCCAGTTGCTAAGGCATGCATCCTCCTCTGGAGCATTAAACCCAAAATTATACCATCTTGCACTGCACAGGGAAATGTAGAGCGTAAGCTCATAAAATTTGCTCCCTCCCTCAATGTGAAGAGAGAGAGATATGCAAGAACTTTCTGCCCCCAGTTAGAATTTCCACACAGTGGTTTAGACAAAACAAAAACAAGTTTATTAACTACAAAAGATAATTTTTAAGTGATCGCAAACAGATCAAAGCAGATTGCCTTAGTAAATAAACAAAACCGCAAACTGAGTTTAACACAGTAGATAGATAGGCTATGAATTTGCAAATTCTCACCCTCAGTGATAAACAGGCTGACAGATTCTTAAGGTACAAGTCTTGACTTTTAGCCAGTGTATGAAAACTTGGGAAACTCCCTATAGCCTGGGACCATCACTTCCCACAGTTCAAAACCTCCCTTGCCCTGGAGGGGTTTCCAGGTGTGTTGTTGTAGGGAGAGTGATGTTCCCCCCAAGATGTCAATCTTCTTCTCTGGAAAGCCCTTTTGCTATGATCCGGGCCAAACAGTTCCCATTATGTAGTGCTATCTCTCAGGCATTTGTATTGTACACAGTTCCTGGGGTAATCCTTGTCTGTGTGCATTTCCTCAATAATCCATTAACATTGTTTGGCCTTTTAATTGTTGTACCTGAAAGGCTACTTGTGGGTGTTTTCAACCTCACAATGTTTCAGTAACAGATATGTAGCCAAACTTCATAACTTTACATATGGGGATAGTAATATCTCATTGGATTGTATGTGCTATCTAGCAGATCAAGACTTTTAGAATGATACCTCACAAGGCATACTTTGTATAAAACATATCCTATTTACATGACAGTGGTGAATATTGGGGTGTCAGGGTGACACACAGCCTTTTTGTCCTAGTTTGCTCTTGGTCCATCACTGGGGCTCAAAGTCTCTACACATAATAACACATCCAGGTGTTATGGTGTTGTTTTGATTACTGTGGAAGAGTGCAGTGGATGGGGTACTGTTTTCACGAATACAAGGATTATAGGTGACATATATTATCCTGTCATTTTTTGTTTGCTTGCTGAATTCATCATGAAACTAAGGGGCAATGTCTGTTAAATTTTGGCTTGATGTTGCAAATATAAATATTTATGTCGTTCCACGAAGCACAGATAGAACCGGCTTGCTGTAGTCTATTGCACCAATAGAACCTGATAGCTTGTTACCTCATTTGACTCAGTAATTTAGTGAGCAAGGCAGTCAGTAACACTTGGAAATGACAAAGTATCCTGTAAATGCCTTGATATGAGTAACATTGTCTTTTTATTGAAAGAATAAAATGTAAAGTGTAACTGATACTTTGTTTTGGTCCTAACATATACCACATGTTCTTTATTTGAGCAAAACATTTATTAGTGCCAAAATTCCTAATGTGAATATTTATCATTTGTCATTGTAAACTGATACAAGTGGGACAGATAAACAAACACTGATCTATTTTTTTGCACAGTACAGAGAATAAAAGAAAGCTTCATTATAATTGAGACACGTTGTAAATTCAATAGAAAAAACTTCCCAAACTGTAACTATATCATGCCATTCATTTTTAGGCAGAATTTCTCACTGAAAAAAAAAAAAAAAGGGAGACTTCTGCTTAAAAAGTGATGTCATGGTCCTTTCAATGTCACACTCCTTCCCTCAGTAATGAATTGTAGCATTTAGTAACACAAAATGTCTTGTTATTGCCTTTTGTACTAGCTGCTCTAATTTCAGAAGGTGGCTTTACTGTTTAGTTCTACCATGTTGTTTGTTACCCCATCTTTCCTGGTGGACAGGATACAAGTAATAATTAATGGTATTTTTGACAAGGATATTAAACCTAATGCTTCATTCTATGTCTAAACTGTAATTAAAAACCTGTAGCTGGCCCGTGCCAGCTGACTCAAGATTGTGGGGACCAGGCTGTGGGGTTGTTGAATTGCAGTGTAGATTCTGGGCTTGGGCTGGAGCTGGGCTCTAGGACCATGAGAGGGCCCCAGAACTGGCTGCAGCCCAACTCCAGAAGTCTGAGTCCCATGAGCCCGAGTTGACTGGCATGGGCCAGCCACTGGTGTTTTATTGCACGTAGATATACCTAGAGATACCAGGATGACATTGAATATGGGGTACAGATTTCCACCTCTGCCTACTGCAGGGTTCTTTCACCTTCCTTTGGTACTGGCCACTTCAGACACTGGATATTAAATAGGACAAAACAGACCTTGGGTTTGATGCAGTACAGCAGTTCTCGTGTTTCTAAAGATGCCCATAAATTTGTATATGGATATGTTTTTTCCAAAAGAATACCTACAAAAGACAAACATGAAGCATCTTCACAGGTACAGAAACACTTGTTTAACAGGAAATCCCCATTGCACAAATGGGGAAATGGAGGCATAATATATGTGAATTGCTCAAGGCCTCAAAGACCATGACAAAGCAGATAGAAAAATCAGGAGTAGCAGGCTCGCAGTCCCAATCTCAGACAGATTTATAGACTCATCTCCATACCGAACAGACTCGAGCAAGTTTAGATAAGCATCTGAGCCAAACCTCTGAACGTTCTGAAACTCTTCCATCACAGCCATCAAAAACATTGTTCTTATAAGCCAAAGTTACTCTTTATTATCAATTAATCTTAGAACACTGGGGAAGTACCAGAAGATTGGAAGAAAACTACTATTTTTTCAATATTTAAAAAGCATAAACAGGAAGACCTGGATAATTGCAAGCCTGTCAGCCTGACACTGATCCCAGGCAAAAGAACAACAAAAGTGCAGCTGATACGGATTAAATTAATAAAGAATTAAGGAAGATAATCAACATGGCTTAATGGAAAATAGATTCTGTCAAACTAAATTGATATTTTTTCCCCATGAGATTACAAGTTTAATTGATAAAGGTAATAATGTTGATGTAATTTCTTAGACTTCTGTAAAACATGAGTTGGTATTGCATGACGTTTTGATTAAAATAAGAATAATACATCAACATGCCACACTTCGAATGGATTGAAAAATGACTGGTAGGTCTCAAAATATAACTGTAAATGGAGACTCTTAATTCAGTGGGTGGATAAAGCAAAATTTAAATGTATACATCTAGAAACAAAGAACATTTCCCATCCTGTAAGTATGGCCTACTGTACTGGGAAGCAGTGACAACAAAAAAGACTTATATGGAGCTGATTATTCACCATAACCCCCAAGCTTCCAATGTGAGACTGTGTCCAGAAAGGCTAATGGGATCCATAAATACAAAAATCTCAAGTAGCAATAGGGAAGATGTACTACATCTGTATTTGGCACAGATACGGCCACTGCTGGAATACTATGCACAATTCTGGCATGCACAATACTAGGATGTAGATAAATCGGAGAGGATTCAGAGAAGAGTCAGAGAATCGTTGACTGGAAAATATGCCTTGCAGTGATATACTCAAGGAGCTGAATCTATTTATCTTAACAAAAACACTGTTAAGGGTGACTTGATAACTTATATAAGCTATTAATTTTTTCATACTCGGAAGAGTTTTAGGTTGAGACTATCATGAGAATTTTAAGATGCATGTAGAAATTTTAAGTGGTTGAAAATAAGGATTTTATCAGCAGCTCTAGCAGTGTGTGTTCACATGTTAGCTGAAGCCATGCACATCCTCATGGTGGTGGTGGGGAATGGAGTATTTTTTTCTTTTTAGGAGGAGAAGGTGAGGAAGAGATTTGTCAGTGTACTTCAAGTGCAGATTGAGAGCCCCATTCTGCCAGCCTTTTCAAAATCAACAGCACCTTTTTCTACAAGTAGCTGCAGTTCAATTCATTGGTCAATTTCAATGGGGATACTTATGATTATACTAACATGAAAAAGGTGACAAAAGAGAAAATAGTTGTAGGAATAAGAAATTCTCTGTTTATAGCATGTATTTGTTGTAGTACAAAAAAAAAAGAATTCAGAATAGTGTATGAAAAAAATCTCACTCAAAATAAATGTTTTCAACTTAAAAAACAAAACGCTATTTTGTCAATTCTGTCTTATCATCCACTTTCTGTGTTGTAAAGAAGTGTCTCTAGGAGTGAAAAAATAGCTTGGGAAGATTTAAAGATTTTTAGTAGACAAGTGTATTTTTACAGAACAACAACATGGGAGAGTAATTATTCCAAAAATACTATTAAAAGCCAGCATTACATTATTTTACAAGGCTTAAGACTACTTTGGTTATGAGCTTTTAGAACTGCTGGGTCAAAAGAGCATCATTATCACTGGCTGTTACTGGAGGCAATCATTTCATAAACTTCTACATTTTCTGAACTGTCCTTTCCATGGAGCTATCTTCTGTTTTATCCACTGTAAAACATTTTCCAATCTTATTCACTAGTATAGATTGGATGGTAAAGGGCATAAAAATACTTTAAATAAACTCATTTCAAATAAATTAACTAAGATGGTTAAATATATTGGTATCCAAAATGATCAACTTGGAAGGAAATCACATTATAGACGGTGCTTGGGATGGGGGCAGTATGCGGAGCAGAGCCCCCTGACTGTCCTTACACGCAGGAGCTGGAGGGGGGGGGCATGCCACTTCTTCTGGGAGCTGCATTGATACTAGGGGTATAATCTCTACTAAGGAGCATGAATTTCAATCAATTGTTGACTTACTTTGAAGGTAGTTTGGTGTCAAAGTCTGCAGAAATTCTAACACAATATATTAAGTCTCATTTCTCCTGCTGGCTGACACATTTGAGGTTTATCATCAACTTGAGACAATTTCTTTTCATTCTAATCCAGAGAACAGAAGTTATAACTCACTCAAAATCTCAGAGTCTCAGATGAGTTCAAAATAAATAAAAAGTTATGAAGAGCTAATTAAAACACTACAAATGTACAAATGTTAAGTAGCTAGTGATGCGGGGTGGGGGGATGGGAGGGAAGGAGGGATGGCCAATAGGGGAGGTTCACTTCTGCTT
This sequence comes from Sternotherus odoratus, assembly GCA_032164245.1. Classification (NCBI taxonomy): domain Eukaryota; kingdom Metazoa; phylum Chordata; order Testudines; family Kinosternidae; genus Sternotherus; species Sternotherus odoratus. Next base: position 27,479,642 of record JAVMKO010000009.1, read on the forward strand.
TACTTCCAATTTTTCTTTCAACAACTTTATTTTCAGAAAAAAATTGCCTAGTTTGACTTTTAAAAGGCAAGAAAAAAAAAACCTTTCCAAATACTGATGTTGTGTTATCTTGACAAGCAAAATTGGCAGTAGAATGGGATAGTTAGGTATGTATTTTGTCCAACCTATGGTGAGGAATGGCATTAGTGTGAGATTTCCATTTACAATTGAATCAGCGACTCCTGATGCTGCAACATTAATACTCAACTGGTATGAAGTTAACTCTTCCTCCACACTCTAATTTATCTATTTCTGTTTGTAATGTAGTAGGAACAGGTGATAGAGTAATAAAGCTTTCAATTGAGAATGTTCTGAAGTATTTGACATATGTAAGTCAACAGAACTCAATGTAAACACACTAGAAAAACTACAGTCTAGAAAATTATATTTGACAGACTTTCTACATGACTACTAAAACTAGTATATTAGAAGCAATGCTGTTTCCTACTTGAACAGGGAAGAAGATATGAAATCATATTGGAGCTCTGTTTTGGAAATAAAATGTGACAGAAGTTTTTCAAAGTAAGTATTAGATTTCAGCAGTTCTCATATCAAGGAAAACAGGCACAACACCACATGCTATGAACAATTAATAATAATTTATTCTGCTAATGGTACATTTACATAGTACTTGTTCTCCAATTCATTCCCCCATCCCCACTCAAGATGTGGAATTCAACCTCTGTTGTTCAACTACTTCGAATAACCCCTGAGGAAGCCTTCAGTCATCATTCTACTTCTGTAGGGGCTCTCATGACAATGACTGTACACTCTGATGCACATGTCCCAATGCAGAAGCTTGTCAGAATTAAAATGGCAGCAAATGGAAATTGAGCAATTCCTCATCAACATATTCAACCCAAGCTGGTTTTCTACTTTTCATACAATCTGATATGTTTCACATTGTCTGTACTTAAACAAATAAGATGCCTAAATAATTATACTTAAGAGTAAGCAGTATTAGAAAAAACTGACCTACTCGAATATAAAAGAATGCAGCCCAGAGTATTTATATTTTGAACTTCCACTTAGATATATCACACTAAACTCTCAACTACACCAGATTAGATCTTTGCCTGATTCTGAGGCTGACTAGGACCAAAGCAGCCATAGGCACAAAACTTAGAGTCATAGAATATCAGAGTTGGAAGGGATCTCAGGAGATCATCTTCTAGTCCAACCCCCTGCACAAAGCAGGACCAATCCCTATTTTTGCCCCATATCCCTAAATGGCCCCCTGGAGGATTGAGACACAATCCTGGGTTTAGCAGGCCAATGCTCACACTACTGAGCTACCCCTCCCCCTTCTCTGACTTGCAACAGACTAATGCCCCCTTAGTGCAAATCACACTGATAAGGACCACCACAATGCAGTGTGCTCCATTCCCTCCCCTTCTGGCATTCACTCTACATTGTAGAATTTAGGGGCCTGCTGTAGAGCGGCCTACAACAATTTCATACCAGCCGAGGATTCTCCCATACTCACATCTTTAGCTGCCCAGGAAGGGCAGATTTAAGGCTCTTTTGCAGTGTTCTGGTGGCACAGGATTTTAGTATTACTGGCCTCTGAGGAAAAATAAACATCTCTGAAAGACCCAGCCTTTCCTTCTGCTGGAACATTAACATATATATGGTGTGGGTTCCTGTAGTGGCACGATGACTCACCCCTGCAGCATCTCCTGCTGGCCATTTGGGAATTAGCTCACTAGCCCTCTGCAGGCTGGTGTCTCACTGTCAACTGTCCCTCCCATACCCTGGAGACCTTTTACCTGGGGTGTTGTGCCCTGGCAATACCCCACACTCTGCCCGGGTCTCCCCTTCCTGGGGAACCCCCAACCCACTCTTGCCTCAGTCTGTGGCTACTGCCGGTCAGCACTGTGCTCTCATTCCCTGGGGCAGACTGCAGTGTAAGTGCCAGTCACCATAGGCTAGGAGGTTTTAGCCCTTTGCCTTTCCTTGCAACCCAGTACCTCGGTAGCCCTTGGACAAGGCCCTGCAGCCTGGGGAGTTGCTGGCCTGGAGCTCCCAGCTCCTCTGGTCTTTCCCCAGCCCTGCTTCACTCCCAATACCCTTTCTGCAAGCAGTCAGGCCCTGTTCCCTCCAAGACTAGATAGAGACTGTCTGAGCTCCTGGCTCATAGCCTTTTATAAGGGCCAGCTGGGCCCTAATTGACCCAGCCACAGCTGTGGCTGCTATGCACTCAACTACTTTCACTGCTGTAGCCCTCTGCTGGGCTTCTTTTAACCCTTTAGGGGCCAGAGTGGGGTGATTTATGAAGTTCCATCTTCATAAAATCCAGATATAAAACAGCATTGGGGGTGGATACAATTTTAAGCTATTACTCCATCCTGGAAAAGAGGAGAAGATTAAGACCATTTTCTAATTAAGCCACAAGTTATCAAAATTAATTGTCCTCATGCTAGCCTCAAAAATTGCTTAGGTTAACATGATAAGGAGTGATGAATGAAACTTTACTGGTTTTTCATTCATTCATTCAGAGAGAAAATTATACCAGGGCTGAATCATAATTTTTCAACTGTACGCTTATTATCATGAGAAAGAATGATCAGAATTCTGTGCGTCATCTTGTCTGAAGCTATTATGGCCATAATTTAGGAAAGCACTTAAGTATGTGGGCAAGTCATGCCCTGAATAAAAATGGTCATAGGCACGTGCTTAAGTCCTAGGAAATTTCAGTGTGGACTAAGCTAAACAGGAACAAGATACTCTTGTTCCAAAATAAGTGTGTCCACACCCTGAGTTATCCAAGAATAGCTGTTCCTGAATACTTCCATGGGTAGACAAGCCCTTACCCTTGAGTAGTAGAGTTCCTGGTACTTCATGCAGCTACATACATTCCTCTGAAATGATCTCATAATTTACATCTTCCAAAGGGCCAGACTTGTAGGCCAAGTCTGCTCCCACTGAAGTCAATAAGAGCTTGCTACTAGCTGAGAGAGGAGCAAGACTAGATCTCTTTCCTCTGACAGATTTTCAAGTGTTCAGCTACTACAATTAGGGCCCGATTTTCAATAGCACCCAGTTCCCATTTAAGAATCAAAATTAGGGCAAGAATTTTAAAGGTGGTCATGAATCAAGTGGAGATTCATGTATTTAATTAAACATTTTTCACGGTTCTGGGAATGACCCAGCACAACATAACTAATACATCAATGCTAAGTTTTAAACCAGAGAATACATAACAAGATTTGTCTGCAAAAAAAGTTCTTTTTACACAGAAATAATATTTTCTTTGTTTTTGAAAACAATTACTAAATATTGCGATAAGACTACTTGGAGCAATTTTCTATCCTAACAAAATAAACTTGCAATATACTACTGCAGTTCATGATGGGTCTATGAATGAAGATGACACAGTGCAAGTAATATTAATGAGGCTATTAGCCTTGTTGGCAAATTGCTTTGCATATCCAAGACATTTTAACTGTGCCAATATTAAATCTGGGTCACTATTTACATCCTATGCAAACTGCTATGAGACTAGAATAAGTCTTATCACTGGCATACACCCAAACTTCCTATAAACACAGCTGTCATATGGGAGTGTAATATTGCTAGGAGCTGTTCATTACTTCATATTAAATTTGAGGTGACAGTTTAATCCAGAATTTTCATAACTGGATCATCCTTATTTATAATCACAGCCTTGTCAAATCTCTTTACCTTGTGGTCAAAAATAACTTCAGGTTGGTTATAGATCCTCTTTATGTGAGGTAGGTTGACATCGTTGGCAAAACACTGCTATAAACAATCATGCTGTTCAAATATGAAAACAACATTAAACAGGGGCAGAGCAGAGGCTGCAAATGAACAAAAGGAGGGTGGGTTTTTAAACGCATGTTGAAAATAGAAAATAAAGTTTGGGAGGATGCTTTGAATGGGGCTTTTCTTATAAATGATATGGGGTTTATATCTGACCCGTGAAAGAAATTTAAAAGCTGCATACCTGCATGGTCATTACAATATTTTGAGAATGCCAGTACCCCCACCCCTTCCCTAACTATTTACTTCTCTTACTTCCCTTCTGGATTTGGTGTTCTCTTTTTATTTGGTATTCACTAAGAATGGTACTGGGAAAGTGATAGGTTTAGATAGAAAACTTCTTCCTAGTGGGGAGTGAAAGAATAGGTAGCAATTGGGTGCAGACAGACATCTCAGTTGTTCTCAAGAGTCTTTAAAAAAAAATGAAAACAGAAAGAAGTCTCCAGCTGTTATGATTGTGAATATTTTTTTTAAAACATGACCTGAGTGTAAGAAGTATCATGATATTTTCCTGATTTTGCAGAGAGGCTGACACAATACCCAGGCGATGTTAACTAGTCCATTCATTTCTATAGGTGCAAACTCAAATGCCATAGTTAACTATTTCACTGCTTCTCAAGGCATAGAATAGAATAGAAGGAGGAGCATATTATGAAGGTCTACACAAGTTACTGTAGGTGATTGCTCATTTTGAATAGACTTTTAAAAAGCAAAACCAACCAACCAACCGACTGAAAACAACCCATGGCAAAGTTGAAAGGGGGTGCTTATTGATTTCATGGGCAGGGGTTTCACTTGAATTTTGATAAATGCTGAATTTTCAGTCAAAGTAGATTTGTAACATAGTTCAGGCCATATTCTCAACAGTAGTGCATTTTAATTTGTGGACTTGCTTTATATTTATTGAGCATGAACATCATCTGCATGATCCCACAAAGTTGATTCTATTTCTATGGCCACATCTCTGCTATAAATTTGAATGTATGACTCAATAATAGCAAGGGAAAGTATATTTTTTGTTACAGCAAGCAATATAACAACATTTTAACAATTTAAGACCTAAGAAGTCTAATAATTGTTTTATTGAATAAATCTAGTCAAAATGCAGTATAAATGTAACAGACAGGAATGAATAAATGGAATTGTGAGAACTATATTAAACTTGAAAGTGATTTATGAACTTTAACCTAACGCTGTCAAATAGTGAAGCGTGAAGAAGAAAAGGGATCCACAGAAAATTCATTAAAAAGAACTAGGAGTACTTGTGGCATCTTAGAGACTAACAAATTTATTTGGGCATAAACTTTTGTGGGCTACAGCCCACTTCATCAGATGCATAGAATGGAACATCCAATCCTTTTACAAGTTGCAATCTTTTATGACTAAAATCTGTTAGCTCTGTTTTCAATTCACTGGTTCTGAACAAAGAGACCAATTTACATGTAAAATAATTGTTTTACTGTGCCTTTTATGGAGTGCTTATCAAGGTCAAGCACTATAATTTATAGAGTGAAATATTTTATTTGGTTAAAAGCAGCTTGATTTTTCACTATTTAGAAGCATTATTTAGGTAATTATCTTAAAGTTATCTTATCTTATCTGCATTGACTTTTCAATTACTTGATATGCCTGTCCCCTAGTAAATTATAATTTTTGACAAACACCCCCAACACACACACACTGTTGCCACAAATAAGTCATCACCACCTCTCTATAGGAGGATCTCAAAATCACTTAAACACCAGTTAATCCTCACAAAATATCTGTATTGTCATCTCCATGTGACAGATGCATCTCCAGTCTGAGAAAATTATGCTAATGGGGGAACTAGGAAGAGAACCCAGTTCTGCCTAGTTCTGTGTTTCAGTTATGAGACCACATTTTTTTTTACTTGCATACCTTCCTGATTATCTCAGTCATTCTTCCATGCCATGCCTATGCTTGGAGCACTCCCCTGAAACCTTTGTATCAAACCACCAACATCCCCTCTTTCAAATCTCCCCTGAAAATTAATTTCTGCCACAAAACATACAGGAGGTGGACTAATTAAAGTTACAATTTTAAAAACGCTGGACAAAGAGATTCACCTTGTTAAAAAAAATACAGACTAGAGCAACACAAACTGGAAAGTTTAGATCATTGCAGTGCACTCTAAATGAGTCCACAAATTAAGTCTAATCCGAAGATTAGACTGTGACTATGCAAAAAAATAAAGTTAACTACATGTGTGTTTGCAGGGTTGAGGCCCCTAATGATCTAAATATTTCAGAAATGCTGTGTGCTCTGCACTTGCTAGTTTCCTGGCAGAAATTAAAGTGTTGGATTTGACCTACAGAGCCCAAATAGCTTGGGCCCTGCCTACTCGAGAAATCTTCTCTCCCCCCCTGTGAAATACTTGCCATGGCTGCAATGAGCCTAGAGGATTCATCCTGGATCATTCTTGGTTTAAATGGGAGAAAGTTGAGGGTTTTTTTTCCTGAGGGGCCCTGAACTTTGGACTTCACTGCACACTGTCAGCCTGAAATAGCCCAAGTTTGCTAACTTCTGGGTAAACAGTAAGGACTGGGGTTCTAGAAAAAATGGGGTTGAGAGACTGGCTGGGTATTTGTTTATTTGGGTCAGATGATGTATTTGTGTTTGGCGGTTTTGTTTTCAGAGGCTGATGCTCTATGTTTACTGTTGTGCAGATGCCTAGCAGTATAGGCTAGGCACTTATACAAGAAATCTAACTAAAGAGGCTCCTTTGCCAGCTATGTTAAACACAGATGATGTGCTTTAAATTTAGGGTCAGCTTTAACCTCCTCTCTCCCCCATAGGATTACTAATTTTTATTACTTATTCATAGCATACTATGTCAGCCTAGAAATTATTTAAGGGCTCTTAATACATTCCTTTCACAGAAGAGTTTGCAGTTTACTGGTAGACACAATGCACAATGTACCAACTTGTGCCCTCAGTTACTCACCCCTATTGACACCAATGGAAACACACACTAACTATATTTTGTTAGTATTATGGGCTTGTGTTAATGGTCTTTGGGGATAGACAATTTTTATTTGCTTCTTATAATTGACAGTAGAATTTAGACACTAAATCCCTTGAAACAGTGCATGAAAGGTTTTTTAAAAAGCCATAGTTTTTCAGCCAGGACATGATCTAGTGCTTACAATGATTTCGTTACTGCACAATTCACAGAACTGGCTTTTCTGCTTTTGACACAAGACTAGTCCCCACTGCTAAAATGCAGTACGTCCAGTGCTTCACTTTCCAGGGGACTGAGCAGCTTCAGACACTGGTCTGAAATATAAAGATTTTTCATATTTAAAGAGATTCTGATAGATGCACTTCCTTTAGCAGAACATGGGTGGCGGGTATCATAGGCAGGAAGAGTCTGTGTCTCCCCAAACAGCCTTGCATGGCCCCTCCCACGCTCCAGCCCTAGACCAGGCTGCCTCCTGCAGTTCCCAGCGCTCTTCTCTGGCTGGCCTGTCGACCACTGTGTCTCAGGGTGGCTGGTGCTTGGGCTGCTCTGCTCAGTGTGGGGAGTCTGGGGATACTATGGACACAGTGCTCAGCTGCCTGGGCTTCCAGGAGCACCAGGGCTGGCCAAGCTGATGCCCGGTGCTAGGGGCCATAGGCGGCTGGTGAGCCAGCTGCTGGGGGAGGCTAGCTCCCAGCCCCTCCCCCTCTGTCTCCTTCCCTGCAGGAGCCCAGAGCACCCCTGCTGCAGCCCCAAGCACCTGTTGGCTGGGGGCGGGGAAGCCCGAGCCCTTGTGCTCTGGGTGGAGCAGCCACCGTGCCCACAGCCCTGAAGCGCTGGGTGGCAATGCCCCCAAGCAGAACATTTAGAACAGTTTGCTTTTAATGCAGAGTGTGCACACCTGATTCTGTGCTCTATTCAGCAGGACATGCAGGATCCAGTGTAGATCCCACCAGAGAGATGATAAATTACATTACCCTACAGCTGAACAGCTGATCGATTGCATCACATTTCAGCCTAGTTCAAAGCCTTCCTCTCACTGGTGCAATGAAAATGAGATTTTATCTAGTCACCAAGTGATACATGCACAAACTCTGTCGCCCAGCATTAAACACCCGCTACTTCGTCTGGAAAGCCACATTATGTTTCTAGAAGATATATAAAGAATCAACAAGAAACACCATTTCCATGTAGCCAAGTCATAGCTTTAAAAATCCTTGTACCATTAAAAAGTTGGACGTGACAACTGAGCTTTAACTGGAAGCTTTTTTCCAGAAGACCTGAAGAAAGTGAATGTGCCAAAATTTTAAAAGCATAAATGGGATGACCCAGGTAATTATAAGCCTGCTAGTTAGTCTGACACTGATCTCAGGCAAGATAATGAAGCGGCTGATACAGGACTCTCTCTCTCTATAGAATTAAAGGAAGTTAATATAATTAATGTCAATCAACATGGGTTTATGAAAAATAGATTGTCAAATTAAACATATCATTTTGAAATTACATATTTGGTTGATAAAGGTAATAGTGTTGATGTGATATATTCAGACAACTGTAAGGTATTTGACTTGGTACTGCATGACAATTTGATTAAAAAACAACTAGAACAATATAAAATTAACAGGTCACACATTAAATGGATTAAAATAGGCTAACGGATAGGTCTCAAAACGTAGTTGTAAATGGGGATTTATCAAGCAGGTGTGTTTGTTTCTCAGGGGTCCCATGGGGATTGTTTCTTTGTCCTATACTATTTACCATTTTCATCAATTATCTGAAAGGAAACAAAATTATCGCTGATAAAAATTGGGCAGTGGTTAATAATGAAGAGGCAGGTTACTGATTTAGAATGATCTGGATCCCTTTGTAAGCTGCTTAACAAGCAAACAATATGCATTTTAATAAGGCTAAATGTAAACATATACACCTAGGCACAAAGAATGTAGACAATACTTACAGGATGGGGGACTCTATCGAGAGGTGCAATAACTCTGAAGAAGACTGGGGATCATGGTGGATAATCAGCTGAACAAGATTTCCCATATGATCTTTGGATGCTTAAACAAGGGAATCTTGAGTAGGAGTACAGAAGTTATTTTAAACTCTATATTTGGTACTGTTGCAACCAGGGCTGGAATATGTATCTAGTCCCAGCACCCACAATTCAGGAAGGATGTAGGCAAATTGGAGAGGGTTCAGAGAAGACCATGAGAATGATTAAAGGGTTAGAAACCCCGCCTTACAGTGACAGATTCCAGGAGCTAAAACTATTCATCTTAGCCAAAAGTAGGTTAAGTGGGGACTTGATTGCAGTCTACAAGTACCTACATGGGGAACACACTTTTAATAATGGGCTCTTCAACCTACCAAAGAAAGGTATAACGCAACCCAATGGCTGGAAGTTGAAGCTAGAAAAATTCATACTGGGAATAAGGCATATTTTTTAAATAGAGAGAGCAAATAACATTTGAACAATTAACTAGTGCCCTCGGGGGATTCTCCATCACTGACAATTTTTAAATCAAGTTTGGATGTTTTTCTGAAAGCTATGCTCTAGAAATTATTATAGGGAAGTTCTATGGCCCGTGTTATATAGGAGGTCAGACTAGATTATCACAGTGGTTCCTTATGGCCTTGTAATTTATGAATCTATGACCAATTCTCTGAACTAAATGAGGAAAAGAAGGTGTCCTGAGTGTATTCAAGATGCCAGATCAAGATGGCGATCAGTTTCAGATAGAGATAAAATATAGTATATGCAGTATTAAGACTTCAATAGGATACTGCATTTGCTATTTCAGTGTTATCATTGAAACCATTTAGGGTTACCCCACACACCCACTTTATAAACTTGCTCTATCATCATGACAACTAGTTACAACTATAATTTTTAATCACTATGTGACTGAGCCTTTTTAGCCAGGATAATTGTGGATAACAATCCTGAAGTGACGACAAAGTTCTTTCATCAGTGTCCATTTAAATTGGGCCAGGTCAGGAAGCCACAATTCCATTTCTTGAATCCAGTGTTTTATTTACCAGCTATTTTGTAGTACCTGAACCATCCTCTGTAGTTTTAGTTAGTTTAATCTAACATTAGAAGGTACCTGCTTTAGAGTTTGAATTTGTATGGGGCTAAAAGTCTCAGAAGACCTGTTCCCATGAAATATGTCAACTTTCAAGATGGTATAAACACTGAGGTTGACTGAGCAAATGAGAGATCTGCTGTGCACTGAAAACTCACAAGAACATCTGGTGGGATTTGGTGTCTGTCTGTTCCTTAGCGATCATTCACCCTTGAATCTGAAACCCAAGCTGTAGCCCACACCCAAACAGAAATCCTCAGGCCACAACAGACAAAGACTAAAGTATGAATGAGAGAGTCCTGCAACTTGGAAAGAAGAGAGGCCTGGAGCCATATGCAGCTGTCAGTTATATTAAACAGAATTTTAATACAATCTCTGTAAATGTGCTAACTATATTACAAGGCACACTAACCTCTAAAGCAGGGGTGGCCAACCTGAGCCTGAGAAGGAGCCCGAATTTCCAATGTACATTGCCAAAGAGCCACACGAATACATCAGCAGGACCCCATCAGCTCACCACTCCCAGCACCTCCCACCCACCAGCAGCCCCACCGATCAGCACCACCACCTCCCTCTCAATACCTCCTGATCATCTGTTTCGTGGCCTTCCTCATTAAGGGTTAATTGTCAGTAGGGAATGACTCAGATTATGTCTACACTTAAATGCAAACCTGGGGTTCAAACTCAATCTCAAACCTAACCCCACTTCAGTCTACATACAAATCGCGCTAACGAAGTCTTGGAGCCATGTTCTCAAGACTCTGTGGGGGTGGAAGGTTGAGCCTGAGTCAACCCAGGATTCAATCTGTATTCTATGGCAGTGTAGATGCAGCCCCACAGCCCAACAATCTCACAGGCAATTATTTTTTTGTTCTCTGGACAGTCAAGTATTGGGAGGGCACTAGGAAAGCTTGGATATGGGTAATTGGGCTTTGGCCCACATAATGCAGAATAATGCTAGAGCCCCAGTCTGAGACCCAGGGTTCAACAATCCCTAACCTGGAGTCACAAATGAGTGTAGATGCTCAAGCCTTAGGTTAAACAAACCCAGGGTCTGCTAACAAGTTCTACTAACTCTGGGCTGACATTGCAGTGTAGCTGTACCCATAGAGACCTGGGACCACAAGACCTTCTGCACAGGCCTGTATCATATTACAATAATGAGAAACTGTTCAGCTTCTTCAGTGAATGTTTCTGTGTCTGTATACTCCTCCATTACTCCCTTAGATTGAGAATGCAACATACCGTATTTTTCGCCCTATAAGACGCACTTTTTCTTCCCCAAAACGGGCGGGGGGGGGAAAGTTGGTGCGTCTTATAGGGCGAATATACCTATTCACCCGCAGTCACCAAAAAAAAAAAAAAAAACCGCGCGTGCGCCCCGGTTCCCCCCTCCCCGCCGCGGGCGGGCTGCCGGGGGCGTCCCGGTTCCCCCCTCCCCGCCGCGGGCGGGCTGCCGGGAGTGCTCCCGGTTCCTCCCTCCCCGCCGCGGGCAGGCTGCCGGAAGCGCCCCCGGCATCCCTCCCGCGGCGGGGAGGGGGGAACCAGGAGCGCCCCCGGCAGCCCGCCCGCGGCGGGGAGGGGGGAACCGGGAGCACTCCCGGCAGCCCGCCCGCGGCGGGGAGGGGGGAACCGGGAGCGCTCCCGGCAGCCCGCCCGCGGCGGGGAGGGGGGAACCGGGATGCCCCCGGCAGCCCGCCCACGACGGGGAGGGGGAAACCGCCGCCCGTGCGGCGGGGACGGCGCTCCCCCAGCAGCCCACCCGCGCGGCAGGGACGGGAGAGCGGCGCTCCCCCAGCAGCCCGCCCGCGCGGCGGGGACGGGAGAGCGGCGCGCTTTTTGTGTGTGGTGGTTTTTTTGGGAGAGGGGGGGTTTCCCCCCGGCTTTTTTACTTCAAAACTCGGGGGCGTCTTATACGCCGGAGCGTCCTATAGGACGAAAAATACGGTAATCACCAGATCCTTAGCTTTAACAACAGAATGTTTTTCTATCTGGATTACTGCAAGAGCCAATGTTTTACATTTCTCTCATTCTTTTAATAAGCTAATATGGTCTCAGTCTGGAGGTGGAGGAGGTAGAGGTAATACTGCTAGCTGCTGTTGACAACATGCATTTTGCACAGCTGTGAGTAGTTGCATATAATAATGTGATGTGCTACTAATTGTGATATGCTGAGGCCATAAAAACTTCTCAAAAGGCAAAGTCAAGAAAGAGGGCGTACTGTACAATACACTTCCCACCTTGCAGCCTGAATGCTTATAATACATATTTAGGTTTTGAAAGACTGGTTCTTTTAACCAGTAAAGTCTCACCAGGAGTTCCAAATGTTAGTAAGCCACACATTAAGCTGATGTAAATCAGTGTAACTCTCTTGATGCCAGAGCTACGGTATGTTGATTTAAATCTGGTCTCGTGTTGTTTGTTGGTATTTTCTTTCCTACCTTGAAAACAAAACAAAGTCAGATTTCTCAAGAAACTTTCTGAAGCAATCATGATTTTAGCTTGTGTCTGACTGCAGTAATTAAGGACTTGACTATGATGTATGCGCTGATACATCATAAGCGCATCGGGCAGCTGGTTCAGAATCTACTCTCACCTATATTGTTTTTACATCATTGTAACCCTATTGACTTCAGTGGATTTATGCCAGAGTTATACCAGGTTATGACCAGAAGCAGACCCATTGTCCAGCACATCTGTTTCACACACACACACACACACACACACACACACAATCAAAATTTCAAATCTTTTCCATGAGTTTAATTGGGAAAAAAAGGTGAAATTAAACTAGAAATGAGAAATACACCAGGGAAATATATAATTTTAGGTATTAAAGCTTTTTTTTGTTCCAGTACTAAAATATAAAAATCACAGAAATGTGCCTTTAGCCATGTTTTTCCTCCCCCCCAACCTTTTTTTCCTTTGTATCCATTACACCATCTAGACATGCTATCTCCTTATCCACAATACAGAATGTTTTGAGAAAAGGGAAATCTTTATTGCATTCATCCCCAGCATCCTGATTAATGTCATTTTGGATGACAGGAGCACAGAAATAGAAAAGATTTCACAGTCTAAAGGTTCTCTTGTAGGAAGTGTATGAAGTGAGTTGTCTGCCTCTTTAATAAATCTATCATGTTAGAAGTTAATATATCAACCCAATGCAATGACTAACAGTTGTGCAATGAATTTAATGTGAATGCATCAATGTAAAGTAACCCAAAAGTAGATTAATACTTTATATTTTATTAATAGAAATGGGAGAACAAGGAGATCTTGTTTTGGTAAAACCTCAACATTCATATTTTGACTTTGCATTCCTAATAGGACGCTTTGGTTTTCTACTTGGTTTGGATTCATTTATTTTCCATTTTTCCATTTGTCACTTGTTATGGACTCAAATTAAATAATCATTTTTCTTTCTCTGCTTCTAGGAGTGAAAGCTGAATAAAATGTAAAGCCCTATTAACCCCAGCTTGTAGTATAGGCAACTTTTGCATGAAGGAGAACACCAAGTAAGTGAAACATCATTGGAAAACCAATGTATGTGATAAAGCAGCCTCAGCAAAGCAAATATATAGGAAAATTGTGTCGAGTTTATTTCCATCACTATAGGAAAAAAAGTTATTTTAAAAATATAAGTAATGCAGATGCATTACATAGAATCATGTAGGAAACTCACTTCAACACTGGAAAATGTAATACGTATTGCAATAAATGTTAAAAAATACCTATACAAGCACAAAATAAATTACACAATCTCAAATTGATAACAGTACACTGAAATTGACTAGAAAAGATAAATGAAACAGAGAAATAATTTAGGGAAAGCCTTTTCGTTCCATAACTGAAATGTAAAATCAGATGTATTTATTGAAATATTCTACCAGAGAACCCTTGTGCTATAAACTGGGATTTATATGGTTTTACATTGCATTAATCATTAAATCATATTCTAAATACACACTCACCACCACAAACTAGCTCTGAGGAAGCCTCAAAAGTATTAGAGTTCCGACTGGAAAAGAGTCCAAATATGCAAATATTTATCCCAAATATACAGAAAGCTATCATAAACCACATGTATAAGTAACCACTGTAGGGTATAAAGATAATACTAACTTTAGTTGAGTCACAGAGAGATTAAGAGATTTGCCCAAGGTCATACAGCAAGTCAGAGGAAGAACTAAGATACCACCCAGAGGACCAACTTCCAATCCCTTTGGGTATGTGTTAGGGTCTATAGTTTCAAAAGCTTTCACTATTTTTGGGTGTCCAGTTAGACAAGTATGGCCTGATTTTAGAGGTACTGGGTACCCCACAGCTCTCACTGTCTTCAACTGCACTAGCGGGTGCTCAGTGCCTCTGAATAGTGCCTTCTAAGTGTCCAAAACAGCACATCCAAAAACTGAGATACCTCAAATGAGTAGACACAAACATTTAAGATTAAAAGGAGTAAGTACAAGCAGAAGTTGTTCTTTTACATACTGGTATTTGAGAAGAAGATCAAAGTTTGTCCACATAATCATTTGCATTATTTTATCATAATCAGGGGTCTGAAACATGCGGCCCGGGGGCCACAGGCGGCCCGCAAAGCCCTTCCCTGCGGCCCGCCAAGCTTCCTGGTGCCCCCCCTCCCCCTGACCCCCCATAGCAGTTTGCAGGACGGAGGGGCCAGAAGTGGAGGCTTCTCTGCTGCCTGGCTGGGCCGCGTGTGTTTCTAGCTCTGGACTTCCTAGATTGCTCTTGCTTTGTTTGCCAAACAGCTGTTGGTGGTGCCTAGTGCTTTCCAGGAGGGAATGGGGAGCTGCGTGCTCAGAGGAGGAGGTTGGGCAAGGGTGGGACCTCTTGGAAGGGGTGGAGTGGGGGCGGAGCCGGGGCAGCAAGGGCAGGGGGGGGGGTGTCAGTGGTGCGGCCCTCGGGCCAGTGCACTAGTCCTCATGGAAGGGGTGGAGTGGGGGCACAGCCGGGGCAGCGAGGGTGTGTGTGTGTGTCAGTGGTGCGGCCCTCGAGCCAGTGCACTAGTCCTCATGCGGCCCTCGTGGTCATTTGAGTTTGAGACCCCTGATCATAATCATGGTGTTCTTAGATCAGGTTTCAGATATTACTTACCAGCACACTTGACACTGATGATTCAAAAAAATAAAATAGGCCTGAATAAAAATAAAAGGGCCAGATCCTCCACTGGTGTGAGTCCGCATGCCTCTATTGAAGCACATGGATCTATGCTAGTTTACGCCAGATGGCCCCTTTGTGAAAGAATCTAAAGAACCAAAATACCATGGGATAATCTCATTCTTAAACCCGACTCACTGCTCATAGCAGTGTTATATCTACAACAAATTCAGCTGATGTCTTCATTTTTTAATGTAGATTTTCAGTTGTGTTTTACAGTGATAACATTAAGGGACTGATTATGAATCCTGTATTCACATTGGTGGGCACCTGGCACATTTTCTCTTTTAGAGCCAGACTGAAGTTAAACAAAACAATATCTTTGGTACCACTCAAGTGGTAATCCTTACTCAGGCTACACTTCGACTAAAGCCAACAGGATTGTCATCTGTAAATAAACTATAGCATGGAGACCTTAGTTCTGATGAGGTTATTTAAAAAAACTCACATTTTTAAAAGTATCAAAGCTTATCTGTCCTAGATGAACTTTTTGAGTTGGAAAATCTGGGCTGGAAGCCTCCCAAGAAGAAAGTTTCTTGTGCAATGTCAGAGATTTCTCACTTCCAGCCAGATGAGAATGGCTATTTTATATCTATTTCAGTACTTCTGGTTTTGGCTGTTGTTGGAACCCAGAAATGAATGTGCGGAAACAATGGAGGGAGGAGAATGAAGGTGCTGGAAATCTCTAAATTAAAGGTTTAAAGCCATCTCAAGTCTTTGTTCACTTCAACCATAATCATGGAGTTAGACCAGCACTTCTCTAATCCCTAAACTCATAGCAGGAATAGAATCATATAACAGGTCTACCCTCTACTAAACCATTGTTAAAACACAAAAAATAAAATGTATATATGGCTCTCTGAGAGCCATACAAGTCTAAGAGCATATCTAGAAAACTATAT
The DNA here is from genome assembly GCA_032164245.1 of Sternotherus odoratus. Taxonomy (NCBI): domain Eukaryota; kingdom Metazoa; phylum Chordata; order Testudines; family Kinosternidae; genus Sternotherus; species Sternotherus odoratus. Next base: position 27,495,610 of record JAVMKO010000009.1, read on the forward strand.
TCCTGGGATGCACATACTAATTACAAGCAATCTACCACTTGCAGTCTCAGGACTAGATAGGATTCACACTGGGATGATTACAAGGGAATTGCAGACAGTCCAGTTGGGACAGCCATTTCAGAAAGGAATGATTTTTTAGTAGATTAACAGCCCTGAATCACAGACAGAGCAACACCTGATTCATTGTTCAGTCTGTTTCGTTTAATTTTATTCCCACTGGGCTCCATACAAGCATCTGGCACATGTGTGTGAAAGATATATGCCCTTTCTATATAGTCTTTTCAAGAGATTAAAGCAAAGTTCTCCAGGGGAAACAATTAGAATGGGCAAATAATGAGTACCAATGTGGGAAAGAAAGTTTCGTATTGTTAGTAAGTTAAATCAGTCTCAGGACTTGAAGTCTTGTTTGTCCCTGCAGCACTGTAAAACCTTATAGATTTTTAGCTTCAGCCTCAATCTGCTGAAAATAGCATAATAATTTACAAAGGTAAAATAAAGTCACTTCAAGAGATGTTTTCTAATTTGTGCTTTTCATTTTTTCAAAAAAAATAAAATAAAGACATTTTTGTTGTTTCTAATTTGTATTCCAGTAGCACTCAAAAGTCCTAATCAGGAGTGGGGTGCAATTGTCCTAGGTGCTCTAGGAAGCACAATGGAAGAGAGTTCCACTTATGACCCAATTTAAGTAGAAAAGTAGTTATTGAAAATATAGGATGAAATCCTGGTCTTATTTAAGTCAATGCTTCACTGGGAACTTTGACGTTGACTTCAATGGTGTCAGGATTTCATACATAGGGTCATGTCCTGGATTCACACTGTCCACGCACAACCTCCACCCCATCCAGCCACTCCCTGTCCCCTGACTGCCCCCCTGGGACTCCCTGCCCCCTTATCCAACCCCCCTTCAACCTCCTTACCATGCTGCTCCGAGCAGCAGGAACTTGCAGCCCCGCCACCTGGCCAGAGCCAGCCATGCTGCCCGCAATGCCTGGCAGGAGTGGCAGGCCAGAGCACTGATGGCATAGCGTGCTGTGGGGAAGGGGTGACACTAAGGGAGGGGCCAGGGACTAGCCTGCCTAGCTGGGAACTCAGGTTAGAAATGTATTGATTGAAATAGACAAAAGAAGAAGAATTAAAACAAGGCAAAAGACATTGAAGCTGTTTTACATAATCAGTCAATTTTAAGTTTAATCAAAACCTATCAACGTCTCTTTTTAAAGAGAGGGAATATTGGTTAAAGTCTATTAGTCTGTCAAGCAGTACTCCTTGATGGGTGGGAAGGAAGGTGTTAGTTCTAATGCTCAATTTTGAGTCGAGCATGTCACTTTTCTTCTTTTGACAGAGAGAGGGGAGAAAAGAGACAGGGAACTGTGGCTTCTGTTGATCTTCTCAGGATCCTTACCAAGGGCCGCCCCAGGCATGTGCTTGCTCCGTTGGTGCCTGGAACCAGTCCTGTCCAAGACAGAGAGCCAATGGCCTCCGTGATTTTGTTTCCACGTATTCATTTCTTCTAGCAAGGCTGACCCTCAGAAGAGGCTCTCACTTGGATAACTGTGGTTCAGGTAGCATAGCTATTAGAAAGCATCTGGTAACTTGACCAACTATTTAAAGGTTAAGTTTCTCCCGCTTACAACAGGGATTCCTGATGTAATATTTCTTCTGTATTGGTTTTCTGTAGGATGGTTGTTTTGTAACTACTACAGCATTTATTGCCCTTTGCTCAAAGAAACTTGCTTGCTGTTCGTGCTAAGTTTGTTTCCTTTCTGTTTATAGTTTCTTTGAATTTCATAATAATTGTGAAGCGTTTCATTATAGTCTAATAGTTTTGTATTAGGAGAATGATTTTTTAAAATCAAGTTATTCATTATTTGCACTGACTCTTCTGCTAGCTCATTTGATTGTGCATAGTAAGGGCTTGATGATTGATGTGTGAACTGACATAACCTAAATTAGTTAGTGCTAAGGGCATTATACCATAAACACACACATTGTAGAAGTTCATAAACTAAGAAAAATCCACAGATACCAAGAAACCCTGATCCAGCCAGCCATGAATGCTGTCAAAGGTAAGATCTAAGTGTGAAATCTGAAATAAATACACAAAACTGAATATAAACACTCTGGAAACTGCATGGGAGTCCTGATTACCCTTGCTCCAGGCTCTGGACAGATATGTTTGAATAAAAAGGGAAAGATGACTTCTCATTGTTGCTCTATTGCTCAATCTTAAAAAGAAAATGAGTTGCCACACACCACACTATCAATGTAAGAAAAGATTGTAAGTCAAGGTTTGTTCACCTGGAATTCCAGATGAGTTAATAACAGATAAATGGTCCTCAATTTATGAGTTATTCATCTCAACAATTCTCTTTGATATTTCAGTTCAGTAAGACCTATTGGGAAATGAAGTATTTTGTCACACTAAATTAGAAATCATCTCTCGCTGCAGGAAATAAGATTGCCATAATTTGATAGAGTGATAGCTCCTATATTATTATATGTCCTCTGCATTCCTTAACTTCTAGTGTACCAACTATAATCAAAACTAATAAAGCCAATTTCATTTAGATAGAAAATGTCATCTTATAAATTTTCCATGGCTTGCAAATGAAAAGCTGACAAATTAGCTACCATGGAAAAGGAACCTTGTATCAGTGGTCTTATATTGTACTTTAATAAACTAAAAATATGAATCTATTAAAGAATCATAGAAATGTATAGCTAGAATGGACCTTGAGAAGTCATCAAATCCAGCCCTGTGTGCTGCAGCAGAACCAAGTAAATTTAGATTATCCCTGACAGGTGTTTGTTAAACTATCCTTAAAAACTATCCATGACTGGGATTCCACAATCTCCCTTAGAAGCCTAATCCAGTTCTTAAATATCCTAATAGTTTAAAAGTTTTTCCTAATATCTAACCTAAATCTCCCTTGCTATAGATTACGTCTTGTCCTACCTTCAGTGAACATGGAGAACAACTGATCTTCTTTAAAACAGCCCTTAATATATTTGAAGACTTATCAGATCTCCACTTGGTTTTCTTTTCTCAAGACAAAACTAAGGGTACATCTATACTACTCGCCGGATGGGTGGGTAATGTTCGATGTATCAGGGTTCGATTTATCACGTCTCAAATTGATCCCTGAACGTGCTCCCCATTGACTCTGGAACTCCATCTCAGCAAGACGACACGCCGCTGTGAGGACGTAACTGAAGTTGCATATCTTAGGTCGACCCCCTCCCTCCCCAGTGTAGCTCAGGCCTAAGTTTCTTTCAACCTTTCCTCATAGGTCATGTTTTCTAGACCTTTTATAATTTTGGTGGTGTCCTCTGGACTCTAATTTGTCCACATTTTTACTAAAGTCTGGCATCTACAACTGAACAGAAATACTCCAGCTGAGGCCTCACCAGTGTTGATCAGGACAGACAGCTGAAAGTCTAAGTGGGGATGAAAGGAAAAGCAGCTGATGGGAGGAGGGGCCACGAAGTGGTTGGGGAGGGATGTTAGGCAGGAGATATAGACTCGTGGGAGTATCTCAAGGAAGTGGGAGATGATTCCCTATCTTAACCAAACCTATTGTATTTTTTAAAATAGCTCAAAGTCAGCTGATCTGGAGAGAGGAGAGGTTTTCCATCCCTACTTAGGTGTATTATACGGAGTCAAACAGAAAGCAGTTAGCCTGTGCATGATCCAGTCACTGGCATTAACGCAGAGACACAAAAGGTGCCTACCCTCCAGCTTCATTGCTCCAGAGCCAAAACATACTCTGTTTCAATCTAGTGCTAACTGTAGTGTACAATAATCCTTCAATACAAAGTACTGTAATACTCCAAAATGCCATATACAATAAAATGTCATAAGTAATGGAACAGCTGCCCTGCACATATGCTGATCAACTACGATTAAAGTTTTCTACTTTCCTGTCCACCTGTTCCCTGCATACACCTTGGCTTTGTGATACTGTTCATCTGCTCATTGCCCAGCTGCCTGCTCTCTGCTGAATTTTGCTTTGTGTCAACAACTTACAGACTGCCCTAAGTTGCTCTCAACCAGAGCTTACTCCCCAAATATGTTCCTATTGTTCAAAATTCTCCTATGGGAAGGTCTACACTACCCGCCGGATTTGGGGGGGGTTAGCGATCGATCTTGGGGGCGGGGTCGATTTATTGCATATAGTCTAGATGTGATAACTCAATTCCTGAGCGCTCTCTCATAGACTCCAGTACTCCACCGCCGGGAGAGGCACAGGCGGAGTCGACAAGGGAGCGGCAACAGTTGACTCAATGCCGTGAAGACGCCGCGGTAAGTCGATCTAAATATGTCAACTTCAGCTAGACTATTCTCGTAACTGAAGTTGCATATCTTAGGTCAAACCCTCCCTTCCCCCAGTGTAGACCAGGCTTAAGAAAAGCTTTACTCCCGTTCCACATTGAATTACCTTGATATCTAGAAAGAGGCTAACAAATTTCAATGCGTGTCCATTGGAAAGGAGCTGGGTTTGTAACAGGGAATTACACTAGTGAGAAAAATGACACCCTCGGTCTCTGAAAGAGGGTGGTTTGGGATAACCTAGGGGCAATAATCCTGCTGTAGCACAGTGCCTTCTGAGGATGCTTTTGAAGACCACAACATACACATTTCCCCAAAGATACACTCTGGAGTGGGGGGAAGGTTAAGATTTTCTTAAATGGTGTTTATACAATTTCATGGCTTGTGCTCCTACGGCAGCCATAGCTACATTACAGAATCATAGCCCTAGAAACAATATGCTGAAGGCAACAGTTGTGAGTAGCTAAATCACAGCAAACTATATAGATAATAATACATAATCCTTTAGAAGTATCTTGTCCTCTCAATCATTACTATTGGCCAGGTGCTTGTTTATGTATGCATTTGACAGTATTTCATACGATACTATATACATATGGAATAAAGTCTGTACGACAGGTCTTAATATCAGAGAAAATGTAACTAGAAAATCAAGTCATAATCTAATCTTTCTTTGGTTTTGTTTGCTTACTTTTCTACCTCTGGAAACACATTTTTATAGTCTGATGTATAATACACTTAAAATTCTGAGTGAAATTCACTGAAGAGTTTCTAATGAATGATTTATAGCAAAAATGTTGCCTAGACAAGACATTTTCTGTTTATTTCATGAGGAATTCAAAAGTCAAATATCAAGGAACCCGAAAACAGAAACATCAAGCTTGTGGTTGTGCCTAGTTTTTCTCTTTACTTTATCTCACTTCAAAAGCTGTTACTATGAATATGTGACAGCGGGAAAAGAACGCAGGAAGCTGATGAAAAGGTACATCACCTGTCACTTGTAACATATTACCCAGAGACCTTCATAAGTCCAACAAATAAGGACAAGACTTAAGAAAAAACAGTTACCGTATTTTTCGCCATATAAGACGCTCCGGCATATAAGACGCACCTAATTTTAAAGGCGGAAAATCTAGAAAAAAAAGATTCTGAACCCCCTCCGCCGAAAAGCCGCAGATTTTTTTAAAAGCGCCGACCCCCCCCCTCCTGCCGGCTGCACCCCTGCCCTAGTCCCCGCAGCGCTGCTGGATCCACCTGCCCCCCCCCGCCATCTGCGCCGCCGCCCCTCCCCCGTCTCCGCCGCGGGCGGGCTGCCGGGGGCGTCCCGGTTCCCCCCTCCCCGCCGCGGGCGGGCTGCCGGGGACGCTCCCGGTTCCCCCCTCCCCGCCGCGGGCGGGCTGCCGGGGACGCTCCCGGTTCCCCCCTCCCCGCCGCGGGCGGGCTGCCGGGAGCGCGGGGAGGGGGGAACCGGGAGCGTCCCCGGCAGCCCGCCCGCGGCGGGGAGGGGGGAACCGGGACGCCCCCGGCAGCCCGCCCGCGGCGGGGAGGGGGGAACCGGGGCGCACACGCGGGTTTTTTTTGTTTTTTTTTTTGTGACCGCGGGCGGGCTGCCGGGCAGTATATTCGCCATATAAGACGCACCAACTTTCCCCCCCCCCCCGTTTTGGGGAAGAAAAAGTGCGTCTTATATGGCGAAAAATACGGTATTTTATTTGATTCTGCACCATTAAATATCAAAAAAAATTCACTGAGATCAGGATGCATCCCATTAATAAAACTCATGGCTGTTAAACTTGAATTTTAAAAGGGGAGTAAATTCGGACCGAGGCAAAGGTACCAGATGAACAAATATGAATCCCTCTATTTTATCCACAGAATGATTAGAGAATGAACTATTAGGATGACCAGACAGCAAGTTTGAAAAATCAGGGTGGGGGCTAATAGGCACCTTTATAAGACAAAGCCCCAAATATCGGGATTGTCTCTCTAAAATTGGGACATCTGGTCACCTTATGAGCTATGAATCTTTTCCCCATTCCCACCAATATGTTGCAAGCCTGATCTGTTCAATTATTGGCCTCTCTGGTGAGCCAATCAAGAACGGTAATAATTAGCACCAGTTGTGGCTCCATGGTTGAGTGATGTAGACAACTCTTCACTAGGAATTAGAATGCCCCCAGTTTCTTTACAAACGGACCAGACAGAAATCAGATCTCCACAACCTTTGATTAATAACTAACATTTTCATGACAAAAGCATATCTGTGCAAAAAAAGAAAAATGTATTGCAGTACCTCTGACTCCCATCTCAGAATGAGCACTATTGTGTTAGCCACTGTGTACATAACTGGTAAGAGAGCACCCTTGGCCTGAAGATCTTACAATCGAAATAGACAAGACAGACAAAGTAAATATTTTCCCATTTTACCTGTGTAGAAAGGAGGCAGAGAAACAAAGGATGAGATTTTCAAAAGGAGCCTAACATAAGTAAGTATGCAAATCTGCATAAAATTTTATGGGTTCTGATCATCTTTTGAAAATCCCACATTAAGCAAATTGCTCAAGGTCGCAAAGGAAGTCTGTAGCATAGCCAGAAATTGTCTCTAGATCTCCTGAGTCCCGGTCTAGTGTCTTACATACACAAACAAGACCATCCAACTTCTCTCTAGCATGTCAAATATCATTTCCCACATCTCCAAGACAGGAGAATAACCTTTCAATTAACATTTTCTCCTCCCAGCTCATCCCTTAGTCTGCACCCTTCCCACTTATGGATCCCAACTAAGTGAAGGGTTCTCCACCAGGTATGGGGCAATGGCGAATGGACCATGCCTTCTGTGCCTCTGCATGGGAAGTGAAGATATACATCAAGAGCCACTCTTTGCTAGGAATTATGGGGTGAGGATCAGGCCTTGAGCTATTTCTCTTTGGTGCTTATTTAACCCCCTGTTCTCCCTCTTGAAGTGTTTCCTTCTTCTCTTTATACTTGGGAAATGGCACCTAGAATGAGCACCCAAACTGGATGTGTAACTACTTCTGTCTTTACCTTACTCTGTTTTTAAATGAAGAAGAATTGCCATAAGCTTAACCTGTTAGTCATTCAGGATAATGACTAGGTCTCTGACTTTTTTCATCAGCTGCCAAGAGAACTTGTCTATAGCCTTGCTTTAAGCCAGATGTAAAAGTTTTCCAGCTCATTACATCTATTACTTGAACCACTCTGTCCTCCCGGAGGTTAAGATATCTTTACAGATACTTTTATTTATACGGACCGTCTCATTACTTGGAGGGGAGAAGTAGTAGACTTTCTTGTCAACTCACTTTTTGGTTACAATAAAGGGACTTGGTATCTTGAGATATTTGGGTTTTAAAATGGTTTCCAGCCAACAGAGTCAACCACCACCAGACATAGAATATACAGTTATATTTATAGACAAATGACAACGAAAAGAGAATACAAGGAAAATTACTAATTCTTTCCTGTAATGTTCGTTATTTTCTCAGTGAGCAACACATCTATCACTGAGTGCAAGACTACACTCCGTTAAATAGCACAACATGCATTTCACTGTACCAATTTTTTTAAAAAACAACCTATAGGGTATTTTTCTATTCCAAGAGCAGTTTGCAAACTGGAAAGGAGCTTACTTATTATGCTGTTACATTCAGAAGGTGGGAAAGCTGTCAAAGCGAACATAGGTCACGTCAGTCTGAAAGCTATAAATACTCCGCTTCAGCAATAGGTGCAAATCTCTAGCACCACAAAGCCAGGAAAAAAACAGACTATAGATTCAGAGCTAAATTTGTCTGTGTCACATTTACTATGACAGTAAATAATATTGCTCTGACCAAAGATTTGCAATCAGATGAAATCAGTGTTGCAGGCTTTGTTCACATGGCAGCCTTGAAAATCTACATTGTCTCATTTTTAGAGCTCAGAATGATTTATAGTAATCGGCTTATAGAGCACATCTCTTCTTCGGAGTGCTTTCACACATTAAGTAATCCTCATCACACCTAGAGGTACCTTTGTTATCTAGATAAGACGACTGAGGCACACAAGGACTTACCTATGGCCACAGTGGAAGGTCAGTATCAGAGATGCGAGGGAAACCCTTTTTTCTAGCTTCTAGGACTAGACACTGATATGAGACCACACTACTCTGGCAAATGAAAGAGTTAATGAAGCATGTTACAGAAATCATTTAGAATAAGTGTGTGCATGGAGGGGTTTCCAGTGCAGATAAATATTTGATTCTAACATAAGGGAAGTTCTGAATCATCCTCAGAGCAAAAGGAGGAGTTCAGCATAAATAAGAAATAGCTTAGCATAAACAACATTTACACTGTGCATAAACACAATAAAAGCTGTGTAAAGCCACTCATCCTTCATTTGGGCCAAATCCTTGAGCTGCAGGACATGCCAACACAGCGAGTAAGGAGATACAGGAATCATAATCAAGTAATCTTTATTCATACATTTTGTTGTGCTGACTTGTTTCATGTGCACTGCTTCTTTAGAAGGAGAGAGATCCATCCTACCTGCTCTGAGACAAGTGTCATTTCATGGCCTGTCAGAGGAGAACTGTGGTTTCATGGAGACTAATTTTACTCTTGCTTTATTCTTAGCAAAAGGCAAACCTTGTTCAAACTAAAAGCATCTGTTTGCTCCATGTGCGTGGAAAAACAACTAGTGATAAGGGATGCAAACATAGTACTTCAGAAGAAACGTTCACATATAGACACTGCCACAGTAATGTATAATGTTCTCTCTCCAGGATATTCCACATAGGAATTAGCTGTTATAATTTGGAATGTAAAGGAAGCTGATGTTCTGTTCTGCTTTCCATCATGTGTAACGTCAATTTCAGTCACAGAGACTTTTGAATTTTTGCAGTAAAATTAGGTCAGCTATTTCCTAGCTTTTGGTAGTTTGTTTTTTAGTCCCAGATCTATAGTACAGTATGTGCCCCAGAGTTTACGCAGTAGGATGGAATATGTTAGATAAGCCACAGTGCCAAAATTTCTTAATTAAAGCCTAGCAAATCTGTAGGCACTCCTTTGATTTGACATTCCTGTAGTGTGTTTTCATTGGTCATGCTTCGCTCAGAAGGCTGCATATTGGAGGTTATTTCTAGAACCTACATAATCCATTTTAATGTAAAAATTGGAGGAGAGAAGCTTCTGAAGTACAACGCCTCACCCTTTCTGACTAGTCTTTTAAGGCACATTATTGTATCAAAGTTGGATGCCTCTGAACTTTAATATAGGATGCGATTTTGAAAGCTTTAATATAGGGTGTGATTTTGAAAGCTTCTGAGCAGCATTGCACTACATTTAACAGGGGCTGTGGGTTCTCAGCAATACCAAAAATCAGGCTACCTATTTTAGGTGCCCATGTTTGAATATTATGGACTTAGGACTGGATTCTGCTTTCACATGAGTGAGAATCAGCAGTAACTCCATGGAAGTTACTGGAGTGATGCAAGTGTAAAAAAGTCAGGCCATTTAGAGAGTAACTAACTCAACAGATAAAATGGTGGCTTAATCCAGTGCTATGTAATAAACATGGAGTAAAAGAAATGTAACTAGAGCCAAAAAACAAGCCATCCTGAATCCATAGATTTGTGCTGAAAATGTGAATGGCTACTGTGGAGCCAGTTTTGAAAAGAAAATAAGAAGGCTGGAGAGACAGCTGATCCCAGTCCCAGAGAGTAGCCACTGGGGGAGAAAATCCAGCAACAAAATCCAGTGCCATCAGCCAGCAGAACATTAAACATGAATCAGCAAGCTCAGATGTTGAACTGGATTCTCATTATCCTGTAATGAGATAACACAGCAGGGTGGGTCAGTGCAACCGGATAAAAAAATACAATTGTGACTATTGTGGCTAGGAGAGGAAGTGTGGCAGCTGCCATTTTGAGAATGGCACAATGAGCAAAGAAGAAAGAAGAGGAATATTTATAGGTCTGAGAAATAGAGGAAAAATCCTCCAATACAAAAATCTGTTGCACTCCCTTCTTCCCCAAATAAAGACTCTCTCTCATGGCTGTGTAACTCCCCCTCTAATTAGAAGTGGAGAACCACCAGTCACTAAGGCTGACCCGTGGGAGCTGGTGTTAGAAATCACAAAGATGAATAAGGAGATAAGGAAGAGTTTCAGACTTTCAATTCAATTTTTTTAAATATCTTTTGATGTACAAGATTGATGGGAAAATATCATATGTGGAAACAGGCTTAAATGAGCAATTAACATTAATAATCTAGAAAAAAGAATTCAAAATAGAAAAAAAGGGGAAAAGTAGAATTAAAACTGCAGGATAAATATAGAATGTGGAATTAACAGAAGTATTATAGATATTCCACAGGAGATAGAAGAGAAACCTGCTGGCCATGTTGTGTGAAATTTGCCATGACATTAAAACTTGGCAATAAAGTTTGAGAAGGATCATAGGTCCTTTTCCCAAAGCCCCAATTCCAAGAGATGGGATTGTATGTTTACATTACTAGCAAAATGAGATGAAGATAAAATACTGAGAGTAATAAGAGAGAGAGGGAGCATAACCACTGTTTGTCAGTCAGTCCATGCTAACTTTCCCAGATCTAGTAACCCCAACCCTTAGAAAGCAAAGGTAAGGCTGAGCAAACAAATACTTAGATGTATTAAACAAACAAAAATAAAACTGAGAAGCTTTTAGCCAGAAAGTTAAAAAAGAAACAGGACAGATCAGTCATCCCTCTGATAAGAAATAAAAAGCAAGATTTTGTTATTAGTATCAAACAGATCTCTAAAATATTTACAAAACATCCAAATCCTCAACTTATAGATATTTAGAAGCATGAAAGAACCTGAGCTGTCAGAGGATGACACAGGAGCTCTTGATAGAGAAATTGCTGCAGAGGAAGTTCAAGTTGTAATTGAGAATTTAAAATTCAATAAAGCTCCAGGACCCAATGGGTTTTCTGTGGAGTTTTACAGAGTTCTAAACAAGTTTTGGTCCCTATTTAATGGAACTGTTTAATGATACATTGTAGAGGAATGAGATTCCAGATTCAGGGAAAGAGACAAAAACTGTGGTCATTCCTAAAGAAGTAAAAGATCTTACCAATTGTGAATCATGCAGACCTATTTAATTAAAGTTGATGCAAAAATGTATGTCAATGTCCTAGCAAACAGATTGTGTGTCGTCTTGCTCAATATATTCACCCTCGCCAACCTGATAAACTCTAAATTCTTCCTGCAGGCTGCTTTCTCTGAATTCTGAAAAAGCCTTTAACTGGCTGGAATGGGAACCCTCAGTGCTTAATTTGTGCCAGGTCTTGCCTGAGCCCCAGAACCTGTAGGCTTGGTAGTTCATAGCCCTGGCACCTCTGGGCTTGCCACATCAGTTATGAAAGTAAAACTTTTGCTTAAGCTCCAGAACCCAATTGTTTGAGCTCGGTTTGAGCACCTATTTCATTACAAATTAAGCACTAGGAATATCTCTGACAGATTTTGGTGAAGTTTGATTTGGGAAATCAGTTTTAGAGGGGCATAATGGCTTGATATACGCATGCTCAGGTATCTGCTTTGGCAAATGGTCATCAATCCACTCCTTTTAATTGTCTTGGGGGGTCTATGAGACTGTTAGTTTGCTAATGGAGCCATTTGCAATATATGTAAGAAACTGTCACTTGGTTAAGGGCATCAAAATGCCTTCTGAATTAGAACACACAATAGCTTTGTGCAACAATGATATATTGTTACATCTGCAGGATCCAGAAGTCTCATCAGAAATTAGGCAACGGACATTGGCAACCAGGCTTCAAAATAAGCTATGATAAATCTGAAATTTTAGGAATTAATATTCCCAAAAGGGTCAAAACAAACTTATCGGCTACATACATTTAAATGGATAAAGAAATATTTAAAATGTTTAGGAATAACTATTGCAGAGAAACAGAAAAAAAAAATCTTAAAGCCAATTCCCTATAGCGTGGAATAAAATAAGAGACTGGGAGGAATGGAACAGATATGAAGTATCTTAGCTAGGCAGGGTAGCCTCAGTAATGGTGGCTTTTGTCACCCCAAAGTTGTTATTTTTGTTTCAGTGCACCCCTGCTGATATCCCCAACATGACATTAAAAAACATGGTATGATGTGCTATTAAAATTCAGATGGAAACAAAAGATAAAATTGGGAGTTCTAAAATTCTGAATAACCTACAAAGTGGGGTGGATTAGCTTTGCCTAATTTGTCTGTTTATGCAGCACAATTAAAAGATGTAATCACTTGAGTTCACAGACCTTCCAAACCCTGGGGTAAAACTTGAATAAGCACAAAAATATAGCTATTCATATTATTTTGGGGTTAAAGAAAAGTAAGTCATCCCTTCATCTAGGTCATTTCAACAGCTTTGGACATTTTTTTTTAAAAGTTCCTGTCACCGACACCATCTCCCTTAGGTACTTTCATTCATAAGGAATTTATTCCTAGGAATAAATAAATTCCAAGTGACCATTGTTGTAAGTCAGAACTGAGATTACTGAATTCAGACAGCTGGTCTTGGGTCCTGCTTTGAAGCAATACCAAGAGATATGCAATATAAAGATCCCATCTTTTCAGGATTTACAGGATAAACGATCATTTTATATGTGAACTTTGTATACAAGGCAGCTCTGTCTAGACTCTATACCTTTAACTGCCTTTGAGAAGTTGGCCCAGGAGCAAACTGGAATAAATTATTTAATTTCTAAGATATATACAACTGAGTGCAAAAGAGGTTGATAAAACAACCCAGGTGAAAGGAATGGAGAGGAATTTGGACAAAAAATAATTTGGTTGATTAGGTCTCTGGGAAGAGGGGCACTGCATTTTCCATTTGTGTAGCACAAAGAAATTTTTTAAACAGTTATTGTATAGATGGCATTTGACACCAGTTAAAATCCAGCATATATTTGCTACTAGGGAGGTGCTCTGTTGGATGGGTTGTGGAGAATGTACTTGCACATGTGGTGGTTGTATTCAGGAATTAGATGGTCTGGGGAGGAAATTATTAAAGAGAGTAATCTTATCACAAAATGCGGACTTCCTAGAGATCCTCTGACATGCTTACTTAATGCTCCAGGAAAGGATCTGCATTTTAAACAGAATGACAAATTACTTTCTTTATAGTTATCACCTAGACTTTTACTGCACGTTATTGGAAAAATGTGACTCCACCTGTGGAATTGTGATATAGTAAAATATGGACATTCTTGTAATGGAAAAGCATTCACACCAAGTACATAGAGAAGAGACATTCCAAAAAGGGGCTTGGTATTTGGAATTTTTTAGCAGAACCAACCAGAATCTTTAGCCGGGTTCTTTGAATATTCACCTGATCCTGAACAAGTGATAAGTAACATAGGATTAGTTTGTTAACGTTTTATTGCAACCTTGCCGTAATAAGTTTCTCATCAGACCATCCATTCTTCAAACAGACTGAGCTGATATACTAAGAGCAGCCACTCAAAAGAACAGATATCAATCATGTCACCTGTTGGTATTACAAATACATAAAAAGGGCTTAAGCAACACTGGGGTAAAAACAGGCTGCATTGAAGAGGATGAATTTAATCTGGATTTATACTGGTGTAACTGGGAACAAGATTTAGTCCAGTATGTGTGACTGGAGCAAGTATTTGGTTTACATTATTGTGGACAGTTGTTATTTTTAGATGTGTGGGGAGGGGGGGAAAATTGCTGAATGAGCAATGTCATTTCTTTTTCTGAACAATCCCCTAAGGCTGCCTAGGTAATTAGTAAAAATTATTAAGGAATTAGGTTCACTGCTGCCCTTAGTGGAGGGAAGAGATTGCAGATTTTGCTTCATATAAACTTTAATGACAGAACAAACATTTTTGCTGTGTTTCTGATATATGTACAGGGATCAGAATTTAGAGTTGGAGAGCCAAACCCAAGGGCTTCATAATGTGAAGAAAAACATCTGAGAAACCTTAATAATATTATGTGAATTCATAGTGCCACAAATGTTGAGCTTGTTAGCTTAAGTGCAAGTCACACAACACTGGGTGATATGAATTTTGCGAAGTCCTTTAAAAAGATACATTTCACTGATTTTATAATCTTGCACAAAATTATACACTCTTACTGTAACAGGTGAACTATAGTATCATTGGCATTACTAGAACCAAAATAATGAAACACCTTGGGTGAGGCACTCTGGTAAGAGCAAAGGTTGTTCAAGTAAAAAGGTGCCACTGTTTAGAAAGCATAGGAGAGCTCGTCTAATAGACTTCTTGATGAATATCACAAATACTAGGCTCGGAATCTTTCCAGGAACAACAACAAAAAAGTCAAGTGCAGTCCATTTCATTTACTCTAAACACTGGATAAATGGCACACCTAATCTGGTCAAGTAACAAGTCTGGGGTTTCTGAGAGACTAGTCAGTTGTTTATAGGTGTGAGCTGGTGTTTGTTACTGTAATCCTTCCACTGTATTATCCTTTACTAGTGTAAAAGACCGTGGACACGAGCCAATGGAAACGACTCGCAGCCCCCCACTCGCTAAGCACCCCCCCGCTCCCCCCCTCACCCAGCTCCCTCCCTCCCCCGCAACGACCCCCCCTCGCTCAGCTCCGCCCCCCCCAACGACCCCCCCTCACTCAGCTCCGGCCCCCCCCAACGACCCCCCCTCGCTCAGCCCCCTCCCCCCCGACGACCCCCCCTCGCTCAGCTCCCGCCCCCCCAATGACCCCCCTCGCTCAGCTCCCGCCCCCCAATGACCCCCCCTCGCTCAGCTCCCGCCCCCCAACGACCCCCCCTCGCTCAGCTCCCGCCCCCCAACGACCCCCTCTCGCTCAGCTCCCTCCCCCCTCAACGACCTCCCCCTCGCTCAGCTCCCGCCCCCCAACGACCCCCTCTCGCTCAGCTCCCTCCCCCCCCCCCCCCAACGACCTCCCCCTCGCTCAGCTCCCTCCCCAATGACCCCCCCCTCGCTCAGCTCCAACCCTCAGGTTCAAAATAATAAGTAAGAAGAAGAACTCCCCGTCCCCTGAGCTGTCTGGCTTACCCACCCCCGCCTGGCTGCGTGTGCTTGGCACTGAGCGATCCCGGGGAAGGGCTCGTGTAGGTGGTCCCTAGCGGAGCTGGTTTGCTGCAATCCGCCCAACTTCAGCACCCAGCTGGCAGGGAGAGCGAGCGAGGGGGAGGGAGGCAGGGAGCGAGCGCACATGAGCCTTGCCACTCACGCTGGACCCAGCAGAGCTGCTGGAGTTTCCCCGCTTCTCCTCCCACGGCGTGAGTCACTCCCAGACCCGTGCCTCCGCTTCCTCCCCGGGGAGCTGGCCCTGAGAAGGCTGGCGGAGAGCCCCAGGGAGTGGTCCGGAGGGGGATGCACTGGGAGAACCGGTGCTGTTGGCCCGAGGGCTCTAGGAATGAGGCTCCAGCCAAACATGAGTGCTTGTGGGAAGGGAGACTCGATCTGTTCTTAAATCACTTGGCTCTGGGCAGGAGTGAGTAGGGGCTGTGTGTGCCAGTGGGGCGCTGGCCCCCTCACTGAGTCCAGCTGTGTTTTGTATGGAGAGCAGGGGCAGCTTGGGACAGGTGCCTCCTTTTCTGGTTCTGAAGTGGAAATAAATGTCATGGATAAATACAGAAGTGAATACTATTAAATGGTACCTCAGCCACCTTGTGTCTCAGGGCTAAATACAGTGTGGGGGGGAAGGTAGCTGGACCTGGACTGGGCCATCTCTACGGCCCGCGGCAGCCGCCGCCATTTTGTGCTGCCGAACTACACCTCCCAGCATGCCGTTCGTCCGGGCCTTCTCTACTGTGCATGATGGCTTCACACACCTTCCTTAGCCGATTATTATATAGGATGCTGGGCACCAGAGCTAGTATGACTGCATACATTCTGATCTGATCATACTCATATTATTACAAACCTTCAGGTGTTTTTTTTTTTTAAAAAAAGCACATCAGAAAAGGACCATTTCACAGCAAATATCTCTATGAGCTTCTTGAAACTAGGTTGATCTATGATTGGTATGCATTGATTTTAACTGCAATATGGTAAATTAGATGAATTTTACTGTACTTCTAGTGTATAGTATCTGTACTTGTCATACTATTATTCAGCATAACAAGAATGACAACCAATTTATTTTAGAATAGTAAAAGGAAATTGAACAAAGAAGTTTGGCAAGGGGGAGAAGAAATCAAAGGTAGAAGACTGGGGGGGGGTGGAAATTGAATGCATTACTCAGAAATGTGCACAATAGTTATCTAAATTGCAGGAACAAATTATGGTGAAGGGGTTCGATTTAAATTACACTTAAATGCAACTATATCTCCTGCAAAGAAAAACAAAGAGACAGACTGGAGGGGAGGGAGTGCGGGAGATACAGAAAAGTTAAAGCTTTCAAGCACAAAATGCACAAGCAATATTTGCATAAATATGCACAAATAATCCATCAGAGATACCATAACGTTGTTGATTTGGGCTTGAGTTTGAAGTGACAGTTGTCCAGGGCTTGGATATGAAGTAAAAAAAGACAGTTACTTGTAAAACACAAATGAACCCTACAAACCAAATTCTAGCTGTGGATGTATTTATGCTGCACTCACTGAAGTTTCTAGGAACCAAGTTCAGAGATGTGAGGCTTAAATTCAACTCTCATTTTTAACTACTTCCCATGAAACTGGTTATATTTACCCGGGGGACAGAAATATTTAGTCTTAAGTGTTTACAAAACTCTAGGGAGATTTATCTCCCATAGGAAAGGCCCCATAACGGGAATAAAATAATTGAGTTATTATGTGCAGTACACAAAAATACAGAGAGTGAATAAAAATATTACCTGCCCTCTCTCTATCCCTGGAAAATTTATTGACTTAAATTGGATGATTTGCCATTATCCACTGATTTAGTTGCTCCAGACCCCTAGTGTTCTTAGCACACTCATGCACTTTAATTGGACACCTAAGTTTCACTGGAATTAAGTTTTGGATGTTGCATACCGATTGAACTTGGCCAAGCCTGTAGCATTACACCCTGTCTCCATTTAAAGTAACACAAAAATACCCTTAATGTTATTGGTTGACAAATCTCAGACATTTGGTTCAGATGAGCACCCAAAGCACAGCTGTTTATGCAAAACTTATTGATCGTTGTTACTATTATTTGTTTGATGATCGTACTTAGAGGCATCAACTGAGATTGGAATCCCACTGGTCTTACTTAGATTGTAAACTCTCTGTGACGGGGATCATCATCTTTTTATGTTTCTACAATGCCTAGACCTATGTGGCCTTTGTCCATGACCAGGCTAGTCTATGACCAGGCAATACAAACAATATATAATAACTGTTCTTGGCACTGTACAAATACACAGTAAGAAAATTTAAATGGATGAAAAGTGAGAGAAAAAAATGTATAGTTCTCATTTTACAAGAGGAACTGAAATACAAAATTAAGTGGCTTTCCCAAGATAACAGAAAATCTGTGGTGGTTTTGGGAATTATATTAGACTGCTTGAGTGCAATGTCTTAACCACAACACCATCTTCCTCCTAAATTTAAATCTTCCCTGCTCTGAAACTGTGTTGGAACAGTCTTATGTAAGATATCTGATACATCCTATTTCTGGTTGGGCAGGAAATGCCATGGAACACATCCTTTCTTACAGTATTTCAGCACAATCGGGTTTCATTCCCATCTGGCAAGCAGATTAAGGCGTCAGACAGAAAGGCCTTAAATTTTGTAGCAAAATGAAAACTGGAAAGACAAAGGAAGACGTTCTAACCTCAGTTACCCCAGATTTTGAATGGTGAGGAGGATCAAACACATTGACTTCAGTGGGTTCATGCCATGTTACTGGGGCAAAATTTATCATCAGCTACTATGAATTATAAACCGGACTGTGTGATGGTCTGCAACCCAGTTAAGTCAGTGCAGAATTTGGCCCAAAGTCACCTTGTTGTTCTTACATGCATTTTTTTTTCACTTCATGAAAATTCATCATGATTAATCAATTTTTCCATGGTGTCATTTCTAAGCCCAGAATAAACACAAGTACACAAATCAAAGGATGTAAACAGAATGGGAGTACAGAATACTTTGTTTTAAGGCTTTCCTGTCATACAGCTATGTCAGAGAGAGAAAGCTCAAATTCAGCCTCTGCAGATCCACTGTAACTGTAATATGGAAATCTTCTGACTCACATAACAGTTTAACAGCTATATTCTGTTTAGCCTCAACAAACTCCAGCTCTTCTGTGACCTAAATATTATTTACCTACAGTAAACAGACAGCGCTTTGATCTATTAAATCTTTAAACCCAAACATAATCAAACCCATAAGCAAATACTCTGATACTTTTCAGATATTCGGTCTCTCATTAGTACTGAGAAATTAAAACACTACTCTCAAGAGCTTTCTATCAATGTGCTTACAAAGATTGTCAATCATAGTTTTAAAGAGAAATTAGTTGTGAAATTATTTTTTGCCTTTCACACTGCAGTTATTTAATACCTCAAGTTGACAAATAAGACTGACTTGACATACATATTTTCCCTCCTTCTTTGGAAAAAAGTGGCTTTTGAAAATAAGATGCAGTTAATATTTCTCTCAATAAGATTTCACAGGACGTTTTCTAGTTCATGTATGCTACAGTAAACATGGCACTCAAATGCAAATGCATTACATTCATAATTATGATAACAGGGAACCATAATTATGAAGCTAATGTTTCATTAAAGAAGCTATTCTAATTTTTCCTCTCCCCTTTGTAAATCAGGATATGCTTTTCTCGGAAGGAACTGTGTCTTTAGCTGTTTGAGATGCTATGATATGATAATATTTTTGTATACTTAAAAATTATTTATTTTGGCTGAATCTAGACTGGCTGAGAGGTTGATGGCTCTGGGAGAGAGACAATTGTTCATGTCGGTCTATAGAGAGCATGGGGTTAGGAATGGACAGGGCTATACAAAAATTGTCACTTGAGGTATAGTCACAGTACAGCCATGCAAAAATTAAAAAAAATAAACAACCCACTTCATATAACATGTGAATATTATACAAGTAACAGTGGACATCTATGACTCTGCTAATGAAAGTGCTAAACACTTTCTAAATGTTACACACGTGAACACACATTATAGAAGATATATGTCATATTAGCAGACATATGAAAGCTTAGTTAAAGCTTGCGTCCTTTCCACTTGGTCAGTAGCTGTTTCCAAACAAAAATATGCTAAAAACAGTCCCTTCCTTTAAAAGTGTATCATGTAATTTCAACATGATGTGAGACTCATTAGTAGGGTTTGACTAAATTCATGGCAGTTAAAATCATATCACGGACTGTGAAATCTGGTCTCGTCCATGAAATATGGTCTCTGGCTGCCCAGCTCTAAGGCAGAGCAAAGTGTGGTGGCTGATAGCTAGACACCCAGATTTGAAGGTAGCACCACTTCTAACAGCAGCACAAATGTAAGGGTGGAAATACTGTTACCCCTCTAATAGTCTTGCGACCCCCTTTTGGGTCCAGGCCCCTAGTCTGAGAAAGGATGTGGAGAAATCACATATTTTGGGTAAGACATCCGTGAAATTTGCTATTTGTGCCATGGCCAACCTGTGAAAATTGTGCGATTTATCCATGATTTAAGTAGAACCCCTACTCATTAGTACATTTTAAAAGAAGGACAAGGATAATAGTAACATGATTGGGGAGGGGGAGTAGTTAAGTAACACATTTTGTTGATTACATTAACTTCACCTGATTATATTTCCTGTAGGCAAAAGAGGAGAAGTTATTTTTTTAGAAAGGATTTGAATGTGATGAGGAAAATAGGTTGGTCTAAGTTTGAGGATAGTTTACATGCTGCCTCTATACATGAAACGCAGGGTCAGAAAATGGGAGTGAGAGAAGAGAAAAAAGAGGGCATCAAGGATGGCAGAGAATGGAGAGGACAAAGGGGAACAAGAAAGAGACAAGATCACAGGAATAGGTTGTGGTTGAGTGGTATAAAGAAGGCAAGGACAATGATCTTGATATCTAGAGCAGTGAGGAACCGATGAAGTCAGATAGGTGGGCTGAAAGAGTGGGAAAGAGATGTTTTTTTATCTACAGCATATTGGGTGGGTTGGAGACTTATGCCACTTCAACACCAAGCAGAGGGCCCTAGCCACTGGAAAGGCCACCAAGAGAAGGCTTGAAGTAGTCACAACTTTCTTTCTCCCAGACCCTGTAGGGAGTCAACATAGCCCAAATTCCGGAAAAAAAAAGTCCAGGGAGCGGCATGAACGTGGTAGAAGAAGAGTCTTCTGAAATAGTGAATTTATGAGCAACATCTACCAGCAGGGGCTGGATGACATTGCAGTGGAAATTCAAGCTACTCCTGTCTGTCCTCCCTGTAAATCTTCCGAAGCATAAACAGACTGTCAGCAAGAACTAATCTGGGTATCTGTAGTACCTGAACTTCCTAGTTTGCAGGTATTAGTCCATTGCTAACTCTAGCAAACAGACTTTGCATGAACCAGACTCTAGAGGGTTCACTCAACTATAGTCCAAACATTCAGTCCAAACTGTAGTCCCAAACCTATATTTAGCTGTGTTTTCACCCTCCATTCTCTGTACTTTCTGCTCTCAGATCTATCATCTCTAAATTTAAGTGTTATTTTTAACTACAATTTGTGAAGTCTCTTGACATGTTTCTGCAGTAGCTTCATCTTTTCATTAGTCATGGAGAGAAAGCATCCAATTAGTGATTTTGACACTTGATTGCATTAAATAAAGTCTTTTAGGTATTTTCCAGTGGGATGGAGTTCCCAGCAAGGCATATACAAAGTGAAGGGGAATAGTGAGCAACAGCCAATGATATCCCTACTTAGAAAGCTTTGGAGGAGTGCAGCTATGGAGTAAACTTTCCCAGAAACAAATGACATGCACACAGCCATGGTAGAAGACAGACCCAGAGGAAGAACCAGCACAATGGAAGCCCCACAAAGACACTGATGCAGAGTTAATAACTGGTTCATGCTCAGAGTGCACACTCTCCACTACCCATGAAAATAAAAACTTCCTAACATGTAACACACCTACTACCAGGAAGGGAGTCCATAGGAATATATTATAAAGTGCATGCAAGATTATAAATGGTGTTTTAAATACAAATGTAGCTTCCTTGCACAAAAAAGGAGTTGACCATTAGCCTTATATGATATAACAAAATATTTCTTAAAAAAAACCAACCCAACCAAGTAAACAAGGGAATTGTCATTCTTGATCAGTCCAGCAGTCTAACATCCTGATTCCCACACCGACCAGTACCAGTAGCTTCGGAGAAAGGTGCCCAACCCCCCCAAATGGACAATTATGGAGTATTTGGGAAGTTTTTTTCTTAGGCACATCAATCACAGGTTCGTTTATGCCCCTAGGCCTGGGGAGCTGAATCAGTGCACTGGAAGCACCTGCTGTGCAATGTGTTCTGGGCTATGGGGTCTGCCCTCAAGCAAGGTGTCTCTAGAATTAGGTTGTTGTACCTATTGCAGGTTGCGGTTTAAAAGTTTGCCTATCAAGGGCTCCAGTCTAACAGACACACACATGTCGATGTTCTCCAGAGCTTAGTTTAGACAATTTGATGGTATAATAAAACTTTCCACCACCGAGTCCTCCGAGTTCTATTTCTTGTCACAGGAAAAGGATAAGTCACCAAGACTGATCTGGATATAGTTTGCTGAAAACTGCTGCAGGGAGAGTATGGGCCCTGATTCTGATCTGACTCTCACCTAGTGGTACTCTCAAGTATTCTTACAGACTTCAGTGAATATTTAGTGAAATAGGAAAGATTTATTTGATAACCACAGGAACACTAGAAAATCATGGATCTGATGTAGTATTTAATAGGAGATTAAATGTCCTGAAGAACAATCTTTTGTTATGTGAGACTACAGTTCTTATCACAATGGGGCATTGATCCCTGACTGGGGACCCCAGGCAGTCCTGCACTACCATGATCATTACATTCCTGTGCCAGTGTACAGGGCAGAAAGCCTCTTCCATTCCTCTGTCATTTGCTACTGCCTCCAACTGCTCTGTGGTGTTGAGATCCCGCCGTAGTAAGGGTTTTCTTAAACTTTCCCTTGGGTGCCCTTGTTTCCTCACACCGTTTATTTACCACTTGATTACTTCATGTGGGAGCCTGTGTGTTGTCATCTGAAATACATGTCCCAGAAACATCCAATGTTGCCTTCAGGTTCTAGAAAAGGCGAGCTGGGTGGTTGGTGACTTCTCTCATCTCCTCATTGGTAATGAAGTCTTCCCACCCAATGCCCAGGGTCTTTCATAGGTATTTATTTTTCCAATGCATTTTGGCCTTTGTCTAATTAGGGTTACCATTCGTCCATATTTCCCCGGATGTGTCTGGGTTTTTCAGCTTTAGATAGCTGTCCGGGAGGAATTGGTTAAAAGGTTGAAGAGTCCGGATTTTTCACCGCTCCCCTCCTTTCCCTGCCCCTTCCCTCCTATGTAGAGTGTGATTGAGCACCTGGGTCTGATTCAGCCATTCCCATTGGCCTCCAGCACCAAGAGACCCGCCCCCGCTCCTCCCTTTCTCTGCCTCTGCAGGGGAGGGGCTGTGTGTTCCCGGAGTGGCGGTATGTTTGTTTGCTTCCACATGTAGCCAGCCTCTGAGTGGACTGGTAGGGAAGTCTCAGAGTGGCATCAGGAAGCGGGTGGGGGAGCATCAGGGAGTAGGGGGTGGGTCAGGGATTCTGGGGGGGTGGGATGTCAGGGGATGGGGGGGAGTGTGGAGCAGGGTGGGGGCACACAGGCAGGGAGAAGAGGGGATTGGAGGGGTCTGGAATTCTGGGAGTCCTGTTAGGGGGCAGGGAGCAGTTGGATGGGCATGGGAGTCCCAAGGGGGGTCTGTCTGGGAGAGGGGGTGTGGATAAGGGTAAGGACAGTCAGGGGAGAGGTTGGGGATAGTAGGGGCCTAGGGGAGCAGTTAGGGTGGGGGATCTCAGGAGGTGGCAGTCAGGGGACAAGGAGCAGGGAGGATTAGGTTGAGGGTGCTGTCCTGGGGGGGCAGTTGGGGATGGGTCTCCGGAGGGGGTAGTCAGGCCGGCAGGAAGTGGGAGGGAGTGGATGGGGATGCAGCGGGGCTCCCCCCCCCACCCCTCATGTCCTGTTTTTTGATTCTTGAAATATGTTAACCCTATGTCTAATGTTTCGGTAGATCTCCAGTCTCACAGCTGTATGCTTTAGCACAGATTATATCTGAGTTGAAAAAAAGAAGTCTTGGTTTTGTTCTGGTACTGTGTGATTTTCATATGTTGTTGAGTTTAGTGAATCATAAAACAGCCACTACAGTGGGGGATGGGAAAAGAAGGTTGGAACAATTGTAAGGTTACTGCACTCAGATGAAATCAGGCATTAACCCTTTCCCTTAAAATAAAGGAACTGACTTGAGCAGAAGTTTAGCTCCCATGAAGATTATTTGAAAGACTATCTCCCTGAATTAAGTTAGGTCTCTCTAGTGCAGGGGTCTCAAACATGCGGCCCGGGGGCCACATGCGGCCCGCAAAGCCCTTCCCTGCGGCCCGCCAAGCTTCCTGGTGCCCCCCCTCCCCCTGACCCCCCATAGCAGTTTGCAGGACGGAGGGGCCAGAAGTGGAGGCTTCTCTGCTGCCTGGCTGGGCCGCGTGTGTTTCTAGCTCTGGACTTCCTAGATTGCTCTTGCTTTGTTTGCCAAACAGCTGTTGGTGGTGCCTAGTGCTTTCCAGGAGGGAATGGGGAGCTGCGTGCTCAGAGGAGGAGGTTGGGCAGGGGTGGGACCTCTTGGAAGGGGTGGAGTGGGGGCGGAGCCGGGGCAGCAAGGGCAGGGGGGGGGGTGTCAGTGGTGCGGCCCTCGGGCCAGTGCACTAGTCCTCATGGAAGGGGTGGAGTGGGGGCACAGCCGGGGCAGCGAGGGTGTGTGTGTGTGTCAGTGGTGCGGCCCTCGAGCCAGTGCACTAGTCCTCATGCGGCCCTCGTGGTCATTTGAGTTTGAGACCCCTGCTCTAGTGCCCCCTCGGGGAGAGGGTGGGCACTGTTCCTGAATCAGAATCTGTGGCCCAGTGCTCTGGCTGCATTGTTCAGGGCATATGCCCCCTTCTGGGGGAGAGGAGTGTTAAAACAGTGCAGTATGCTTCCACAGCCCTCTAAAAGCAAAGCTGAAGGCCTTAAGGAAGCCAAAAGAGGAAAAAAGGAAAGTGACAGTCCTTTCCCTTTGAGAGGGCTCTCAAGATGTTTATCTGGTCACCAACCGCTGATTCCAGGGGCCAGTGACCAGAGTTGCAGTCCTGCTCCTTCAGAGTGCCACCCTGCACTGAGCAGGGACACTACCTTTTAAGGAGCTGCCCAACTCCAGGTTTGACAAGCCTCACAGGTGCACTGGGAGGAAGCTGATTGTGACCAGAGGAGCTATCTAACTGTTTCCTGACTGCGGTGGGGATCTGCCCCTCCACACTCCCCCATGGGTCACTGAATGGGAAGTTTGCATTGAGTGAGCCTTTGGTGATCAAAGAGCTTTACCAGCAGGATACATTGAATAAGGAGAAGCTCTAAGGCAGTGGTTCTCAACCAGAGATACGTATACCCCTGGGGATATGCAGAGATCTTCTAGGGGGTATCTAGATATTTGCCTACTTTAACAACAGGCTACATAAAAAACACTAGCAAAGTCAGTACACACTAAAATTTCATACAGACAATGACTTGTTTATACTGCTCTATATACTATACACTGAAATGTAAGTACAATATTTATATTCCAATTGATTTATTTTGTAAATATATTGTAACGATAAGAAAGAAAGCAATTTTTCAGTAATAGTGTGCTGTGACACTTTTGTATTTCTAGGTCTGATTTCTTTTTAAGTGAGGTGAAACATGGGGGTACGCAAGACAAATCAGCTTCTGAAAGGGGTACAGTAGGTTGGAACAGTTGAGAGCCACTGCTGCAAGGGTTGGTCAAACAGCTGAACTATGACGCAAGTCAAACTTATCAGATGAAAATGACAGAAGATTTTTTTTATAATGACGGCAATATGCAAAAGTTATAATCAGTCCTATAATGATCATCCCACCATCCATGGCTGCCCCCTCACCCCCAAGAGTTTGTCCTTTGACCTTAGAGACAAATTAGCTGATACATCATGGAACTACTAGAAAGCTAAGCAGATGGCCAATGCTGCTTACAGAACAAAATATTGGAGAACTTATTCTACCCTAAATCCTGGCACAACCTATTCAGACAAAAGTAGCAACAGTAATATGGCAGTCAGTATTGCAAGTAACTAAGAACAAGGGGCTACAGTTTCAGAACTGAGTACCAAAATTAGGTTCCTAAATGCGTATTTAGACATTAAGTAGAAGTGGGTTGATTTTCAGGCTTGCTGAAAATCCCACTGAAATCAATGGTGCCAGCACCTTTTGGAAATCAGGTCACTTAGACTGACTTGCTTAAATACAGCTCTGGGAGCCTCTCTTCAGGCACCAGGCTTTGAAAATAATCATTTTAAAGGCTCTTGAATATTGCCAGCACTGTGTGGTCTCTGTTTATAGATTTGTGCTACATTGTGGCTTTTCCTAAGTGTCACAGGGCAAAGGGGCTACCCACATTGCAGCGTACAGTGCCCAGAGGAGAACAGTCTGCACAGAGTTAGACTCCCCTACCTCTGTATAGATGGGGGCTGAGCCTTCTTGCTACTCTCCACAATACGATTATCCCAACTGAGCCGGCAGGCAGGGGGTTTAAGGCGTGGTTGATCAAGGCCTGGGACAGGATTTGTAAACATTCTCTTATTCCTCAAGTCTCTTATTCCTGATTTCAGTCACATGATCTCCATCTGGGTGACACAGGTGATAACGACAGATTCATTATCCACTCACTTGAGTTATCACTTTACAATGCCCTGGGCAGAATTTCTTGGCCTATAACTCAAATGTTGCAGCACACCTCTAAGCCATGCAATTTTTCTGCCTTCAATTTCATCTGTTTTATTTCTAGTATAATTTCATTTTAAGAGAGAAAGTACTTTATATTTTATGAGTTTCCAAAAGCTTAACCCCATGCCATCTTCCAGATTACTGATCATTTCAACCTGAGCTGTGCTGTGTAGTCCTTTTGGATCTGATGAGCCCTGGAGAGAAGCCTGTCTATTCAGAAAACCAGTTTTTTGTAACTACAGCCAAGTTTGGAGGATTTGAAAATGTGGCTCTACCCTACGAGGAAAAAAAAGGTGTTTTTGTTTTTAAATGCTGTTCCTTTTTCTTGAGGTGTTCAATTTTTTTTAAGAAAGCGAGGAATACTTGTAGCATCTTAGAGACTAACCAGTTTATTTCAGCATAAGCTTTCATGGACTATAGCCCACTTAAGTTTATGCTAAAATGAACTGGTTAGTCTCTAAAGTGCTACAAGTATTCCTCACTTTCTTTATGATACAGACTAACACGGCTGCTATTCTTGAACCTGTCACGATGTAAATTTTTTTAAGCTTCTTTGGTTTCAAATCCTTTGTCAGCACAGTCTGCATTGCTCAAGCCAAGGAGACTTTTGGCTGAAAGAGGCAGACAAATCAGAGAAAATCTGAAGCAATTCCTATAATTTTATACTCACTCTTCAAGGTTCTGAGCCTGCAAGTCATGTCAATGCACTGAAATCAGTAGGGCTCCATGTAGGTTCAGGATGCACTGGCATAAATCTGTGCAGGACTGAGTCATAAATATGCTCTGCTGGGGCTAGTTTTCATAGTGGCAAGGCATCAGTTTAAAAAAAACAAACCCCAAAGTTCTTCTCTACAGGGACATAAAGTCTATTTGATTTCTAATAGCATTCTCCATTTTAAATATAAGGGTTGACTGGAATTGGTAACATCTCATAATCAATGTTCATTCCAGTTTTAAAGTGTGGCCAAGGTAAATCATATATAGAGACACATCTTATCCTTATATTTCTTACCCATCTATTGGCCAGACCCAGTCCAGCTTAGTTCATGAGACCTGACAGTGCTCAAAGTTGATATGAGTGCAGGCCATCTCATTATTTCCACTAGACATAAGGCCTCTCTCATACCCCTGAGTAATGCTACTTTTAAATTCTGTCTCGATTCATTCCAGTCATTATTGTACACAAACCACGCTAAGGGAAAACTGGAAAATATCCAGGGTTAAATATTCTGGCCCACATTTTGCCCTCAGAAATTCATGTGACAGTTCAGGCAATACTCTTTCTGTGAAGGTGTTCCATAGTAAGATAGGTGCTAATCACATATTCATTCTCATGGGTTCTAGTGGGGTTTGAAGGGAAGAGGACTATATCTGGAGCCTTTCATTTGCTCTCTGTATAATGTAAGATCATCCCAAATATATTGCAAAGGACTTAACTTTACATGCACAGTACAACGCACAAAACTGCATGTACATGTACTTGTTATTGCACTTTGCAGGCAGAAACACCTGGTATAGCTTAACACACGCTCAACTCTTTCAACTGCACCTGTAAGAGGTGTCTATATAAGAACTGGATCCAAAGCCAGTTGAAGACAATGGGAATCTTGGATTATGGATCTATGGATTAGCCCCATATTGCCTTTCAGTTACAGACCCATCTTTTCAAAGACCATGTTACTAATCAGTAACATTCTAAAAACCACAGGAGCTACATTTTTAAGCTGCTGTTGAATTCACCCATAAAAGATGAATTGTGTCTCTTGAAAATATTAGATAAGACCAATGCAAAAAGTACAGGGCCGGCGACAGGGGGGGACAAGGGGGACAACTGTACCGGGCCCCGGACTTAAGGGGGGCCCCCGATGTAGTGCGGATGCTCAGACCTCTGCAGAGGTGCGGCACACGCGCCGCGCAACTGACCACGTGTAATCCCGGGCGCCGCCGGCCACCCCAGCGCTGCGCTGTAGCGCGGCAAGCACCCGCACGCACCGTACAGCTGAGGCTGACGGCAGACTCTGACCACAGCGGGGGCCCGGGGAAAGCGCGCCCGGCCGCCCTGGTGGTGTGCAGCACTGACGGTGGTGGAGCGTAGGTGCCGAAAAGGGGTCAAGGGGAGCCAGCCTCACCAAGGTAAGGGGGCAGGAGGCCCGGCCCCACTTGGGAGGGCGGTGGCTCCGGGGGCCCTTTGGGCAGGCAGGTGGGCTCTGCGGTGAGTTCACCCCTGCCTCGGGACGTTCATTCATCGGCGTGACTGTGGGGGCTGGGGGGCAGGCAAGGGGGCAGGAGACTAGGCTGGAATCTGGGTGGGTGAGGCGTGGGTGCGGGAGGGAAGGAGGTTTGGTGGGAGGGAGGCTGGGCTGGGTGGGCAGGTCAGGCATGGGAGGCAAGGGGGCTGGGCTGGGAGTGGGAGGGGGGAGGAGGTTAGGTTCGGTGGGATGGGCCGGGCCAGGCAGGGGTTGGGGAGGGAAGGCGGTAAGAAATGGGGGGAGGCTGGGTGGGGGTAAAGGAAGATCACCCCCAAGAGCGGGGTGGGCCAGGCAGGGATGGGTGGGGAGGGGAGGAGGTTAGGCTGGGGGAGGAGATTAGGTTGGGGTTGGGGTTGGGTGGGCCGGGGCAGGTGGGGGGGCAGGGTGGCCCCACAAACTATCAGAGTAGGGGGCCCAAAAATTTCTGTCGCCGGCCCTGAAAAAGTTTTTAAGGAGAAAATGAGATGCAGATAGTATGCCCATAAATGTAGCACCTGTGGAAGTGCACAAGATTGAGCCACAATCAATTTTTTTAGTGTAGATAGCAAAAAAATTAAATTAAGAGATTAAGTCCCTCTGTAAATGCATTCATAATAATCAGTAAGAGTATAAGACATGTAATGTTTTAAATGATAATTTACCAAGGATTCTCCTATCTGAGATTAAAGAATATATATTATGAGACCCCAAACCCAAGTCAAAGTTGACTTCAGTGAATCTACATGGGGGTACAAAGGTCCCTTCGTGTGGATCAGATTGCAATTGGGCTCTAAAATGGCAAACACATGCCTCTTAGAAGATTTTCAGTCCACAGAGTATGTTGGGGGGAGGATGAGGAGAACAAAATAAACTTGCCTACTGTTCTGTGGCCTTGCAATTTCCTTACTAGTTTGGTTTTGGACATACCAAGGAAGTGTCACACAGCTCTACAAATAAAAATGTTACCTGTACTTTATATTACCCTTACGACACACACACACACCAAACAAACCCACCACCCAACCCACCACCAAAACTCCTATCATGGGGGGGTATATTAAATTATGACCAGTGATTAGTGTGTTATCAGTTAAACGAATATCTGGAGAAAGCTCTCACATTAGGATAAATTGCATACACTCTGAGGATTGCACATTTAGAAATAGTGGTATCTGAGTGGAAGGAGGCTTACACTTAAATGATTCATTAGATCCTGAAGGGAATAGTTTAATGTTTGTATCAGCCTGGTGCTGTTTGGGGTGTTATATTCTTGTTCAGGTACAGAAAATTGTACAAATAGGATTATGAAAGGACCTCCATAATAGCAAGCCAGATATAGAAAGTCTATTTTAAGGTGTTTGCTGGATTTTTTAGATAGCAGGTAAAATCTATGTTTGATAATTAAGGGAATGCACAGTTGACAGATTTCTGCAATGCTTTGCTTATGTGCTTAGAGGCATTTAGTTCATTCCTGCAATACAACTATCAGATTTAATATCACCCTTGGACTCTTAGGATAATTCTTTATTTCAGTGTTCACTGAATATTCTTACATGTTAAGAAGGTAACTGCTAAGGAGTTTGTGACGTGTCTTTGGAGAGAGGAAACAGATGGTTCCAACAAAGTGATCAGTTTGAGCATTGCAGAAGATCAGGAGAGAAAGTGAAATTACATCTGCCCTGGGCCACACAAACATTTTAAAAGGTTAGTAATTCAACTATCACAAGCTGGGAATGTAACAAAAAACAGATGCAATCGCTAATTGTTCAGTTGAACTTTACCTATAGAGTCCTGTGGCACCTTAAAGACTAACTAAAGTATTGAAGCATAAGCTTTCGTGGGCTAATACCCACTATGTTTCAATGCTTTATAGTTAGTCTTTAAGGTGCCACAGGACTCTTTGTCACTTCTGCTATTCCAGACTAACACCTCTCTGATTCTTTGCCTATAAAGTTATTCCAGGAGGAGGAGTATTTTCTTGCTGCCAGTCTCTTAACAAGAGTTAGGCAAGGACATAATTTCATAGGATTAACAAGCCAATCAGGGCTAGTGCTACATTACATTTCCCCAAAATGATCTAAATTGATACTCATCGGGCCCAACAATTGCATAGACTCATTACACATGGAAAACCAGTGCCCTGGACTTGAGGCTTACAAAATAAATTATTTAGGTAATAAAGTTGTAGCTAGGAGAAACAAAGACATTGACACCAGAATACTTTTCAACTACTAAGAAGCTTGACTTTAGTCCTCCTTGGGCCAAAAATATTTCTTATGGGCACTCAACCTCTATATGTAGCATGCCCATTGTAAAGCTTACCCCTCTAAGTCTTCCTCTTTGACAACATCTTAGTAACAAGTATGACATTCACAATAGTGACCCCTCCCATACTTGCTTCCACCAAAAAATAAAAAGGTTTCAAGCCAAGCCCAATGGAATTCTGAAACTAAAAAACAAGCAAAGAAAACTGCTACCCCAAGCAGAGTTCTTATATCCTGAAAAGTGAGAAGCAGCATAGATTCATTGATTGATTTCACCTGCTCAGATGCTATGGTGATGGGCTGCAGTATAAAACTCTAAGGTAGACAGATAATCCAAATGATTACTTCAGAGCTGTTCTATAATGTGGTACATGCCACAGAAGAATACTCTACATCTGGAGTGATCTGATTTTAATTTGCAAAAGGAATTTTTTTTGTCTGTTTGCCAAAAAGCATAATGGTACATTGTGATAATTTAAAAAGCAAATTTTTGAAAGTTTAAACTGACCAATTTCTCATGCAATAAAAAAAGGAAAAGTCTTACTGTGTATCATTATCCTGAACATTCAAGTCATCAGCACCCCCGACAAGCCAGGCTACAACCACTACTGTCAGGTTGAATGCTTTCTGTGAAAGATGCTCAAAAGGAGAAGTCACAGGGAAACAACCTATAATTATCTTTTTAAAGTTTGGTTTTCCTTGTACTAAGTGAACAGATGGTCAGATTGCGCAGAAATCTCCTATAACTGCAGTCCATGAATTGACTGACTAGCACAAATGGAAAGTCACAAGTTTGTGTTTAGTTGGGGAGGGGGGGGGAAAGAGGTGGGGGTGGGGGTGTGTGGGGGTGGGGGTGTGTGGGCATGCAGGGATAGAATGGTAAGATTTCTCTGCTGTTGCTCGTAGGGTCATATTTGTTGATTCTGGGATTCATCCGAATACTCAGTGTTCAGATTTTAGTATGAGTGATTAGTCGTTTGAAAATTCAGAGAAGAAACTGGCTATTCTGTATTCTCCTGATTTAAATTTCCAGTCATGCTCAATGTGCACAATGCAGGTGATTTAGGTGCCAGTGCATTCAGGTCTACTCCTAAATTTTTTGCAAATAGAAAAGAGGGCTGTATCCCCCCCCCCAACTTGTTTGCAATGAATAAAGCCAATTGAATCACAAGACATCATGTTAGAGCCCCAGACTGGACCTCCAAGGTGAATATTAGTGCATCTCAGATTAGTGCAGCCAGGGCAAGTGATACCTTGCTACAGAAAAGTGGAAGTATTGTGGAGGGAGGGAAAAAACCCAAGAAGCCATTGTCCATTTTTATGATCCCATAGATCATTTATAATCTGTAATTGAATGCTTCTAGTTTAAATAAAATGAGCTCTCCTAGTGTATGGTACACTAACACTCACGTCACTATTCCCACGGATTTCCTTTCTGACCTGTGATGGTAACTGGGGTATCTCCCTGGGTGCTCTATTCCACTTCTCAATAATTCAGAGAGGGAGAGGGAGAGAGAGAGCAAGAGAGGGAGACTGCAAGATTTCTGTTGCTCCATATAAAGGACACTCAAGTGTCCTTTATATGGAGCTGCAGATTTATGTATTCATGATGCTGGAATGAATTTTTTTAGTTTTTTTTAATAATTATCTGGCCCAATCCTTAAAATAGTCTCCATTTTTCCGTGTTACCACACATTTGCATTAGACCTCCCAGAATATTTCTGAACTCCAACAACCACTTTCTTAAAATTATACTGAATCCTCTGTAATGGCACTAACCAGACAATGAATGTATTATTATTTATTCTAAATTGCCTCAAAACACTTCACCTTCTTTTTGTTAAACACTTAGCTTTTACCCTCTATGGCTGTTTTCCTAAAAATATCCCCAGCTTGCTGCATGATTCAGATTCTTTCATTTTTCACTCTCCTGGTAAATGTATTAGAAACCATATGTGCATGTGCATCATAAGCCAATTTTGCATCCTCCCTCACTTTCTTTTTTTGCAGTGGCCCTATTGCTTCTCTCTGTGTGATCTTGGGATCTTTATGGCGACTTGTAAAAGGAAAAGAAAAAAAAAGTCTACCAAAATAAACCTTCCTGCCAATTCTCCATGCTGTTACTGGCACAGATGCAATCCCTGACTGAGCATTAGAAGTAAACCAATCCCCAATTTGCTTTTGCGTTCCTGAGCACCTTCTCCTCTGGGCTCAGATGAGTCAGCTGCTGCTTTTCATGACAGGGGCTCCACATTGGCAGGTCCCTCGAGAACTGGCTAAGCCCATCCTTCAGGACAATTTATGTTCATGATTAAGATAGACACACCAGCAAACCCTGCCAGAAATCTTATTATTTTAAAAATCATTTTACATTTGATGGTATTTTGATTTCTCCTAAATGAAAATCAAAATTCATTCATTGATTCTGCAAACACTTGTTCACATGTGGCCATCTCATTTGTGCACGTAGTCCCATGTCAGCAGGATTACGCATGAGAGTCGTCTTTAATAAAATCAGGTCCCGATCTGTCACGCAGTAACAGATAATGAATGTGCACAACTTGCCTTCCACATAAAAATTTATTCCCATCTCTAAGGTGCAGCGAATCAGGGCGTCACTCTAGGCCCAGCGCTTTGGGGGGCCCCATGAGCCAGCATGATTGGCTGGCATGATCAGTTCCCAAAATGATGGGTCAGACCTTGAAGCGATGGATTCATCATTTCTGCCCCGGGCCCCACACCCTCCTAGGGACAGCACTCATTATTCATTACATTTTTAAAGAAAAGGAGAGAGACCTACCTACTTCTCCATGTCTGCATCAGTTTTAATCAATTCAAAGCCACTGCATATATAGCAAAGTGGCTGAAAGCACAGAAGTCACCAAAAGATTGCCTGGCTATAGTGAAGGAAAAATCTTAATTCCATTTTTTCTGGTGTAGTAGGACACTGAGGATTCCCCATTTTTTCCCTAGGCCATACACGGGTCACTTTTAAGGCTACCATCCTTCTGGCCACATAGGACTAGAATAACATCACACAGAAGGCTCTAATGAATTGAAGCTGAACCTGTTGTTACTCTTTAATCATCCAGCATGTTCAGCAATAAAATTTTCTCCTCACTCTTCAAGCCACAAAACCAGGGGGTGGCCATTAGAATAAACAGACCTATTTCCAAGTAACCCAACAGTCTTATTTGCTTCTAACCCTAACATCATACCCATGTAATATACCACTTTGGCTACATAATGAATACTTGACATGATTTAAAGCTTGGAGCAGAGGAATCTCTTATAACCTGCCTGACACTGACAAAAGTCAATACATTTAAGAAAGGGATGATTTGTATTCAGAGCAGCACACCTTGTTCTAGCTGCACTCTTCTCTAGATATCTTTTTATAGCATTTTTCAAATCAATGCCATTTTGCTCAGTCAGATCTATTTAACTAAATTGATAGGTAAATAGGAAGCCTATGCATCACTGAGTCTACTGGAAGTAAGCAGATGTATTGGTTCAAAACGAAACTATTTTCAAAAATGTAATAAGCTGCTCCTGAAGCAAATATTTCCTAATGTTGTTATTTATGCCAAATCAGTTCTCAGATTGATGAGATGTTGCCAGAATTTTTGCTTAATTAACCAAAAATCAATCTTTTTTCTGAAACAGATAGAAATAAAATGTATCTAGATGTATGTACTCCCTCCCCCACCCCATTCTATCTTTCCTTCATCATTTAGATTTTTGCCACACTGTAACAGGGAACACCTTTGCTCCTGTCTTCTTGCCCATTAGAAACTGGCTTGGACTCTACTGGTTATGCATTCACAGTGCTATGTATTTGAGTTTCGTCCACCAGCACCACTACAATTCCCTTGCAACAGTCTACTTACAATATCCTCTGTGCTTTTGGCCCTCTCCTGAGAAGAGCAGAGTTCTCCTTTCCCCAGCAACTCTGGGCGATTGGACTCAGCTGCCCTAGTCCTCTCTCTCTCTCTCCATACTTCTGTCTTTCCTCAGTCTCTTTATTCTTCTTGGCTGACAGGCTTTTTAGCTATCTTACCTAGCCTCATTATCTAATTACCAGGAATCAGAGAGGTAGCTGTGTTAGTCTGGAATAGCAGAAGTACCTGAATCAGATTTCTCCAGGTAAGGGAGGGTGGGAACCTATTGATGTCTGAGTGATCACAGTACAGGGTCTCCTGTTCATCTCTGTGGCCTCACAAAGTCAAAAGACCTCCTTATCAATCTCCTCCTGCTGCTGGCCAAGGTGGCCGTCCATTGCACCAGGAGGAGTATGGACAGGGATGGTGCTCCTTCCTATGTCTCTTTATCCTACTGGGCTGGTGCATTAATTGTCTCTTTGGGCTGGTCTATACTAGAAAATTAGATTGACACAGCTACGTCACTCAGGGGTGTGAAAAATCCATACCCTGAGTGACATAGTTAAGTTGTCCTAATGCTCAGCATGGACAGCGCTAGGTAGACAGAATTCTTCCATTGACCTCGTTACTGTGTGTTGCAAAGGTGGATTCCCCACTAGTAACAGGAGAACCTCTCCCATCTGCTGGGCAGTGCCTACTTTGAAGTGTTGAAGCTGTAGTGTTTCTGCTGTAGACAAACTCTTTATCCCACTGGGTCCACCAGCCTGATGAGCTAATTACCCCAATCAGCTTTCTCAGGGGGGAGCTAACTTGTGTCCTAGTGATCGGCATGCAGGGTCACCTGTTTAGCCCCTGTACTCATATGTAAGTAGCAGCACTGGTCAGGCCACTTAGAAGATCTCAACAAAAAAACAATGTTGCTGAAAATATTCATGATCTCTCGCACCTCGAATTTGCCATCCAGCCCTAACAAGTGGCATGGTAATTCAGGATAATGTATATACAGGGGTTGCTATTGAAAAGTCACCCTTTGCCAACCATTAGCACAACAGTAATACTTTACCTTACATTTAAAGGTCACACTTTATAATCTATAAAATCAGCTGAATACTACAAATCTACAGTGAATATTTGTTCTGCTCTGTGGAATATACTGGGCAATAGGTTTTGCAGAACATAAGGAAACGCATTTTTACAGCCAGCTTTACACCGTGAAGACTATTCTGAGTGTGGGGCAGCATGTAGTTGCACTACTCCAAAAGCAGACGAGGTTGTAACATACTTTCATCCCTGTTCACACTTTGTTCCAGGGAGACGTAATCTGCACCTATACTAGGTACTTGCTACTCAGTCCTCTGCACAGACTTAGCTACAATGGCTAAGGGTGGGGTGGGGTCAGAATCCCATCCACTCCCCACCCACATGCATAGAAGGGAGTTCTCTTCTTTCTGTGATCTGATCTGCAATGCAGGCAGGGGTAGCTTACTCCGAGAAGGGAGGAGTGGGGGGTAGATGTCTGTGCGCTTGTGCACACCAGCTCACAATTGAGTGAATGGCTAGTATAGAAGCTGCTGACACTCTGCAGGATTTTGATTCCCTGTATTCATCTTATCTAGCTTCTCCCCTTTGCAACCAATATATCTGGAGGCACCACAAACAACCGACTTAGCACAAGGCACATGTGGACATGAAATTGCATGGCTGGTCTACTTTCAGCTCCACAACTGGGCAAAGCCATGTGGCAAATATTACCCATCGTTAAGCTGCTCTTTGCAAAGAACAAGCTCATTATAAAGGATTCCACTGTATCAGAATCATTGTCAAGAGCTGCAAAAGTCATTCCAAACCTGTATGCCTCACATGTATTTGCTTAGAATTTGCTATACACATTTGTGGCTGGAAAAACATTCCTCTTCTACTTCAAACAAACAAGTGGATTATTCCCCAAACCGACAATATTAAAGTCACTGGTCCAACAAGATAGTGTTCACGGAGTCACAGAATCAGGGCTTTGAGGACCCCAAGGAGAGGGCCATGCTAAAAAGAGGAGGACCAACTACACAATAGGTTCTTCCCTGAGTACCAGACACTATGAATTACATGGGGGTGGTAGGAAGAATGAAGCTTGGCCATGCCTTCAGAATAATGTGACATGTCCACTTTGCAATGATGAGCACTGTCCGCCATGCTAGCTGATCCTACCGTTTGCACTCACGCATACTTGTGGCTGCACTGAGTGCACTGTCTCCTTGAGCTCTCTCCTCTCCCAGCCCTCCCACACAGGGTCAGGCCCTGACATTTTGTCTGGCTAGCACATATTTTTAGTCTCACTTAATACCTTGCCGTTCAAAAAGAACCTGACATTCAAAGGTCTGATTTTACCAACCTGAGAGGGAAGTTCTGAGATGGAAAGTAAAAAAGATTTCTTCTTGAAAAATACGTTTAAATTCTGGGAACACAGATTCTTTATAGGACAGTTTATGGCTGTTTTTACAATCTTGGAATAAAACAAATGAGGTAGGAGTGATGCTGTGTCCTCAAATGATAAATGACTGACAATAGGCTGTGGTACCAATTTGGTGATAATTTCAGTATGAAGTACTTAACAGATAAGTAATAATGCTCATGGAAGAGCCAGGCAGCTGAAATATCCCCTGACCTCAATGGTGTACCCATTTTCTGCACAGCTTCATTCCATTATTGCTCCACCATTTCATGTTTCCTCCCAGATAACTGGCTTTTAAAGGAAGGTGTAAGCAAGTGGGCACTCACCCGGTGATGCCTCCCGCTGGTCGTTTGGGGAATTAGCGTTCTCCAGCCCCTGGAGCGCCCTCTGCCGGGTGATGTCCGCGTCTGCTCTGGGCCGGTAGGCTCTGGCCGGTGTTCCCTCACACTGGCAGCCTGTCCTTACACCGTCGAGAAGGTTACTGCCTCTAGCGTTAGACTAGGGTGGCTCGGGCCTGAGCCTCTCAGCTCAGGCCGGTCGCAAAGATATGTAGTCTCTGTAGGCTGGCTCTGGCCTGGGCTTCTCAGCTCAGGCGGCCAGTCAATAGGTACAGTCCCTATAGGCTGGCTCTAGCCTGGGCCTCTCAGCTCAGGCGGCCAGGAGATATACACAGTCTTTATAAGCTGTCTCTGGCCTGGGCGTCTCAGCTCAGGCAGCCAGGAAATACAGTCTTTAGAGGCTGGCTCTGGCCTGGGCGTCTCAGCTCAGGCAGCCAGCAAATACAGTCTTTAGAGGCTGGCTCTGGCCTGGGCGTCTCAGCTCAGGCAGCCAGGAAATACAGTCTTTAGAGACTGGTTCTGGCCTGGGCGTCTCAGCTCAGGCAGCCAGAAAATACAGTCTTTAGAGGCTGGCTCTGGCCTGGGTGTCTCAGCTCAGGCAGCCAGGGAAGACAGTCTACTCACAGTCTCTGGCACACGTCAGGGTTCCAAGCCCTCAGGGGTCCAGTCCATCCCCTGCTCTTCAGGGTAGGTGGCAGCCGGGACTCCCGGCCAGTCGTCCGCTGCCGCGGGGGATTCAGCCGCCGGTCCCTCTGGCTCGCCGTCAGCTCCCGTGGAGTATGCGGCCGCTGGGATCCCGGGCCAGCCATTAGCTGCCGCAGGAGACGCTGCCGCCGGGACTTCCAAGCCGTCGTCTTCGGCCACGGGATACGTGGCCGCTGGGACGCCGGGCCAGACCCTCTCCGCCGCGGGGTCGGGGTCGCCACCTCGATCGGCGTCCCCGCTGGTGTGGCACCAGTCGGGGCGTCTCTCCTCCTGCTGCGCCGGGGCGACCCCATCTTGGTGGCCGGCCCGCCTTTTGTCCTTCCGGGTCCCGGCTGGTACTTCCGGGGCGGGGCCGCCTCGGCTCCACCTGCCATGTTGGTTCTCAGGCTGGTTCGCCCTCCCGCTCGGAGGGGGCCCACCCGGGACCACTACCGAAGGATTTAATGATCTTCCAGACTTTATTTTGCGTATTTGTTCTACAAACTACCCATGGAAAGAATATTCAAGAAATGCAGACACTCATCCATGTAACTATCTAGTGATTCTTCATGGGATTGGCCAAAGGCTTCTCAAAACTACTTCAGTGCCAAATAAACATATGGCTTCAAAATTTAAAGGTCTAATCTTGCCAGGTGCTGAGTCCCCTCTTTGACGTGCAGAGGGCCCTCAAGCCCATTGATATAAGTGTTCTAGAAAATGACATCAATGGAAATTGAGGAAACTCAGGACTTTGCAGGATCAGACTCGTAATATGAATTTGCTTCATTACTCTCAGCTACCAAAATGTCCCATCCGTTTAATTTTAATAAAGTCAAAGGATTTTTAAAATAATTATTTAAATGTATAATCAAACTTTAGCCTCCTCTAGAGAAGCTAGTGACGTTTTCCACTCTAATATTAAAATCATTTTTCAGAAAGCATTTCTGTAGCAACCTCCTTTCCATAACAAAAGGAGATATCATACACTGTTGAATACATAGTAGTGCTATTAAAAATGGCTGAAGAAATGTTCTCTGCCAGAGAACAGACAGAGATTTCTTATAACTGTCTGCTTTTTTCCCCTCCAGCAGAATGTAAGTAATTGTTTCCAGAAAGATTTAAGATGACTGAAAACCTCCTGGGGTTACCATCAACCAATGTCACTTCAGTTGAATTATTTGGGTAAAATCAAACATTTTTTCAACATATCGGAGTATGAATAAGATCCACAAATGTATCTACCTTATATGAAACAAACAACCGATCATTTTTCACTGATAGACACTTGTAGCCCCTCTCAGAAATATGATGAATATTATTTGTATAGATACTAAGCTGCGCTTATTCATCACAACTCCCTGCCAAATAACCATATTCCTTCGCTATGTCCTAGATATTAATGGATTTTTCTTCATTATACTCGTGGGAGGTTGGGAAGCAGTATTTTTTTCTCCATTTTACCAAAGCATGGAGAGGTTAAGAGACTTGCCCAAGGCCACACAGGAAGTTTGTGGCAGAACTAGGAATTGCACCATGATCTGCTGAGTCCCTGTCCAGTGCCTGACCCACAACACCATGTTCTCTCTGTATATTTAAAGAGTATTCTTCCTATAATTTTTATCACATATATAGACACTGTGCTATCCAGTGATGTTGCTATAAACCTTCGATGGCTGCTTCTGGAGCACTGATACTGGGTGGTCCTTCTGGGGTCCAAAGTTGTTGAAGCCAATGCAAATCCTGACAAGTGCCCTCCCTGAAGTGGTCTTGTGAGAGGTTATAGTTACGCAGCTTCCTAACTCTCTCTCTCTCCTCCCCCCGGCCATGGGTGGAGTCCATGATAGAGCCTAGTCTGGCTGACATATATGGCCATAGGACCTTTGGGGATGACATCAGAAGAGGGTGTCAAGCAACCTAGTATTTCAGCCTTAATACTGTCTCCCTGGATGATTATTCATTTGGGAGACACTAAAGGGATTGTGCAGCTTGAAGAGGGTGGTCCATGCCGTTAACTCATAGAAGGGAAGAGGCCTGTTTAATGTAGAAACAGTTTCCATTTCCTTTTCCTTCTAAAAGGATTGGGGTTCCTGGTCCCATCTGGACTCTCCCTCCTTCAGAAGCAGTGAGGGACATATAAAATCTGTAGGACTACAGTAACAACTATGATCACAGCAGGGGGGCAGGGAGAGCAAGACTGACATAGAGATGATTGAATGGTGAACATGAGCTCATTTACATGAGTCTCTGCCTCCACAAAGCCATTCTGTAACTCTGACCCATCAGCGGGGTTGGTTGCCTTCCATGTAACCAGGCTCCCCATTTTCAGTCTCTTTAATAGCCAGCTTTTTTTTTTAACCTAGGACTAGTGTGCCCTTTACTTCCACACAGACTGAGCACAAGATTCATCCCCGCCCCGCTTTTTAATGTTTTAATTCTAGCACATTATAGACTCACCATGACTATTTTTAATTATTGTAACTGGGTAGTTGCTACACAAAACCCAGATTCCTGTTGATTACGATGGTGGCATATAGCATATAGCAAAAATAGCTAAGAAAGAAATGTGGTTTCTTCTCTATATTATTTTTCATATGAGATCACTTTTATACCTTTTGACGGGTTACAATGTACCCAAGACATCGGGCCATCTGGTGACAGAAGGAAAACAAATGTGGCTTCTGTTATTGTTTAAATCTGCTGCCATCTTCAAGCTGAGTATAAGTGACTTTTGGCAGGACCCAGGGAGAAATGAGTCTTTCAAATCACTCGTATTCATCACAGACTTCTGCTTTTAATTCAGAGATCAGGAGAGCATCTTTCTCAACAAAGTTACTGCTCCCTTCCCAAACCCAAATCACTAACTTCTGCATAGTTAAAAGAGAAGGGCTGGGTTGGGTTTCATTAAAGCACTCTCTTCAAATTAAATGTCTAAGACATACAAAGCATGCAGGACACAAGTTAATTAACCCTTGGTGTTTCAACTAGTCTAATGGAGTATTAGGTCTTTGCAGTGCTGAAATGGTTATTTATCTATAACTGGGCTCTAACAGTACAACCATAATTATATGTGCCTGTAAGTGGGCCTCTGACCGCCCTCTTCGAAACACAGGCAGGAGACTGCTTTTGGCTTCACCAGTGTCTTTATTTTGATCACACACAGTGCAAAAACCCCACCACCTATATACAGCTTTCTATAAGTACAGCTTTAGGCTCAGCCCTCAACTTGGCTGGCCCCAGGGGTAGCTAGCCCTTGCAGGCTTTCAGCCTCTGCTAGCTTCCTCCCCTGCACCTTCTCTATCTCTCTCTGTTTCTTTCTCCTTCCTACCTCCTCTTACCTCTGCTCTGCTCTTTGGCTTCCTCCCTGGCAGGTTTTATATCCTCTGGAGGCTGCCAGGTGGAGCACATTAAGCCCTCTGCAGCCCAGGGCTACAGCCAGGTGGCTGATTAGCCTTCCCTAGCAGGCCGGGCTTGCAGAAGCTTTTGGCTTTTGCAGGGCAAGGAGGGAGCAGGGGCTGACTCAGCAGGTGCTGAGTCAGCTGCCTGCTACAGTGCCTAACTTTTTTACATGCAAATTATTAAATTTGCATATAGCAGTTGAATTTGAACTCGCATAGTGGACCATGGATGAGTAGCTAGTGGATATGAAATATTTCAGGTGCTATTTTAGAGATTACTTTTGAAAAGCCTGACCTTTGTCATAATCTTCTGAAATAGTGAAGAATGCTTAAACTGCACATAGCGTCCAATTCTTGTTTTGCAAACATTTTCAATGGGAAACCTTTAGCTTGTCGTCACTATAAAGAATTTGCAAAGAATAAAGTGTCACTAGAGCCTTCAGCAAACAGGCTGTTGGGAGGAAAGAATACTAAATATACAGCTAAGTGAAATTGCAGCATTGTTACTGGTGCCTAGATGCTCAACTGTCTATTTTTTTCTTAGATTCTAAGTTTGAATACAAAACCAAAGCCCAAAAGTGATTTCACCTAGAGATGGGCCAATGTTTGGATCAAGGTTCAGGTCTGGAGTGTAACTCTCTCTCTCTTTAGGATCCCATCTTTATTTTCAACTATGTTTTTGTTTTACAAATACATTTTCATGGAAATGACAGTGAATGGAATGGATGATGTCTGTGCCTCCAGGCCGGAAGGGGGTGGGGGGGGGGTGACAGTCAGCTCATT
Source organism: Sternotherus odoratus (assembly GCA_032164245.1). Lineage (NCBI taxonomy): Eukaryota > Metazoa > Chordata > Testudines > Kinosternidae > Sternotherus > Sternotherus odoratus. Next base: position 27,537,933 of record JAVMKO010000009.1, read on the forward strand.
CAGGGTTAGAGGGTGGGAGCATGGGTACAGCAAAAATAACCAGCATACCCAACATTTTATCACTTACATATAACTTCTATAAGAATTAGTACAATTCCCTAGAGAGCAATCTCTGTAAGAATCTGCCTTTAAAGAGACAAGGACTATCGAAATAATTAGCTTCTGTTTAAATCTACAGATGTGGATGGATATTTTAACTGAACACAGAGGTTTCAATTATATCATGATAAATCACAGAATCTCTTAACTTTCTAAAAACAGCACTGAGTGTATGAATTTGATATCTGTGACAAGCTTATCTTTAACTCTAGTTTTCCAGCTAATTCAGCCAGTTTCCCTTTTATTGGCATCTCACTCACTAACAAGTCATTCTGAAAGGAAAAGAGACCATGTTTTCCACAAGAAACTAGGATCACATTTTTCCCATACGGGTAATTTATATTAAAATTACTACAACACTCTTATTGCCTAAGGAAACTACAATTGTGTTTATGACCATCACTAGCATAATACAGCTGGCATGATATAACCTGACAGAAATTAAATTAGAAGTGTATCATAATGTATGCACATGCTGAAAATTGATATTTTTAATGAGTTACTAAGCTTTCATGGTTTTGCAGATGTAATATTTAATTTACATGCCGCATTTCTTCAGTACATTTTAGTGAGCTACATATCCATCATTCAGTAACTGACTCCTAGAAGCCAACATATTAAGATTCTAATTTAAAATGTGTTTGTTTTTAGCTTGTCATTTGCCAAATGACTGTCTGGAACAGGAGGAGGATTAATATTGTATATGTCTATACACAAAGAGGAAGAGATGCACACCCAATCTGAAAATGCTGCTAGTTTGGACCAAGGAAGATAAGAAACAAAAGAACAAATACAATTTATCCATGGGAGAGCACAGTGTGAGTCTCCTCTGCAACAGCATGCAGCAGGTCTGAGGATATACTAGCGAATATCTCTGATCATAAGGAGAGTTCTTAGAAATGCAGCATGCACACCACACCCATTTCAAACTACACACACCACAACTAACAACAGTTCTTTGGAAAGCTTTGCCTTTCATCTGTTGAGATGAGTTCTTTGATTGACTTTTTGAGAAGCAACAAAGTACAATTGCCCTATGACAGCATCCTGACACTCCCTATATATTAAATATTTTGTACTACTAATGCTAAAAGAATGGTTCCAGGAGGCAGAACAGGGAAGTCTGCATTCAGCATTGTACCAATAGAACATGCCGACTGCCTCTTAAAAAAAAAAGTGGTATTAACATAGGGACCCTTCATTCCATCATGTTGTTTCAACAGGCCCCCTATCAACTCCGTCCCAGAGGGCTGGCCCAGATTAGAAGATGGAAAAAGTGCACTCGCGATGACATGTTCGCCGAGCTTATGCAGTTATCCCACACTGATAGGACCCAGATGAATGGTGGAGGCAAACAATTGTGGAGTCTCATAAAGCGTGCAATGAACGCGAAGAGAGGAGGGATGTGCGCAATGAGAGGAGGGAACGCGCGATGAGAGGAGGGAGGATACCATGCTCAAGCTGATGGGGGAGCAAACTGACATGCTCTGCTGTCTGGTGGATTTTATGCAGGAAAGGCAGCAAGACCACAGACCACCGCTGAAGCTCCTGTATAACTGTCCTCCCTCCTCCCCAGGTTCCACAGCCTCCTCACCCAAACTGATTCCCAACTGACAAGTAGCTGTCAGGCACTGCAAGTTTCCACAGGGATATGACCACTCGCTTCTTAACTGTGAGGGCAGGTCTCTCATTTTGGTGTCTTTGGACTTCAGGGAAGGGGACAAGACACAAAATTCCATGAAAGTGGCCCTAAGCATGCGAAAGTTTTGCAGCCACCGGGAATCATCCCATACCTGCAATACTATGTGGTCCCACCAATATGTGCTGGTTTCCCAGGTCCAGAATTGGTGTTCCACGGCATGAACCTGGCTCAATGTCAGCATGATGTCCCAATCGCCACATAGCTTTCTTCTAAGAACATCTGTGTCCATGTCCTCATCACTATTGTGATCACGCTGCCGTTGCTTCCTTAGCCAGTTTTGCAGGTTCTGCAAATACTGCTGGATAATACGAGAGGTATTTACAATGGTCACAACTGCAGTAGTGAGCTGAGCGGGCTCCATGCTTGCCGTGATATGGCGCAAAATGATTGTCTGAAATACTTTAAGCCAAATTATAAAAGATGTACCCCAATTTTATCATGCAAACCACTGAATGTGGGATATATTGGATACTCAGTTTAATCCATACCAGAACAGGTTGTTATCCCATTTTCATATATACTAAGACAACAGCAAGTGCTCTTTGGGGATGAACTAAATATAAAGGGTGAAATCCTGGCCACACTGAAGTTAATTAGGATTATGCCGTTGAAGTTAACGGAGTCAGCATTTCACACAAAAATTCTGTCTCAAAGTTGCATACTTAGTTGCTCATTTTTTGATAGTGCCTGGAATACACATCCACCTCACAGCTATTTCAGAGCAGTACCACAACACAGACCTAAACCAAAATGTTTGGACGTTCTTATGAAACAATTCATTTTCTAATCTCGTACCAGTTATGCTCCATCTCATAGGGCAGCTAATATACTACAATTGCTTGATTCTCTCTTTCAGTCACTTTTCTCTGCATTGGCTCACATGTCATGTTTGTTCAGTCATTTTGTAAGATTCAGACCGGAACAGGTCAGCCATCATCTTTGCAGTGTTAGTGCTGCATGTGCAAACTCTTTCATGAGAGTCTTCACCTCTGCTTTAGAATTAATGAGGCATAAAGGACTGTTCCCTCAGCCTTAATAGCTCAAAAGAACGGACGCATCCCGAGGGTATACCTAGGTAGACAGAAGGACTGTTTATTTCTGCAACATGTTGAACTTGTGCAATATGACCGTGCCTGGTGTATTTTATCTGTCATTTTAATCTGTCAATTAAATGAGTTATTGGGTTATTTTTAAGCAGTCAGAAGTAGGAGTGAGGAGATGTCTTGACTTTTACATGACCTAGCCTCCTCAGGAGTAGCAGAGATGAGGCATTTTGATTGATTCAGATGCACATATCTTTAGGACAGTTTTCAACACCATTCGTTTGTAAAAACTATCAGTAAAGAGGACAAAAATAACTAAAAATAACAAATGACAAACACACTGATGCATCCATTAGCTGCTTCATGACCTATTTTCATAAAACAGAAAGTAAACAACAGGTATCTGGCAAATTGGTCTTAAAGAAAGCTTTAACTTTGTCACTTCAGCCTTCTATTCCACTGTACTCCATTGAAGTCAATGAAGTTATTCTAAATTTACCAGGTTAAACCGTGATCAGGGTGTGGATTGTTAATTTTTATTTGTTTGTAAAATGCCACAGACCAGGATGGCAATGTGTAAACAAGATTTTCATAACTTCTTGAGTACCCTCCTCTGCCAGAATACCAGCCATACGTACGGCTGCCATGTGTTTGCATCACTTTCAGAAGCAAGGCCAGAAAGATCTGAAATGTTTGGAAATGTCTGAAACTATTCTGGAAGATCTCTGGCAGAGTATAATAAAAGGGAATGTTTTCCACTATACTTACCAAACATGCTAGGACTACTTTTCCTTCACACAGAAGTCAAATGCTCAGGTTGCCTGACAAAACACTGTACTATAATTATATGTGCCATAGAGAGTATCAGAATATGCTAGACTGCTGGTGCTCTGAACCAGCTCTTCATTCTAAGTGGACAGTGCTCCATTAATGTAAGATTTGCACAGTAGTCTGTGGTAAATGTGGAGTCATGAAGGATCAGTTAACTGCATTACTGATGTGCTACATCCCACAGTTGCTTTATGCCCGTTTTGGAGTTACCTTGGCCAACCGTAGCTCTGGGGACGAAAATGATTTTTGGGGAGCGTATCAAGTACTCATTTCCCTTCCCCATCCTCATACACATATTCACATTTAAAAGATGGCTGTTAGGTTGTGTTTCTGGTTTAACACCTACATAACAGATGAAAGAATAGTGCAGCTGCTGAAAAACATCTTTATAATCTAGTGGTTAGGCCTGGGAAACTGAGAATACAGCTGGTTGAAAATTTTCTGACAGAAGGATTTGACGCTGGAAAATGCCAATTTGTCAAAATCAACATGTTCTGCAGGAAGGTGTTAATTTCAACAAAATTTTATTGAAACAAGAAAATTGAAACAAAGCTTTGATAAGTTTGAACATCCTTACTGACCTTCTCAAAAGTAAACATTTTGATTTTTTGTTTCAAAGAGACGAAGTTTCAAAATTTTATATTTCATTTCATTTTTATATTATACTCATTTCAATATCAATTGCCAAACCAGTCATCCATGCTACCAGTTACTTTTCCAGTTTCAGTAGTAATTGCCAAGTACCAGATAGAATAGCAATGTTACATATTTTGTAGTTTTAAAATATGTACTAAACTTTAATTTTAAATTCAAAAGAAATATTTTTAAAAATCTAAATTGAAACCAAGTTTAAATGTTATTGGAATGAAACATTTTGACTGACCCTAAATAAAGAGGGAGTATTTCTCAGTGTACGTGCAGCCTGGCAGAATCCCTCAGCACTAGAAGCACATACTGACTAACCTGCTCGAGTGCAGATCACAGCCTAAGGGGCATTGAGCCCCTTAATTGACAAGTACATATATTACCAATAGCTATAAGTGCGGGAACTAGGGGTGCTGCCATACCCCCTGGCTTGAAGTGGTTTCCATCATATACAGGGTTTACAGTTTGGTTCAATGGCTCTCAACACAACCCAACTATACAAATTGTTCTAGCACCCCTGCCAATTGAAACCAACAAGCAAAATTGTGTGTTAATCCTTCAGTACAGCAAGGGCAATGAATAGCATCCATGACAGCAGTGCAGCAGCCCACCCTATGAAGCAGCATGCCTCTTGTGCCAGAAGTGCAGCCAACTGTTTTCTCCGAACCCTTTCTCTGGTTTCCTTGAGAAATGACAAGATTTGGCCCTGGTAGGATAATCAAGGGGTGCTAGCTTTGTGCTTGAAGCAGGGAAAATAAATTGCAGGAGAACTGTGTTCTCATGTGGAAAAGGAAAATGTACACTGCAGTTCTTTATGAAAAACATGACACCGGAAGAGTAGTGACCTATATCAACATGTGATGTGGGACTTTCAACTTATGTCAGTTGCACTGAGGATTTTATAGACTCTCTTTAAAGACCTCTTTATTGATTGCTTTTTCTGACTTTGCTAAGACTATGGCTGAGTAGTAACAGCAGTGAGCATTCTCAGCTTCCTTCAGGGCAAAGATGTGGTAGGAAAGATGTAACTCTACTATGCATTTTTAAAAAGATATATGTTGAAATCCAGTATATATACAATAGCCACCACTGTACACCCATTACCAACCCACACTCACCACACAGCAGTGTCTGAGCTGTGACCATAATGACAGTAATAAGGAACCTGAAAACAGAATATGCCATAAACCAAAAACAAGAGAGAATTTATGTATATAAATAAATATAGGAGATGTTTACAATTTAGGGGTAACTGTGTGAGGACGGTGTGATATGAACAGTATTTTTGTGAGCTATGATTCACAGATGTTAAGGCCAGAAGGGGCCATTAGATCATCTAATCTAGCCTCCTCTGTATCACAGACCAGAGAATTTTAGTAATAAAACAATGAAATAAAAGAAAATTTAATAAAAGCTCCAACCAATCAAGAGTTCAACAGTACCTTCACAGCAGTTAATAATTCAAAGCACATAATCCTAGTGCTCCATTCACTACACTGGTTCCCTGGAGATTATGGGGTTAAATTCAAGATCTTTGTTCCCTCTCTCCCTCCTTTTATAATTTTAAATATATAATTACTCCATGGCATTAACTCAAGGCACACAAGATACAGAAGCCCTAATGTCCATCAACAGATCTGTTCTACAACTAAGAAATTGTCAGTCTCAAGGGTTAAATTTGAGAGAATGCTGGGGATGGGGAGATCAACAGCATCCAGACTATGGGACTCTCTTTTCCATCTCACTGCTTCTCACAACGTTGTGTATAACTCTATTCTTAGCCTAGCTTTCCGACAGGAAACAAACAAAACAGGAGCAGGAAGAGGAGGGAGAGTTGTGTGCAATCCTCCACTCCAAAAATAGAATAAATAATCCAAACCCAAACAATTACAGCTACCAGTAGCGGAAGAGGGAGAAATCGTTGCATGGGACTTCATTTTACACAAGTGCCAAGGGGTTTTCACTTCACCTTTCTTGGTGGTCAGTAGAGGACCCAAGATCTCCCTCTATTTTGGCTAAGATCTGCCTCCTCACTGCTTCTCTGGACCACTTCCTGCCTCAGCTCTTCCTGGGCTCACTCGTCCAGACTTCTTTCCCCTTCCAGGGCACTGCAGAGTTCTCCTCAGCTCTTGTGTGAGGCAATGCTTCCTAGGGCTTTTTCCCTAGAGGTCTGGCTCCTTTTTGCCTCTCTGCATCCATCTTTCTCTCAATCTCTCAGAATCTCCACACCAGAGCTGTCTCCCTCGTGTCTGGCCATTTGTCAGAGCTCACCACAGAAGCTCACTCTACTCCTGGCCCTTTGCCAGAGTTCCCTTCTCTGGAGAAGATCCAAAGGCCTACTCTTCCCCCCCCCTGAGCCTCTGGCCTCCCTTCTACAGTCCTGAAGTCCTTCCTTTATTAGTCACCCCACATCTCTCAACAGGAACTCATCCTCGTGTCAGGCACCCAGCTCTCCCCCAACTGTAAGTCAAATCCTAGGGTGGGTCTAGCACTCCCTCTATCTGAAATCAGGTGTACTAATTGCTCTCTGGCTCTAGTTAACTCTTTCTCTGTCTGTGTGGAGCGTACCCTCCATCACAATACTGTGGGTGGGATTTTCAATTGTGCTCAGCATTGACCTAACTCTGCTCACATTGAAATTCAGGGACACAGTTCATCTTTTTAAGGGCTTGTCTTCACGAGGCTGCTCCGGGATCGATCTTCTGACGATCGATTTATCGTGTCTCACTAAGACGTGATAAATCGATCGCCTGCGGCTCCCCCGTCAACTCTGGAACTCCAGCTTGAGGGGGGGGCGCAAGCTGGAGTTGACGGGGGAGAGCGCTGCCGCCTGCCGCCACCGTGGGGACGAGCAGTAAGTCGGCGGCAGATACGCAAACTTCAGCTACGTGATTCACGTAGCTGAAGTTGCGTATCTGCCGTCGATCCCCCCCCCACACACAGTGAGGACAAGCCCTAAGACTCAAAATGTGTCTAATAACTTTATATTTTATTTGCATACAGACCTGATATGGTACAATAGATGTCCTTTAGTTGAGTCTATGCAATTGGCAATCTACTGTTAAATAGCTACTGCAATTCATTGTTAAAAATAGAATCTGAGCATTTTTTTAAACTTTGCTTCAGATTACCATAAGTATTGACTAAGCTCTGGGAGTCATAAAACAGCAGGAGAATTGAGCTTTGCAAGGTGTTGTTAGAGGAATGCATTGTAGACTCAAAGAATTATCAATGAAATTAACAATTTTAAAGTGACAAATGAAAATTGCTTGTATCTGTGTTTTGCTAAGGGCGCTACAAACCTAAACGTGAAGATAAAGATCAAAGTCTATTTCTTTGTGAGAACATTTATTCAAGCAATTTTGCACAATGCCCATTAAGTTTTTATGGCAAAATAATTCACCTTCCAAACATCTCGGCTCTTGAACAGAGAAATCGGGATTATCATCCACAAGGAATTTCAAAGTGGCTGCATTGTGCCACTTGCTAGGCCCTTACCTGTCAGCTGCCAAAACCGTGGCAGTGGCTCCTCTTGGTACTGAGGACTGGCCAGGTCTGGGAAGTGGGATGGACTCATCACCTGAGGGCTAGGGGCTGAGCACGAGAGAGGGTGAATTAAAAAGCAGGGAGTGACCAGCTGCTGGTGGGGTGGGGGCTTGAGACATTTTGGTTGCTTGCCCCACCCCTTTTTGCAGCCCTCCCACCCCTTTTTGCAGCTCTCCCTATGACCATGATGCAAGGAATACAGTGAAATAGCTCACATATAAATCTTGTATCACCTCCTTATAACTTCTAGGAAAAAGAATATTAAAATAGCATATTCAGGGGCTGAAGCCAAACCCTTTGGGCACCACAGGGGAGTTCCAAGAAATGCAGAGCGTTAGTTAGCAATGGTGCACAGCAGGCATGATGCACTAGCAACACATAGGATTTTGAGCCCATTTTCAGAAGACTCATGTTGAAAGAAAACTCATTTTAATTTCTAACCTGAACTTCAAAGCACATAATATGAGAAGCTGCTTTTTTTTAAAAAAATCCCAATGTTCCCAGTGATGGAAATATCACATCTCCTGAAAAGGTCACTGTCATGGGGGTGAGATGAATATATCCATTGCTTGAGTTCTATCTTCAAAGACTATCCAGAGAGACTTTCATGTATATTTGATTGGTAAAGGTGGAACATGACACCTTAGGCAGAAGTCAGGGAAGGTGTGTCTACACTGCATTTGGAGCAAGCGGGAGCCAGCCTCCCAGCCTGGCCAAGTTGCCACACTTGGTCTCATGCTACTGCTATAAAAATAGCTGTATGGACTGCGCTTTGAAGCTGTGGCTCAGGCTGGAGGTCAGGCTCCCGCTGGGGAGGGGAATAGTCTTCGGAGCCTGAGCTCCAGCCCAAAGCTGCAACTTCAAAGCACGGCATGGCTATTTTAGAGTGCTAGCATGAGCTCACTAGCCAAGTGTGTGTCTTCCCTTGCCTTTCCTCCTGTGAGTTTCATTGGTCTTTTTAATGAGGGCAGAAATTCAAATCCCCATTCCACTTCTTACTCTTTTATCTGTAGAGACTGAAAAAATTGCTTTCTCAAATAAAATAAGCTGCTCCTTATTAATTATTAGACTGGGATACTCACTTCCTAAAGGTGCTAGATGCTTTCCTAATGCAGAAGAAGATACACTCTTTGGGAGAGGGACTGCAAGATCTAAAAAAACAGAAAGAAAGGAGGGGCAGAGAAGTGGGATGCAGAATACAAGGAAAAGGCCGGTTTCTGACACTATCAAGGTGAATAAGAATGCCTTACTCCTTAAATAATTCCACTGAAATTAACTGCACTACTCACCACATAAACTCCTCATCGTCACTCCATCATCTCTCTTTTATGTTCTTATGCCCCTCACCATCACCATCCCAGCATTCAAACGCCTTCCTTCCACATAATTGCACAATTAACTCCCAAGATAAAGAAATAGATTGATGATGATATAAGGTCTGATTCAAAGCCCATGAAATCAGTGGAAATTTTTCCACTGATTTCAAAAGAATTTGGACCAGCTCCTAGTCATACACTTTCTTGAAGGGATTGTAAACAAGGAATCACTGAACCAGTTTGTGACCAGTTTTCTGATCACATAGGATTGGTCATGTCCTGGCTTTTTTCTGAACCCTATTTTGTGCCCTGATCCTATTCTTCTTACTAAAGTAAAGCTCATTGGAGGTTTTGTGTGTTCATTATGAGTGCAGGATTGGACCTGCTCTTTAAATTGCTACTCTGCAGGATTATGACTTTCACATAATTTAAATAATGTGATATAAAAGAAATCCCGTATCTAATGCCTGTGAAATTAGTTTTGAGCCAGTTGAATGTTAAGTTGCACATGGGGATAAATGTTTGATAAGTGATGGAAGAGGGACTCCAGAATCCACACTGTGTATAAAATAACAATTGTAGTTAGCAGTAATTATGTTGGCAGATATACTTTAAGATTGATAATACTTGCAAAAACTGTAGATCCATCCTGCTGGTAAGTAACAGGAGCTGAAACAAGTTTAACTGTACAAAGCTCAGTAGAAATTAAAGACACACTGACATCTTTATGAAAACTTAAGAGAAATGTTTTATATAGACACTTATTCTGCCTACCCAATATCTTCTGTATCTTCAGTTTTATTACTGCGATATTTGCATGAAAATGTGATCTATGCTTCTTAAGTGCTCATCTGTTCTTCCACATTTATGCCTTATTTGAAGTCACAGTTGGTTTCTGGAAACTACTGTGATGGTATAAAGGGAAGATGTTGACTTCAAGTGGGAAATAGCAACAAAGCACAGATAACACTTAAAAAGAAAATATCCTGTTTTTGTGAACATTTGCCAAGCCATAAAAACTCCAAAGCAGGAAAAACAGAGGAATGTATGACAGAGCCAGACTGAATCCTGGATAGGAAGTGAATAAAGGCAGTAGCTGAAAGAAGATAACTGGAAGGTGGCCAAGCCTGTGCAAAACAATCAATATTATCTGTCTGGAACATGTAAACTAGAGTTATTGGAGAGCCCTCCAAGTTCCATTCAAATCAGGTTTGGGAATATTAAGTGTCAGATGCAATTTAAAGGGGTTCACTAGTCTTGTTGGAACATTAACTCAGTTTTCCCCACGTTCACATCTCCTTGCAAACTCATATGCCTTGTGCTCATTTGTATGGGTTAGCCAACTGGGCTAACCTACAGGTTGGATGCAACAAAATTCAGAGAAACCAATTCCCTTGGAATATAGAGTCCTACTTTTTCCTTCACAGTGAGGTGTGACAGGAAACACAGAAAAACCAGCTGAAAGTAAGTGGAGCCAATACAGTACACTTCTCCTTCTGCTGCTATAGTCAGTGTTCCATAGGTCTCATAATGACTTAGACTGATACTTTGACACAAGAATGCTTTCCTTATTACTTATTTTATTCCAGGGTATGCCTGTTAAGGAGTGTGGAGGGTTTGAGTGTGGAGGGTTAATTATTTATTTTAAAGTGCACGTTAACACTAGAAATTGTTTAAATCATCAAATGAGATTGCTGGAGACTAGAGAATTCCTTTAATATTATGTAAAAACACCATTAACTCTCCTCATGTAGTTGTATAACATACAAAAATATATAAACAAATTAGAATTAACTCCTTGAGAACTTATATCTAATTTCACACCTTAAAGTTTTTTGGAAATAACTTTCATTGAGCATTAAGTTGGCAAACAAAGCAATTTAGGAAGCCAACTATGGCCTTTTGTCTAATTTTAAGATAAATATTTCAAACGTTCACAGAACATAACCAGATTCTAAAGGCTTTCTAACAAAGACATATAGGTCTCCACAGCATTCAGAATTCTCTCCATGCAAAAATCTAAGTGTCAGTTCCACTTTGAAAATGTGAATGTCTTTATCAACTATGAGAGACACTTTCTAGTCTTCCAGCAGAACTCTCCTAGCAGTATGCCAAGCAAGCTGGCCTAGATTTCTAACAAAACAGGATCTGAAAATAGAAAATCTTTTAAATCCAGTGTTGTATAGAGACATACATAGTCAATGATACTATCAATCTGACTAGGACAAATTTTCATCTAAAAGCTTGACATATTTGGTGTACATATAGACTGTTAGCTCAATGAATTCCCATAGGTGCATATACCCCCCTTATTTCAATATAGTAAAATGTAAGTCATAACGTGCATACTTATAGTACACACACACAATATATATAAGGTAAAATCCTGGCCCTACTGAAGTCAATGGAAGTTTTGCCTGTGACTTCAGTGGAATCAGACTTTTACACATATCATACCACCTACATATAAAATGAACCCTGAAAACTTGTCCCAAATCCATGACTAGCCATAGGGGTTTTCTACCCTACCAGAAATGGCGTTTGATTTCTCTGGTCCTTGATTTTTTTCATACTATCCTGAAACTTTCCCTATTGTCAGCTTGACTTTTCCATGGCTCATCTGTCACAGGGGTGACTCAGGGTTCTGAATGTCTGTCTTCACCCACTCTGTGGGCACATGCAGAGGCACTGAACTCAGAGAGGAGCAGAGAGTAACACGCACATCTCTCTCATCAGCATCACCCATTGGCTAGGTTAGGCAGTCCCCTATGCACCCCAGCATGCTGGCTTTGTATATCCCATTCTCAAGCACTTATCTGCCCCTCCCCTCCCTCCACCCCTTGCATTGTACAGGAGCCTAGGTGCTTAACTGAGTTTTGTGGATCATAGTGTTGTTACCTAGGCACTTAAAAATTAAATGTTGTGATGCTCAGTATTTCAATGCCCAAATCCCTTTTGTGGATCTGGCCCTCTGCCTCTTTCAGCACTGAGAAAACCAGAATGCCTCTAAGACTTGCTGCTGGTTTGAGGATTCTCTACCCCTCCCCCCCTTCCCATAATATCTATTGCATTTAAAGAAACAAGAGAGCCTTAATGGAGCATGAAAATTAATTAGAACTTGGCATCTGTCAGCAGCTACATCAGGATAATGACTTATTTTTCTCACCAATTTCTCGCAGAGTCATTCATTAACTAGTCACATAAAGAGATTTTCTACCCTCAAGTTAAGCTACTGGATGAAGTTCTGCTTGTTCTGACACGAGTTGAGACTTTAGAGGAGTTTTCTGAAGTCAGTGGAGCTACTCTGGGTTTACAGTGGTGTAAATTAGAGAAGAATTTAGTGTACTGTATGTGTTTACATCCATCAGCAGGATAGTATTTATAGCAGAAACTAAAGCATACAAGCTGTTTCTAAGAAGGCCCTATCTATAACTTTATTTTACCTGTCAAGTTGCCCAGAAAAATAATAGTCTAATTTTCTTTGACCTTCAAGGTACTTTTACTACCCACAGCTAGAGTAGTTGAATAATGACATAACCTATCCATGAATATTTACACAGCAATTGATAAAAAACATATTCAATAAAGTATTCAACAACAGAAGCAAGTGGCCAGATCTTCAGCTACTGCAAATTGTCATAGCTCCATTGAAGTCGGTGTTGATTTACAGCAGCTGCAAATCTGGCCCCGTACATGTATAACATATTTTCATAATTTTTATTCTAGCATATCAGACAATAGCCTCAGAAGAGTGAGTTAGGATAAAGATGAAGTCATAAAGGTGTGGGTATTATAAACAGTGAAATCTTGGACCTATGAGTCGGCCAAGTTCTGCATTCCATGCATACTTCAATGGGCATTTTGCTTGACTGAAGAATGAAGGATTGGGTTGAAAGCTAGAAAGATGCACTTTCCCACTCATTAATGGTAAATAAGTAGCTTTCTCTGCTGGGCTGGGGGAAAGAGTGAACAGTTACTGCAAAATGTAATATCTTGTTTTTTTTAAATAGTTGCTAAGCCTCATGGTTTCACAGTTAATCTTCTGAATGTGAACTGACACAGTGTTATCTTCCTGAGCACAGCCAGCCAGCTTCAGTGTCTTCAGGGCCGGTGACAGGGGGGTACTACGGGTACAGCTGTACCGGGCCCCCCGACTTTAGGGGGGCCCCGGTACACAGCTGTACCCGTTGTCGTCCCCCCTTGTCGCCGGACCTGGAGAACGGGGAAGGGGCGGGGAGGCGGCGCGGCTCTCCTCCGGACGAGCGCGCCGGGCCCCGGCAGGAGCAGTGAGCCCGGACGGCAGCAGCGGCGCAGTCCGGGGGAGAAGGGAAGGGGGGGAACAGCAAGGGTGGCTCACGCCGCTCCCGGGCTCTCGCTCCCGCTGCCACCAGCTGTCAGCTGGGGGGGGTTGGGAGGGGAGGCCGGCTGGGCTTCCTCCCCCAGCCGCTGTCAGCTGGGGGGGGGGGGGAGAGCGCCGGCTGGGCTGGGGGGGAGCGGCTGGGCTGGGGGGGGACCAAACTATCAGAGTAGGGGGCCCCCAAATTTCTGTCGCCAGCCCTGAGTGTCTTTGCTGCTGTTCAATGCTTTCTTTGGGAGAAGAAGCAGTACCAACAACAATCAAGTCTATTTTAACCTGCTGCTGCTTGAGAAATCTGCCAGTAAATCAAAGTTGTGGAGAAAAAGTGGACTCTCCAAACCTTGCAGCAGCCAAGATGTTGAGGAGTCGAGTAGCTGAAAACCTAAGCAGGATCTACTCTAGGGACAGTATTCTCCCCCTTCCTAAAGTTTTGGGGCTCAGTTCTTATCAGAATGCTGTCCCTGGACCTCACTGGTTGGCTCTTCTGACCTTTCATAGGGCCCTTAGCTGTTTGGTTTAGTCATATAAAGGTTTCTGATTAATTCTTCAATCGCTGATTGGGCTCACGGTTTTTATTCTCCAGGAGCAATATTAGATATTTTTCCAACTAAAACTGTTCACTAAAAAGTACATGAACTCACACTGTTTTGGTGAATTTGAATCTGCATTTTTGTCAAAAAAAAGGTTTTGGGCAAAGTATTTCAACCATCCCTATTTTCAAGCATAATCCAGTCACTGCTTCAAAACCCTCTTTAACAGTCAGCTGCTGAGCATCAGAACTTCCTTGAAAAATGGAAAAAAAGAGAGCACAGATCATACAAGTAACAAGACCCGAGCTACATGTTTGCAAGAATTGAGGCACTACTGTACTTCAGGAAGGAGTCGTGTTAATGGCTAGAGAAAGCCACAGAGAGCCAAGACATGTGAATACTATTCCTAGCTCTGCCATGAACTCACTGGGTAATTTTGGGAGTCCTTTAGGAAAATAGGACAGAGGATTGGAAGTGACCTCTTGGGTCACAGAGTATAGTCCCTGCTATCACAGGCATCTCTGACATATAATCCTGTTAATCAATTTCTTAAGTTGCATCTTAAAACTAGTCAGGTTGTTTGCCCCACTTTACCTATTGTGAGGCTGTTCCACAGCCTCAACCCTCTGATGGTTAGGAACATTCTTCTAATTTCCAGACTATATTTATTCAGGCCAGTTTATACCCATTTGTTCTTCTGCCAATGTTGTCCTTTAGCTTAAATATTTTTTCTCCTTCAATAGTGTTTAGCCCCTCTTGTATTTTATAGAGAGCAATCATATCCACTCTCTTATCCCATTTTCTATGCTAAATAAGCCAGGTTATTTTAGCCTCCTCTTGTAAGATAGTTTTTCCACTCCCCTGATCATCCTAGTAGCCCTTCCCTGCCTCTGTTCGACATTGAAATCATTGTTCTAGAACACGAGTAACCAGATTTGTCCATGGCATTTTAGATGAGGTGTTACGAGGGGCATTTAGTGCTTCCCTCTCTCTACTAGAAATACCTCATTGATACATTTTAGGATCACATTTGCTGCCCTTTTAAAAAACAAAAAATAAAACAAGCAGCCAGGTTATGTAGGAGCTCATAGTCATCCTGAAATTAACTAATACACCCAGATCTTTGTTCTCCTCTGATGTTTCCAACTGATCAGCTCCCATCTTATAACAGGGACTAATAAGACCTTCTAAGGCAAGCGCATGACCTTGCACTCTGGGCTATTAAATTTCACCTCTGTTCCTATTACTACAATTATCTAGAGGCCATCCAAGTCTTCCTACATAAGAGTCTGACTCTCTTCTATCTTGACAATACCTCGCAACTTTGTGTCATGAGAATATTTTATTAGCACATTCTTACTTTTTGTGCCAAAGTCATTAATGAAAATATTTAATAGATCGTTCCCAAGACCTGTCCCTGAGGAATTCCTCTAGTAACCGTCCTACAGCCTGATCATTGCCCTTTAAGCACAACCCATTGTCTCTCTTTAGCCAGTTTCTTATTCACCTTACAGTTCTTGTACTAATCCCCCATTTCATGTGGTTCTATATCAAATGCTTTGTTAAAGATCAGATAGACAAGGAAAGTGTTGTAAACCAATTTCTTACATTACATCATCTTATCAAAAATGAGTAAACCTAGAACCCCTCTATCAATGAAATGACTATCATGCTTATTTACCCTATATGAGTGTTCTAAGATTTAAGCGATTAACAGAGTTCATCAAATTGAATAATTCAAAACAGTTAAACAAGTTAGTATCTTTCTGCAGTATCTGTGAACAGATCATGATCTCCTCAAATATTCATTATACAAATTTATTGAATACATCATAAGTCTTTTTACATTGTTTACTTGGTTTATGGTTTGATCACAAATATTTGAATTGCTTAGGTTGGTTACTTGGATACTCAACAAGGTATTATTTCTGTTCCCTGACTGGATGGACACAACTTTTGATGCAAACACTTGCATAAATGAATTTAAACTATGGTTTTCTCACTCACATGGGCATCTGTCCATTTTACCCTATGCTCATTTTAAAAAAAAAAAAGGGGTAAGCCCATGGCCAAAATGAATTAATCAAGAAATTAAAAATAATATTTATGGGACATTTTTTACCCAATTTCTATAAATTAATGTGTGTTGTAAAGTGCTTTGAGATCTCATCATGCAAGGGAGTAATTAATAGTCGTCTTGGAGCCCACTCACTCTTAATACAGTTAGAAGAGTCAAATTCTAATTCATAGACAATCTGGTATCAGATGTCTAATTCATAGACAATCAGATTTTATATAATTTTGTATATGTTTTAAACCAGGAAGCCCATCCAAATGCAAGAAGTTTGAAGAGTGAGTTTCGTGAAATGAGTTCTTTCATGTTGACCTTGTGCCTTTCAGTGTTGTTTTAGCACCATCAGATTTCATATTTATCCAATGAATTACACAGACGGTATATCATTCCATTTTATTCAGGAAGAAAGTCATTACTGCCTCAGACACTACATTACTTTCCGGAGCAATTTGATATGGAGAACATTGTACTGTAATTATGGGGAGCTCTGAGGTGTAATTAGTAGTATGAATTCAGACTCATCCTTTTTGAAAATAGTTCAGTTTTTGCATACCGAAGTAATTATTTCATTTTTCAGTGACTGAAGAAATCTCCCATTTACTCTGCCATGCTTCATGCGAGATGATTAAAAACACTGAACATTGCAGTTAATTGTTTCCTATTCAATTAACACTGTGTTCCAAGAGAGTGATTGTTTCACTGATGTATAAAATAGTTCCCAATTTTAGGACTATGACAGCTGCAAGGTGGGAGCTACGTGGCGTGAAGAGGGGGGAAGGTGGGTGGGCTTCATTTCTGAAGTGCTCTGATAAAAGTTGCAAAAGGGGAGTCATCTATGCCATCAATTGGAAGAAACCTTATTTGAGAACACTGCCAGGTTTGATATGTGAATAAGAACTCCTGCAGGTTTATTCACAACAGGCATTCTCCAGATCATGCCATGAAAGACAGACCACCTTATAAGGAGACAAGGTAAGTGAGGTAATATCATTTATTAGACCAACTTCTGTTGGAGAGAGATTTCAAACTTACACACAGCTCTGCTGCTCCTCAAACAGTACTCAAAGTCACAGCTAAATACAAGGTCAAACAGATTGTTTAGCATGAGTAGTTAACATGTTAGAAGGGACTGTTCAAGGTGAAGTGGCCTAAGATCTCTCCAGTCACAGAGGGGAAGCTGGTTAGTGGGTTTTAGAATGTCATAATAAGCCATAGACCTAGTTTCTCTCTTTAGCCCATGATTTTTAGAATTTAGCAAAAATATGGATTTAGGCTCCCTGGCTCATTTTTATGCTGTTGTGCAGGTTTCTTTTAAGGATGAGGACGGAGGGGTCAGATATAGAGTGATCACTTTGTAAAAAGTGTTCGCCCACAAGTGATACGGTGTTTTTGTCGCCTTTTATCATTTTTCTATGTAAATTCATTCAAGAGCATAGTGATGGTCTCATTTCACCCTCATAGTTGGATAGATGAGGTACACCATCACATATTGTTATAGGGATGTATTGGACCCATGGATCTTGAAAAGTGTGTTCTTTGGGTGTTGAGCACCATAGCAGTGGAGACATCTACAGGTTTTGCATCTGTTGTTCTGGCAAGATCTGATGCAGCTTTGAGCTGATGTGTCCTGGTCTGTGAGGAGATTGCTTCTGATATGGGGGGGAATTGTCTGAAGACCAGAATAGGGGATTGAGGAAAGATGTCTTTCAGAATGTAGTACCCATTGAGTATGGGTTGTAATTGTTTGATGATACCTTTTGTCTCTCTCACCAACAGAAGCTGGTCCAATAAAAGATATTAACTCACCAACCTGGTCTCTAATATCCTGGAACCAGAATGGCTACAACAACAACACTGCAGCCTATCTTCACATCCAGCTCCCATCACAGTTCCTTCAACACTTCCACTGCTTGGTTTTCAAAATGTTTCATTCTGCGGACTGAAGAAGGGCTCCTCAGTATATTGAGGATCCATCTCCAACAGTTTGAGTACCACTAACTTAAAAATTGTATTTTCATTAATTCTAAGGAGAGCACCGCCCTCCACAGAGAGAGTCTCTACTCTCTCATTGCCTTTTCCTTCCCCACAAGATGGTCAGGAACCAAACACACACTCAGCAAAATGATCATCAAGGGTTAACTGGATTACTCAGAGTATTAAGAGCACCATTCTCCACCCCCTCTTCCTGTGTAGGTAGCAGGGATGGCTCTACGTGTTTTGCCGTCCCAAGCATGACAGTCAGGTGGTATTCGGTGGCATTTCTGTGGATGGTCTGCCAATCCCGAGGATTTGGTGGTATTCCTGGGGGTGGTCTGCCAGTCCCAAGGATTCAGCAGTGTTTCTGCGGGTGGTCTGTTGGTCCCGAGGCTTCGGCTTACCCACTGCCAAAAGGACCTGCAGACCTCCCACAGAAATGCCAAAGATGCCTCAGTGTTGCTCTAACAGTTACTGGCTGTCCCTCTACCCCCGCAGCTTGTTGCCCCAGGCACACACTTGGTGCACTGGTGCTTGGAGCCACCCCTGGTAGGTTGTGGGTATTTTCCCTCTCTGTTTTGTTATGTAGTTGAATAAAGCACCAAGTTCCCAGCCTGCGGTAGTGCATATAAAGAGTTTATTGTGCAATGAAAAGTCCATTCATAAAACACCTCCCGCTTCCTTTAGATGGCTTCAAAAGTAGAAAAATAGTCAGAAAATGGGAATTTTCGGGCCCTCCCACGCACACCCTCCAAGGAAAATTAAGTTTTCAATTTTAAAAAAATATCAAAAGCTGAAAAGTTTTCAGACAAAAAAAATTTAATTTGGAAATGCCACCATGGTGCTTCATGCTCTCATTTTCTGGAGGCTGATCTACACGTCTCATAAGGATGCACTGTGGTTTTCCCTCTTGGTTCTCATGTCACTGCAGTACATCCTTATGGGAGATGAAGTCCAGCTGAGGAGCCAGGCCCATAAAAAATGAGAGCATGGGGTCCTTGAACTACAAATCCCATGAGGCATTGTGGTGGCACATCTGAATCAAATATTTTCATTTTCAGCTGAACTGTTTCATTTTTCAGGGATTCTTTATTTTCTGTCCAAAAGACCGTTTCCAGTGGAAGCAGATACTTTTCCACTGAAAAATTATTTTGTAAAAAAATCCAAATTTTCTGTTGAAAATAGTTTTAACAGAAAATTTTCAACTATCCCTATTCAAAAGCCCTGGGGCCAGTTGTTGAAGTGAAGGAATTTCACTCATGACCACTTGAGTCGTGACCTGAGAGAGTGGATGCATGGAATATTAATAGTGTCATCAATGAATTTAATTAGCATTTATATTTCTGCTGGCACTCACATTGCGCCAGGCACTGCCCACACATACACATGAGAAATCATTTTAAGTACCAAGGACAAGAAAATGCTATGCACAACATTTCCTTGAACAGCTGTATTATTTTTGTAGTTTGGAAAGGTTACATTACAACCTTCACAAAAGTTATTGAACAAGTAATGAGGAAAGCTATATAGTATACCCTAATATACTGAACTGTCAATGCTACAAATCTAGTTCAATATTTATGGTTCATCTTTGTCATGATAATGACTTTTTTTCTTTTTTAAATAGCAGGAGCTCATAAAGATGGGGTAGGGCAACATTCAAATTTATCTCTCTCCTTTCTGCTGATCCATCCTTTAAAAATATCTTCCATTATACTTGTTAGTTTATTGCATACTTTAATCCTACTTCCTTGAACAAGAGGTGTTTGACAGGGATTGGTTTTGTCAGCAGACATATATAAAAGATGACATTTTTGTGTTCATAGCCTCCAGATTCCATTAAGTTTCATTAAACAGCTCATCAAAATCCAAATCAATTGCACTGCTTTTGCTGAGCTCTATTATTGCTTGTTGTCCATAAGCAAGAGACAATATTTGCATACATCTACTGTAGATACTAGGGTGAAATGGGTTCTGCCACGAGGAGCTAAGCAATCAAAATCACAATAAGAGTCTGCACCTTCAGAGGTGCAAAACCATTAATATTGAAGAGGCATCTAACATGAGTACATCAACCAAGATCAACAATAAGAACTCCATACTAGTCATGGTAAGGAGACAGAAACGTGGGCTGTTTTGTGTTTTAAAAATCATGGGAGCGTATGTTCAATTATGGATGGGAATACTCATCACCTGTGCTGCCTTGTGATGCCTGTCTCACTATAGTGATGTCCAAGTGATGCCTGTCTCACTATAACTCCCAGATGTTCCCTGTCTCACTGTAGCTCTGCTCTGTGTACTCTTTGGGGTACACAAAGAGCTCAACGATGGGAAAGTCTTCAGAAGTCAGCAAAGGGTTCAGAGTTTCCCTCATGGGTTGGAGTAGTGTGATATGGACCCTTGTACCTTCAGAATCTTCCCCAACTTCCCCGCCATGGGATAAACTGCTATGGTTGTCCCCTCTTTAGGGGCTGGCAGGGAAGCCTGGGCCCATGCTGTCCACTAGACTCTGATCCAGGGCCCAATGGTTGGCAGCTAAGCCCTGCACCTTGGGGTGCTATATTGCCACCTCCCTCCCTCGATCACTTCTTATCAGTGACTTCTCTTCTTCCAACTCAAAGTAAATAACTGAACACAAAAATAAAGTTTCTGACCTTCAAAAGGTCACCAGTCCCTCCTTTGCAGGCTGGGTCAGGTCAGTATCACCAGCCCTCAGGCAGCAAGAGCCTCTGTGGTACTCCTTCCCAGGAGTTCCAAATTCAGTTCACTTCCCCTGTCTACCAGCCACTGAGCTACTCTGCTTCCCTTTTCAAGCAGCTAGTGCAGGCTTTGTATGTGTGGGGGAGGGGGGATGCTAGGCCCAGAGCAGCTTCTTAACCCTTTCTTTTCCAGTGTAGGGTTTGTATACCGCATCACATCCATGCATGCTATTATGAAATGGTACATCTTATTTATAAAGCTAATCTGTGAAAAACTCAAGTGCAATAAGTAAATGCTATACTCTGAGAACCTTTACAGCCCAAATAATGGTAAGATTACCTATCTGCTTATGGCTCTTATCACTATGGTATCTGAACACATCACAGCCTTTAATCTATTTATCCCCATAACACTAGTGTGAGGTAGGAAAGTGCTATTATCCCCATTTTACAGATGGGGAACTGAGGCATCAGAGAGACTAAGGGCCAGATTTTTAAAGGTATTTAGGTGCATGAGGATGCAGATAATTACCTAGTGGGATTTTCAAAAGTGCTTGAGTTAGGCACTTAGTTCAGGCAAATTTATTTCAACTAACAGATTATTCATTAAAAATTGCGATTTAGGGTTGACTAAAACCATTTGTGAATGTGGGTTGAATTCAACACATTAATCTGAAAACAAATGTAGGAAAAATCCTAAAAATATTAAATGTTTTGAGCAGACACTTGGACAGATTAAACTAAGAAGCCCCCATAAGGGTAAGAACACCTGAAAACAAAACATTGAGTTCCAACTGAATTTTTTGGATTTTTGTTTCTGTGAGAAAAATTATATCAGTTTGATGCAAAACTTTCTTTTCCCCTTTCAGTTTTTGGTTCAACCACCAAACCAAACTCTCCCCTTCCTCCCTCCCCACCCCACCCCCCAAAAAAACAACAACAGTTATTGACTCAGCTCTAGTTTCTAGGCCTCTGTTACAGAACTCTGAACCTGTTTAGCAATTGTTTTGAACTTATAACTGAGGAAGCTTTGAATACCTTTGAATACCTCCTCTTTGGCAACTGCAGTCTCCTAGACACACTGTGGTTCTGCTAGAAGGGTAATATGAGAATTAGAGGGCCTGTCCAAGAGTGCTGAACTCCCTGCATCCTACAGAACAAAAACCATAGGGACTGTCTGCACAGCACTACACAGGGAGGATTAGTGGGTGGAATAGTGTGGACTGGAGCACAAGAGCAGAGGTTGCTATTGTAATAACTACCATGGAGTGCCAGTGGGGACAGAATTCCTTACCCTCAATCCCCCAAACCTCTCTGCACCAAGCTTGGCTATTTGGGCTTGGCCTAGGCTTGGCTTTCTTAAGAGCTTTGAGCCATTTTCATCTGTGATTTAACTCCAGGGTGTCAGTGGAGTTATATCAGGAATGAATTTTGATTTATATTGAGCACCAGCGTGTGCATTTCAAATCAGAAGGGCCTAGTTTGCTGAAACATATTGTGTATCATCTTTTACAATAAACAGACAGTAATTTAGCCTAGGGAGCACAGCAGTGTCAAATGCAGCTGCAAGATGAATCAGCGTGCAGCAACATGTTAAAAGTCTCATGGTACTTAAAACTGCAACCATTACAAGTGACCCACTCTTGTTATGTTTCGGAAGGAGAAAAAATGCCCTCTAAACATTTCAGTGCAGGGATTTTCTGCCAAAAACATTATGCAGGGAAATATAAATTAAGGTGAAATAAGGTCAGGCTAATCTGGTGTGTAAATCTGCATTCTCTGGCATATATTTTGGACCTGATACTTAGCTGGTGTCGTCCAGTGTCACTATATCATTTTATGTTGGATGAGGACTTTGAATGTATTTTTTAATTCTTATACATGCACCCAGAGCAAGGAATGGAAATATTTTTTAAGATATCTAAATTAATAAAATAAATCTGTTTGGTCTCAAAAAAATAAAGACCTTTCATGAAAGTCAAAGGAAAAAAAAACATTTAAAAGCATGGCTTATCATTGTGCTCCTTCTACTCATTAAATGTGAATTAGTGAGATACAGTAGTATAGTTCTGCTCCACTAACCACATGCATAAGCAGAATTGAAGTCGTCCACAATATGTGACATATTGTGCGTTATTTGCATGAATAATTTAACATAAATGGGATATCTTATCACAGAGACTTGCTCACTTGTTCTGTTAAAAGAAATCCACTCTCTATTACATGTATAACAATACTGTGCCAAATGCATCCAGAGTATAAGTGCAGAACATAGGAGGAAGTCAGGGTCATTGCTGGACACAGTACCAATGTGAATTAATGAAAGTAAAATATGTGCACACCAATTAACATAGGGATCTGAACATTTAACACATTGCCTGGGAAGTTTTTACTCTCCAGCTTTTTCATGTAAAGAAGGTCAAGACTCATGCCACTGTGTGTAACATATATGACTGGTGAAGGTGGTAGCACACTAGCATACAGTTTAGGATACATTTTAAATGCGATACTGAAGCACTGAAATAATGAACAATCCTGGGGGAAATATAAAGTATATTATCAGTAGGATCCTAGAATTTATCATTAGTTTATATTCTGTGTGTCTATATTGTGTGTACATGCAGTACTTGGTTTGTTCTTTAGTTATAGTCTCTTAATTCCCATGCCTAGGAAAGGCTGGGAATTTGGAATAGTCAGCTCACATAGAGTCTCATGTTGCTCAATCATAGATCCTCTGACCAAATATCTGGGAAGCAGCATGATGAAGTGATGATAACACCAGACAGCCAGGAGACCCAGTTTCAATTCCTAGTCCTGCCACTGATCATGGTGCGACTTTGGGCAAACCATTTAATCTCTCTATCCTAGCATTTTCTCATTTTGTGTGTGTGTGTGTGTGTGTGTGTGTGTGTGTGTATCTGTGCACACACGAGTGAGAGCGCATGTACACATGTACATGCACACACATATACACACACACACGAATGAATGGGCCCAAAAGCCAACTGCACTTTATAGTTCAGCCCCTTTTACTGATCATTTTGTGTTTCAGAAAAAAAACTCTCTCTCTTATAGTGCACTCTTTTAAAAATATTATTACAGAATTTACTATGCAGTAAACCCACCATACAATCTGAGAGAAATATGACGCACACAGATTATTATGGACTATGTTCTAGGGCAGTTTAAATAAAACAAGAACTGAGCAACTAATGGAAACAAGAACACTAACATGAAATATATTAAGCTATTCACATACTTTGCGGCCTAATTGATTCCTAATGGTTTAATTCCTTTGCCGTCACTGGAGTTACACCAAGATGAACTGGGTCCGTTGAGACAGTGAGAGATTTAATGCAGTAAAATGAAATAATTGCATGACTCTCCTAGTGAACAGTCTGCAGAATAAGGGAAAGGTTTTTGAGGGATTTGAGCACAGACTAGGCGTTAGGAATTCTGGGTTCTGTTCCTGTATCATGTATTTTCTCTGATCTTGAACAAGTCACTTAACTTTTCCATACCCCATTTTTTCCATCTGTAAAATGAAAACAATATGATGACCCTCACAAGAGTATGTTATGAGGCTTAAACTTTAGTGTGCCTTGAATATTAGATCCTCTGAGGTACATCAGTAGTTCCTTGTTGTATAAGAAAGGGAATGGAAATATATTACTAGCAGTAGCTTTTACTTCTCCTAGGTGTATTACAGAATTAAAAAATCCTGACCCTCTGTTCCATTCTGCTGTTGTGGTGGCACCAAGTAGCCAGAAAGCTGCCTTAACCATCTATCTGAGGATTCTCTTATAAGGAATACCTGGATTACGTATGACCATCACAGTGACTCCTACTCTACCCTTCCCCCGCAGTCGCCTTTGCTTGGCAGATCATTGTCTGTCAGAATGTGCTAACATGGAGCACAACCTAAGGACCAAACTTATGCCAGAGACTGGCCAGGTTCTGTATCTTGCAGCCCCAGGACTGGGGAGCTGCAAAGATGATTAAAAGCCACCTTTGCCTTCCCTAACCACACAGTGCAGCACCAAGTGCCAGAGAGTCCGGACCACAGTACATTTATATTAAATTAACACATAATAATTCTAAAAAAATTGAAGAGGGAGGAACTAAAGCAAGCAGTGAAACATCAGTGAAGTGGCCCAGGGAAATCTGCTGAGGAGTCTGAGGGGGCACCACAAGCAGTGGCTATCTACAGGGTCCCTGGGTCGGGACCTAGAGTAGCGGGTGGGCCCAGGTGTCCCCACCCCCCGCTTTCACTCACCACTGAGGAAGTGGCTGGCCTAAGGGACTGCAACATTCCCCCGGAAGGGGGGAGCACAGTATGCAGCACAGCCGGAGGGCTGTGTCACTGAAGAAGATGCTGCAGTCCTGGGAACGATGT
Organism: Sternotherus odoratus; assembly: GCA_032164245.1. Lineage (NCBI taxonomy): Eukaryota > Metazoa > Chordata > Testudines > Kinosternidae > Sternotherus > Sternotherus odoratus. The sequence goes on from JAVMKO010000009.1 coordinate 27,563,145, forward strand.
GGACCCCAGAGCAGAAGCAATTGTGGTGAGGCATCACTAACAGAGGGCACACTGACAAGAACAGCTAATTCCCTTGACAGACAGCAGGAGGCACCAAAGTGGTGAGCTCCACCCAGACCCCAAATGGGAAAGACAATCCTGCTAAAGATGGGAGGATAGAAGGGGCAGCATCAGATCTGGATCATGAGAGTTTTCATGGCCCTTAACCACAGCATCAAAACAAATGTTGTACGTTAATTATGGCAGGGGTCACTGACCAGGGGAAAATAAGTTAGATGCTATGGAATATTAAATTAGAAATATATTTTCCACATCTATTGTTCAGGTTGTTTGGCAGCAGACTTCTGAGATATGAGGATAAATTACCAGCCTAACTTTGATCTAATTTTGCTATCATCCAAACTACTTTTAATAATTTTAGACACTAAGCCATCCTGGAAGACTATTAAATCCCATAGGTGGAAATTTTATAATCATATTAAAGGAAAGAATGCCAACTTTGCAAAAATAATTCATAATCCTACCCTTTTTTCTAATATAGCTTGAAATCCTTCCAAAGCTATGAAGAGAAGGGACAGATAATGAGTTATGAATTTGCCAGAGAGGAAAAAATAGCACAAAAGCAGGAAATCCCTGAGAACAATGCAAGAAACTAGAAGAAAGAAACCAAAGCCTTTTCTGAGTTTCTTAAATAGGTCTTCGGGTTTTCCATGTACCGTGCAAGGAAAAGATTTTACAAACAAACATCAAGAAATCTAATACAGATTAGATAATTCATAACTAAGGGATTTAATAAGTTTATCAGTGGCCTATTCTTAGATTCTTAAATGATAAGTTCAAATCTGTTCATATAAACAAGTTCATTGGTGACATAAGTCTCTGAGGCAGCGACTCATGTTTACCTCCTGACAGTGTCTGGATTTTTTTTATTAAGATTTTATTAACATAACAGGATAAATGTTCACACAATTACATGACCACATTCTACTGTCCTGACTCAAGTAAATACCCTTTGAAGCCTGGGGCTAAGCCAGCCCTGATCACAAAATGATCCCCACCTAAGAGGAATCAGGAGATCCTAATATAAAAAGCAGCAGGGAGCTGCAGCGTAGGAGTGACAGAGAGAATTGCTGAGACTACCCAAGGCAGGAAGCCTGGCTGTAAACTGAAGAATGCTCAGGAAACAAGCGCCTGAGAAGCTGTAGTAGCTGGCTTAGAGCAGCAGCAGCTGCTTCAGGGAGCAGAGGTAGCTCCTGCAGAGACATTGAACTGTGAGCCAGCTCTAGGAAAGAGGGCTGGGACCCCCTTCCGCTCCCGAAACTAAGGGGAGAGAGACACTCCAGAGGTTGGGGCCTGAGGGCCGAATATATTGGACTCTGGCTGGGGAATGTTTTCGTTTTCCTTTGGACTGTGTGGAGTTTAAGGAGTCCTGTGAAGGAGAAACAGGCCAGGGCACTCCTAGCCACAAAGGGCTCTCGGGAGGCAGGAAGTGGTCACTAGGCTACAACCACATTTTGTCTTCCATGCTCCACAAGTAATTCCCACAGTGGTTTAATTGACCAAACTGGCTGCAGAGAGGCCACACCAGTAATGTGCCATTGCCTGGGAGCGGGGTAGAGAACAGGGAGATGGTAAGACACAGAGGGGGTGACATCGTCTAAGCAGGAAGTGAGGAAGATGTCACTGGCAGCAGCATTTGAAATGGACCTGATTGGCAAAGTTGGCAGGACAGGAAAATATTAGCGTAGTCAATCTGAAACAGCTGAGCCATTAAAATGAAACTTTTTTAAAAAAAAAGCCTGAGGTAGATTCCTGGCATGGAAAATTTCAGCCCAAATAATTAAATTTTGGCAGAATTATAGTCAACTGAAAACATGGTCTTCACTGGAAAGTGTTGGGCAAACCTAACTATAGGCAACATTACCTACACGGCCTTTAATAAAGAAAATAGTAGAGGAATAAAAACAGTAAAGCCACCGTGTTTATCCACAAAAATACTGACAAATCTATTCTTGTGTTATTTGACTAGGTCTCCAATCAAGGTATTTTTGAGAGGTCATGGGGTAACCACTTCTCAGGATGTCCATTCAAGATTAGTTGTACTCAGTGTTGTGGTAGCTGTGTTAGTCCCAGGATATTGAAGAGACAAAGTGGGTGAGGCAATATCTTTTATTGGACCAATTTATCTCTCTCTCTCTCTCTCATCAACAAAAGTTGGTCCAATAAAAGATATTGCCTTACCCAACTTTGTCATTCAAGATTAGGAAATTCACCAGCTCAGAGGCTGGTCAAAGCAAATACAAAGTAACTGGAACTTCAAACATCTGTTTGAACATAACTCTTTACAGACTGAATCTTTTCAGCCAGTTTCAATGCTACTTTATATAAAACATTGTAATTTCAAATGAGTTTCTGAATGCACAATATTTCCCAAGAGTGACAGGTTGATTCATACAATTGTTCATAATCATATGGTAATTCTGAGTCAAACATTCAGTGTGCCTTGAGCTATAATTAATTTTTTAACTTCTGCCTCACAATTTTTATCCACTAGAATGGGGGTGAACAGCAAACAGTTATTTGTTCTGTGCCAAAGGCTTGTTTGGCATTGCAAAATATACATACATATATACACACACACACACACACACGAAAGACAGTGCCTAAATAAACCATTCAAATTAAAGCCAAGATGAACCTTGGGTCTGGTCCAAAACCTAGAGAACTGAAAGACTACCATTGATGTCAGTGTGCTTTCGAACAGGCCTATGGTGACTAGAAAACTGAGCAAGAGTGCCAGGCTTTTAATTGTCTTTTGTTATAAACATATAGCAATGGCTTTAGACTAGAATGTTTGATTAAAATTGTACTGAAAATAGTAACCACTAGTGAAAATGAGGATGGAAACTATTGTTTGAAAAGTCAGCAGAGCTACAGTGGCCCATCAACATGATCAGTTTTGTAATCTAGTGTTTCTGACAAGGTGTTTTATTTTCAGTCATTATCCCAACAACTGTTCTTTTTGTACAGAAAACAGAGTTCCTGAGAATGCCATTGTTTTCTTTAGAATTTACGCATGATTTTTCCTCTTCGTTATCACTTTGCCATCATTGGAAAGGGGGGGCAGAGGAAGGAGGGCTGGGAATTCCAACCATCTGAAGCAGGTTCTTCCATCTATTTGTGTTTCGTGCAGCTCATTTTTTTTAAATCGGTAGGTACGACATCTTGAAAAATGGACTGAAAAATTCTCTGCAGCTTGCTGAACATGCAGACACACCGATATAAAATCCACTCAGTACATCATGTACCACGATGCTTGAAAAAAATTAATTTAAACACAAAACAGCATGAGCAAAGGATTTTTTATTGTTTCTTCTTGTCCTCGTCTCCCAAATCCATTAATCCAATAAATTGCTTCATTTTTTTAAATAATCGGCTGTTAAAACATTCTTGTCAGCATCTCTGCATGCCATTAGATACCATAGCTACCTTTTCTGATACCAGAAGTATGTTGTCTGAATGAAAACTTGAGCCACTGGCTGCAGAAATTGTATTAAGCAGGAAGAACTACAGATGAATGTCTTTCAAATGGATCTGTGGGCATGTACAGTAGGTGCATTGTATACCCTTCTGCTTTTGCCTACTTGTTCCTTGATTGAGAACTTGCTATGTGATTTTGTTTTGGAATTTCCCTGAATTTTATTTAAAAGCATTTAAAAAAAATATCAACATCATTAGAAGCTACTAAACAATTTTTTTTTTGAAATTTCTCTTCAGCCACTAAACTAAACAAGGTCAGTTACAGTTACTGTACTAGTTTTTACATCTCTTCTGCCATAGAGCTATATAGTGGACAGCCATTATAGTTTGTATTGGTTCAGTAGAAATGGAACAAACACACAAAATCTAGATGTGGAACAAAACTTTCTCAAAGATCAGATCTGGGACTTGTATTTATACCCATCTCTTGCTGTACACAGTTGCCAGAGAGATCCAGAGACTATCACAAGCAACTACCAATCTTAAAGTAAAGGAAATTCTGGTTTAATCTTTTGAAACTACTGAGGTAAGAACAATTTCATCCCTCAATGACTCCAGGTGTAACAAACCCCTAGCTAAAACTATTAAACCAGTCATAACTGGAACTAATCTCACATCTTGCTGTTGATCATTTCCAGTGATTTGTATCTTTAAGACACTTCAAGCCCTTACAGTAAAGCCAGTATAAAGAAACAGAAACAAAGAGAAACCAAACAATAGCAGTAATGGGCTGTCTTCAAAAATATTTAAAGTATTTTATTTTACCTTTAGTTGATACTAAGCATGACACAAATAATGAAAAGTTTTTTTTAAAATCTGCATTGATAGCATAAATTGCTCTTTATATACTGAAAGATTACTTTAATTGATCCATTTATTTTGCTTGTGTCACTGGTGGAAATGAGGTCCTCATAAATCACAAACAGAAGTCAGCTTCAGTTAAATAATACAACATTGGCCCTGTTAATTCAGTACTCAACTCTGTAGGAAGTCAAAAGCTTTTGTGAGGTGCTAACACATTTCATGTTAATACTACACAAGTGCTTCTTGTCACCTGAAAACGTAATTGGAATACCCTGCAGAGAGCTTGATTTAGCCAGACATCCTTCCACAAATTAGCCTGACCTGCCATTTCAGATGTCCATTTTGTAACTATATGGCTTTTCTGTAGCCATGCTGGAAGGCCTGAACCAAAGCCACCTTCTTCAGCCAGACTGAAGAAGCAGCAACCATTAGCTGTAGGCCTGGAGTCACATACTCACATTCCATCTAAAATGTATTTAAAAGATTCACACCAGGCTGTGAGGAGGGGACTCACCCTAATAGTTCCCACTGTCACCAGATAAAGCATTGTCATTACACTTTCCTATTGTTTGACACTGTGATCTCGGTCTGGTTTGTAATTGTTTCTGTCTGCTGTATAATTAATTTTGCTAGGTGTAAATCAGTTAAGGTGGTGAGGTATGATTGGTTAGGTAATTTTGTTATGATTGGTTAGTAAAATTATACTAAGATAATTGGTTAAGGTAAGCAAGACTCAAATTTCATTATAAAAACTGGGGTCCAAGAAGGAGCTAAGGAGAAGAAGATCAGAAGTAACAAAAGCAGAAGGAAGGAGGAAAAGGGCTGGAAGAAGACCAAGGAGACAAGGAACCCCTCAGGAAAAGAACTCACCTCCAAGACCCAGCCTAAGATAAGAGCTGCCAGGACTGTTGTGCATGACTGTGAGGTGCAGCAGCTAAGATCCAGAGACTGACCTTGCCTGTCATATACATGGGAGGCCTGCCTGCCTGCCTGTCCCAGGACTGGTGACTGTGCTTAGCTTGTGTATTCTGCTTGTTTGGGAATTGTCAATAAATAGAGGATAAGAATATTACCGTGGGAGGCTCTTTCAGTGGCTAAAGATCCTGCCAACCCGCAGGAAGATGCACCCTGAGCCCTAGGAATTAGGTAAGGGTGGCTGTATAAATTAACAGAGTTGCACCTTGAGCCCTAGGAACTAGGTAAAGGTGTGTATGTCCCTAGACTGTGGAAGGGATAGAGAAATTTGTGCAGGTAACAATTTAGCCAATAGGGAAATATGATCAAAACTAGCATTTCAGTCATTTAGGCCCAGATCATACAGAGACTTATGCACATGCTTAACTTTAATTACAGGACTAGTCCTCATTTAATGGAACTACTCACAGAGTTAAAGTTAAACATATTTATGTCTTTGCAGGATCAGAGCCTTAGAATGCATTTTTCTCTCAAGTTCAGTATACTAAAGCAAAAAACTGATGGATGAAATCACATTACAGTGCAGTTCTTAGGTGGCTAAATTTTGTTTCATATTAGTCTACTTTGGTTTAATAATCCTCCCATCTTGAAATTTTCTAAGAGCATTAACCATGAGAAGAAAAAAAGAGTTTATTTCAAATCTAAAATGAGAGACACATAGAAGGCAAGTAACATTAATTTAATAACTGGTTATTTGGTAGAGATGATTTAAACACTGGGGTTAAGTCTCTGCAACTTCTCAGACAGTTCCAAAAGAAGGATCCCAGATTCACCTCTGTTTCCCATATGATGTTCAATTGATCACTATATGTTGCAATCTCAGTAATAAGCTTATGGTGATCCTTGAAATATCCATTTAGCTTAAAGCGAGAGCACAAAAAACATTCACTGAGATTTTCCAATGTTTTTGTGGAAATGCAAGCTGATTACTACATTTCTTGAAGATTGAAAGCTGTGTATATCATAAATATAGAGCTAGATTGTGCCTTTACCACAAGTTTTGTGTACTATTACCCCTCTTCCTCTAGGGGATATAATTTGCTACTAGCCTTTACCAGCAGCAAAATCACTATCCCCTGACCCCTATGCTGGCTCTGCTGAACACTGCCCATTGTGGAGAAGGAAGAGCCAAGCTTCTGCTCACTGGTTCCATGGGAAAGTAGCAGGTGTGCAGTACACACTTCTCCCCAAAGATTCAAAGTCTGGGAAGGCCATACTGGTGCATGAGGAGAGATGAGTCCCTTACAACAGTGCATGGGGACACAGCCTCACTCAGAATCTGGGCCATAGCTCTCAACAGCATCAACAGCTATCTTCAAAGTGAATATGTTTTGAATAGCTGGCTGCTGGCTATTAGGACCTTGTTTTTATTAATAGCCAACCACCTGCTTGGCAGACAGATATACATTTATTATTTTGGATGCTTAGAGTTATTGAGACATCTCCCCCATGCTCTGGCTGCTTTTAAGAATTTGAAAGTTTCAGAATGTCAGAAAACACACAGATTCCCCCAAGCAGACATGATATTAACCACATTTGCCTACACAGCAGGAAAATTAATAAAACCCTTCCAAGCCTCTGCCTCAAAATGTGTTGTGTGCAGTACAAGATGACCTTTGCAAAGTTTCTAGAAGGTTAACAGACTAGGCTCTGGTGCACCATACAGGGAAGCAAATAATAAAGCTGTTGGGCCTTGACAAAGAACATCTGGCTGGACTCCTCTCCTATTTATACTGCAGGATGAAGACAGGTTACAATCTAAATAGAAAAGTTCGTTCTCCATGCTGCTTGGGTCCGTTATCAGTTTTTCCATTGCTACACAGCAACTGCTGTTATTTTCTAAAGTCCTTCTATAAAGCTGCCGTCAATATTATTACATTTATTTTGCGGGATGTACTTCCAAATTGACTATAAGGCAGATTGTCTTTTTCTTTTGTTGTTGCGTTGGTTTTTGTTTTTTAAAGAGTTTCCTCCAACTTTGTGCCCTGAGTTTCTGCAGGAGCAGTTATTGTCACGCAGTCCTCATTACCCCTACAAATCAGGTACCTAGATGCTTGAGAGAGTCCAATTACCCCTCCAATTAGCATGAGCCAAAGCAGAGCCCTGGTTAATTCAAGATTAAACATTTGACCCTCTGTGTGCCTCCATCAGCAAACGTAGTCTCTTTGTTTAGGATCTTGGACACATATTGTAAAAATTACAGAACACAGACATATCCAGTCTCCTGGGGGAGAGGGACACTTTTTGAAACAAAAGAGTATGCATTGAAAACTATAATCACTTAAGTGTATGCACAAGAGCCACACTAAAGCTGCAGAGAACCACATGGATGCCTGGAAGAACTGGTATTAATGAGTGCCAGTTTGCTAGTAGGCTGACTTCTGCAGCTCCTTCTGGTTTCTGCTAGATGCTAGTATAGAATGAACCTGGCATACCTGGTTACTGTAGCTACAGATTAGGATTAATGTCAGCAGAGTTTACTGTTTAGCACAGAAAGGGCATCACTGTGACCCTCAGTCACTTCCCAACTTCAGTTTCACTTTTCACCATCCCTTGATTTGAAATGCAAACTAACAAGAAAGTATGTGTGTGGATTTCAGGCAGCTGAAATTACTTTTCCTAGAAAAGTTCACTTGAGTCACTTCCAGTTGCAGTACTTCCAGTGAATCTGCTAAATTCGCTCAGGTTCTTAAAATAGAACCTTCCCCTGTGGCTTTGGCAGAACAGCCAGCATTTGCATATGATGATTATATTTATTTTGATTTGTTAATAAAAAATAAATGTCAAGTATAATTTTCTTCTCTAATTGTTCAGGATGATGTCACTACAATTCCTACTTATGCTGGTGCAGAATCATGGGGAAAGTGTTCATTAAGGTCACCACGGCATGGAAAGGAACACTTTGTAATTGGAAATGGATGAGTCCTAGCTAAAGTCAGAATAACTCAGGAAAAAATGCAAGAGAAATATGTACTAAATCCATATTCACACTGCAGAACTCAAGGATATCTAAAGAGAGATTCATTTCCTTTTGCTCCAGTTGATCTATAAACTAGGGTACTCAAAGGCTAATTAAAAGAAAACCAGATGCAAAGAAATAGGCCACAGTTATATGGAAGCATGATACTTCCAGTTCAATTAAGGGGTAAGCTCCACTGGGGAAGAGATAGTAACGTTCAATAAAATTTCAGTATTACAAATCTAAAATCTCCTCGTCAGTTTCTTTTGGAGGACAGAGGAGGTGAGTGAAAAATATGGGACAGGAATGTCGATTGAATAACTGCATTTTTCCTTTTTGTTTGTGGAAGTTCAAAAGCAAGATCTAAATAGGGGAGGGATTGATCACATAATATTATATCTTTGTACACTAACTTTAAATCACCTACTCTACTTTGTGTAAACAGAACAGTGTTAGTAATCGGTTGATTTTCACAAGTAGAGTGAGGTGATTTAAATCAGAACAAAAGCACAATAAAATAGATATAATGGTAACCAATTTAAATCAGTCACTTTTGACTTTTCTTTAATGTAACAATTAGTGTGTATGTATATATATGTGTGTGTGTATGTATGTATGTTTGTATACATGACCATTCTGCACAAAAATGAATATAAGAAAGAAAAGGAAAAACAAAAGGGAATTTTGATGACACAGAAAAGCTATAAGAATCAGAGATAAAGGAAGGAACTGATCATCAAAAGATGCTATAAGTCCATACTATAAACATTTCAAATAAAATAGATATGCTTTCTCCTACATCCAAGGGTAAGATATTCTACATGTTATTAGATGCAGATTCTATTTTAGGCATTTTTGCCAATAGCTCTAAGTGGGCTCCATGTTATGAAGTGGTTACTATTACAGCTACCATTCATGTTTTTTTTTAATAAGATCTTGCCTCCTTGGCAGCTCTTTTTCATTTTTTAACAGTATATCGAGTGAAGGAAGAGGAAGGGACAGGCTCCTACCAGGGGTGTCCATTTGTATGATTGGCTCTCTAGGTTGGCAGCCAGCTCTGACAGTAGAGTAGGATGGGATTTCAGACAGATCGAGTAAGGGGTGTTTTGAGGTGAGGAAGAGCCTTCAGTTAAACAGAAAGGTTCTCCCATTTAGTTAATCCTGCCATAGCTGGTTTGCACTACAACTTACAGACCCCTCAATGACAGTTGGCAATTTGAGGGTTTTAGAACAGCTGTGCCTGACGATCTTCCAAATACCCCTCCATTCATAAACTGCGAACAGCAACCAGTCATTTATCCCAGCAGCAGTATCAACTGACATCATCACACCAGGCCTTTGGTCTCAGTTTTGCTTTTCACTTATTCTGAAACATTCCCCCTTCCACCCTCTTCTCCTGTAACTTTATAGTATCAAGCTAGGGCATGTGCTAAGCTACTCAGAAATTGGAAGGCATGATTAGATTACTTGTACTGTTAATAACCCAGTGCTTAATTTGTGCCAGAGCTGAGCCCCAGCACCTGTAGCCTTGGTAATTCATTGCCCAGGCACCTCTAAGCTTGAGGTGTCAGCTATGAAAGTAAAAAAATTGCTTGTGCCCCAGCCCCTCTTTCATCACAAATTAAGCACTGTCCTAGCCTGAACCATAGCACCCTCTTCACTAAAAATTCAGAAGTGACAAAGAGTCCTGTGGCACCTTAAAGACTAACTAAAGTATTGAAGCATAAGCTTTCGTGGGCTAATACCCACTTCGTCGGATGCAAAAATACAGTTCTCTCTCTCACACAACATAATATTGCACATAGTTCGGTTACAGAAACTATAAAAGCCACAAAGAGTTTTGTACCCTCCCCTCCCCCTCCCCGCAATTGAATTTACCTTGCTTTCTTGCCTGCATATTTATACCTGCCTCTGGAGATTTCCACAACATTCATCTGATGAAGTGGGTCTAGCCCACGAAAGCTCATGGGCCCTAAGATCTCTTAGTCTATAAGGTGCTACAAGACTCTTTATCGTTTTTGCAGATCCAGATTAACACAGCTACTCCTCTGATACTAGAAACTATAAAGAGAAGGGGAAGAGGAGGAATAAAGATGTGTTGAAAAAGCTGGTAAGATGAGAGAGGAAATGAGAGACAACAGTGGAGAGAGCTGGATACTATTGCTAACACAAGTTTCCCTTCCCAGGACCACTGTGTCAGATAATATTTTTCTATCTGGCTCTCTCCCCACAGCACAGGGCTCTACCAACCCCTAAGCAGCACTGTCCAAGACCAGAGAGAGCCACTGTGATGGGTTGGACCCTCTGGGATGACACCGAGGCAGACTATTCTGCCAGCCTAAGCCCCCTTTTACCTGGTTTTGCTGGGCTAGGCACCCTAGCCTTTTCCAGCCAAGCACACAAGCAGGACCACACCCAGATGCACAGAGAGAGATCGATCCATTATGAGAAGGCTCAGTTTAAGAGATTTGCCACAGCACCCAGATGTCCACCTGCTCTTGGAGTACAAACCCAAAATTATATGAAATTTGCCTCTTCCCTCAATGTGGAGGAAGGCATGCATAACTTCTGGAATGACATGTCACAGGCACAGTATAGATGATGTGGATGGTGAGTGAAGTAGATTGAAACAGAAGGGGGAGTACTTCCCACACCAGATGGGAAGAGGGGGAGCTGTGTGCTCCCTCCACTCCATTTGTTCTAGCATCTGCATGTGGAAATTTAACCCCAAGCCTTTAATTTCTCCCTTGTATCTCCCTGCACAGCCACCCACCCTGCCAGGAGAAGCAAGTCCCCTCAGAAAGCTGGAAGTCTGCTTACTACACAAACAGGGCACAAATAGCACCCGGACACATCCAACAGTTCACCAATAATCTGCTTTATTTGGGGGCACCCTACTGAAGTTAAATAAAGCCCTCAGCTTTGAGCTCTCGAAAGCTGAGATCTCAACCCTTCAGCTGTACGTTGCCAGAGGATAATTTTGGAGAGGAAATTTCACCTTCAGAAGGCAGAGTAATATTTTAGTTTGAGGTTAATTTAAAAATGTGGCAGTTTGAAGGTGTTCTGAAATTTAGGACCCAGCAAAGATAGACTGCCAACAACAGATTACCATACAACTCATGTGGAGTAGTACAATTTAAGTTCAATAATGGATTGGAACAATAAATCAGTATGCAAATTCTTTATTCCTATATATAAAACAACAGAATATTTTATCCCAGCTGTCCACTCATGAGTTCTAGTCCAGGCTCTCCCACTAACTTCCTAGCCTAGGTAGTCTTGTACAAGGCTCTTAACCTGGCTGGGGGGGATTTTCAGAAGTACACAGCACTGGATCAAATGAAGATAAGTATTTTGTGTTTCATCTGTGTTGTTCCAGGATGTTTCAGGTGAGAAAAACACAGTTAATAGAAAAAGAGTAAACCAGACATGAGCAGCTCAATAACTGAGATTTTGCAAATATTAATTGATATCAGAGAAAAAATTGACACTTCCAAGACACAAACGAAAATAAATGAAAGTCATTCTTGTTTCCTTGTGCTGCCTCCATAACTCTTATGAAAAAGAAAGCACAGTCTGTTGCCTTGATGGAACAACACTACGATAAAGTACAGAGGCTATAAGTGTGGGAAGAAGAAGAAGAGAAATTGCTCCTTAGATAGGAGAACAATTTTCTGTTTGCACCAACTCTACCATTCCTGCAGCCTATTTTGAGATAAATTACAATTAGTAGTATTAAATAAGAGAGTTAAGATGATGGGACCAAGTTATACAAGGGCAAAACCAGCAATGGTGTGTTAATTACGTTAATTAGGTTAATAAGAACACGTGGCTTTGTTAATGATCAGACTGGGTCAAACCGTATAATCCATACTTAGTTCTTTCCCAGGCAAATCTGCCATTGACTTAACTGAGAGTTTTGCCTAGATAAACCCTAAGGACTGCAAGATTGGACTGTTATGTGTGGCATATAAATTAAAATGTGTGTTTTGTACCAGTTTGTTTTTCATATAAAGATATTGAACACCAAGGTGATAGCTAATGTTTTTGATATTAATACCTGACTGTATGGTGCACCTATTCTCCTTTAGAAACCCAAAGTGCTTTATCACTATATGCAGGAAGCACTACTGGAATGCAGTCTTCTCTGGAGTAGAAGGGAGTGAAAAAAGATTTGTGTTGTACATCACTGGAGGTGAGGGATATTATGCCCAAGGACACTGACACAAACAGTCCTAGAGTCTAATGTTCAGTTAAAGCAAATAGGAATTCCGTTTTTAAAGGCTCATCTGCCAGATATGAAGTTTCCTGTGAGTGTGTTACTAATACTCACTATTTCAAAATCATTAAAGGGCTGAACCAGTGGTGAGCACCCTGCAGCCTGTCAGGGTAATCCTCTGACAGTTGTTTACATTGACCCTCCGCAGGCATGGCTGCCCACAGCTCACTGTGGCTGCGGTTTGTCATTCCCTGGCCAATGGGGGCTGCGGGAAATGGTGGCCAGTACGTCCCTGCAGCCTGTTTGGCTTCCCACAGTTCCCATTGGCTGGAAACAATGAACTGCAGCCACCGGGAGCTGTAATCAATGTAAACAAACTGTCTCACGGCCCACCAGTGGCTTACCCTGATGGGCCACGTGAAGGCCGCAGGTTGCCCACCACTGGGCTAAACCAAGCTTGCCAGGAATTGTGTTGTTCTAGAGAACAAATACAGATGTGGAGTAAGCAAATGCTACTCTGAATGACTTCAACAGGAGTGGAGTCCCCTTTCTCCAGGACAGATGGTTGCATTCAGCCAGATTCCACATCAGCTGACACAAAGGGACTGGATTCTGGGTATAACTCATCAGTGGAGAATTCCACTGGCAAAACTAACAAAGCAAGCTCTTTTGCCAGTTGCCCCCAGCCTTAAATCAGTATTTGGGGCAGAGAGGGGACGGCAGAGAACTGTAGGAGATGAGGAGGGCCAGAGAAGATGTAGCAGCTCCTCTTCACTGATTATTCATTGCTACAAAGCTACTACAGGACTCCTAAAACAATGATGCTACTTACAACAATCCTTAGGCAACCACAGAACCATGGAGTCATAGCTGCCTGAATCTGGCCTGGCCTAAGCCATAGACCTTTCAAACCTGAAGCTTCAATCCATCCATCCATCCACCATAAATAATATATATTCAAGTAGCATCTTTTAATCTATACAATTTGTCACAGCATTAAGAAATAATGGAAATATAAGACAGATTCAGGTTAGATATTAAGGAAGAAAAACCTCACACTAGAAGGATAGTTTAGTGGAAACGTTTGCCTAAAGAGATTGTACAATCCAAGTCATTCGAGATTTTTAAGACAGGTTAGACAAAACCATTTAGGGACTGTCTAGGTTTACTTGCTCTTGCCTCAGTACCAAGGAATGGACTAGATAGCCTCTTGAGATCCCTTCTAGCCTCACATTTATATGGTTCTATGTAAAACAAATATCTGTGAACAGTACAATTTACCAAGTAGCAAAAGGAGAAAGGAATTTAGAGACATGCCCAAGGGAAACAAGAGTGATATGAAAAGAAGTGGAGTTGGTGGAGTAGAGAGATACAGGAAGGCTGTTTTGGTTTACTGTATATTAGAATAACTATACAGCAGAAATGCAAGTCATTTGAATTTTCCAATGCAGTATCCAGCCTAGAATTATAAGACTCACTTTTCAGCCAGCTTTTCTAGTATACAGTATGGATCTCACATTACAATACATCCATTTCTGTATCTTATTGCAAGACTATGTCAGCAAACCTTGGAATTAATGTATATACGGCATATTCTACAGAGATCCTATAGCATTTTTTAAAAGTTAAGTATCATGATCCCCACACTGAAGTTTTTTAGAACACACATTACTTAGTAGAGATTGTACCTATACCAAACCCACATGGGAATGCCCAGTGCCTTCATCTGACAACCTGAAATCAATGGGTCAATGGGGGGTGGGTGGGGGTGGAATGTCCCATTCATACTACCTGGAGTCTTCAGAGGTCTGTCAATGAGGTCCCCTGCGCTTCCCATCCCTTAAATTCATCATGAGGATCATCCTTTGCATTCTCAACAACTGAATCAGAAAGGCTGCAACTCCTGGATTGCTGTTTACTGCAGTTTGTGGCTTGAGATGCATCAGGCTGAATGAACCACGAGTTAACTAGGGAAACAGTCTGGAAACACCTTCACTTGCTATTGTATGTTGTTTCTATCTGGTCATGGGGGGGGGGGGGAAGTCATCTGACTTCCTAATACTTCAGCTTCCTACTCTAACTAAGAGGTATATTTTTGTCAATTATCTTCTGGAAGGTGGGTACGGAAATCAATTTGGGAAATTATCACTTTCATTTTGTAAAAGCTGAAAGACCAGTTTAACTACAGTTCTGCACCTGCTGTTAGCACTCTGAAAAAGATGATATCCTGAGGTATGTGAGCTATGTATACCTTGTCCAAAAGCAATGCTTCACGCACTCTTATGTTACAGTGCAAGTCACCTTGGGAGCTCATTCTTCTCGCTCCTCCAATATGCCCACTGAAGCATATACTTAAAATGTTTAATGAAGCTTTTCCTCTATTCAAGTGAAGCATCATATAAAGTTGGAATGCCAAGCACTGATTAGAGCCATTACTTCAGAACATCTCTTTCCCTCTCTTCCCCCTCCCCCCAAAAACATTGAATCTCTTTTGTACGTCAGAAATTCTACTTTTGTGATGTTATGAGCATGAAAAATGGATTATGGTTTCAGAAAAAGGTTTATAAAAGAGAGATAGAGGAGGAAACTTCTGCTTTTGTCCAGACTCCATTTTGAAAAGTAATTTCTCTGAAGAGGAAAATTCTAATCTGGGGAATATGAACTGACAAGTTTTTTTCCATTCATGGATGACTTTCTGTGGAATGCCTGGTGTGAATAAACAGATACCTAGATAAGTCATGAAAATAGGCATTCCTAACAAATGAAAGCATTTCTCATATTGCAATCACCACCAGAACAGCAGTTTGATCTATTAGGCAGATCACAGGACTAGGAGTGAGCAAGAAATTTCTGGGCTCTTTGTCATGTAATCAGTCTCAGTTTCCCCATCGGTAATGGGATAAGAGTAATACTAACCTGCCTCTCTCAGGAACTATATGGTTTCATTAATCTGTATTGAGTCAGCATGCTGCAAGTCACTCAAACTGTTTGGATTTACAAAGTTACTTGCAGTGTGAATGTGCAATGCTTTAATCACTTGTCATTCACACTAAAACAGACATGCTTTTCTAGCTAAAAGGAATCCTCTGCTAGGTAAAAAAGGAAAGAATAATCTGCCATAAAATAGCACAAGGGGGCATCTGCTTATCTTTTGCCTTATATACAACAATAGTATTCTGAAGAAACCACAGGGGCACAGTGGGATCCGAACAATAGTGTACATTGCATGCATGGCTTACTTACAAATAGACTAGCTAGCCAGAAAATGGAAGTCCCTTCCCGCAAAAATAATTTTAACTTTTTTGGAAAAAAAAAATTATCCCAACTCAGGATGAAAAGCCAAGAATCCTATTTTTTTTCAAAAGAATTCCATTTCAAGAGAACCAGAAACAGAATGTTTTAGATTACTGTATGCCCACCTGGAAGTCGCTTAGAAAGACAAAGTGGGTGAGGTAATATCTTTTATTGGACCAACATCTGCAGGTGAGAGAGACAAGCTTTCAAGCATACATAAAACTCTTTCTTCAGCTCTGGGCACCTGTTAATTTTACTTCCTGCCTACAGGTAAATTGACAAGAGCTTTTCAAGTGGACAGGGATTTAAAAAAAAAAAGTTTTCTGGCAAAACTAAAATTTTCCATGGTGAAAATATTAACTTTGCAAACAGCATTTTCCATCAGAAAATCATTCAAATGGAAAATTCCCAACCAGTGCTAATATATGCACAGCTTTTTCTGGCTGGTTTCTAAAAACATAGAACACAGGGAATACTAAAAGAAGGCTCACAAATTATTTAAAGAAATTCTGCCCAACTCCTATATGCTACAGCACTGTATAGGATACATGGTATATACTTTTTATTAGGTCTGTTTCTCGGTCTCTTAGAACGAGAAAGAAAGGAGTAGAAAGAGGGAAAACTGAAAGCAAATCCAATCCTCTGCTCTTTTTCTTCCCACAGTCTCTCCTAAACAGAATGAGAACTCAATAGACTGAAATTCAAGTTCTGCTGAATTTCTAGAGCAGAGTTTAACTCAGAGGAAGATAAAAAAGGAACCAAGGAGATAGAGATAGGTGAGTTGCCAATACATACATACTATCCTACCATTCACCCATACAGTATAAACATACACTGCAAGTATAATTACATTGTAATGAACAAATGGTCATTGCAGAAAAGGATTAAAAGGCATCTGCTTTACCCAAAGGCTGAGGCTAGAGCTTAAAGGCGGCAATGCAGAAGTTGACCTCTTTATATGTCAGCTTTTCACACAACATATGCAAACATCCTTGTAGCAATGGTCTGACTTTGATGAAAGTTCAATGCATACCCTTCAGCTAATGAACAAAAATTGCTCAGAAATAAACTACCAGGGGCACAGAATTCAACATTTTGATTTTCTTTGTTTACTGTGTGCCACTTTTCTATTAATTTCTTATGGGGTAATTATTGGCTTTACTACAGGTACATTAAATACAAACTAATGTGTGTGCATGAGATATATATCTGCTGTCTAGCCATAATTACAATTATAAACGCACCTGTGTGTTTGCTAAATATATGACTATTCCCTTGTGTTTGTTTTTTTTAAAGGCATCCATTTTCACTAGCAAATCTTACTCTATTATATATAGCACATGTCCAGCACTGGCAGTGATAATACAAGCCTCTGAACATTGTTCTATCTTGAGATGGAGGCAAGCCTACCTCCATGGGAAACTGAAATCCTCTATGCTGATCCTCTTCCAATCACCCCGCATATGGAAAAAGCACAAATCAGATGTTTAATTTCTCTTTTCACCAGAAAACAATATATCCTGCTTTAAGTCAAGTCACACAATGGTACAGCTCAGGATTTCAAGGAGAATCTTCTCTGCATCCCGCCTGGAAAGACTCTAGTCTCTCTCTATACAACGTCAGTTTCTCTGCAGCCAAGTTTGGGAAATGCACAAGATGGAGGAATGGGCTTTGTGGGTGGATTGAAGACTCTGTCTCCAGGATGTCAATCCACTAGCACTCTTGAGCACTACAGTCACCTTTCAATCTAAGATAAAAAACTGCAAAACTCCAGACATGCTACTCTGTAAAGTGTCAAAAACTGTACTTCTCAGGTATTTTTTCTATTTCAGTTTTTGCAGAAAATAATGCTTTCTTTTTTTGAATGCTGCCCCAGAGGGGAATTTTCCTCTTTCATTCATGACTGCTGTTCTGTGCCAGCAATAGTGGCTCTCAACACTCAGGGTACATCTACACTACCGGCCGGATCGGCAAGCAGGGATTGATCTATCAGGGATCGATTTATCGTGTCTAGTATAGACGTGATAAATCGATCCCTGAGTGCTCTCCCTGTCGACTCCAGAACCCCACCACCATGAGAGGTGGAAGCGGAGTCGACGGGGAGAAGTAATGGTTGACCCGCCACCGTGAATACACCCAGGTAAGTTGACCTAAGATACGTTGACTTAAGCTATGCTATTCGCATAGCTAAAGTTGCGTATTTTAGTTTGACACCCTCCCCAGTGTAGACCTGGCCTCGGCTGAAGGGGACAAATAAGCAGGCTGGTAGCAGGGCCTGAGTGAGGGAAGAGATCAGTGTCTTAAGGGCCTAACTGGCTCCTACTACTTCAGTTGACTGCCTGTTCTCCTCGAGCAGGTTCAGGGACGCAGCAGGAAACAGGAAGCTCCCTGGGAAGTTGGTGTTAATCAGTCCAGGCTCCTGGGGGTGCTAGAGAGGTACATAAGAGGCTCCACCTCCTCTCTCTCCCTGCAGCTCCTGCTGCTGTTATTCCCTCGCACCTTTTCTCCTAGGCCTGCCTGTTATGTCTCTTGTGCCCTTCTTCCAGCACAGCACTCCACCATCACTGTGCATCTAGAGAATAGAGAATACATATGCACCAGCAACAGACAATTTTCTACACTCTGGGTCCTAGTGTGTCTCCCCCCCCCCCAGTCTGGCATCTGAGGCAGCTGCCTCAGTTCGCCTCATGGTAAGGCCAGCCCTGCAGTCACATTCTCGACAATGAGACTGCAAGTGTGAGTAAGGATTGTAGGATAAAAGCCTATTTTTCTAGGTAAGTATTTTACATCCAGGATACTTCTACTGTGTATGTTTACTTTATTATATATGTATTGTGGCAGGGTGGGCTTGACCCAGCCTGCCGCCCCTTTAAGAGGGAGAAAAGCCCTCTGCAAACCCCCGGTGCAGAAAGCCTAATCAGCCACCTGGCTTGCAGGGCAATCAATTGTATGGGTTGCACCTGGCAGCCTCCTCTGGGGGATAAAAGGCTCCCAGGAAGGAAGCCCAGGGTGGTGGTGGTTTGGAGCTATTCAGAGCTGTGTGTTTGGAGCTATTCGGAGCTGTGTGTTTAGAGCTGTTTAGAACTGCATGTTTAGAGTTGCATGTTAAGAGCTGAACTATATAGAGCCTGTAAAGCTGTAAGCTGTAGAGCTGAGCTATCAAGAGCTGTATGCTGAAGAACTGTATAAAGTTGTATATATTGGTGGTGGGGTCTTGCACTGTGAATTAAAGAGCACTGTTTGGAGCAAAGAAGGGTTTTCCTGCCTGTTCCTGAGAGGGGTGAGAGAGTGGTCTGTCACAGTATTTTCTGAAAAAGCATGCTAATATAGAGCAGGGCTTTTCTGGTGGACTCTGCTCTGTGTTTTTTGTCCCTCCCCTGCTACCAGAGATGTATAGTAGGGTTGATAAATCAACTAGACAGGTTTACTGTAGATGTGATCCAGGCTGCTAAGAGACTAATAACTCCACATATGGAATGCCATTATTTTCCATCCTATTCAATTTCATGCTTTCTTGAGCTTGGCTCATGGTGTTAGCTTTTGTCAAGATTACTGCACTATTATTCTTAACAAATCATAAAAATGCTTTAAATATTACCTCATATTTTATTGAAAGAGACAAAAAATGAATGGGTAATTTTCAAGTTAATTGCATTTAACTTAGGGCTTAATACTGCACCTGATGAACAAAATGGCAAAATTCCCATTGACTTCAGTGACAGTAGGATTGGGCCTTTAATTTCTCTTTGTATTTCCATGCTTTTCCTTGCTCTCTTAACCCCTAGGAATCAGAATTTTCCCATGCATATATTCTACTAGAAGCATAACAATCTTTATGTTGCCTGTTATCAAACTGAGAATCTCCCCTTACGCAAGAAATTGAAAATAAAATCCTCTGGGCCGGATTCTGGTCTAACACCAGTTTTATATTCATGATGCCAGTGAAGTTATTCCTGATTTACATCTGCATAAAGCAGATGAGAATCCAGTCCCACCAATTTAACCTTTCCCAGAGACTTGGGATAAAAAGCTTGTTTTGGACCCAGGTTATTTATTTACTTATTTTTCTTGCAAATGGTGACATAATACTAATTTTAAATTTAGTGATGCACTAAACTAATTTATTTAAAACATTGCAAATTCCTAGGCTGCAAACTTGAATCAATCCATCTCTTTTGCAGAAGGCTCCTCTCCTTATCAACTGTGGTGTTACTCAACAATTGCAGCCTGTTAGTGAGTTTCAGTAAGACAGCTCTTTAATCTCTGCTCAACATAAGAACATTTAATAGCATGATGGGGAAATTCTTAAAAAATGTGATTGTAAGGCTAAAGCTAAACTGAGTTCAAAGCAATTCAAACTTTCTGAAATTGAATCTAATCTACTTGTAAAAGCTGCAACTAACACTAGAGGTAGGAGTGAAGATAAAAGATTGCACACCAGTCAATAAGTGGTAGAAATAAATATAATTAAAATTCTGCTACTGTAGAGCAAGAAGAGCAGTCTCCAGCATTTTTGAACTCTCAAGTTCTGCGTAGGAAAAAAGAAGGAAATACTCTGGCAACCCTATAGTGGGTTCACAGTTTACCCATTCAATTCCCTACTCACCTTGGAATTGCATATTAAGGAGAAATTATACACACTAGGATCCAGAATACAGTACTTTGTAGTTTTGTAGTTCTTATTTTATTAAAAGAGATGTTCATTAAATGAGAAGGATGATTAGGGCTATGCAAAATATTTGTCTCCAAGCAGATCATACTAAAAATTTGTCCCCCTTTAAAGTCTGTGGTGCTTAAAGAAGACAGTGTTTCTTTCCAGAAAATATTAGGTATCAAAAAACTAAAGGTTGTGCATGAAATGTATTGCACTAGCTAGAGGTCAGCAAACATTTAAGTGCATCACTATCTGCACTTTCAAGTATCAAGCAAGCTTACTTCAGGTTTATCATACACTTAAGTCTTGGGCTCTTTGGTTGAGCCTAACCAATGTTAACCATTGTAATTAGCCATTAGAACAATTTATGAAGGGTATTGGGGGATTCTCCATCACTGGCATTTTTTTAACTTAAGAAGAGGATTCCTTTTAGCTACAAAAACATGTCTGTTTTTATGTTGAATGACAACTGATTAAAGCATTACACATTCACACTGCAGGTAGCTTTGCAAATCTGAACAGCTTGAGCGACTTGCAGTATGCTGGCTCAATACAGCTTAATGAAACTATGTAGTTCCTGTGAGAGGTAGGTTAGTATTACTCTTATCCAATTACCAAAGGGGAAATTGATACAGATTACACGAGAAAAAAAAAACCCAGGAATTTCTCACTTACCCCTAGCCCTGTGATCTGCCTAAAAGATCACACTGCCGCTATTGGTGTTTGCTGCAGACTGGTGCTGTTGATCTGTCTGTGGCCATGGTTACACTTACAGGATTATAGCGCTTTTAGTTATAGCGCGTCCCATATACAGCAATAGGTATTGTGCTAGAGCGTGTCCATACTTTGACCTGCCAACGCTAGAGCATGGCCACATTTGCGGCGCTTCAGGCGGCATTCGGAGTAGCACAATATGGCAGTTATCCCACAGAGTACCTCTTCCCAATCTGGCGCAATGCCTTGTGGGAAGGGGGCGTCACTTGCGGGCATTCTGCATCCTGTTCCAACTCCCCATGATGCTTTGTGTCATATCCCAGCAATCCCTGTGTTTCCGTCCACCCCAGGCGCCATCTTTCAACGGTTTCAGCAAGGTGCGCTCCATCGTCCATTTTTTCATGTGCCGTAATGGATCGCCAACTGCTAAGGACCATGCTGGCGAGTATCACCAGCACTACTCTGTGCAGTGGAGTTCATTCTTGATGTGGAAGGTGACAGTAGTAATGGGTCTGTCTGAAGACGAGCTCGAGCCGAGGAACGTACTGGACACTAAACTGATCGTCGCTTTAACGGACATGCTCACGACCGTGGAACGCCGCTTCTGGGCACGGGAAACGAGCACTGAATGGTGGGATTGCATCATCATGCAAGTGTGGGACGATGAGCACTGGCTGCAAAACTTTCGCATGAGAAAAGCCACTTTCATGGGACTGTGTGCTGAACTTACCCCCGTCCTGCAGCGCAAGGACACCGTCCCGGTGGAGCTGCCGTCCCGGTGGAGAAGCGGGTGGCTATAGCACTCTGGAAGCTGGCCACCCCAGACAACTACCGATCAGTGTCCAACCACTTTGGGGTGGGAAAGTCTACTGATGGAGTCGTGTTGATGCAAGTGTGCAGGGCCATTAATAGCCTCCTGCTACGAAAAATCGTGACTCTTGGTGATGTGCATGACATCATGGATGGCTTTGAACAGACGGGTTTCCCTAACTGTGGAGGGGCGATCGATGGGACCCAAATACCTATTCTGGCGCCCGCCCATCTAGCAGACGAGTACATTAACCGAAAGGGGTACTTCTCCATGGTTCTTCAGGCGCTTGTGGATCACCGTGGGCATTTTACGGACATTAATGCAGGCTGGTCAGGAAAGGTGCATGACACACGCATCTTCCGCAACACCAGCCTGTTCAGGAAGCTGCAAGAAGGCACTTTTTTTCCTGACCAGAGGATCCCTGTGGGGGAAGTTGAAATGCCCATTCTGATTCTTGGTGACCCCGCTTACCCTTTAATGTCCTGGCTCATGAAACCCTACACAGGGAGCCTGGACAGCAGCCAGGAAAGGTTCAACTACAGGCTGAGCCGCTGTCGAATGACTGTGGAGTGGGCTTTTGGGCGTCTCAAGGCGCACTGGCGTTGTCTTTATGGGAAGCTAGACTTGGCAGAGGGAAGTATCGCTGTGGTTATTTCCGCGTGCTGTACCCTACATAATCTTTGTGAGCGGAAGGGCGAAGGCTTCACTGTGGCATGGTCCTCGGAGGTTCAACATCTGGAGGCCACGTATGCACAGCCAGAAAGCAGGGCTCTTAGAGGGGTGCAGCGCGAGGCTACAAGGATCAGGGTTGCCTTGAGGGAGCATTTTGATGGTGAAAGCGAGTTCTAATGGGAATTTGAGAGGGAGGAAGGGAAGGTGCATTCTGTTAATAGGATGAGGCATTTGCTTTTCTGTAGCTATTAGATACATATGTGCACCGAATAAAGAAACCCGTTTATTAAAAAGAATTAATTTATTGAACAGCTTTTTCAGATTTTGAAATAAAAGTTGAAAAAAAGTAAAATGTGTGAGGGAGTAGGGGGGGTTCAGTTGGGGTGGGAAGGGGTCATTCAGAGATTGGCATATATCCTGGCCTCATAACCTCATAACCCTTCGAGTTGCTGTGTTCCCCCAACCCCATTTGCAGAGGGCGATTATGCTTGTTATTAGGGGATGAGTTAATTGGATAAGGGTGCTGGGTCTGTGGGTTGGTCGGTGAAGACAGGGGGGTTGGAGGCAACCGTGGGTGGTAATAACCAGTCAGCTGTTGATAGTGGCCTGAAGGGGCCAGAGGGCCAGAAAGGGAAGGGTTAGGGGGGAACTGACAATGGAGGCGGCGAGCATGGTGCTGCTTCTCCTCCTGAATGGCAGCAATCTGCTGCAGAGTCTCTACTTGCAACTGTAATATTGTAAACAGCTTGTCAGCGCGCTGCTCACAAGCCATCTCCCTCAACTGGATCTGTTCATCCCTCCATTTGCTCTCATTCTCCCGCCACTGCTGTGCAACGCGATTCTCCGTTACAGACTGTTGCATAACTTGTTGTAAAAGATCTTCCTTGCTCTTTTGTGGTTTCTTTCTAATCCTCCTCAGCTTCTCAGCTGCAGATAAGACTGACGGTGATGGGGTGTTCAAGGTCGAAACTAGGGAAAGTTAGTGCAAAGTTAAAACAGAGGATTCCCTTGTTCAAAACAGGCAGTGCTATGATTCCCCAGCATTCCATGTTTCTCTGTCCTGTTTGCCTGTCCCACACAGCTATAGCACACAGACAGCAACAGAGCCCCTGCCATGGTGAATTGTCTCTGGATGCAGGGGGAATGATTGTTTCCCTGCCTTGCTGTCCTATGGCTTGGGAGGAACGGAGGGCATTTGCGGGAACTGTACTCTGAGCACTGTCCCAACATTCTCTGGGTAGGTGTTCGTGCTGGAAGATATCTCGCTGCTGCGGGTGACAGAGCAAGAAAGGAAATGCATTCTAATGAGATGTGGATGTCGGCCATGGCCATATGCAGCTTGCCTCTGTGCAGCAATACTCCCCCCACCCCTCGTAGAACAGTGGCAGGGACTAGTGACCGTGGACGGGTCAGGGACCACGCTGGCTCTCCCGAGAAACCTGCGCAGGCACATTGCAAGAGCTCTTATTGAGACCTTTGAAGAAATACGGATGATGATTACTGTGATGTGATAGACTACATCAATGCACTATTCCACATGTAGGCAAGCATGCAGCAAGCATCCCTTTCCACCCTCACCCAAGTTGCCTGCGTTCCCTGTAAAATAAGTAGCTGTACCTGCGCAATCCGCTGCTGCTGCCCTCCCCCCCGCAACCGCCGGATGCTGTGGCTGCCTCTGGCTGCCCTCCAGGCTTGAGAAGAGTTCCTGGCTGCATGTGTCCTGTGACTCCTCAGTGCCCTAGGTCGCTGACGTGGCCTCCTCCTCCTGCTCCTCTCCGTCCTGCTCCTCTCCATCCTCCTCTCCCCCCGCCCCCTTCACTGGTGGGCTGGGAAGAAGTGTCCTGGGTGGTCAATGGAGTGCACGTTGGATCACCACCAAGTATCGCGTGCAGCTCATTGGAGAATTTGCAAGTCACAGGGGCTGCCCCAGAGCGGCTGTTTGCATCGCGGGCTTTGCGATAGGTGCTCCTAAGCTCCTTTACTTTTGCCCGGCACTGCAGAGTGTCCCGGTCATGGGCTCTTTCCGCCATGGCCCGCGATATCAGGATAAATGTATTGTAATTCCTGCGGCTAGACCGCAGCTGAGACTGGACAGTCTCTTTCCCCCAACAACTGATGAGGTCCATCACCTCGCTATTGTTCCATGGTGAAGCTCGCTTATTGCGAGGAGGCATGGCACATGGAGCCATGGCCAAGCAAAATGGTTACCTGCAACGATTGCCTGAGGAGCACTCCACGCCTGGCTGGAGCAAACAGGAAGGGGATTTTCAAATTTCCCTGGGAATTTAAGGGGCGGGTCTGACGTGTGGTCACCTGAGGATGCAACAGAAGAGTTTGAAAGTGATGACCAGAGTGGCTCGAATGGGAATTATGGACCAAGCTGGAGGCTAATTAACGCGCAATGGGTGTCCACATTCGCGCCGTTGCGCTACAGCGGTAGCGCTACAGCCCTTATTCCCCGGGCAGAGGTGGATTACCACGAGCACTATAAACTCTGACTTATAGCACAATTCATGCCTTGCCAGTGTGGATGGGTAGGAAGTTATAGCGCTCCTGGAGGCTTTATAGCGCTATAAAGTGCCAGTGTAACCAAGGCCTGTGTGTCCTGCCTGCCATGAATTCCAGCATACCCATGCTCACAGTCCTCTTGGTTAATGCCACATTGGAAAGAACGGTGGCACACAATGGTCCCATTTGACTTTTGGGAGGTGTGGGTAGGGATTTCTTGTAGTCATAGCAGACACATGGACTAGTTGGACTACTGACATTACTGGAGTGCCCACACAGCAGGCTAATTTTGATGGTGAATTTTTGGACAGAAATAGAGGAGGAGGGGGCACCAAGCTGCAGAAGTAGCCTGCAGGCAGATGCCACACTCTACCTGGGCAGTTTCAAAACTACATATACATTATTATATATAGCTGAGTAGGTGACCAGCTTCTCCCAGCCCAAGGTTAATAGCCAATGTAACTTACACCACCAGCTTTCTGTAGCACAGATAAATAAAGGCAGCCTGGGGCCCTAGGTACACTGTGTCTCCCCCTCACCACTGTGACCCTGATTCCATTTACAGGTCTACCCTCCACTCCCCAAGCCGCAAGGTAATGAAACAGGCCTTCTCCTCCATCTCAGGAGTGGTAGCAGGCCCTCCATCCCCCTGGTCTACAGAGAGGCAGGGTACAATACTTGGCAGACCCACTGTGTTTTTCCCAGCCTACCACAGATGTTCTGTTGGAATGGCATTCACAGGGCAAACAGCTCTTGGAGTTAACTCCCACTGAGATGCAGAGTTTCTCTCTCTCTTTGCCCGTCACCCCTCAGCCGGGGTATGGGCCACCAACTAGTGTTGGTGTTTCAGTAGCAATTGGTTCCCTTACGGGGTGGAGTTTCTAGCCCCACGCCCATGTTAAGCCTACAGCACCTGGTATTCCCAGGAGGTCTCCCATCCAAGTACTAGCCAGGCCCAACCCAGCTTAGCTTCTGAGATCAGATGGGATCAGGCATGTTCAGGGTGGTTTAGCCTTATAGATGCAGAGTTTACACCCTCAAAATCTATCATTTCAGGCTCTCTTGAGACAGCATGAGAGTTTGAATGAAAAATATAATCACCAGCAGGATTTGGCTCTCTGTGAGGAGGGAACAGCCCCACAAGTTTATCTGACTTAGAGCTGATAAGATGGGGCAGCTGCAATATAAAGTTGTGGATTGTTAGGCAGCTTGTGTAGTGAGTATGGAGTAACTGTTAAAACTACAAGTGGGGAAAATCAGAGTATATTTGGAAACTAGGTGAGTTCGTTGACATATTTGTCTACAGTACCACACAGTTGCAGCATCCCAAACACGAATGCTGCCTCTGCTGAATTCTGATGGCTTTAGAGAAAACAGATACTCAGTATTGGACTTGGAAGCTCACATTTCAAAACCTGCAGTCCTAGGAAGAACCTGTGTACACCAGTCAACTTCCATTAAAACACGCACAGTTAAGGCAACTTGACCCACCAACCAAGTAAACAGCCTAGCCCTCTTCCAGCAGAGCCCACCACTGAAGCTCAAATGCCTGTGTACAAGATTTAGCTGGGAGGAAGGTAAGTGTGTTAGACATTTCAAGAGGTGGGAACAGAGGCCCCACAGCTTCTCTGAATATTTGAGTCTATAAACACCAGAAGCAGACTCCAGAATGTGTAATTTGCACTACTGATCCAATGAATTGTAAGAAAAGGTAGTGTGTATTGTAAGTAAATTTTAAAAACACCAAACAGAAAGTTTTTACATTTTTCATTTCGACCTGGCATGAGATTTACATCAGGGGAGGAGGGGCTGCTTCCCATCTTACACCACACTCTCCCCTCTCTTCTCCGCTCCTTGGCTCAGTCTATTTTTATAGCGCAAACACCTTCCAGAACCGAGCTGTCCTGCTGCCAGTTCTTCTGGCTCCTCTGCATGTGCTGTAACCTTCCAGGGCCAGCTATTCTTTTCAGTAACTGACAAGAAGTCACGCTTCTAACAAAACCAGTTTAGCATGGTGAGGGATTAAAGCACAGTGACAGATAAGATGACCTGCTGGGACTGGAACACCCGACAGAACATTGGAAGAGAATCAGGAAAACTGGCCATTTGTGGCTTAGCTAGAAATAGCAGACAGTTCACTAAAAAAAGTGAATTGAAAAACAAAAACAGGCGGATGCCCTAAGAGCATATCAGTTCATGTTGGCTTGAAAGATAATTTTATTTTCATTACTATCATGCCTGCTCAAAGGGCTCCTTACTCCAATAATAAAGGGGTTTGCAATGACTTTCAACCCAAAGCCCCCTGACCATGGGCCTCTTGCAACCCTTCCTCTTTGCTGATAACAATCCACAGTAATAGTAAGGCTCTGAGAAGACTCGAATATTGCAGGGATGGGGGCCATAAATTATGTAGTTCTGCAGTACTCTCTACCTTAACATTCAGAGCTCAAGGCAAACACGTAAACAAAATTCTATGTTAATTATTTCCCACACTGAAGTCATTGAGTCTGCCTAATAGCTAGAATGTTTCTGAGGAGATGCAGACATTACCTTTCTTTTTTAATAAGAGATCTCCTGATGAAAGGGGTGTATGGATTTTTAAATAAAGTTTATCTTTTGGACATTTTAAAACAAGCTGGTCATTTCGGGAGTAATTAATTTTGCCATTTGGTAGGGATACAGGTGCCTAATAGATGTGGAAAATAAAGACACTCTCCCTCACCCCACCCTCCAATAAAATGAGTACTTCAGTTTTCCTACTTGATGTTATCCAGCCTGACAGCACCAAGTTAAATGAAAGGAGGCTGTTGGGAGAAACCAGTAGGAAACAAAATAATGGTAAAGATAAGAAAGTCAAGGGACCTAAGGAAACAGGGAAGCTGTTACATCAGGGAATGTCCCCTAGCCCTTGCCTAGCTCCAGCTAAGCTAGCAGTGTTTATTCTTCCCAGACCCAAACCCTAGGATCAAAAGGGAAAACTTTTGAGAGACTGACTAAGACAGGAGGGGTTTGTGAGGGCAGTAGCAGCTAGAGAGGAATCTCAAACCAAGAAACACAAAAGATACTGTAGATATCTGTCTGTCATTCCTAGCCCAGAGAAGGGACATCAGGACTTAGTGGTCCTTACCCACCACTGGCAAGGAACATACATGTTTATGTTAAATCTGACTAGACAAAAGAGACAAAGATTATTCCACTAAAGTTTCAAGTGCCTGCTTCTATGGCAACATGTAAAAGTGGATAAAATGTAATCTCTAATGTCAGTCTCAAGGCGAGGAAAAATTTTACTGATAACTATAGACTTGGCAATTATGACTTTTTATGGAGTTTCAGTTTATGGGCTTAGTTCTAAACCAGTTTTGATCAGAACTGAAATTCAGTTTATGGGCTTAGTTCTAAACCAGTTTTGATCAGAACTGAAATGAACCTGCTTCTCAATATTGTTAGATTTAGGTTCTCAAGCTTGGCAAGTATGGGGCTTTGGTGGGGACTTGAGGAGAGAGGTGTAAATAAGGGGTAAGTTAGTGATGAAAAGGAAGAACTTTGAAGAATTTTCATAGATTTTCTTTTAAGGCCAGAATGAACCATTTTATCATCTGATCATCCATTTGTATACCACAGGCCTAGAATTTTAATTAGAGCTGACTGGAGGACAAAAATTCAATTTCACAGCAACTTTTGAGCTTTCTAAATTTGTTTAATTTTTCATGAGAGCAAAAACAAAACCTTCCAAATGTTTTCATTGAAACAGAGTTGTCAAAATATCTTTTTTCAGATCAAAAACTGAGGAGTGAGTGAGAGAAAGGAGAAATACATCTGTGGTTAGTGAACTTGCTAGGATGTAGAAGACCCAGGTTCTAGTCCCTGCTCTACCATATCAGAGCTAAGTTTATCATCCCAGCTCTAACAATACTTTTGACAAAATTTAAATTTAATGTAAAACATCCTGACCAGTTGTAATTTTAACTCATTCACCTTCTCCATAACACTAACCATTGAGGACAGATGCCCTCAGACCATGAAAGCCAGGGTTCTTCTGCATTCCTCATTGTTCCTGACTGCATAAACAGCTATGATGGTGGAAAATATCTAGGAATGCTCACATGCTTAGATTTAAGCAAGTGCACAAAACTTTGCAGGATGGTGGCTTTAGCTTATTATAAGGCTACAGTCTCTGTTTGGAGTTTGTTTTTTCCATGAAGCAGGATACCCACTATAATCTACAGAAATGAGGGACCATCTCTAGTGCAGAAATACAGAAAGCTGAATACTGAAGTAATCATGACAAGAGCACTTAAATTCAACAGCTTTAATGCTGCTTTGTAAATCACACTCTGTAATGCTAACACAGCACTTGACTATAGAGAAAGGACTTCTTATGCAAAAAGGAAAGTTGAGAGCAGCTGACTGTCAATATGCAGCATAGCAATAATATTTACCACTTGATATCTTCAGAGTGCATTACAAACATTAATCCCTACAACATGTCTGTGTGGTTTTACAATATACATTATTGCCATTCATCAATAGAGGATTTAAGGAATTATCCAAGGTCTCACAGAAAGACAGGGATAGTGGGGTTCCTGGTGCTTAATCTAAGAAATCATGCTGATTCTGTTACAATAGAGAATACTAGTCTTTAATGCATCTCATCAGAAAAAAGAATTTGCCCAAAGTATTTGCTGCATGTTACCTAATGGAAGGGAGGGGGAATTGTTGGAAAGTTCTCCACATGTTGCAGCTTACGCTGATGTGGCGATTAGAAATGGGTTAACGTCGGAAGATCCTTAGATTCACATATTCCCCCACCCCTGTAACTTTTATCTGGTCTTGTGGGTTAAAGACATAAGTGCTGAGTCTGTTTGGATTTCCGGAATACCGAAATTCCGTGATCCTTGGATCAGGGGATCACTTTGGTACAGTGTCAGAAGTAGGTGAATTTTATTGTCTTTTCCATGACTCTTTCCTTGGTACCTAAACCCTTAGATTAGTTCTTGAAAACCCACCTCGCTGCTGCACCCAAAATTTAAAATCTTTCTAATAATAGTTACCTAGTTAATCTTCTTGCCACCCCTGTTGTTGCACTGCTCCACTCTAAGATCTTTCCTCTCCCCATCATGTTTTATGATCCTTTGCCAGAAAAATTTTTGGGGGGTGTTCTGGAAAGAAAAAGTATCTGATACAGTTAGATTTCTGCTCCAGCCTGTCACTACAGTATCTGCTTTGGTCCTCTGCATTGCTACTTCACACTCTGGAGCTGGGTCCTGTGCCCATTGAAGTCACTGGCAAAAATCCCATCGACTTCAGTGGGAGCAGAATGTGCACTTCTGACTCAGCAGTACTTAAAATCTGGAGAAGCATTGCTGAGGGATATAAAACATACTATAGGGGCAGAGGGCAGGGTGTGACAGATTACGAATGGAACAAATAGCACAAGGTAAGGATTCAGGAAAATAAGGGCTACTGTATCCTGTGCAATAGAAAGTTAGGACTGACCAGGAAGTTTAAAGTTGCCACGCTTCTTGAATAAAGCATCAGTCCCCAAGGTCTATACTCTGGCCAAATATTGACAGCTATGGAAGAGTTGCTCTAGATGTTTGAATTAGTAAGAAAACAAAATTATTACATGGCGTGCTCTCTCCCACCCTTCCTCTGTATTTGAAAAAAAATGGTTTTTAACTTGTTGTCTGTGTTTACTGCTCTTTTGTTTTCCATCTCTGTTAGTGACTGTTCCAAAATAATGGCTTTTTCCATATTAGATTGTAGATGGTTAGCTGTGTGCATTTGAGACAAAATAAAAGAGCATGAAAGGAAGCCAAGGAGTTCTTGTCTCACCAAATACAGAATATATACAATATGCCATGAAAAGAGCCAGGACTGTTTAGAGAAGTTGAGCATTGCTTTACAATACTTAGATTTTGTGATGTCCATGGAAAATATATTTAATCCCCTCTCATAGTAGTAATGGATTGATGCACTGGACATACTTAGGATTCATTGTTATTAGAATTTATTGAGCGCTGATAGTATGGTGCCATGCAAAGCAAAGATAGGGTGTCCATAGCAATAAAGGTAGCCTATGCTGGGGAATAGATGCAGCTGTTAAACCCATTTGGTTCTCAAATGGTTTTAGACCTATAGAAAGCAATTGTCGGAAATCATCAAGATTGTTTGAATCACTTGTGTGGGAATGTGTGGTGTTTTATAACCCTTCTAACAAGAACAAATGGGTCCTACTAAAATAAGTCTCTTTAGCATAGACGAGGCCAGAGAGGTCAAATCCTACACTCAGTTACATCCAGGCAAAGCCACTGACGTCAGTAGTTCTATCAGTGTAAAAAAATTTGAGCCGTGGGGTTTTTGTTTGTGTTCTCTTTTTTAAATAGAGGCAAAGTTTGTAGTGGGCTATATTCTATTTCACTCTTAAATGGGACTGTAAATTCTATAAACTGATCCAAAACGAGTGTCACAATTATAATGACAGCTGGTGGTGCTGATAGAAGTATCTGTATGGTAGTTTCTCCCTGTAAAATTTCCATCTGGTGTGACATCTCCACTTTGAGTTTATATAGTTAAAATACACTGCTTTATAAAAACACAAACTGTACCTTAATGCCTTCATATATTTCTCAGGAGTATCCAAATATTTTCATATGAGAATAATTAAACCAACTAGCCTAACCTATTTCTGTTGAACACAGTCACTATCCACAGTCATTTCCCCAATATTTTATAGTTTTGCAACACAGTTTTCACTGGCAAAAACTGCACTACATGTCACAGATGGGGGGAGGGAGAATGTGTGAAAGTGAACCTGTGAAAAGGAATGTTTTAAAAATTGCTGTTCTGCAAACACTACCAAAAAAAATCTGCTTCACATGACAACATTTTCACTCAGACATTGGTATGCAGCCACACTTCTGCTCTTACAGCATCTAGTTGCAGAAACCACAATACCTGAGAAGTTAAATTGAGAGGAAGATGGTCCTTGGTTAAACCACAGGCCTGAGATTCAAAGATGTAGATTCCTTCCCAGTTCTGTTCCACATTTCCTGTATGACATCAGGAAAATTACTTAATCTTAGGGTTTTCGTTCTCCGATCTGTAAAATGGGACTAGTAGTACTTCCTTTCCTCCACATTCTGTCTTGTTTATTTAGTTTGTAATTCTGTCTAGGCTTGAATTGTTTCTTACAAGTTATATGTACAGCTCCTAGCACAGTGGGTCTCCAATCCTGATCGGGGACTCTAGGTACTATGGTAATACAAATATTATAGTGGTTGGTTATCCTCTTGGTTTTGTACAATATCAAACAGAAACAGCAAAGAATCATCATCCTGAAAGGGGACAAAGGCCAATCTTTGATGGAAATAACAGAGATATCAATGAACCACTTGCACATGGAGCCAAAAACGGTTGCTTCAGCTGCCTTGCCAGACACATGTCAGTGTCAGAAAGCAGCACTTTAAAATAAAGGTTGCATGAGAAGTGCATACACCACATAAAAATATATCATATAGGTAACGGAGGATAATGTAATGCACAGATTGCGGAATCCAGCTATGTTTATTAGTGTTCCATTCACATAAGTATCCTGAAGCTCATTCACATTATCCAAACTTTACATACCACCCACCCCACCCGAAACAGACACTTCAGATTTCATAACATTCCCCCTCTTCTCAAATAATCCCACTCCCTTACAACACGCTCCAGCTCCCTCGGCATTTAGAATATTTTTGTGGGTGTGGTTAAACACATTACTACTCACATCCAACTGTCAGAGTCTAGCAAACACACACACAAAATACACACCTGCTCAAACAGTAAGAAGCGGTCTGAACCCTGATTCTACAGCACTAAAATAGAGGATGCTGTAATCATACCATTAAAGCTATAAAGGAAAACTTAGTTGAGCATCTTGCTTCAATTAATTAAAATCCTTGTAATTCATCAAAAAAATTTTATCCAGACTAGTAATCCTCTTTAGTTATCCATGTGAAAACACAACCCAAGGGATCCCACAAAGTGGGAGTGCTTCCAACTCCTATTGATCTTCCATTGCTTAGCATGTCATAGAGTCAGGTTCTGTGAAAGCAAAACAGGAGAGATTCTTTCCCATGAGGCATTGATACACACAATCAACCTAGGAAACTCACTGCCATGTGATGATTCACAGACAACAGAAGGATTCAAAAATATTTAGAAACATATATGAATCAGAATGTTTGCAGTTATACTAGCTAAGAGAAAGATATATGAAGCACATCAACCCTCATGCTTCCAGATAAGAGACAATTACGATTTCCCTGCAGTTAGTAAGAAACTCACCCAATTTCCCATCTTGTTGGGTTTTAGTACCTGGTAATGGCCACCGTCAGAGACCGGACACTTGACTAGATAAACTAATGGTCTGATCTGGTATGGCAATCTTTATATCAGTAGTAGTCTCAGGGTTCATTTTCTAATTTTGCCTATACCAGTTCAAATTAGATCAAAATGTGACCTGAGCAGATATTAATAGTATCACTGGAGCTTTTATTTTTTACACTTAGAATTCCCATGTCCTCTTAATATTTTTTGCCTGTTATATCACCTTTGGCAGTTATGTTAATTTCAGATTTATAAATAACTAAACAACATAGGGTAATCCAAGATGAAAAGCTGAATGAACCTTTAGTAACAGACCACAGAAGAACGGAATACCTATTTTTGTCATTCTGTCCTAGCAAATCTGTTACCCTCCCAATTATTTCAACATCGGTGCAGCTTTTTGCCCTTCAATACAGAAAGAGTCCCTCCTATCCAGGGCATTAAAAATGATGGAATCAGACATGATAATGGAGGACAGCTCTGATGCAAATGTGGAGGCGAATTTGTCATTCCAGTTTGGGCTCCGCAGGGAGGCTGGAGAACAGACTGTGACAGGTCATTACGTAAGACAAGCGCCACTTGACCCTGGTTTAAAGGGACAGCAGTGTACACCATTGCTTTATACTTGCGGATCCAGGTCTCCCAAATAAGCTCTGTTCTGACTGAGCAAACTGGCTTCAAATCAACAGGGGGAAGCAAACAATTGAAAAGGCATTTAATTATTTGTGCTCTTCAAAATAGAAAGCACCTTTACACTCTAAAGAAAGGCTTAGTAGGTCTTCTCATCAGATGTCAAACAATTACCTTTTTACTGAATTACAATTACTGAATTACCAATAGCTTGGGAAAGTCTGTCATGGACGCTGTTGGAAACTGGTGTGATCACAACAGATTTCTCATAGAAACTCAGATTTAATTTTGCTGAATCTTTCAGAACACAAGCTTTTTAGACCAATTTTTGTCTGACCTTTTTTTTTTTCTGGCAGAATATAAACATGTGGAGAAAAATAAACTAAATGAATGTTGGTCTTTTAAATAATGTCTGTATGACATGTTCATTCTCATCAGACTGGGTTCACTGAACAAAACTGTCAGCAATCACTTTGCTATCCACTTTCCCGAAACATGAATTTTGATTTGCATTTGTTAAACTGTCCAACATTCTTGGGTTCAAAGTGAACTTTTACCCACTTAAAACTGAAAGCCAGTCCAGCCAGAGACTGTAAGCCACTTTATTTATACAAAACATTATAACAGCATTCGATCAGAATTGATTGTCAGATGTGTCCCTGAATATGTTATAATCCACCAGTTTGTTTCTTTAGTGGTGGAAAAATACCCCCCCTTTTTCAAATTCTGAAATGTATTCAAATACCAACATCCACATGCACTTTATTCATAAAATCTTGATAGTGAAATTATTTCCTTGACAACATATCCTGCTGTTCCACAGAGAGGTAGGTCAATGGAATAGAGATTCCATTTCAACAAGGCTCAGGTAACTCCCTCCTCCCTCCTCCCTTGCCTCAAATACTTCATTAATTTGTCTCTTTTTTAAAAAAATGCACCTACTTGCCCATTGCAATAAATGCCACATTTCTTCCAGCTTAAGATGAATGTTCAGAGGTCAATAACCAAGATTTATTTAGAAAAAAAATCACAGCAATCACTTCACACCTGTGATAACTCATTCGTTATAACAGGATTAGCATGGTTGGATTACTCACAGTAGAAACACAACTATAGAGATGAGGTGGGTTGTCAAGACCAGTGTTGAAAGTCTGAGTATTAAGAACTTGGAGTATTCCTTATGGAGATGTCAGTGCAGTATTCTCTTTGCATTTTTATTACATTGATATGAATCATTCATAAGTAAAGGATACTTAAAATTGATTGTATAGTACCACTCAATTCATAAAGATGAGGTAAGTATAAAGACATAGATTTTACAAGCCTGCAAGTGTCTATGCATGGAGGTGCTGACACATTTTAAATTGTATGATCACAAAGGATCTCTTAATGGCAGTTATCACAAGTCACTGAAATGGAAAAACCTAGTTTTAAATTATGTTTTCACATAAAATGTTATAGAATAGGTTTTGTCTGTTTTCTTGTTGCGCCAGTTAACCTAATCCCCTCTGCATGCTATAATTGGTATAACGGTGCTTCAATTAGCAGAGGTGGAAAGTAGTGAAGGTTTTGGGATTCATGGGAGGGGTATCCATGGGCCTGTCTAAAAAAAAGAGTAAGATGACAGATTGTTACCAACAGAAAAGGTGGTCATGTCCTCCCCCTATATTAACAAATGCTATTTGATGTAATAAAATAAAATATAATTTGCATATGCAAACTCCTTGTGACAGGCTCTTAAATGTACAGATGATTCCACTGTATACAACACAATGTTCAGTACTTGTACCTCTCCTTTCTTATGAAACATGCCTGTATGCCACTCCCAGAGGCTACCCTGGCCTACCTGTAGGCCCCTGCATTCCAAGGCATTTAGCACATTCTAAGCCTCCCTGTGCTCAGGTGGGCCATTCACAAATTACTCCTAAAGCTCTGTGTTATATTCTGTTATTAGACCAAAGGAACAGAGCCATTGGTCTGTACCTAGTCTAATGGTTAAGGCATAGGACTGGAGCCAGGACATTGTTTTTCTTATGACTCCACCACTGGCTTATGGTATGAATTTGAACAAAGTTTTCAAGCTTGGGTGCCTAACTCTACACCTAGGTGTCTAGGTGAAGCCAGGGGAAAGCAACGGATCCTCCACGACAGAAAAAAAAAATCAAACTATTACCTATTTATTTATTTCCAGCATGACTCACCCTTTGCTAGATGCTTTCCGCATAGGAAAGATGATTCTGCAGAGCTTAATAAATTGTTGGTATGTAGGCTTGTTTGTTAGTCTGAGATAGAATTTTGGGTTTCACTTTTTGATACCCTTATATCTTATACTAGTGTGTGTGAACAAAGGACAAAGACACGTTGTGGTTGCTTCTGCCTGGCCAGATGGGTTTGTTAGTATAATGGGAAGAGATAAGGGATAAAACAGTTAAAGTGTTATGGATGTGTAGTATACAAGCATATCCTGAAAGGCTGCCTCAACTCTTATCTCAAGGCAACATCAAGCAACCAATCGGGAGAAGCAAGAGGGAATTGGAGGAAGGTAAAACAGTATAAAGTAGCTTAGAATTACTGGTTTACCTGTGAAGGGTTAACCTGAAGCGACCGAGAGAAGGAGATGACGTAATCAACCTTAGGAACAAAAGAGAGTGTTTTTTACTTTCAGTTTCTCCTTGGCTCAGTGGGAAGGCTCGCTTGGCTTTGAGACGAACCACACCTATGTTTCTATTCTACATTTCTATAAGTTTCTAAGAAGTAAATCCAGTAGTAAGTGATTTGTAAGCTTGAACTGTATCACTTGATAATTGGTCCACGTGTTTCTTTTCTGTTAAACTGTAGCAGTGGAAGAATTCCCAGGGGAGGGGTCAGTTATGCTATGTGATGTAAGTGAGGTGTTTAGTCTATTGATTTCTGTATAAGGGATTTATACTTCTGTTTTCTCTAAGTAAAATCTTTCTTTTAAGACTCTGACTGTTTGTTTCCACTGGATTGATCCTGGTTTGGATCGGGCATGTCTCACAGCAAGTGACGGATTTCTTGTTCTCAAACCTCTCCCAGGTGAAGGGGGGAGGTTTGGGGGGGTATGTTAAGGGGGGTTCCAATTTACCCTAACCCATGGTTTTGGGGGATTCCTGGAAACTAACCCCAATAAATATCACATTGCCTGCACTTCAGACTTCTCATCTTCTGTTTTCTGTCTCCGTAACAAGAACCAGGGGAGAGGGTGAAGGGAAAGGCCTCTAACAACAATCTAAATCAGATTTGGGTGCATACATTTAAACACTTATATTTAAAAATTGCTGGCTTAGTCTTTCTGATGCCTTGTTACAAGCTTTTTTTGAACAGTACAAGAGACATGAGTGAGAGACAGATAAAGTTTGAACAGAGTCACTTTGGAATATCTGCTCCCTACTGCACATTTGAAGTTCAATAACAGTATTTCACATATTCCAAGGCCAGAAGAGACATCTGTGATCACTTAGTCTGACTCCCCCACTCCCTGCCTCCTCCCCCCAGAACATAGGCAATAGAACATATTTTAGCAAAATATTCAATCTTGACTTAAAAATTGTCAGGGACGAAGAATCCACTATAGATTCTTCTTGGAATCTGTAGTGGAACTCTTGGAAAATTGTTCCATGGTTAATTACTCCCATTATTGAAAATGTACACCTTCTTTCTAGCCTGGATTCATCTAGCTTCAACTTGCAGCAAACTGTGCTGTATGAACTCAGTCAGGAGGAGTCTGATGCATCTAAAGATGAGAACATGGGTCTTAATAGAATTCAATAGAAAAGGGACTTTAAACAGCTGAGAAAGAGACTGCTTGAAATAGGAGGGAATATGTAATCTTTGACCTTATGGAGCTGTATCCAAGTCCCCCTACAGCTGACACAGGTAGATATAAACCTGGCTCCTTTTGGCCAAATTATTCTTGTTAGAAATTGTATGGTCTCGTTCAGTAAAAGTTGATAATATTAAAATTCTAGAGTAGTGATTTGAATTAAAGGTGTCACATATTACATTACTTGTTATACTCTGGCAAAAATTAAACGCCCTGTGGACTTGTTGCTTTACAAGGAAATATCTAAAGCTGACAATCAAAGTTACGTACAGACTAATTTCCAAGTACAGTGAAACCTCGATATAACGGACTAATTCGGGCGAGGGGGTGTCCGTTAAAGCCGAAAGTCCGTTATTTAATCATTTTTTTAAATGATTAAATAATGGACTTTCAGCTGACAATGGACACCCCCCTCGCCCGGATTAGTCCGTTATATCGAGGTTTTACTTTTATCACGGCCGGGAGCTGGGAGCAGCCCGCCCGGCGCCAGCCAGCAGCCCGCCCGCCCGGGACCCCTGCTGCTGGGACTCGGGCGGGAGCCGTCAACCCGCCCACCCGGGTCCCGGCTGCGGGGAGCCGGAGAGGGGGGGGGGGTTGACAGCTGGGGAGCCGGGCGGGCGGGCTGACAGCTCCCACCCGGCTCCCCACTGTGGGGAACCGGGCTGGAGCTGTCAACCTGCCCGCCCGGGACCCCGGCTGCTGGGAACCGGGCTGGACCTGTCAACCTGCCCGCCCGGCTCCCCGCTGCGGGGAGCCCGGCGGGAGCTGTCAACTCGCCCGCCCGGCTCCCCGCAGTGGGGAGCCAGGCGGGAACTGTCAGCCCGCCCGCAACTGTCAACCTCCCCCTCCCCCGCCCGGCTCCCCGCTGCGGGGAGCCCGGCGGGAGCTGTCAACTCGCCCGCCCGGCTCCCCGCAGTGGGGAGCCAGGCGGGAACTGTCAGCCCGCCCGCAACTGTCAACCTCCCCCTCCCCCGCCCGGCTCCCCGCTGCGGGGAGCCGGGAGGGGGGGGGTGGACAGCTCCCGCCGGGCTCCCCGCTGCGGGGAGCCAGGCGGGAGCTGTCAACTCGCCCGCCGGGCTCCCCGCTGCGGAGAGCTGGGCGGGAGCTGTCAACCTCTGCGGGGAGTGACAGCTCCTGCCCGGCTCCCCAGGGCGGGAGCCGGAAGCCCCCGAATAACGGATTTCGGATGCATCGGAAATTTTGTCCGTTGCATCCGAAGTCCGTTAAATCGGGGTCCGTTAAATCGAGGGTTTACTGTAACAGTCAGAAGGAACATGAATCATATTGAAAGCCAATTATTATAATCTGAGAATTATTGGGTGTGCTGAGTAGCTAAGAGAATTTACCTGCATTAAAAAATAAATAAAACTAAGGAAGAGTCTTGCATGGGGTAACTATGCTGAAGCCAGTGGAGCGACAACAGGGCATAATTTGGCCCATTCTAATTTTTATTTTCAAAACCAGAACACCACAATTTGAGTCATTAAGGAAAATTTGTTTTCCTTATGATGCATCTAACAGCAGTTATGGGCTGTAAATCACATATTGAAGTGAAATCGGTCTTTCAGTCCTGACCCATGATTTTCACAGCTTCACTTGAGAAAAGAATTCTGAAAAAAAATAAATAGCAGGTACAGAAAGCTTAACACTCCATGCTACATTATTGGAGAAGAAAGATGGAGATAACCTCAATAAAAATTTAGTCATTCATCTTTAAATAATGAACTGACTTCCACCTGAGGAGTTTTCATGCATCTTCCTCTTGAGAGCCACCAAGGACTTCCTTATGGTTTCCTCTCTTTGCAATTTTTTTCCAAGCTAAGATTGCAAGTCTGAGTGCCCTCGCTACAAGCCTGCCCGTTAAATCCCTTTAAAATACCATGCTGATTTAGCTTCAAAAGCTGCCTTATGTGCTTGGGGAAATGACCTCCCCAGTAGCCCTCCCTTTGCTACCAGAGAGTCTACGGTCCAAACTCATGTGAAAATCCAGTGGGTGACAAACATGTTTAAAGGCATGATGGGATACCTTTCTCACATGAATTATTCCCTTTGGATAACCAGAGACCTGATTACACCACTAAAAGTTCATGCTGAAACCTTCTGCCCTACTCAATTTTCTTTCTCGGACAGATAATTTAACAACGTTCCTCTACAGTACGCTCTCCAACCTGAATATTTCAGTCTGTTCACTCATGCAGAATAAAGAAATAAATTGCTGGGAAATATGCTATGATCTTACCATGCATTGCATAAAGAGTGAAAGTTAATAGCTTTTAGTGAGGTCTAGCCTCCGTCTCTAAATTAGTAGTTTCGTCATCTTCCCTTCCCCTGTCAATTGTTGTTAAACTTCTATTTTAAGAAGCATCCACAGTAGTTGCTTCACTTACTGAAAGAGCCTCATAACAGCACTTTAGCATTTTGGATACCAGTAAAAGACCCTCGAAGCCACCTCCTTTCTAAATACATTTAGATGACCCATGGCTTGGCCAGCCTCTGCAAATTTGTTCAATCCCTCTTGTTTTGGTTCATTAGCTGTCTCTCCTTACCTAGCAAATCTGTTTTCTAGAAAGGTGACCAGAACAGCACACACAAGTCCAATAATATTTTCTGAGATATATCCCTATTATAATTTTTTCCAATATGCAGTTTGATTATTTAATTTAAGCATTCTGGAATACAATTAGCTTGTTTCATTCTCAGTGCGGGCTGCAGCAGTAATACATATACAGTGTATATGGAGAGGAAAGAGATTTTCATCTCAGCAACTGACTGGGAGTATTCTAGCTAGAATGCAATAGAACAGACACAGATCTACAATTTACAGTAAAAATAAATTATGAATGTTACTACTAAAAAGGGATCCTTCTCGCAGTCAGAGGGACTCACTGGACTTTCTAGCTGAACAGAATAATAGAAGTGAATATGATTTGAGTTATGAAGTATGTAGTGGGCCCGAGTGGGCCCCCTCCGAGTGGGAGGGCGAGGGAGCCGGAGACACACCTTGGAGGGTGGAGCCAAGACTGCCCCACCCCCCTCACCGGAAGTACCGGGGTGGGACAGGAAGTATAAAAGGCCAGCCCTGCAGCCCAGAAGGGGGAGAACTAGGGAAGAAGAAGGAGAAGGAGAAGGAGAAGGAGGTGGAGGTGGAGGCTCCGCCGGACTGGCTTCTGACCAGAGGGGACTCCTACCTGAGTGGTGCACCCGACCCCGATGCTGAGGACGACTGGCCTGGAGTACCTGCTGCCGTGTACCCCGAGGAACTAGAAGCTGACTGGGCAACCGAGGTACCGGGACTCTAGAGCCAGCCTTTCCCGTAAGACTGTTTGTGTACTGGCTGCCTGTGCTCAGAAGCCTAGGCCAGAGCCAGTTTACCTAAAGACTGTTGGTTTACTGGCTGCCTGTGCTCAGGGGCTCAGGCTAGAGCCAGCTTGCTCAAAGACTGTTTGTGTACTGGCTGCCTGTGCTCAGAAGCCCAGGCCAGAGCCAGCCCTTTCTAGAGACTGTATACTGGCTGCCTGTGCTTAGAGGCCCAGGCCATAGCCAGCCTTCCTAAAGACTGCTTGGCTGTTGGCTGTGCTACCTGCAAAGGGGCCAGACAGAGCATAACCCGGGCCAGTTCGGACTGGCCCGAGCGGTCCCCCTCTGAGTGGGAGGGCGAGGGACTTTACAAAGTATAATAAAAAAATAAATAGGGATTTCTGATGCAACCTGCTACCTTATGCTAGTATCCCAGAATAAGACTAAGATGTGTCCTGGTCAACTGGTCTCCAATACACCTACCTTTTATAGAGTAAGTTATTACTCACTGTGAGTAAGGGTATTAAAACCTAAGCCATTAGTTTTCACTTCCCATAAAAATCCTTAATAAGCCATTTAATATCATATGTCCATGCACATCTGAGTACAGTATTGAGACGATGATTTGCAAAAAGTTTTTTGCAGAATAGAACACCGCTATCAGAAGAAAAAAAAAAGTTTTATATTTTATTTTAAATCACATAAAATACATTCAGAATAAAATTGTAACATTTCTATTTTAAAGGACTTGTAGGGAAGGTAACATTTTAATGAGCTACTCCCCTCCAGTAAAGTAAGGAAGGTTTATGTAGTGAATCCACCTACAATTAATTCAGTGCTCAAGAGGCCATTCAATAGGTGGCATTGTTATTACAACTGTGTTCTTAAAAGACAGGAAAAAACCTTCAGCGTTTAATTAAAAAAAAGAGAGAGAGAGAGAGAGAGAGTGCAAATGCACTACCCGGAAAGAATAATGCTTCTCTATTCATTGTTTTTCTACCCCATAAAGAATTTGGTTTAAAATATTAAAGGGATTTAAAGAGTAATGATTAAAAATGTGGGTGGAAAATAACTAGGTATGAATTTGTCAGAAGAGGAAGGAGAGATTACTAAGAGATCTGGGTTACTAATAAATGAAATGTTAGGCCAAGGAATTAAGTGACTGCATAAGAAAAAAAAGTATGAAAAGCCATGATAAAAAAAGTGGTTAAAATGGTTCCTTTGTGAGAACTGGGACTAGATGGCGAATCTCTGTGATAGATCGATGTTTATAGAATAGCTACAGAAGTGTGGCAGTGATAAGCAGACTCCAGTCTCCTGATCATCAGCAGCAAGGTTTACTTGAACAGCTTGCAAGGAGCACACACAGACCCAAGGAGCTGGTGCAAGTGACCCTTGCTTGAATGCAGAAACCAAACTGGAAAATGAAGCTCTCTAGGAGTTCATACTTGTCATTAGGGGAAGTGATCCTCCTGCTATACTCTACTAAATAACAGCACCTTCTACTGCACGGTAAGGTATCAGTAAAGCCTCGAATAACAGAAAATGATTTTATCTTAAACATTACTCTTGTATAGGCCTCTACTGCCTTCAGAAATGCAGTCCTCTGCTAATAATAATTTATAAAACCCTTAAGCTTGAAATGTAGTCAACATTCCACACTTGCAAATATAACCATACGTTCCGGATAGCTGACCAGTTTACTCAGGATTCTGCAGGCCACTGAACCTGTAAATATAACTCCATAAGGCCTAATCTCCAAAGTGAGGAGTGCTTCCTACAGTGCACCATTTGCACCCGCAATTCCATGGGACTTAAGGATGCAAGTGCCTTGGCAGGATCACATCCTTAGTCTTTGAGGCTGATTTATCAACCATCTCAATTGTTCCTGTGTTTCTGGACATGTGCTACCCTGCTATGAAGCTGGGTGGATAGTCAAGGGCCCCCACATTCAATGTGGTCAGCTTTTCCTACCTGTGATCATAAAGGCACAACTATGGCTCATTTTGGGAGACGAAGATCCATTCCCCAACTCCTAGCAATGGTTTGAGAGAAATTCCACACCAAGATTTCCTTCCCACGGGCACTCTCAGGTAAGTATTCCTGTGATATGGGATATGCTGGGCCATAGCTAATTGCTAAGTGAATGTCTTCATTTTTCCTACTGTGTATTATCAGCTGCTGAGTAACCTACCATAGTAGTTTTCTTGCTATTACTTAATTATACTGCTATTTTCAAGTCCACTGTAACAGAGAAGAGCAACATATTAAAATCTGCGTATTGACACCCATTTAATGCATTTATTTTCATCTATGTTCCTTAAAATGGTAAAGCCCTATAGACTCTAAACCATTCCTTATATTGCAGCGTTACGCATAAGCAAATACTATTTACAAAACACCTGCAAGGCTTTTAGCCTTGTAATTAACAGAGCAAATAATTATTTCTAAAAGCTCTTCTGTAAAGAAAGGCTTTCACCTACACACCAAACACATTTATAAACACTAGAGTGTGGGCAGATTTCATTCCAAGTTCTAAGGGAAATTGGTAGGCAGTTCTCACAGGTGACTTTAAAACCAGACAGACATTTTAAAAGAAACAAAGCAAGGGCACTCTTGAAATAAAAAACTAATGTGTAGATGTTCTCAGAATCAAAAGCTATGAATAGTAAGATATTTATAAATGTAGCCCAGACTAGTATAAACAATACCTTTTTTAAAGATGAA
Source organism: Sternotherus odoratus (assembly GCA_032164245.1). Taxonomy (NCBI): domain Eukaryota; kingdom Metazoa; phylum Chordata; order Testudines; family Kinosternidae; genus Sternotherus; species Sternotherus odoratus. The sequence goes on from JAVMKO010000009.1 coordinate 27,607,166, forward strand.
GAAAGAACATATCCTTTTGTTATGTATTTATAAGTGTCTGATCTCACTTTCGTGAAATCAGAAAGTACAGAACTGCTCACTGTCCTACCAATCCAATTTTGTCTCCTGAACAGTCTCAAAGCAACTGTGTGACACACATGTAGGAGGACAATCAATTCTTAACTTTTAAAATGCAGCCATTACCACTGAGTCCCTAGGTGCAGATACATAAGACAATATTCAAGTTAAATGGTAGGATCTATACAAAACCATAAAGAAATGCAAATAAACCTTTCTCCATCCCAAAGATAAACCCAAGCTTTGCATCATACCATGAACACTATCACTCGTCTGCTGAACTGGTGAAGGAAGTGAGTGCCACAGTGAAGGACCCTCCGCCAAGAATGCCCAGGCATCAGCCCCAAGAATTTCAGTACCAGGCCCTGCTAAGAAGAGGTCACTAGCTGACCTCATGCTCTGTGGCTCTTGGTGGGAGAGGCCACATTCAAGTCATAGATACAGACAAGAATATAGCTGGTCAAAGATTATCATCATCTACCTGAAAACTTTTGAAAGTGAAATTTAGTTTTATTTGAAACTTCAATGATTTCACTGAAAACATTCATAATAAAATTAAGATTTGTTTTGTTTTGAATTTAAGGGGTTTCCCTTCCTGTTCTCTCCATTTTTTGCTCTTCCCTCAAACCCCTTCCTCACCTCCAGACACTGTATTCCAGTCACAGTTGCACCAATGACAAATACATAGGTAATAGAACCTAGAGGGCTAATCTTAAAGCCCAATGGGACACAAGCCTGACCCTAGCACAGCTGACCTGAACCTTATCTGAGTCAATTTGTTTTCATACCTGACCTAATACTCCTCCCCTCCCCCTACTCAGCTGCCTCCACCTCACCCTTGAGACTCAGCTTGGTGGGGGCTTCTCATTCCTCCATGCCTATGAATCATCCCCAGCCACCTTCTGCCCGTGGGGTTGGCATGGCAGCAGCTACATGCCACCCTCCTGCTGGCTGCTACCTCCTTATTCTGCTGTGTGCACTATGGAGCAAGAGGTGCCATGACTCATTGGCACACTCACTCCTCATTAAACACATAGGGTCGTGAGATGGCGGCAGCTAATGAGAGCAGGCCAAGCAGCCAACACCGAGCCAACTCCACAGCAGGAGAAGGGGATCAGAGATGACCCAACCCCAAGAGGCTCAGGTTGTTTTCAGACCTGACCCAAACCCAATATTTGTGGTTACATCCCAGCAGGCTGCAAGGCTCTAATAGAACCTCCTTTTCCATGGAGGGGCAAAAATAAAAGAAAGGAGGGAAAACAGCAGTTTTACAAAAAGAAGTTGTAGAAAAAAAGGTTTTATTTTGTTTTTTAAATAAGATTTTCTTCATCTGAATCTCAATCAGCGACATGCAAGATCCCATGCTGCTCACTGGCAAACCCCCACTGAGTTCAATAGGAGTAAGATCCAGAAGAAGATGACAGCCTTTAGTTTCACATGGGAGCTCCACTACAGCCTCTGGGGCCCCTGTGCAATGTGGTCTCAACAGCCAACCTCCCCAAGCAGACAGGCTCCAGCTGAGGTTTCCATAGATCCTGTGACCACACCACAGTAATCGAGTCTAGGGGTTAGAGACCTCGATGAGGTAAAGCCAACAAGCAAAATAAATGGTTGCAGCCAGGGTGGAAAGTGCAAATGAAAATGGCATGGGGGTGGAGGATTGGGAACTTTCGGCATGTACCACACGACACAATTCACCACTGTAAAAACAGAACCTCCAGATAATCTTCTCTATCCACGTTTTAAATTGTTTGTGCTATTAGTGCCTTAGTAGTTGTCAAAGAAGAGAACCTATATGACAGTCTGTAAAAGGTACAGGTCAATGCTGTCATTTTTAGCCTAATTCTGTTCCAAATTTCTCAGTCAACTGCTTGACACATTTCTAAATCTCCAGTTAACATGCTCTGTTTACTTTGATAATGAACAGAAAAGGCTATTTATTTTTCTTCCCTTCTACTGTGAATTCTCCTTAGGAGGCTGCTAGATTATAATCACCTCATGCCGTTGTTTAAGACTTGTTTTTTACCAGTATCCATACTCTATTTGCCATTCATCTATACATGGCAGGAAGCAAGATGTTGCTTTGAACTTTTTGTTTTCCGAAAAGGGCAAAAGAGATCCCCGGTGTCCTCAACTTACTGTTTTGTTTTTTAAGTGACAATATTAAATACTAATACTGTACAGGCTCTTTAGTGCCTTTATCTACAAGTTGTCCAACAAGGTCTGCACATAGCTGTTTTCCTAATGCAATGTAAATAAGCTTCCATGCTCACAGATGGGTAATTCACTTGAAAGCAAAATGGCATGTTTTTCAGGAAGCCCCTTTTAAGTCCCTGCAGAATGTTAGTTTTGCAGTAGGAAATTTAGGATTAATCCAAGCATTACCTACAGTGATCTATCTTTTTTTTTTTTTTTTGTAGAGGAGTATTGACAATACATCTGAACACATGCTCTCCATGCCCCACTGACAAGGGTGCTATTTCTATGCTTAAGGCACTGATTAGCAAATTAATTCTCTGCCTCAAATATATTCAGCTTAAGGCTTTCCCCACATGCTGTTTTTCCCCATGCACACACAAAAACAGATAGATAGATCGATCAACACACATACTTCTTCCCATATTACCTCAGCAATTTTTTTTCAAATAATTTGATTATGATTAGAGGTATTGCATTCTTTTGCTCCAAAAAGTATTGTAGTAAGGTACCATGCTCCATATGCCAGGGTACCCCTGCCCTGTGATATACTAGTCACAGACATACCCATAAACCATAGCATACTAAAATCTGATTGACTTTATGGAAAAACAACATTGGTATTTCTCTTTTTACGATTCCTTAATCTTACCAGTACATATGAAATTCTAGAAGTCACAAAAAGTAGCATCTTCATTTCTGTGACATCACTAATTAAGTGTTGAAGTTTGGATCTGTCTTCTTCCGGGAAAGTTAGAATTCAAGAGCGGATGCAGTTTATGGAGATGTCCAGATATGTATATGTTAAAGACAAATTTTAGGCTCGATTCTCCTCTCACCTACCTTGGGCTCATTCCATTCAAGTCAGTAAAGATACCATGGGAAAAGCCAATGTAAATTGGAGCAGAATTTATGGCTAAATCTTGTCATTAAACCTTTGGGAATTTTATGTAGAAGATTATTGCAAATCCCACATCTGAGCACGCCAGCCACTACCGCAGATGTAAGGCTACATGATCTTTCTGTTAATCTTGTTGATCTCCTCCGTGATGGGAGCACCAGGTATCGTTGCAAAAAACAAAACTGAGAGTACTGCCCATCGGCGTGGTAGCTGATTTTAACTTTGCAAGACAGAGTAGTCTACACAGATGTGTGATTTTTTGCTTCTCTTCACTTAATCCAAGACTAGGATATTTACGTCCCATGTGTACTTTATTCTTGAAATATCTTTGTAAATCCAATTTTTAAATAAATAAATAAATACTACTTTATGGCTCCATTCTGCTTCCAGTGAAATAAATGATTAATAATCCCCATTGACATCAGTGACAGCAGGACCAGCTCCGCCTCCATCCTTTGAGATGCTGATGGGGAATAGCTTGTTCTTGCTTTAAGAAACTTCTGGGAAAAGAGTATGGAAAAAGGAATATGTTCTATGTAGAATACCCAGAACACCACTGCTGGGAGCATTAGGTTTATCCATTAGTGAACCAGTATATTCATTTATTTCAGCAAATATTATCTTCAGCATATTGTGATAGCGTACTCTTTATAGGTCCAGACTATAAGTAGGAACATATGATAAGTTCCCTGCATCAGATCTGGAAATTGTTGTAGTAATTATTTTGTCTTCAGCACCAGAGGGGTCCAACCAGCAGTAGGCCCTGAAAGGATCATTTTAATTGAAATCTCTTTTAAAATACATGTCACAGTCCATACTTACTAAGAAGCACATCACAGCATGTGAACTGTCAGAATGCTGTGCTGAGCTCTATGTGGGCAGAATGCTCTAAAGACACCTCACTGCTAATGGGACAAAGCTATATTTTTTTCTTTTTTAAAAAAAAGAATATGGAGGATGCATACAGCTGCAGTGGTAAAATGTTTCCAACTCCTCTAATTTCCCCTCTAATTTCTATCTAATCCTAAAGGTGGTCTGTCTCCCCTCTCTCCTCACGCAAAGCACAAGTAAACAGGCCTTACTTAGGGGGAAAGTGTGGCTTGTAGTTGTGGAGTGGGAAAGGAAAAATCTTCCAGCCCAGTGGTAGAGTTTCAGACATCTATAGCTGTGGCCCTGGCACACGTGAAGCTTTGGACTGGTAATCCATATATATTTCCCAGACCTCACTGACCACATCTTGATCACTCTGTATGACCATGATACAAAGGCAAACAACTGGACTGTTTCATATGTAGTTATACAAGTGCCCCAGTTGAGCAGATAACCAATACAAAGACATATGCCTCATTGTCAACAACAGTCTGTATAGCCTGGTCTAGGACAGTCGTCAGGGGCTAAATCCCCAAGACTTCTGTTTTCCTCCTTATATAGTGCCTGTTGAATGACTAGGTTAAGTTGTTGCAGCTGAAACTTGCTCAGTTCCCAGGCATTTGTAGCCCTCGGTAATCCATGATCCATGATCACACAGACCTTAAAAGAGGCCCCCGGGAAGGCAAAGAGGAAGAAACCCAGGCAGCCTCTTAAAGCATTCAGATACCTTGCCACCATTATACAGGTTTTCCCAGCATATCCTGCCCCTCCCAAGGCAGACCCATGCTACTTTCATGTCTTGCCCATCCAGAGGGCTAGGGAGAGGCACATTTGGCCTTAGCTAAATAGAATTGCTTGGTTAACGGACAAATGACAGTTTCTCACACTGAGCTAAGGATTGTTTTATCCCATTCTCAGCTCCGTGTGGTTTTCAGGAAAGTTACAGCTCTTGCAAACATGAACACTTCTAGGGCCCAATGTTGCAGCACTGAGACTGGTCAGTGAAATCTTTGCCATTAGGTACGATGAGTACCAATATTAATCCTTACAGTTCTCAGGAATATTTGCAATAAACCTAAGCCCAGGTGAAACGTTAGGTGGGATCAGGCTCAGCTGAAAGCTCAAGACTTAGACCAGGATCCAAGAAAGATTAACTAGAAATATTTATGGTCATCTGTGGAAATCACACTGTGTTTGTGGATTCATGTGACAGACATGAAACTTGATGGTTTCCACTGAGCATCAGATAAGATTTTTCATGAAGTTGGAGGATGCTCAAATCCAGCATGAAATTAGGAAACAAACACTCACACAGTGTAGCGGGGTGACCACCAGCTCTCCCCCTAAAAAGGGGCTGGGGTAGCCCCGGCAAGGGGCTTGAGGCAGCCCAGGAAAGGGGTTGTGGCAGGGAGCCTGCTAATTCCCAGGCTGATTGGGAAGCAGGCTCAGCGGGGCAGGCAAGCTGGGGGATAGTGGGCAGATGGTTCCCCGGGGAGGGGACCCCAAGACTCGGGGGGTTCTGCAGGGATACAGCACCCTCAGGTAGAGAGCACCCCGGGGTCTGGGAGGGACACGGGCCAGTGAGTAGGAGCGGACGTCAGCCGGCAGAGGGCGCTCCAGGGTCTAAAGAGCTAATTCCCGAGAAGACTAGACAGGGGCTCTAAAGTGACCATTTTCCCTTCACCAAATAAGCTGCCATACAGTTGGTGAGTGACCAACATTGTTACACACAGATTGAAAAAAACAATGAGGAGTACTTGCGGCACTTTAGAGTCTAACGAATGTATTTGGGCATAAGCTTTTGTGGGGTAAACTCCATTTCATCAGCTGCAGACTGAAAATGCTCTGCAAGCCCCTGAGAAGCAGCAGTGCCCAGATTTACACTCCACAATCTCTATGTAGGTGGTAATGAGTAACCATAAAAACCAAGATTAAGTAGCTAAGAAAATCTAAAGTACAACTACTGAATAATAGTCTTTTAAAGGGATGCCAATTTTCAAACCTTGAAAAACCACATTCTATTTAATAATAATTCTGCTTATGTGTATGCATGCCTTGTCATCTATTCTTATTATTTAAGAGTGCCTGTGCATGAAAGCAGCATCTTTTGTTTCTTAAAAGTTTCTCTATTTCTGCTGTTCCTTTCCCCTCGGAGTTTATAATACTGTGTTTGTGACAGAATTGTTGGAGGCAAATAAGATTTTTGTGACTCAGGAGGAGAAATATCATAAGCAGACCTCTTAAGAAACAATATGTTGTTTCCATCCAAATGTTCCTAGTAATAAATAATGAGGAAAGGATAATGCATCATTTTCCAGACTTTTCCATGCATCATTAAAGTGTTACCAACTCTCATGATTTTAATCACAAGTCTCATGATATCTGACATTTTTTGAAGCCACCACTCCTAAAGTCAGATGGCTACTTGAGAATCTCAGCCTTCATTTAAAAATAAAATAAAATAAAGACGTTTCTAGCCCCCATGTGTGTGAACCATAAAGACACTAAAACTAGAGAACAAATATAAAGAGTATCCCAAATTTTAAAAGTCTCATGATTTTTAAGACGACTCATGAGTTGTGGGCCTGAATCGGGCTTTTTAAATGTTTGGAACAATAATGAACATCTCACCTAAGAATCCTAATGCAGACCTGTTCCAACAAAACTGAAAATAATACAGTTACACATGCTTGGTAATGATGACCATGCCTTAGAGATTCAGAGTTTCATTCAGTTTCAGAAGTTCTAATATGTCAATCATTGCAAATGTGACAGATGTCAGCAGTTCCCCAAAAGTAGGTTCATGGGGCAATTTCCTTAACTTGCCAAAAATAACAGCTTGCCGTAAAAGACAAACAAAACAAGGCTCCACATGCGGTCATATATTGGTTATTTTTACCCTAATGTTCATGGGAACATTTTCCCTTCACCAAATAAGCTGCCATACAGTAATATACACAAAGAAATTTACATCCTCAGAAATCCAAGATGGAACATGATGATATTCACGGTTACTAAAGTTCATGATTCTAAACACATAAATCAGGAACAACCCTCTTAGAAATAGTCTCTTGAGATCCCTATTGACAGTGAGCAAACAGTTCCTAAGGAGCATGTATCTAAATAGGATTATATATTTAAATAGATCTTACCAAGCCATGACAAAGTACTGTCCCACAAAATGTATGTTCCAGCAGTGCTTGGCCCATCTCATATGCTGCATGGGAATGCTGACCTCTAGCCTTTCCACTCCAGTGGAAGTAGCCTTGTCAATAAGGAACAGTGCTGCCAAGTAAAGGATGAAATGGTGTATATTAACAGGGCAGATTACTTGAGAAATATTCAGGAAAATTTCTAATAGAAACAGATTGGTGGTAAAAACATACACACACTCTATAGTCAGAGCTGTTAGTGCCACTTGCAGTTAAGATTGCCTGATACTCCTTATTATGAGACCCAGTTTCAGTTCCTTACAACTTAAACCATTTGGGCTGCTATTTTCCATGCTAGGCAACTGCTTTGGGCTGATTCCCCCCCCTTCCTCTCATTTAGCAAGTTCAAGCAAAAACAGTTCAGCCATTTCTGGAAATGAGATTAGAGGAAAAATATGTTGCTCTGCCTGTAATCTCATTTTAACCTATTTGCATCCCTTTTTTTCCCCATAGGTTTATATTTTCCTACTAGTATTCACCTTGTCAAATATGGCCGTCATTCATGCTCTTCAGTGAGGACATTACCCATTCCAACTATAACCAAGCTTCTCCTCCAGAAGGAAACTTTTTCCTCCTGACCATAGAAATGTCTATCCCTCAGCAGGTTTTACCCAGACACAGAACTCTGTAATTATTTATCTTAAACTAGGTTTTGTGGACCACCTAACATTGTTCTTTGCTAATCCACAAAACCCTGCATAATTAATCGCTTCCCTTTCTTCTGTGCTCTAGCACCCTTCTCCCCCCCCCCCCCCCCAAGCAGCACAGAAACCAGCTATTGCAGAGCACCATACCTGGAATCACTCCATTCATGCTGTGGGCTGGATTCACAAAGGAACTCAGGTACGGTGACATTGAGCATTGCCACGCCTAACTTTACCTAAAAAATGACTGGGCTTCACAAAGCCTGAGTTCAGTGCTAAGATCTCTGTACAATGACTAGGGAGAGATAGCTGCTTCGGAATGGGACTCCCTAGGCACGCCCCACCTAAACTAGCCAATGGGAAATGCCAAGCCCGGGGGTGCTAATCCAATCCCCACCTCTCTCTGAGATAGGCACCTAAGTCTAGGCAGGAGAGACGTGCCTCCCTCTGTTTGCAATTCTCACCTGCAAAATTCTCTCTTGGCCTTAGGGTGCCCGTGTCATTTTGGCAAGAAGGGTAGGGTTATAACTTGAACCCCAATTCAAGTCTCTGCCCCCACCTAAGGGGGAGAAGAGATTTGAACAGACATCTACTAGCTGTCAGGTGAGAGGCCTAACCATTTGCCTATGGAATATTCTAACACAAAGCTCCTTCAGTTTCTCCTGTTGAAACTGTTCCACTGTGGGTGAATAATTTTATGAATTCATTTCCTTAGTCTCTCACCTCCCAGGTGAGTGCTGTAACCACCAAGATACAGTGTCATTTTCATACTTGTGTGCACTCCCTCTCATCCAACGATTCCTTCTTTTTTTATTCAACAGCAGAAACTGAGGGAGCCTCACATCAGAATATCCTAAATCTAGTGGTTATGGCCCTCACCTGAGAGGTGACGCAGCCCTTTATGTGGGAGGGTGTGTGTGGAATGTCTTGAAGCAGAGGTCTCTCAAATCCTTCATGAGTACCCTACTCTACCTACTGAGCTAAAAGTTATAAGGGACATTCTCCTCCCCCCCCGCTCCCCCAGCAGCTTTACATAAGCTCACCTATAGAGGGCTGATCCAGTGGGAGAGCTCTGAACACACTTAGCAGATCACACTTGCTCAGTTCTGAGCACGTTTACCTGCAGGTGAGTTCAGAGGATGAACGCCTACCTTCCCCTGGTTTGTGCATTGCTCTAGGGCTGGCATCAGTCCAGATGCCTGATGTGGGGCACTGGAGCATGCATGCTCAGAGGCAGAAACACAGGTGCCTATAGGATTTTTATTGCAAATATTTATGCACCAAGAGAGCTCAGGTAGCTGCTGAGCAGAGGTTTTGTGAATCCCAGTTGGGTCTGACTCTGTAAGGGGGACATCTAAATCCTTTTGGGACAAAGACCATGGATGTAAAAAGAACAGTTACTTACCTCGTAACGTTGGTTCTTCGAGATGTGTTGCTCATGTCCATTCCCACATGTCCATTCCCACAGTGTGTGTGCGCACCGCGCATGCACGGTCCCGGAAGATTTTTCCCCAGCGGTACCCGTAGGGTCGGCAGGGGCGACCCCTGGAGTGGCGCCCTTATGGCCATGTATATATGCCCCTGCCGACCCTCCCCCGCCCAGTTCCTTCTTGCCGGTACTCCGACCTGAGGGGAGGCGGGTGGGATTCGGAATGGACATGAGCAACACATCTCGAAGAACCAACGTTACGAGGTAAGTAACTGTTCTTTCTTCTTCGAGTGCTTGCTCATGTCCATTCCCACAGTGACTTACGAGCAGTTACCGTGGAGGAGGGTGAGGAGTACTGACCGTACCAGCTGCCAGGACTGCGTGACCGACAGCAGCATCCTCCATTGTCTGTTGCACGATTGCATAGTGCGAGGAAAAAGTGTGTATCGACGACCATGTTGCTGCTCTACAGATGTCAGCGATGGGAACGTGCGACAGGAATGCTGTGGACGTGGCCTGGGCTCTGGTTGAATGTGCTGTTAACGGAGGAGGAGACACATTCGAGAGGTTATAGCACAGCTTGATACATGATGTTATCCAGACCGAGAGGCGCTGGGACGAGATCGGCAACCCCTTCATTCTCTCTGCCACTGAAATGAAAAGTTGAGGAGATTTACGGAAGGGTTTTGTACGTTGTAAATAAAAGGCTAAAGCCCTTCTCACATCCAAAGAGTGGAGCATTCTTTCCCTGTTAGAGGTATGAGGTCTAGGAAAGAAAACAGGGAGGAATATGTCCTGATTCACATGGAAGGCAGAAACCACCTTAGGGAGGAAAGCCGGGTGAGGGCGTAACTGGACCTTATCTTTGTGAAAGGTGGTATAGGGTGGTTCCGAGGTAAGAGCTCTAAGCTCGGAGACCCTTCTAGCCGAGGTAATGGCTACCAGAAAGGCCGTTTTCCAGGACAAGTAAGAGAGGGGGCACGAGGCTAATGGTTCGAAAGGGGGCTTCATTAATGCTGAAAGGACCAGGTTCAGGTCCCATGGGGGAACTGGGGTTCTCACCGTGGGGTACAACCTGTCCAATCCTCTGATAAAGCGCACAACTAGTGGGTCACTGAAGACAGAGACACCCCCTATACCTGGGTGGAACGCTGATATGGCAGCCAGGTGTACCCGGACAGTGGAGATTGCCAAACCTTGCTGCTTGAGGTTAAGGAGGTAGTCTAGAATAAGGGATATAGGAGCTAGAGGGGGAGCGACTCCCCTTTCCTGGGCCCACAAGGAGAAGCGTTTCCACTTGGCCGCATAGACGGCCCGAGTGGAGGGTTTTCTGCTACCCAGTAGGACTTCCCTGACCTGAGCCGAGCACTGAAGCTCCGAAGGGTTCAGCCACGGATACTCCACGCCGTGAGGTGGAGAGATTGCAGGTTGGGGTGTAGAAGTCGGCCGTGGTCCTGCGAGATCAGGGTCGGGAGGAGTGGGAGAGTTATGGGCGTCCTGACGGAGAGGGACATTAGCAGGGTGTACCAGTGCTGGCGGGGCCACGCTGGCGCTATGAGGATCATGGAGGCTCTGTCTAGACGGGCCTTGAGCAGCACTCTGTGGATCAGGGGAAACGGAGGAAACGCATAAAGTAGACCCCCCTTCCAAGGGATCTGAAAGGCGTCTGCCTCTGACCCCGGGCTGAGGTTCAGTAGGGAACAGAACCTCTGGCACTTCCTGTTGGACCTCGTGGTGAACAGGTCCACGAGGGGAAACCCCCACTGCAGGAAGATTGAGTGTACAATGTCGACCCTGAGCGACCATTCGTGACCCCGAAAGGAGCGACTCAGGGTGTCCGCCAATACATTCTGAACCCCTGGGAGGTAGGTGGCCTGGAGGTGAATATTGTGTGAAATACAAAACTCCCATAGGGCTAGAGCTTCCCTGCATAGGAGAGACGATCGGGCCCCCCCTTGTTTGTTTATATAAAACATTGCTGCTGTGTTGTCTGTCAGCACCAATACACACTTGCCTTGTATGCGTTCCCGAAACGCTTGGCAGGCTAGACGAACCGCTCTGAGCTCCCTGACATTGATGTGAAGGGAGAGTTCGCTGCGAGACCAGAGGCCTTGAGTCCTGGCGTCTCCGAGATGTGCTCCCCAGCCCAGGGCGGACGCATCTGTGCCCAAGGTTACTGAAGGCTGGGGCTTCTGGAAGGGCACTCCTACTGCGAGGGAGTCGTGGCGAAGCCACCACTGGAGAGAACCCAGTATGTGGGTTGGGAGAGTCACAATCAAGTCCAGAGGGTCCCTGCCCTGTCTGTACACTGTTGCCAGCCAGGTCTGCAGGGGGCGAAGCCGCATCCTGGCGTGTGGCACTACATAAGTACAAGCTGCCATATGCCCCAAGAGAACCATGCAGTTCCTGACTGTAGTGGTGGGAAATCGAAGGGCCGAGTGGATCAATTCTGCTATGGTGACGGCCCTGGTAGGAGGTAGGAAAGCCCTTGCCTGTTGAGAGTCCAATATCGCCCCTATGAACTCTATCCTCTGAGTGGGCACTAGGGTCGATTTTTGTACGTTCAGCAAGAGGCCCAACCTGGTGAAAGTTTCTCTGGTGAGAGCTATATGTTGGGTCGCTAGCTGTTCTGACTCCGCCCTGATGAGCCAGTCGTCCAGGTAGGGGTACACATGCACCTGCTTTCTTCTGAGGGATGCAGCCACGACAGACATACACTTTGTGAAGACCCTTGGGGCAGTGGATAGGCCGAACGGCAGTACCGTAAACTGGTAATGGCGGTCTCCCAAGACAAATCTCAGGAACCTCCTGTGACTGGGAATGACTGATATGTGAAAATATGCATCTTTTAGGTCGAGGGCAGCAAACCAGTCTCCGCGATCCATGGAGGGAATGATGGTTGCGAGGGAGAGCATGCGGAACTTCAGCTTCTTTATGTAGGAGTTGAGGCCCCGCAGGTCTAGGATGGGACGAAGACCCCCTTTGGCCTTCGGGATAAGGAAATAACGGGAGTAGTAACCCCTGCCCCGAAATTCTTGAGGAACCTCCTCTATGGCACCCAAAGACAAGAGAGTATTGACCTCCTGAACTAAGAGCTGCTCGTGAGATGGGTCCCTGAAGAGGGACGGGGAGGGAGGATGGTGGGGCGGAAGGGAGGAGAATTGGATAGAATATCCCACCCTTACCAGGCTGAGGACCCACCTGTCTGAGGTGAGAAGGGCCCACTCCTGGTAAAAGTGGGATAAGCGGCTCACAAAAGGGCGTACTGGATCTAAGGGAACTGGTCTGAAGCCCTCGGGCGCAACTTCAAAAGTTAGGCCTGGGCCCCTGCTGGTTTCTGGGCCCAGAGTTCTGCTGCCCGTTCCTAGACGAGGAGCTAGGACGTCCCCTGCCGTTGCCCCTACCACCCCTCCTAGGGGGGTCCCTCCGAGGAGGGAACTGGTATGGCCTAGGTTGAGGAGGAGGGGGAGGTCTGAAAGGTCTGCGGAGGGGCTGAGGTGTATGGAGGCCCAGAGACCTCAACATGGCCCTCGAGTCTTTCATTGAGTGTAGTTTTTTATCGGTGTCCTCCGAAAACAAACCCTGCTTGTCAAAGGGCAGGTCTTGTATAGTCGATTGCACCGGGGTTGGGATCCCGGAGACTTGTAACCATGCCCCACGTCTCATGGCGATGGCAGTAGCCATGGTGCGGGAGGCCGAATCGGCGGAGTCCAGCGCGGCCTGGAGGGCTGCTCTCGAAACAACCCTGCCTTCTTCAAGGATGGCTTTAAACTCTGGATGAGCCTCCACAGGAATCTGGTTCTGGAATTTGGCCATTGCTGACCAGGAATTGTAGGCATACCTTCCCAGAGCCGCTTGCTGGTTTGCAACACGCAACTGGAGTGCCCCTGAGGAATAGACCTTTCGTCCAAACAAGTCTAGCTTTTTGGCGTCATGGGACCTCGGGGTGGAGCCCGTCTGACCCTGACGCTCGCGTTGATTAACCGCGTCTGCCACCAGTGTCCCCGGCTGAGGGTGCGTAAACAAATGTTCATAACCCTGTTGAGGGGCAAAGTAGCGCCTCTCAACCCCTCTAGCAGTGGGTTGAATCGAGGATGGTGTCTGCCATATGACGTTCGAGATTTTGTGGATCGTCTTAATGAATGGCAGTGCTATTTTGGTAGGGCCCCCCGATGTCAGGATATCCACTGTGGGATCTGTTTCCTCCTCCACTTCCTCAGCTGGGAGGTGGAGATTCTGTGCCACCCTTCTGAGGAGTTCCTGATGTCCCTTCACGTCCATTGGTGGTAAATTTGGGGACGAGGAACCAGCTACTGCCTCATCGGGAGAGGAGGAAGAGGAAGGAGCGAACTGGGTGTCTTGAGCCGGTTCTTCCATAGGGTGGTCACTGGTGGGCCCTGATGGTAACATGGGTTGAGGCACTGGCTGGGGATGGTGTAGCCCCGACGGGCCAGGTGCAGGAACCTCCGGGGCCACCTCAGGGGGCGGCACCGAGACGGTGGCCGAGACCGGTCCCCTTGGCACCGACGGCAAGGAGGATGATACCGATGGCGGCCCCTGCTGGTGGATTGCAAAGGGGGTCCAGAAGGGCCATGGGCCTGGGGCCTGTTCCTGAGGAAGCCATGTTGGGGGGGTCCTGTGATGAGAGGACCTACGGTGCCGAGAATGGTGGTGGGAACGGGAGGTATGATGACTACGACCCGATCTCGAGGAGCGTGCGTCGGACTCGGAGGAATAATCTGACCCGGACCATGGGGGAGCAGACCCCGTCGGTGCCATGGTGTACCTCTCAAAGATGGTTGGCTTCCCTGGGTGCTGCTCGACGCGCCCGGGTGCCGTAGGGTCAGAGGTAGCCGGTACCGGTATGATCGGTACCGGGGGAGCCCGTGCCGCCCGTGCCGGCGCTGATTCCGGGTAGGCGGGAATCAGCGGCACTGGGTCCAGGAGAACGACCGGTGCCGGAGGTCGTGCCATCACCGGTGCCGGTGCCAGAAAGCTGGTCTGAGAAGGCGCCGGTACCGTTGCCGGCTCCGCAGTTAGGGCAATTAAATCCCTGGCCGCCTCAAAGGTGTCCGGGGTTGAGGCTCTGTCCGGCTGCTCCATCTGTGGAGGCGGCGAGACGGTGCCGAGGGGCCCCTGTGGCTCCGTCTCATCCGGCGGCATAGGCACTTGACGGGGCTCGCCCTTGCGACCCGAAGTCTGCCTTCTGGAAGAGGGTTCACCCTGGTTCTTACATGCCGGGGAACGACCTCTCTGCTTCTTCGAAGGCACCGGTGACTGGGAGCGGTGCCTTCGGGAACTCCCCTTTTGGGAGGAACGGTGCCGGTGCTTGCCCCGGTCCGCCTTCGGTGCCGACTGGTCCCGCACCGAGGCCGGTGCGCTGCGCACGGAGGTGGACGGGATTTCAGGCTGAAGAGCCGATTCCATTAGGATGATCTTCAGGCGGGAATCTCTCTCCTTTTTAGTTCTAGGCTTAAAAGCCTTGCAAATTGGACAGCGATCAGCGAGATGGTTCTCACCCAAGCACTTAAGACACTTGGAGTGAGGATCGCTCACGGGCATAGGCTTAGCACAGCCTTCACAAGTTTTGAAACCTGGCGCTCCAGGCATGCCCCGGCGCCGGGATTTCAACTTCTCTATCTACCTTAACAACTATATACAACTAACTATGAACTATAGGAACTGACTAAACTACACCTAACTAAGGAACAAGTAATAGTAGAAGACAAGGATACCGCAAGAACGAGCCGAAGCGTCGTTGTTCCAGCGACCGTCATGAACGGAAAGAAGGAACTGGGCGGGGGAGGGTCGGCAGGGGCATATATACATGGCCATAAGGGCGCCACTCCAGGGGTCGCCCCTGCCGACCCTACGGGTACCGCTGGGGAAAAATCTTCCGGGACCGTGCATGCGCGGTGCGCACACACACTGTGGGAATGGACATGTGGGAATGGACATGAGCAAGCACTCGAAGAAGAACCCAAGTACTTTATTGTAATACACAAATAATATGTAACAACTTCACTGTGCTCTCAGAATTCCTTTGGAAGCTCCCTGTTTACATTAGCAGCAGTACTTCTTGCTTTCCTTGAACTAGTAATCATTCCCCCACAGCAGGCCAATTTAAGCCCCAGGAACTTTCTCTCTCTAATGACTAGCATGGTACAGCTACAAAACACCTACTTTTAAGAAACTGCCTTTTTTCCATTAACCCTTAATGCTCCTCTTTTCCTAAGGACAGAGGACATATTTACCTTCTTTCATTTACATAGGTCTTTTCATTTTATTTTTGGCCCAACTGACCCAATAAATCAACCTTTTAATTTGAGGGCAGCAACTTGGGTAAGCAGTGCCCTCCAGATATTAAAGTGGGAGAGTGGGAATCGGGTCACCTGTTCTTTAACCACAAAGGCCCCAATCCTTCAAAGACTTATGCACACATGAACTTTACACAATGTGACTTCAGTGGAATTACTCATCATCTGTAAAATTAAGCACGCATAAATGTTTGTGGGATCAGTGACTGTCACCCCACCTTGCTAAGAGCAGGTCTAGATGACACATTAGTTAAAATACCAATAGCTATTATCCCATATTAAAACCAGCCCTGAGAGCATAATAGCAGCTAAATACTTTTGCTGTGCTTGTTACAATTAAAACAGCAGCTATTCAGCTGTCAACAACTGATGTTTCTATTAGTCATTTTTCACACACAACCTCGGCAGGAAGATTTCTGGGCAAAACCCTGTGGGGGAAGCATGTACATTTCAATCACGATATGTAGTAAGATGTGAGTGTATCCATGTACATGAGTTGTACAATCATTGCATTCTGAGATGCGGATGGGAACTTTGTTCCACTGAAAGCACTCCACTCTCCTGCAGGCACGTCTTTTCATTTTCTGTCGAACACTGTTACACAGCTTATCATTCTAGGTCATCTTAACTGGATGAGATGTTAATCTTGCTATAAAAAGCCAATTAGTTGAACAGAGCCATCTTTTTGTCAGTTCCCTGCTCTGGCATTTAAAAGCCCATAATAGGATTTACTGCTCTACAGCTGTTTCCATAGGACTTGTGTAAGCTCAGGCCGGTGGAGTTTTCAAAGCAAAATAAGCTCATGCAGGTAGATTGCCTCCTTCAGAAATGAAACCTACTGCAGTGGGTTGAGAGGAAAACTCTATAAGGATTCCCCGCAGGGAATGGGGGTAGAGGGTGGCCCCACAGAATGGGCCGATCCCTAAGCCCCACAGGTTACATGGGAACCCTCCATTTGGATAGGCCCCACTGCAGCAAATTTCAAATGCAGCAAAGGAATCCAGGTTCAGCTTTAATTTGTGTGTGGTCAGATGAGTCTGCTATATCATTTAATATTAAAGTACAAGTGTGGAATCAAATCCTGACGTGTGAGACATGAATGTGCTCAAGAGAACACTCCACCCCCCTGTTCACCAAACAAGCCAGGAGTAGAGCGGCACAATCATGGAGCAGATCCTCAAGGAATCCATTGTGAAGTACTTGGAGGAGAGGAAGGTGATCAGAACAGTCAACATGGATTCACCAAGGGCAAGTCATGCCTGACCAACCTGATTGCCTTCTATGGTGAGATAATTGGCTCTGTAGATGAGGGGAAAGCAGTGGACGTGATATATCCTGACTTTAGCAAAACATTTGATATGGTCTCCCACAATATTCTTGCCAGCAAGTTAAAAAACTATGGATTGGATGAATAGGACTATACAGTGGATAGGGAGCTGGCTAGATTGTCAGGCTCAGTGGGTAGTGATCAATGGCTCAATGTCTCAGGGCCGGTGACAGGAATTTTGGGGCCCCGTACGGCAGACCGTACGGGGCCCCCCCCCCGGTCTCCCGCTGCCCGAGGCCCCCCCCCGCCAGTCTCCCGCCGCCCGCGGGCCCTCCCCTGCCAGTCTCCCGCCGCCCGCGGGGCCCCCCCGCCAGTCTCCCGCCGCCCGCGGGGCCCCCGCCGCCCGTGGGCCCCCCCCCCGGCCGGTCTCCTGCCTCCCGCGCCCCCCCCCCCGCCGGTCTCCTACCTCCCGCGCCCCCACCCCCCCGGCCGGTCTCCCGCGGCTCCCCCCGGCCGATCTCCCGCGCCCCCCCCCGTCTCCCGCGCCCCCCCCACCGATCTCCTACCGCCCCCCCGTCTCCTGCCTCCCGCGGCCCCCCCCCCGCAGATCTCCCGCCGCCCGAGCCCCTCCCCCCGTCTCCTACCTCCCGTGGGCCCCAACCCCCGCCTGTGCTGCGGCCGCGTGGCCGGCCGGGAGACGCAAAGGGGGGCGGGGGAGGCTGCTGGGTGCCGGGGGAGGGGGCTGGTGAGCGTGGCAGCGGCTGCCCGAGCCGCGCCTCGCTCACAGCCCCAGCGACAACGGGTACAGCTGAGTACCGGCCCCGGACTTCAGGGCCCCCCGCTGAAGTCCGGGGCCCGGTACAGCTGTAACCATTGTACCCCCCTGTCGCCGGCCCTGCAATGTCTAGTTGGCAGCCTGTATCAAGTGGAGTGCCCCAGGGGTTGGTCCTGGGGCCGGTTTTGTTCCACATCTTTATTAATGAGCTGGGTGATGAGGTGGATTGCACCCTCAGCAAGTCTGCAGATGACACTAACCCCGGGGGAGAGGAAGATACACTAGAGCAGGGGTCGGCAACCCGCGGCTCCGGAGCCGCATGCGGCTCTTTGATCCCTCCGATGCGGCTCCCTGTGTGTGCTAATTTTAACCGTCCCGCAGACTGTTTTCTATGCGGCCCGCCAGCACTGTCCAACCAGTGCGCGGAGCCGCAGCCGAAAGAGAGGGGCGGGGTCAATAAGAGGCGAGCGGCGGGGGGGAGGGGGAGAGAAGAACGGAGGCGGAGCCGGGGCCGGGGCACGAGGAGAGGCGGAGCCGGCGGAGAAGTGCGAGTCGGGCCGGGGCCAGGGCCGGGGCAGGAGGCGAAGCGCGGCGGAGCCGGCGGATAAGAGCGAGCCGGGGCCGGGGCCGGGGCACAAGGCAAGGCAAGGCAAGGCAAGGCAAGCTGGGGGAGGGGGGGAGGAAGAAGAGCGAGAGCACGGCTGGAGGGGAGGGGGAGGGAAGAAGAGCGAGAGCACGGCCGGAGCGGGGGGGAGGAAGGGAAGAAGAGCGAGAGCACGGCCGGAGGGGGGGGGGGGAGGGAAGAAGAGCGAGAGCACGGCTGGAGGGGAGGGGGAGGGAAGAAGAGCGAGAGCACGGCCGGAGCGGGGGGAGGAAGAAGAGCGAGAGCACGGCTGGAGGGGAGGGGGAGGGAAGAAGAGGGAGGGGGAGGGAAGAAGGGGGAGGGAAGAAGAGAGTGTTATTTCATTTTAAATGTCAAAAGGGTTTTGTGGCTCCCAGTGTTTTCTTTACTGTGGGAAACGGGTCCAAATGGCTCTTTGAGCGGTAAAGGTTGCAGACCCCTGCACTAGAGAGTAGGAATAGGGTCTAGAGTGACCTAGACTAATTGGAAGATTGGGCCAAAAGAAATCTGATGAGGCTCAACAAGGACAAGTGCAGTGTCCTGCACTTAGGACGAAGGAATCCGATGCACCACTAAAGCTGGGGACCGACTGACTAAGCAGCAGTTCTGGAGAAAAGGACCTGGGGATTACAGTGGATGAGAAGTTGGATACGAGTCAACAGTGTGCCCTTCTTTCCAAGAAGGCTAACTGGCTGCATTAATAGAAGCATTGCCAGCAGATCGAGGGAAGTGATTATTCCCTCTATTTGGCACTGCTGAGGCCAGTTTTGATCCCCCCCCCCCCCCCACTACAGAAGGGATGTGGACACATTGGAAAAAGTCCAGCGGGGGGCAATGAAAATGATCAGGAGACTGGGGCACATGACTTACAAGGAGAGGCTGTGGGAACTGGCCTTGTTTAGTCTGCAGAAGAGAGAATGAGGGGGGATTTGAGAGCAGACTTCAACTACATGAAGGGGAACTCGGCTGCTCTCAGTGGTGGCAGATGAGAGAACAAGGAGCAATGGTCTCAAGTTGTAGTGGGGGAAGTCGAGGTTGGATATTAGGAAATACTATTTCACTAGAAGACTGGTGAAGCACTGGAATGGGTTACCTAGGGAGGGATGCAATCTCCATCCTTAGAGGTTTTTAGGGCCCGGCTTGGCAAAGCCCTGACTGGGATGATTTGATTGGTGTTGGTCCTGCTTTGAGCAGGGAGTTGGACTAGATGACTTCCTGAGGTCTCTTCCAACCCTGATCTTCTATGATTCTATGACTGCTAGCACACAAAGACTGAATTTGGTGGCACACATCAAGACCTGCACTGCACGTTGCTCTTTTCAGAGTAGCAGTAAAGTGCTCCTGGCACTGTCTCTCATCCCATTGTTGGCTGTGAGCCAGTAGGAAGCTCTTGGGCCATACACCTAGCCCAGAGTGCTGTTCTGGTTCCCACACTCATGTATGGCTCCTGCTAGTGTGGAATGGATTTTGCCCTCTTTTTATCCTGTACTCTAAAAATAAACAGGATGATAAGGGTAAGGAGCTGATTAGAAGAAAACTGCAACAGATTGTTCCTCCTTAATGGCTGCTCAGAATTTAAAGATTAGAGAATCGAGTATGATAAGGTATAGGTAGGGCAAATAGTTTCACCTATTATTAACAGGTTCAAGAATAGCAGCCATGTTAGTCTGTATCCGTAAAGAAAGTGAGAAATACTTGTAGCACCTTAGAGACTAGCTAGTTTATTTCAGCATAAGCTTTCGTGAGCTATAGCTCACTTCGTCGGATGCATCCGACAAAGTGAGCTATAGCTCACAAAAGCTTATGCTGAAATAAACTAGTTAGTCTCTAAGGTGTGTGGCAGGGTGCTGGCCAGGAGTGCCTGAGCCAGCCCTGCTGGCCCTTTAAGAGGGATCAGAACCTCTGCAAACCTCCCTGCAAGGAAAGGCTAATCAGCCACCTGGGCTGCAGAGGGCTCACGATTATGAGTTGCACCTGGCAGCCTCCTTCAAGGGATAAAAGCCTGCCAGGCAGGAAGCCCAGGGTGGTGGTGTGTGGAGTGAGAGAGAGAAAGAGAAGGTACAAGCAAGGACGTAGAGCTGAGACTAGGGGCCTGGGAGAGCTGACTGCTTCTGGAGTCCAGCCAGGCTGAGGGCTGGGGCTCAGCTACACTGTGAAGCTGTATTTCGGTGGTGGGGCTTGCACTGTAAATGAAGAGCACTGTTGAAGCCAGAAAAGAGTCTCCTGTTTGTGTGACGTGGGGGGTGAAGAGCGGATCTCCTACACGTGCTACAAGTATTCCTCACTTTCTTTACCTATTATTAAGGTTGCCCAACACTTCCCATTACAGGACTCTGTTTTTAGTTGCTTTAACTTTGCCAAACTTTAAACTGTTTGGGCTGAAATTGTGTGTGTGTGTGTGTGTGTGTGTGTGTGTGTGTGTGTGTGTGTGTGTGTGTGTGTGTGTGTGTGTGTGTGTGTAAGAAAATTTTAGGCAAAACAGTTCTGTCATTTCTGAGGAGGTGTGGGGAAAATACATTATTTTTCCAAAATAAAAATATTCTCTTAAGAATTTTCTTTGAGGAGTTCTACCATCACCATACTCTGGGACAAGGTCTAAGGTCTTTTCATGTCTGAGATGTGCCTTTTTCTGTTACTGTGAAAATCCACCCAAATTTGGCTAAGTTATAAACAACTGAACAATCTCGGATAGATTGTTCCTTCCAGCACTGAAACCTACTGGAGTGGGTTAAAAGAGGAAAACGCCACAAGGATCCCATGATGTAATTTTGTCCACATTGTCAGTAGTGGGGACCGGGTATTACCTCTGCAGAATGAACTATAGGACAGGTTCCCAAGCCTCAGCACTTGCAGGGAGCCCTCCGTCTGGAGGGGCCCTACCAAAAAGATAATACAGCCCCAATCTATATTATCTTTCTTTGAGAGAACAACTAGGGCTGGGAGAAGGAGTTGACGTACAACCCCTTGTTCCTCCTCCAAGCCTTCTGCCACCCAGTAGTGGTCTGCTCACACCTTGTCGCCCTTCCCACCCACAGATCCTGCTCCTGTGGAGAGCTCTGATGAGATTGGAGGAAGAAGGGTCAGTAGTGTCATGGACTTAGCTGACCCCTGCTTTAAGGCAGGAGAGGTGATATCTGTGTGCAGAGGACATCCCCTGTGTGTGGATCAGGAGAAATGATCTGGCCTAAATAGATAGCCATGCAGTAAATTATTAGCACTTGCTTCGAGATTTTCCAGAAATTACAACATTTGACCATGTCTCTTCTTACAATAAAGGGACAACAATTGAGTTACAAGTCGAGGTACAAGATGAGCAGTTGTTTTTCCTTTTACACAGGTACAACCTCAACACACGCAAATAGGGGCTTGGTGAATGGGGAATAAGAAAAACAGGAAAATAGGTGGGACTTGAGGGAAACAACATAACACAGCAGTGCTGTCAGAAACATACCGTAGCAATGTGTGTCTTATGCCAAGAGTCTCATTCCTGTATCGAGGTCATTACACAAATAATCTTCAGTGGTACCAGACCAAAGAGGTGTGCTTCTCATATGGTAATTTGTGTACTGCCCAACTAACAGGGTTCCTCTCCACTGTGGAAATGAGAAAGTTTGATTCATTATGATGAAAAATGCTATCCTCTAGTCTTATAGAATATGCAAGACTTAGCACAGAGTATAAATAAGGGCAGACGTTTCCTGGGCTTTGCAAAGCTTGTTTGTGGAGGGGGTTAATATTCTGAACCCTGCCGTTTTATTTGTGATGGT
Source organism: Sternotherus odoratus (assembly GCA_032164245.1). Lineage (NCBI taxonomy): Eukaryota > Metazoa > Chordata > Testudines > Kinosternidae > Sternotherus > Sternotherus odoratus. The sequence continues at coordinate 27,629,223 of JAVMKO010000009.1, forward strand.
TGAAAGCAAACTGACTCTTTGCTGGTTCACTTGAAAATTTAAGCTAAGTGAATTTAACCCCCCACAGGAATATTCTCCCATCTTTACCTCAATCTAGCAACTCACAGCATAGTCACCTTCTTATCTTAGGTAAAATGCATGTCTGTGTCCAGTTTGCTAGATTCCCACTTGTATAACTAGTTCAGCTCATAGTTACATAACTGTCACAAGAATGGACTGAGATTTGAACACCACACAGCTTGAACCCAAATCTGGGTGTTAGGGTCCATGCAAACATTTCATGCAACTCTACACAATTCCCTTTCCTAAAGCACTTGCTTTGATGTATACTTGGACAATTAGAGAAAGAGACTTCATCTAGTTGTTTACCACTCAAGCCTTAGCTATGTTTTTCATTAGCCATCAATAAAACTTGATTTACAATTCCAGATGATACATTCCATCATCTAAATGCCAGATTGTGACTCATATATAATGACAATAGTTCCAACCAAAGTATAAACAGTAAAACCTAACTTAAGGTTTTTAGGGAACACAAACAGGATTATTTCTTATACCAGATAATAAAAGCTATTAAGAATAATTATGTTCTGCATACCTAAATATTCTCTGTAGTTTCAACTGGATAAAATATTCTTCACTTAGTCTTGAATGGTTGAGTAGTGCCATTTGTATTGTTAAACTGCCAATGCCTTCTACCCCAAGGTAGCAGCTTTTCAGTGGTGGATGAAGTGATTGCTGGCTCTCAACACACAGCATACACACACACTTTGGACTGTTTGGATGTTCAATGAATGTAGTCATTAATTGATAACACAAAAAACTGATAATCACCAAGGAAAATCAAAGTGTACAAATAACTTCAAATAAATCAGCAGATTTGTTTCTGGAGATATAATATTGAATTTCAACTAAATAAATCAAATAGGAAAGACATGTTGAGTCAGATTGACTTTTTGTTCCTATATTCTCTATGGAAGGTGACAATGCAAAGGCCTGGTAGGATTCTAAACACTGATTTAGCCTATGGCCACAAAAAGATAGGCATACATTTAGTCACACAAACAGCACTTACTCATGTAAGTAGTCCTATTTAAGAAAAAAGGGCTAGTGAAATTGTATTAAGGACTCTTAAAAAGACTATTGAAATTACTTGTCCTGTAGGAGTAACAGCTACTTGCATAAGTGTGTGGGGTTGTAGGATCACAGCCTTTGTGATCTTGATGGCTTTCCTAGCATTAGAAAATTACAAAAAATGTTCGTATTAAAATCCAGGAAAGTTGCCAAGAAAGCTAACAAAGCTGAATGGTGCCTTGCTATGTGATTTGTTGAATACACAGAATCAGGAAGCCAATATTACAGAGTACCCTTAACTCCCACCTAAGTCAATGAAAGCTGGGGCACTCAGCATCTTTATGGGCAGCATCTCTCTTACTACTGGTGATTTAAAAAAAAAAAGTCAATGTAGACTTCATAAAGGTAAGGAGAGTTTGCTGTATATATCTTTGATTCCTTGCATACAGTATAAGAAATCCCAAATATACACAATAAACTCTCCTAATCTTCTGAGTATATACATACACATTACATCTTCATCTGCTTCTTTCTCAATTATATTTCTGTTTAAATTCTACCCGTTTCTTTCATCTGCTCTTTTTTTCTCTTGAAGTCAAAACATTTTGAATCAGAAAATGGCTTCATTGGATTCCTATATTGATTTAAGATTCATGCACAGCATTTATTCTTTTAAAAGTCTCCTCATCTGGACCTATATTTATATATGTACATTAGGAACATTGAAAAATATCAGTCTGTATTTTAATCTTGTAGTTAAAATAACTGGTCACCTAATATAGCTAATAAAACTTTTCCATAATTAGGCGACTTTGATACAGTCAATTATTTTTCCATTGTATGGCAGATATAATTATGAGACATGGTAAGTTGCCTATGAGATCTCCACTCAAAAAAAAAAAAAAAAAGGCAAGCCAAAGACAAATTATAATCTTATAGTCAGATAAAAACATTTTTGACTTCAAGCTTCAGTAAAAACTAATGTTATAATCTCACTGGTATAAATGAGTGTTTGATAAATGGTGTAATTTACATGTACTTCTGGTATGTTACAAGCCCACACAGTGTAATTTTTTTTCTTGTTGCAGAATGAGCTTCTTAGTAAATGTTTTTTAATGAGAATAACAGCCTTCATGATGTCATAAGAAGCTGAACATTTAGAGTTTGCTTCTGGTGACAGACAAAATGACAATTATGCTAAGAATCCTATTGAAACTGTAATTCTAGTCTATTTTTAAAAAAGTCTGGGATGAGTTACTGTTACATGATATTTCCAGAGACAAAATTTGGAGGAAGGCTGTTGCATGCTCCATTTCTGCTCCTTGCTATTACTTTTTCCTTTTCAGCTCCTTCTGGTGGGTGGGATTTGGAAATGCTAAAGAGATGAGGCTGGCATGGGAAGTGATTAGGGCTGTGCAAACCCTACAAATCACAGCTGGTTTTGAGCCTTGTTGCCAACCCAAAATTGGCCTAAGTTCAACAATAGGTTCAGAGAATTTTGTGTGAACTTGCTCTCTCTTCATGGGTTCTAGGGAGGAAGACATGGGTTCATTCAAAATCATGTGAAACTTGGTAGCTTCTGTGGGTTTTTTGGTGATCTCTCTTTTTCCCAGCCTCCCAAACTCAGAAGTGAAACTCAAAAACCAAAACATACCCCAGAGTATCAAATACCCTACAAATGGACATTTCAGTTTCCCACCATTCTAAGAAATGGTTCTATGCCTATCAATATACTTAGTTCTGAATCATATGCCATAGAAGAGCACAGGATGCCTGGAGTAAAATAGTTTTAGATCATTCCTGGAGGAACAAAATCATGTAAAATTTAAAAAAATGCCACACATATTGTATATACAACATATGATATATAAAAGCTATTGACAGAAAGTTTTAGAGTCTAAAAGAATATTGGAGAAAAGTAGCAAACACTTCTGTGGCAGCTTAAAAAAATCAATTAAGAGCCATTGTTTGAAAGTGCTAAAATGAGTCCCAGGGAAATGGATTATTGGACAGAAATCAGATCCAGTATCTTCCCTACCAGAAATCTGCAAATAATCAAAGCGCTAGTACTTCCACATATATGGGATGTGTGTTCACATATGTCTGTGCATAAACAGAAACACACTTTATTTTATTTTTTTAAGAACCCAGAAATTAGATGCCTCGTTGCTTAGCTGAGGATCTTGAACCTACAAAATTGTGCTGGAAATAATGTGAAATATGCTTTTGTGTGTGAGATATTTGACACTTCTGCTTCCAATCTCATTATGAACCAAGAAGTGTTGAAATTCACAAAGTGAAAGGTAACTATTAAAAATATTTGGTTTCCACTTCTAATTTGGGTTGCAGATTCAAATTTGTTCTTATGCAAACTATTTCCTCCTTCCTAGTTCAATGTACTTGCCTGCAGCCTCTGAAGTAAAAATGGTGTGCATATCCTTGTCAATTAATAATGCAGTTGCTTACTAGTTCTTGGATGTAATGTTTTCTTTCGAAGGGTCTGGTCCTTCTCCCATAGAAACTAATGGGAGTTCGACTGTGATTTCAATTGGAACAGAATTGGGCCTTTGCATCCAACAACAGGAAAATAATCCCTGCAAGACTTGCAATTATTCACAAGCAGAGTTCCCTACTTATTACCTAGTAGTCAGCAGAATAGAGGAATAATAGGAATGACGACATGTAGGTTTACTGGGGAGCGTTCCTTTAAGAGGGATTTGAACTGTGTGTATGTACCTCCATAGAGGTTTGTGTATAAATGTATATTTCATATATAAAAAATGATTCAATTAGCTGTGATAGTACTAAAAGTTTAGACATTCAAATAACCTAAATAAGACATAATTACAGCTAACTTGGCCCCTTCCTTAGTTTCATAAAATTACCCGTGGGAGCTCTGAAATGGGAAGAGAGGATCAGCGGAATCTAATTTTAACTTTGTTTAATTAGACCATTTAAACAGCTGACTGTTCTAACAAGGCTGCTTTTATATGGCTGTATTGGTGTTCCAACTTGGCTTTTCCTTTAAAAATGTGAAGTATTTTGAATATTTATTTTTGTTTTGAGAAGTACAAATTCATCTAAAATGATATTGATGTAAAAAAGTTAACAGAAACCTTTCCAGGAATTAAGGCCCCAATTCAGTAAATTACTTAATCATGGGCTTAATTTTAAGCATACAAATCATATACCACTGACTTCAATGGAACCTAGGCAAGTGCTTAAGTGTTCTGCTCAATATGGAAGGATTTAAGTACATACTTAACATTAAACCAGTAATTCTAAATTATTAAAACAGACATGTGGGCCTGATTCGGATTTCACTTAATCTTGCAAACTAATATAACTCCACTGCACTATAGCAACAGGATTAGGAGAAGACTGACCAATGTCCACAGGGCAGGATAGCCATCTTACCTGAATGATATACCAAAGTGATCTTAGCTGGGCACAAGCCATGGATTAGTGACTTTCATGATTGAGACCTCTAATCATTTGGAGGGGGAAGTAGGTTTAGGATTGGCTTCAAACATTGGGGTGCAGAAGGCTTGCCGCAGTGGCTTGCTTCTGCACCCATTGAAGTCATTGGGAGTAATGCTGCTGAGATCAATGAAAGGAGGATCAGGCCCTATGTCCTTAAGACCAAGTAACATCTAGGTCCAGTCCTGCAACCCTTTTATCACTCATACAAACAGGTGTTTGGGTTTGTGCACTTTGGGCATTGACACCATCTCTTAGTGGTAAAACAAATTGTATTTAAGTCCTCATATGAAGCATTGTTTTAGCAGCTCTCCCATCACAATGTTTTCTTCCAACTGTTCAGAAGAAGTCTTACAGGTGAATGGAATCTATTCCATTTAAACTAAAGGAAATCTTTCCAGAGCCAAGTGGGATGAAGATCCTACTCCCCTTGGTGGTTCTCTTTACTCTGCTAAAATACAAACACTACAGAAGCTAATTTCTGAAGTCATTTCAGCTGACAAGCAGATTAAGCAAAGACTGGCACATCCTTTTATTAGGCTGACCATACGTACCGTTTTGAACGGGACAGTCCTGTTTTTTTCATATTTCTGGACTGTCCCATCTTTTTAACAAAAATATCAATTTTGTCCCGTTTTTTGGGCAGGTCCCTCTTTGCAAGCTGCTTTCTAGGGGGAGGTTCTTTCTTTGCAAGACTCGCAAGAGCTCAGGTGAAGAATCTTGCTACCTAAGGACAAGTATCAGATGTCAAAATCTCCGATGAGCAAACTGCATCTTGCCAGCCCAGCACCAGTGTCCCACCGCTGGACAGGTGATGGCAAAGATGCCCGATAAGTTATCGGGCATCTTTGCCATCACCCGTCCAGCGGTGGGACACTGGTGCTGGGCTGGCGAGATGCAGTTTGCTCATCGGAGATTTTGACATCTGATACTTGTCCTTAGGTAGCGAGAGGAGGCAGCGGACGGAGGGAGAGAGGAGGGAGGAAGGGAGGGATGGAGAAAGGGGATGGAGAGAAGGGAGGGATGGAGAAGGGGGATGGAGAGAAGGGAGGAAGGGAGGGATGGAGAGAAGGAGAGGAGAAGGAGGAATAGAGAGAAGAGGAGGCAGCGGGCGGCGGGCTGAAGCCGACGGCGGAGCGGAGCTGTCCGGAACCGCAGCCGGGGGCCGAGCGCGCCGGCGGGGGGGCTGCCGGACGGAAGTTTTATGAGACATAGTATGTGATTATGTCTCATAAAACTTCCGTCCGGCAGCCCCCCCGCCGGTGCGCTCGGCCCCCGACTGCGGCTCCGGACAGCTCCGCTCCGCCGTCGGCTTCAGCCCGCCGCCCGCTGCCTCCTCTTCTCTCTATTCCTCCTTCTTCCCTCCTTCTCTCCATCCCTCCCTTCCTCCCTTCTCTCCATCCCCCTTCTCCATCCCTCCCTTCTCTCCATCCTCTTTCTCCATCCTTCCCTTCCTCCCTGCTCTCTCCCTCCGTCCGCTGCCTCCTCTCACTCCCTCCATCCCTTCTCTCTATCCCCTTCTCCATTCCTCCATCCCTTCCTTCCTCCCTTCTCTCTCTCCTTCCATCCGCTGCCTCCTCTTATCTCCATCCCTCCCTTCCTGCCTTCTGTCTATCCCTCCATCCCTCTCTTCCTTCTATCTCCCTTCTCCATCCCTCCCTTCCTCCCTTCTCTCTCTCCCTCCGTCCACTGCCTCCTCTTCCATCTCCCTTCTCTCCATCCCTCCTTCTCTCTGTCCCTTGCCTCCTCCATCCCCCCTGCTCCCTACCCCCATCTCTTCTCTCATCCATCCATCCTCTCCCTTCTCACCTTCCTGCCTTCTCTCCCTGTCCCCTCCATCCTCTTCATCCCCCACCCCCCCCATCTCTGTTCTGTTTATTCCTCCATCCATCCCATCCCCAGCCCTCCCTGCCCGGTGCTGGGGGGGCCCAGGTGGGGCCATGGCGTTGGTCACCTCGCCCACTGAGCTGGAGTGCCTGGCCAAGCCGCTGTTCTGCCGCAAGGGGGCGCTGCGCCAGAAGGTGATCCACGTGGTCAAGAGCCACAAAGTCACCGCACGCTTGTTCAAGCAGCCCACGTTCTGCAGCCACTGCACCAACTTCATCTGGTGAGACCCCCCTAGAGCCCCGCAGCCCCCCGACCCCCCAGCGCCCCTCAGCCCACGTTCTGCAGCCACTGCACCGACCTCATCCGGTGAGAACCCCCTAGAGCCCCCCAGCCCCCCCAGAGCCCTCCGACCCCCCCAGCGCCCCTCAGCCCACGTTCTGCAGCCACTGCACCGACCTCATCCGGTGAGAACCCCCTAGAGCCCCCCAGCCCCCCCAGAGCCCTCCGACCCCCCCAGCGCCCCTCAGCCCACGTTCTGCAGCCACTGCACCAACCTCATCCGGTGAGACCCCCCTAGAGCCCCCCAGCCCCCCCGGAGCCCTCCGACCCCCCCAGCACCCCTCAGCCCACATTCTGCAGCCACTGCACCGACTTCATCTGGTGAGACCCCCCCCAACCCCGTCCCGTTTTTGCCATCCCAATGTCCCGTTTTTGTCTCAAGGAAATATGGTCAGCCTACCTTTTATCTTCTGGAAAGTAACGAGAGGAGGGATGGGACTTTAGTCCTTTCCAGTCTGGACTCCTGTCCTCAACATTTACAGTAATTTCTTAGTTGCTTAATCTCATACATATGGTAACCCTTTCACAATTTGTTTAGCTAATTTGATTAGGTGAGGAGAGACAGACTGTGGCCATGGTGATCTCAGCTCAAAACACACTGGCATTAAGCAATAAGTCTGATCTTTTAAGAGCAAACAGAGGCTACAATTGAATGGAATTTTGGGGAGCCTGGATTTACATGTCCTGACTCTGGTTTATGTTGACAACATTATTACTCTACTTAAATACAGAGCAATTTGAAAATATTTACACTGATTTTTTTGTCTATTTTCCTGCAAATCCATTCATAGCTGGTTCTACAAGTGATGAGATGCTCATACACTAGTGTCTTACTTTTCCCAAGCAGCAGGATAATTTTAATTCTAGTACTTCCTTTCCAGTACTCAGAAGGTTAACCCAACTGCATCTCTGCTTTGTGATCATGGGAGGTTATAGTCTTGATTTTACATGTTTCTAGGATTGTCTTTAAAGAAAGAAATTTTCATTAAAACAGCTCTCTTAACTTTGCTACTTTCCAGGGGCTTGCATAACCTATGCTGATGCTGTTAGCCGCCTTTGTTCCTCAGGCAAAAAAATAAATAAATCAGTAATAGGGTCTAGAGTTAAGAGAGAAGTTTCCATTTGGCAATACTGACATAGTTCAAATGAACATTTTATTTTATTTTCTGTTGGTTAATTTTATGCAGATGGGGCCTGATCCTCGTATAAACTGGCACAGCTCCACTGATTTTATTGTAGTTTCAGACGTACAACAGCTGAGTATCTGGTCCATCAGTTCTAAATCCAACAGATTCTCCTGGGGAAATGTTTGTTTTCTTTGGTCATTGTTTGTTTTGTTTGTTTGTTTTTGTTTTTTGCTACAGTGATCTTGGCAGTAAACTTTAGTTGCAACACAGGAGTTTCTGATTTTTAAGCAAAACAGACCCATTCTTCCAACAAGAACCACAAGCTTTAATATCGTTATTTGTTATTGGTTTAGCACCAAGAGCATGCTTGATTATGTACAATATGCAAAAAAAGAGATTTATTTCCCCAGAGACCATTTCATATTATTATGAAATGACTTTCCTGTATGCTGCAGTCTGACATTACTAAAGGAGAAGGAGAAATCTTTATAGGATTTGAAAGTAGTTACAGTGAATGAAGGAGGAAGGATTAGGTCATGGGGTACCAAAAAAAATCGCACACTATTACCTTTCAAAATGGGAAGGTACAATTTTCTTGTAAATATAGAATCATCCACCAGCTCTGCTGTAGTTAAGGAACAGCCGGTGTTTCAAGTCCATTTTTAGTGCTCTATAATTACTCATCTATAAAATGTAAATCTGAACTGAGCAACGTTTCAGAACACTTTTCCCCAGTGTGAATAATTTTGTTTGTAAGTAATAGTCAAAGAGAAAGATCTCCTAGAGCAGGGGTGGGCAAACTTTTTGGCCTAAGGGCCACACCGGGGTTCCAAAATTGTATGGAGGGCCAGGTAGGGAAGGCCCCGCCTCCTATCTGACCATCACCCACTTCCCGCCCCGACTGACCCCCTCAGAGTAACCAACCCATCCAGCTCTTTGTCCCCTGAACGCCCAAAATCCCCTCCCAAACACCACCCTGGGACCCCACCCCCTACCCAAAACCTCCCACTCCCTGTCCCCTGACTGCCCCCAGAACTCTCTGCTCTTTATCCAAGGGCTGCTTGGAGAGCCCTCCTCCTCTGAGAATGCTAAAAAGGGTGACCAATTTTATAAGTACCTGTCCTCCTTTTGGCTCTCCTTTTGTGTACATACTTGGTGTGGCAGCTTTTCCATTACAAGGGGAGTCCATATTTTACTATAACACACTTCATTAGGAGAAGTCAGATTTTGCCAATAATGTGCAACAGAAAGTCTTGCTGCTCACAAAGAACTTTATTTATTGTCCTGCTTAAAAGGTCAACACCCACATTTATGAGTGTAAATTGGGCCATTGTCCAGCTAGTCCTTTGTCACTTTCAAATGTAGTTTAAACACAGCATTTGATTGCACAGGTGCTAATTCTGCAGACATAGAACTGAAGCCATGCCTGCCCTATGGGTGCTACAGTGGCATAGCTATGCTGCCATAACCCCACAGGGTAGACACATACCACTGTGATGGAAGGGGTTTTCCCATCGCTGTAGGAACTCCACCTGAGTGACAGTAGCTAGGTGGACAGAAGCATTCTTACATGAACTAGCTGTGTCTACACTGGGGGTTTTATATTCCATTTGATATATATGTAATGGCTGCCTTCGCTTCCCCTCTAAACCAGCTTGGTATTTTAATCAAAACAGACTCCTTCCTCAAATATGGCTTTTGGGGCTTCTAGTAAAGCATTCTTAAACAATTCCCAATTATCATTCAATGTATTGTGACTTTGCCATCAGTAAGAATGAACACAAAAGGGATCATCCAGTAGCTGACATTTTAAAGAAGGAACTTTCCGAAGAGTTACAATTACTGGCTGAGCTCACTTTGGAACAGGCCGTACAACTGGCCTGGCCACTGAGCTCATGAAAAATGCAAGTCATTCAGTAAGCAAGTAGTGGAAGGAGTGGTACAAGAAGTGGCAAAGAAAAAAATTCCCGCGGGGAAAAAGTTAAACATACCAAAAAAAATTTGTATTGAATTCTCTGGGCAGAAATGTGGCTAGTTGGTTACAAGGAAAACACGAGACAGATGGAGCAAACTTTTGAAAGTTGTTCTGCATTGGCTCAATTATGCCCCTATGGAAGTCAACAGACTGATTGCTTTTGAAAACCCCACTTAGAAGGCCTACCCATCCAATGCAAACACAAGCATATATTGGAAATGTAAGGAAAAGGACATTGGGAGCAGGTCTGTCAAAGCAAGCGATATAAATTAAATAAATTGCCTAAGGAAAGGCAAGTAATATCTATTTCATGGATCTATGCCCAAAGACAACATAAAAAACAAGCTTGAACTGCTCTCAAATTTCAAACTGTTTTTTCTCAAAAGTTATGAGAATAACTTGTTTCAGCTTCAATATGCCAGTGCAGAGCAAACACACACCATTGATGTTATTTGACAGTTGTAAGAAATCCATATTAGGAAAGTATTAGAAATGCCGACTTTCATTTAAAACTAATTTGTATAGAAGCCTCTCTCAGGGTTCCCTCCCCACTTTGAGCTTTGGGGTACAGATGTAGGGATCCGCATGAAAGACCTCCTAAGCCTACATTTTACCAGCTTAGGTTAAAAACTTTCCCAAGGCACAATTTCTTTCCCTTGTTCTTGGATGGTATTGTTGCCACCACCAAGTGATTTAGACAAAGATTTAGAAAAAGGACCACTTGAAGTTTCTACTTCCACCAAATTTTCCCAAGCACCTTTACCCCCTTTTTTGGAAAGGCTGGAGAATAATATTTCAAACAAAAGGTTAACAAAGCAAGCAAAGACCAAATTCCTGGTTTTATTCTTTACTTACAATTTTTGTAATTTTAGAGGCTTGTTTTGGTATGGTTTAAAAAAAAATTTTTTTTTTGCCCTGGTCCCTTTCTGTTCCAAACAACAACAACAACAAAAAGACCCCAAAAAATCTTCCGCATGGATTTAAAAGTATTTTTAAAAGTATTTTTATTGGCTAACCAAGTTATTTAATCTTTGTAACCCCTTACAGGTTAAAAAAAAAAGTGTATGCTACCCTTAGCTGTATGTTTATAACAGCATCAAAAAACCTTGCCACTTTAGGATATTTTAAAATAAATATATATTTATTGACAGAGTTAATACATGCATATAGAATAATATTTACCATCTTGATTCCTGATCTAGAACTAGAGTCCTCTCTCCACACGATACTATTATCATTTCAAGAACAAAAAGGTGACCAGTTACACTTGACAGTTTATTAGCAACATGACAGAGCTATTGTGTTCTTATTCCACAATAAGCAAGAATAAATAATTTGTTTCACGCATATAGGGGGAAAAAGTCAAAAACTCACTGAATTTAGTAAAAGTAAGTAATATCCTGTTATAGCCACACCAGGATATAACAAGACACTTCTTTAAAATAATCTCTGAATTATCTCTAGATCCCTAGCAGAGCTGGACTCCAGCTGTCCAGAATGAAAGCTTATTCCTGACCTCAATGTGTTCTTTTACTGTCACTAAATTATTGTGGGCTGATTAAAGTTTAATGACATGGTTACTCTGGTAGTGAGCCAAAGGCATCAGTAGTCCCCAGGAGCTATCAATTACTAACAAACCCATCTAAATTGTAAAGACAACTTAACTGATAAAGAAATACAGATGACCAGTAGCTATATAGTTGGAAAGGCTTCTCCCTCCAAAATGAAAATATGGCAGTTTGAGTCTCTGCCAATGATGTTAAATATGCAAACTGATTGCAAGTCTTCTGGGTCCCACACAGTGCTCTCAAGTGGTCCACCACTCTCTGGCCTACTCAAGTCCAATAAAAATTACACTTCTTATATTTTCTTTAGCTCCCAAACCTGAAATTTCTTCAGAAGACTTCTACCATGTTTATACTGTATGATCTGTTTCATGAATTCAGATGTCTTCTCTCAGTATTTTTTCCTTATAAACTGCAGGTTTCCTTGTTATTCACTGCAAGATTCTCTCTGCTATTGAAATCTGGTTAATGCTTTTCTTGTTCTCCATTCTGAAGACTTGAAATATTTGTCTTTCTCCAAGGCATTTTTCCAGAATGGGAATGTGAAGGGAAAAAATGCTAGTGTACAAGTGGTCCTCCAGACAGAGGCTGGACACAATGTCAATTCTTGCATTCAAGAAGTGAAAATACAATCAACACTCCCTCGGCTAAGTGTGGAGTCTGAACCCAGAACCTTCAGGGCTAAAAGCCTATGCTGCTAAAATACTACAGACCAGATTCACAAAGATATTTAGGCTCCAAACTTCCATTGAAATCAATCCTTTGTGCATCTGGGCCTGTCTTCTACCTAGAAGCAGTAGCAGACTCAAATCTCTTAAGGAGACAGAGTCACTTTCCTAATATGGATTACACATGGACTGCTTCAGGTTAAGGTACATCGGGGATATGTCTACACTGCTGATAGACACCCGCGGCTGGCCAATGGCAGCTGACTCAGGCTCATGGGGCTCAGGCTAAGGGCTGTTTAATTGCAGTGTCAACATTCGGGCTTGGACTGTAGCCCAAGCTCTGGGACCCTCCCATCTCACAGGGCCCTAGAGCCTGAGCTCCAGCCCGAGCCCAAATGGCTACATCACAATTAAACAGCCCCTTAGCCCAACCCCATGAGTCTGACTCAGCTGGCGCAGGCTGGCCACTTGTTTTTAATTGCAGTGTAGACAGCTCATCTCCAGGGACAGAAAGGGGCAGACAACTCCTTGTTCCTACATTGCACAATGGCCATGATCTCTATACGTCCTGGAGCTTCTGCTGGGAGGGTGATGAATTCATGGCACTCCTCTGAATTGACACCAGCAAAAATCAGCAGCAGAGTCCTGAATTTGCATGTAAATTAGTCACTTAAACGGATGGCATATAAATACAGTATAACCTCAAAAATTTCACTTACAGATTAGAAGTCATGACCTAGGGAATGTTAAATTACAACGGTCTTCAAAGAATTAGCAGTTTTACCACTGACCAATAAGAGATGAATATTGATTTTGTGCAAAAAAGGTTATATCCTACATTGTCTTTCAAAAATGAACACATTGCCATTACCTCCTTTCAAATGTTTTATTTATCCTGACGGGTTTTTGAAAAGAAGTAACCATGTCAGCACATCTCCAGCAAAGAAAAGCTTTTGCTCTTCTGATTTCAGACGAAAATCATTCCTCCCTGCCCCAGGGTAATGATGCCATTTGTCAACATTGATTTAATTGACAGAGGCACATTCAAATTCTCCTCCCCTATATAGCTGGAGTAACTCCACTGATCAGGTACTAGCATCAGAATCTACACCCTCATATTTAACAAGGGGCTTATCTAGACAGAGAGTTAGTGGATGGCAAGCTGAGGTGTAAAGCTACAGTGCACTAGAGTGCCATGTGCTCACTGTCCATGTGGACCCTACTACCACACACATTGAAAGCTCCTTAGTGGGCTTTGACCGTCTCCTATTTGAAACAGAAATTTTTAGTAGAGCAGGGTCCATATGGCTGGTCAGCATACAGCGCGCTAGTGAGCTGTAGATTTACACCTCAGCTTGCCACATACTATCTAGATGAGCCTGATGCAAACTTTAGAAGAGTTTCACAAATTTACCATAGTTCTCCTTGATGGAGAGCTGGACAGTGAGTAGCTGGGATTCATGAGAAAGTGTTAGTCCTCCTGTGACGCTACCACGTAACCTCCGATATGCAAATTGTTTCTGTGGGTTGTTGAGTAATGAACCAATAAATCTTTAAATCTTTATTTTGAAAAATTCTATACCATTAACTCCTCACTTAAGGTTGTAGTTATGTTCCTGAAAAATGCAACTTTAAGTGAAACAATGTTAAGCAAATCCAATTTCCCCCTAAGAATTTATATAAAAGGGGGTGTTAGGTTCCAGGGAAAAAATTTTCACCAGACAAAAGACTATATCTATCTATCTATCTATCTACATACACACACATACATGGTATACGTTTTAAACAAACAATATAATACTGGTATACAGCGATGATGATTGTGAAGCTAGGTTGAGATGGTGGAGTCAGGGTGGGATATTTCCCAGGGAATGCCTTACTACTAAATGATGAACTAGCAAATGGCTGAGCCCTAAAGGGTTAAATCATTGTTGTTAATGTAGCCTCACACTCAAAAAGGCAGCACGAATGGCGGGAGGAGAGACAGCATGGCAGACAGAGACCCACACCGTGTGTGTGTGTGTGTGTGTGAGAGAGAGAGAGATACGAATTGCCACTTTAAGTACTCTGACTCCACTGTCTTGTTAAGTAGATCAGCAAGCTGAGACGGAAGCTTCCTCCATCCGAACCCCTGGCATGTGTGTCCCCTCCTCTATGGAAGATGAGGTAAGTGTGGTGCAGGAGCAGCAGGGAGGGGAACATCCTGACATTTGCCCCATCACCACCTCCAGCACAGCAAGCAGGAGGCTCTGGGAGCAGCTCCAAGCAGAGGACAGGAGCAGCACACAGCAGTGCGGGGAGGGACAGCTGAACTGCTAGCAATTGATAGCCTGCTGGGTGGCTGCTGCACAGAGAACTTAGGAGAACAGGGAGCTGAGAGAGGGGCTGCCGGTCCACCTTGGTTCCAAGCCCCCACCAGTGCTCCAATGGGCTGCTCTTCCTGCAAACAGTGAACAAAGCGGGCGGCTGTCAAACAACAGTATAAGGGAGAATTGCACAACTTTAATCGAGTATGTTCTCTAATTGATCAGCAACGTAACAATGCAACAACATTAACTGGGATGACTTTAAGTGAGGAGTCACTGTAATTGTTTTGAATTTTACAAAAATGTATTTAAAATAAGATATCAGCTAGACATTTTTGGAAGACATTGGAAAAATAACTGCAGTTCCTTTGGGCAACAATTCAGAAAAGCATTTAAGCATGTAGAATAGTTTTGCTTTTCTTAATCAGGGCCTTGATGATGGTATTTTCGTAATTCACCATAAGGCTAGTAATGGTTTACAATAGAAAAAAAACGAAATGTATTCCTTAAGTCATAGAGGTTTACATCAGAATGTCGTAATCTTACATTTCAAATACTTGTAGTAAAATTGGTATAATCTTACAGTCAGTAACATGCCATCTCTGTATGCAAGGTATGAGTTTCATGCCCTGCATGGCTGACTGGCTGTGTGTTGTTCAGCTGGTAGCCTGCAAGCTGGATTCATCCAGGAAGGATGCTATTTTGTGCACAGCATGAGTGACTTTGCACACACTGTGTGTGAGGTCACACCACAGGGAGGAGATGTCATTTTAGATGATCCAGGCATGCTAGTGAGTTGGCGCATGTCTTACTAGAACTCTCATGGCATGCCACTGATTACAGTGCTTTTCAGCCTATTTACGATTGTGGGCCACATACGTGGGCCACAGCTCTGGGCTGATTGGGCCACAGCTTGAGATCCTGTTGATTTAATGACACTGCACAGCTGGACCCATTTTTGAATGTAGTAACAGCTAGCACAGGTGCCCACCTTTCAAACTGCCAATGGGTGCTCGACCCCTGGCTTTGCCCTGCCCCCACCCTGCCTCTTCCCACCCCCACTCTACACCTGCCCCACCTCTTCCTGCCCTGTTCCTCCGAGTGCACCGTGTCCTGCTCCTGCCCTCTCCCTCCCAGATTGCGGCTGGTGGGAGGTGCAGAGAGGGAGAGGAAGTGCTGTTCCATGGGGCTTCCAGAGGGTGGGAGGAGTCGGGGGGCAGGAGCTGAGGGGGGGCTGCAGTATTTTTCCCTCGTGCGTACTCCAGGCCTGGAACGCTCATGGAGTCAGTTCCTATGACAGCTAGCCATCAAGGGCTGATTTCCCCCTACACCAGTTCTACAATCTCTTACCTCCATTGGCTTCAGTGCTATTGCTCATGCTTTACACCAGTGTGAGGGGTTAAGACTATTAGTTTAGAGAAGAAACCACATTTTAATAACATATTATGTGCTATTCTTTGAGTTAACAATTATGCTAATATAATTATTTCACACACATACAAGATCTATTTGTATATTCCTTGCCCTTCAGCCTTCACTGAGGGCCAGATACCCTAAGGTGCTGAGGACCCAAAATCCCATTGTCCTCAAAGAAGTAAGCCTTTGGGAAATGTTAAGGCTTTTTTTAAAGAAAAAGCCACACAGACCTCAGATTGTTCAAACTATTGTGGAAGAATAGTCATGATTTACTAGTTTCTGGGAAAGCCCAGAGGTAGGAGGAATCTTTCCAATAGAAAAGATCTGATTCAGTCCATTTTTTTTCCATTCACAAGTTGCCCAGGAACTGATCAAAGTTTTTGAATGTGTTTGTTACTTAATCACCATAATAAGGATGATGGCAAATCCGAAAAGGACTTTTGATGATCAAGCACCACCTGGCTCAGTCTCTGGCTAAGTCTGTAAGGTGCTCTGGCTGGATATTCAGCCTATGTCCATCTCTAACCATTTTATTGGTAACAAAGTCCTGTGGCACCTTAAAGACTAACTATAAAGTTTTGAAGCATAAGCTTTCATGGGCTAATACCCACTTCGTCGGATGCAAGCAGTGGAAGTGTCCAGCTTGCATCCGACGAAGTGGGTATTAGCCCAAGAAAGCTTATGCTTCAAAACTTTATAGTTAGTCTTTAAGGTGCCACAGGACTTTGTTACCTCTGCTATTCCAGAGTAACACGGCTACCTCTCTGATTCTTGAAACCATTTTATTGTGTCCCCAAATCTTTTGGAGCCCATTAGATTGCTGTCCATGCTGTGGCATTTCCTGATAAACAGGCTTTGGAATTTGTCGACCTTCCATTCTATGTCCATCCCAAGGAAGCCACTGCCATTGAACCAGTGGTAACAGAGGCAATGGCTGGGTTCAGCTTCCAACATCCTTATTTCTGATCTTGTCCTGCCACTTATTATGGTGCAGCTGATTAAGAATACTTTTCAGTTCTCATCATTTCATGGTTCATTAGTTGTAACTGTTTGACAACATTCATTTTTAACATATCTGAGCCCAGTAGGTTCTGGTGACATACCAAGTGCCAATACAAACTTGAAAAAGTCCAACCTCGGCCTCCTATTTTTGTCTGTGCTCCAGGAATGGTGCCCTAGAGTTGGGCCATTCCATCCTCCTTCCTGTCATTTTGCTTTAGGAATGAGATTCTGGAGTTCACATTTCTCTTGACCATCCATGGGCAAATGCCCAACACTGCCTCTGACCCATACTCTGGGGATGAGCTTCAAGAGTACAGATCTTGCCAAATAAAAACTTGCAAGACTAATTTCAGTTCAGCAGACTCAGCTGAGGTGGGATGGAACTTCTGCATGAATCATTCACTCAAACTTACCAAGCATATAATGCACTACAAATACCTTCAGTTGAGGTACACGTTTGAAAAAACAAAAGCATGGTTGTGTAACGATGTAGTTAAATTAGTAGATCATCACACTATGAAAAAAATAAAAGTAGTCATAAGTGCTGTAGCTTATAAATGACAATAATGTGTCAATAATCTTAAGATTCTTTTCAAACTGGCACTGTTATACTTAGTGATCTTACTGTTAAGAAACAGAGACTTTCTTTTCCTGAGATGTTCTAGAAAGTAGGTTAATTATGTCCTATCACTCTTGTAATTTTTCTTGGAAGAACTAATTTATTTTATAACTGTGTGTTTTACACTATTCTTATTCACATGAAAAAGCTAACTTTGAACTTATTTCCTTATGTATTCTGTCCATTCTCAATATAAAGACAAGCGCCAACAACTTTTTTCTTTGAGCAGAAGGACTACTGTTCAATATCAAAATTCTAAGAGGAGAATGGTAAAAAGGTAGAATAGATGATGGTGGATTAGGACACTTGCCTTTCACCTGTGGAGGTCTCCGTTAAATTCAGACCTTAGATCCCACTTGAAATGAGTTTACTAACAACAGCTTTAGCTCCAGAAGAATTCAAGATGACAACTCAGCTCTCTGGATCTATTATGCCAATCAGGAACATTTACCAAAAGGAAAAGGTCCATGTTATCTCTGAGGCTGAGAAGAACTTCAAAGCCTTTGCCAGCCTGCATATGGCACGGGCAAATGCCCGTCTCTTTGGAATCCATGCTAAATGAGCCAAGGAAGCTGCAAAGCAGGATGTGGAGAAGAAGAAATGAACTGTTCTCCCTCGAACTGTCAATAAAAGAGTATAGAAATGTAAAACAAAAATCACTCTCCTGTAGTCATCTGGCCCTACTTTGTCACACACCTTATGAAGAGGAGAACAATCCCTTTGGACATTTCTGTACTGCAGCACGTGCAGCTAATGCAGGTCTTTTGCATGGCAGCACACTACACCATTTGATCTGCATTGTCTTCCAATTCAATTCTAGGTGAAATTTAAAGTGTTGCTTTTGACCTATAAGATCATAATAGTTTAATTCCTGTTCACTGCAAAAATACTATCGTTATTTGTATTACTGTACCAACTGGGAGCCCCAGTCACGGACCAGAACCGTGTTGTCTGCCCAGAATAGCTTTCCATCTAAGAAGTTTCCGTCCCTGAGGAATACTACTGCAGTTGAGATCAGCTGAGAGACTCAATGTAACAGACCTCTGTTTAGTCAGGAAGGCAGAGCATTTCCAGTGAAGAGTCATCAACTCTGGAAATGGCTTGGCTGGTCTGCTGGAGTCCAAATGTAAGGTCTAGCTGCAAAGTTCATCTTTTCCTCCAGACCTCTTCTGGGGAATATGGATAGGCTGAGGGTAGAGTACTAGTTTGGGAGGGGTTTTTTCATTGGGCTTAATTTTGTATATTTAATATTAATATTTTATACATTCACCCAGAGATTTGGAAGATCTTATTTTAGGAAAAGTCGAAATATCTATCAATATAGGTAGAGTTGAGCATAAGAGAGAACTACATGTACACCAACACACCATGGACAGAGTAGTGATCTGTATGTATTAAACTGTGGAACCATATGATACGTTGCAGAGTTATGTGATAAATCATATGGATCTGTCTCCTTTGACTCTATCCATCTGTTCCTGATCACTTTCTTTGGAACATGCCACTATCAGTGACAAGATACTAGGCTAGATAGTTAACTGGTCTGTTCCCACAAGGATTGCCTTACATAACACTTGTTTCCTTTAGTAATATGAATTTGATGGCACAGTCTAATTCCTATTCATGAATGTACAATGTATTCACTATGAGTAAAATCCACAACCAAACAAAGTTAAAGGAAAGACCTCCAGTGATTTCAACTGAGTTTTGAATCAGATGCCAATAACTATATGAATTATATATAGTGAGCGTGTGTGTGTGTGTGTGTGTGTCTGTCTAGCTACATCTGGAGCACACTAAACATATCAAAACTAAAACTAACTCTTGTCCTACATATCCTACATGCTTAACCAGCAGAGTGTAACTTCACTAGTAACATTCACTTAAAAGATTGGTAAAATATGCATATCTGTCTATACCATGTCAGAACTCAACAACTGTAGTATCCAATTAAATAAACGGAAATTACAAACCTGAATAATAAATTCTGCAAACATCTGAAGTAATACATTGTGCCTGGTAATCAACAACATATGCAAACACTAACCTACAATATCTGTAGCAGTAATCAAACATTTAATGAATACTGAACAAGTAAGATATAATATGGACCTGGATGAACTTTGTCCATTTAATTTAAAATAGTTAATTAAAATTAAGTGGGTAAGGTAATATCTTTTCTTGGACTGACTTCTGTTGGTGAAAGAGACAAGCTTTCAAGCTACATGGAGCTCTTCTTCAGGTCCAGTTTTAAATTTGTATAGCCTCTCTGGTGCATTTTTGTGCAATATAATTTGGAAGTTGAATTATTGCAGTTGTGTAGAAATTGCTAAACAAGCATCACATTAGTAATTTTCATACACATTTATGGTAATTGCACAAGCAAATGTAGGCCAAAAATTGCATCTACAAAAGTGTACACAGATTCATTATTATTTAAATCATGGTAGTCGCCAAAGGCCCTGATCAGGATTGGTGTTTCATTGTGCTAGACACTGTATATTATGTATATAGTGCCTGACCCAAAAAATTTACAAAGGAAGGTCTGCTTCTGGAAACATTATTCACAACCTTGACTTTATACATAGACAGTACTATTAAATAAATGCTAAGCTCTTATCTTGCTAAGAACTTGTCTAAGATCTTCCTTTTTAGGCCCCAAGCTTGCAAACACTTACTATGTGCTAAACATTACACGTTGCAGTAGTCTCATTTAGTAAAACGGTTCTGTACCAGAACTGCTCAGAAGACAAGCAAGGGGACCTCATTTTGAAAACACCATCCAGTATTAGGACCAACATGGACTAGCTCCCATCTAGATAGGCCTGCCAAAACAAGGATTTGGTATCAAGTCAAGCTCTTGATGTGAGCCTTCTTCCCTCTGCCTTTTTAAGAGTCATTGCCACATTTTCTGAGATGGCAGCTACTGGAAAACGGTCATTTACACCTCTTTTGATGCTGTTGTTTCAGTGTTTCTTTGCCAGCTCAAACTGACCACATTGCAGCAGCTTACTCTATCTATGCCCATGAATTTCCATTATCCCTAATGACGACTATGTCCTAGAGTCACGTGTTAAATGCAGATGGAACCAGATATCCTGGCATAACAATGTTTTTGCTGTTACCTATTCATATCTGGAAGCTACGGGGAAAATATACTATGGATGACATACAGCTCTGAATGAAAAGATGGTGAGTGACAGTAATCAGTTTTGTGCTGTCATGTGGGGACCAGGGAAAGGAAGGGATTTTAGCTTGTCTACTAGCACTCTCAAACTACTGGAGAGAAAAAGGCTAAGGGACGAGCCAGGCACTGCTACCTGCTTTAGGATATAGAGTTCATAGAATAGTTGATTTGGCTACCTGCACAATAAAAGAATGAGTCAAGAGTAGATTGTGAGGAAGTAAACGAGAGAGAGAGAGAGAGAGAGAGAGAGAGAGAGAGAGAGAGAGAGAGAGAGAGAGAGAGAGAGAGTAAATGGAAGGAATGAGTGAGAAAGAGAGAGATGCTGGCAGGGATGGATGATGGGGAGATGGAACCAGTGATTGTACAAGACGGAATCTTGAAACAGTGTTTTCACAGGGTGACAAAGCCAAATAATAAGAGTATGACAAACATCTTTCTTATGGAATAAGAAAAAGGAGAAGAAAATCAAATTATAGGTTAGGAATGAGAGGGTTTGAAATTGGTTCTTAGGATGTGATAAAAAATCAAATAGTGTAATCTCAAAGCAATCTCCTGGAGTAAGAGAGGGATGGAGGCACAATCTGTGTGACAGAAAAACAGCATTTGAGATGACATCTTCTAGAACAGAGACTAAAATAGAGGGGAACCTGGGCACAGCTCCTCTTCCTCTGATGAGAGCAGAGGAAGAATTCTTCCCCCTCTCTCTGATGTAGGGGATCTTTGCTGCTCCAGAGCTCTCACTCCTCCCTGGCTCACCAGTGATGACACACTCCAGGGCAGATGCTCTGAAATGAAAGAAGCAGGAGAAATTGGCTGAGGAACTTCTGGTGCCCAAGCTTTCAGGTCAGTAGATGGATCCACGGCAGCCCCACCTGACTGGCAGTAAAAAGGATGGCAAGAGGAAGATTTGTCCCTCTGTTGACTCTCCCTCCCCACAGGGAAAAACCTCCCTACTGATCCATGAAGCCCAAACGCAGAATGTGGAAGCTGTGGATAAAAATTCATGACTTCTGAGAGATGACAGTAGAAAAACTGAAAGAGTGGGAATGACAGAAGGAGATGCAAGGCGGAGTAAAGAAAGAGGCAAAAGAGCATGGCAGAGGTACAAGGACTGAGGAAAGCAATACATATTTATTTATGGAAAGGAGAGCATGATGGATGGACTTAAGGGGGAGACCATCTGAAATAATCAAACAGATTGAGAATGGCTTTAGGCAAATTTGAGTCTTATTTCCCAGCCACCCCCAAATCTGTAAAAGGGGAGGGAATGTGTATAAAATATAATTCATATCTCACTGGGCTGCCAGGATGCTAAGTGAATGTTTAAGGCATCATTTTAACAAAATCAGAGAGGCTTAAAAATGATTATTGTACAGAATGTCAAGGAAGTGAATGAGAGATAAATAGAAGGAAGAATACAAGTCATAGGATTATGTGTCTGAGGGAGTGTACCAGGAAGGTTATGCCACTGGAAGTTTGGGAGGGTATTAAGGAGAAGTTTTACAGTTGATCACTGTTTGTGAGGAGAGGATGTTTGGAAAATAAGAGACAGATGTGGATAATATCAATGTGTGGAAGAGTCAAAGAGTGGAGGACTCAAACTTTGGGATTACAGAAGGGGTCATGGGGACCAAAGGAAAGCCAGAGTAGAGAGAAGGAAGGACAAGAGTGAGAAAGTTAGAGAGATGGAGGAACAAGAGAGATACTGAATGCAGAAGAGCATAGGAAAGGTTAAGGACTATAGCTGGTGATAGGAGAAGCAAAGAGGCAGGGAAGACAGGATTAGGGGAAATTTAAAATACCGAGCAGGATCGGTGATGCAAAGTAAAAAAAAGGAGACTTAAAGAGGAGTTAGAGGGTTGAATTCAGTTGATGGGAGATATGAGAGTCGGAGGCAGGGGCTACAGGAGAGATTTGTGGGATGAGACTGAATGTTGGAGAGCTGAAGAAATACTGTGGCAAGGAGAGACACCGGGGCTGAAAGTCAGCACTGAAAGCAAGGAATGTCTGTGGAGAATCAGGAGGGACAAATGGGTGAGGGGCTTGTTTGAAGTGACTTGGGGGAAGGAAGTGAGAGAGTGCTGAAGGGGCTCAGAAGAAGACGACCATGAACTGATGTTGGGGAAGTTGGGCTTGTAGGAAAGGCAGGAGGATATGAAGCGCTGAAGGCAATGGGAGTAAAAGCTAGATCTTGCCAAAAACTATTGGATCCTGCCAAATTTAATTCCAACTCTGAAGATTCCAGCACCCAACTAGAGAATGCCAGCTGTTCCCACTGCATGAAAGACCCAATGCACCCCAGAACATGAGCACTGCAAACACATGGTTCTTGCACCTGGATCCTTCTGGAAAGATCAAATCCCTATCTTCTTAATGCCAAAGTACAGGCCAAGTCTAGCCATTCATACTGCACCAAAAAATTCTGGACCCTCACGTATGAGTGCCACAAAATCCTGGGTTCGACACAGTCAGTATTGTCAAAGCCAAGCATTCAAAAAAGCAAAACAAAACAAAAAAACCCTACCATATAAAAATAAACCCATAATATTGTCTTAAAAACCATGAGATTAAAAAAAAAGTGGTCTCTTTTTAAACATTTTTAATTTTTGAGACTTTAGAGTTCACATTTTCAAAAAAAATCCCTTAATTATGAGGATTAGAAACCTTCTTTTAACAATAAATCTTACTTCAATCACATCATTTCAGGAGTTGGGACTTTAATAAAACACACTAAAATATTGTTTGATTCACAATAAAATCATGAGTTGGCAATGTTACATGGATTCTGTTGGAACCACACAGTGTTTAGTCTCCACCTCCAAATTCCATGGCATGAACACAGGACAAGTATTGCAGCACCTAGTGTGCCAAAAATGTGGACCCTGATGTAGCGATCCTTTTAACATCAGATAAATCTGCCACCAATACATGGTTTCAGGGAATCCACAGTAATCCAGATCTGATGTCTTGATTTTTTAAATACAGTTAAATTTCATATCATAACACTGATTTTCTGCAAGTGGTTTAGTAGATGTGAATGATCATTTTGTGCAGCTTTTAGCTGATTAGGAGGAATTGGTGCATGAAGCACAGAAACAATAAGAGAAATATCAAAAACACAAGAGATGTATTATCAGGGGACTTTACCCAGACATCTGTTGGAAAAATAATATGGCAAAGCCCAATTTCCAGTAAGTTCTTGGAATACATCAGGGACAACTTTTTTGTTTCAGAAATTAGAGGACGTAACCATGGGGACAACTATTTTAGACTTGATTCTAACTAACAGGCAGGAATTGGTTGTGAATCTGAAGGTTGAAACCAATTTGGGTGAAAGTGAACACTGAAATTATACATTAATTAGGCCAAGGAGTGATTAATGAGAATGGACTTTTAAAAAAACAGACTTTAAGAAACTCAGAGAACTGGTAAATAAGGTTCCATGGGAAGAAAATCTAAGGGAAACAGGAGTTCAGGAGAGTTTGTCAATGAGACAATACTAAAGGCACAACAGCAAACTATCCTGAGTTGGAAAGAGAAAAAAAAAAAAAAAGAGGTCAATAGGGCTCCATCAGGAACGCCTCAATTAACTGAAAATCCAAAAGGAATCCTATTAAAAGTGGAAACATGGGCAGATTACTAAGGATGAGTCCGAAAGAATAGC
Source organism: Sternotherus odoratus (assembly GCA_032164245.1). Taxonomy (NCBI): domain Eukaryota; kingdom Metazoa; phylum Chordata; order Testudines; family Kinosternidae; genus Sternotherus; species Sternotherus odoratus. Next base: position 27,653,472 of record JAVMKO010000009.1, read on the forward strand.
AAAGACATGTAGGGACAAAAATCAGAATAAAATGAGTTCCACCCAGCTAGGAACATAAAAGACAATAAGAAGAGGGTCTATACATATATTTGGAGCAAGGGAAAGACAAAGGAAAGTGTAGGTCCTTTGCTTTGCAGGGAAGGAAAGCTTGTAACGGATGCCATCAAAACGTTTAAGGTGTTAAATGTCTATTTTGCTTCAGCCTTCACTAAAAAGGTACATTTGACCTGATACTTAAACACAATTAATATTAACCAGGGGAAGGACTGCAAGCCAAAACAGGTAAAGAACGGGTTTAAGAATATTTAGATGAGTTACATGTACTCAAGTCAGCAGTGCCTAATTGAATTCACCCTAGTGTACTTAAGGAATTACCTGAAGCAATCCAAGAACCAGTAGTAATTGTCTTTGAGAACTCATGGAGGATAGGTGAGAGCCCAGTGAACTGGAGATTTGCAAACATAGTCCCTATCTTTAAAATAAAGGGAATAAAGAGGACCTGGGGAATTATAGTCACCCTCACTTCAATTATACTTCAATTATAGTCACCCTCACTTCAATAGCTGGAAAGATAATGGAACAAATTATTAAACAATTGATAAGATTCTAGAGGATAACAGAGTTTTAAGGAATAGGAAGCACAGATTTGTTAAGAACAAATCATGCTAAGCCAACTTAATTTCCTTTTTTTTACGGGGTTATTAGTAGATAGAGGTGAAAGAGCATAGGTGATATATCTTGATTTTAGTAAGGCTTTTGATGAATCCCCACATGACATTCTCATAAGAAAACTAGGGAAATGTGGTCTAGAGATTACCATTAGGTGGATGTACAACCGGTTGAAAGACTGTACTCAAAAAATAGTCATAGATGGTTTGCTGTCAAACTGGGAGAATGTGTCTGATGATGTTCCGGAGGGTCTATCCTGGGTCCAGTACCATTCAATATTTTTGTTCATGACTCAGATAATGCAGTGGACAATAAGCATATAAAATTTGCATATGACACTAAGCTCAAAGTGGTTGCTAGCAGCAGTTTGAAAGACAGGATTAGAATTCCTAAATGACATTGACCAATAGGAGAATCGGTCTGAAATCAACAAGATGAAATTCAACAAAGACAAATACGAAGTACTGCACTAAGGAAGGAAAAAACCAAAGGCACAACTACAAAATGGAGAATAACTAGCTAGGCAGTAATACTGTTGAAAGGGATTTAGGTATTATAGTGGATCACAAATTGAATGTAAATCAGCAATGTGATATGCAGTGTGGCTGTAGCTGTGTCGTTCCCAGGATATTAGAGAGACAAGGTGGATGAGTTAATATCTTTTATTGAACTAACTTCTGTGGGTGGGAGAGATAAGCTTTTGAGATATACAGAACTCTTCATCAGTTCAGACCTCATGAAGGTCAGGGCAAGTCTGACCTGCCCAGACTTGAGGAAGAGCTTTCCGTAGCTCAAAAGCTTATTTCTCCCACCAACACAGGTTGATCCACTAAAAGATTTTACTTCACCCGCCGTGTCTCTCTAATATCCTGGGAACGACACAGCTACAGCAACACTGTATCACACATTGATTTACATTCAATTTGTGATCCAAGTGAGGCAGTTGAACACCCCCCCTCCCCATATTCTGAGGTGTATTAACAGGAATGTTTTATATAAGACACAGGATTTGTCCTGTTCCACTTGCCACTGGTGAAGCCTCAGCTGCAGTATTGTATCCAGTTCTGGGCACCACACTTTAGGAAAGAGGCGGACAAACTGGAATAATCCACAAGAAGCAGCAAAAATTATAAAAGATCAGGTTTCCTAAACCTCTGAGGAAAGGTTCAAGAAACTGGACATATTTAGTCTTGAGAAAAGAAGACTGAAGGAAGGATCTGATAGTATTCAAATATAAGGGCTGTTAAAAAGAGGACAGTGATCAATTGCTCTATATGTTCATTGAAGATAGGACAAAAAGTAATGGGCTTAATCGGCAGAAAAAGAGATTTAGGTTAGATAGTTGGGGAAACTTTAGAACAATAAGGACAATTTAAGCACTGGAACTGGCTTTCAAGGGAGCTTGTGGAATCCCAGTCATTGGAGGTTTTTAAGAACAGGTTAGACGAAGCTTTCAGGAATGGTCTAGGTTTATTTGGTCCCTTCCAGCACTACATTTCTCTGATTCTATGATCTCATGACTGAGACCTTCCAAGCAATCTAAGGGATTTATACTTGTATTTGGATCGTGCTCTGTGCCAGGTTGCTTCAGGTGTGCAGGTGTCAGACTTTTATAATAGACTAAGAGCAGCCGTATTTGGACTTTACACAGAAGACTTCAGGAGTCCATGGCCCAGTTTACTCTGCCAAGACTCCCTGGGCACTGAGACCTGTTGAAGCCTGGTTTCTTCTGGTCATGTAGGAGTAGCAGCATCTGTTGTCTATTTTGATTCTACTGTTTGAGAAGATGGGGGCCAAAAGCTGGTAGGATCCAGAAGGATCAGTGTTTTTATGGTGTTTCCAACAGGGATGCATTGATGTCCTAAAACTGCAGCACCCGCACTTCCCTTTTACAATCTGTTACCATGTTTGGGTTTGTGCTCAGAAAAATTAGCTGGATTGCAGAGGATCCTGATATCAAATACCGGTTTTTGCAGTGCCAGTTTACAACGGAGTTTTGATATTTTGGTTCATCAGGAGCTACTGTCTATTTAATAGAATCTGGGGGGAACTGGAGTTAAAAACTGGCAACCTTCAGATTTGTTTTTTCCCCTCCAGTACTGGCTTGGGATGTATGGAGGGGGGGGGGAGGGATTTATCCACAGGAGGAGGAACAACTATCCTGCTTTCACTTGGATTGTACAGTTTGGGGGTTGGGGCAAGACCCACTGTCGGAGCGGGGTTTTGTGGCACTGGCATGCCAGGATGCCTGGAGGTGCGGGATCTTTTGGTGCAGTGAGAGCAACTCCATGGACTCTCTGACCTTGCCAGGAAAGTTGGGGCAGCAGCAGGGTGCAGGTGCCGGATTCCGGACTCGGTATTTAGGGGGCAGTTCGGGTGCAATTCAGGGGGCCGCCGGGGTCCGGGGGGCGGCGGCGGCGACTCCGGCCTGCGCCCTTCTCCCGGGGTCGGGGTGGGAGGAGAGCGGGGGGAGGAGCGAGCAGAGGGCGGCGCGCGGCGGGCGCGTAGCCGGGCTGGAGCAGAGCAGTGCGATGGCAGCGGCGGAGCGCCCCGCGCCCTGCCTCTTCGCCTGACGCCGCCAGAGCCCGGGGCTCGCCTCCTCGCCATGGCCGGCCATTCTCTGCTGACCGTCCCCAGGTAGGAGCCGGGCTGCCCCCTCCCAGGGCTCCAGCCCCCGAGCCGGCTCTGGGGGGGCAGCGGGCTGGGGGTGGGACCGCGGGCTCCTGGCTCTGCCAACGCCCCCGGGGCGAGGGACGAGCCGGGCAGGCGGCGGAGCAGGCTCCCCTGGCCGGTTCCGCGCTCTCCTCCTGCCCGCGGCGGCGCAGCCTTCGCTGAGGACATTGCGGAGCGAGGAGCCGGTGTCAAAGGGGCGCAGGCTAGTGAGACAGTGAACGAGGGGAAGGAGCGGGGGGCTCGGGGGCTGCCAGCTGCACAACCCTCAGCCCCCGTGGCGCTGCCTTACCCCAGCACGAAAGGGGCTCCTAGGAACCTGCAGCCACCCTCCTTCGGGTGACTCTCCGGGAAGCGCAGGAGAAGGGCTGCCAGGCGCTCAGTGCCTTGCAAAAACTTTTGCTGTGAAGGCGTCCAGTAACCTTGGTAATTATTAATAGCAAAGCCCAGTCGTAGCTCTGATTCCGAGGGGATTTAAAATCTCTCCCCTCTTTACTAGAGCAACGCTGTCTATAAAAATAGTGATACAGCTAGTGAAAATTATTAACTCTGAAGCAAGGCTAGCTTTCTAGTGGGTGGTAGAAAAATGGGATTGCTGAGAAATGAATAGGGGGACATAAGAAAATTACATTTCACCCTAAATATTCAGTGAGATATAGGATTGTTTCACTAGCAGTTGTTTGCTTTTAGTATATGCTTCACAGCAAATTCTCTCTCCTTTAGAGCATGATTTTCTGTCCTTTATAACAGTGTTGATTTCACTTTGGCACAATATCATTTTTATAGCTATAGTGTAAAACGAAATGCTATAAAAATGAAATGGTATCAGATCGTATCATGGCTTTCATGCTGATTATTTAAGAAAACAGGTTAGGGAAAAAACAAAAAATAAAAGGTCTATTTTACTGAATATTACACTTACTGCATTCATCTGCATGGTTAACTATATGAAGTAGCAATAATGATTAGGGATTTGTTTTTAAGATAGTAGTATCCTTTCAGATTTGGAGCTGTCTGCATTATTTTACTAGGACAGTCAGAAAGGCACTGCAGAAGTACGCTTTTGCTATTGTGAAAATTGTTGAAGTAAAACAATTGTGTCTAGGGCTTTAAAGACAGACCAGATGATGCATAATTTAGGAGGAGCAAAATATAAGTAGAAATCACGATATACAAAAATATTAAATTGTATTTTAACACTGTACTTAGTGTCTCACAGAATGTACTTTTAATTTTTTCTGAATACATTTGTATACACAAAAATAAAATCTAGAGATCAGAAAGATAAGAGGACTTTATTTAAAAGCTGTGAACTTAGTGATTTTGGAGTTAAGTGCTTTTTGATTTCTAATGTTTTAGAAGGCTTAAACACTGAACAGAAAACAAACATTAAAAAAATCAGCATAAGGTTAGTGGTTTCTCAGGAAAACAATAAAAAAAAATGATATCCTAGAGGCTCTTTCCATCACTTCTCACTGGACAGCGTGTGTGTCAACCACACTCATAGTAACAGAGCAAAATGCAAGTACCACACTTCTTGGCTGTCTCGGTTCTATAGAGCATTTTACAGATAAGGCATTTTTGAACAGCTGATAGTATAAATGAGAGAATTTGCTTTGAGAGAAAATTGATGCACAAAAGGAAAATATGAAGGGTTGTTACAGCAGGCTTCTCAGCGTAATCTTCAAAATGCAGTTTACATGTGATTCTTCACTACAACAGAGAAATATTTTGTTTAAATGGTGTAAGGAACATATTACTAGAGACAAAGGCATCTTTTTAGCAATGGATATAGTGTTCTTTTTTGCCTCTAGTAAGGAGCTCTAAAGAACCAACATTAATACTGATGTTAAGAGTGCCTGCAGTTTAAAGAGGAGAAATACATGGTGATAACTCCGCACCTTCCACATGTCAGTTATCTCAGCTTCCGGTGATGTTAATGGGAACACTTGGTGAATAGTAGTTGCAAGATCAACACTTTTCCCTTTATTTTAATAGAGATGCCTGAAGAAAACAACTTGCTCATGTATTTCTTAATAACAACCCCCCCAAACAGGGTACTGCCTGGGGGTTTGTTATGTTATGTTGCAACATAAGATTTCCTGGCACTTATTCAGTCTCTCCACCCCCAATTTTATGAGTAGCATCCCTGCTGCATTTTTTTTAAGCTTGTGACTTGGCTGCCCTGAAGATAGCCCGTCCTCTCCTCTCCATGAGGATGCAGTTACAGGATCAGATCTTAAAATACACAAGTGAACTTAAAAAAAAATCTATAAGTTTTCAAACATTGATTACCAAGATGTTTTTACAGTCTATCCTCATAACCAAAATCTGTGTTAAATTTCAAGGAATTCATTCTAATGGCTAGAAGGGACCATTAGATCAGCTACTCTTACCTCTTATGCATCAGAGGCCATTACATTTCACCAATTACCCCTGTATTAAGCCTATTAACTTATGTTTAACTAAAGCATATCTTCCAGTCTTGATTTGAGGACTAAGATGTGGAATCTACCACTTACGTCCCTTGGTAGGTTGTTCTTAAGGCTAGTCACCCATACTGTTTTTTAAAAGATGTGTTTAATTTTCAATTTGAGAATCAGAGAGGTAACCATGTTAGTCTGGAATAGCAGAAGTGACAAAGAGTCCTGTGGCACCTTAAAGACTAACTAAAGTATTGAAGCATAAGCTTTCGTGGGCTAATATCCACTTCGTCGGACCGTGGGTATTAGCCCACGAAAGCTTATGCTTCAATACTTTAGTTAGTCTTTAAGGTGCCACAGGACTCTTTGTCACTTCCAATTTGAATTTGTCTAGCTTCAGTTTCCGACCATTGGTTCTTATTATGCCTTTCTCGTCTAGATTAAGAATCCCTTTAGTATCCAGTATATTCTGCCCATGAAGGTGTTTATACACCATAAACAAGTCACCTCGTGACATCTTTTTGATGAAGCAGACTGAGCTTTAAGTCTCTCACTCTAAAGAGGTTTTCTCCAGCCTTGAAATCAGTTGTGGCTCTTTTCTGCACCCTCTCCAGTTTTTCTAACCTTTTTTTAAATTTTGACACTGGCGTTCTATACAACATTACAACATCAGTATCACTAGTCCCATATGCAGAGGTGATTTTCACCACTCTGCTCCAACTCACTACTGTCCTGTTTATATGTTCAAGAATCACATTATTTGACCTTTTAGCTCCAGCATCACACAGGAAGCTTATGTTCAGTTGCTTGTCTACTATGACAGTTAGATCTTTTTCAGAATCACTCCTTTCCAGATATAGTTCCCCATTCTTTAGGCATTATGAGCACCCCTTGTTGAATGACCCACAGATATATGACCTTGCATTTGGTTGTATTAAAACTTATTGTCTGAATTGGATCACTTGGTAAGATGGGAGCCCAGTTGCTTTGTATGGCTGCCTTGTCATTTTGCCAAGCTTGTGTCAGCCACAAATTTTATATTTACTATCAGGAAATTGATATAAGTGTTGATTAGTATTGGCTTTAGTACTGATCCTTTGGAGCCCTACTAGAAACACCCCCAGTTGAAGAGGATTCTACATTAATAGCTACTTGAAAACAGTCAGCCATTTCTTAAACCCTTTATTGTGTGCTTTGATACTGTACAGTTCCAGTGTTTTTAATCGGAACACTGTTTGGTACTAAGTCAAAAATCTTACAAAAAAGTTTAAGTATATTACATCAGTGCAGTTATCGTTATTAACCAAAAAGTCCAAATCATAATCATAAAATCATGACAGACATTAAATAAAGAAAGGGTATGAGATTTAAATAATTATAATTTACCCAATGTTGAGATCAAGTTAGTAACTCTGTAGTTATCTGGGTCATCTCACCTGACCTAGTATATGAATACTGGCACAACAAACACTCTTCCAGTCTTCTAGAATTCCCCCAGTATTCCACGATTTAATAAAAATGAACATCAGTATGCCAGCAATCTCCTATACCAGCTCTTTTTGAATTCTTGTATGTGCATTATCCAGGGCTGCTGATTTAAAAATGCTTATCCCTAGTAGATGGTGTTAAACACCATCCTTGGATACTACTGGACTAGAAGATACTTCATCATCCTAATGTGATACAAGTCTTTCATCTTGTTCCTTTCCAAATACAGTACAGAACTATGTTGAACACTCTTTTCTGCATTAGTTTTACCATCTCCATCTATTAATGAGCCTGTACTGTGATAGAAATCTCTTTTGTTCCTAACATACAGAAATTCCTTATTGTCCTTAGTTCTGTATTCCCCCCCCCACGATGTCTTTAGCTGCTCTTATCAATTTTCTACACTTAGTAATCAATGTAAATTAGAAATAATTATCTGTTTCATTCCCCCCTACCCTGCCCCAGCCCATTTGTTATATGTTGCTTCCTCCCCCCACTTGCTGCCTTCATTTCACCAGTGAACCTGGTTGGGCTTTTAGCCAAATTTGTCCTTGTGCTTCATTGCAGAATAGTGGCTTTTTAGCCATCTAATAAACTCTTCTCAAAGAGCACCTAATTTTCATCTGTCTCCATCTAATGATTAAAAAAGACAGATTCATCCTTTCAAATGTTTGATAAAGCTTCATTTGGATCCAAGAGTTAAGAAGTGTACTTAAAAAAACCCCACCACCTTGTTGTAAAGTCATTTAAAGCCAACTGCTGTAGTCCATAAGCAGGCAAATTCCCAGCTGGTGAAATTCACGACTGTGCAGAGAGAGTACAAGACCTGTGCATGCTTAAGCTGTCCCACAAGTCTTCAAGATAGGGGTTAAGTAGAGCTTGGGTGTGCCCAAGCCCAGTCATGTATTCACACTGGCTAGTAGGGGACTATTCCAACAGTTTTTGTTTAGAGTTATTTTCTACTAGTTTCTACAGCTGAGATCATTGAACTGAGCACGCTTTGTACTGCAAGTAAAGCTTCTTAAACAGAAGGACAGAGGATTTACTCTGCATGTACTTGGATGACCACATATCAATGAAGAACAGAAGCACTTAGGTTATAACATGTATCTATGTCACTAGGGTGTTGTGGGGATTAGCCAGTTAGTGGACTCAATCCTTTAGTAGCGTCATCAGTGAAATTCTCCATGCAGAGAGTCATCACAGGGTCTGTGTACTCCACTTAAGTCTGGAAAATGCAAGTGTAACTGTGCTGGGCCTCTCTACAGAAGCATGACTTTCACCCCATTCATGGGACTCCCATTGAAGTCAGAGCGTGGTTCAGGCATTGAGCAGGCCCAGAATGTGCACATGCTTGGAAGATGCACTTTTTAGTCATAATTAGGACTTTAAATGTTGTAAACCAGTTGATTTTTACTCTACAATTGAAATAATCTTCATAGGTTGTATATAGAGTAGTTGCACAGAAGATCAGAGGGAAATTTTTATTAGAAGAGAAGAAACCGTTCTGCAATGTATTCAGAACAGGTCAATCTCTCTTTCAGTTTCATATGGTCTATGCCATTTCAGTTCCTAGGGGAAAGACATCATATTAGTGGAGACATGGTCTAACGTGCCTAGAAATCAGCTTCTACATACTCCCACACAGTTTTATGCTACTATTGTCTTGTAGATGTGCCACCCTCTTAATGCTGATGTAAGAAAGTTAATTGTACTACTGCTGTTTACCTCTTCAGATTAAATTGTTCTGTGTTTATTATAGGAAAGACTGCTCTGCTAGTAACATCTGGATAGAAAGCTTGCAGTCTTTGCAAAGAACTCTAAAATACAACACAGTCCTCCTCCCAGCCCATAAAAAGTTGTTTCTTAGATTATCAGGAACTACAAAGTAGTAACAATGAAATTAAGGAGTTAGATTAAAAGGCCATAATCTTTACCTCTCACACATCATAAATCAAGTAAATTCAATGCAGTATTGTTCATTTATTTTAGAAAGCAAGTACCGTGTCTGAACAGTGCCAGCAGTTTGTGTGGGGTTTCAATCTACTTGATGTGAAATTGATTAGCATTTTGAAGTAATACAGCTGTGGTCACAGATATTAATCAAGCCATCCAGTTTGTGTTATGGGTTGTTACATGTTAAACAATACTAAGGCATGGGTTTGCATTCTATCAGCAGCTTGTTTTAGTTTAAAGTAATAGAGATGAATTTTAAGTAAAATCATTACGTAGTCTAAAGATATTTATATTTGTAACAGAATAAAATGACTATTTTTCACTCTTAGAAGACATGACCTCTGAGCATATTAGGATAGGGTGCTTAAAATCCTATATAATAAAAGGCCAGAGGATGTTTGTCCGAAGCGGTCATGCACAGTAGAGACGGCCTGGACAAACAGCAGGCTGGGAGTTGTAGTTCGGCGGCACAAAATGGCCACCGCACGTGCACTGCCGCGAGCCGTAGAGACAGCCTGGACAAACAGCATTAAGCACTTTGGCCCATGTACACGGGCTGTTACACTAGTACAGTATATTTTACATAGGGACTAATCTGTAGAAGATTTGACTATTAAAAAGACTTTAGAAAAAAATGTAATTTTTAAATGACTGAGAGGCCAAATTCCAATACGCTGTCCCACTGAGTGGCAGGTTAGTCCACAGGTAGAGTCCCATTGAAGTTGTGGGGAGGGTGAGGGAGTGAGGATTATTCATGGAGTGAGGTAGTACTCATTGTGAATAAGAACATCGGGATCTGGCCCAAGGAGGACCTCCCTAACAGAGGCATTTCTCCTACTGGGCTTTTGAGGAGGACACTGAATTTTCCCCATAATTATTATGAAAGTCAAGATCTTAGTGATCTGCTGTTGGGTTTACTGACTTGTACAGATAGGAACAGTGAAGTTTAGTGTTTTAGGAGAGAAATGGAGGATCACTCTTACCAATGGTTTGTTGGCTCAGTTCCCCACTGCCTCCTGCCCTCTATAGCCTTGTACATCTGTACAAAAGGAGTGTAAATCACCATCAAATCAGGCTGCTAGTGTTTTCTTGCCAACTCTGATCTGGTATGAAACGAACAGCAAGGCAGTAGAGAATCAGCCCAGAGAAGAAGAGGAGCTCTGATACAAGCAAAGCATTACACAAGGAAAGCCAGGATTGCTGGGCTCCTGCTCTGGATATGTTGGTCTGGTGTAATGGAAGCTAAGATGATCACATGGTGAATGATATTATGCTACCAAAAGGATGAATAGTACTGAGCTGCCCTAACAGGTAGAGTAAAAGTTTTTCAGAAGTGATTTTAGAGCCTTGTTTGCTATAGAAAGCACCATAGATTTTTGCTCAATGAAGAGTTAACTTCAGATTGGCAACAATGAAAAATGATTGAATTGGTATTTCTCTGAGATACCAGAAAGAAAATAGAGCTTTATTCCTACAGAGGAAATGAAAACAACAGTCTCATGTAAGTTTTTAAAAGAGGAGATTTTCTGTGATGAAGTGATGATAGAATATAGTCTTTAGCATCAAAATGATCACAGATTGTTCCTATACACTTTAACTAATAGCTTAGTAGAATTTAGAAACAGATCTACATGTGGTCATAGAAACAGTCTTATTAGAGCATGTGGAACTTTAGACCATTTTACTTTGTAATCATTCACTTAGATCAGAAATCATCAGCTCATGTCAGTTCATAATCACAAATACTATGAAAGGCATCTGTCCACTGCTTGAGAGTCGGGTTGTCCTTCCGTAGGGCCAAATGTGCTATTACATGTTCAGTGGGAATTGCACCCATAGCATTTGGCTTTTTGTGGAATCACAATTAGTGGCTATCGTTTCAGTGTTTCCCTTAATTAAGCAGTCTTACAGATAATCTTCTACTCCCTCCAGCCTTAGATTTGTAAAAGTTAAGTGTGTGTTGGCTGCCGTATCTGATCAACTTTTAAGGTTGCACCTGATCAGACTATGTGGTTTTATTTACCATTAGTAACTTCTCTTCCTCCTTCCCCCCCTCCCCATGGCATCTGCTGTTAATAATTTGGATCTCTTACCAATTTTATATTTGTGCGATTCCATTTACTTCAGTAAAGTTACAGTTGACTTTATGCCACTGTAAGAGAAAGGGGATCAAGCCTTCTGTACAGAAACAGATACATTATCAGTAACTTAACTGATGTAAAAATATGAGTGCATAGGCTACTATCTTATCATATACATGCCTTAAAGTTGATTCCAATGTAATTGGATATAGTGACTGGAGTAGAATTAAAGTTGTCTGCAGTTTCAATCATAGTGAACCTCTCTACAGATGTTACTATCATTCTGTGACAATGAAGAGTTCACTAAAAGTATGTGTAAATCAGCTTTTCAAATTTGAAACCTAGGGAAATTGTGTGTTAAAACCATAGTTAACTTAGGCACTATTTCTGATATCTTAATAGGAATCAAATGTATTTTCTGTCTTTTGATAGAGGCCAAGATCCAGAACTGCGTGAGCAAAGCATAAAGTTAGCAGATAACATTTTATAGAACAGTGGTTTTCAAACTGCAGATCACAACCTAGTACTGGGTCATGGAATGTAAAGCACTGGGTAACGGCAGCTCTGGTCAGCACGGCCGACCAGGCCGTAAAAACTACCGGCGGCAATGCTGCCCAGCTAAGGCAGGCTAGTCCCTACCTATTCTGACACTGTGCTGTGCCCAAAAAGCAGTCAGCAGCAGATCTGGCTCCCAGGTTGGGTAGGGCTCCGCATGCTGCCTCTGCCCTGAGCAGCGGCTCCATGCTCCCATTGGCTGGTTTCTGGCCCTTGGGAGCTGGGGGCGGTGGTGCCTGCAGGCGAGAGCCATGCAGAGCCCCTTGCGCACCTCCAACAAGGAGCCCGACCTGCTGCTACCCACTTACAAGGCGCAGTGCAGTCCACACTGCCAGGAGAGGCAGGAAACCTGCCTTAGCACTCACCCACACCACTGACTGACTGCCACCTGAGGTAAGCCCATGCCCCAATCCCTTGCCCCAGCCCCCTACTAAATCTGGAGCTCCTTCCTTCCCCCCAAACCTCTCATCTCCAGCCCCATCCTAAAGCCTGCCCAGATCACTGACCCCCTCCTGCACCCCAACCCCCTGCCCCAGTCTAGAGCCCCCTTCCATACCCCTCATCTGTAGCTCCTTTGGGTTGCAAGCAGCAATTTTCTTCAACTGGGTCACCAGAAAAGAAGTTTGAAAACCACTGTTCTAGAACAGCCTTCTGTCTCACTGATTAATTACACTGATTCTCTGAGCATTGCAAATTACACTACATCATACAGAGAATTTATCAGAACAGGAACTATCATTTTTTAATGTAAATCAGGTACAGATTTGCTATGCAGGAGATCAGCATCAGGTCTTGTCACTAGATAGTATGTTCAACCAATTGTTTTGTGACAATTTAAGTGAATTGCAAAAACCAACCCACATAGTGACCTGTGATATAGGGAACTGAATGCTACTGAAGGTTAGGAATGAAGTCTTGATAAGCTTATGAGATGATTTCACACTTAATTTTGCATTGGATAGTACTTATTTCTGGAAAGGAGGGGTAAAAAACTTGCTTAAAATCTAGCAGAATTAAAGCCGGATTGAGTTCTAAGCAACTGGTCATCTGAACTGGTTTTAGCAGAGTGGGAGTTGTAGCCAGTTTCAAAGGATGTGCACCAATCTAGGTCAGAAGAAGCGGAGTAGAAGCCTGCTGATAAAAAGATCTTGGCACTCCAAGTATAAATTGTTGTTGGGATACAAACCTAGACTATACATTGCGGTTAGACAAGAAACCTTAAAACAAAGTTGCTTCCTGGTAGTGATTGGTCAAGCACTTATTGAATCTGGTCTCACTTCAACCGGTTTTACACTGGTATAACCCCATTAGGGCCCTGACAGCGGATTCTGATATAAATCAGAATCAGGCCCTATGTATGTAAATATGGTTATACTTATTTTAGGAATTATCACCAAATAAAAGAAGAGATTTCAAAGGATGCAGCATGAAAATTATTTTTTTAAGTGTAACTTGCAGTTAAGTGGGCTGTTCTCCAGTAATTTTTTTAAAACCCTGTTTACAAATAAGGTTGAACATTAATGACAATAATAAAGGCTTCCTGATTTTGAATAGAAGAATTGCATTTGAAGAACTTGAAAGGCAATCCCCTGTTGGGGGAGGGACTGAGAAATAGGATAATTGCATTTAGGTCCCAGTGACTAAAGAAAGGTCCTTTTAAAGTTAAGATTACCTTAGCTCAGTTTGTCTTTTTTCTATGTCACATCTAGGAAGATATCTAGCATATGGATTGGCATTTCTGCAGCTTTATCATTCTGAAATGCAAATTCTCTGCAAAACAACAAGATGTGTACCCCAACAGAGTCATGGCTTGAGAGATCTGAAAATAAAGCAGGTGCTTAGTGAATTTTTTTTTTTTAAAGGAGTGCATAAAACTAGCAATACATCTTTTACTCATTTACTTTATAGCTCATATCACCCTCCACACCAGATTGAGGGGAAGTGTGGAGCACTCTCAATTCCCAATTGAATCAATAGTGCAGGAGCTGTATTGCTTTCGAAGGCCCTTAGCCCTGTACAGGTTCAGAACTAGATATTGTCCTGTTACATTGTGCTTAGGTCCCACATCGTAACAAAAAAAAAAAATCCACATTTGTTCAAGGTATTTATAGATTGTCTGTTTGACTAACCATCTGTGCTCTGATTGAAGTACACACGTCAAGACTGATCAACACGAACTGAGTGCTTGAATAGTAATTTCAACGGCATCAAATCTAAAGCTGTCACTGTACAATGACTTTATTGACCCTTTAACATGCAAAGCTAAATTTTATGAGGGTACAAAATTCAACAGATACCAGAAGCATTGAAAGGAGAGCAGGAATAGTCTGTTTTAGTTTCTTGTTCAAAAAAGATTGAAGTGAGGTAGGGCTTTACTTCCTTGGATGGAAGAACATCATCTGTGATTATCTACCCCTAAACTATGCTCCCTCCATTGAACAGGACAGTTACAGGAACTTGAAACACAGTTACATGGAATTTTAATTATCCCAGGGATGCTAAAAGCCTTTTTTTTAAAAACCACACCCACAGATGACAAGTAACTCTTAAATACTGTTTATTGGGATTTTTTTTTGCAAAGTCTTTAAAAAGATTTATTTAATTACCCCTCTTTGTAGACTTCAGTACTTACATGTTTTAGATCATTTTGATTGTTAACAACTTTTTGCCAGATAGATGAAGCTTAAATGAAGCTCTGAGCACAAGATACCATAGTGTTTGGGTTCATTTAAAAAAGATGGGGCCATTATGCATATTGAATGTAGCATAGCAATGGGATGATAAAGGGTGAATGATTGCTCTTGATGCATTTTGGCTGACTGTTAATGATGGCAACAGTTCGTTTATTCCTCTCTTAGTAGCCCCCATAGGGTACTATTTTCTTCTTGTACATTGCACTTTTATAATGAAACCCAGTAATTTAAGTTGCAAATAAGCCACTGGCACAAAGCCAGTGGCCTGTTGTGAGGCCGCATTGTGGAGCTGCACCCTCCCACTAGAAGCAACAGGAAATATTGCCTCTCAGAGCTCCCAGGCATGCGGTGGGAATGCATCCACTGCTGCACCTCTTCAGGTGTCTAGCATACGCTCATTTGCATGTCCATCTGACTCCTTTGGAGTGGAAAGTATCCCCCAAAACACTAGCACAGAACAGTCTCTGTGCTTAGGAGACTAGAAGAATAAAGACTATGGTCAGCCCCTGTTCTAGGGTATAAAGTGGCTTAAATCCTTCTCTTGTGTACTTGTGCAGGGTCTAGTCACAATCTGATCCAAATAAAATAAAATTAGAATTACTACTAAAGGATGCTGAAAAAATTAAGAAATGATGCATTATCACAGCAGGCCAAAGGAACTTGGGTCTCTCTAGGTAGGTCTACATGGGAATTGAAAGCCCATGCCTGCTGATTTGGGCTAATGATCTGTTTAATTGTGGCATGATGTTCAGGCTTGGGGAGAGCCCAGCTCTAGAACCCTGTGAAGTAGTTTCCTTTATTCCCAAAATTTCCTATATTTATTAATGCAGTAACTAATTTTTGGGCAGAGCTAGAGCCCTCCAGTTGTCTACACCCATGCACATGAGATTTCTAAGGAACACTTAGATGCTGCAAAGGCAGGTTGGAAATTTAGTAGCTGGCAGCCTTCACTCTGAATCACTGCTGGCAAATAAGTAAATAAATAAAAACAGTTTTGGGTAAGGGAGGATTATGCTACTAGAAATGCCAAATTTTACCTGAGACAGGAAACTGAGATGATAGAATCATAGAAATGTAGGACTGGAAGGGACCTTTAGAAGTCTATCCCGTTACGCTGTAAACTTAAACCATCACTGACAGGTGTTTGTCCAAGCTGTTTTTTAAAAAAACCTCCAATGATGCAAATTCCACAGCCTCCCTTGGAAGCCTATTAACCCTTAGCTAGCATAATCCTTAACCTTAGAAAGTTCTTCCTAATATCTAAGCCATTACTTCTTATCCTATCTTTAGTGGACATGGAAAAAAATAGTCTTCTTTATAACAGCACTTAAAGTATTGGAAGACTTACCAGGTCCATCCCTCAGTCTCCTTTCTTCATGAAGAAACATGCCCATTTTTTTAAAACTATGTTTTCTCTTAGGTCAAGGTAACGGAGTCTCTACTCACCCCTGGGGCATCTCCTTGTGGCTACATCTAGGAAATAGTTCCACCCTGACACCCTCTTCGGCCTCCCATTCATTCTGTGGCCTCCTCTCATGCTCCTGATTTGCAGTTCTTCTTTGTTAGTTAGGATGCTCCTTCTTTGTACTTGGCCCTCTAGCCAGGTCATTAGTTTTCCCCTCCCAGGTGTTGCACAAATCTGTTCTTGCCTTGGAGGCCTCTCCCAATTACCTTCCAAGAACATGCAAAAGACACAAGGTAATCCTGAACAAAAAGGGTTTATTTGCTAGCAAATAGGGGATCAGGGGAATAGGAATCCAAAGCCTGAAAGCCCACTGACACAGGATGGGCAAAACATATATACAGAATACAAATATGTAAGCACCCAATCACATTACAGAGAGTCACAGCTACATACAGCCAATAATCATATGCCACATACATGCTTGTACACAGATTCAAACACTACCATGGTTACCAGCCGTTAGTTCCCGCTCTTTCTGTAACACAAGCATGACAGACATTGTTGCAAAGTAAGGCATGAGCTGCTAGGCCTATGTGCAAGCTCAGCCTCTGATTATGGCTACATGCCCACCCAGCTGACAGACTCCATTTTAAAACAAAACTCCATTTTGCATTACATATTCTATAACTATTAACCCCACAGTTACCACAAGCATACACCACTTATTACACAATACCCAGTAATCAATAAATACCATTTTCATATTTGTACTACACAGGGTATAAAAGTCACTGGACTATCTTATCAGATATTCTGGCAGTCCCCCAGTTTAAAGTTATGCTCTTCTGCTCTGCCAGTGGCTAGTAGAGGAAACATTTCTTCTAAGCCAGGATCCCAGGTCTTCTACTCACCCCCTGGGTCTTCTCCTTGGTTCCTCTAAGCCTAGAGAAACTGCCATTTTCTATGCTACAACCCCCTTCTTTCGCTTCCTAGCTTTAGACAAAGCCCCATCTTCTCCAGCCCAGATGAGCTCCATCTTCATTAGGGCTTGTCAGTGAAGCCTAAATCTACTCCCAGGTGCAGCCTACCAGGTTAATTATCCCCTTCTGAGCCACCTTTACCCTTTTAGGGGTGATGTTGGGTGAAAACCCCATCAGTCAGGTTTTCTAAATGTTCTGTCATTTTTGTTGCTCTCCTCTGGATACTCTCCAATTTGTCAACATCTTTTCTGAAGTATGGCAGCCAGAATTGGACATAGTACTCCAGCTGAAACTTTACCATTGCCACGTAGAGCAGGGCAATTACCTCCCATGTATTGCATATGACACACTTGTTAATATCCCTGAGAATATTAATCTTTCACAGCTGCCTCACTGCTGCCTCATTCAATTTATGATCCACTATAAACCTCCAGATCATTTTCAGCAGTACTAGCCCCTAGTCAGTTACTCCCCATTTTGTGGTTGTGCATTAGTTTTCCCCTTCTTTAGTGAAGTACTTTGCACTTGTCTTTATTGAATTCATCTTGTTGAATTCAGACCAGTTCTCCAGTTTGTCAAGATCATTTTGAATTCTAATCCTGCCCTCCAAAGTACTTCCAAAACATTATCTAAACTTTGGTACGCATTTCTCAGAACTTTGAGGCTGCTGGCTCTCCAATGTGGTACAGTTACTTGGCTTGGAATTCTAATTAAAAAATCTTTTACTATCCATTTTTGCTAGTTTTCAGTTTAATCATCAGAGCATGCGGAATGTTGTATGCCATAGTTGGAATTTAATTGCACTAAAATCTTCACTGCATTTATTCAATTCACTTACTTTAACCAAAATTATCTTCTTTCATGGATCAGCATTTTTGTATGTTCAAAGTGTTGAGATTAATGATCATAATGAAAAGATGAAAAGCAATAGGCTTTTCTTGAACTAATCCATTAAGAACTGTAATGGGCACTTAGTATTTATTGAACATGTTCCTTAAATAGGAACAATTACCGATCATCAGCGAGTTTTTGGAAGCTCAAGATGGAAGAAAATTGAAGTTTGTTGATACTGTTTCACAAGATTAATTTTCTTTAGCGATAACCTGGGGAATTCTTTAAATTACCTCCTCTTGTGTGATGTGTAGCACCATCTGCCAGATCTGCAAGGAACACAGTTATTTTTAGGAGCAGATGTGTTTTTTGATTAAGCCTTGAGTCATCAAGGTCACTATTTTTGACATATTCAATACAGCAAAATAGAAGTCATCATTTCACATTTTGGCCCATTATTTAAAAAAAGAATGTACTTTATTACAGCTAGCACTTTGATTCCTTGCAATTGTGTCCTGTGCTCTCATGGAGGTAGCTATAATTTGAGATGTTTACTTGCCTTCTCAGTAGAAACATTATGGTGTTTATAACAGTATTATTCATAGTCAATAGGGCAAGGTTTTGTTGCAGACAAGCAGCCCTGACACTCCTTGTGTCTTCCAGAGAGAAGTAGCAGATGACTTGCCTCTTCTCACCTCTAATGTCTTCAAGTTAATCCCCTATGTTAATTTTTAAAGGTAGCTTGCAAGGAAGGCAGTTTCACCAGAATCAGAATCAAAGGAAGGTTCTTTCAGTGGGAAAGTGGTTGACCCATCCTTCTCCCCCACATTCTTCCACAACAGGACCCAAGATTCCTATTAGATTTTATTGTTGCACTACAGCTTCAGTTTGGTAAACCCTGAGCATACTTCATGCCAGCAGACTTCCTGGAAGAGGAATTCTACCACTGCACAGTCGGGGGGGGTCTGTCATTGGTAGACCAAAAGGACTCTAAATCCAAGTGTGTAGCAGCATCAGCTTACTTCAGGAGTCATCAAGATGCCAAGGCTGTTTAGCAGACTTGCAGGTAACATGGGCACCCAGCCAAAGCAAGAGTGTTTCCTATTGGAAGGAGGGGACAAGACAATGATGCCAACTTGTGATTTTCCCCTCAAAGTCCAGTTTCTATGTGTGGCCAAGACACAGCACCTTTTAAATTTTTTTAGATAAACTCAGCCTGCTTCTGCTTGTGCTGGCTTGTGGGGTAGAGTGGATCGGTCTCCGGAGCTTCCCCCCACCCCCCGTGTTCTTACCCCGCATCTGGGTGGGGAGGCTATGGGACTTGGGAAGGAGGGGAGGTGGTTAGACAGAGGCTGTAGAGGCGATCTTTGGGCCTGCTGAAGCTCCACCAGACACCGGAGCATGTCGCTTTGGTCCTCCATTATCCGCAGCATCGCATCCATCCACCTTTCATCGCGCTGCAGCCACCTCTCTGATGCAGCCCTGGACTCTTGCCTAGACTGTAAAAAAATTTCTCTCCATTCACTCTGCCTAGTGGCCGCAGCGCGAGAGTTCTGCATTAGTTCATTAAACATGTCATCACGCGTCTTCTTACGCCTCCATATTTGCGATAACCTGCTTGATGGGCCTGAAGGGAGGGTGCAGAGATAAATGTGCAGCTGCTGTGGGCAAAAAAAAGGGACAAGGTTATAAGACTGATACATTTTGCAGCACAATGGGAGTACTATTTAACGGTGAAACAGTGTTCACAGAGCCGATATGCTTTCTGTACAAGGTCACAAGCTGTACCTAAATTCAGTGGATGGCTTTCCTGTTCACACAGCATCACACACATGAGACAGCCTCTACACGGCTACTGAAATCACCATGCAGGTGGCCATGGTAAGCCATATTCTTTAGAGCAGTGCTCCTATACTAACCTGCCCCTTCCCCCCTCCACGTGGCTCCCTCCTCCCCCACCGCGTGACTCCCAGTGAACCACAAGCAGCCCACACACTCACGCTGCTTGGGCTACGAGCTGGCTGGGGAGGGGGGTGTCTGCTTGTGCTAGCTGCAAGCAGCCCACGCTGCTTGGCTATGGGCGGGGGAAGATTACTTTACAGCCAGCTCGTGTGAGCAGCCCAGTGGGAACATCTGTCCCGTTACAGATGACTGTACTCTTACTAGTCCCATATTTCAAACAGGCAACCGTGAATGACATCACTCTGCTGAGGATTTCTCAGAGAGATAGAGAACGTATGTTACTGGAATGTCTGCAAAATCCCGGTCCATATGCTGCAATGCTGTGTTATGCAATGATACCAGATTATTTACTAATTGCATGGCATGGAAGTGTGTCCTATCACAGAGGACTAAATAAGGCAGCTCTCCCCAGAAACCTCTTGCGAAAGGTTCATCGCTACCTGCTAGAAAGTTTCATGGAAATGTCCATAGAGGATTTCCGCTCCATCCCCGAATACATTAACAGACTGTTCCAGTAGTTGGACCAGCAATGAATGCACGCCAAGTCCTTAGGGCAAGTTAATCATTAATAAATGTTTCCTTTAAAAATCATGACTCATCTTATCCTTATAAAGGCACACTCACCAGAGGTTCCTTCGCCGGCTGGGGTACCAGTTTGGGATGGTTGTGAGGGTGCTGGCTCCAGGGTGATAAGCAGCTCCTGGCTGTCTGCTAACAGGGTTTCTCGGCTTGCCTCCTGCTGCTCCGTGATATTTCCGTCCTCATCACCTTGGTCGTCATCTGAATCCTCCTCATGCCTGATGATTACCCCATTGGTGGAATCCATGGACACCAGTGTGACGGTGGTGGGGGTGCCCCCCATTATCTGATTCAGTTCATTGTAGAACCAGCATGTCCGCGGCGGGCCCCCAGAGCGTCCATTTGCCTCTTGTTTTCTGGAACTCTTGCCTCAGCTCCTTAATTTTCACGCGGCACTGTTGGGCTTCCCTGTTGTGGCCCCTTCCCGGCATGGCCTTGGAGACTCTGGGAAACTTGTTGGCATTCCGTTTGTTGTTACAGAGTTCCAACATCACAGATTCCTCTCCCCAGGTAGCGATCAGATCCAACACCTCACGCATGGACCATGCTGGAGCTCTTTTCCTTTGGTTGGTCTCCTGTGCTGCTGAGCTCTGCATGGTGCTGGCTTGTGCTGCTGAGCTCTGCATGGCGACTGACCTGTGCAGGTGAGCTCGCCACGCTGACCAAACAGGAAATGCTATTCAAATGTTCCCGGGTCTTTTCCTGTCTACCTGGCCAGAGCAGCGAGTTGAGAGTGCTGTCCAGAGCGGTCACCGTGGAGCAGTGAGGCTGTCCAGAGAGGTCACAATGGAGCATTGTGGGACAGCCGCTGGAGGCCAATAATGTCCCATGCGTCCTCACTACTCCACAATTGACCCAGAGAGGTCGATTTCAGCGCTACTCCTCTTGTTAGGGAGGAGTTCAGAAATCGATTTTGAGGGCCCTTTAAATCGACGCAAATGGTGGCCGTGTGAGGATGGATACAGTTTTATTCCGACTTGACGCTAAAGTCGACATTAAGCCATAGTGGGGACCAGGCCTTCATGTGAACCCACCACAGTGTGCCTGATTACATGTAGAACATACATAACAGATGATGACATTATCAGCTCCCTCTAGTGTTAAGCTATACATAAGCCCCACAGTTATCTCCTCAGTTAGAAAGGTGAGCATACAGATGCTCTTGCACTCATACCTGAAGTTCAGACTTTGACTTGAACCTTAGTTCTAGATTGTGAAAATGGACATAGCCTATAATAAGAAGCAATACAGCTGCAACCAGACTAGATAAACTGAGGGTTAAGATCAGGATTTAAGAGTACAGACCAATTTGCATGCACAAATATGCCTATATGTACATGCAGAGAAAACCTGGTTTAGTAGTCTCATCCAAACGTCACCCCAAAATTCTTGACAGAATTAAATAAGGTTATACAGTTAAAATTAAGACTAGAGAAATCAAAACATCATAAAATGCACATTCTCTACCCATTTGAAGTGGAGAAAGTCATCCACATGCATTTGGTGTTCCATCAATATGACATGAGATGTAAAATGCAAAGTCAAAATGAACATTGTAGTTGGTTCAAGCGTGGCTTTAATTAACCATTATTTGGGCCTGAGATCGAGATCAGAATCTCACAGATTTAACTAACAAAACTGAGAAACCAGAATGATTCCACTGACATTGGACATTACTCCAGTTTTACATCAGTGGAAGATCAGAATCCATCTCATACTTTCCCTTGAGTTACATAGACATCCCCTATAATAATGCAATTTTTCCTTGCTAAATTCCCAGGAAGTTGACCACCGATGTTTGAGTGTTTAAGGCTATTGGTCTTTTGCATAGATGAGACAGGTGAAGAGAAGGTTGAAGATTGAGAACATTAGATGCCGATGTCCCAGGGAAAGTGGCATTTCCCTTCAGCACACTTGAACAGGTGCATTATGCTCAGCCCCTTCTCATGTTCTTCTCAATTTCCCAGACCACACTGGCTCAAAACATGCGTCCACTTATTGAGGTCTCATTTATTAAGTCTTGCTACAGAGTGAAACTCACTTCATTAGTCACCCTAGTTCACATCCACTGAGTCCATATAAGAGTCCCGGTCAGGGGTCTTGTCCCTGTTCAGGGTGCCACCCAGACCCCTCTCTGGAGCTGGGATTTGCTTTAGTCACTCGGTTCCCACCTCGAACTGGGAGTCCCCAGCTCTCCTCCTTGGAGCTAACCTATGCCAACTGTAAGGCCTCAGCCAGCTTCTCCCCAGTTAATCCGTGGCGGGTTGAGCAGACAACCTTCTTCTGCAGGCGACTGCCCTGCTATGTGGGAGGGGGCAGCATACCCATTAGTAGTTCCCTTCTCCCAGCTCATCCACAATTGCTCGAGAGAGAGGGGAAGCTTTGTCCTGTCCACTGTGCAAGACTCCTGGTCCAGTCCCTTAAAGAAACAGGGACTGACTTATGGGAGACAAGGCAGCAAACACTAAAGAAAAGATTATCGGCATGTCCATTTCGCCACTTTTAAAAAGAACTTGAAAAGCCCATGTCTGGGAAAGTCACTGTGCTGCTCTATGCCTCAGTTTCCCCATCTGTAAGAAGGGGGTAACCGAAGTTACCTCTCAAATTCAGTGAAACATGTTATGCCATGGAAAATTGGAGATAGTGGTAGATGCTAACAAAGGGAAACCACAGAAATACAAATGCATTTTCCCAAAAGATAGGCACAGTGTTCTCCATTAAAATCTTCACAGTTCCCTGAGCAAGGTTTGATCTGTGTTGGGAAGGCTGAGAACCCCCGTTTTCCCCTCCGCCCCAAACCTGACGCCACCATACGGCATCAATGAGACACATGGGCCGAGATCAAGGAAATCCCAAACCCACAGCTAGGAATTGCCCTCCTGGGGCAGGGCAGCAACGGCCCATCTACTAGAGTAGAATTGTATAATGAATTAATAGCTTTATCTGTCCTAAAACTTCTCCTCTCAAAATATTAGGATTTATAGCAAGAAAGGATTTTTTCACTCCAAACACTGTTATAGCATTACACTTTCTTTTAACATTACCAGCATCAGTGGCTTCTGGTGAGCGCAGTTTCTCAAAACTCAAATTGCTAAAAAATTATTTGAGGTCCCTTGGTGCTGTATGATCTTTAGGAACTCTGAAGACATACATAAAGAGAGATACAGGCTTATTTAACTGAATTTACCTTGCTATGATGTGTCTTTGTTCTACGAGAAATAATTAAGCTAATCCAAAAGCAATGCTTTAGGATTGGTATCAGCTGCATGTATAAATACTGTGACTGAAAGTCTGATTTGCATGACTTCACAAGAGGAAGATGCAGATGTCAAGGATAAATACAATTGATCAGCACACACACAACATGCAATATGGGGGGGGGGGTGCAATTCTCATTGTCTTAGTCTGTGACTATAAAGTACTCTGCCTGGGCTTTTGAGTTCAGTCACTCCCACTGTTTTCTTTTTGCTTTAATGATTACTATTCAACTCACATCTCAGATCCCAGGCAGGTAACAGTGAGGATGAAGTACAGTATGAATTTTCTTTTATACCAGTGTCTACCACGCTCAATTAACATAGTGAGGATGTCATTTACTGCTCAAGACTGCTTGCTTAAGAAAAGAGGCTAGCACCACATTTTAGTATATTATTAAAGACAGACAGATGTAACTAGGTCCAGCTAAGTGCTATATTCTAGCCCTTAAAAGGCAGCAGGCTGCTATTTTGTATTCATTATAGGATAGTCCTCCAAAAATGGGAAAATTGGGGTAATCAACAGAATGATAACATTAGCCAGGGAAAGTGCAGAGAAGTTGGTGCAGTTTGAGTTGAGATGCATTTCTTAAAATTGAGCTGTATTTTTGACATCGTTTCATGTATTTATGTAGATGAGTCATTGGAAGAATTTGTGTTGTTCTCTTTCTTCAGCAACTTTGAATCCCCACTGATGTATGAAGTCTCAGAGCACCAAATCACCGGCACAGACAGTTCAGAAAGCAGTTTGGGGAGCTCTGTCACAGCATGTAAAAAGGTAACTTCTCTTAGCTTATTTTATTTTCCAAGGCAGATCTAATCACCAGTGAAGCCCTACTTTAACTCATGCCCTAATGGGGATTATAAAAATCAATTGATGCACAAAATAAAGTCAGTGATATAGAAACATGAATATTAAAATCTGAATGTTCTGGGTATTTTGCAGTTTTATTTGGTTAGATATGTTTGCCAATGATTTGACACAACACATGTTAAGTGTAGCAGTGATCACTTTCATAGGCAGTTTTCCACTTTTCCCTTCTTACCAAAGCAGTAGATAGTGTGTGAACTGTCTCAGGACTATGTTATAATAGGTTGTCAGGTACTAGGACTTTACCTAGAGGTCTTCTGCCTACTCTGGTGTCTGACTTAATTGGACTTTATCAGTCCAAGATCATAAGATTGAGTGTTATTTTGAGGCAAATGGGACAAGGGAGACAACCCTAGAAACCGCTAAGGTCAGAGAATAGCTTAGACTAAGGTTTATGTTTAATTATAAAAGTTAAGGATAAGTTTGGACTAGAAGCAGTGTGTATATACAGTAAACCCTCGATTTAACGGACCTCGATTTAACGGACTTCGAATGCAACGGACATAATTTCTGTCCAAGTCTGATGCATTCCTGATCCATTTCTGGCGGGCTGGCTGCCGGCTCCCGGCTGCCGCCCGGGTCCACACAGCAGGCGAACTGGATGCCGGCTCCCGCCTGCGGGCGGGCGGGCTGGCTGGCTGCCGGGTCCCACCTGCTGGCTGCCAGCTCCCGCCCGAGTCCCGGAAGCGGGAGGGCTGGCTGCCGGCTCCTGCCCGGGTCCCGGCAGCAGGCGGGCTGTGGAGCTGCCGCCCCGACCCTGTGGCGGGCGGGCTGCTGCTCTGACAGCTCATTTTTTAAAAATTATTAAATAACGGACTTTTTGATTTAACGGACACCCCCTCGCCCGAATTAGTCAGTTAAATGGAGGTTTTACTGTATATACACACACAGTATTAGGAGCAGGGCAGGACAAACATTTACATGTACACTTATTTCACCCAGACTGAGAATATACTGCTAAAGAACTTCAAACCTTAGTAACGTACATTCCATGTCCCAAAGGGCTAGGTTGCTCTTATGTCGGAGCAGAAAGGGGCAGAACTAGCAGAGCGGGAGAGGGAGGTTCAGCTCTGCTCCTATTTTGCAACAGGCGAGGAGTGCTAAGGAGTGGGGAGGTCTAAGAGAAATTGTGCTAAGCAGAGGCACAGTATTAGAGCCAGTCAAAAAATGGACAGTTATTTTTCAACAAGAAATTTAGCAAAATTCTCAGATTACTTCTTTTATGAACCCCCACTTCAAAGGGGTCAGTTTTCCATAACACTTTTTGGTTTTTCAAAAAACCTACTACAATTTTTGACCAAAACCGGAGATTTACCGAAAAAATGTCATTTGTCAAAGCGCTCAACTAGCCCTACCCCCTAGCCATGGCTTTCACTGGGGCAGTTCTAGTTCACTTCAGCTGGAGGCAGTAGCTAAAAGCCACACTTAAGAGTGAACTGTAATGCTTTGTTTATTCAGGAGAGTGCTTATTTGCTTTTAAGAAAAGAAAGCCAACAAAGAAGGGAAAAGGTCATGTAACGGGAACCTGACAGGTGCTCCCTGTATTTCTCCTCATTTCAATTAAATTAAGAGAAAAAATGTTCAGTGACATTGGTTCCCCATGATTCTTTATTTACTCCCGACAGAGGCCGCTGCTTCACATCAGGTTGTGGCAGGCTGGCCAGTTGGCAAGGGAAAGATCATGTAGCCAATTGTACCTATACAGAAGACTTCACCCTTGGGATGGGTGAACCTTGAACCTTCACAAATACCAGGTTAACTTTAAACAGTTTTAAAGGAAGACCCCACTCCGGTAACTCAGAGCTGTTCCTGCTGCCTAGACCATTACTGTTAAGATTTTAATAGTAAAATATGACAATCAAAATCAAGCAATTCACTTCTGCATTTTGCCGACAGGAAAAATATTTTGGGCACATTTCAGGAAATTACAGGATGCTTTAACGTTTGTGTGTGGCTAAAAGCCTACAGAGATCAGCCCTGTCCACCGCCTTCTCTTTTATATTACATTAATTAAAAATAAGTTTAATTAAGATTTAGAATTGCTATTGGATTGGAGCCACCTTGGTCTCCCAGTGGCAGGGAATGATTTAAACATTCCAGCTGATTCACTGAGGTCACTTGCAAGTTTGAAGAGCTATTTTTGTCATGGACAGCTACTGTTAGACAGCATCTCTCATGCTGCCAGTTACTTCACAGACCAATCTGAATGAATGCAAGAAATGTGCCCCTTGATAGCTCATCTTATTCTGCATGTACCTCTTTCATCTCTTTTTGATGAGTGGTAATTAACCAGAACAATTAAGATGATCAGGCGTAAACATGCAGATGTCTTGTTTGTAGAGCAGAGCCTCAGTGTTGTCTCTTGTAGATACATTTATTGTATAGTAATTTCTCAGAGAGCAAGAAACTGTTACACTGAACTTATGTGAAGTTTTTTTCCTCTGGGAAGGAGTGACTTTTCCACTCCACATTGTGCTAGAGGGGGATTTAGTTCATTGATTCACCACACACTGAGTAATGCTGACAGTGAAGTCTAGATGCAAGTGGGAAACTTATTATAGAACCATGAATTACTGTTGATTTCACATTTAATGCATGATGCAGATTCATCCTGCATTATTTAAAGTATGATTTCTACTGAGAACCCAATATACAACAGGCAGGGCCGGTGCAACCACTAGGCGAACTAGGTTGCCACCTAGGGCGCCAAGTGGTTCAGGGTACCAAAAAGCACAGTCAGGGGAGGCAGTGGAGCAGAGGTGAGCTGGGGCCGGGGGGCGCAGGGAGGGCCGCCTGCAGCAAGTAGCGGGGGGGAGGTGCACGCAGGGGAACCGCTCCCCTCCCCAGCTCCCCTCCATTCCGCCTCCTTCCCTGAGCATGCCACCCCCTCTTCTCCTCCTCAAACAGCTGATTGACGCCACAAGCCTGGGAGGTGGGGGAAGTGGAGGGGCGGCGGTGTGCTTAGGTGAGGAGGTGGAGGGGAGGGGAGCTGGGGCCTGGAGCAGCAGCAGGGCTTCCCGAGGGGAGGGGGGGGGGAGCTGCCACAAAGCTCCAAGTGGAGGTGGGGAGGAGGCGCAAGTGGAAGTTTTGTCTAGGGCGTGAAATATCCTTGCACTGGCCCTGCGTGCAGCTGCTACACACAAGTATGCTGTATGAATCAAACTCTGCTTCCAGTTACACAATTGTAAGTCCGAAGTAACTTCAGACCTCAGGAAATATTAATATGGATGTACGTCAGAGGAACTTGAGCAAAATTTTCTTCATACTCAGAATGATTACGTATTGAACAAGTCTACAAGATTTTAGAGAAGGAGAACCTATTTTGAAATGGGCAGTATAGAATTAGTGAATAAGTGGTAAGATTATACATCTTCACGTTACAGGTTTGTGAGTTTGCTATATTGCAACTAAATGTACTTTGCAACAGATGTAATGAATTGGTGCTTCTTCACAAGAATATATTCAAACACACTGCTGGAGCTGCCAGTCTGAGAAGAAGATGTGTCCAAATTACATTTGAGAAACGAATTAGTTCCATGTAGGACCTGATCCTGAAAATACATACACAAGGGGCTGAGATTCCTTATCCTCACAGCCACATATTTGTAGGGAGAAGATTATATCCTCCAAAATTAAATATGATTCTTGTAAATCTAAGATTTTGATCATATATTATCAGCATAGAGAGAATTATCTTGGGACATTGACATCCTGCAATATTCCTTACAAATGAAGGGAAAGTGGCCTTTCAGGTAAATGTCAGCACATGATAACTTCTAGTTATCAAGAAGTCTATCTCTACTTAGTGTGTGTGTAGATATATACTAGTTACCATTAGTCCACCACACAATGGCCCAGATTATCCCTTTCCACAGAAAGGACAATAGGAGGGGAGTTCTGAGCAAAGAGATATCCAGAAGGATTCTGTTGCCAAGATTCTCCCATACTGTTTCTTATGTGACAGAGTTTGCCCCCAACTCCAAGGAAGAGTCTCTAGCAACTTCCATGTTCCCCCCACAGACTGGCATCTTCTGACCCCCACGCTACTCAGATCTGTGGGAGGCCCATGGCATCTGTATGGAGGCCCCCTGTGCCTCCACATCAACTCTGACCCCCCAGTTCCTTCATATCCTTGCTGAGATGACATAGCTCCAGATTTCATTCCTTTCTACTAATTTCCACCGGTTGCCGAGGGGACGATGGGCACACTTATCTCCCTGGCCTGACCAATCTCCATCCCTTTCCTCAGCACTGACTCTGGAAAAGTTTCTAGAGTGTCTGGATTGACAGAGAGATGTCATAAAAATGGCAGATCCCCCTTCCATGTAGGACGTGGGCAATCCAGGCATGGATTTGGAGTGAGAGGGGAGAAACAGGGTGAACTGAACTAGTGATATTTCAGACCACATGGTTATTTCTTATGGAGAAACTATTAACATTCTCCCCTTTTAGTGGTAAATCCACCCCACCACAGGAACTGAACTACCCATTCATTACATGACAAAATCACAACACTGAGGTCATGCATGTGCAATATTGACAGACCTTGGTCATAGTGAGCTCGGATCAACCTGGGACCTCTGAAGCTTAAAGTATGAGCCTCTAGTGCTAAAAGATCTCTTAGCCAGGCCGTAACAGGCTCAACAATCTCTAGCTGGCCTAGCCGCCATTACAGGGAGCAGAGTGCTACAGCAAGCAGGCATGGATTACACATAAAACAGATTGACCTTTGTACTGTTTCAACAAATGGGCTGTATGCTGGCCGGATCCAAGCCATAGCAACTATGTTGGGAGTGTAGCCAGAATGCTGCTGCACCTTAGCTGTGCTCAGCTGCCAGAACAGGCCTTTGAGATGGCTAATATCAAGTATAGCTTAGATCAGCCATGAGGCTGCTCTCAACTGCGCTGGGGGCTGAACTGGTCATCAGATGAATCCAGAATCCAGGAAGCAAAAAGGTCGCTTAAAGCCACCTTTGTCCCCTTCCCCAGGTGCAGTACCAAACAATTTGGCTGCACATGTGAATTGGAGGCATTGCATTAAGCATTATACAAGAAATCAAGAGCAAACCACTGAAACCAAAAGGAATAGCAAATCTTCTAGCAGACAAAAGCAAGGAGGAAAGAATTAGATGAGAAGCATGCATGCTGAAAATGTCATTTGTAAGGGAGACCAGCTAGTATCATGATCCACAGCAAATGAGAAGCAACCTCAAGCTGTTTATCAATATTTCACCCAAAACTTTATTCTCATTAGCCTCTCCCCCTCATGCAATCCAAACTGCCTCACTAACAGCAGTAGGGTGACCAGAAATCCCGATTTTAGAGAGACAGTCCTGACTTTTGGGTCTTTTTCTTATATAGACTCCTATTACCCCTCACCCCCTGTCCCCATTTTTCACATTTGCTGTCTGGTTACCCTAAACAGCAGTGATCTCAGGCCTCCTTCTACAACAAAAAGAGTTAATCGTCGAGACTAGTTCTAAAAGTGGTCAAAAGCACCTGAATGTTGTATCCTTCTCTGCACTTCCAAAGCCTGGGTTAAATTCAGCCCTCAGATCCACGCATACAACTCCAGTGGGAGCTATGCAAATCAGAGGGCAGGATCTGGCTGAGTGAGATCATCCCACTGATGCTATTTACTCATAGCCAGCTGAGGAGAGAGAGTCCTGAGTTTGCTTCCAACTCAACCTCCCATGTGATGGTGTCTGCTTTCTACCCGGTCAGAGTTCACCATTGGGTGCCTCCTTGTGGCTGCTTCTGGAGATTCTCCATTCAGATCAGATATCTCCCTCCTCACTCTCCAGGCATCATGGTGTTTCCTCCCACCTGGTCACTATAGTTTTCTACTTCTTGGGGTATCAAAATCCCACTGGGTCAGCTGTCTTTATGCTGTTCCAGTCTTCTACTCTCAGGCTAAGTCCTATGCCACTGTTCTGGGTTTCAGCTATTTCCCTAGACTCCTTCCTATTTCCCTCCTCTGGGTTTAGAAGCCAAAACATCCTCCTCCCAGGGAGTCACTGTAGACTACTCTTGTTTTTTGCCAGGCTCTATAACCAATGGCAAGTCCCTTCTCCCAAGAAGCAACTACAGATTACTGTCCCTAGAGACTCTTCTGGTCTCAGCTTGCTGGCTTTATACAAACTCAGCCTGCCCCTGCCCAGCTGAGCTTCATTTGTCTCTCCCACAAAAGCAGCCTATCAAGTTAATTGCCCTAATAACCTGCTCTGCTTTCTGTGGAGGGACACCCATTACACACCCTCATCCCCAAATTCTGTCATGAAAAGAATTATAAAAACAAACAAGTTGAATGTATGTGAATAGACTCCTTGAATAGACAAGTTCAATAGACAGCTGACCTATCAACTCATCCTGAGCCATTCTGTCCATGCCTTCAGGCCTAACACATGTGACCTTTTCAAGCATTCATTCAGGAGCATTACCTATGACCAGCATGTGCTTTTACTTAAAATAGGGTTCCCTAAAAGGGAATGCAAGAATCATGTGGAGACTCACCAGCAGAGGGCTCGGTACGAGTGGAGCTTTGGGTCCCCAGCTCACTCTTTTTGGGTTATTAATTTCATAAATGTTGCCACAGTCCACAGCTATTTTGGAAACCCTTGGGAAATTTTGGGGGAGGCAGAGGAGGAATATATCCTGAATTCCTAAATCATTAGAAGGAAAGTCAGAGGAGCACTGGTTGTTGTTAAATAATAAGAATAGCTTTTATCCAGTACTTTTCAGCGATAGATTGCAGATTACTTATGTATATACAGATGGGGATACTGAAGTATAGAAAGTTGAAATAACTTGCCCAAGATCACTTAGCAAGTCTGTGGCAGGGCAGGGTCAGGCCTTCTGACTCCAAGTTCCACACACTGTTCCCTAGGTTCTGAAAGAGGGTCTGAGTTATGGGAAAGAAAGCCCCAAAGTGATCATATCTGAAATAGCATTGGCCATGATTTTAAAGGAAATTCAGAAAGAATGTTAATTTACCTCTTGCAGGGATGTTTAAGCTCAAAGAGGCAATTTCAGATGCACAGGAGAGTACCTCTGACAGGAGTTAGAACTTTAGTTCCTGAGGACAAGAAGTTGTGAAGTAGAAAAATTCTACAACTTATTACATAAGATACATTATTTTATAATTTTTGGTATTTTGAAGAAAGACTTAGAAAATAGGACTAGAAAGCCGGGTGTGTGTACACCGCAATTCAATACCTACAGCTGGCCCATGTCAGTTGACTTGGGCTTGTAGGGCTCAGGCTCTGGGGCTGTAAATTTGCAGTGTTGACGATTGGGCTCATCTGGAGCTCAAGCTGACATGGGCCAGACATGACTGTTTAATTGCAGTGTACATACCCATTAATTGCTGTAATTTTTGATGACTCTGCAAAGGTGTATATGATTGACTTTGCCTTGGATTTTATTGAGTAATTTATAAAGATGGTGTCCTTTTCCTAGCTAATTCTAGCTTTGAACAGGATCATATAGTTCCCTTGGGTTACTTTGTGTTAGCAACAGTCTAAGATTTAGAGTGGTGACAGTTTTAAAATAAAGAAGTTCCAGGGAGCAGAAACATTCTTTCAACAGCAATAAGATCTCTTTATTTCAAGATTTCAGCACAAATATATCAAAAAATGACTAACAATTTGCAAAGGCAAGAGGAGATGTGCTTCTGTGGTGTGCATGATGTTTTAGGTTATGCATCTAGTCTGAGTTAATTATGGTAGCAGGACTCTATTTTCACTGAGGCAGAGGGAAGGGACTGTTTTAAAATTCAATGCTTTGCCATTCTTGGTACGAAGTCTTTGGTCACATTGGCATATTTGTGATCGTTAAACATGCTTTTGGTTTGAAAGTATTTGGCATAGATCTGTATTCCAGGGTCTGGATAGTCTTCTAGAGATTAGCATGTGAAGGGCTCCCTCCACAAGCTAGATATTCCCTCTTTATGCATGGTAGAGAGAAGGACCACTACTTCTAAGGCACCATTCCACTCTATCCGGCCCGACATGAATGCCCCTCCATAGGTGTCTGTAAACAAGAGGACTTGCGGAAGGCACTGTACTTCATGGCACTATGGTTTTTGTGTGGGAATTTAGGTGGGAGCTAATATAGGTAGGAGCTGTATTAGCTGGCTGCCTAGCTCAGTGTTATGATTGCTTGCTTATGGTAGTAAAGGTTACGGGCCTAGGGTAATAATAAAAAGGTTACGGGCCTAGAGTAATAATAAATAGTCTTCTGACATCCCTCTGCAGCTTCATCAGGATCTAGCCAGTGGTAGCTTGGTTCTGTAAAGGGATCCTTGCACAGTTTTCCCCTTAGCTACGTCTAATGGGTTATCCCCTAAGAGATGATCTGGGCTCATTTTGTGGTTTGCACAATTTGCTTTTCTCAGTAAATATTCTGATGTAGTGAATTCTCACTTCTGCCATTGGATAGTAGTTCTGGGTTCTAGGCAGATTAACATGTTCCTTTTCTTTGCATTGCCTCGTCCCACCATCCTCATTCTGTTTCTAGTTATATCTTGTAATTGAACTGTGGTGCTTATTGCCACAGGGATTGTTAAGGTCAAGAATTTAAGATTCAGAAAAAAAGACTGGACATTTATGTGGATAAAGACTATCTAAAGTTGTCATAATTAATTATGTCACATTTTGGAAGGACATTAAGACTTGTGCTTGAGGCTTTTGGCCAATCTTTCTCAGACATCAGGATGAGACCTAATGTGGGAGAAAATTATTTCACAAATGCCCACCACAGCGTTTTCACATCTTCCTCTGAATAATCTGGTGTTAGCCACTGTCAGAGACAGGGTAGGGGACTAAATGAACCTTGGATCTGATCCATTATGGCAGTTCCTATGTTCCTAGTTAATTACTGGACAATTTAGTAATTACCCCTAAATGTTGTTAAACTTTTTTTTACCCTCTTATGTCTTGTCATGCCAATCAATTTTCTTCCCGACCTCCCCCTTGTATTTTCCTAATGTCACCTATATTCTGCTGCTTGTATCCATTATTCTTTTATCCAAATTTATTTTCTTTGCTTTTCTGGAGAAATTTGTATTTTGGAAAAGCAGACCGACTGCTTTTTGATCTTAGAGAAGGATGTCTGCTTTCTGCGATTCTAACCGAGGTAAACTGGCCTTACAGGGCCTAGGAAAGTTTCTCTATGGATTTAAGGTTCTTTGTGCTTCAGGAATAGGAATTTTGAAGGCCAGGATGTGTTGTAAAGTTTGGACACACACGCTTCTTGGTTCCCTCTTCCGGGACAGATCAAAGACTCCCACCTATTTGGCCTCTTTTGCCATAGAGGTAGCTCTTAGTTTACACTCTTCTCTCTTCTAACAAAAAAAGTGTTAGCTGTTGTTTTCATAAACCAATATCAAATGGAAAGGATGAAGTTAATAACCCTGTGTTTTGATAGCCAGGAACCTTTTATGTAAAAGGTATTTTTTCCTGAAGAACTTGAATGGATTGCTAAATATAGCCTCCAGCTTCAGATGTAGAAATCATCATTTGCACCTTGGAGGAGCAGTCCATAAAGCTTGTACATACCCCCAGCTCACTGGGTTTGACTCTCATCACCTCGTGTAATCATTTACATCTATGTGAAGGAGACAGACACTTACCAAATTCAGAATGGGAGCATTTTACACCTGTTAAGTATGTACTATATGTGTGCAAGTGACTATGCAGAGTGCAAGAAAAGCAGTGGAGAATCAGGCTCACAAGGTTTTAGTTGTATCATCTAATTTAAAATGTAACATCCGAGAGATTGTGACCACATCATAGCCACAGTGCATGGCACTGAGCACAAGGAAGACTAATACTCTCTTCAGTAAAATGGAGGTGAATAATAACAACCACTCAGTCTTTCAACAGGGTTGCACCTGCTCACATAAAGGACTGAATTTGGCTCTCAGAGTCTAGTTATCAGAGGCAGTTATGTATTTGTCCCCTCCCCCGCCCCCCGCCCTTGAGTCAGATAAATCAATGGAGCCTCCTCAGTGAACAGCAGCTACTAGGCCCATATCAATTAAGAGCTCGTAGCTTCCATGTTGCACCCATGCAGAGCCCCCCGAAGACACTGGGGCTCCAGGCTGCCTGCTTGTTAACAGTGCATGATATTGGCCACAGGTAGGAGTTCTGGTAATGTGGCATTATACTGCCCAAGAATACTTCTGAGAGGCTGTTGCTGACACATGGGACCATTCACAACATATGGAGGGGAAAATTTACTTAAGGAAAGCATAGTCCTGAAAACCTCCCAACCTACATGGAGACAACCCTCTAGTTTCCATTTAGTGAATGTTGTCAGCTGAGTATCATTTGGAATTGCTTGTTACCAAGTCATTTTTGTAATGGATTTATTAATGTATTTACAATACAGATAAGCACAGTGCATCACACAGAAGAGTCTTGCTTTTGACTCTCTCCAGGGTGACTTTTTGTAAACAAAAACATACAGCTTACTCACCCTCTTCAGTTAGTACAATACCTGCCTACTACCTTCTTTTTGTCTTTAGTGGGACGTCAATATAAAAGGCTGCACGATAGTGACAGAAGCTATTAGAGCTCAGAGATAGCTCGTTTCCCACTGAAAGTGTATTATTAGAGCCGAATTCGCAAGGTTCATAACAGTAAAATTGAAAGTCAAGCACTATTTTATCATTTTCTCCCAACAGTGATAACGCAAGATACTTGCATTTTGATTACTTCAAACATGGTAGTAAATGTATGGTTTTAAAACATAGCACTTTATTACTTCATAAACAAGAGTGAAGAGAAGTTAGTATATAGTTAATGTTATGCAAGAATTATAAGAAATCAGAATGAAACAACAATCTATTTCACAGATATGCTTTCTGATATCCTTACAGGGTGAAGATGATTAACCACACAAGGTGGTTTATAGCTAGTGTCACTGCTCTTGCTATTCTTATTCCTGCAATTGTCTAATCCTTGTTAAAGTATTAAGACCAAATCACCCTTTTCCATGGAAAAATCTGCAGATGGGGAAGTGTACCAGGTTACTGGAGCAGGAAATTGCATGCATGCTCTACTATAGGCATTTTCCATGTGAGGGATTCTTCCCACACTATGCCCCTGTATTCTGCTGCGGTAGCAGCAGCATATAAAGGATGAGGAAGGATCTCAGCCAGCTGGATGCCTTAGTCTTCAGTGTATTTATCCTCTCCACATCTCCGGAGGGTAGGAAGGTCTATTTTCCCCCATTTTACAGATTGGGAACTGAGGCACAGCATGACTACTTGACTTGTCCAAGATAACACAGACTTCCTATGGCAGAGTGAGAAATAGGACTCAGGTCTCTTGCATTCCAGGCTATCACCCATGCTGCGGAACTGTCCTTTCTGCCTAGATGGAGCATATATCATGATACATGGTTTGTTCTGTTCCCTTCCCATGGAAGAGTTACTGGAGATTCTGCACATTTTCAGCCACTCCCCCTAGTTTATGTTAGGACACTTTCTGCAGCTGGCCCATAAGCTTACTGCAGTATCAGTCCACCTATTTTCAAATATAGCTATTTTGGCCCACAGAAATTGTGAAGCAAATGAGAACATACTTACTCCTAAACACATACTGGTTCAATTCTTTGGCACAATCAGCATGTGTAATGTGAGTCACAGTTTCAAAACAATTTCAGTCTTACAAATTTGAGGCATTTCAGTAAAATATGTCATACCACATTCAGTAAGAAAAACACCCTTTTTGTTATCCTAAGTGTAATAGCTTACAAATCTGTTTAGTAATGAACATACATAATATAGTGGAGATTTCTTTATCCAAAAGATGATTTGGCTCTGTTGGACATTGTGTTCCATATTTGTCAAGGAATCGCAAACATAAGGGATTAAATTAATTCTAAAGGCTGCACCACCCACCTTGTAAGGTTGGCTTTAATTCTTTCTTGTCTACAAATGTTGTAAGTGGTCGTTAGTGACAGGACAAAATGAGGCAGAAGAGGCACAATCACTTGGTCTTTACTTTGCCAAGACTCTTAATGGGGCCCATGGGTCTGAATAAGGAGTGAGTGTTGAACTCATAAGGGAAGCTCTTAGTCTTATTGGAGTCAATGGCAAAACCCTCAATGACTTCAACTGACGCAGGCGTGAGTTCAGTACTGACTA
Source organism: Sternotherus odoratus (assembly GCA_032164245.1). NCBI lineage: Eukaryota > Metazoa > Chordata > Testudines > Kinosternidae > Sternotherus > Sternotherus odoratus. Next base: position 27,690,043 of record JAVMKO010000009.1, read on the forward strand.
AAATGATAACTAACTACTTCCAACTTCTCAAGTGAGTACTCAGATAAAATGATATGCATGCCTCTGGCAGCCTCCAGTCCTGAGACTGCCAGTAGAATTCAAATGGCATGTTACTTCCCTGCAAAGGCCTTTTTTACCAAATTCATTGTTTGCTATTCATGTCCACCCATTTAAAGCCCCTGCATCTATATTCCCATAAAAATGTGGGTGTTTGATAGTCAAAAAATATCTTCAAATATCTTCACTTCTGAAGTGAACATGATACGACTTTGAGAGAGGTTTAACTTTCAGTAATCTCATTTTGATTTTATATATATATTTTTCCAAAAGTAATAAAAGTCTCAATATTGTCCCAAATGAAACTCACTAGCAAGATTCCCATTGATTTAAAAGGGTGCACATCCAGGCTATTATTTCAAGCAAATTAGAAATAAATTAATCTATTTTAACAGGTTCTCTGCAGCAACAGTCTACTAGAGTCAACTGACTACTGGCTACAGAATCAGAGGACACCATGCCAAATTGGCTTTGTGGAAGACAAATCAGAAAACAAATGTGCTTCAGTAAGTATACAGAAACGTTACACGCATGAGGGGAAAAGTGAGGGAAGGAAGTTGTCTCAATGAAGACACGAATTAATCAGCCATTAAAAAAAAATCTCTGTATGGTAGCAGAAAAAATATGTAATCAATCAGTTACTTAACCTAAACCTGGAAATCCTAAATTTCACTCTGGATTAAGGCAGTTAAATAAACAGCCAAAGTAAGAATACAGGTGTAGATTTTTATACAGTAGACAATGAAAAGATCCGTTTGGAAGTTTGCCTACAGACTTAGGCCCATCATATTGACCCATATAGTCTATTGCAGAATGACAAGGATAAAAAATAAGCATACAGAGACTTCTTCCACATTTTTAAATTAAATTTCCATCTCAATATTGTAGGTGCAATGCAGTTAACAAGTCCCAAGTGACTTTTGGTTAAAAGTGTGTATGAATAAATCAGAATTGTTTGTGACTTTTCAGGCTATCTACATGTATTCAAATGTGAGTACTTTGACGTGATTGCAATAGTTACTTTTGATATCAAATGGTACCCAGGAGGGTTGTTTATCCATACTGAAAATGCAATTTGATCATTGTCAGCTAATTCCAATGAGCCAACAAGGTTTTGCAACAGAACAAGAGGCTACTTACTGGTCTTTGGATAGAAACCAAAGGCTAGTTTAGGGATGGTAATGAGGATGTATTGGAATTCACACTTTGGTGCAGAGATCTCATTCTAGCTTGTAAAGTCAGATGCAGACAAAAGGTGTGTGTGTGTGAGCTGAATCAGCATAATGCCTCCGTGATGGTGCCTGGAGGCTTTTTTACTGACATCGAGCAAATGCAGCATACTGAGGAACTGCACTTATACTCTAAAATTACAGGGACATTTCCCCCCAGCAGTAGGCTGACCATAGGTACCGTTTTGAATGGGACAGTCCCGTTTTTTTTCACATTTCTGGACCGTCCCGTCTTTTTAACATAAATATCAATTTTGTCCCGTTTTTGATAAAAAACTGAACGCGGCTTATTTATTTCTCATACGAGCAAAAATCTAGTGCGGCGCTGGGAGTGAAAACGGGACAGCGGTAGTCGATAGGCACCTTTGCCTGCTCCTCCCCCGGGGGAAAGGTGGCCCTGGCAGGGGGAGATGGCTCCAGCGGAGGAAGCGAGAAACCTGCTAAGTGGCGGCAGAAGTCGGCATGAACACAGGGCAGGAGCTGGTCTGAGGCTCCCCTTCCCCAGGGCGCATGTGCAGACGCGCTGGGCTGGCGAGCCGGAGCGGAGCCATGTGCCCCTGAGCGGCAGGGGAGCGGCGAAGCGGGGCGCAGCGCGCCTCCCAGGTGGGGGCAGGAGGGAGCCTGACCCGCCCTCCCCAGTGCCGGAGCCGAGCTATAAAGTTTGCGTAGGCTGACCATATTTCCTTGAGACAAAAATGGGACATTGGGATGGCAAAAACGGGATGGGGTTGGGGGGGGTCTCACCAGATGAAGTCGGTGCAGTGGCTGCAGAACGTGGGCTGAGGGGCGCTGGGGGGGTCGGGGGGCTCTGGGGAGGCTGGGGGGCTCTAGGGGGGTCTCACCGGATGAGGTCGGTGCAGTGGCTGCAGAACGTGGGCTGCTTGAACAAGCGTGCGGTGACTTTGTGGCTCTTGACCACGTGGATCACCTTCTGGCGCAGCGCCCCCTTGCGGCAGAACAGCAGCTTGGCCAGGCACTCCATCTCAGTGGGCGGGGTGACCAACGCCATGGGCCCACCTAGGCCCCTCAGCACCGAGCAGGGGGGGACTGGGGGGGGGGGATGGATGGAGGAATAAACAGAACAGAGATGGGGGGATGGGGGATGAAGAGGATGGAGGGGACGGAGGGAGAGAAGGCAGGAAGGTGAGAAGGGAGAGGATGGATGGATGAGAGAAGAGATGGGGGTAGGTAGCAGGGGGGATGGAGGAGGCAAGGGGCAGAGAGAAGGAGGGATGGAGAGAAGGGAGATGGAAGAGGAGGCAGTGGATGGAGGGAGAGAGAGAAGGGAGGAAGGGAGGGATGGAGGGATGGAGATAAGAGGAGGCAGCGGACGGAAGGAGAGAGAGAAGGGAGGAAGGAAGGGATGGAGGGATGGAGAAGGGGATAGAGAGAAGGGATGGAGGGAGCGAGAGGAGGCAGCGGACGGAGGGAGAGAGCAGGGAGGAAGGGAGGGATGGAGAAAGGGGATGGAGAGAAGGGAGGGATGGAGAAGGGGGATGGAGAGAAGGGAGGAAGGGAGGGATGGAGAGAAGGAGGGAAGAAGGAGGAATAGAGAGAAGAGGAGGCAGCGGGCGGCGGGCTGAAGCCGACGGCGGAGCGGAGCTGTCCGGAGCCGCAGCCGGGGGCCGAGCGCGCCGGCGGGAGGGGCTGCCGGACGGACGTTTTATGAGACATAATCACATAATTTATGAGATATAATGACATAATTATAATTTATGTGATTATGTCTCATAAAACATCCGTCCGGCAGCCCCCCCCGCCGGCGCGCTCGGCCCCCGGCTGCGGCTCCGGACAGCTCCGCTCCGCCGTCGGCTTCAGCCCGCCGCCCGCTGCCTCCTCTTCTCTCTATTCCTCCTCCTTCTCTCCAACCCTCCCTTCCTCCTTCTTCTCTCCATCCCTCCCTTCCTCCCTTCTCTCCATCCCCCTTCTCCATCCCTCCCTTCTCTCCATCCCCCTTCTCCATCCCTCCCTTCCTCCCTGCTCTCTCCCTCCGTCCGCTGCCTCCTCTCGCTACCTAAGGACAAGTATCAGATGTCAAAATCTCTGATGAGCAAACTGCATCTCGCCAGCCCAGCACCCGTGTCCCACCGCTGGACAGGTGATGGCAAAGATGCCCGATAAGTTATCGGGCATCTTTACCATCACCCATCCAGCGGTGGGACACGGGTGCTGGGCTGGCGAGATGCAGTTTGCTCATCGGAGATTTTGACACCTGATACTTGTCCTTAGGTAGCAAGATTCTTGACCTGCGCTCTTGCGAGTCCTGCAAAGAAAGAACCTCCCCCTAGAAAGCAGCTTGCAAAGAGGGACCTGCCCAAAAAACGGGACAAAATTGATATTTTTGTTAAAAAGACGGGACGGTCCAGAAATATGAAAAAAATGGGACTGTCCCGTTCAAAACGGTACGTATGGTCAGCCTAAGTTTGCGGTGACGTGGCTGCAGCTGCCCGGGCAGGCGCCTCCTTCCCCAGCTTGGGAATTGTGCCGGGGCCGGAGTCACTCCGGAGCAGAGACGCGTCCCAGGGAAGGGAGCCGCCGGGCATGGCTGCGAAGGGGGTGCGCCCCGCCTTCAGCTTGCTGGCCGTGAGCAGCTGTCTGCTGGCCATGGCCCAGGTAAGGACTTCGTGGGGTTCCCGCCAGGCAGCTGGGACTGAGATTCCAAAGTCACGGAATGTCCTTAGCTTGGGAGATCGCAGCCAAAACCCGGATCTACTCCGATTCCACTCCGCCTGCATTAGCCCCTTTGCCCGGGCTAAAGCGTTGGGGAGGCGACAGAATAAATTGCTGTCTCGGTAGACTGACCACAAATCTGAGAGCCAGGAATCACTCAGTGTGGCGAAGTGGGAGTACTGTGTGTGCGTGCCTCGGTTTCCCCTATGCATTTCTTAAGGAATAGGGGCTGACACTGGAAGCAAGGAGGCGACGCCCTCCCCTCTCAATGTGTGCATCCCTGATGCTGTAATCTGACCCCAGGTGTTGGAGAGAGGTCAGGTGATACCTCCAGCCCGGGAAAACAGACAAAGGAAGGCACGCAGGGGCTGAGGGGGGGTAGTCAGTCTGGTTTTTGGCTGGAGCCAGGCAGGGAAGGGAGAGGAGCTATCACGCTCTCTGGCCCCAAGATGGATCCAGCTGAGGGCTCACGCTCGCTGCATGGTCTGTGTTAGACCAGATAGAAGTCATCGAATAAACCTATTTTACTGGCTGGCTGAGAGTCACGTTTGACTGTGGATTTGGGGTGCAGAAAGCATGGGCTCCCGCAGGACCCCGCCCAGGCAGGCTTGCTGGGGCAAGCACACGGAGGGGCAGAAGGTCCTGAACACTCGGAGGTCAGACCCAAGAAGGTGGAAGTGGGTACCCGTGAAGCTCCTGACCTTGAAAACAGGCTGTGTATGGATGTAAGCAGTGTCAGGATGAGTGACATCCGGTGGTGAATTGCAGGAATTGCAGTGACTTTTGGAAAATAACACCTTATTTGCTTAGACACACCGACCGCACCTAGCCTGCACTCTAATAGCCCAAATGGTCACTTTGGCTACTGTGGGACCCCAGTTTCTCTGGTATTGGGGCAAGAATGATAAAGTGTTGATTAACCTGTTTATGTGAATGAGGGATTGGGACATGTATTTGGCCTTTGGCATGCTGGAGGGACTCGCCATCAGCTGGGTAGCGCTCACTAGACAAGGGACAGGGGTTCCAAAACCCACTGAATTGAGAGAGGTTGTGGACAGGCTTCTATACCTTGTGGTGAGGGCCTTGTCTGAGGGCCTTGCTGGCCTATTGCACCTGGCCTCTCTCCCCTGGGGAATGTTAGAGCTGACTTTTGCTTCTATTAGGAGTCTAACTTCAGTCCACTGAGCTGTAGTTGCTTTGGGTCTGGTGGTGCCTCTGCACTAAGCACCCCCCCCCCATGAGCTGACATCACTTAAGAGCTGAAAATCACTGAGCTTTATCTTAAGTGGGGGGCCCTAAGCAGAGCAGTCCCTGTGCCGGCTAGTGGACCAGTTCCTGAGACAGCTGGCAGAGCAGTTCCTGTGTCGGCTAGCAGGGCGGCTAGCGGAAAAGTTCATGAGACAGCTGGCAGAGCAGAGTCGAGCCGCTGACAGAGCAGTTCCTGTGTTGGCTAGCAGGGCGGCTAGCGGAGCAGTTCCTGAGACAGCTGGCAGAGCAGAGTCGAGCCGCTGACAGAGCAGTTCCTGTGTCGGCTAGCAGGGCGGCTAGCAGAGCAGTTCCTGAGACAGCTGGCAGAGCAGAGTCGAGCCGCTGACAGGGCAGTTCCTGTGTCGGCTAGCAGGGTGGCTAGCGGAGCAACCAGCACCCCACGGAGAGACTGGGCTGTCGGCCTCAGACATCGTAAAGGTACCCTTCACCCTGCCCTCCACTTCCACCCAGCCTGGGAGGTAAGACTCGTCAGAGTAACTTTTGACCAGGGACTCCAGAGACTTTGGGGCTGTTGAACTTTTGGGACTTTGGGTGATTTTTGGGGTTGCTGGACTCCAGGGACTTTGGGCTATTGGACTTGTGGGACTTTGGGTGATGTTTGGGTTGCGGGACTCCTGAACCTACAGGAGAGGACACAGCCCAAACTTGCTGGGGAGGGGCAATTTTCTCGCGGGTTGGTGTATGAACCCTAGGTGTGGTGTTTTTCCCAGTTTAGTGATGTCATTTACCTCATGTTAATAAAGATCTTCTGATACACCGATCTGTGCTTGCAAGAGGGGAAGTATTGCCTCATTGAGGCACCCAGGGGTGTGTGTAGGATTTTCCCAGGTCACTGGGTGGGGGCTCGAGCCAGTTTGCATTGTATTGTTGAGAGGGAACCCCTATTTACTGAACCCGGCCCTTGTTTCTGTCAATTCTGAAGGGCAGAAGGGTTACATGGAGAAGGGGCCCTTCACCCGAAGTCCGGTCTGGCTTCCTAGGGAGTGGTTCCAGACCATCGCCCGGGCGCTCCATGACACTCAGACCTGAGCTCTTATCCGTGCTCAGTAATAATTGTCTCTGTGGTCTTGGGAAAATCATTAAACCTTTTTGCTTCAGTTTCCCCACTGAGAATACTACTTATGTAACGATATAAGAGAATTGAAGATTAGTTAATTGTTTTTACAGCTTTTGGAAAATGTAATGTACCATATAAGTGTTAAATAGAGTCACCCAGCCCTCAGGTACTATGGTTCTCGGTACTTAAGAATAGTAGGTAAATAGAAGGATACATAAACCAAGTCCAAGGAATAACTAAAATGTACTTAGAACTGATGATTAACTCTGTTTTGGGATTTACTTGTGACTATGACAATACATGCTAGCATGACCCGCTCTAGGGTCAGGTAGAGAGAGCACTTGATCAGGCCATTCTTTGGCTATAATTCATTAGTAGACATGTCTCATTTGTAACAGTCATGAGCAAGCCACAAACTGGAATTTCATAGAATCATAGAATTGTTGGGCTGGAAGGGAGCTGAGAGGTCATCAAGTCCAGCCCTCTGTGCTACAGCAGGACCAAATAAACCTAGACCATCCCGGACAGGGATTGTCCAACCTGTTCTAAAAACCCTCCAATGGTGGAGATTCCACAGCCTCCCTTGCAAGCCTATTTCAGAGCTTAACTACCCTGATAGTTAGAAAGTTTTTCCTAATATCTAACCTAAATCTCCCTTTGCAGTGCAAGTCTGTGAATACTTGTCCTGCTTCAGAGAGAACAATTGATCAAATATGTTAAGGGCTGTTATAAAGAGGACAGTGAAGACTATCAGTTCCCCTCTCCCCCACCTCCCTTAGTCTTCTTTTCTCAAGACTGTTCCCTGTGTAATTTTATTATTATTTTTATTCTCTTCATTTACTGTAGTGTCTAAATGTTTTCTAGTTTTTAACCTTGTGTTGGCAAAGGATATGTTTTTTTTTCTTTAAGTAACCCTTAATAATCCAAAACAGGATATTTACAAATATAAATAACAAATGCAACACTTCTTTTTGTTTTAAAGTAGCTTTTAATAATAAAGGGGCCTTACATTTTAAAACCAAGATGCAATTGAATCTCAGCAGTATCTTTCATAACCTGTCTGCATACTTTTAGCTGGTTTTCAAGAAGTCTTTAAAGGTCAATTCAGGAGATAGGACTAAAATGGAAGTGCTAGTTTAAGTCCCCTCCATCAGAAAAAGAATGAAGTGAGCGATCAGCTTGTTATCATATAGCCTGGATACATTGGTAAGTGAAAAAGACAGGGAATTCAAAGATCAGGCATGTATGGCTAGCAGGCAATCCAAACAGTAAGTGTTGTCTCGGATTGATTCACTTGTACTGTGGTGAAGGAAATTCACGACTAACTTTGTCATAAAGCACAGTAGCCCCTTGGGCAATTGTTAACTTGCTTCTTCTCTTGGGGCCCTATCCTGCAAACATGTACATGCTTAATTTTACTACTGCGAGTAATCCCACTGAAATCAAGGGGATGCATTTAGGGTGACCAGAGAGCAAGTGTGAAAAAGCGGGACAGGAGGTGGAGGGTAATAGGAGCCTATATAAGAAAAAGACCCCAAATCAGGATGATCACTATAAAATCGGGACATCTGGTCTCCCTAGATGCGTTACAACAATAAAGTTAAGTATCAGTGTTTGCTGCATCAGGTCCATGGTCTTCAGCATCCAGGAGACGATCGCTAATATTTTTGTCTCCATTTGTTTCATTCTATTATTATCAGTAACATTACAGTAGGGCCTCGCAGCCCTGGCTAACATGGGGACTCAGTCATACTAGGCACTGTAGTACCTACCCCCCCCCCCCCAGAGTCTTGCTTTGAGACACACATGATTTAAGTGGACGACTCAAAACAAAGGGCCTCACGTACTGTAAATCGTCATCATGTATCTTACTTTCTCATGAATACAGAATATTACATAACCCCGTCCCGTTTTTGCCATCCCAATGTCCCGTTTTTGTCTCAAGGAAATATGGTCAGCCTACCCAGCAGCAAGTGCAGAGAGGGAAACAGGGCCTGGCCATCCCTTGCAGTGCACATGATCAGACCTCTGAGGAGTCTGTAGGCACACTAGCTCTCTGGCTAGCCCTCTGATGCTCAGTGTTAGCTGGAGCCTTTTGGGTGCTCTCTCTATTTATTTGTAGGGTGCATCTTGCAGAGGAGAATCCCTGAAAAAAAGAGAGGGCCTAAGATGGAGTCCATGGGATTTTAGGCTCAGCAAAAGGCAATTTAAGATCGTGATCAGGCCAGAGAACTCAAGGCCCAGTTCACTGTTGCCTTGAAACTTAATCTATCATTCATACCAGTGCAAAAATCAGCCTAACACTACAAAATCAAAATGCATTAGATGAGGGGTACCAGTGAACTGGTTCCTTTGAATCTGCTTTGGATGCAGCTGGAGAAAGAATGAGATGGAGCTGTTAATGACTGATTTTTAGTGATGCTGAGTACCAAAACTCCCAGATTCAGACAGCCATATTCCTATCCTTCATACTCCTCTGCAAGCAAGAATGTCATAGGATTGGGGTGTAGTTGTAGCTGTGTCGGTCCCAGGATATCAGAGAGGCAAGGGTGGGTGGGGAGAGACAAACTTTCAAGCCACAGAGATTTTGAAGACAACCTGAAGAAAAGCTCTGTGTGGCTCGAAAACTTGTCTCTCTCACCAACAGAAGTTGGTTCAATAAAAGATATTACCTCACCCACCTTGTCTCTCAGTATTTGGAGGCATATTAGATTTTAGGATTGCAGCGTGAGTGCCATTGACTAAATGAAGCACTAAACATGCTTACCTCTTATGTTCTTTATCATCTACTAGCGAAAATACCCGGTGTTGCTCGGGTCAGTCGGAGGTGGGGAGGGGGCAGAGAGCAAACCTGACACCGCACTTACCCCTCGACCAACCCCGACTCACATTTTCACCCCCCCACCCAAACCCAACACCCGCACGTCTCCTCCCTACCAACCCCAACACCCCTGACCAACACCCACACCTCACCCCCCGTAGACCAAACCTGACACACCCACCTCACTTCCCCCCCCACCAAACCCGACACCCCTACCTACCATCACAAACAAACCCGACACCCACACCTCACTTACCCCTCGACCAACCCCGACCCCCCTCTTCACCCCTCGACCAACCCCGACTCCCCTCTTCATCCCCCCAACCAAACCCAACCCCCCCACTTTACCCCCCATCAAACCTAACACCCCCTGACCAACCCCAACACCCACCCCTCACCCACCCCGACACCTTCCCACCCCCCCAGACCAAACCCAACATCCCCAGCTCACTTACCCCCTGACCAAACCCGACACCCCCACCTCACCCCCCGACCAAACCCGCCACCCCCACCTCACTTACCCTCTGACCAAACCCAACTCGGGTCCGTTGGAGGGGGGAGGGGGCAGAGAGCTGAGCGAGTGCGGGGTCCGTTGGAGGGGGTATTATGACATCATAACTATGTCACAGAGAACAGCAGCTGCCCAGCTGATGTGATTGGCCTTTAAATAATTTCACCCCTGGGGGGCGTCACAGGTGAGATTTGAAAAATTTTCGACTCTTACCCTGATTAGGACCCTAAGACCTCTAACTGTACCAAATTTCAAGTCTCTAGCTCAAACGGTGTGGAAGGAGTAAGTGCACATACATGCATACATACACGCATGCATACATACATGCATGCATACACCATTTGACTTTTATATATATAGATAAGTGCATGAAGATCAAAACCATCCTCTTTTTTGTCAGGTACATTCAGTACATTCACCTTTAATGCAAAGAGTTCTTGATTTATCATGAGCACTTGGTTTTACAAGAAGTGTTCTAAAAATAGGAGTTATGGTCCCAAAGCAGTAAATGTTGTTGAACATTCCTGCTACTTAAATAAAGCTGTTAAATGCCTGGTTCTTCACATTTCTAGTCTTGATGTTTTTCTTCACGTTATGTATTTTCAACTATTTCCGTGGAAGAAGAGTTGTCCAATATTTATCTTTGCTAGATCTGGGTGAGAGGAATGGATAATGTATCTTTTCACTACAAGATTTTCTTTTTCCTAATCAGATTAAGAGATGTACTGTAGGAAAATATACACCACATGGTTGCTTAACACACACATGCCATCATAATACTACGCCCTAAAAAAGCACTTTTGATCTGCAAGTGATAATCATATTTTATTTAATCCTGATCAATGACCTGTAAGGGAAGTAAGCATTCCTGTCTCCAGTTTATAAATGAGAAAGCAGACGCAGAGAGGCTAAGGGACATTTGTTCAAAGGTCCTGTTGCAGAACCAGAGTTACAGATCAGTAATTCATCATTCTCAGTCCCAGGACCAATCCTGTCAGATGCTGAATGCCCACAACTTGCACTGAAGACTATTCCATGCTAAGGGTTTGATCCTGCAAGGTTCTCAGTTCCCTCAAATCCCTTTCAGTCAAGGGGAATTGGGCTTTCAGCATGTCTGTCCCTTAAGAAATACACCATTTTCGGGTAAGTCCACACTGTAAAAAAAGCCCTGCATCAGAGAGTCTCAAAGTGTGGGACAGCTGACTTGGGATCACACAAGAGGGCTAAAAATAGACTTTCCCACTCAGGCTGGAGTCTGGGCTTTGAGGCCCTCCCCTTCACGGAGCAAGCCCCAGTCAGTTGACTTGGGTTCTGAGACTCTGCTACGTTTTTTGTTTTGCTTTGCTTTTGTTTTTGCTGTGTAGCTGTCCTCTTAGAGCAATAAAAATTCATTGTAAGTCTGCTGTTCTGAGGGGGATACCCCACCAAAGATCTCATGTAAACATTCAACTGCACCAACGTTGCTACTGCAGCCTTGAAGCTGCAATACTCTGAAGGGCCCCAACCCCTCCTTTCTTGAGAGGAGGCTGTTAGGATCCTTCAGCTCCACCCTGCTCCTCTAATGGCATACCTCATCCACCTGCATGCCAGGTTCCCTATAGAATAGAGGCATGACCCTTGCCCCCTTCCCTCCTACCTCTACACAGAAGAAGCTTTTGCAGCCTGAAAAGTGGAATCTTGGTGCCTAGCTGAGATTCATTGTACAAGAAAAATAAAGGGTGGAAAAAGCAATTGGACTGAGTTATGGCTTAATTGTTCAAAAAAAAGCTACCCTTTAAATAATCCTCACTTTTCTTCTAATTATTAGATGTGGAAACAATTTTATACTCATGAGGGTTAAAAATTGTATATACCTAATTTTAGAACCTCTTTCAAATACAATAGTTAATGCTAGAAAACAAAAGCAAAAGCTTACTTCTATGATGGCCCAGAATCTGGGATCAGCTTCGCTTTTAGAAGGTGGCATTAAATCTTGCTACTGACTAAAGTTAGGCAACTAATTTAGCTGTCCAAGTATGGGTACCTAACTTTAGGCAACCATTTTACAGTTTTTGTCTTAGTCTTCAAACTTTGAAGTGGGGCAGATAATTTAAATTCATTGTGTTTAAAGTGCCCTCTCCACTGCGTTACCTCGGCAAGATTGTGTTTGGTCCTACAGTGGTTCACCAGTTTGATGAGGGAACACAACAAAACTGCACTTGCATGCAAGGACTGAGCATGATCCCAGGGAACATGCAAAAGGAGTGGCATGGTAGACATTCCAAAAATAGTGGAGGACCTGGGGCATGGGACAGAGACATGGGGCAGAGGATGCCCTTCTCTATGTCCTCCATTAACCAGTGGAGCAGATCCTACTTAGGAGAGAATACATATTACCCTCTTTCAAAGGGGGGAAGAAAAGCTGCTCTTCCCAGTACTGAGAGGTACCATGTCTGCTTTAAGCACGTTGCCTTCGGAAGATCCTGTTAGGGCAATGTCCCACTGAATGCAACTTGTATCTGTAAAACCACTATGGTCTTTTGCATTAAAAACACTCTTGTTATGGTTTGCTTTTACCAAAGACAGCCGGTAATGTTTTTACCTATTGAGTATTCAACTTTCCTTTGAATGAATGAGTTTCCATTTAGGTGTATGTGGTCTATGGTGACTGGTTGTTAATACCCACAGCTCATCTCAAAATCGTCTTCCGTGAATATTTGTTGCTGTCATTACATCCCACTGTGGATTAGCACAGTTAGTACAAATAAAAATAGATGTGTGCCTTCCCTACATATGCTTGCAAGTACATTAACATTAATCTTTTTAACTAAACTGTGACAGGCTCACATAGAGAGGCAACGAGACTGATTAAACAGAATTGGTCTTTCTGATATATGTGGGACCCCATTATTTTTTAAAGTGGGTTTTAAAAAAAGGCCATTATGTTGTGGAAACAATTGCTTGCATCCTACCTAAAATTGTGACCCAGCCCTAACCATATTCACATGTACATGTAGCCAGCTCAGAGCTTTCATCAGCAACAAAACACTTAAATGATATCCACCTGACAGAGAGCATTTGTCAAAACACCTTTGACCACTCTACCATCTTCCCCTGCAGGACTACATCTAACATTACCAATCTTGGAACAGCTTCCAAACAAACCCTGTTTAGGAACAAAAACCTGAAGGGTTTCCCTCTCTCCCCTCCACCACTTACATTACACTGATTGCAGACCAAGGATAGATAATTTTCAGTGCTAAACCTGCGACTGGTTTGTTATATTTTTAAGAAGGAAACAAGCTGCTTCTAGCCCTGGAAGCTCCTGAAACATAGGATCTTAATATCATAACATTATGCAGAGGAAAGACAGTTTAGGAAACTTGTTGGAGGTTTCTAAAACATTACTTGGAATTTTTCTCCTACCCTTAAGACCTGTACTGTTAGATCCAGAATCTAAGGGCTTTACTACCAAAGGGACACAAAAGAATCTCAACAGTATTTTTAAGAACTCTCCACATTATTTCTAAATATGTTTTTAAAAACAGAGGCAAGTGGAGGTCTAAAACAAGATCTATGATGCTATTGTGCAAAGGATTAATCAGCACCCTTTTATCATAAGCTCCATAAATCACACATGATTTTCCCACTTGAAGTAACGAGGCTTTCTACAGCTACCATTTATTTATTTGTTAAATTCTCTTGCCAGAGAAATATTCCCAATTCTCTTCCCAAGCATAGGCCAGTGTGTTTTTCCAGTGGGGGTGAGAGGGTTCCAGTATAGGTAAAATTAAGCCCTGGAGCAGGGAATGCTTTTCTATACATAAAACATTGTATATTTAAAGTCAGATATTTTCTGGCCCTGCAGGTCTAGAAACAGAAGCTGTATAACATTGGGAAAGGGGGTTGGAAGCATTTCCCAACTTCCCTATAAACCCTCACCCCTGAGTACTAATTTCTAACCCTGTAAAAAAGGTAACAGACTAAGGTCATGACACACTGTCTAGAAAAGCTCTTTTAAAGGTCATTTTAAGTGTATTTATGGCTCCCTCAGAGATCTATGTGGTCAGACAGATCACTCAGATACCTGGCTTTATAGGCAGTGAGTTCTGGGAACAGTTTCAATACAATGTTTAAAAATGTAACCATTCCTGAAACAGTTTTTCTGCAACATATACTGAATACACAGACTATGTGATGGTGTCAGGCAGTATAAATGGTAGCATGGAACTCTTTTGGGAGTGAATTTTCAAGCCAGTTAGGAATGGAAGTAATATACCCCTCTGATGGGGATGCTGAAAAAATGTTTATATATACTGCATCATCATGTGTGTATATAATTTCAGGTGTGTACATAGACACATGTGAATGGTAAAAGATATTATGGATGCTTTCGGACGGCAACATTCAGAAAAATCCATAAGTGTAATCTATATTGTTGATAGCTAAAGAAACCATTTTGTTGTGGTATTTTTAAATGAAAATTAACAGTTTGATCATTGTAAAATGGGAAAAATCCACTTTGTAGAGTATGCAACTCTGTTTAGGCAGCCCTAAACATTATGCACTTGTGCAGCTTTACTCCTATAATTTGGCATCTAGACTGGGAAGTAGGAGAGTGTGTTTATTTTACCTTTCACTCCCATGGTTATTTGAGCATTTTACAGAACAGCATTATATCTTTCACAAATTGAAATCCAACCTTCGTTTTCCAGACCTAAGCCATAATTATTAGGGTTATTTTTAGTCCTAAACCCTATCTTACTATTCAGTTTGACAATACCTTAATTATATCTTAACAAGGAATAGGAATCAACATCTGAGGGCTCAGTTGTGGCATAAAACCACAGTCCCATCTTGGAGGATGTTGTCACACTGCCTCAGTAGGGAAGCAAGATTGTCCAGGGAGTATGCCACTCTTAAAGAGGGTGAAGGTGCGGGTTCATCCCTCCATGATGAGTGTGGGAAGATAGGACCACCAGTCCCTGTCCATCCCATCATTCCTCCTCACTGATTCCTCCGATCTTTTTAAGGTAATTGTAAGTGTATATATGGTTCCCTCGGAGACTTATATGATCAGACAGGTCATTCAGATACCTAGCTTTATAGGTTGTGGGAACAGGTTCAGTACAATGTTTTAAAATGTAACCATTCCTGAAACAGGTTTTCTGCAACATATACTGAATACACAGACTATATGATGGTTTAGGCAGTGTAGTTTATATGGTTAGCATTTGGGAGTGAATTTTCAGTTAATCCAAGTTTTTGCCATTAGGAACAGAAGTAATATACCCCTCTGATAGTGATGCTGAAAAATGTTTATATATAGTACATCATCGTGTGTATATACAATTTCAGGTGTGTAAAGAAACACCAGAGATTCCAGTGAATCACTTGCTCTATGAGGATTGTGATTCACTGAAATCTCTGGTGTTTCTTTAGCCATGGTCCAGTTATACTTTGTGCTGAAAGTATATGGAAAAACATCTGTAGCACAAAGGGAAGTGCTAATACCATTATACAAAGCACTGGTAAAGACCTCAACTGGAAAACTGCACTGTTCTGGTCTCCCATGTTTAAGAAGGATTAATTCAAACTGGAACAGGTACAGAGAAGGGCTACTAGGAGAATTGGGGGAATGGAAAACCTACTTTTATGAGAGAACACTCAAAAACTTTGGCTTGTATAGCCTAACCAAAAGAAGGCTAAGGGGAGATATAATTGCTCTCCATAAATACCCGGGACGAAGAGAAGTCATTTAAGTTAAGCACCAGTGTGGACACAAGAACAAATGGATATAAACTGGCCATCAACAAGTTTAGGCTTGAAATTAGATGACAGTTTCTAACAATCAGAGGAGTGAAGTTCTGGAACAGCCTTCCGGGGGGTGGAAATAGGGCAAAAATCCTAACTGGCTTTTAGACTGAGCTTGATACATTTGTGGAGCAGGATGGTATGATGAGACTGCCTACAATGGCATGTGGCCAATCTGTGACTGCTAGCAGCAAATATCTCCAGTCACTGGTGATGGGACCCTAGATGGGAAGGGCTCCGAGTTACTACCAACAATTATTTCCCAGGTGTCTGGCAAGTGGGTCTTGCCTACATGCTCAGGGGCTGACTAATTGCCATATTTGGTATAAACAAGTGTAAATGACAGATTCTCTGTAACTTGAAGTCTTCAAATAATGATTTGAGGACTTCAGTAACTCAGCCAGAGATTACAGGTCTAATATCAGAATGGGTGGGTGAGGTTCTGTGGCCTGCAACGTGCAGGAGGTCAGACTAGATGATCATGATAGTCCCTTCTGGCCTTAAAGTCTAAGAGTCAAGATCTTCTTCCTTTATGTACTGATGCTGCATACATTTGCTTTCAGAAGGAACTACCATTGTATTTAACTACTGTCTTTAAATTGGCTAAACATTTGTCAGCACTTTCTAATCAGTGCTACGCTCATTCTTATACAGAGCCCAGAATTCTTTTATTAATCTTTTTTGTGGGGAAAGAAGAGACTGACACTAAACTTTGGGTTTTAACATCTGGTTTGGTTACCCTCTGGTCTTCATCCTGGAGCTGCCATCCTCTCCTATCCCCTGTGATCCACCCACATAACTTACAACACATTAAAAATAATAGCAGTTCTTGCTTACCTATCAGTGGAAGAATTGGGCATATGGCCTACCTCTGGCAATGCTATAAATACTGTCCCATAGACCTGGGAGACTTATGTGTAACAGTGCTGCCAGTGTTCCCCTTGGGATCTTAAGACGTCACTTTCATAAAGCACCAAGATCTAGATCCTTAAGAAATGATAACCCTGATGTTTCTTCCAAAACAAACCTCTTGCTCAGGTCTATGATAATTTGCTGCTGTCATAACCACAGGGCTCACTATAACATAAATTACTGCGTGAGGTGAATAGAAATGTGTTAAACTAATTATTAATGTATTTTATATACAGGACAGCAAAAGGGACCAGATGGCACACATGGCATAAATATTTATTGGCATATTTTCTTTAAGTATAAATCATAAGTGACAATTAATTACATCAAAACCAAAAGGAATCAGCCTTAATGAGAAGAAAACAGTCACAGCTGTCGCTGAAGCTGTGAAATATGGAGAGAGGACTCTGGCTGATTCACAGATGCAGCCATGCCATTAAAATAAGGGCAGTCTTTAACATATCAAAATTTATAAACCCACCAAGATATCAGAGTTATAGACCTTCTAAAATATAACTGGGACCAAATTTCAGGTGTATTTTTCATCAACTCTTGCCAAAGTGCACTAAGCCTTCTTAGTATCATAAACACGTGTTTTGAAGGGATTTAAATTTGAGAGGAAGAAAACAGCTATTGAAGGCCCTATCCCTGGGCCCAGTTCACATGAACTGGAGGGAATCAGAAGACTCCGGAGGTCATGGAAGTCATCTGTGTTCTGGGCTGACTGCTCCAGGGGAGAGTCAGCTACAGTTTGCAAGGGGAGCAGCTGAAATCTTAATCTGCTACATTGGCAGCACTTTTGGAGTTACATGGAGTCGGGGGAGGGAATCTCATGTAAATGAGCTTCCTGAGCACTATATGCAGACTCTCCCCCTCTTCCTTCAGGGCAAGAGATTATTCCACATTCCTATTGATTGATTACAGACAGCAAATATTCAAACTGACAACCCTTTTGCTTCTGATTGGCTGAGAGTTTACAGTTATCGGGTGGGTGGGTTGTCTTGGGTTCTGTGGACCATTCAGTCAACACATACCACATTAAGAACACAAAAATGGTACCTGTATAACATACCGGCCACATACGTCCAGCTCCTCTGTAGCTGGTGCAGAGGATGGCCATCAGCAGCTGCTCCGAGCTGATGAGATACTCCTTGAATTCAAATAGTAGAGGTTTGTGCTTTCAGGTTCAGCCCCTATTGACAACGTGCACAAGGTTGTTAGAAGTGGTGGTTCACTTTGGAGAGCTGAACTGTTGAGGATCTAAGCTACTGAGGTGTGCGAAAGCTGAACATGTTATAGGAAATTGGGGGAAGGCAGAGAATTTTTAAAAAGCCACTGAACTGAAAAACCTTACTCAAACATTTTGCATTAATATGAAAGGGGCTGTTAACAATAGAGAATCCTGTCTCAGTGAGTTACTGAACTACAAGGGTAAATGGTTTGTACTGTACAGCACTCCGATCAAGTGTCTGAAGGGGAGACCTATTTTCTTCTCAGTGGGGATGTTTATTTTTCTATAGTTGCTATGTTTTAAGTGAAGTTAAAGTGAAAGAATACATTCAAAATGAAGAAAAGAGAATGCTCTTTATTGTTCTTTTGCTCCCTGTAGCTATTGTCGTTACAACAGTCCTCTATCACAAGAATGTGAGCACAGCACAGGATGCCAGAAAACCTTTAGTTCTAATCCCAGTGCTTAACCTGTGTTTCCCTATTTGTATTAAGGAGATAATAGCGACCCCACAGGTGACTGTGAGGATTAGTTAGCTCATGTTTGTGTATCACCTTGAAGATACACAGCACTAAATACTTTTTACATCAGCAAAAAACAAGCAAAAACCGCTTTCCACTCCTGCCCCACACCAGAAGGATATTATTCAAGTAGTAATTGCCCATCTTAAGATGAATTTGACTGTATATCAGATGAGTGAGGCAAAGAAATAAGATAGGTCCATTGACATTATGGAGTTATACATGCACACTGAACAGAATGAGACCCTGGATATTGGAGAACGTGAGAGGACTAACAGATTATTTACAGGGACCCAAGTTAACAAAGCTTGAGGTAGAGGAGAGGGAAAGGGAGTGTCCAATTACCTTCAACTCTCACTCCCAGAAGAGGGCAATTGTCACTTTCTCCAGTCCTGTTCCAAATACCTCACTTGCTACACTCAGTTCCACGTCTCCTTTAATCATTAACTAGTAAGGAACAAGTTCTGCCATGTGTGGGGTGAGCAGGGGTACTTAGTGGAGTTGGGCCCTACGATGCTACTGTCATCAACACATAGTCATAACTCTTAATGACATTAATGTCTGGAAAATCATCCTAAATTCTGCAAACATTAAGATTATGACAAAAAAATGAAACATCTAAAGGCAAGTAATTTTTCCATTTCTGAGGTGCCTTCTGCCAAGAATCTCCAAGCACTTTACAAAGATTACTGTGTTAATCCTCAGAACACCCTATGCAGTAGGGAGGCGTTATCTCTAAATACAGATGGAAACATTGAGGCACATTGAGATTATGTGATTTACACACACACACACACACACACACATGCCACAAAATGACTCAGCAAATCAGTAGTAGAGCAGGGAACAGCCCACAGTGAATGCAAGCCTCATTACTTTGAATACTATCCAGTGCTACTGCTGAGATGGAACCGCATAGACATATGGGCAAAGTAAACATTATTAATCAAGAGAATCAGGTGAAAACTCCCCAAAAGATAGCCTTTTACACTGAATATGTTTGAGTTGGCAATTTATGTTGGGTACAATCAAGGTCTGTTTCAAAAGACCACCAGGAAATGTACTTTTTCTTTATACCAGCCTGCTGAAATGTCACAAGCCTCACCTCCGCAGCATGAAGACATCCATAAGAAATTCTGTTAAAAAGATCATCCTTTGAAAAGGAAGAATTGAATGGGGGAGGGAAGAGCGAGGTGCTAACCACTATCAAACTGTGGCCAGGGTGGGAGGGGGGATGGAAGCCAGACGTAATGACTCAGACATCAGTTCTGTTACTCTGTTCTGGTTCTATACTTCAGCGATCTATTGGCCGCAAAAGTAAGCTTCTGTCTGGTAACAGTCTGTAATCAAACATATATATACGCATTCCCGATAGGAGGTTTAGATACAATATAAGTGGGACAATGGGGAGGAAGATGTTACTATTGAAACCTAGCAGTCTCTCTGCAGAAAAAGCCAGCAGCAGAACTTCTCCCTGTGACTGTGCCTCAAATAAACTAGTGCAATATTTCAGGGTGGTAGAAACCTGGGCTTTTCTCTCTCTTTAAACTAGGAGGTGCATATAACAATATATCACCTTTCAGACAGGAATCCACATACTCTACAAAGCTGACTATTATTCCCATTTTACAGACATGGACGTGATGCCCAGAGGTCACTACAGCAAGTCACTGGCAGAGTTAGGAACAAAACCCACAACTCCCAATCCAGTCTCTAACTACTAGAGCAGGCTGCCCACTCCCACCACCGCCCTTTCAGTATGGTCAATTATAATCAGTTCTCTATCTACCAGATAGTGTCCAGCAAACCATCACGATTTGCATTACTTTGGCTGGCTCATTATCCCAGTCTAGTTTACAATTGACAGAGGACTGCAATAGACCAGTATATAGTGGCTCTGTCCAGTGGATAGGGCACCGATTTAGGAGTTAGTAGACTCAAGTTCTCTTCCTGGCTTTCATACTGACAACCTTTGGGACATTAGGCAAGTAATTTCACTTCTGTACTTCACTTGCCTCCTCTGTAAAATGGAACTGGTACAATTCTTTGTCAAGCATCTTGAAATATGTGGATGAAAAAAATATTTAAGGGTTTGGTATCATTAAATGTAAAGTCTTCAGATGGGGGAAATGAATGAAAAAGGTTTGCCAGGAAAACAGAGATGTAGGCTGCTTTCCTGAAACCATAGGTGCTAGAATCATAAAGTACTTCCTGGAGGATCTAATCCCTCTTGCTGTACTAGTGCAGGGCAGTCCTCTGCCCCAACCATTTAAATGTTTACAGTATGGATCCTGACTTCGGATGTCAGCAACATAGCCTCTGCTTGAAGCTGGGCATGAATATCTTGATACAAAATCGTGCCCGGTTTGGTCTAGCCAGCTTTTAAATATCTACAGATCTTACATGTGCAAAGTGCTGTTTTTGTCATTTTACACAAGAGATTCATTACTACTGTCCACACATTGTCTGCTTTACGGCTGTACTATTTGTATACAGTATCTTCTAGTTCAGCTACTTCTCATGCCTATTAAGAAATGGTCACCCTCTACTAAGAGACAAGTGCTTGAAAAGTGCTTTCTTTTGAAAATCTCAATAAGAGATTAATAAGAAGAAATGCTTCATTCCAGATAAATATGAATTCAATTTATATATTACCTCATGTAAACACCATGGTCTTGGCTTAATAATTTCAGGCTTTTGCTATAGCAGTGCAAAAGTAAATCTAAGTAATGGGAACTGCAGAAAAAAATAAATTTCAAAGTGCAGCCATGCCTCCCTTCCTAATTATGCAGTGGCATTTAGGATATCGAGAGCATATATTTAAGATGTCAAATTAACTCAATTGGTGAATCTTTCTAATGTGGCTGTACAAGTTCTACGAGCATTGGAGTGCTAGTGATTCATGGTTTCATTTTCAAACAAATGTACGGGATCAGAGAGGTGACTTTTGCCATTCCGTTGCAAATCCACTGAAATCTGGCCAAGATATAAGCCTCTGGAAATAGTCACTGCTTCTACATGCTCAGCAGAAGTTTTTTACTAAATTATCCAAAGAATCCATCTGTTCTCAGCAGGGTTCCAAATCCTATGGCAGAGCAGGAGTTTTCCAGGCAATTGCATAGGGAGACAGTTTCTCCCATACCCCCCTTCTTGTGCCCAACAGGAAGCAGCCTGGTCCCAGTGCCCAAGGATGAGAACATAAGAATGTAAAAAAGGCCGTACTGGGTCAGACCAATGGTCCATCTAGCCCAGTATCCTGTCTACCGACAGTGGCCAATTCCAGGTGCCCCGGAGTGAGCGAACCTAACAGGTAATGATCAAGTGATCTCTCTCCTGCCGTCCATCACCCCCCTCTGACAAACAGAGGCTAGGGACACCATTATTACCCATCCTGGCTAATAGCCATTAATGGACTTAACCTCCATGAATTTATCCAGTTCTCTTTTAAACCCTGTTATAGTCCTAGCCTTCACAGCCTCCTCTGGCAAGGAGTTCCACAGGTTGACTGTGCGCTGTGTGAAGAAGAACTTCCTTTTATTTGTTTTAAACCTGCTGCCCACTAGTTTCATTGGGTGGCCCCTAGTTCTTATATTATGGGAACAAGTAAATAACTTTTCCTTATTCACTTTCTCCTTTCCACTCATAATTTTATATACCTCTATCATATCCCCCCTTAGTCTTCTCTTTTCCAAGCTAAAAAAAAGTCCTAGCCTCTTTAATCTCTCCTCATATGGGACCCGTTTCAAACCCTTAATCATTTTAGTTGCCCTCCTCACTAACCTTTTCTAATGCCAATAGATCCTTTTTGAGATGAGGAAGACAGCATTTGTACACAGTAGTCAAGATGTGGGCGCACTATGGATTTGTATAAGGGCAATAAGATATTCTCCGTCTTATTTCTCAATTCCTTTTTTAATGATTCCTAACATCCTGTTTGCTTTTTTGACTACTGCTGCACACTGCATGGACATCTTCAGAGAACTATCCACGATGACTCCACGATCTTTTTCCTGATTAGTTGTAGCTAAATAAGCCCCCATCATATTGTATATATAATTGGGGTTATTTTTTCCAATGTGCATTACTTTACATTTATCCACATTAAATTTCATTTGCCATTTTGTTGCCCAATCATTTAGTTTTGTGAGATCTTTTTGAAGTTCTTCACAGTCTGCTTGGGTCTTAACTATTTTGAGCAGTTTAGTATCATCTGCAAACTTTGACACCTCACTGTTTACCCCTTCCTCCCAGGGCTGGCGACAGAAATTTGGGGGCCCCCTACTTTGATAGTTTGGGGGGCCCCCCAGCCCAGCCGGGGCCCCCCCCAGCCCAGCCGGGGCCCCCCCCAGCCCAGCCGACAGCAGATGGGCCCCCCCCTCAGCCCAGCCGGCGCTCCCCCCCCCCGGGCAGTGAGAGCTGCGTGAGCTGCCCTTTCTCCCCCCCCCCCTCCCCCGGACAGC
Source organism: Sternotherus odoratus (assembly GCA_032164245.1). NCBI lineage: Eukaryota > Metazoa > Chordata > Testudines > Kinosternidae > Sternotherus > Sternotherus odoratus. The sequence goes on from JAVMKO010000009.1 coordinate 27,712,571, forward strand.
GCTGCTGCCGCCGGCCGGACTCACAGCTCCTGCTGGGGCCAGGCTCGCTTGTCCGGGGGAGAGTCGCGCCGCCTCCCCGCCCCTTCCCCGCTCTCCAGGTCCGGCGACAAGGGGGGACGACAACGGGTACAGCTGTGTACCGGGGCCCCCCTAAAGTCGGGGGGCCCGGTACAGCTGTACCCGTAGTACCCCCCTGTCGCCGGCCCTGCTTCCTCCAGATCATTTATGAATAAGTTGAATAGGATTGGTCCTAGGACTGGCCCTTGGGGAACACCACTAGTTACCCCTCTGCATTCAGAAAATTTACCATTTATTCCTACTCTTTGTTCCCTGTCTGAGGAAGAGCCAGAGACAGGCTGGGGTGATGGACCCTAATCTGCTTTCATAACTTTTGGGTTCTTGATTTCTTTTTTGTATATAATAGTGAACATTTATCTTACAATGAGCCCAGACAAATTCCTCAGAAGTCCAGGTTTTCCAGGGTTTTTCCTTTTTATGTTTCTGCCTCCATTCTCTCAGAGAAAGGAGCCCACCTATTTTTATACACTTGCCATTCAAGGCTCACACTCTAGCCAATCTCTTATTTTCTTTAAAAAGAGGATGTGTCTTAATCAAAGCATAGGTAGGACCCAGTCCTGCAGCTCCTTTCCACTGGAGTAGAATACCAATTGAAATTTATTAAAGATTTTTGGAATTTTTTTATACATTTTCAAATGTATTGATTTCAATTACAACACAGAATACAAACAGTACAGTGTTCACTTTATATTATTTTATTACAAATATTTGCACTGCAAAAATGATAAAAGAAATAGTATTTTTCAATTCACCTCATACAAGTACAGTAGTGCAATGTCTTCATCATGAAAGTGCAACTTACAAATATAGGGGGTTTTGTTACATAACTGAACTCAAGAACAAAACAATGTAAAACTTTACAGCCTACAAGTCCACTCAGTCTTAGCTTTTGTTCAGCCAATTGCTAAAAGAAACAAGTTTGTTTACATTTATGGGAGATAATGCTGCCCACTAAATTACAGTCTCACATGAATATGAGAATATAAGGTGTTTGCATGGCACTGTTGTAGCCGGCAGCGTCAGAAGATATTTACGGTGCCAAATGCACTAAAGATTCATATGCCTCTTCGTGCTTCAAGAGGACGTTCTAGAGGACATGCGTCCATGCTGATGATAAGTTCTGCTCAATAACGATCCAAAGCAGTGCAGATCAACGCATGTTCATTTTCATCATCTGAGTCAGATGCCACCAGCAGAAAGTTGATTTTCTTTTTTGGAGGTTCGGGTTCTGTAGTTTCTGCATCAGAGTGTTGCTCTTTTAAGACTTCTGAAAGCATCTCCACACCTCATCACTCTCAAATTTTGGAAGGCACTTCAGATTCTTAAACCTTGGGTCGAGTGCTGTAGCTATTTTTAGAAATCTCACATTGGTACCTTCTTTGTGTTTTGTCAAATCTGCAGCTTTGAACATGTGCTGAGTCATCATCTGCGATTACTATAACATGAAGTATATGGCAGAATGCGGGTAAAATAGAACTGGAGACATACAATTCTTGCCCACGGAGTTCAGTCCAAATTTGATTAAAGCATTATTTTTTTAACAAGCATCATCAGCATGGAAGCATGTCCTCTGGAACGATGGCCGAAGCACAAAGAGGCATATGAATCTTTAGTGCATCTGGCACATAAATATCTTGTGACACCAGCTACAACAGTGCCATGTGAACCCCTGTTCTCATTTTCAGGTGATATTGTAAACAAGAAGCAGGCATCATTATCTTCTGCAAATGTAAACAAACTTGTTTGTCTGAGCAATTGGCTGAACAAGAAGTAGGACTGAGTGGACTTGTAGGGTCTAAAGTTTTACATTGTTTTATTTTTGAATGCAGGGGGTTTTGAACATAATTCTACATTTGTAAGTTCAACTTTCATGATAAGGAGATAAGCACTACTGTACTTGTATTGGGTGAATTGAAAACTACTATTTATTTTGTTTTTTACTGTGCAAATATTTGTAATAAAAATAAAGCTAAAGTGAGCACTGTACAGTTTGTATTTTGTGTTATAATTGAAATCAATATATTTGAAAATGTAGAAAACATCCAAAAATATTTAAATAAATGGTATTCTACTGTTTAATTGTGTGATTGATTAATTTTTTTAATTGCATATCAACCCTACATCTAAGCTCAGTGGCCAGGACTTCCAAGCATCCCAACTCCACTGTGAGTGAGAGGATACAAAACTGAATAGGAGATGCACGTCAGTTAGGAAGGAGAAGCAGTTTGGAGTATCAGTTCTGGAAGTCTAAAGTGTACTTGTCATTGCATGACCACTGATTGGGAAGTACTACTGTATAGCAGAAGTGTGCTGGGAGAATGGGACTCTTGTTTGCTTTGATTTTTAAAAAGTAACTTTTCTGAGATAGTCACACTTTCTACGGATGCAAAGGCACAAGTATAATGCAGCACCTCATGTTGCCAACTGAAGTATGTGCTTAAGCTTTGTCATCACTTACTCATGCACGCTGGAGAACAAGAAGAGTTGGAGCTTGAGTCTATTCAACATCCCTGCCTGCCAGTGTGATGGAATGTTTTCCATTGATATCTTTGTTTATTGAAATCATTAGCATAAAATTAGACAACATTTATTCCATCATTCTTTTGAGTTCTAAAAATGCTGTTAATGGACTGTAAAGCTTGGGAATGGATTTAAATACTTATATTTTTAATTATCTTCCTTTGCCTCTACATGATGGTTGCTAATGTTTTTTATTTATAGTAAATTATCATTTAATTTATTTATAATAGTTTAGAGCAGCATACATAATCTATGACAGGTCAGAATCTATGACATATTCATAATATATTTGAACCTAAAGAGGGAAGTTTCAAAAAATTTCACAAAAGCTTCTCTCTGTTTTTTCAGCCATATGGAAGCATTTTAAACTTTGGAAACATTTGCATGAAGTCCCGTGGATGGTTAACTTATTGTAGATCAAATCTGCCAAGAGTCTTGATGTTTGTATTGTAGGATGAGGGAGGAACCATAGTGCCATGGAGATCAGGGGAGCCAAGAGGACCCTCTACGGATCTCAGATCTAAATTCATTCCTGCTCATTCTGTGACCTCAACATACTATGAAACAATCAGAGGAAGACAAAAAAGTTTCCAGCACATGGTTTTTCCATGACAACAGTCTGGCCCTTTTTTAGTGTAAACCTGTGTATGGGAGAGGAAGATGTTTGGAAACAAAATTAATGTTAATGTTAAGTGGTCGCATCTTCTTTTGCACCAGCATTGGTTTAGTTCAGCCAACACCATATTGAGGAGTGGCCCTGGAATGAGATTAGTTGGTTTTGTTAAACATCAAAGATAAATTATTTAGTCTTCAGAGACTGCATGTGACATTCAAATGGTTACAGAAGAAAGTCAATTGGTAGAAAGGCCTGCAGTTGAGTTGTTTGAGCAGGAATGGGTAATATAGACATAAGCTTTTATAAAGAATGATATTAACATAACCAAATTTCAGTAAGAAGTCAGAAATAATAAAAGGTGAAACAAAAGTAAATACTGAAAGCTTATCAGAAGTATCCCATGAGAGAGTGGACATATGGAGATAGGTCAGTTGGTGCTAATCAAATGAATAGTACATTTGGTTTCAATTGTTTCTGGAATAGTTTTCTTGTCTTCATTCCTGACTGCATTATTTTAATAAAAAACAGTGTTTGACTGTCCATGCCCGACCTAGATAGCGTTTTACTTCTCTAATGCTAGCCAGATATGCATAAAAAAGAAGTTGTTTCCTGCAGTTGCCATGGGTATGATCCATCCAAAGCTCATTGAATTATAAAGGCTCCCTTTGAAATCGCTCCAATTTAAATCAATGGATTTTGAGTCAAGCCGCAAGTTGTTAAGGCTCAAGTCCTGTAACTTCTAGAATAGGTATGGACTGCGACACTGGGCCCCACTGACCCACAGTGAAACCCCAATTGGTGCTGTTGGGCACAGAAATAATGAGTAACCAATACTGCCAACTCTGATGATTTTATGATGACGTATGATTTTTGGAGCATGTCTCATTAAAACATGATGACAGGCTGATAACTTACCAGGTTTCCCTTATGCAAAATTGTCACCATCTCCTTTTACTGTCAGTGGGGCTGAAGACAGCAAGGCCACCATTCCCTCACTATCTATCTGCATGTGGCTTCCCTTGATAAAGTTGGCTACCACATCCCACTGATTTCACTGAGATTGAAACCATGCCCACAGGAAAAATGGCTGCCACTCTATAATGGGGAGGAGAGCTAGTCAGGACACCGGGAATGAGAGGAGTAACAGAGACACAGTGAAAAGCAGATGGAGAGAATGAGGGAGAGCAGGAGGCAGATTTGCCAACATTTGCCAACCCCAACTGATAAAAAAAAATAAATCAGGAGATTAACAAAAACATACCTTTTAGGTTTGGGTGTCTTTGTATTTGTTTTTGTTTTTTTCTTTTAAGCCTTAAGAGTACACTCATGTTACATTTTAAAGCTCTTCTCCACAGTCATGAAGGCTAGAATTTTGTTTTGTAATGTAAGCTGAAATTCTCATGTAATCACATGTCTCCAGAAGCTGGAGCTTTAAGAAAATACTTCGAATACAAGAATCACTCTAAAAATCACAAGAGTTAGCAGCATTGCTTTGGGGGTCCATGCAGGAAGGCATATACTGCCTATTACGTCCCTGAGTGTTTGGCATCTAAATTTTAATTTAAATAGGCAGAAATCTTTCAAGTGAAAACAAATGCAAGTTTCTATTTGGAAGCTTTGTGAATCAGCATTTTGATGGCCATCAAAACAAATGATCCTGCCATAGAGACAGAAAAACCAGATGGCTGCATTGTTAGAATCAGCTGAAAAGGGCATTTTATTCTAGTCTCATAGAAGTCAGAAATATGTAGATGTAGTTGACCATTTTCAAAGATACAAAGCTTAAAACAAAATTTCTGGGGAAAATTTGCCATATTGCTTTTCCTTTAATATTTCCTATGGGTTACATTTTGCTCTGTCTCAAAGATATATAAAGTGATTTTTTTCCTTTAGGCTTTAGCTGACTTCAGCTCCCAAGGGGGACTGATATGCAGTTGTATATTTATATCATCCTACTGAGTGAAGGCATTGAGTAGTTATATTTGGTTCTTGTGCTATGGGGAAATTATGGTGATTTAAACCATCTTTCTTAAAGACAGATGGAGATTCTGATCTCACTTGCATCACTAAAAATCGGGAGTAAGTCCATTGTTATTCCATATTCACACTAGCAAAACCAGATCAGAACATGGTTCAATATTCTGAAAATTGCTACGACATGAGAATGTTATTCCTGAGGGAAAACATGAATGAGGAGAGAGACTATACAAGATAGTTTAAAAACATTTTTGATGCCATTAAAAATCTTTAAAAGTGACTTTGCAAATAATTAAAGTGATCATAGAATTACATATTCCCTATAACCATAACTTTACAGTTTTGCTTTTACACGTAGATAAAACGGTTAGTAGTTAACACTAGAATACTTAATAACACATCAAAAAGCAACAAGCTTTCTAGAATCAGCAATTCTCTTTACAATACAATATGGAAGAATATGGGGAGCATACACATGGATAGTCTTCAGTTTACTAATAATCTTATGAAGTGCTTCTCTGAACAATTACAATAATATTAATGCATACCACAAGGTCCATGCTAAATAGTGCTCAATGAGCAAGAAGAGGTACAAACAATGTACTCATTGAACATTAAAATGTGTCATAATTGCATCATCTTTGCTAGGCACAGCTGAAATGGCCAACCTATATCTCTCTAATCGTGTCACCCATGTAGACTTCTTTCCCACTCTATATGCTGGACTTCTAGGAGAGTAAAACCCTAGTTGGAAGAGCTTTAAAATGAACACAATAATTGCTTACCAGCAGCACAGGAGATCTCCAGTGAAAGGGACAGCATATTAGTAGCTGGCCACTCCACACCATGGAGATGCAGTCACAGGCTTAATTTCCCCCCTTCCCAGCTGGTAGAGTGGTTTGGGGTTTAACTATTTGGCCAAGCACATTAAGAGACCTCCCCTTCCAGGGCAAGTGGAATTCCAAACACAAAACAACCTTCAGCCTTTCCCTAGGCTCAATAGTCCATCAGCTCCCACACCTCCCAAGCTAAACAGTCATGGGGCTACCTAGTTCTTTCTCCCAGGGTCTGTGTTTTATCTGCTCCCAGGCCTTTCCACAACTCCTCCTGGGTCTGGGGTTGAGTTCTTCTCTCACCTCCCTGGGTGGAGAGTCTTACATCAGTTCTGAGGGTGATGGGGTTGATCCTTTCCCCAGCAATCAATTACTATCCCCCACATTTTCACTTAGGCTGATGAAAGGATGGTCTTTATATGTTCCAGAAGGCCTGGCTCTTCGTTACCTGCTCTCTTAGTCATGTGATTAGAAGAGAGCAGGAGGGGAACCAGGCATAGGCCAGAGCTGGGACTTGAACTCCTTAAAGGCCCAGTTTACTCTGTTAGAGGCAGCATTTATATATTAGCAGCCAAGAATATTTATAAAAGCCTCCCTTTGTGGGTTGGTATTGTGGGTGAAAATCACCTGAATAGAGAGGGCCCACAGGTTGCATGCATCAAATAAGCCTAACTAAGGGCTTAATTGAAACTTAACAGGCTTCATGCCAACCCTCTATACAGGTGAATGTCAGATTTCATATGTTTTATAAGTTGCTGTACTGGCTCTGCTGCAATAAGTTATACATCGTGCACAGTGTCCTCAGAGACAGTGAAAATGTAAATACACAGCTCCTGGAGAGAGACTTTAGCTTTGCTGGAAAGGTAATACACAGAGTCCAAGGGACATACAACCTGGGTTTTTTTATTATTATTTTTATTTATAGGAAGCTCTACATCTTTTTGCCAAAAGTGACAAATAACTGAAAAGAATCTCACAGTAACATTCATGTACCGGTATGTCAGCTCTCTGGCTTGTATATACAGTAATATACAAAAAACCCTATGTTGCCATAAGAGAACATCAAGACTGCACAGTTAAGCTCCTAAAGCAGTGGAACAGCAAAGTTATGGTTTTCCATGCAACTGTCCCACCTCCCCTTGTGCATTAACAAGTTTTAAAAATATGATCATATGCTATTAACTCTTACAGTCAGGGACACCCTAGGGGGAAAAACATGTTCATGTAATTAACGACTATATTTTAATGCATATTCACAAGGGGGCTGAATTAAGGTTGCACAAGCAACCTTATCTCAAGCATTTCCTAATTTTCAGGTGTTTGCCTTTACAACCAAAATAACATTCTTGCATTAAAGATTTTATTTATGTATTTTTCTAGTTTTAGAAGGAAAAGACAAAACATACTCTATGTGTACAACTGTAACAATTTCCATTGTGAATAGTCAGCAGGGTTTGAATCCTGAATTTTCAGGATGGCAGCATGGACTACTCCCACTTAAGCTACAGGACTAAGTGTGCAACTCTTGCTCTTCCCCTATAGGTTGGGAGAGCTCCAGCCCCGGTGTCACCCTGAAAAGACCATTTAATGGGGATGGGGAACCCAACCTCTCTCTCTTCCCCTTTGCCCCACAATTGCTAGAGCAGCTCCCAGGTTTTCCCGGTACACTGTCAGCAGCAGCCAAAGCAGCTGCAATGTTGGCCATGGCATCAGACTAAGCTTAGAATGATTGTGTTTATTATTTTGGCAAACTGCCAGAATGTTTCTTTGGGAACACAAGCAACAGAAGGGAAATTATGAGTTTTAACATTTTTTATCTCAACAAATGCTGAATATAATTTCATGGGACAAAGAAAAGGCACTTCATTAGCCCAAGGAATATTTCCCCTTGCCAAATATTAAGGGTCTGCAGCAAACAATGGAAGTATTAGAGCTTCTCAAAAAAAAGGTTGCAAGAATACCTTATAATGTCAAGTGCTAGGAAACCTGAATATAGGGTTGCTAATGGGTCATCCTATCATATATAATTAGGAAAAGGTTACATGATCTGAACAAGGGGAGAAAACAAGAATTAATGTACAAGGTAGAAGAATGAAGAGTGTCTGGTACAATATCTTTGTTAATATAAATCATTAAGATTTTCTCTTTAGGGCACATTAATTGTTTATGTCAATTTGGGTTTATATACCTTGTAACAGAACAATGAAGCATATGTTTTTTATTTATGGTTTTTATTTACTAAATAATATGGAAATATGTTTTTTATTTACTAAGCTGTTTGCTAGTGTCAGGACCATAAAACACTGAAATTGTTTGAATGTTCCAGAGTGTGAAAATAAAAAGTGTATTCTTATAGCAATTATCTGAGTTTAGCATTCCATCTGTTAATGAATAAAAATAGTAGAAATATTTATAACTTTTTAGATAATGCTTTCCTAGCCCAAAGGCCGAGAAGTATTACATTATCTCTTCAAAGGATTTATCATCGAAGCATAGAATATCAGATTGGAAGAGACCTCAGAACGTCATCTAGTCCAACCCTCTGCTCAAAGTAGGACCAATCCCCAACTAAGTCATCCCAGCCAGGGCTTTGTCAAGCCTGACTTTAAAAACCTCTAAGGAAGGAGATTCTACCACCTACCTAGGTAACCCATTCCAATGCTTCACCACCCTCCTAGTGAAAAAGTTTTCCTAATATCTAATCTAAACCTCCCCCCACTGCAAGGTGAAAGCAGCTGTCAACTCCCCACTCATTCTTCTCTTCTGTAGACTAAACAATCCCAGTTCCCTCGGCGTCTCCTCATAAATCATGTGCTCCAGGCCCCTAATAATTTTTGTTTCCCTCCGCTAGACTCTTTCCAATTTTTCCACATCCTTCTTGTAGTGTGGGGCTCAAAACTGGACATTGTACTCCAGATGAGACCTCACCAGTGCTGAATAGAGGGGAACAATCATGTCCCTTGATCTGCTGGCAATGCCTCTACATATACAACCCAACATTCCGTTAGCCTTCTTGGCAACAAGCGCTCACTGTTGACTCATATCCAGCTTCTCATCCACTGTAACCCTTAGTCCTTTTCTGCAGAACTGCGGCCTAGCCATTCAGCCCCTAGTCTGTAGCAGTGCATGGGATTCTTTCATCCTAAATGCAGAACTCTACACTTGTCCTTGTTGAACCTCATCAGATTTCTTTTGGCCAATCCTCTAATTTGTCTAGGTCCCTCTGTATCCTATCCCTAAGCATTATAATCATATCCTTATAAGCATTAACAAATTATTGTCCTAGCATGTAAGTTTACTAAGTATTTTTATTCCTGTTTTATAGATTGCAGGGGAGAGGGGGCAGAGATCAAGGTATTTGGCCAAGGGCTATAGTGTGAGAGCCAGAATTAGATTCAGGAGTTTCTGGCTCCTTGAAACTGTTTTCCTTGAAAATGTCCTTTAAAATGTTTTCCTTTCTTCCCTCCTTTCCCACACAGTTCCCGTAATAATCATTAGGGAGGATATGAAGTCTACCTCATTTTATTTCTTTTGCAACCCATGGAGACTAAAAATCCTTCAATGCCAAGTTTAGCATGCTAGTGGGCCAATTCTGTTAGATGCTGACCAGTCTGAAGAACCTGCCCCAACAAACATCATAAAAGGGTACCATGAGGTAGGACCTATGGGAATAATTGACAATGAAGCAGAAATAAAGATGGTGTCTCAGGGAGGTGCATGCAGGAGTGGTTTCGCATCTGTAAGTGTTAGGGTGCTCCCACATTAACTGAAGTTGGAGTTAGGCTATAGGTCTAGCTAAATTATAGTTAAAGGTATTAACCTGCATCTACATTAGAGTAAAGTTCATGGTTAAATTGGGGTTAGCTAACACCCACCTAACCTCAACCTCTTTTCCTATACAATTAAAACATTTTTTTTCAAATTATGAATTATACCTCAGTGTCCTTTTACTACATTATAATGCAGGTCCCTCAACCAATATAAGTCAATGCTCCTAATCTATTTCATTAATACCAGGCAAGCTGAAAACCATGAGTGATTTTAGATTCAGTTTTCTCCTTTCATGTCTGTTAAGCTAGACAAACATACTCTTAGTGGGTCTCCTAGAATCTGGCAGTACTTTGGGGCCAGTTAAATGAGTAAAAATCAAGCAAATTCTGCAATACATTTCAATAACCACTGTGACACAACATTTATCTGTGCAATAGTTGCCTATAGTTTCACATCTGAAAAGTCCACTCAAGTGCAGAATGCCAGGAGATTTCAGTAATAAGGCAACGTCATAAATCGGTGTCTATGAAATTTGCACCCTTCAGTGTATTCAGATATATGTGATACAGTACTGCGTTAGACATGTATATAATAAATGCATTTGGTTATCAAATTTAAAAATATGAAGGAAACAAGCTGTGACTTTAAATAATGTATACACTTGTGCTTGATTCTCCTTCTTCTACTGAGGCATAAAAGAGCTAAATATATACCATCCACTCCACATGAAATGAAACTGACAGTTTCACCTCATGCTTGGTAGAGGGTGGCAGCTGATGTCATTGTTACAAGAGACAATAGAAATTTCAGGTCAATCGTGTGCAGCACCACGTCAGTATTTAGGCACTTGGTAAATTAAAAAACAAGGATTATTGGGAAATAATGTATTTGAGTAATACTGTCTGTCTGTCTGTATGTACCTGTATACATATAGAGAGAGACAGCAAGAGCCAGATCTTTTTTGGCACACAAAACTCCCTCTGAATCTAGTTTTGGGACAGAGCCAAAATAGAGTTAAGAAATAAAGCACCTTTTCCTTAAGTCCTAGAGTAAAATTTTCAAAAGCACTTAAAAGTACAGGCATGTAAAAGCCCAAATCACATTATATCTCTCAGAACAGTAGCTGAAGCATGCTTGAGAAGATAAAAAAATGGAGCCATACATTTCCACCAGGTTTTCAAAATGTCTCCTGACATGTACACTGAATTCATTACAGCCATTCACTTACATATTTGTATATACATATAAACATACACATATGCACACATTTATATGGTTAGGAACATATTATCAAATTATTATCATATTATTTATATGGTTAGGAACATATTATCAAAGTTGCATTTGCTAAACAAAATCTGGCACCAATATTTTCTAAGTTTGTTGTGTAGACCATCTACCTCAATAATATACAACTCCTAAGAATCAGCTGAAAGAAAGGGAGATTTTGTTCCTCTGTATAATTAACTATAGCAGGCTCAAGACATTATGTAACTATAGTTTTGTATTGCTAAAGGGTATTTTTATTATTTATGGCTTTGACATTTCCATTTCCTTATAATAAGTACATCTTAAAAGTTAGCCATGCATAAAACCCTAGTGACAGTAACACATTCTTCTGGCTGACATCCTCAAGCAAAAAAATATTTTTATTTAAATTGTAATGGTGGAAAATATGTTTTTGTATTGGTGTAAAGAAGTTACATTATTAAAATAAAATAAGCTCTTTTAAAGAGCAAAAAGATCCTTCTTTGCACTTTTTTGGTTCACACTGGGAGGGCTGAATCTTTCCATCTGCTATTCTTGCTGTTATTACAGATGGTCATATTCTGTACATATGGCATGTACATATATAAGCTGAAATCAGTGCCATGTTAGGGTGGAACTGACACATAATATGCAGCAGATTGTCTAACTTCCATATATTGGTGAAATGTACTGTTTTCATTTTTTTAAAAACTTTATACCTTTCTAAGTGAGTTCTAAAGCTCATGGAAGTGAGGAAATATTGGCTAAGATTAATGATAATATAAGGGGTGCTGAGAAAGCATTTCCCAAAGAATTCTTCCTCAACTAGGATAATCAAGCCCTTTGACTTCTGTTGGAAAAAATAAAATGTTTTGTTTGTTGTAATATATCCAGCCATGTTAGCACTCAAAAGATGTCAATGTTCAGCCACTTACTGCATTGTTTGTCTAAGGAGCCAGTGCAGTATGAGGTTTGAGCGAGGTTTTCTGCGAGGTAGGCACATAGATCTTCAGTTGAATCAAACAGGGAATTTGTTCCTCCTCTGAATATTTCAGAGCAATTGGCTAAGCAAATGAAGTTTGGAGCTAAATCTGATTGAAGGTTAGTGTAGGATTTGGTCTCTACTCTGAATCCAGACTGGAGTTTAGGTCAAGATGTATCAGCATCTAAATCTCACAGACTGTTCTTCTGAGATTTCTGCCACATCCAAATGTAGGAGCAAGTCCAGTTTTGGGGCTCTTGCCTCGAATCCAGCTTAGTACTAAAGCAGAGAATTCAGAACTGGCTCTCATCTCCCCAGCAAAACAAAAACCCCAAATTAAAAAATGATTGGATTTGCGGTTCCCATTTTGGCTGATCTCTAGTATTGTACAGTGTCAAGTACACTGTTGTTGCTTAAATAGATGATGATCAGAGCCGGCCAGACAATAGAAAAATACCCTTCTTCTCTGGGTGAAACTGGCATTTTCCACAGAACTAAGTCTAAAATTAACAGATGTTTTGCTAACTCTGGCAGCTGCAGTGCCTGGTTAAGGCTACAGAGGGCCCTTGAGTACCATTGGTTTATGAATCCTCTTCCCAAGATAAAAATATTCAGTTTCCATAGTTATTAGGTTTATCTGGACATACTTTTGAGCCATGTGATCTTAAACCCACACACCACAAACTTAACCTGTTCCCAGATGGTTGATTCCAAATGTTGAATTTCTGTTAGTTTCCCTTTCCCTTCCAACTTTCTAATAAATGAACTGAAGCTACATGCTTTAATAGTAGTTGCTATGTAGTGCAAAATGTCCTATGTTGTGATGGGGGAGACATGTGGCGGTGTTGTATCAAGCAGGCAAGGTACTAACAAACTTTAACAGACTTTATTTAACAACAGTGAAACCTCTTTACAGAGCTGCTGCTGCACCCCTCTGTGGCTCTAACTCAGGCTTGGCTCCCCCATACTTCCTGTTTCCTGTCCTACAGTCCCCCAGTCCTAAGAGTTACAAGCAGCATCTAAAACACCAGGCGGGCAATGTGGAAGAGCATCATCGCCCTAGCTGTTGCCAGAGGCATTCCATATTTTCCTCTCTCTTCTCCCATATCCATTACATTCCAGTGTAATGGCTACATTTGGCAATTTGACAAAGAGAAGTTGTGTTGGAACAGGTAGAGTGATTGCTCTTAATTGTCTTGCCTTTTCTTCTCCCATTTGCCCTTATGACAGTTCTTCCTGTGTGATGAAAAGGTGCCCTATCCAGCTACATGTGTAGGAAATGTATTTATATTAATTATCTTTAAATTGTTTGCTAAATTTCTAAAGAAACCTTAGACTACCTTTTCTCTCTCTTTTTTATTACAGGTTTGCTTTGTGAATCTAGATGCAAACAAAGATGATTGCAGTGATGAGCACTTAAAACAGGTAACAAATTAGGAAAGGACTAATAATGTGCACAATACTTATGTTCATATTATTCATAGGACGGTGTGATGAGAACTAGAGAGGCTCAAACCACATTCATAGGCCCAATTCTCTCTTGTCCCCTCTCAAACTTTGCCAGACCTTTGAAACCTAAACATAGATCTAAATTTTACAAATAGAAACTCTTTTTCATACGGCTGAATCAAAACCGATTAATGAGCAAGAGATCCTTGATAAAGGCCAGATCCTGACACTTGCCCAAAACCCAAGCAAATGAGTTTTATGTAGCACTTCTTTGCATAGGGTTACAGTTAGAATCCTCTCCCACAAACACAAATCAGCATTGGAGACTCCCCACCACTACATGGGGCTTGACCCATAGATCCACATAGTGGTGCCTTCGCTGGCCATGTCCCTAAGCTGTCCACAGGTCCCTCCAATACACTGCCACAGAGAGGGTGGAACCCTCCTTTGCAAATATTCCCTCTCTCCTTGCTTGACCCCTCCACATCTGGGATATCCCATGTACTGAATAATACCAGATCTGCTACTTCAGATAGCAGTTACCAGTACATAGTCTGAAGGTTTCTTAGGTATAAGTGGAAACTGGTGTTTTTTCCTCTATGGTTAATGAACATTTTAAAATATGTGCCACCATATTATATTACCTATCAGCCTCTAAAAGGAAGATCGGTGAAATGCATAATTTACAATGACTTTGTCAAAATCTACTTTAAACAGTATGGATTTAAATAACAGCCACTGCAGTGAAAATATTTAGTAGAAGTATATAAAAGATCTTGGTATAACTGTCAGGCACAAAAATGTTGATATACGTTGTACAGTGCCATCTGTTACATATTGGTGCTGTCTGTTAAGATTTCAAATCATCCTTTTGTCACCTATAAAATAGAGTCTATACTGTGCTATAGAATATGTTCCAAGGGTTTCTTGGTTACAAATTTAAGAACACTCTTCCCAGACCTTTCCCTTTGATTCCATGTAGGCAAAAAAAGATATTTAAAATGTCCTGGTTTTCCAACCTAAGTAATCTGATAAATATAGTAATTTAAGCAAGGGAAAATATAGAAAATATAGAGAAAACAGTATGATAAAGAAAAATTATTACAAAAAGACAAAAGCACTTTTTTGTACTAGACTAAAAATGTCAAAATAAATTGAAGCACTGAATTTAAGTTTCGTGTCAAATTTAATACTTATATCTGCAGATCACAGTACTGAGATATAGATTGTTCCCCGTAACTGAATTAGGTTTGCCAAGCCAGCCACTTGTATTCTGTCTAATTTAAAGCAGCGTAAGGAGAAATATCAGCACTGCAAGCTTATCGTTTTGAAGATAAAGGGGAGAAATGAAGTATCTTTGAATTGTATTGTGCATATGTAGTGTGCACATGGAGTGTGCATATACATATACATACGTAGTGTGCATATGTAGTGTGCATATATGTAAAACATATGCCATATAGAAAGTTACTCTGTTTTCACATCACAAATGAAACCAAAATATCTACAGAGTATATTAAATCTAAGAAATGGATGTTTAATTCAGAGTGTAAAATACATCATTGTAAATATAGATTTAAAACTGAATTAATTTCATAGGGCAAAATCCAGTAAATCTTTTTTCAGTAAAAATCCTTTTGATTTCTTGTTAATCATAAGCCTCAGTAGGAACTACACGATTTGGCCCACACCAATAATTATTGAATCCTTTTGTATTGTACATATTAACACTGTGTATTCAGTGTTCCCATTCACTTAGGAGCTATTCATAGCCAAGACTTTTGATGGGCATGGGGACTGAAATGACCTCTGATCCCTAATGCTGTCATATCTCTAGGGCAGTGTGGGGACAATGCACTGCCACTGCTGTAATTGTTTGGTACATAGATAGAGGATGTGCATTTTCAGTGATGCCAGTTCTAGTTCCGGTATGTTCTGAGAACTGAGTTCATTTTAAAATGCATTTAAAAGGATTGCCTACCAAGTGTCCTTTAAATGTTTACGGATGCAACAGTGTAACTCTGACTGCGATAAAATAGAGTGGTGTTGTCTCAACCATATTTTTCCTATTGCAGAGATTGATCAGTGTCTCTCCAAATCTCCCAAAACTTATCAGCTCTATGAATGTACAACCACCAAAAGAAAACGAAATAGTCCTGCTGAGTGGATTAACATCAGGAAACCTTCAGGCTGATTTTGAAGTTTCCCAGGTAGGCACTATATATTTATCTTTAGGAACACATCGCAGCCATCAAGGATAGTGTATGCAATCTGAAAGAAGAGAAGCTGTGAGCACAGAGCCAAGTACTAGCTTAAGAACCACACAGGTGTGTACACATATAAAGAATAAGCTTAGCTGTTTAAACACCATTTATGCAGCTACATAGTTAAAAGCCCAGATCGGGAGTGAATAGGGGACTGAGCTGAGATAGAAAGGGGTGGAACTAGGGATCAGCCTGTTCCCCTCCAGATCCTGTGGGTATCTAGGTGAGAGTTAATATGGAGGTAAGCATATTAACTCAAATGCTCATTTAGGGCCCCTAATAGCACTTCTGTGCAGCATCCTGAGAAGGCAGCCAATGGTGGCATAGCTCATTCAGGATCCTGCTTCCAGGGACAGTGAGGCCAGAAGGGCAGCATGGATAGGGCAGGGGAGAGGATTTAATGCTTTGGATCCACAGGGGGGAGGTGTTAGGGCAGAGCTGCTGCAAATTCCCTATTAAGTAAGGTCTTGCTCCTTCTTCCCACTGGCCAGCCTGCTCTAGCAATTCACCCTGTCTCCATCCCTGGCCATGCATGTCTCATTATGCACCTTGGAAAGGGATACATGATGGTGCTTTAATATCCCTTGGGCTCAGTTGTGTTGGGAATTCACTTACCTGTGGGTACATTTAATTGCAGAATGGAAAAGTCTGAGAGCTATTAACCACATAAGTGCTTGTCCCTGCTTTAGCCTCTGTGCAACAGTAAAACTCATTGGTTAGTTTCTCCAACTAAGATACAAAAGTAAAGATTAGTATCCAACCCCTTCACTTTGATTGCTGCCAATGTAGCATTCCAGAGCTGTGAGTTGCATGTCAAGAATTCTGAACGGCCAGCACCATATATAGAAAAGAAGCAAATGTTAAATGGTAAATTAAAATAATTTTTAAACATAGATTTTAGAAGTGTAGTTACAGTGGAACCCTGCAATACCACGCCCCTCTATAGCGCGAATCTGCTTATAACGCGGGGCTCCCGATGGCGGCGGCGCGTGGCACTTTGATGTGGTGTGACCCCGCAATAGCGCGACCCCGCGTTTACCACAATCGGGTATTTTTGGATCCCGATCGTCACGATATTGCGGGGTCCGACTGTACTTATTAGGGACAGAATTTTTGTGGCTCTGTGTTATTCTCATAAGACTTTGTGCCTTTACATTCAGACTGGTTCCAAGGGGAAAGGATGAAAATAGCTCAGTTTATTGGGCCTGATTCTGATTTATTTATCCATGTATAAATCAGGAGCAATTTCCTTAAATCCATAGAGCTACACAGCAGATGTAAAACCTGCATAAGTAAGATTAAAATCAGAACAGGTTGTCTTCACTAGCACTTAGCAGCAGGGCCTGTGCGCCCCTGTGAAATTAATTTGTGCACATAAATCTTTGTGAAACTTGTCCTGTAATCTCTGTTACAAAGATCTTGCATTTTATGTCCTAATAATGTGCTGCTTTTTAAAGAAAAAATTGGTTGGTTATTGAGTTAAATTGCTATTTATACCTAATGGCTCCATTTAGAAAACATAAATAATGGCATGGTGCATTTTAAGTACTAACGAGCTCCATTGAACCAGTAAGGAGCAATGAACTGCCACACCACTTAATGGGAGCTCCAGAAAGCCTTGGAGTCTTATGTCTGTTGGATGGCCTGTGAGTTTGGTGATCTCAGTCCATTCTTCAGCATCCCGGTAAACAAGAGTTCATATCACAAAAAACCACAGCTCCCTTGCTGGGAGGTCAGGACTGAAACAGAAATGGAAGCTGACCTAAACTTCTCACCTGAGAGGTGCTCTCTCCATGTCAGAAAGAGGTCAAATAGCATTGGCATCAGGAAGCATTGTGCTAATTTGGTCCTTGTCATATTTGTCCATCTAGAAAAAGGATTTCAGGTATTACAGTCTTTTCACATGCATTAAACACGCACAGTCATTTTCACTTTGGTTCTAATTTGTTTCATTTCCTGACCCTTAAACACGAATGTTACACTGAAAATTGTGTATTGGGACATTTGCAGAGGAATGTTTATATCTAAACATACATCTGGTTTTATTGATTTTTGTTGTATAAATTTCAGGAAAACGTGTTATTGGGTTTCATAAATAAAAAATTAATAAACAAAAAATCCCCTAATTTACACTGTCAATCTAAGCTGACAGCATCCTATTAAAGTAAATTCTTTATATTTTTATATTTTGAAGTAATACAAATTAAATCTCATTCATTGTTTCACATTGCTTCATTATTTTGCATTTTTTCATAGTACCCTTTGTACTAAATCAGAATTCAATGGTAGTTTTTTAGCAACAAGTAATTTCAAAGCCTGTCAATCTTTTGGTGCTCTCTCAGGTGCTAACAGATTTATTCATGAAGTTTTCCCACTCAAACATATCGTGTAGCTAGACGGGAACAACAGACCAGTTAAATGTGCCATTACTGTATAACACTAATCCCAAGACTTTTACTCTTAGATACTTATCTTACAATGGGAACCAAAAGTCAAGTCAGGGCAGGGTAATCTTCGGTACAAACCCACAGAAAGACACAGATACAGCTCTGAATAGCTTTCAGTCTAAGGCCCCAATCCGGCCATCAGCACTACAGACTGACTCCTTCACTCACATGAATAATTCACTCCAACTGAAGTCAAAAGAGAGGATGGTGGGTCTTGTCATTAAGGCACTTGGATGGGGACTTGCGATAGAGACTGGCTTCACATTTTAGCTCTGCCACAAACTCTGTGTATGACCTTGGACAAGTCAGTTACACCCAGGCCTCAACATTATTTGGCACTTAGCTCCCATTTGGCATCTAAATACCAATGAGGATCTGAGCCTCAATCTATCTGGGCCTTAGTTCCCCATTGTAAAATGGAAATAATAGTACTTCCTTTCTCCCACCCCTTGTCTTTTGCTTAGATGGCAAAGCTCTTCACTGTCTCTTACTATGTAGCACTTAACACAATGGGACCCCAATCTTATTTGGGGTTCCTGGGCACTTCTATAATATAAATAATTATATTGCTTTGCACCAGCACAAGGCTGGGGAGTGAGGGAAGGGAATACAAAGTATATACAATTTTAAAATATTGTATTATAATATTATAATAGGTAAGTAGCCCCATCCCTAACTGCCTTGCAAACTAGTCATCCACAAGGCTGACTTCTTATAAGCATCACAGTAGAAATAGTCTTGAAGAAGAATTTAGAACCTACGCAAAATAGCTTAATAACATTCAGAAACATGTATATGTTAATAATGGAGAGGGTAGCTAACTTCAACATAGCCAAAGGCAAGTAGAATAGTATGTCATTAAAAGGACAAGAAACTGAATTAAGAGTAAGTAATTTGGTAACTTAAAAAAAAAAGTAGTCGTACTACAGTAGAGTGCTTTCATACACCCGATTTACATAAAACATTTTTGTAACTGAAAATGTCATTCCAAACAGTCTCATATTTGGCATAAATGTAATTGCACAGTATGTTGAAAACATCTAATTCACAAATTTTATTGCTTCTTTGCAACAGAATGTTCCTGATATAATTATAAGGAGAAAAGTTAAAAAAAATCATTTTCAATTAAATAACTGTTTGATATTATTTTCCCCTCTAGTGTCCTTGGCTGGCTGATGTATGTTTGGTTCAGTGTGCAAGGGGGAACAGAAAAAACAGCATAGGCTGCATCATCTTTGAAATAAACAAGTTTCTGATTGGACTGGAGCTTGTGCAGGAGAGACAGCTGCAGATAGAAACTAATATCTTAAAGCCTGAGGATGATACAAACTGTTCAGTGTCCTCAATAGAAGAAGATTTTCTCACAGCATCTGAGCACCTTGAAGATGAGAACGAGGCTGATGAATATAAAAATGGTAAAAGCAATGTAACCGACCATACGTTTGTTATTGTTCATTCTTCAAAATACTTAGGGTAATGCTCATATAAATTGCATTTGACATTAATTCATGCATGCATTTAATTGCAGTATAGAAGAGGGATAATTGGAGAGATAAAAATCATTTATATTTTAATAAGAGATAGGATACATGGTATTTGTATGCTAATTGTACAGTGCTACATGTTACTTTAATACAATCACCTTTTAGAAAATGACAGTTGGTTATCTAAAGGCTAATGTACCATTTTTATTTTTACAGGTCATGAAAATGTACAGGTCACAGAACCTGCATCAGATATCAGAAAGCAAAAAGGAAAGGGACTTGAGAACCTACACTATAGGAAGACCATGTTGCCATTTGCCCATGATGACAACAGCTTTAATAAAGCAAACTTAGCTTCTGCTAAAAACTCTGCTGGTTCAGAAGAAGCACTGAATATTGTGGCCGAAAACAGCATCTTACAAACTGTGGATAAGTCCATCCAGCAGCTACAGTGGAAGAATGATTTAGCTGGAAGAGATAGGTCATCCCCTAAAACTAATAGCCTGGAAAGATCCCTTACAGACGAGGCTGAAAATTCCTATCCAGTATGCACTTCAGAAGGTGTATCTTTGACCAGAATGGCTAAGGAAGAACTAGCTTCTCAGTGTGGCACCATAGCAAAACAAAACAATAAGCTAGACACAGAGGAGCATACAGGTGAAAGGAAACCTCATCCTCCTTTGCAAAATGAGCAAGCAACAACAGGTCAATATGCTACAAATTTAGCAGAGTCTGTTTTACAAGATGCATTTATTAGATTGTCCCAATCTCAACCCACTTTTACCAAGGAGGCTGCTATTAGCATCTCTGTAGGAAACTCCTTAAGTTCAGCGACTTGCACAACAGAAGACATAACTTCCCGATCATGGAATGAACTTCCAAAAATTGTCATAGTTCAAAGTCCAGACAGCTGTGAAAACACATCAGAATTTCCTGGGTCTGGTATCCCAAATCTGTGCCATTGGTCTGAAGCAGAAAGTTCTGCTGAAATTTCAGATTACCTGCAGGAAGAGAATTCCAAAGGACACACTCAGAGTGCACTGGAAGTAGCTTTGGCTTGTGCAGCCACAGTTATTGGAACCATTTCAAGCCCCCACGCTGCAGAAAGACTCAAAAGAGAACAAGAAGCCACAGACTCTAAAAGCAAAACAGTTGATAATGAAGAGGAACAGATAAAATCTCCACAAGTACTTGATAACTGTGCAGATACAGAATATTCATTTCCATCTGCTTTGTGTGGTATGACTCAAGTAGCAAGTGCTGTAGCAGTCTGTGGTCTTGGTGAAACAAAGGAAGATACATACCCTGCAACTTCAAGTGGACTCTTATCTGCAGCTGAGACTTCTGCAGCTATTACCCTTCATTGTAGTATAGCCATAGGAAGCAGCATGGAGAAGTTGAACAAGAGCATTGCAGAGGCATTGCTCAAAGAGGCATCCATGATTTTGACAAAGCCCAATACATACAGAAATGTAGGGGACTTTATGGAGTCCATAAATGGAAGAATTATTGAAACAGCAACAAGGCCCCGGATTTTACCATTGGATGAAATAATTTGTGATGAACTTGCACAAAATGTATCAAATGTTATTCTGCGGCATTCTGTGGAAAAGGTCAAGAAGAAAAGACAGCTACACCCTGGTTCAGACAATAACTCAAACTTCAATACACACAACATGTTTGTGGAGACTGCCAATGAAGTGCTTTTTAACGTGATATATTGCACTTGCAAAAAGATGAGAGATATTGCACAGGTTGGTGAGTGTTCACCTCTCTTCTCTGAGGACAAAGACAGATGGAGGGTAACAGAAACAGAAAGCGAAGCAACGCAGACAACAGCTACTCAACCATCACAGCAAGCCCCAGATCTTACCAATGAACCATTTAGTACTTTTTATGATGCTAATGCTGGCAAAGATCTTGTAAATTTGACAAATACAAAGAAAGATAATAAGGAGGAAGGAGTGCCAAATGCCATGGAAAGTGCCACATTGCATTCAGACCTGCTTTGTAGTGTCAGTGGGCATAATTCACTAGTTGCAAAAACATCCCCCAAGAAAAGATATCTGAAAAGAGCCACAAGGGATTGCTACAGATCCCCATATCAAAGCAAGAAAGACCTCAGGTCTTTTTCAGACAGAGAGAACACCCTTACAGTCAATGAATGCAGACATGGGGTTCAAGAGCAGTTATCTTCTGATGCCATTGTGAACACAGAAAACCAGGTCAAACATAAGTGCAATGCTGTTCTAAATAATGAAGTCCAAGTTAGTGTGTCTTTATTAGGTAATCACATCTTACTTCCTTCTCAGCCTGTGCTACAGGTAAAACATCCAAGGGATGAATATTGTGTAACAGATTTTGCAGAAGAATTAGCAGAAACCGTGGTCTCTATGGCAACAGAAATAGCTGCCATTTGTCTTGAAAACTCAAATGGTAAGCAACCCTGGTTCTGTGCATGGAAAAGAGGGAATGAATATCTGGTGACCCAGAGCTTATCATGCAGAACTATAAAAAGGAAGAAGGAATCGCAGCCCAATGGCTCAGTTGTTAGGAAGCACAGGCCACCTAGGCTTAGTGAGATCAAAAAGAAAACAGATGAGCATCCTGAACTAAAGGAAAGACTGATGAACAGAGTAGTGGATGAATCCATCAACCTTGACGATACTCCAGAGTCTGTCAGCATCTTTGCAAATGAAGTGGCTGCTAAAATTATGAACCTAACCGAGCTATCCATGGTTGATAATGTCTGGCAGGGTCCAAACCATCCCAGAAACAGATTGCACTGTGAAAGATGGGGCCGAGCCAAGGGGTCCAGCTGTGAGAGCATACCAGAAGAAGATTCGGATTACAAAAGGTCTGTAAATACTTTGGGCCCAATGAACATTTTTGGTCAGCCAGGAAGCCAGACGAGTTCTGTCTCTAAGCAGTCTAGTTGTGAAAGCATTACAGATGAATTTTCAAGATTTATGGTGAACCAGATGGAAAATGAAGGGAGAGGGTTTGATTTATTACTGGACTACTATGCAGGAAAAAATGCAAGCAGCATTCTAACTTCTGCCTTGCAACAGGTAGCCAGGAAAAACGGCCACCTCAACTTGAGACCAAGCTGCCCATCCAAACAGTCTAGCACAGAAAGCATCACAGAAGAGTTTTATAGGTATATGCTAAGGGAAATAGAAAAGGAAAATAAAGATGATGCTTCTTCCATCAGGAGTTCAAAGGAGTGGAGTGACGGCTTGTTACCACCTTCTCCACGATCACCATTTTGTTTTAGACAATCCTCTATGCCTGACAGCAGAGCAGCAGGTTCCAGGCTAACAGTGAATGCACCAGTCAAAGCAAAATCGTTAGATGGTTTTGCTCATAATAGCCACCGAGATTCCTTAAGTGTACAGCAGGTCAGCACTGTGTCTTCTTCAGGTCTTTGCAAGTCAGACTCATGCCTATACCAAAGATGTAGGACTGACCAGGTAACAGACATGCTGATTCATGAGACATGGGCAAGCTCAATTGAATCTCTAATGCGTAAGAACAAGATTATAGGGGATGAGGCAGAGGTTCCAGATACTGATCAATTCCCCAGTGATTCCACACTGCACGTAGAACAATATGCAAACAGGCTGGCTGCAAATATTGTTGAAAGTGGGAAAACGTTAATTGTCGTCCATCAAGATTCCTTTGACTATACAAACCGGGAACATGTAACAGAAGGCAGATCTCTCCCAAGTGCAACTCAAAGTCAGTCTAAACCCACAAGGGACAGAATAAACAATTTAGCTGGGGAAAAAGAACAACTCCCAACCCATGGATCCCTCCAGGGAAGCCATATAGGCTCTTCTGCTTTCCTGAGGGAGGTGCCTTTGATTCAGATAGAAACTGATCAAAAAGAAGAGCTGAATAAAGACTTAGAGCCCTTAACTTCTAGTATCATTCCCACTGAGGAAACAAAGGAGAATCTAAACAAAGAAAAACTGCCAGCAGCCTACTCTGGGAAGCAGGTGGTTTCAAGCTCTGTGATAAATACCAGGTAAGTGACAGAAAAAGACAAGTCAAGACACTGCTTTGTTTTTTAAACTTTAACAGTATACAATGGTTTCCAGGAGGGGCGTGGTGGGAGGAACGTAGCCTTTTCAAATAGATGGGAGTTAAATTCCTATGACAGCCCTCAATGAAGGAAACAAATTGAAATACTAATAATTGCCAAAAATGACCCGTGTGTACAGTGACAGAAATTGTATTATTGAGGTGCGCTTCTAACACCACGGGACACATAGAGCTGAATTCTGACAGTGAGCTGGTTTATGCCTGAAAACCAAAGGTGGGAGGGAGTATTTCAACCTGGTTTGCACTGCCATCCGGACCTATAGAGTTGATATTGTCCATGTCCTCTATGCTTTGAGTCACAGACTAGGCCATATCTAGAAGTATGTGTTTTAGTGTGGACCTTATTGTTTCACCTGGTGCCACTCTGCCTTCACTCCTGTGCCAATTAATCCTGTCTGGGCAAAAATCATCTTCACAGGTAACCATATGGGCATGCACATCTGGCTAAACCTAGGCTTAAATTAATGCTGCTTTTGTAAAAACAAAGACAGCTGAATTTGGCCTTGAACTGTCTGTTCTGTTCATTCACATAACTAGTTACTTGTGTGCCTGGAAAGGAGAAATTGATCATCAGCTCTGTGATTACGTCTGTAGGGATGGGTACCTTGACAAACCTTCGGCAAGAAACAAGCCTCACTGAGCTGCAGCTCTTCTGTAGTGAAATGAAAGTTTGGCTTCTTTTGTTCAAAGCATGGTTTTTCCTCTGTTGAAGAATGCTAAATCTGCTACTGTCTCAGTTTAGGAAAAATACAAGTCCTGCTATCTTGTAGCACAATCCAAAAGTAGAGAGCCTAATTTTAGTGTGTTGACCCTAATTTCTACTGGCAAAAAAGCAGCGGTATGCTTGTATCTGTAACTGCCCACGCAAACAGGTGATTGTGTGGCAGGAGTGGAGACGGTGTGCAAATGTGGGTTGCATTTACTCAGTTACCAGTGCATAATTTGCAAAAGCACAACTTGGGATCTGGTTTTTGCAGAGTTGGCTCTTAATAAAGTCTTACAATGGAAGGCCGAATTATTGTCTTGCCTGAACAGAAACAAAAGAAAGAGCTAGTCACTCATATGAGTCCGTAGAATTTTGCGAGGCTATCTTGATGTAATTTGAGGTAACAATTGAATGATGAATTGGGTGCTCAAGAGTTGCTGAATAGGGGGATTTTCCTCCACTGAGTTGGCTGTAGATTTCAGGAAACTCAGAATATCCAGAAGCCTGTAGTTTTGAGATTAATTTCAGATGGAGGAAATTCAGGGTCTGGCTGAATGTAGTTACATTATATTTAGTGTTAACACCCAGTTTTCTGCAATGGGTAATCCTATGTTTTGATGAACTCCATCTGAACTGCTTCTTCTGGATAGTAAAGAGGTTTAAAACACTAGACACTGAACTATTATGAATATCTTGGTCACCAATCCACTCAACTGCTTCTGATGTGATTAAAGATACTGTTTTTTCTTTCCTCAGGGCCATACTTGAGTTTTGTAAGGTTCTCCATGAAGACACGTGGGGATTTTGTGACTTAGGTAGCTCACCTGTGGTTGTAACAGGCTCATTGATCAAGGAAAGAATAAGAGACCTTGGCTGAAATCCTGGCTCCATTGAAGTCGATGAAAAAACTCCCATTGACTTCAGTGAGGCCAGGATTTCACTCCTTGTCACTTGGGGCAGAGATCAGTAAGCTTTCAAAGCATAGAGATGCAGGGGTCGGTCATGCAGAGCTCACCACACAGGCAGGTGGGCCCCATGTTATTCTTTCATGGTGTGTAGAAGGGGTGGGGAGAAGGAAGATGGCAGAACAAGGCTGTATGAAACTGCATACTTTAAACATGCTTGGGAGTGAATTCTGTTTCTGTGCAGAAAATTCACATGTAGGTAGGTGAATTGAATGATGAGTTGACTTATCCGCTGTTGTCAGACAAATTCACCCTGGTTCATCTGTGCCTTTAGTGAACAGTTCTTGATGTGGCCATGTGAAACGTACTGTAGTGGTACTGATGAAATAAAGCGGTTCAGTCACAGATTGATACACACATTTCAGCCCAGATACTCCACCAGAACACCGAGCAGCCTGTTGTCATTGCCAAGAAATACAAGTTGTACAGACCTTGAATGACCCTCTGAAAAAGGAAAAGATAGAAAAGCTGAGGTTACATTACTGAACTATTCCTCTTTCAAGTCTACTTCTGTTTTTTTAAAACCAGCTAAAAAAATGTCATTGTTTCACTAACATTTAGTACTTGATACTGTAAACTTTAACAAAGAGTCCTGTGGCACCTTAAAGACTAACTAAAGTATTGGAGCATAAGCTTTCGTGGGCTAATACGAAGTGGATATTAGCTCATGAAAGCTTATGCTCCAATACTTTATAGTTAGTCTTTAAGGTGCCACAGGACTCTTTGTTACCTCTGCTATTCCAGACTAACACGGCTACCTCTCTGATTCTTGTAAACTTTAACAACGTCTTGTTTCACTTTTGGTTAGTTAATACAGCAATGGAGAGAGAAAACAGTTGGAAAAGAAATGTAATGGATGAGAAGCTGGGGTTCTTCTCACGAGAAACTCCAATTCTAATGGGCTTTCTGTGTGTAAGGATCAGGACCACATGGAGAGGCTGGGACATTGCACTTCCAGTATCTAATTGCTTAATGGCTGTAAAATGAAACTTGTCAATAACAAAAACAAGGGGGATTATACGTTTAGGGCTAAATATCAAGTGCAGCTGACATGGTTGTACAGAGTATGCCTTGCTGCCCCATCGCCTAGCTACTCAACATGCATCCCTCCCACAAGGCTGGAGAGGGGCAGAGCAGCCACAGCTGTAGCTGGGTCAATTAGGGCCCAGCTGGCCCTGATATAAGGGCCCAGAGTTTGGTGAACAGAGACAGTTTCCTGAAAAAAACAAACAAAAAAAACCCATGCTGAATAACAGTGATTGGTTTTGTGCTGGCAGGAGGACAGAGGCTTGAAACTTCTTGATGGGCATGTCTGACCGTTTGTTTGTTTGTTTGTTTGTTTTGCTTGGGGTGGCAAAAATGGTAAAGCCAGCCCTGGTTAGCTACCAGCCAGCCACCAAGGCAGATAGTTGCTTACAAATAGGCCCAGATGATGAGTTCTCCTTAAAGAATTCTGTCGCGAGTAGACTGATCTCTAACTACCCTTAAAGGGGACATCCACCCTGTGACATTTCCCCTCTGGGTCACCTCCAAAGCCGTGAAGGTTTTTCTGGTACTGATACTCTGGTACTCCTCAGAAGCTGTCCTGAGTGACAGAGCAAGGGAAGAGCAAATCCCCAAAATGGTATTTCATCCCACTCCAAAAACAAAAGAATCCCTTTTGAGGCAGAGGAACTTCTGGGTGATCTTTCACCCTCTCTCCAACTAGATCTCAGCCAGATCTGTCCGTGTTCTGGGAAGGCAATAGTACCATTATAGATAAAGAGGACAAAGATCAAGAGAATAGGGTCTGTATTTTCCAGTCACCAAATTATAAAGCCAGAAAGCTACTGTTTCACCTTGGGTTAATTGTAAGTCAGTTCTTGTAGCGATTTCATTAGCTCTTTCTTATCATTCATTCATTTGAGATCTCTTTTAGGATCCTTATAAAACAATCTCCATACAGAGTAGACACCACAGTCCCCAAGGAAATTCTCTTAATATTCAGTTCTGCTCAGAAAAGTTG
The DNA here is from genome assembly GCA_032164245.1 of Sternotherus odoratus. Lineage (NCBI taxonomy): Eukaryota > Metazoa > Chordata > Testudines > Kinosternidae > Sternotherus > Sternotherus odoratus. The sequence continues at coordinate 27,740,023 of JAVMKO010000009.1, forward strand.
AGTCCCTAAAAATGGCATTGTGGGGGTTCCACATTATTGTTTCTTAGGAACGCCACATCAAGTGTGCAGAGTTTTAAGTAAAAACTTTTTTTTTTAATCACCAATGCTCCAAGCTCAATTTGGCCTCTTGAGAGTCAAGCTGCATTCATTCCTTCTCATGTACAATCGCCCAAAAAAATAAAAGTCCTGCCTGCCTAATTAGTCCTCCAGAGTATGTCTACACAGTATCCGGGAGCAACCCTCCCGGCCTGGGCCCACAGACTCACCCTAGTGGGGTTCTCACTAGAGTGCTAAAAATAACTACCGAAGAACTTCTGAGATACAAACTGACCAGTCAACCACGCACCTTATTTGGAACTGGACATGCACAATCAGCAGCAGCTGAGGCAAATAAAAAAGCAAATACTGTACAGTGCAGCGTTAAATGCAAACTAATTAAAAAATTAAGGGAAAGTTTTAAAAAAGATTTGACAAGGTAAAGAAGTGTTCTCTGCTTGTTTCATTTAAATTACGAGGGTTAAAAGCAACATTTTTCTTCTGCACAGTAAAGTTTCAAACCGGTTTTAGGCCAATGTTCACTTGTAAACTTTTGAAAGAATGATATCATTTTGTTCAGCGTTCCGAACAACCTCCATTCCTGAAGTGTTCATAACTCAGAGGTTCTCCGCTAACTTTGCAGATGCTGGAGCTCCTCCCCCTCCCCCAGCCCAAGCTTAAGAGCCCAAGCTCCAGCCGAGCTGCAATGTCTATGCAGCTATTTTTAGTGCACTAGCATAAGCATTGTGCAAGTGAGGGCCAAATCTTAGCCTTATAATTAATCTATTGAAGCGTGAACCAGAATACTAACCAGCTCACTCTTCCTACATTCTGTTGGCTCTGCAGTGCTATTGGAAATACTAGAAGGAGAAGCTTGTTTATAGTATGGAGATATGACTGGATACACACATGGAGCAGCATTTCAAAGACATGTTGTTTCAGAGTACAACTACACTTTGAGAATAAGGTTCTGACACAGCATCCTTGGGAACATTTTCCTCTTACTTTCTGTTGTCGAGTGTGCTGTCAACCCATCTGTCCAACCAAAAGATAGAGGGATTTCAATGGTAGCGTGAATAAATAGTTAGGGAAGCACTTTGTAATCCTTCATGATGAAAGGTGCTATTGTTTATTTTATTTTCCCCTTTTCATTTCTTATGAATAGATTTAATGTTGCCTTAAAGGTTGAATGTTAGATTTTTACATGTTGTTTTGAAATAGCCAAATTTTGGTCAACAGCTATTGAAAATTTGCTGGTTGCATTTTGAGTTTTTTAAGCAGGATGTTTGCATTGTAAATAATTCAGACACTTTTTAATTAAACATGAAAGAGAACGTTGGGGAGTAGCAGCGTCAGTAGCTAGAATGCGTATGAGATGGCTTTGCACAAAGCATCTGTACTTTCAGTGGCGGAATGGACTAAGGAAAGAATGCATGTGTCACATAAGAACATTTCCTTTTCCAATTAGAGGTCCTCCAGAGACATTTAAGGTGAAATGAGACCCACATTTGAGCATAAATTTGGTATGTTTCACTTCTAAATATGTTAATAGTGTTGTTTTTATCATGTGTGCACTACACTTCGGGAATTTTTATTTGACGCAGATATGTATCTTGTTTTTAATACTTTTCGATGTCTAACAATTTATTTTTTACTGTTGCATTTTAAGACATTTAACATCTCCATTATGTAATTGAAAATACAAAGAGAATTAAACATCCTGAAAATACTTACTGATAACAGGATTGATTTGTTTATATTTTCAAACCACTGTACAAACATTAAGTGCTGTTCATATAATTGCTAAGTTTTATATTCCAAGGGCATACAAAGAGAATCTTTATAATCAGGGTTGGAAGGGACCTCAGGAGGTCATCTAGTCTAACCCCCTGTTCAAAGCAGGACCAATCTCCAAATAAATCTAAAGAGATGTGCCCCTTTCTTCAGGTGATGCATGGAGTGGACTTTATCTGATACGTCTTTCCCTATCCCTACCCAGTAAAAAGACATATTTTTATATGTGTGGATTTAAACATCCAGTTGCAATTAGGTCATGATACAAGCTGATAATTTGGCAGTTTTAAAATGTATGTAAGTGATGTCGCATTCCCAAAATAATGGAAAAGCTCATTTGTGTTGTTTTTATAGTAATAAAAGCCACTCTTAAAGAGAATCTTAGATCAGATGTTTAACTGGATTTTGTGTAACAAAAAATGGTCTAGATCTGATCTTGCACCATTTTATACTGCTGAACATTACCATGATAAATTCATGGATGGCTATTAGCCAGGATGGTGTTCCTAGCCTTTGTTTGCCAGAAGCTGGGAATGAGCGACAGAAAATGGATCACTTGAGGATTACCTGTTCTGTTCATTCCCTCTGGGTCACCTGGCATTGGCCGCTGTCGGAAGACAGGATACTGAGCTAGATGGACCTGTGGTCTGACCCCATATGGCCATTCTTATGTTGACTTCAGTGGATTTACCCTAGATTTCACTGAATGGGAAAGGAATCAGTCCCCAACAGTATTCCACTCACAGCACAGCCAGAAATTGTCATACAAAACGTGAAGCTAACTAAGGAGTCCTGCTACTACTTGGCTCTTAATTAAGCTGTCCACTGCCTGGAGGTTGGAGAGTCTAGTTTAAACTCCTACATTTTTCACTTACCATATCAATAATGCCTTATTTTATTTTATTTTATTTTTTGCAGTGTGGATACTAGAAGCAAACCAGATGCTGAAATCATGGTGGAAACAAAAACAGCTGAAGACTTTCCAAACCCTCTCAACAGCAGTGATGAAAGCACAGGCAGCTGGTCCCAGCTAGTGAATGAGGAGGACAATCCCGATGATACAAGTAGCTACTTGCAACTCAGTGAGAGATCCATGAGGTATCTGCATTCTATTTGTGTTTGATGGGACTAATCACCAAGCTCAAGGTTTGATAATTCTGTGTCAGGAATGTGAGAGACGCACAAGGTGTAATCAGAATGTACAAAAACAGAACTAGCTACAGAACATGTCTTTCGTCTTGCAGTGCCTGTTATGGTTCTTAGCCAGGTCTTTGTATACTATATATTAGTGGGGCTAGCTTCCTACACAGAAAGAACTACCCACCCCAAGAAACTGCATCATGTCCCTACAATGAAAGTTGGGATATATATGAGAGTTTGGGTGAATGTGCATCTCATTATGTACATGGACCCAGTATTTAACAAATTCTTAAATGTGAGAAAGCTAATAAATATATTGTAATATATTGTGCCTCCTGGATCTCCCCACTGAGAAATCAATGCAGTAAACTATAGTGCACCACTCATTAACACTCTGACTTTGTAAAAGTTGATGGCAAGAGGTACTGTATAGTCATTACTGAGGTGTGAGAATAATATTACAGGAGTGTTAATTGAAATAGACTGGTTAAATTTCACCCCTACTACATAGGATAAAAAATTCTCCATTGTTGATGTTAATATGCACTGGGGTCAGTAAATACACAGCATCTTGATTGTATAGTTATGTGGACAGAGTGATAATCTAATTTATGATGGTGTCATATGGTAAACAGGCATTATCCTATCAAATATCCTAAAATGGAAAGATTCATTCTTGGAATGTAACCAAAGAGAATGCTTCCAAATATTATTGATCCCACTGAAAACACTGGCCTTGGTTGAAATCTCAGTCTATTTCATACTGGCTGGCAAGAGAAGACAGATTGCCATCATGCCTGTATTCCATCAGATTCCCTGCAGTGTTCAGATGGTGTGATTTACTGCACCCAAAGAGCTACCTGTATTATGGGTATGGAGTTACCCAGAGGTGAGTAATGAGGCAGGCAGACAGATACCCTGCCTTACCCCACCATGTTCAGAGGTATTTGAATCTCCACAGGTGTACCCAGGACATCTCTAACTACTTGATAGTCTGCTGTATAAAAACTCATGCAGCTCGTTTTTCTGTCAAAGGTTACATGTTGGACTAAAATTCACATATCACTACATAAGCCATTAACAAGATTGGATCCATTATCTTTTTTTTTTTCAGTTCAGAGCGTCACTGGATACATGACTCATCTAGAATTATTTTAAACATGTCAGTATCCTTGTTCTTGGGAATCATTTATTGAGAAGGATTGGAGTTAGATGCCCTGGTTTTGTGTAACTTGGGTTTAGAGCAGTAACCATTCACTTTTCTTTGCACATTCATTAAAAAATGTATGGATCTGTGGTAGTGCAGATTGGCACTAATATTTAAACTTTTGCTTTGTCAGCAATGGCAACAGCAGTACCACTAGCAGTCTTGGCATTATGGACCTGGAAATTTATCAGGAAAACATGCCCTCTTCTCCTATGATTAAGTAAGTAGCCACTAAAATGAAGTCTAATATTTAGAAGTACTATTCCAATTTCAGCTGAAAATCATTTATATCGTCCAAAACATGCCAAACGCCTGCATATTAGTGCTTCTAAGATGCTATTTAAGCTGTCATTAGTCTTAGATAAATGCACACGCAGGTACTCAGGTACTCTTATGCAGAGTGACAGTACTAGCTTATGGTTAGGCTGTTCCTGGTGGACACCTTGAAGGATATATATCCACCATGTACATTGCTTAAAAATGGAATTAACTAAGTTATCCACTTCCCACTATGTGAACACTCCTCAAAAAGTAACTTTCTCAAAGGCTTCTCCTAGTAGCAGTTATAATTAGTATAGCTGTGTCAATTAATTTAAGACAAGGAAAGAGAAATCATAACGTTCTTTACGAGATGTTTAATTTGGCCCAAGACACTCCTTATCCACTGTGTCTGGGCATGATTCTACCAAGCTTGCTCAAGAGCAATAAAGTTATAAAGAGATGTGCAAGTCCCTGCCTAAAGATTCTGGTACCCTGAAACATGGTATAACCTGCTGGTAAATTTTAGAATGCAGTGGTATAATTGTAGAAATGAGTATACTGTACATCATGCAGAGAAGATAAGCGCTTTGCAAAGTCACTGTGAGCCCCAGAAACTCCTCACAATCCACTAAGGGATCACAACCCATTTTTAGATCACTGAGGATCTAGCTTCTCCTGCTAGCCAAAAGTTCTGACCTTTTTGATATATACATAGGCCACTCACCTTTCTGTAGAATCGTAAATATTCTGTTTCAGCTGTGGACAGAGGATGTTAGCCATAATAAAACATTTACACCTTTCTGCCAACACCATAGAGTGCTGGCTGCTGTCCACAGACACTTCAATCTGACGCCTTTCACTTGCATATGCAGAGCCTGTAGAACTAGGTGTTCACGATCACTAGCCAGCTACTGGTGAGTTTATCAGATGCCAGCCAAGAAACTGGAGATTATGTGAAGACAGAGATCAGGAAAGGCAAGAAAAATAAGGCAATCTGGAACTGCAGCAATCAAAGATCAGGCATAGAACAGTTTGATATTGAAATGGAAGATCTAAGAAGATTTTTAATTGTAGATTCATGAATGGTGTATATATGCCTCACACTCATGATAAACCACGCAGTGAACGCTGCCATTTTAACCTTTCCCCCATATATGGCAGCAGCTACAAAAAAAAAAGTATATGGTCTTCCTTCCATGCAACTTTCCATTTAAGACTGGGATTCTGCAGTCTTCTGAGAGAGATAATAGTAGTTCTTCCAGCCAAATGCTACCCATGCACAATTTCTCTTGATTAAGTACAGGATGGGATCCTATGTAAATCTCTACAGTGGATGCTATACCTCTGCAATTATCGCTGCAAATATCAAGTGGCTGTAACTTTATTACCAGATGTACAGCCTTCTGCAATATGTAGATAGGTAAGGACCTACTCCTCCAAAAGGGAGGGCGGGGAGCACAGGGTTCTGTGACACTGAATTGGGAGTTTTTCCCCTGCTGTCTATCAGGAAAGCATAGTGGTACATGTGAAATGAGGACCTCTTGACATTTTTGGAAGATATTGAAATATCCAATTATCAAAACAGAGCTGATATGCTAAGAAACCAACAGCTCTTGAAGACACTTGGTCATTATGGTTACATACAGCTATGATAGGTGTAAAAAGAAGGCAAAATTAAAAAAGATGCAGCCTAAGTGGAACATTGTAGTACGTGGCCATGTTACAAGACTTGTAGTTTCTTATCCTGATTACACAGTGGGCAACAGTAACGATACATTGATTTTCATGAAGTGTGATGTACAAGGCACTCTGTAAGCAGTATCTCATACTGTGGTGATAACACTGTATAACATGTACCCTGATTTGCATCTCTCCCCATACTATTTATCATTTTTGCAACTTTATAGATTAAAATTTTAACATAAGACAAATTCATTACCTCAATTCTAATAAAACAATGTTTTACACTGGTACTAATATTACTAACAGGCTTTGTGTTGTTTGTTTCTAAGTGAGTTAGCAGAAGAAAAGGCTTTCCTTAAAGAACAGCCAGAAAACATAGAGGGTAAGTTGAATTGTATCAGTTGTGTCATAGAAATTTGACTTGATGTAGAGCTTCTGAGGTTAATACACATAATTGCATAGTGACCGCTCTTTCAGAAAGCACTTCTGGACTATCAGAGGGAACAGCCAATTGTCAAAAAGACCTACTGGTGATAAACTTTGACATGGAGCCAGAGTGCCCGGATGCAGAGCTACGAACCACTCTTCAATGGATAGCTGCATCTGAACTTGGAATACCAACCATCTATTTTCAGAAATCTCAGGAAAAAAGAATTGAAAAGGTAGTATTACAGTTTAGGGCATAACTCAATGTACTTTAACCTCTGAACTATCAATCAAAAATTTGTAATGACAACAAAAATTCTTCATAGCTGTTGTATATAGCTCAAAAGAATAATCACTTAAAATGAGACCTCCTTCAATAGAGTACAGTATACACCAGTGAAGATTTTTCCTATTCAGGTTACCCATTCCATTGCATGTAAGTGACAGCTGCATAAATCAGGACAGAGTTAACCCAAAAAAGACCCTTAATGAGAATGTTCTTGGACAGTGCCAAGTGGTTACTTGGAGTTTAACAAGCACCATGCAAGGTCTTAGTCTCCACTTACATCCCACTTAAGCCAGTTGGGGAAAATCCTGATCCCACTGATGTCAGTGGCAATAGGAACATAATTTGACATGGGACAGAGTAGTGAATAAGACTCTGCATGGATCCCATACATTGAGGTGAATTTCACTCCCAAGAACTAAAAGAGGGTCTTGTTTACCAGTGCTCCAACTTGGCATTGGTCCTGATAGTGGCACTACACCAACACTGAACATCCCCTATTTCAGGGCCACCCTGCTTCAACCCCAACAGATTAGAGCTACCTGAGACATGACTGAGCTCATGACTAGATGCCCAAAGACCCAAGGAGCAATTCCTGCAGATGGGATGAGTTGGAGCACAGCTGTGTGCTGAACATACCTGCTTTTCCACGGCCACACACACTCAGAGAACTTCCCCTGTGAGCAGATCCATTGGCTTTATAGACCCTCTGTGCTAGTGAAACTCCAGCAAAGTGAAGACCTGGACTCCCAGATTTCAAATATACAAGAAAGTGTGCTCTAGTGACTAGAACTTCTATTGATTTTTGTATTCTGCACAATGATTAGGGTTTCTTCCAAGTCTTTTCAGACTGTTTTATAAAATCCATAACAGCCTCTCCTCTGAATAAGAGTGTTTAATTACAACAATCAGCATTCCACAATGGTACTTACCCCAGTTAAAAACTGATAGTCCTGCAGACTGGAGCTTTAGCTACTAATTAAACATCACTTTTGCCAGCCACATTTGTGAAGGGAGAACTCTCTTTAGGTAGAGAAGCGGACGGGTTTTAAACCCTTTCAAGTTTCATTTTTCCAAAGCATCAAAGCATGAAACTCAAAATGGCTCCAGCACTGTTTCATATTCCAAGGGCTTGCTTCCTCCCTCCCCCTTAATGATAACTACAGGATGCCATTTTAGACAGTTTATGACTGCCAAAACTATCCCTTTCCTGATTCAGCATTAAAGGTTCTATCTAGCCATCAGGTTTGCAGAAATGTCAGGATATTTAAATAAATCAATGAAAGAAAAATATTACAGTCAATATTTTGGTGTTTTAAAATAATATCTATGGGAAGATCATTTTATGTATCAGAGATATTGTTTGGTATTTCTTGAGTACGTGCATTTGGGAATCATAAACATCATTTAAAATGCATTCAGCAGCAACTGTCCAAATTGCATCTTATTTAAGAAGCAGCTGTCAGCTTTACTCATGTGCTTTTGCAAACAGTTAATTCAATTGCTAAAATGTGCTAGAGAATAATGAAGTATATCCTGCCTACAAAGCTGCTCTTGGAAATCACGTGCTTATTACATGTAATTAAAATACATATTAAAGTTTAGGACTTAGTGTGTAAATAGGAAACAGCTACACAAGTTACAGATACACAATATTTTCTTGTGTGGTTTAAAACTGGAAGATGTATGAAAAGGAGCCTAATTAGTTATTGATTGTGAAATTCAAGGAAATGAAAAGCTTTGATTTTCATTTTCGAGCCTGAAAGAAGATAGGCCAGATGCATGACATTATGAAGTCTATTAAAATAGGAAAGCACAAAAGTGGATACAATGTAGGATTTTTTCCAGATGTTTAAGTCTATAAATGAAATGTAACCAAACAAGAATACTGACTATGATAATGAAAGAGAAAAGTATTTTTCCTTCAAATCTAAGCTCTTCAGGTTGAATCTCTGGGATTGTACAAGATACAGTCCTAGTATTTTGATGATGGGCTGCCAATATCATGGAAGGTTGTAATTATTTATCAAGGTTAAAGATCTCACATAGCTGTAAACAGGAATAACTTCACTAATTATGGAAGAGATGCTCTTGAGTTAACTGGTGTCATTAAGAACAGAATCAGAAATGAAATGCAAAGTTTCCAGATGTCCAAAAGTGGATATCTTTCATATCCATATTTTATAGCCAGAACCCTCCACCTATTGCACTGCTATAGTGTGTATGCAATGCCTGAAACAGTGGAGTTTTGATCCCTGGCATGGCTTAGTAATGTCATCATACTCTGAAGAATGATTTGCATGTATTTATTAACAAAAGCTGGTTACGAATACACAATGAATGAAACCCTAAATGTGCCATTTTATCTAGTTTCTAGATGTTATGCGGTTAGTTCACCAGAAGTCCTGGAAAGTGGGTGATATCTTTCATGCGGTGGTACAATACTGCAAGCTACATGAGGAAAGCAGGGAGAAGACACCTAGCCTCTTTGACTGGCTTCTCGAATTGGGATAAGAAACCTCTTAAATGTTTGGCATTTTCATTTTAATCCAGCTTAAGTGGCAGTGGTTTGTGTAATGCTCTAATTTTCAAACATCAGTGCACAAAACGAGCAAAGATATAGAAACTCTGCAGACAATGCACACAACTGAACAAAGTGAAATCAAAGTGCACCATATACTGTTATATCATGTGGGGGAACTTTGACATATTGTACTTTCGGATGTACTGTTATTACGAGAGGATGGGTGTTTTGCCTTTGAAGCAAATGGATAATATGAAGGATGGATGAAAATAGGATATATTTCTATAATCAAATATTCTATTAATATCCTTTGATTATTTCAATCAACTGAAATGGAATGATACACTAACAACATTCTGTTTTTAAACACTAATATTTGTACAGGTTAACTATTAGAACACTAGAGTTTTCCAGACAGACAGCCAAATGAATGCTTAGGAGGATGTGCATCTTTAGATAAATAATATAGATATAAGTATTTTTTAAAATCTTCACCGTATCTAAAGGGGTAGAAGACTGAGCTATTAAACCTTTACAGGTAGATGATACAATAACAAGTTGCTGAACATGCATTACAATTTCCTCATGTGAGATCACTTATTTGTTCTCCATAGCCTTTCACCATTCTTGTTTCTCTGGAGGAACCGAAATCCAGACTCTCAAATATTACTCTTTTAAAGCATTCTGATTCCTTTCCATTTTAATCAAAGGCAGTTTGGACCAGTGGATAATCAGAAGATAGGGGTTCTGTCCCAGCTCTGACCTGCTGGGTCACCTTGGGCAAGTCACAGCACCTCTGTGCCTCCGTTTCCCTATCTGTGAAAAGGGGGTGATGACAGTTACTTTCTTATGAAAGTATCTTGTGCTTTAAGATCTATGGATAAAGAAAGAGCATATTATATGATTTTTAGTCTATAAAAATCCACTGAGCATAGTCCTACCCCAAAAATTGATTGTATTGTCATGCATATGCTTAAACTTTAATTTTGTTTTTGTTACTTACAAGAATACAGAATTATTCTTAGCACCTATAAGCACGTTTACCTTAATGCTACCTGCTCATTTTGGATAGATATGTATAGAATACAAATGATAGTTCATGTTATTACAGTAACATTGATATAACTACAGTAGAATGTTGTTGAGAAGAAAAGTTAGTATTATATACATAATTATAACTTCTCTTGACTCTGCCAAAGAGATTGGTTTTGAATTTAAAGGGAAAAAAAAGTTTATTGCAACTAAGCTCCTATTGTTTGAATTTCACATATAGTGTGATTTGCTTCTTTGAAAACACATTATTTTTTTGTTTTCCCCTACAACACTAAATGATGTAATAGAAATTCTACCTGTATTTCCCTGATAAAATTATATGAAAGAGATCATGTATTTTCCTTATAGCAGTATATGCTTCTGTAATTTTTCCTGAAATAATTATCCTTTTGCACTAAATATTTTTGAAAATTTTGAAATAGTTTGAAATAAATTATGAAAGAGAGCCATGCTATCACTGTTACCACCCTTATATCCATTTCCATCATCTCACACTTATTTGTTAGAGAAAAAAATTATAAGTTATAAAATTATAACATCTATATCTATGTGATAAAGGTACATGGCTAACTACATGTACTTAAACACAAAACAGTAAAGGTCACTTTACTGCCAATATAAAGATTGATCTACTATATACACTACATTTAATTGTACAGCTGTTGGGCCTGTTTCTGAGAAGTGCAGATGCTCCACAGCTCCTGTTGATGCCAGTGGAAGTTGCGGGTGCTCAGTGTCTCTGAGAGGCTGACTGTTAATAACATAAGTATTGAGTGTTACAGACTGAAAGTACTTTGTTTGTTCTAATAAATGGGAGAAGGTATTTATTTTTAGACCAAATCCAGTTAGTTGTCAGTATACAAACTTTTGCTGTGCTAGAATAAATGTTTACTTACCCTACAAAGCACAACTATCATGACTGGGTTGTAACAGTGTGATGAAGTTACTTCTGTATAGTACTAGTTCTTTATGTTGCAATCTAATCAGAAATAAATTTGTGTTCCAGTATGTGTCCCCTTTGCCTTTCTAAAAGGTGTTGATGTGTTTTTATTGCATATTGAAAATGGAAATTGTATAATACATTTTTATTTAAACAATATTCATGACGATCATTTAGCCTTCCCAAACCTACTTTTGCTGAATGCAGTGTCTCACAACAGGTCCTTGCAGCAAAGGCGGCGATGAAAGTTGAGGTCACTCATCACCTCAATGGCTCACGCCCCTCCTTTTATTTATTTATGGTCTGATTTTCAAAAGTGCTGCTCATCTCTAGTGCCCACAGACTTCAGTGGGATTTGTACTGCTCCGCACCTCTGAAAATCAAGCCATGACTTATAGCTCTACTTGTAGCTCTGTTTTAAACAGCTCTGGAGTCGGTGATTAGATCTGAACAGATATCAGAAGCCAAACAGGGTCAGACTTTGCATTATTTTAATGTATAATTTTGTAAGAGGATCAGCTGCAATAGAACACGAATCAGTAATAAACCAATATCCCTGCACAGTGTGAGAAGTTGCTGTTCTGCTGGAGGCACTGTCCTACTGATAAAACATTAACCCGTCTGCACTAAGGTTATATGCCGGTTAGTTGTAGCCATGTCAGTTCAAGGGTATTAAAGAGACAAGTTGGGTGAGGTAATATCTTTTATTGGACCAACTTCTGCTGGTGAGCTAGTCAAGCTTTCAAGCCACACAGGGGAGATCTTCTGTTCTCTTCTATTGGGCTAGTAAAGGTATTACACCTCACCCACCTTGTCTAGACTAAGGTAACACAAGTCGGAAAAAGGAACTGTTAGACCCACAGGGAGTGTTTAAATTCTGCCCTGAAATTTCAATTTGGTGAGTAATAAGCCTCGCTCCTTCAGCTCCACACAACTCTTGAGCAATGGGCGGGCAACAACTAGCAATATTAACGGTTTAAACCTTAAATTAAAATCTGAAGAGTGGGTGAACTTAAGTAACTCACTAACTTGTACATTGTTTCTAACATGCTTGTTTCTAACATGTTTCTAACACCCTGTCAATGAAATGTTATATTCATGTTGTACCTTTATCTTCTCATTTAAGAATGGGTTCATTTTCATTTCCATTCAGAGAGCTGTGGCTTTGCTGAGGTTCCAAGTTTTATTCAGATGACTTGGGACCTGATCCTGAAATGCTGAGCACCTGCTTCTCCATTGAAATGTATGGGAGGTAAGTGCTCATTGGGTCTCAGGATTAGGCTCAGAATAACCACAGCTACATTCTCTCCTTGCTCAGTGAAGGAAGGATGCAAGAGCTAAATCGGGTTCCTTATTGTCATTGGTTAAGCAGTGCAGAAATGCCTGAGTTTATTTAATGGTCACAAATGCTGCACACGCCTGATGGTCAGGTGTAAAAAAAGCCTTTCCCACTGCTGAACCCAAGGTCAGTCTTAACTGGGTTGGGAAATCAGAATGATGGGCGGGGGAGTCCACTATCAAAAAGTGTGCTGCGAAATTACGCAAATTTAAAATGTAGTGAGCAATCATTTATGCAGCTTCAGATAATGCCAGCAGTCTACACTTAGACTGAGATCACTACAGCTCCTCAGCATGTGGCTCTCCCTAATAATTCTGCCTCACCCATATATAGGTTTGAGGGGGAGGATGCAGAGGAAGTCTCCTTCTTGCTGGCTCTTCCATTCAGTCTACTGCACCCACATAAAGAGGAGGCAGAATCTGGCCTGCACTAAGATTTAATGATGTTTATAGTACTCCCTGTAGGAGTATAGTAGTAAGTCCTCAACAGAAGTAAGGATGGCGGAATTAAGCACCTAATGTCTTACATGCCAGATCTTGCTGCAGTACTGGTAGTCCTAACATTTGCATGGAAATTTAATTTTCACTAATATGTAGGGTCTGGGTTTTTTTATGTTTAGCATCATTAGTTTCTGATAACCCATAATCTTCCTAATACATTGTGCTAATATCAGAGACCGTATTCTCACCAATCTTTGCTAAATTAACCAAGGCTGAAAACATTTTACTGTGGTTCAAGGTATGAATGAATGATTATGATCTGCCTATAGTCAGCCTATTAAATTCAGGATTTATTTGTTTCTGGAAGGAGGGGTTTTGCTGCATACACAGACTGTTTATCTTGCATGGCCTTAGTAGAGGGTTGTATAACCTGCAGAGAATGACTGTTACCATGAATCATGTATTCTAGTTTTCAGAATGTCAGGGAGACTGATCAGGGATAGATCAGAGACCACGAGAGTTATTTAATAAATAAAAATCATCTCTAACTTAGAAGGAAACCAGTGAGTGGAGGAAGAGATTTAATTCAAGGCTGAGCCACTATTCTGAGGCTATACTAAGCCTTTGGCAACTACCAGTGAACTCATAATGCCACAGGTTTTAATATTTCATATATCCAGTCCTGCAGCCATTGTCATAATTGGGAATAGGCCCCTTAGAAAATAACGTGATTGCAGCTGTAAAGACGTTAGCATTTAGCAGGACAAATAGTTAAATGAGCCATCTGGTCTACCAGGCTAATTAAAAATTATTAATACGAAGATAGTGTCTGCTATTTGTGAGGCTCCTGCACCTCCCCCACAACACACACACACACCAGCTGTGGAGAAAGCCACATGAAAGCAGCACAGAGAGAAAAGATGGTTAAGTGGGTGCTCCTCCTATCCCTCCCCAAAAGGTCTGAGTGGCCCCAACGTGAGAATAACCAAGGAGTTGAAGAGGGGACTCTCACTAAATAATAAACCCATCCTCTCTCCCCTCTGTTCCCCACAAACTGCTTACACCTTACCCAGTGAAAGTGGAGGAGAGTGAGAGCTTTAATTCCTGCTGCATAATCCGTCAGCCACCTCTGAGAGGTCAGAGCTCATCCATAGAGGCTGGCAGCCAGTGATAGTCCGGCTACTGGTTAGGTGTAGTGCTATGACTGGTTTGGGATTCTGGAGGTTGAGGGGAGACAGAGTCCCTGGTATAAGCTGGATAGGACCACAGGGCTGGGACGCTCCTTTCCCATGAATCTCTCTCCCTCATTCTCTCTCTCGCACACACTTCTGTTGGACGGCCTGGGGAAAAAAGCATTGGTTCTGCTTGTATTGCTGGATCCTGTTTCCTTGAATTACTGCCCAGTTGCATAGGAGGGGAACACATGGACATGGCTCAGGGAGGTGTTATACTGTTTAGAAAATACAAACTGCACACAGACACACACAAATACCCTCCACATTCGATTCTGTCCCCCTCACACATAGACACTCTAACTCCCTCTCTCCTCCCCGCTTCATGACTGATTCTGCCCTCCTTATCTCTTCACAGATTTGGTTACTGGTGACTGAACTGTTCAGCTAGGTCCTAGTCTCTGCTGTCTCTCCATACAAAGAGCAACTTTTCTGGGAGGTGGGGGGAAGAAAGAGCAGCTTTTCTGGGAGGTGGGGGGAAGGAAGAGGCAGCCACCACCAGAGGTTCTTCACCCATTCCCACCCCACCCCACCCCCACCCCAGCTGAAGAGATGAATGAAGAAGATTTTTTTTTAAATGCAGCGTGCTCCATATTTAGTAATAGCAATGTAACTTATAAATGATGACTAATACATGTTTTTCCCCAAAATATCCAAGTAAGAACATTGCACTACAATGAATACAACCTAGCACTTGAGCTAAACATTTTATTACATACAAAAAAGTCAGTGTAGTATAGAAACATGCACAGGAGTGTGCAAATACTGTCCTTTATGCATTTAATAGTACCATGATGCTATTTTTATTACAAATGTTACATGTAAAAATAAACAGTGGTCTGTCAAAACATGCAGCTGACCTATTGTATAGTGCTAATGATACAGATAACTAGCTGACTTCAGCAGTGCAAAGAGTCAAACCTGTCCAAGTCCAGGGAACTGCTCTATTTCAGCAAGACTGAGAACTGGCAAAGAGGGCAAAACGAAAACAGAGTTCTGAAAGACTGCTGATTTTTGACTACTCTTATGATGTTGATCAAAGCTTCTAGCAAATTGAGCCATACCTCATCTTCAGTCAGCGCCATATCCTACAGGTGTTATCCTTGCTTCCTAGTAATAAACACATATTATGGGTGATTACTTTTGCCCCTACTGTATATATTTTCCTTCTTATTTAAGTATTAATTAACTAGCCTGTAGGCAGATCGGTATAAGTAGACTTCTCTTGCCTGTGTCTGCAAAGAGATACTGGAGCCATTCTGCCACTGCTGTACTCTGTATGACTGTTGCCCTCCTGCCCCCCATGTGTGGAGTTCAGAAAGTGGGTCCAAGCAGTTGTAGATCCACTGTTCATGCCTGAGCCTTTCACAAAACCCCCTGTGTTCTAAAGTGGATGGAGCTTGCACAGAAAACCGTTCCAGAGGCACAGGCAGTTCACAGAGATTCTGCATCCTGCCCATCTCCTGTCCCCTCATGGTGCATGCAGTGTGTGAACTGGACTGGGTCAGTTGTTTTGTGGCTAGTACATACCCATGGAAAAGGTAGCAGGGTTTAGCCCAAAGCTTTGTCCATGCCTACATTCAACTTTGATCATAGCAGTATGAAATTAAGCCACAGTTCTTAAGTGCATTTCTCTTTCTACCTTGGCTATTGGTTTGAAGTCACTGGTGCTCTCAACATGTGTAAGATGGTCCATTTTTTAAGTTTCAAAATATAAAACAGTATAAAAAAATCCCAGATAGGTACCTGTAATGATTATATCGCCTTTGTAGTTGAAAGCACATGAGAATATCTCATCAGTGTGTCCTTCTAATATTTGAATGCATTGTCCTGTATGAGGGTCCCAAAGTCGAGCTGTTTTATCAGAGCTGGCTGTTAGGATACGACTACCTTGAGGATTGAAGCAGATCTTTAAAATAGTGACAAGAAAAGGGACATCAGTTAGCATTCCAGCTTATAGAACTGGAAGGGAAAGCATGATTCAGTGGTGAGCACTTACAACCAGGAACCAGCAACTCCAGAGTTCAATTCCTAATATAAAATTAAGGCACAATCCAGCAACTGGATCCATACAGGCAGACACTTGCCTCTGGGGCTGTGTGTGCAGTTGCAAGGTCCATCCACTCTGAGATAATTACAGGATGAAGACCTTGGATAGTAACTCCCCAGTTACTCTAACATTATATGCATGTTATTTACATACTGTAGCTTTCACTGTATGTATATTTGATAGTGTTTTATGTAAAATGAGGTAATTCCCTATAGTAGTTTAACTCCAATTAAAGGCCACTTACTTTACATTGCCAGGTTTGCATATGTTTAGTTTAAGGAGCATAACCTCACTACATTGGGTTTATTACACAATTAAAAATGTCATCACACAGATTACTTGGGCACTGTTACCAGTCAATAATTCACAACATATCCTGCCTCTTCCCTTGGCCCTGAAAAAAGATGAACCTGTAAAACAACCGAGTCCCCAAATTATCACATCCTTCCATGTGATATATGCAAAGACAGAGCAGCATTCAGTGTGCCCAAAAGGCAAATTCTGGCTCCCAGGTAGGAAAGCTAGTTCCATAATTAGGGCCCAAAACAGAGAATGCCCTACCAATGGCCAGCTTCTCTTTTAAACCTGAGGGAACAAAGTATTGAGTAGAACATCCCTTCTGAACCTAACTTTCTCTCATTACAGAATTTTAATAATCAAATGAATGTAGGGAAACTGTAGCAGAGCAGTCTGCCCCTTTCAGGTTCTACAGAGCAGGGGAGTAGAAAGCCCTGGCCTAAGGAGAAGCGCAGCAGCCAGCTGATCCTGCTAGTGATTGGCTCTGATTCCCAGATGGGAGACGTAAGGATCTAGTCTGTAAGAGAAGGAGGGTCAGGAGATATAAACACTTCCCTGAGCAAGAGGGCAGTTAAGCCCTGTGGTCACCCAGAGATTAAGGAAGGGCAGTGAACCTTGAAGTAGTGGATGGTAGAGGATTCTGCAGTATTGGTCTAAGTCATAACTATCGCTTCTGTTGCTTGTTCATATTTTAGTTTTTGCGTAAGAGAAGAATAAAAGCACCTGTTCTAAAAACAGAGTTGGGTGTGATTGTTTTGTCCCCAAGCTGGTGGACAGACCCACCAGACTACAAACAGCAAGACTTCATTTTTTGCCAAGAACTAGCCTAGCTCTTAAAAAATTAATATTTCAAGCTTGGAAATCACCAAACAATTAAAGCATCATGGGCCTGCACACTCATTTGAGTGCTCACATAAATCATGAAATAATGATCCACTTGAATGCCAAGCAGGAAGAATTGCAATAATTAAATAACAATATTTGCATTTAGGGTAAAATTTCAAAAGCACCTAAGTCAATTAGGAGCCTTCATTCTATTTTCAAAATTGACTTGGGCACCTGACTTTCAAAGAGGCATAGCCTCGTACATGAATATGTTCTTTTGAAAATGGGACTTAGGCACTTGGAAAATTTTACCCTTAGTATGTTTCACCTTAGAGACATGGGCCTCCACCCCAGCTGCACAGAGGAATAAAACACAGTAAGAAGGGGTTCAAAGGCCCCTAAATAGGCAAAAACATGGAAGCAGCTTCTCTGAGTGATGCTCCCCATCCCAACAGGAAGCTGGAAAGTCTTGGAAGACAGCATCCTAAGTAAGCACTCACCAACAGGCTATAAAAATTCATGCTTGCATTTCATTTAGAAACGTATGCCAATGACATGTAATAATTACTGGTAAGCATGATGTCACGTAGAAATAAAAAAAGAGCAGGCAGAAACTACCACATAACTCACCTTAGAAATTTCACCTCCATGACCTTCCAGCTTTGCAATGCATTTTTTTGTTTCAGCATTGTAAACTCTTGCCGATCCTGTATTAGAAGAAAATCCATTTGTGACTGTTTTGCTTAAGTCTATATATAAAGTGTACATTCATTGGTAGTAAGGGACTCAGCCTGGACCCACAGAAGTCAATGGAAGTTTTGCCGCTGACTTCAGTGGAGGCAGAAGAAAGTCCTGTATTAGGAATAACTAAGTAACTTTTTTCACACAAGGAAACCACACACGAGGAAACAGACTCACATGCATGTTTTCAGGACTGGGTCCATGCAGTGGTTGCCTGTAAAAAGTCATGATTTGCCAGCATTTAAGTACATGGTGATATTTGAAATCACCACAGGTTTTCCTTATACATAAAGCTGGTCAGGAAATATCTGTGATATGGTAAGAAAATACTGACTTTTTAATGGTTTCCACTGTACAGCCTTTGAATATACACCTACAATTTGTATATAACCTTTGCACCTTTGTGTAATCAAATACTGCATGTCTGCTACTGTTTTGTCCAATCTAGTGTTTGTCAAAAATTACATTATTTTACTTCTTAACATTGGAACTACCCAAACCAGATCAGACCAGTGGTCTTATATCCTGTTCCTTACAGTGGTTGGTACCAAATGCTTCAAAAGGAAGGTGTAAAACACCCACATAATGACTAAACATGCAATAACATGTACCATCATTGATATGTGCTATTACTGAAACAAAAAAACAAGGAGGTTGGAATATAGAAAACTATTTTGATTCATGAGACATAACCATGCAAAACACCTGAAATGCTATAATTTGCATACACAGCCTAAAAGAGAGAAAAAATCTGTGGCTATTTAAAGCTAATCAAGAGACAATTTTATTATCAAGGTAGCTAATGTGCAATCTGCTGAACACAATCATGAAACTTAATTGTTTATTTCACCTCATCATTATTATGTATTCTCATTACATATTAGAAGCCATAGTAATAGTTTCATTTTAAGCCTCTAACTAGTTTTCTGTTTAAGCACAAATTTGAGCCACTCAGCTCTAACTTCTATTAGGAAAATAGAAAAGCTATTTTCTCCCTGCAGTCTCTCTTGCACTTTCAACCACAAGAGAGTTTATTTCCCCAGAAAGCTTGAGGTTAACTGGTGAAGACATCCTGAAGAAGATGAAAGTCTGAAAAATGAAAGAATTTTAACACACACACACTCTCTCTCTCTCTCTCTCTCTCTCTCGATATAGATATAGATATAAAGATACCTTAAATACATCTTGATCCAGATATTCTACCCCAGGTTTTCTGGGTTTGGCCAAGCGGCACCCAGCACAGAAGCAGAGGAGAAGGGAAAACCAATGTTTATGCTACCACTACATTCTTCTGCTCTTGGTGTCAGCCAGAGGCCTGAGGGCTGGTCTAACATTCATTCAACTGCCAGTATATGAAAACAAAAATGAAAACACAGTGCAAGCCCCGATCAATTCACCTACCATCAGCTGAGGAAGTTGCAATACGCTGGCCAGTATAATCAAAACACACATCTAATACTTCATCATCATGACCTGTTAAAGTTGCCACACGTGTCCCGGTCACAGCATTCCACAGCTGCATGTGGATAAAAAGCAATAAATAAAACCCTATCCAAGTAATTACAGGCAATCATAAGCAATCGTACTATTTATTTTGACTTGAGTTGATGGATGTGTATCTAGTCAATCAGTATTGTAACTGACTACATACAAATCATATATGCACTGATTTAGTGCATAACAGAATCTAAAACCTTAAGAAATGTATTATTGTATGACTACCCTGGAGAGAAAATGTATTTGCTGAGCCAGTGTAAGGCATGGGAAATATTGCATGTCTGATTCATTTTTA
This sequence comes from Sternotherus odoratus, assembly GCA_032164245.1. NCBI lineage: Eukaryota > Metazoa > Chordata > Testudines > Kinosternidae > Sternotherus > Sternotherus odoratus. Next base: position 27,760,089 of record JAVMKO010000009.1, read on the forward strand.
TTTATTATTTATACCTGCCTCTGGAGATTTCCACAACGTTCATCTGATGAAGTGGGTCTTAGCCCACGAAAGCTCATGATCCCGAAGATCTGTTAGTCTATAAGGTGCTACAAGACTCTTTGTCACTTTTGCAGATCCAGACTAACACGGCTACCCCTCTGATACGGATTCATTTTCTGCTTCATTTCTGCTAGTTTAATGTGATATCACTTAAGTAGAATTCTCTATTGAAATCAATAGGGAGGTTCCTGATTACAGATTTATACAAGTGTTACCACCCATAGTCAGATCTTTACTGAATGATATGTACTAATTAAATAATGTGTCATTTACAAAAGGTGCAGTATTACACCAAGGACCTGTGACTAAGCTTCAGTGAAAGTTCACTGAATTCAAAAACTGGCAGAAAAGAATGAGAGAGAGAATCCATATGTGGGGAAAGAACCCAATTTTCATCTGAAATGAAATAACCTGCATATGCAACCTTAAAGAGAGACAGAAAATCGGTGGCTATTTACAGCTAATCAAGAGACTTTTATCATCAAGGTAAGTGATGTGCAATCTGATGAACACAATGTGCAGGATCTGGTAGGTGAATCTAACCAAATTACTTCACTTCTGCACGTAGTGCATGTGCTCCTCTCAGGCAGTAAAAACAGTCAGATAGAATGGCAGGCTTTTGATAATACTGCCCTAGCTATTTTTTGTATTCCTGTTTTAATACAGCCAAGTGCTAAAATCCCTGTTAATTTTAGCTCTGTGTACAATATGGAACAAACCATGAACCTACACAAAAAAATCCACATCGGACAAGAAAGCTCCATGAGGTTTTCTTGTGGAGTTTCCTTCAACTTCTGACAGGATGCAAGCTTCCCTATCACAAAAGAAGCAGGTGGGTTGGCACCGAGATCACATGGGTTTTGAGGATATATCAAGAAGCCATATCTCTCCAAACTGCCTCTTGTGCCTCCCTCTTAATTATCAGCATGACTTCCTCTTCTGCTGGGGCTGAATCCTTAAGAAGTGATAAAGTGGTACAGCCTTATTTCCATTTTACAGATGGAGAACTGTGGCACAGGAAGTTTAAGACCAACATGGTGTTCAGAGTTGCGGCTACTCATCCCCTCTGAAAGTCAGGCCACTGATTTCTAAAATTTGGCACCAAAAATCACAGGCATTCATTACTAGAGGCAAGTTTTGAAAATCTGTCCTTTAGTGACTTGCCCAAGGTCACCAATGAAGTTGGAGCCAGCGACACAGAACAGCTTTCCTGAGTAACAGTTGAAGGCCTCAACCACAAGACACTATCTTCTCTTTTTATCAAACAAATTAGAGGAAATTAGCTGCAAAGGAGCACCAAGTCCTGCCTTCCAGTTTAGCTATACTGGGTGACTGCTACTAACCAGTAGGCAGTTAAAAGTTTCATTATACAAAATGGATTCTGAGTAACATAAGTAGCAACAGACAGACTATACAGGTGACTTTTGTAGAGATCCAATTATCTTACCATGCATGTTTTGTCCATCGAACCAGTAACAATTAGAGAGCAGTCCCAGTTGAATTGTGCACTACTAATCTCTGCCCGATGACCTATTAAAGTATGCAACTTCCTACCAAAAGAGAATTAAAATTCATATTTCTGCATTTCTGCACATCATTCTGCATATCAAAATTGAGATAGGTATAAAGGTATATGTTTATAATAAGCTAGAATGATAGTATAGATAGTATAAGATAGAATGATAGTATAGATAATTGGTCAAATCTTTTCTGCCTCATCCACTAGTCACTGAAATTCTTGGTGCTAGGTGAGCAGGGTTTCGCTGACTTTGTCTAACACAAGAGTGAGGTTGGTTCAGCATTCTAGTAACACATCAGCACCTATTTCCATTCTCCTACACTATGTAATCATGTAAATACATTTAGAATGGTCGTTGTCACTTTCATATCTTCAAAAATCATTTTAAAAATAATGTTTCAGATTCACCATAGTAAATAGCTGATTTATTCATATATATATTTTAATTAACAAAATAAATATAAATCTCCGCAGATGACAAAAACCAAAAGTCATTCTAATACCAAAATGTGCAAAACTCTGGGCTCAATTGTGCACAAAACTCCCATTTAAATCATTGTTAGTTTTACCAGTGTTATTAGTAAAGATAAAGTTCTATACAACACTATCCAAATATTAGTGGGGACTCCACTGTATTTAGACCCTGTTTTGACTAAAAGGACAACCATTATAGTGATCCAGAACACGTTAAGTGCAGCATTCATTATTTAATCAAATGTATAAAATTGGCAACACTAGTTATCTGTTAAACTCTTCAGACAGCTTTGATAAACTGAGCTGAGTAATTAGTCATCAATGCCCATTCTAGATTAATGGGGGCTATAAAGCACTGAGCGTTGGAAGAGATATGTTGATAAATATATTAGAGGGACTGTAAATTAGGGGATATATCACAGTTATTGTTACTAGAAAACAGCTACAGGTGTAACAATTAATCAAGTTAATGACCAGACAAGCAACAAAATGAAACTAAGTAATTCAGAATACTCATTTTTTAAAAAATGATTAGACAAGAAATAGAGGCCTCTGTTATTGTATACACTAAATGAAAGGTTCACAAAAGCAAATCTTCTGAGTAATTGAATCCAGTTTTGTTTACTGTAACAAAAGAAACCTATTACATTGGTGTCCCTTTAACAGATTATTCTATTTATTTCCTAATTATGCGTTCTTGTTCTGATGTGATTATGTTGACCTTTTTACAATAACAAAATGGTAGGGAGTACTTTGGTTTCGTGAACATATTATTTGGCCATTTGTGCTATTGTTATTTTGTTATGCAGCACCCAAAATCCCCAATGAGGATCAAGGTCTCTCTTTACAAACAGAGGAAGAATGGTTGTTGCTTCAAACTTCTGTATATATACCCAGATGGGATGGATATGTAATATATCAGTATACGAGATGCATAAGTAGCAACATGTTTGAACATATTTCACATAAACTGTAATTTGTCAGCAATTCAATTAGGAAAAATCTATATAATAATCAGAGTTGGGGAAATACCATGAAAAGTTTTTCATTCAAATTTCATTCTTGCCTATTTTTTGCTCACCTTCCATGAACATTAGAGCAGGATCCTAGTGCTCTGGCTCCAGCCCGACTGGCACAATGCTCATGGACAGCTAATTTGAAGCTTGGATGCTCAAGTATGCACAACAGAAATGCTATATTTTGTATGATGGGACACTGACTACTAATATACCAGTTGCACAATGATTTCATAGTCTCTAACATGGCAGTTAAATGGGCCAGACAAGTTTCTGACTACACCATTCTCAACTAGGGCTAGAGCTGGTTGAAATTTTTTCATTGAAACTATTCTGTATTTTTCCCCCCCAAAAAATGAAAAAAAATTCAGTAAAAAATCTTTACATTTTGGTAAGAATTTTCATTTTCAGAAAAAAAAATTCCATCAGAAAACTGAAAATATTCATAGAAATTTTTTTTAAAAAAAGAATGTTTTGAAATTTCCCACAAAAATATTTGGCATTTTTCAACTGGCTCTAACTAGGACAATGCACACAAGTACATTTGTGTGACTATGATAAGAGAAAAATGTAATTGATATTTTTTTTCTAGGAATCTGCCCATGGAAAATGTCTGGGGACCAATGTTAAAGGTTTAACATTTTCTAAAACTCCCTAATCCTGTTTATCAGCTATGTCTCCTTTAGGGATTCAACATGTTAGTTCCATCTTCAAATTTTCCTCAGGATAATAAAGTATGCCCATCTAAGTCAGATAACAGAAACAATACCTGCAATATTGGGACCAGTCACAACTAGCCAGTGAAATTTAGAATATCAAGTATCAAATACAGCATAGCATCATCATGATCCCTACAATAAAAACCAAACCCCAGAAAAAATTCATAGCATAGTCAAATAAAATAGCCTTGAGGAAAATTTGATCTATTTATGAATATTCCTCAAACACAAAGAAAGGCAAAGTTAGCTGAGTTCATTATTCATAGTTAAAATTATTAGCTCAGCTCTAACAGTATTCTAAATGTGTGAGTCTGTCCTCCTTTAGTAGCATACATATGCATCACTGCCCTCTAACAGGTAAGATACCAGACCTAGACAGGAGGGCATGACTATATTGCCCTCTAGATTACCACTTCTGCTACTAATAATACCAGATGCTCTAGTGAACACTGCCAGCTACTGCTGACACCTCTATAAACTAAAGCCTGTGTAATCATGCCACTCTCTGGTGCTTGCAGCATTTATAGGAGATAAGTCATAAACCTACTACACACACTAGTGAATGTTTCACCAGTTACCACTAGCCTCATGACAAGTTATATCTCAGTCACGTCTTAGCAGTTTTACTTAGCATGTTCAACTCCACTTCTGTAGCTGCTTTCTGCTGATGTTATGCCACTGAGATCAATAATTAATGTTAATAATTACTCTGATACATTCAGCAGGACTGCATGTGTTTCAGAGACATGAGAGCAGTCAATAAGCACACAAGTGACTTATATCCTGAGAAAAATTTTCAAGCATACCAGACTAAAAAAAATCCATTTAACTTTCACATTTTTTTAATTCTTTCCAAACTACTAATTACCAGAATTACTGGTGTTTAAATAAGAGCTTCCTCCTTCACAGTCCATGTCCTGCTATTTGATCCTGAAGTGAAGTCACAATGCTGAACCTGTAACATCTCAATCATTTCTGCAGAAAAAAAATGCAACATTAAAAAACTAAGACTCTGACTTCGCTGCAGGATCAAAGAAGAAGAAGCTGGAAGAATGAGCTATTCAAAAACAAATATCTGCAATAACAACAAACTGAATACAATAACATTACTGTCAAAGGGTCCAATCGGGTTAGGTGCTAAGTGCCTCTGAGCCTGAGGCACTGAGTCTCAAATCTTACTATTGGGAGCAGAGGGTGCTGAGGACTTTCCAGGATCAGACATTAAATCATCTAGTATATGCATATTATTTTTTCTCCCAGAAGAGATGAAATGGCCTTTGTGGTCTTGATGTTACATCATCACGTTGATTATTTCACCCTTCATTTTAACAATTCCAAAGCATGCTAATTTAGAGCTATTCCATCTAACTTCACGGAGAGGGAAATCTCCCATGAAAATGGAATGGAATGCTTACCTTAACAACAAGCCATCTTTATCAGTAATCTGGACTTCTGGCTCATAATGTTATTTATACTCAGTCCTCAGCTCAAAAAACAAGAGGACCCGTGAGAACAATATTAACCAGCCAGTATTCAGCCATTCACATTTAAATTACACAAATAGTTTAGCCTTTATTAAATGAAGAAGTGACCCTTCTAATTGGCATGATAATCTTAAAATCTTGAACTCTGTAGATAGAGGGCCAAATTCTCCTCTTACTTAATGGACCTTGAAAGTCAATAGAGTTACACTGGTGTAAAACCAGAGTGAGAAGAAAATCACTCTCTATATTTATTAAGGAGAAACTGGCAAGATTGACTGCTCATAATTTAACATGCCCTAAAAACACCTTTCCTTTTTTAAAGCGATCTCTTGCGTCTATAAAATGTAGCAATTCCCCAAGCCAAGTGCTTCAACACAGATTATGTTTTCTTGGTTGGATGATTCATTAATAACAAATAGAGCCCTGCATGGCTCAGTCCTTGTGAGTTTTAAAACTAAACTAAAGCATTTGGAGAGCAAGTTTTTTGCATATTTCAGTACCCTGGCTACTCAGAAGAGCAAAGATCACAGGAGAAACAAAGTAAAGGTGAGGTCAGGTATGCCCCAAACCAAAGCCCAATTGGAAAGTCTAGAATTTGTAGGCAGTGCTCCTTTAAGATGTCATTAAAACACACAATACAAAAACAACCTTACGAATGCTTTAGTACCTGCCAGTGCCAACATCCCACACTGCAACTGTGTGGTCAAAGGAGCCAGTGATGATCCTATCTCCCGTGGTATTAAATGACAATGCAATAATTTCTGCTGAGTGTCCCTAAGAAAATATTAACAAAAAGGTACTTCAGAATATAAATGATACATTTAGATCCAATACCTAATTTGTACAGTAGGAATACAAAATTACAGAAGTGATTGTTTCCATTAGGCCATATAGTCCACCTCCCTGACAATGTAGTACATTTTCTAGTTTCTTGTCTAATCTTGCATAACATTGACTATTACACAATATAATCTCACTGCCCATATTACAATAGCATTTAATATCATATGCCACTTAAGTACTAGCAAATAGAACACGGAGAACAACCCCGCAGTGACAAGGAGAATAAATTAGAATTGTGATCTAATAGGTCTTTTTCATATCAAATTTCCACAGAACAGTAGTTATTCACCATTAAAGAGAGGATGCTTTCATTACAATAAACTAAGGACCAAACTGTCACTGCCACTTGTGTGTATGCATGCGAAAAGGGGCATATGGAGCCTTCTGCTCACAGGCCAAGGACAACTGCAGTCTCTACTGCTCCCTCTCTGTGTTCCCCCACCCTTAGGCATGCTTCTATTCAAAGGAGGCAGAGAAGGGTGAGGAGAATGTCTCTTGTCTCTCATTAGGCCAGGAACATCAAAGGAGGCAGTGTGCGCACTGCTCTTTACTTAGTCTTTGTGAAAGGGATGAGGATGCGACTTTAAACATTTAGGCAGAAATATTTAAACAGTGGAATCCTAGCAAACCAAATACAGAGAATAGAAATCACACTATAGAAGCACTTGGTGACTTGACTGAATTCTCTACATACATCATGCAGAAGATGAATGATGCAGCTAAAAGGAACATTAATAGCTATAATCTTAGGCATTAACATTTTTGAAGTTACTTTACATTCGCTCTCAGAGTTTCCCAGGAATTACAGTTCAGTACTTATAATGGATAAACCATGTTAATGAGAGCAACAATATTTTCTGGCCTAGGAAGGTAGTGACATTGAATTGGGAAAGCCTGACATTTGATTAAACTGTTTTTTATTATTTTAGTAAAGTAGCATAGCGTTCTTATTCCCTTTATCTTTCCTTAATCAATTATTTACCTACAATCACTAAGCCATGGTCTGTCTACACTACGAGTTTAGGTTGAATTTAGCAGTGTTAGATCTATTTAACCCTGCACCCGTCCACACAACAAAGCCATTTTTGTCGACTTAAAAGGTTCTTAAAATCGATTTCTGTACTCCTCCCTGACGAGGAGATTAGTGCTGAAATCAACATCGCCAGACCGAATTTGGGTTAGTGTGGACACAATTTGATGGTATTGGCCTCCGGGAGCTATCCCACAGTGCTCCATTGTGACTGCTCTGGCCAGCACTCTCAACTCGAATGCACTGGCCAGATAGACAGGAAAAACCCCGGTAACATTTGAATTTCATTTCCTGTTTGGCCAGCGTAGCGAGTTCATCAGCACAGGTGACCAAGCAGAGCCCAACATCACAGGAGCCTATGCAGTCCCAGAATCACAAAAGAGCTCCAGCATGGACCAAACAGAAGATGCTGGATTTGATCGCTGAATGTGGAGATGAATCCGTGCTGGCAGAACTACATTCGAAAAGACAAAATGGCAATACTTTGCCAAAGTCTCCATGATGGATAGAGGCTACAACAGGGACCCACAGCAGTGCTACATGAAAATTAAGGAGCTCAGGCAAGCGTACCAGAAAACCAAACTGTCAAACAGACGTTCCGGCTCACAGCCTCAGACATACTGCTTCTATGATGATCTGCATGCAATGCTAGGGAGGGCCCCTACTACTGTCCCACCCCTGCCCATGAACACCTGCAAAGGGGGAGTCTTACGCAATAGGGATGAGGATTTTGGGGATGAGGAAGGTAAGGAGGAGGAGGCTGAGGATAGCACACAGCAGCAAGTGGAGATACCATTCTCCCCAACAGCCAGGATCTTTTTATCACCCTAGATCCAATCCCCTCCCAACCCTCCCAAGGCAGGATCCCGGACCATGAAGCCAAAGAAGGCACCTCTGGTGAGTATACCTTTGTAAATATAATACATGGTTTAAAAGCAAGCGTGTTTAGTGATTAATTTGCACTGAGGACTTGGGATGCATTTGTGGCCTGCACAGCTAATGGAAAAGTCTGTTAACGTGTCTGGGGATGGAGCGGAAATCTTCCAGGGACATCTCCATGAACCTCTCCTGGAGGTACTCTAAAAACTTTGCAGAAGGTTTCTGGGTAGAGCAGACTTATTCTGTCCTCCATGGTAGGACACTTTACCCCCCCAGGCCAGTAGCAAGTAGTCTGGTATCATCACATGACAAAGCATGGCAGAGTATGGTCCCTGTGTTTGCTGGCATTCAAGCAACATCCGCTCTTTATCTCTCTGTGTTATCCTCAGGAGAGTGATATCATTCACGGCCACATTAAGGGACATTCAGAGGTGGCCGTTCCTGCTGGGCTGTTTGCCTGTGGCTGAAAAGAAATCCTCCCCGCAGTTAGCTTCACGGTGGGGTGGAGGCATTCATGCTGAGCTGTTCGCATTTGGCTAGCAAGGATCTTCCCTGATACCAGCCACGGAGTGGGGGTAGGGGTAAAGCAATTATCCCAGAGAATTGGATTGGGGGGTGTTAAGTTGGGTTTCTGCGGCACGTTAACCTGAAACCCACAGCAGCTCCTTTTAAATGGCCAACTCAGCAAAGCTTTGCATTGAGATGAGAGGTGGTGGGAGTGTGACGAGAGGAGGCAGGATGCAGTGCTGCAGCTATTAGGGGATCAAATGGACATGCTCCGGCGTATGGTGGAGCTGCAGGAAAGACAGCAGGAGCACAGACCACTGCTGCAGCCCTTGTGCAACTTTACCTGCCCTCCTCCCCCGGTTCCATAGCCTCCTCCCACAGACTCCCAAGAACGTGGGGGGGAGGCTCTGGACCAGGGCCGGCGACAGGAATTTTGGGGCCCCGTATGCAGATCGTGCGGGGCCCCTCCGGTCTCCCGCCGCCCGCAGGCCCCAACCCCCGCATGCACTCTGGCCGTGTGGCCCGGCCAGGAGAAGCAAAGGGGGGCGGGAGGAGGCTGCTGGGTGCCGGGGGAGGGGGCTGACGAGCGCTGCAGCTGTACTGGGCCCCCCTTAAGTCCGGGGCCCAGTACAGCTGTACCCGTTGTACCACCCTGTCGCCGGCCCTGCTCTGGACACCCAATCACTCCACCCCTGAGGACCTCCCAAGCAACATAAGGCTGGCATTCAATAAGTTTTGAAGTGCAGTGTGACTTTGTCCTTCCCTCCTCCCCTCATCCACCACTCCACCCGATGCTTCCCTCCTCACCCACCCCTCCCAGGCTACCTTGGCCGTTATCCCCACTATTAGTGTGAATTAATAAAGAATGCATAATTTTGAAACAACAATGACTTTATTGCCTCTGCAAGCAGTGATCGAAGGGGGGAGGGCAGTTGGCTTACAGTCAAGTAGAGTGGATCAAGGGGGCGGGTTTTCATCAGGGAGAAAAACAGAACTATCACATTGCAGCCTAGCCGGTCATGAAACTGATCTTCTAGGCTTCTCTGATGTGCAACGCATCCTGCTGTGCTCTTCTAATCGCCCTGGTGTCTGGCTGTGCGTAATCGGTGGACAGGCGATTTGCCTCAACCTCCCACCACGCCATAAATGTCTCCCCCTTACTCTCACAGATATTGTGGAGCACACAGCAAGCAGCAATAACAGTGGGAGTATTGGTTTCGCTGAGGTCTATGAGTCAGTAAACTGCGCCCATGAGCCTTTAAACGTGCAAATGCACACTCTACCAGCATTCTGCACTTGCTCAGCCTATAGCTGAACTGCTCCTTACTACTGTCCAGGCTGCCTGTGTAAGGCTTCATGAGCCATGGCATTAAGGGATAGGCTGGATCCCCAAGGATAACTATAGGCATTTCAACATCCCCTACAGTAATTTTCTGGTCTGGGAAGTAAGTCCCTTCCTGCAGCTGTTCAAAGAGACCAGAGTTCCTGAAGATGCGAACATCATGTACCTTTCCCGGACATTCCACGTTGATGTTGGTAAAACGTCCCTGTGATCCACCAGTGCTTGCAGCACCATTAAAAAGTACCCCTTGTGGTTTATGTACTGGCTGCCAAAGTGGTCCGGTGCCAAGATAGGGATATGTGTTCTGTCTATCATCCTACCACGGTTAGGAAATCCCATTGCAGCAAAGCCATCTACTATGACCTGCATATTTCCCAGATTCACTACAATTGATAGCAGCAGCTCAGTGATTGCGTTGGCTACTTGCATCACAGCAGCCCCCACAGTAGATTTACCCACTCCAAATTGATTCCCGACTGACCGGTAGCTGTCTGGCATTGCAAGGTTCCAGAGGACTATTGCCATTCGCTTCTGAACTGTGAGGGCTGCTCTCATCTTGGTATTTTTGTGCTTCATGGCAGGGGAAAGCAAGTCACAAAGTTTCATGGAAGTGGCCTTATGCATTCGAAAATTTCGGAGCCACTGGGAATCATCCCAGACCTGCAACACTATGCGATCCCACCAGTCTGTGCTTGTTTTGTGGGCCCAGAATAGGCGTTCCATGGCATGAGCCTGCCCCATTGCCACCAAGATGTCCAAACTGCCAGGGCCCGTGCTTTGAGAGAAATCTGTATCCATGTCCTCATCACTCTTGTCACCGTGCTGCTGTCGCCTCCTTGCCTTCTTATGCAGGTTCTGGTTCTGCACAAGCTGCACGATAATGTGTGAAGTGTTTACAATGCTCATAACTGCCACAGTGATCTGAGCAGGCTCCATTCGTGCGATGCTATAGCATCTGTGTGGGCGATCCAGGGAAAAAGGCGCAAAATGATTGTCTGCCATTGCTTTCACAGAGGGAGGGGCGACTGACAACATGTACGCAAAACCACCTGCGACAAATTTTTTCCCCGTCAGGCATTGGGAGATCATCCCAGAATTCCAATGGGCAGCAGAGACTGCAGGAACTGTGGGATAGGTACCTCCAGTGCACCGCTCCGGGAGGCGATGGTAGCTTTGGTGTTGTGAACGCACTCCTCCGACTTAGCGCGTTTAGTGGGGACACACACAATTGAATGTATACAATCTGTTCAGAAATACGACTTCTATAAATCTATATATATAAAAGTCAAATGGTGTATGCGTGTATGTATGTGCACTTACTCCTTCCACACCGTTTGAGCTAGAGACTTGAAATTTGGTACACTTAGAGGTCTTAGGGTCCTAATCAGGGTAAGAGTCGAAAATTTTTCAAATCTCACCTCTGACGCCCCCCCAGGGGTGAAATTATTTAAAGGCCAATCACATCACCTGGACAGCTGCTGTTCTCTGTGACATAGTTATGATGTCATAATACCCCCTCCAACGGACCCCGCACTCGCTCAGCTCTCTGCCCCCTCCCCCCTCCAACGGACCCTGCACTCGCTCAGCTCTCTGCCCCCTCCCCACCTCCGATGGAACCGAGTCGGGTTTGGTCGGAGGGTAAGTGAGCCGGGGGTGTGGGGTTTGGTCTGCGGGGGTGGGAAGGTGTCTGGGTGGGTGAGGTGTGGGTGTTGGGGTTGGTCAGGGGGTGTTGGGTTTGGTGGGGGGGGGTAAGGTGGGGGGTTGGGTTTGGTTGGGGGGGGTGAGGAGGGGGGTCGGGGTTGGTCGAGGGGTAAGTGAGGTGTGGGTGTCGGGTTTGTTTGTGGTGGTAGGTAGGGGTGTCGGGTTTGGTTGGGGGGGAAAGTGTGGTGGGTATGTCAGGTTTGGTCTACGGGGAGGTAAGGTGTGGGTGTTAGTCAGGGGGTGTTGGGGTTAGTAGGGGGTGACGTGGGGGTGTTGGGTTTGGGGGTGAAAATGTGAGTCGGGGTTGGTCGAGGGGTAAGTGAGGTGGGGGTGTCGGGTTTGGTTGGGGGGGTGAGGTGGGGGTGTCAGGTTTGCTCTCTGCCCCCTCCCCCCTCCAACAGACCCCGCACTCGCTCAGCTCTCTGCCCCCTCCTCACCTCCGACGGACCCGAGCAACGCCAGGTATTTTCGCTAGTTCAATATAATTTTGTACTGTAGACGTACCCTAAGGGACTCAGCTAGTAATAGAAATTCTTTGCCTGAAATGAATGTTTAAGAAGTCTACTTATACCCTCATGAACTCAATTAGGAACTAAAAAAGCACCAAACAGCTTCAGAACAATAAAGAATGCAAACATACAGTTAACATGACCACTTCCTCTCCATTCTGGATATCCCATAGTTTAGCTGTCGTATCCATACTTCCAGTTGCTATCAGAGTGCTTTGAAGATTAAATGATAAACAAACCTGTAACACAAACATTGGGAAACAAACTTCCTATTAATTTTTTGAAAACTAACTGGGCTCAGGGTCAGTGTTTGAAAACACAGCAGTAGCACAATTTAACAGTTTGTGATCTACAAATACAGTCAAGGCACTTGAATAATGTGACAGCTGCAATGCTTTCTAGAGCTTTCGTTCGAGAAGCAACAAATCCTTATCACACAAGCTTTGGTGGACAGCTTATTGGACTGAACTAAGTAGTTGCTTTACAAATGACTGTGTGTGTTAAAAAAAAAGGCTTATTTGAACATATGCCAACTCTATATTAAATTAGTCTTTTTTACAGCCTCATTTTTATTACAGGTATATATTTGAGCAAAAATGCAACAAAGTCCCAAACTCAGTCCTAACACTAATGATTGATGTCGCCAGATTCCAGTCCTGTATGATACAGTTCTTCTAATGAGGAACAAAAATGTCTTTGGAAAAAGGAAAACATCTGCTGGAAAACTTAGTTGCATTTTCAGTTATGATATTCCATTTTTCGTTATTGAACAAATCTACATAGCATAGACATGTGGCAGAAGGTCATGTGTAATAAACATCTACTCTTTTAGAAATTATTGAAGGTTATGGGCCTGATGTTGAAAAACAGCATTTGATTTTGCAGGTATAATTCCTTTCAATGATTTTCAGGTACAATTCATAATACTTTGGGCCTGATCCAAATACCACTGAAGTCAGTGGAAACTGATCAAGCCCTAAGACATCTACCGTATTTTTCGTCTTATAGGACGCTCCGGCCTATAAGACGCCCCCTCGTTTTTTAATAAAAAAGCCGGACCCCCCCAAAAAAAGCGCCTCGCTCTCCCGTCCCCGCCGCGGGCGGGCTGCCAGGGAACGTCCCGGTTCCCCCCTCCCCGCCGCGGGCGGGCTGCCGGGAGCGCTCCCGGCAGCCCGCCCGTGGCGGGGAGGGGGGAACCGGGACGCTCCCGGCAGCCCGCCCGCGGAGGGGAGGGGGGAACCTCGGCAGCCCGCCCGCGGCGGGGAGGGGGGAACCGGGACGCTCCCGGCAGCCCGCCCGTGCGGCGGGGAGGGGGGAACCGGGATGCTCCCGGCAGCCCGCCCGTGCGGCGGGGAGGGGGGAACCGGGACGCTCCCGGCAGCCCGCCCGCGGCGGGGAGGGGGGAACCTCGGCAGCCCGCCCGCGCGGCGGGGAGGGGGGAACCGGGACGCTCCCGGCAGCCCGCCCGCGGCGGGGAGGGGGGAACCGGGACGCTCCCGGCAGCCCGCCCGCGGCGGGGAGGGGGGAACCTCGGCAGCCCGCCCGCGGCGGGGAGGGGGGAACCGGGACGCTCCCGGCAGCCCGCCCGCGGCGGGGAGGGGGGAACCGGGGCGCACATTCGCCCTATAAGACGCACCAACTTTTTCCCCCCCGTTTTGGGGAAGAAAAAGTGCGTCTTATAGGGCGAAAAATACGGTAATTACCTGATTTGTAGGCACAAAACTGGTAGAGACAGAGTTGAAACCCTTTTAAAAATCAGGTCGTTCACATTAAGAGAAATCATTTCTAAATGCTCAGAGAACAAAAACTCACTATAAGACATACCAATGCTACTGTATGCTGATGGCAAAGCAGCAACTTCTCAGGCCTGTTTTCACTTTTGCAACTTACAAATTAAACTGCTGCACCTACAATGCCCACATACGGTTTCTATATTTTTTTTACTCTATTGAATGACAAATCAAAAGGCAATTTTTATAGAAAAATAGAATCTGAGTGTTTCATTGGGGTGTTCTAGTACATATAATTTTACAAGCCAAATATAGAAAAACAAGGGTATTGTTTCAAAAATGTAAACAAATGATGGGAGACATCATAACTGAAATTTTCTAACATGCAATCAACTAAAAATATCACATTTTAAATAGTCAAAAATAATCCTTAAAAGAGGGAAACTGTAACCAATTAGAGATAAAAAAATAAATCATTTGAATTATACTCGCTAATTGAATACAAAGTGTTTTGTTCTATTCCATGATGGTATGCCTTTTTGCTCAAACAATTTGATCAATATAGGGCAGGGCAGGAGAAAAGTAGCCTCTGTTGTTGCTAGTTCATGGAGGCTCTACAGACCTCCCAGAGTACACAGCTATACCTGGAGGTTGCACTGAATTCAAAGGTGTAAGAAATGCTCTCCATTGGGAGGCATAAGACATCAAGCAGTGCATTCATGCTATGTGATACTTCAGTTCACTGGAATAATGGGACAAAAGGGGCAAACATTCATTCAGGCAGGAATGATGTTAAGGGCCATGCAGAAGAATGAGAGAATAGGTCCTTAGCCAGGCAGGAGCTGATCTGTCTCTCCACTAGGAGAGTGATCTAACTAGAGTGCTGGGAGAGAGGGAGTGAAGAGCAACAGGCACAGAACAGACAACAGAAGAGTGCAAGAGAAGATGGAAAAAATGTACAGATAATGAATGGTGTAGAAAATGTGGATAAGAAACTTCTGTTCTCCCTGTCTCATAAAAGAAGAGTGAAACTGAAAAGAGCCAAATTCAAAACTGATATAAAGAGGTACTTTCATACAATTCATAATCAGACTGTGAAACGCATTATCACAGATTGTGGCTGAAGTCAAGAATTTAGCAAGATTCAAAAAGCAATGGGGCATTTATATTGGTATCAAGCATATTCCCCAAAATTATAGTTGTAAATATATTTTAAACAAGAGTTTTAGGTTGGCTTTAGCTAACCTTTATATAATAAGGATTAAGAGGAGATTCCCCTGCATCTTCCTCTTAAGCATCTAGCACTGGCCACTCCTGCAGATAGGATACTGGACTAGATAAACCATAAACCTGATCCAGTATGGTAATTCCTATGTTCCTAAGAGATGGGTGCTCCTTTGCATTAGTGCTCTATGCTGAAAACTGTCCCATAAATCCACAGCATACGTAAATGGATTCTCTTTGGATCGAGTTCTCCAGTGCAGCCAGTGCCTCAAGATACCCACAGCTTGCATAGAGAGAAAGTACATACACACTGTGTTGAATAGGGAGAGCGTTAAGATTATTAATTACAAAGATCTAGATGCAGGTTTTTAAAACAATAGAGTTTTAGCATCATGGGAATTTGAATACAAGAGCAGAAGCTCTCCCACCGCTCCCTAGTAAAGACACATCATTATGAGATAATCTTGATTATACCAAGGTCCTAGATGACACTGAGAACTTTTAGATAATCAAGAGGGGGTTTTCAGTGTAATTAACAAACGTTAGAGGAAATGACCCTCTTATGAAGTAGTAGTAGTTTGACTTACTAAGTTCTGGAAAATCGATATTGTACTGCATATGAAAATACAATTGGATGCAAAGGTTTAATATTGTCATGCAGGCACTCACTATTTCTGCTGTGTGTCCCCTAAAGGTATGATAACATTTTCCTGTTTCTGCACTCCATAATTTGCAGGTTTTATCAAAAGATCCAGTGGCAATCTTGTCACTAAATGGAAACAGTCATTTTTATTTAGAAAAAAAGAGAAAAATGTCAAAGGCAGTAGAAGGAGAAAGTGAAGAATTCACAAAAATACACAATCCTTGTATTGCCAAATACAATGCCAAATGCCAAAGCAGTAAATTTTTCAAATCCTCTCATGAAGAAGCCTAGAGATTAGTGATATATTTTATGATTAAAATGTGTCTGGCATTGTAGAGATTTGCATTCCTTCGGTCAGTTGTACAACACTCTACATAGTCATTCTGTCCCATTTCCACACCAGCATCAGACCAAAATCAATGTGAGAGGGAGGGCATGATGTAGTTGCTCTGTTAGCGTAAATTCCCCAAAATTCACAGAGCTGCATTCTGCCAGATTATTTGATCTTGCAACACACCTTTTAGAAACTGAAGTTTTATTAAGGGAAAAACAAACAATTTGCTGGTACACAATTATTTCTTTGCAGCCTATTTAATTTATATTTTCAAATTAAAAAGACAGGGCCAAATTCCCTAGTACAGGTGCAAAGCTGTCAAAACTGACCATTCTAATTTATACCACAGACTAGACCATCTGATGAACATCCAAACGGACTTATTAAAAGTCACAAAATGTCTGCAACCTTACAAAGTTGTTTTATACACAATGGCATTGCACCTCAGTAACATCCACTGATTTCTTAGATTACTGGTATAGTAGATATGTGTGTACACAGCACCTCCCTCTGGCTTTCTTGGGACTCATTCCATACCCAATTTGTATTTAAATCTAACAGAGTGAAAAAGTGGAAGGTCAATAACATGGAACTCCCCATATATGTCTGTTTCTTTGATAAACCATTCAAAGTGACATTAAATATCTAATTAACCTTCCAATGAAGGCAAAGGGAGTATTGTCATGGACCTCTATGGTTATGTCTACACTGCAATTAAAAAACCTGCAGCTGGCCATGCCACCTGACTCAGGCTTGCAGGGCTCAGGTTAAGGGGCTATATTATTGCAGTGTAGATTTTTGGGTTCAGGTTGCAGCCCGAGCTCTGGGACCCTCCCACCACACAGGATCCTAGAGCCCTGGCTCCAGCCCTAGTGTCTACACCACAATTAAATAGCCCTTAGCTTGAGCCCCTTAGAACTGGCGAGCTGCAGGTTTTTAATTGCTGTGTAGACATACCTTATGAGATCAGATTTTAAATGTCTGTTGAACCTTCTTTTTTTCTTGCAATTATATGACCATTCATTTTGCCAAGATGAAGCAGCTGAGCACAAATAATTGTTAAAATAGTCTCATAATGAGCCCTATTAGGTGCTCACTTACCATAGTGATGGACGTAGTATAGAAATCTAATAATTGGTGTTAAACTAGTTATTTTTCTTTGGAAATAGATTTCTAGCTCAGCTCTAGCTCAGGGTCATCGTAGGGCTCATTTTCTCTTGGAACAGTGGTTCTCAACTGTGGTCCACCGCTTGTTCACGGAAAGCCCCTGGCATGCCGGGCCAGTTTGTTTGCCTGCTGCCTTCACAGGTTCGGCCAATTGCAGCTCCCACTGGCCGCAGTTTGCCGCTCCAGGTCAATGGAGACTGCGGGAAGCAGCGCGGGCCGAGGGATGTGCTGTCCGCCACTGTCGATTGGCTTGGAGCAGTGTGTGTATATATATATATATATACACATACACACACATATACACACACACACACACAGATCTTAAATATGTACTTTTAACTGTAAATATGTTTGATGATGGAAATAAGAATTCCTTTCTACCTTCTTCTATAGAGTGTGGAAGAAAGCACTACAGAGAAGAGAATGGTTTACTTTTTGAAGCACCACTCTCTCATAAAGGCGGCGGCTCTGGACTAATGAAAACTTCGGAGACTTCTTTACATGACATCATATTCTCTTTACGCTACAGCTGCTAGCTCTGATATACTACTGTATATCAGACAACTACTGTAGAAAATAAAAGATATGCATATTCCATTGGACATTGATGTAGGAGGATCTCTCAGGATCTCCTATCAATTACTCACCAGTTCTGACCAGTTTCAAAGTCAGACCCTTGATAATAATGTACATGTAGTACTAAATGGATTAACCCACTTTAAAAGGTGGTTATGCTGGAAAATCTGATAATTCTAAATAAAGCAACACAAGCAACATATTACTCTATTTTAAAGTTTATAGGATAACTATATTTGCAATATAGCAATGCTGACCATTAAAAAGTATCTCAAAGACTCTGAAAACCTATTTACCCATAGGGATTATTGAAAGCTATTGCATAGACCACATTTCTGTGTCCCTCCAATGTACGTAGCTCCTCTCCTGATGCTGTGTCCCATATTTTGCAGGTTCTGTCATAGCTTCCAGTGATAAAGCTAAAATGAAGAAAGATAAATGAGTTACAAAACAGTAGAAATTTCTCAGGTCTGGGTCCACAACCTAGTGAAGTTAAGGGGAGTCTTTCCATTGATTTCAGTGGGCTTTGCATGAGGCCCTAAATGTCTTTCCCACATTCCATGGTACCCATGA
The DNA here is from genome assembly GCA_032164245.1 of Sternotherus odoratus. NCBI lineage: Eukaryota > Metazoa > Chordata > Testudines > Kinosternidae > Sternotherus > Sternotherus odoratus. Next base: position 27,778,419 of record JAVMKO010000009.1, read on the forward strand.
GAACATCAATCACGGCAAAGATTCTAAATCAAGCAATTTCCAAAACTTTACTAAATATTATATTTTTTAAAACATAACATTATCAGTGCTCAATAAATTCTCTGCTACTAAAAAACTAGGCTTTCCTTTAGAAGAGATTACAGAGAAAAAATAGTTACAGCCTAATAAACTAACAATTAAGTCAATTACAGCTGAACTTCACTTACAGTGAAAGTCCCAAACTGCTTAAATGTATTTCAATGGACTTGCAACTCCACTTATATTGAAACCTCACCCCACTATTGAGAATAGGCAATTCCACCTTAATTGAACTGGCTCGTTTGCACTGACCCCTCACTTGGTAAGGCAACTCCCATCTTTTCATATGCTGTGTATTTATACCTTCCTGCTGTATTTTCCACTCCATGCATCTGATGAAGTGGGTTTTAGCCCACGAAAGCTTATGCCCAAATAAATTTGTTAGTCTCTAAGGTGCCACAAGGATTCTTCATTGTTTTTACTTTCTTTCTGCTAATCCTTCTGAAATACAGCAGCTATCATCAACATATGTGAGAGGGGAGAATGCCACCAATTGAATCACACCAACCATATTTTGCAGCCCCCTTGGTTTTCCCTTAAAAGTCTGAAATCCAGGTACAGGAAATGCTTAAATCTGCTTAGATACAATCATAACACAAAGGGATTTTCTTTGCAGGATAGATTTGAGCACTGAAATTCACTATTTAATTTCCACATTAAAAATCTTTTTCCATTAGTAATTATGCATTTTAAATTTAAAAGTGAAAACTTACCAGGAACCAGATTTGTTAAATGCTACATTGGTCAGTGGCAATATATGTGCCCTAAGCACCTGAAATACAGGAAAATTAGGATTTGGTGCATTTTCAAAAAAAATCAAATTACTAGGTATGTTTGAACTAGCCTAATATCTACTCTTCTCAATATTTTCTTCCCATTTTAGTCATGCTAGCTGAGCAGTTATAACAGTAATATATTAACCCCAGCCAGGAGAAAGCATGTGTGAGCCATTACCACTGCAGAATTCATGCAGAAAATGTTTGTCTTCCCTAGGAACTGCAGTGGTGCAGCTACGCTACTGATTGACTGGCCACAAATGGCTGTGATTGAAGCAGATCCTCAGTGTTCATAAGGCCTGAATGAGTTGTCCTCTCTCTCTATTTCATTCTGTGCTGCTTTCTCTGAAAACAGAAGGAACCTTAAGAGTTGCAGGAGGGGTGGGGAAAATAAACGGGCCCTCATGGACCATGACAGAGGGCTTTCTTGAAAGGTGCTCCAACAACTGTTCTTCGGTGTTCACTGTTAAGCCATATACTCTAAACCACTGCATCCACTTGGAAGAAATACAGTGAAACCCCGCTATAATGCGAGGGATGGGAGCCAAAAAAATCCCATCGCGTTAAATGTGGGGTCGCGTTGTAGCAGGGTTCCATTCCCAGCAGGCAGGGGGCTGCAGATTCTCTCCCCACTGCCCAGCAGGGGAGAGAAGCTGCAGACACCCGCCTGAGGGGAACAGAGAACTCGGGGTTGCAGACTGCAGCCCTGGAGTTCTCTATAGAAGCTGCCGCCCATGCCTGCCGGGACAGGGGACTCTGGGGCTGCAGGTGCTGCCATCTCCTGCCCCCGGCAGGCGCGGGGTCAGCGGCTTCCAGAGAAGCTGCTGCCTAGCGCCTGCCGGGACAGGGGACTCTGGGGCTGCATGCAGCCCTGGAGTCCCCTGTCCCGGCAGGTGTGGGGCAGCGGCTTCCACGGGGAACTCCCAGGCTACAGTCTGCAGCCCCAGAGTTCTCTGTTCCAGGCAGGCTCGGGACCGCAGTTTCTCGCCTGCAGTCCTGAGTTCTCTGTCCCTGGTGGGGGAAGCTGCAGCTTCTCTCTGCGCTGCCCAGCAGGGGAGAGAAGCCGTGGCCCCCCAGCCTGCCAGAGACAAAGAGAAAGGACTTGGGAGCCACGGTGTAACCACGCTATAACCGAACTGGGGCTCTACTGTAATTTTAACTTTTACACTGTGAGAGGCTTTCAACAAGTGTAAAATGTTGTTTTAAAAAATGGGGGGGAGAGAGGCTATGCCAGAGTTCCACACCGAAAAGTTCACAATAAAAGTCTTATCACTGCTGATTTGAAATACACTGGTGGAATCTCTAAAAAGCAGGTGTCAGAATGGAGAAAACTCATCAGGATGAAATTCAGAGAGATTTCAAATATAGCCAGTGCCTGGATCATTTAGATTGTGGAACCAACTCTTTTCAAGCACGCTTTGTAAGATCTTTTGATCAGAGACGATTTGTCTTCATTCTTTCTCTAAACTGTCATACATACCGATGGCATTATATGCAAAGATTTATTAAATAAGTAAATAATTATAAATAGGGCCCTACCAAATTCACAGTCCATTTTGATCAATTTCACGGTCATAGGATTTAAAAAATCATAAATTTCATGATTTCAGCTCTTTAATTCTGAAATTTCACAGTGTAGTAATTGTAGGGGTCCTGACCCAATAAGGAGTTGTCGGGGGGATCGCAAGGTTATTGTAGGAGAGTTGTGGTACTGCTACCATTACTTGTGCACTGCTGCTGGGGCAGTGCTGCCTTCAGACCTGAGCAGCTGGAGAGGAGCTGCTAGCCAGAAGCCCAGCTCTGAAGGCAGAGCTACCGCCAGCAGCAGCACAGCCCTTAGTAAGCAGCCACCACTCTCTGGCCACCCAGCTCTGAAGGCAGCACAGAAGTGAGGGTGGCAATATTGCAATCCCCCCTAAAACAACCTTGTGACACCCCACCCAACACAACTCCTTTTTGAGTCACGACCCTCCATTTGAGAAAGGCTGGTCTCCCCCACAAAATCTGTATAGCACATATATGGTAAAAGCACCCAAAAGACAAGATTTCACATTCCATGATACATTTTTCCTGGACATGAATTTGGTAGATCTCTAGTTATTAACAACGCCAAATTAAAATAAATCTGCCACTATATGTAAGAATAAATTAGTTACATTGTCAACAACTTTCTGTATTTCTCTGGCTATTCTGATAAATGGCTTGCCTTTCAATGAATCTTTTATCCTTTACAATCCAGCTTCTGCTTGATTATATATTATATAGTGACAACATAACCAGGGCCCTGTTAAATTCACGGCCATGAAAAATGCATCATGGACTGTGAAATCTGGTCTCCCCCCCCATGAAATTAGGTCTTGTATGAGCTTTTACTCTATACTATACAGATTTCACAGGGGAGACCAGCAGTTTTCAAATTGGGGGTCCTGACCCAAAAGGGAATTGCAGAGAGGTCAGGAGGTTATTGTAGGGGGGTTATAATATTACCACCCTTACTTCTCTGCTGCCATCGCATCTGTCTGGCTGAAGAGTGGTGGCTGTTAACCAGGTGCCCAGGTCTGAAGGCAGTGACCCGCCAGCAGCAGCACAGAAGTCAGGGTGGCAATACTATACCACCCAACCTTACTTCTGTGCTACTGCCTTCAGAGCTGGGCGACTGGAGAGTGACAGATCTTGACTGAGAGCCCAGCTCTGCAGGCAGCAGCATAGGATGGTATGGTATGGTATTGCCACCCTTACTCCGCGATGCTGCTGCTGGCGGCAGCTCTGCCTTTAGAGCTGGGCTCCCAGCCAGCAGCCACCACTCTCCAGCTACCCAGAAATAAGGGTTGCAGTATCGCAAAGCCTCTCTACAATAACCTTGCACCCCCCAACTCCTTTATGGGCCAGGACCCCTAAAATTACAACACCGTGAAATTCAGATTTAAATAGCTGAAATCATGAAATGTATTATTTTTAAAATCCTAAAACCATGAAATTGTCCAAAATGGATGTGAATTAGGTAGGGCCCTACACATAAGCTTACTTGTGAAAATCACACCATTTGTTGACATTGAAATGAAGGGATTTCACAAATGCAGCAATTAGAACTTCACTGCAGGACCACGGAGGAGAAATGGGTAATGAGCAATGCTACTTAATCTCTGGCATATAAACAGAGCCTCCAGCATTCTGCTTTTATCTTTGGCTTCCTATGAATCTGCCTAACTTCGCTGTCTATCTCAACAACCAGCCATGGATTTCTTTGTTTTTTAATAGCTTTTCCTCCCAGTTGCCTCTAGTCTTTCTCTCTGCTAGTTATCGGATTTCCTCTCACCCCTTCCATGGCATAGACACTTGCAGGCAATGAATGGGCCATCTGAAGAAGGGAGAGCCCCAAAAGAAGCAATATAGAAAAAAAGATTAGGGAACAGGACTAGGAAATTGTGAGCAGAGCATTGACTGCGGACAGCTAATGAGAGAAAATGGAGAGGCAGAGATAAAGAGGGGCAAAAATGGAAACAGTGTAAGATGGGGCAGAATATTGTCACAGAAAAGAGAAAACAGAGGGATGAGGAAAATAAAGGGGACTCAGAGATCTTAGAGAAGGAACTAACAGAAATGGAGAAGAAATAGTTATAGAACAGCTCAAGTGGCAGGGAGAGAGGCTACTTACGAGTTAGAGATATATTGCCCTTCAGGGAAAGTAGAGGGAGCTGCCCCTACAGTTGCTGCAGTGGAAATGGGCCATGAAGATGTGGAAATTACAAGCTTTCGGGCATTTTTCAAACACCCGCAAGGATATAAATATATGCATATTAGCATAAATAATTATGGAAATGTATGGAAATTTTATCTCCGTTTTTTTTAAGACCCCATGCAGGCAGCACTGGTAGTGAGAAATAAACTCCTTGTGAGAGCATAAATGTATCTGACAATTAGCAAAAGAGAGAGGATGTTAGATAGATTTATGTTCAAGTTCAGACCCTAACATTTTTCCCAGTGTCAATGCCCGTTTTTTGTTAAAGGCCCAGAGACATAACTGCTCCATCTGCAGAACCCATCTGAAGTCAGAGAGAGTTGCCGGTGCAAAATGCTAAACCCTAAGGTGATATCAGAGAATGTGTGCATCAGTACTGTAATTTTGGCTACAACAGTCCATGGGATAAATCCCCAGAACACTGCAGCAAACAATCGTTTGAGAACAATCTCAAATGCCTATCCAGTTGCTACAATAGCATGCTACTCTGCTGGCCGTCTAACACAAAGTCATGATCACAATTATAGGAAATAGCAAAGAAGAAAGAGATGGGAAATGAGCCAATGCTGATCAGATTTGCCTGGCTTTTATATCACTAAATAAGGGAAATCAACCACTATCTGTCCCCAGCAAAGACCAAATACATTCTTTCTGTGGATATTTCTGTCATGTAAGAAAACATACTTTATTGAACCAACTTCTGTTGGTGAAAGAGGCAAGCTTTCAAGCTTCACATAGCTCTTTTTCAGACCCAACAGTGTTTCTCCAGTGTATGATTGACCAGCATCTTTTTTGTAGTTGCACAGTGCCATCTTCTGATATGAAGATAGAACAATAGTTTATTGCAGATGGAAAAAGTGTAACATTTTGGAAGTAAATTCTATTACTGACTCTCATTTACAACAAAGTACAGCTAAATCAATCCTCTTCTTGTGACTTGTGGAAAACATTGGGTTATTTAAAGCAAATTTACCAACGTGCTGTGTGTAGCAAAAGCACAAAAACATTGTTCTAATCTTTTATATTTAAAAGGTGGCAAGTAATTCAGTACAAAAAGATCAAAATAATAAACTAATAATTCCAAATACTAAGAAAAAAAACCAGTGGAGGTGAGGAAAATGAGAGACATAGAAACTAAATTTCTACAACAGACCTATGCTTTAGCAACCACAATTGTTGTACATCACAGTAGACATGGCTGAAAAACCAGCTTAAGAACTGTTTACTCTCTAGCCTTAGGATTTCTGCAAGGATAACATTTTTATAGGGCTGGGAGATACTAGTATTATTTAAAACTAATTATTAATGGAAAAGTTAACAGGATAATCACAATGTTGACATCATTTCTAAGAACCCACAGCAGGCAAGATGGATACAGATTCAGTCCTGTTTCCGTCACAAGAGCAATGCAAAAGTTATGGAGCAGGGCAGAAAATTCTGTAGGGCCAAATTCTCTTCTCAATTGCTCCAATTACACCTGGTCTACATTTAAACTTAAGATGACATAGCTTAGTCTACACCTCTGAGTAACTACACAAGTCAGCTACATAGTTTAGTCCACACTTCTGAGTAGCTACACCAGTCAAACCTCAGGCATTAATACAGCTAGACTGACAGAAGAATGTTTCCATCAGGTAGCTGCTGCCCATTTGGAGAAATTGAATCACTACAGCGACAGAAAAACCCCTTCCACCATTACTAAGTCTACACCACAGAGTTACAGCAGCATAGCTACGGCGCCGTAGCCATGCTCTTGTAGAGGCTGCAGAATAGACATGGCCTCAAGCTAATGTTGACGCACAGCTATTCTGAATTTAGAACAGTGTAACTGTGATCAGAAAAGACCCAGAAATTATTTTCAATGTGCTCGTACCTTAAAAAGGTAGAACTTGTGGTCCTCCTGTTGCCCAAGCTTCTCTTGTAACCTTAGTATTAAATGTATGACCTGCTCTTTGCGTGACGCTGTGATGAGAGGTTCTGCTTTCCGGATTTCTTCTACTAAGGTGCCTACATCTGTACTAGAGTGCATGGAAAAAACACACATCCTCTACTGACAAACAGTTATGGTAATATTTACTTACAGAGAGTGAGAAAATAAGCAGTCAGATGCTACACTGCTATTTTATTCTGAACAAGTTTAAGCAAAGCCAAAATATAAATACTTTAAATGTTTTTCTGGTTTCTAATATCTTTTTTATCTTTCAGAAAAAATTATATTTGTCTTTTTAAAACTGTAGTTTTTCAGATACCCTTCACTTTTCAAAGGATTCCACAGAGGGTGTAACACAGCTAATACCCAAATGACACTTTCAACCTTTACCACTTAAATCAAAGCTAGAACCTTTTAATACGTAAAAAGCCCAACAAACAGCAACAACATTGTTGTGAACAGGATTAAACCTTGTTATGGGCTGAATTAAATCCTCATTTGAAACTGATGGGTATGAATATGCCCTTCATTTAAGATACCTGTAAGAGACAGCTAAAGAGCTACACCTAAAACAAAGCATATCGAGTCTGCCCAGAAACTAGCACTATGTGGGTGGAGAGTTCCACGGGGTATTGTTTCAGTATTTGTGGGAGGGTGTGGAAGAGACTAGCTGGGGTGCAACAAGAAACAGAGAGATTCAAGAGTGAGCAGCTGTGGATTAGCCAATGGAGCCCATGCCCAGGAGCCCCAGACAATTAGAGCACCATGTTAGCAGAGAGGGACAAGCCCCCGCACCCTGACCCCATTTCCTCTGCAGAAGCACTAGTGGCGTCCAGGTGGGGGGGGGGGGGAGGCTGCAGGTAGAAGGGGTAGGGAGGGGCCCCAACTTGCTCTGTCTGAGGGCCCCACAAAACTGTAATCTGCCTCTGAGAGTGAGAAATGCCAAACAGCAGTCTCTAAGCACATTGATGCCCTGGCCAAGCCTGGAGAGATTCTGGTTTGGTGGTGGTGGCTGAAAGAAGCTTGGACCTGTACGCTAAGAAACTTTTCCTTTAAGGTTTGGTTCCTCCTGTGTTTGGAGAAGGACTTTGTACATTCTTTGTGAATAAATAAGATTGCATCAAAGAAAATATCAGACTCCATCATCAATTTCTTCTCTCGTCTGGAATAATCTGTAAGACCCCAAACATAGTCACTCAGGTCAAAAAGGGGCAAGAAGATGAACAAAAAATTAAACTTTACAAACAGAAATCATGCTAATAAAATGTAACTATTTTTACATGTTTTCACAAATCTAAGGCCTAATTGTGCAGCTCTTTAATCCATATGTCCATGGGTAGTCTTACTGGATAGGCTTAACATTCTGTTGGTGTATTTGGTGTATAAACCATGAGGTTCTACAGGAGATTTTGCAGCTGGGTTCTTCGAAGACTACTGTCCTTTCAATATGTATGCTGATGTTGGCTCAGATGAGACAAGTATATCTTCCTGTAAGCAGTGTGACTTGTTGGATTGTATCCAGAGTATTGAGAAAAGTTCCCAGAGGTTCAGTCATAGGCTCAGCCTTATCTTTGAGTTTGGAGTGAAAATTATGAATGTGCAGGCCGCCCTATCCATCGATTCATATGTTTCAATTGAAACACTAGTCTACCAATATCAGCACTGGACCTGTCTTATTTCTTTTGTGGACTAATTCTAATGAATCTTGTGGCTTTTGGTGTCCTCCTTACTGGTGCTGGGGCATATCTGACTTCTGTCTCTGCACCACTTCCAGAAAGAATCGGCTGATTTCAATTAGCTCACTGACAGCTACCATCTGCAGTGTGGTATGGTCCTTGGCTCTCATAAATTATTATTTTGTATGCCTGGAAGTCACGAGATTTAACAATGATCTGAGGCACCTGAAGCAACTGAATCAGATGGGAGAGGAAATGGCTGAAATCTACATGACGTCTGATTTTCTTCTCTATAGGACTCAATGACACACAGAGATGCTAGCACTCAACCATAGATAACACAAATCACCTGAAGGTCAGTGGACAAAACTACCAACCAGAACAGTGCCTCTTGTGCATGGGTTTGTGGAGCACCTTTCTACCCCCTCACAGTAGAATCCAGTAGCACTCTCTCAGTTAGTGTGAAGTCTAATGCAGACTGATACCCTGCCAGACTAGTATGTTCCTTCAATTGATCACTGTGGTGAATGTGTCACATTCTTCACAGAAGAGACAGACCTTCAGGCTGGCATCTTCCACCCTTTGAGAATCAGAGCTGCAGGCTCCTGATGATCTATCTACCCGTAGTTAGGTTCCATTTGGCCTCTGATAAGGATATCCATGTCCCCTGTGTTACCCAAGAGCCCCCTGCCTTCATTCTAAAGTTGGCTGTGAAACAGACTTCCTTTGTAGTCATAGCAATGGCCCTATTTTCAGAGGTGCTGCGCACGGACAGCTCCTCCTGACCTCTGAGAATTGCAGGTGCTAAGCACTTCTGAAAATCAAGCCATTTGCCTTTCTTCCAATTGACCCCCTGCCACTGGCTAAACTCACATTAGCTTCAACAGGAGCAGGCACTCAGTTTACTCATCTAGATAAATGGGGATTATTAATAATATTTTACTTACCTATCTCACAGTATTGTTGTGAGGACTAAATAATTAACGAGACTGAATCTGAACTCATTTATACTAGTGTAATTCAAATGTCTTCAATTCAGCTGATTTCAAGCAGTGTAATTGAGAGCAGAATCAGGCCCATTGATGGGAAACATTCTGAAGATAAAAGGTGCTACTGTACAGAAGTGCTAAATGTTATTAATTACAACATTACAATTTTTGCCATCAGAAAATTCAGCATTTTTGCTGATTAGTAAACACAACTTGTGAACATGCCTCGATGTGACAGGTCTGTAAACAAAAGTGGTTCCCAACTCCACCTCCTGACACTGCACCAAGAATTGCAAAGGCAGAATGATCAGTCAGAATGCAGGATTTCTTAATGCCCTCAAATAATTAGAAATATTAAGCGAACAAAAGTTAACCCATAAGAGAAAAAGTTTGTCCCAAATCACATTTACAACAACTGAACAGAGTTGTACATAACCTACTATTAAGTTATCCTGTAAAATAAGGTATACTTCTGCTGTTTAAATAATACAGTACTTACCCAGGATTGAGATCAAGTAAATCGATGGATTTGGTCTTCAATTCACCACCTTGAACATATTCCAAAATAATGCCTTTGAAGAAACAATAAACAATGCTAAATTGGAAGTTCATTGTGGCAGCTGGCTTTTTTGGGGGGTGCACACTAGCTGACATTTACATTGGTATAATCAGATTGACTTCAACAGAGATATTCCTGATTTACACCACTCATCAAAATCAGAATGACAGCATTTCTTTCTTTGGGATTGGTAAAGTATATGAGTGCATCTGCTATGTTAAAATCTCTATTTGCAAAAAAGTCTACCTGCAGAAGGGCATATCAAATTGCATACCCAGGTCTGGGTAGGCTCTGGCACTTTGAAAAGATGTATTTTGAACTTCAGAACGAAGATGTTTGGACACATCACTTCATGTTTAAAGAAGTGCCAGACAGAGCATTTTGCTGCTGTCTGGCATTCAGTAGGAAGGACTATTCTAGATACATTTTTATCTACTTGTTCATTTTGCCAGGTTTGTGAGCAAATGTTTAATGTGGCAGAAGGATCTTTCCTTTCCTGATACTCTGAGTCCTCTTACCTCCATTTTTAACTATTTATCAGCGAAACCTGATCCCAGAAAAAGAAAGGCAAGAAAGTTCCTAAACATACTGAGATCAAACTTTATACTGTCAAATTCCTGGCAAGACTGTTTCCTACAGTAAACTGCAAATTACCTCAATGCTTCTATCATGACTACATTTGATAATACACACAAAAAATTGTAATTCTTGAATTTCCTGCAATAGATTTACATTTACTTTGCAGCAGTTTCCCTGGGGCCTGATTCGTCTTTCACATCAGTTTGACACAGGTGCAACTCCACTGGACTCAGCGATATAAACTCCAGTTAATATTGATATATTTACACCAGAATTAACAGGGGCTTGTATTTAGTCCACAACACCTCTTTAGTTATGTTATGACTCAAAACCTCCTGCAGCTAAGGAAATAAATCTCTTCAGGGTTGTTATGCAGTCATTGGAAATATTTAGGGAAGGGGGAAAACATGTCCCCAACCACACATTATGTACATTTGCAGAAATGCAAATATTTTTAATTGCAAAAGCAAAAAACCAACAGCACTGAGAAGATTTTCCCCTTCAGATATTTTGCAATACATGATCACACAGCAAAGCTGCCGAGAGTCAGGGGACATAAGACAAGCTAAGCTCTTAGGAGCAAGGACCGTCTTTGGTTCTGTATGTACAGTGGGCTCCTTGTCCACTTCTAAAACAATACAAATAATACATAACAGTGCTCTGAACAGGCACAGAAATGATTGCAGGAGATTCAGATAAAAGGCAGAGGTAATAGCTGGAGAGACGATAAGTACAAAGGTTTCTTAGAAGTACTGTGAGGGCAGCCTGGAACCCGACAGCCCTGCCACAGTCCTGTGCTCCTCCTCTGGTACCCGTCCATTCCTGACTCCTTCTCCCACTTGCTTCCTCCTCCCCCCCTCCCAACAACACTGAGCCCTTCCTCTGTTCCCACCTACCCACCCCGTCAACCACTCTCTACCCTCACCTTCCCCCTCCTGGGGTTCAGCCCCGTCTCCACACACACCCCCGCCTCCATCACCCCTCTCTGTCCCACCCCCTGGGGCTCTTCCCTCGCCACCCTTCTCTGTCCCACCCCCTGGGGCTCTTCCCCCCGCCACCCTTCTCTGTCCCACCCCCTGGGGCTCTTCCCCCATCATCCCTCTCTGCATCCACCCCACCCCCTGGGGCTCTTCCCCCCGCCACCCCTTTCTGTCCCACCCCCTGGGGCTCTTCCCCCGCCACCCCCTCTGTCCCACCCCCTGGGGCTCTTCCCCCCGCCACCCCTCTCTGTCCCACCCCCTGGGGCTCTTCCCCCCACCACCCCTCTCTGCATCCACCCCCTGGGGCTCTTCCCCCGCCACCCCTCTCTGTCCCACCCCCTGGGGCTCTTCCCCCCGCCACCCCTTTCTGTCCCACCCCCTGGGGCTCTTCCCCCGCCACCCCCTCTGTCCCACCCCCTGGGGCTCTTCCCCCCGCCACCCCTCTCTGTCCCACCCCCTGGGGCTCTTCCCCCCGCCACCCCTTTCTGTCCCACCCCCTGGGGCTCTTCCCCCGCCACCCCCTCTGTCCCACCCCCTGGGGCTCTTCCCCCGCCACCCCTCTCTGTCCCACCCCCTGGGGCTCTTCCCCCGCCACCCCTCTCTGTCCCACCCCCTGGGGCTCTTCCCCCCGCCACCCCTCTCTGCATCCACCCCCTGGGGCTCTTCCCCCGCCACCCCTCTCTGTCCCACCCACCCCACCTGGGGCTCTGCTCCCCACAGCGCCCTGTGCCCCCCGCCCCGCTCCGCACCCGGCGGGTAATATCGCAGCAGGAGCCGCTTCAGCTTCATCTTCTTCCCACAGGCCGAAGCCCACGCGCCGGCCTCGTTACCATAGAAACCAGCCAAACAGACTCGCTCGCGGTGCGCAGGCGCGGCTGGAACGGCGGGGCGAGGGGGCGGAGAATGCTTTGGGGACCGGACTAGGGCGGCCGGCACCTCCCCGTCCCGATCCGCGCCAGGCGGACGTTCAAATACGTTTGTACCTGGGACGCTGGGCGGCGCGCGCGGGGCACGCACACGACGGGGTGGGGGTCCGGCCCCGGCCAGGTGGCAGCCGGCCCCTGCCTTCCCCTCGCCCCGTGTCCGCTCCCAGGCCGCGCCTGCAGCGAGAGGAGCCGCCCAGCGCAGCACGGGGAGCGCAGCCGGGCCCGAGCCCCCAGCCTGACCAGTGCGCTCCACGGACTCGCCGCAGCTTTTCGTTGTGGGACACAAACGGTACCAAAGTGCAGCCCCGCCCCCAGCGTCCCTCTGCTGCCCCCAGAGCCTGGCTCCTGTAGGGTTAATACCCGGGGGGGGTTAGATCTTTAAGGGCATTTTCTGCTGAGCTTTTAGTCTCTTTCTGCACCAAGACATTTGGGCACAAGAAATAATGAGGACAACAAAGTGGCCTGCTAAATTAAAAGCTCAGACAGGACGCCTTGTCCAGGTACGAAAGTTATTGGGAAGTCTGGTTGTAAAGGATCCCTCTCTTTGTTTGTGCCTAATGCAAACATGTATTATAGGTAAGAAACAAAAAAGAGCATAATAGAAATTAGTGTTCCAGATTTTGTCATATTTCACACCCACACACCCCTAAGTGACTTCAGTGATGTCACTTGGGTAACCAAGCATAAGATTGGGCCCTGTGTGTTTATACCATTTCTTCAAGGATGAAAACATTTAAAGCTAATTTAAGGACAGAAGAGGATAACAGTGCAGAAAATATAGATGAACTGGTCATAATGTAAAAAGGATGCAGGACATTGTATTAAATAATTTCCCAGTTTTATTTTGTAGTTGGCAATGTAACAAAGTAAACCTGCACAGAAAAGAGAAAATTATACTTGCTTAAACCAGGTGTTTTAGATAAGAACATAAAAACGGCCATACTGGGTCAAACCAAAGGTACATCTAGCCCCATATTGTGTCTTCCAACAGTAGGCAATACCAAGTGCCCCATAGGGAATGAACATAACAGGTAATCATCAAGTGATCCATGCCTTACCTCCTGGGAGATTCCCAGCTTTGGGCAAACAGAGGTTAGGGACACCATCCTTGTCAATCTTGGCTAATAGCCATTGGTGGACCTATATTCCATGAACTTATCCCATTCTTTTTTGAACCTTGTTATAGTCTTGGCCTTCACAACATCCTCTGGCAAGGAGTTCCACAGGTTGACACTGTGGGTATGTCTTCACTACAGCAGTAGTTCGATTTCCTTTATGTCGATGTTGTGAACGCGACGGTATACAGTCGATGTTGTGTGTCTTCACTAGGCACAGCTAAGCACAGTAAGTCGACAGTGTCTGTCCGCAAAACTTTTGCAAGCGTCGACATGACGAGCGTTGCACTCTGGGTACCTATCCCACAGTTCCCTGATCCCCCAGCAGGCACCATTTCGAGTGCTACACTATGGGTAGGCATTTCCAAATTTCGCGCCCTTTTTCCGCGCCGCCCACCCCCATTACGAGCGGTGCACTGTAGGTAGGCATCCCATAATTCGCGCCCTTTCTCCGCCGTGCTAACGCCATAGCATTGCAAGCATGGAGCCCGCTGACACCACGGCTGCAGTAATGGCTGTTGTGAGGACCTCGATCACGGTTGCTGAGTTCCTGCTGCACCGTCTGCAGAGGAGGAATGCGATCCGGGGAGAACTGCGCTTTCTGGAACCCGACGACAGTGAGGAGGAGATGGACGAGGACAGCGGGGACGACAGGGACACTGACGTGCACAGCGGGGACGACATGGACACTGCCGTTTTTGCAAGTAGGGCGACTGACAATCTGTCAAAAATGGTGGCAATGGGGCAGGCTCATGCCATCGAATGCCGATTCTGGGCCAGGGAAACAAGCACGGACTGGTGGGACCGCATAGTGCTGCGGGTCTGGGATGACTCCCAGTGGCTCAGAAACTTCCGCATGCGAAAGGGCACCTTCATGGAACTTTGTGACTTGCTGTCCCCGGCCCTCCGGCGCAGGAATACCAAAATGAGAGCGGCCCTTACAGTGGAGAAGCGAGTGGCGATAGCCCTCTGGAAGCTTGCAACGCCAGACAGCTACCGGTCAGTGGCGAATCAGTTTGGGGTGGGTAGGTCTACAGTGGGCTTTGCTGTGATGCAAGTAAGCAGGGCAATCGTCGAGCGGCTGCTACACCGGGTTATAAACCTCGGAAACCTGCAAGCCACAATAGATGGCTTTGCCGCCATGGGATTCCCTAACTGTGGTGGGGCTATAGATGGGACTCATATCCCTATCCTGGCACCGGACCACGAGGCCGCCGAGTACAGAAACCGGAAGGGATATTACTCAATGGTCATGCAAGCAGTGGTTGACCACAAGGGACGTTTCACCGACCTGTACGTGGGGTGGCCGGGAAAGCTTCATGACGCTCGAGTGTTCAGGAACTCTAGGGTTTTTAGACAGCTGCAGCAAGGCACTTTCTTCCCCGACCAGAAAATTTCTGTGGGGGGGGTCGAAATGCCGATCGTGATCATTGGGGACCCAGCCTACCCCCTAATGCCCTGGCTTATGAAGCCCTACACAGGAGCCCTGGACAGGGGTCAGGAGCTGTTCAACTACAGGCTGAGCAAGTGCAGAATGGCCGTGGAGTGTGCATTTGGCCGCTTGAAGGGGAGATGGCGTTCCTTACTGATTCGCTCAGACATCCGCGAGAGAAATATCCCCATTGTTATAGCTGCTTGCTCTGTGCTCCACAATATCTGTGAGAGCAAGGGGGAAACGTTTATGGCGGGCTGGGAGGCAGAGGCAAATTTACTTTCTGCTACTTATGAGCAGCCACACAGCAGGGAAAGTAGAAGAGCACACCGTGAGGCCCTGCGCCTCAGGGACGCCTTGAAAGACAGTTTTATGAGTGCCCGAGATGGCGTTTGAGAATCTGCTCCCTTGCTGTGCTCTAAGCCTGCTGCCCTTGAACCCTCTTTCCCTCCCCCCTCCCCATGCTTTCCCTCCCCCTTCCCCCCTCCCCATGCTTTCCCTTCCCCATCCCCATGCTTGCAGAGGAAATAAAATCACTGTTTGAAAAATCATGGTTCCTTTATTGGTTAATCGGAAATACAAATACAGGGGATCACTGTCCTGGTATCCTGGAGGGAAACCGGCAGTCGCAGTGGGGGAGGAGTGGGCAAAGGAGGGGGGGTGTGGGAAGGGGGGAGAGGAGGGGTGGGTAAGACACAGCAGCTTTTAAAAGTTTTCCGAGAACGTCAGCCTGCTGCTGCTGCTGCTTCTGCTGGCTTGTGGGGTAGAGTGGAGCGGCCCACGGAGCTTGCCCCCCCGTGTTCTCACCCCGCGTCTGGGTGGGGAATCTATGGGAGTTGGGGAGGGGGGAGGTGGTTACACAGGGGCTGCAGAGGTGGTCTTTGGGCATGCTGCAGCTCCACCAGAGATCGCAGCATGTCGCTCTGGTCCTCCATTATGCGGAGGAAAGCATCCATGCGTCTTTCCTCACGCTGTTCCCTCTTTTCTGCAGCGGCTTCCCTCTTTTCTGCAGCGGCTCTCCTTTCCTCTCTCTCTCGATTTCTTTCCTCTCTCTCTCGATTTCTTTCCTCTCTCTCTCGATCCCTTTCCTCTCTCTCTCGATCCCTTGCCTGTATCATTCTTTCCCTCCAGTCCGTCTGACGGGCTGCCTCAGCGCGCGAGTTCTCCACGAGTTCAGTGAACATCTCATTGCGCGTTCGCGTTTTCTTTTTACGCTTTCTTTTCTGCGGTGCAGGGCGGGAGGAGGAGGCCGGGGTATTCTGAGATAATTGTTCATCTGTGGGCGAGTGTGGGAAAATAAAGTTTGAAAGTTATGAGACAGATACATTCAAGGTTAGGAGGCAGATGCAGTCTCGGACGGTACACAATGGGAGTACTATGCCATTTGCAAACTCAGTATTCAGAGGCCTGATATGATTTCTGTACAAGGTCATGTTCTACACCTAAAAGCTCACAGAAAAGTCAGAGCATCTCAGACACATATGCGTGCCTCAGCCCAAGACGGCTTCTGAAATCACCGTGCAGCCGGCCATGGTAAGTTAAAAGTGGCGCTTGCATACTGTAGAGTAACCCCGCCCCCTTCCCCCCACCGCGTGGCTGGCTCCCACTGAAACCGCAAACTGCAAAGCAAATGCCAAAAAATCTCTCGCTGAGGGCTAAGGTCTTTTTGGGGCTCTTCAGACCGCGTGCAGACTGCTCAGATTCCCTGCTAGCTACCGCTACGGGCTGGGGGGGGAGGGGGTTGGGTGCGCGTTGGATCTGAAGCGGAAGAAACCGCGTGCAGACTGCTCAGATTCCCTGCTAGCTACCGCTGGGGGGGGGGGGGCGGTCAGCGTTCGTGGGGGGGGGGCGGTCGGTCGGTCCTCAGCAGAAAAGAGTACTTTGCAGCTGGGAATCTTTATCTCCCTACTAATTGCAGTCCATATCTCAAACAGGCAACCCTGAATGACATCACTTTGCTGAGAATTTCTCGGAGAGATAGGGAGCGCATGCTCCTTGACTCCATGCAAAGTCCTGGTCCATACGCCGCAATGCTAGCCTGCTCAATGATACCAGACAACTTACTACTTTCGTGGCGTGGGTTGGTATCCTATCACGGGGGACCACATAAGGCGGCTCTCCCCAGAAATCTGCTGCGCTGGATTCATCGCTACCTCCTGGATAGCTTCCTTGAAATGTCCGCGGAGGACTAGTGGTCAATCCCGGAGTATATTGACAAACTCTTTGAGTAGAAATTGACCAGCAATGAAAGCACGCTAAGTCCTTAGGGCAAGTTACTCATTAATAAATGCTTCCTTTACAAAATCACGCGTCATGTAATCACTTAAAAAAGAAACACTTACCCCCCTGGGAGGCTTGGGAGGATACTGGCTCCAGGGTGACAAACAGCTCCTGGCTCTCTGGGTACACAGGTTCTCCACTGGGCTCCTGCTGCTCCGTGAGATTTTCCTCTTCATGCTCGTCCTCCTCGGAATCAGTCTCCTCCCTGACGATGATCCCATCGGTGGAGTCCACGCACACCGGCGCGATGGTGGTGGGGGCGCCCCCCATTATCACATTTAGTTCATTGTAGAACCTGCATGTCCGTGGCGCGCCCCCTGATCGTCCGTTTGCCTCCTTGGCTTTCTGGAACGATTGCCGCAGCTCCTTAATTTTCACGCGGCACTGTGTGGTGTCCCTGTTGTGGCCCCTTTCTAGCATAGCCTTGGAGACCCTTCCATAGGTGTTGGCATTCCGTTTGTTGTTTCGTAGTTCCAACATCACGGATTCCTCTCCCCAGATAGCGATGAGATCCAGCACCTCACGAGTGGACCATGCTGGAGCTCTTCTCCTCTGGCTGGTCTCCAGGGTAGATGAGCTCTGCATGGAGTCTTGTGATGCTGAGCTCTGCATGGCGGCTAGTGCTGCTGATAGCTCTGAATGGCGACTGAGCAGTTCAGGTGAGCTGGCCACGCTGACCAAACAGGAAATGGCATTCAAATGTTCCCGGGTCTTATCTACCTGGCCAGAGCAGCGAGTTCAGAGTGCAGTGCAGAGCAGTCACAGTGGAGCAGTAGTGAGGCGGTCCAGAGCGGTCAGAATGGAGCATTGTGGGACAGCCTCTGGAGGCTATTAATGTCGGGTTCCGTCTTCACTAGCCCACGGTCGAGCTTGGAATGTCGAGATTAGCCTTATGTCTCTGGTTAGGCTGGAGTGCCAAGATCGATCTTTAAGGCCCTTTACATCGACGTTAAGGGCATGTATGTGAAGACAGGTACACGTTTACTTCGACCTAACGTCGTTAACATCGATTTAAAGTGGTAGTGAAGACATGCCCTGTGTTATGAGGAAAAAATACTTCCTTTTGTTTAAAATCTGCTGCCTATTAAATTCATCTGGTGACCCCTAGGTCTTGTGTTATGAGGTGTAAATAACATTGCCTTATTACTTTCTCCACACCACTCATTTTTTTAATAAATCTCTATATCCCCCCTTTGTCTTTTTTCGAAGCTGAAAAGTCCCTGTCTTATTAATTTCTCCTCATATGGCAGCTGTTCCATACCTCTAATCATGATGAATACATCAACAGGATGGAGGGACAACAATGAATTTAAAAGAAAGACATAGGAACTTAGGCTCACACCAGAACTGGGGACCAGTCCTACACAGCTCATTCACTCACATAAGCATTGATTAAAGACAACTAGACTGTTCCGATAATGGCTTCTGGATTGGGCCCTGATGATGAAGTATTAGATACTTGTATCACTTTTCAGTTGCTCTGCATTCTAAAGAGGCAGAAGCACCAATCTAATAAATATTTAAAAGCTACTTGGAAACCAAGAAGCTAATAAATGCCTAAAGAAAATGCCATTAATTTAAGAAACCAAGTAAAGCTCAAAAGTCAAAACCCTGGTCAGAGACAGATGAGGAAGATTTTAAAATATATAGTATGAAGAGATAATCAGCAAGGAATCATGAAGGGATGGTTCATGGTAAATATGGTAAAAGTGTTAAGCAGAAATAACTCAAAGCATCCATAGGGGGAAGCACTGGACATGTTTTGCTTAAAAAAAAATCTCATAGCACATGAAAGGCTAATCTAATACATCAACATAAGTATGGTATAGGTCAGAATTCAATAACCCATGAATTTTTCAAAACATGCTTACAGCTCCCTGCAGTTTATCCCTTTAAGATAGTCCTTTGGTGTTTGAATGTTAGGAAATATGATACAATAGCAAATTCCAGGTTTACGTGAGTGCCTGGGGTTTCTTTGCTTTTTGTTTGGATTTGTTTGCTTGTTTTTAATTTTTCCATTGTTTTATTTGTATTTAGAAAGTCATTTATTGTGGGGTGGATAAGAAGATAATTTCAATAAAAACAATAATTTTAGATTTATCGGAAGCAGAGTCTCCTTCCAATTAACTCTTGTCACATAACTGTATAGAGTGAACTTTCTTTGTACAACCTCTATGTCTCCTAGGTTCTCAGCATCCCTTTCATCAAATATCCTAAACATCAAAGCTTGCATTTTTACATTTAAATGTTTTTGCTATCCTTTCAGTAGAAATGTTGGTTCAACATTAAGTATAAGCAACACTATTTCCCAGATTAATTCATCCCATTCTGCTCTCCCCAACACACCCACTTCTATATCCTTATTGATACCTACAGTATTTGTTAACACTGAGGGCCTGATTCTTCTCTTCCAGTGATGTAAACCAGGAATACTTGGAACTCGACTGAAATCATATAATGCAAACATCTCAGGCCTTTTTTGGATCATTTTCATTCTGTTGTCACTTCATTACTATGTTATTCTTGAGAAATATGCTTGTTTCAAGATGCTGTGTATCGTATGTCTATGCAAAAGTTAGCAGGGGTTTCAGTGCCATTGGTATTACAATTTAAAATCTTAGTCAGGATTGAGGAAAATTAGCTAGATGGGATAGTTGATTTGTCACAGTAGGGCAGGGGTCGGCAATCTTTCAGAAGTGGTGTGCCAAGTCTTCATTTATTCACTTTAATTTAAAGTTTTGCGTGCCTTTAATAATTTTAACGTTTTTTAGAAGGTCTCTCCAAGTCTCTATATTATATAACTAAACTATTGTTCTATGTAAAGTAAGCATGGTTTTCAAAATGTTTAAGAAGTTTCATTTAAAATTAAATTAAAATGCTGATCTTACACCGCCAGCCCGCTCAGCCCACTGCCGGCCTGGGGTTCAGTTCGCCTAGGCCGGCGGTGGGCTGAGTGGGGCCCGCTGCCGGTCTGGAGTTCCATCTGCTGGCTCCTGCCAGCCAGGGTCCTGGCTGCCAGCCCCCGCTCAGCCCACTGCCAGTCTGGGGTCCCAGCCCTGCCCACATAGAGTGGGTACGTACCTTCTCCATGGTTCTGGCCCATTCTCTTCCTCTCTCTGTGCACTGAGCTGAGGGTGGGAGTGCACTGAACTCAGGGCTGAAGGTTGGAGTGTAGTGTCTGGCCAGGAGCTAGAACGAGGGAGGGGGCTCCGGGTTGGGGAAGGAGGTCTGGGTGTGGAGTGCTTACCCGGGCTACTCCCATTTGGTGCAAGGGGTGCAGGTGGGAATGTGGGGGGGTGTTTGTAGGAGTTCCCATTTGATGTTCAGGGTGGAGGTGGGGATTTGGGGGGATGCAAGAATCAGGCCATGGGATGTGGGGGGACTGGGTATGTGTAGAGGGTGCAGGAGTCAGGGCAGAGGGCTGGGGACATGTGAGGGGGTGCAGGAATCAGGGCATCGAGTGGCAGGGGCTTGATATGTATGCGGGGCGGAGTCAGGACTGGGATTATGAGGGGGTGCAGGAGTCACGGTGGTGTGTGTGTGTGCAGGGCCCAGGGCAGGGACTGGGGGGGCATGGGCATGTCCCCCTCTCCTCCCTGGCAAGGGTCATCAGCTGATCTGCAGCAGGGAGGGAGGGGCAGGAACCCAGCATACACAGGGAAGAAGCGGGGGAAGGGAATTAGGGTGGGAGTGGAGAAGAGCAGGCCGAGCAGGATTTTTAATGGCACACTGCTGCCTGCTGGGGTCCTGGCCGCCAGCCGGCAGCAGCATGCCATTAAAAATTGGCTCACATGCCATGGGTTGCCGACCCCTGCATTAGGGGCTAGATTGGCCTGAGAAAAACAAAAAACAAACATTAGTAACTAGAAGAACCCTAACTAACCAGGAATATCTTCACTGCTACTCCACAGGCTAGACCTACCCAGCACACAGCTCAGATAACTGACATTTGTGTTGAGGACAGTACTATATGCATATCGTATCACAAAAATGCAGTCACCTATGGGGTGGAGGCAGGGGTGAAAGTAACATTCAATGCTTATCGTACAGGGGCTGGCTCCGGGACCCCGGAAGGAGCGGGGCCTTGGGCAGAAGGGGTGGGGCCGGGGGCAGTGGCGGGCCTTTTAAATCACCAACCCCAGGGCAACTGCTCATTCCCGCCCCGCCCCTCATCAGCCGCCTGCGGGAGGACAAAAGGGGCAACCACGTGTCAGCTGTGTACGACGGACCAGTACCAGCAGCCACTTTTTACCGGTATGCCATACCGGCCCATACTGCCTAACTTTCATGGGTGGAGGACGATAGCCAACTAATACACCATATTAGCAGGGGGGAAATTGCTAGAAGCACTTGGCAAACTCAGTGCTATGGGGTTTTTAGTGTCTGCAGAGAACCTCTTGGTATAGAAAGCCAGATTCAAAAGTCCCACATACATTACACGGAATTTACATTGGAAGGAAGTATTTATTGCTGAGACAACCTTGAACTAGTTTGGATGAGGCAATCAGTTGTTATGCAGAGAGATCAAAAGTATTGACATCAGCATGCAAGATTAATTTCTTGTGCATGGCTTTTGTACTTTAGCCTGTGTCAGCAGTTGTCATAAGTGTAAAGTTACCTGCTTGATAAGCCGTATCTGTCAGTATTTAAAAACATTTAAAAGTCTTCAATACACACATCTAGAGCACTGGGAACCAACTGAATGTGACTGTATGAGGGGGGAATAATACAACCACAATGAGCAATATCCCTCTGAGGCCATGTATCTCTTCAACTCTCTGCCCATTCAGTTCACATTACAAAAATCTCTCTGTACTTCAGCCAAAGTATCACTCTAAGGGGAAAGAAGAAAGTGTTTCTTACTCAAACATAACTTTGCTTATAGAAAAGGGTGGTTTTTAGGCTTCCTGATTTAAAGTTGTATCGTGACCCACTTGCTCTCAACTAGGTCACTCTGTGGTATTCTGAACTAAAGCATGAAATCCCTTGGGTAAATAGAGCAAGGGGAAGATTTTAAAAAGCCACTTCCTATTTCTGCTGTGTTAGTCATGGGTGTAATGAACTTTTTCCAGATGGGGGTTTAGTAGCCTTAGTGGAAGAACATGATGGGCCATTCACTTCCTTCTTTATCTGCATGTTGTCCCCTCCCATATGAATTCAGAAAGATTGCATACTGCCACTTCTGTATTTCTGCCTGGTTAACTAAAATGGCCAGAGGGAGTTTTGTCCAAGGAAATTTATAATGCCATTTGTTTGGGAATGGAATTCCCCACTTCCAGAGCCCTCTAAACTCATGCACACAAACATTTCCCTTGTGCCCAGTCAGAGATTCAGGAAGTTTTCTTAGTTTGTTCACATTTCAGCTATCTTAATCATGGCTATAACCAGTGATATATGTAGCTTTATAATTAACAGTTGTATTTCCGTATAACGCACATTACAATTTCTAGGTATCTGCTGTCTGAATAGGTAGTTGCCATTACGTGCAGCAGAACTGATAGCGTGTTACACAGGAGACAAACTGTGTTCCCTTCTGGACGCTCAACTTCTGTTTTTTACGTGCTATTGTTTCTTCTAATCTAAAATAAGTCAGTCTAAAAATATATGTTTGCTCTTTGTGTAGAAAAACATAACCAACTTCTGTGCATGTAAAAGCATGTGTGTGTGGTGAAGTTCGCATGAGCTCAAGCTAGTCCCCTCAAAAGAGCATCATGCTGTCCCCCTTCTGCGCTTCCCACATCCTCCAGTCACGGACACTTGTTCACCTTTCTCCACTCAGTCAGACTAGTTCAACAACTTCCTAGTCCCCTCTTTGCCTGGTTTCTCAGGCAGCTTCCCTTTCTGGATGCTTTTGTATAGGGAAGCTTCCCCCCTCTCTTAATCCCACCTGGCTGCTAAGAAGAGGGGCAAGGAGCTGAGAAAGCTTTGAACCATCAAATAAAATACACAGATTAGCTCCTCCTATGATAATTCATAGCTTCCTTCCTTGTTCCATTTAGGATTGCATGGCTGGCACAGTAGGTCTGGCTGCAGAGTATTTTATCAGCCATCCTATGGTTGGAGCCTGTGCAGGCAAACGACAGGAAGATGATGGTCAGTGAGCAATCGTGATGAACTTTCTAAATATGGAAAAGAGATGGTTGTTACACACACTGGGTATTTTGCCTACGTATGCATTGGCAGTGTGAGAAATTATGAAATTTTGACTTTTTGTTCCATTTGGAAATTAAATCAATGTCAGAATTTCCCACAGAACAGAAATTGTTTTTTAACCTGCTCTAGTGTATACCGTATTTTTCGTCCTATAGGACGCTCCGGCGTATAAGACGCCCCCGCGTTTTTAAATAAAAAAGCCGGGGGGAAAAAAAAAAAAAACCCACCACCACACAAAAAGTGCCGCTTTTTTCGCGCCGCTCTCCCGTCCCCGCCGCGCGGCGGGCTGCTGGGAGCGCGCCGCTCTCCCGTCCCCGCCGCGCGGGCGGGCTGCCGGGAGCGTCCCGGTTCCCCCCTCCCCGCCGCGGGCGGGCTGCCGGGAGCGTCCCCGTTCCCCCCTCCCCGCCGCGGGCGGGCTGCCGGGAGCGTCCCGGTTCCCCCCTCCCCGCCGCGGGCGGGCTGCCGGGAGCGTCCCGGTTCCCCCCTCCCCGCCGCGGGTGGGCTGCCGGGAGCGTCCCAGTTCCCCCCTCCCCGCCGCAGGCGGGCTGCGCTCCCGGCAGCCCACCCGCGGCGGGGAGGGGGGAACCGGGACGCTCCCGGCAGCCCGCCCGCGGCGGGGAGGGGGGAACCGGGGCGCACATTCGCCCTATAAGACGCACCAACTTTTTCCCCCCCGTTTTGGGGAAGAAAAAGTGCGTCTTATAGGGCGAAAAATACGGTACATACTTTGGCTAAATCTGTTACAGCCATTGTGTAGCATTCCAAAGCAGGCATTTTGGACCTATGTATGACAAAAATTGGCATGACCATTTTGATTTCTATTTCTGACATCCTGGTCTATCAAAAAGATTCCTTCTGCAACTAGGAACTCCCATGTTTGAATGAGTAGTGAAGTTTACCAAGCTAATGTCTTCTGCTCGCCTGATGCAGGGCTGTGTCTTTCTGTATCTTTCAGGCTCCCATTTCCCCTCCATAGGTGATTTCATTAGATTTGTACCAAGCCTACTGTGTTGCAAAGATATCATTTCTGACTAGACACTGACACATACGTCTACTTTCACTTGAAAGGTTCTTGTTTGCATACTTGATGAACAATTTATCTCCCGTTTCCACCAGCAAACTTGAGCACAGTTCACAGCTACTCATTTTAGAAGCAACCTGGTGACTATAGAAATTGGCCACATTTTTACTTCTCTCTACCATCCAAAAGGGAATGAGGAGATAGACTTTGAAATAAAGTCATATTGTGCACAACATCCAAGGACTTTCTTGTCCCATGACTTTAGGACAGGCATTACTCCACTATGGAGGAGATTATTTGTTTTACGCTAGTTCCTAAAGGCCCCAAGCAGTATTGAGGGCACGTGTGTTATGTTTGTTACACTCAGGTCAGTGCATCCTTCAACTAAACAGTCTCTAGTGGTGTTCATGCTATATTGACTAATCTCTTCCTTCTTACAAGGGACAGGGGTCAGTGTTCTGTAATTAAGGATATCTCTGTGTCTTTCAGTCTCCATTACTGTGATATCTGAACAGGCTATGACAACATCAAGAAACAAACTCTCCACTAATATTTGTTGGCAATTGCATCCATCTCCAGGCATGGAGAAGGGGAAAATAGGCAAAGCTACTCATGAACTATGACTGCAACATTTTCACTACAGTAGAACCTCCGAGTTAGGAACACCTCAGGAGTGAAGGTTGTTCGTAACTCTGAAATGTATGTAACTGAACAAAACGTTATGGCTGTTCTTTCCAAAGTTTACAACTGAACATTGACTTAATGCAACTTTGAAACTTTACTATGCAGAAGAAAATTTCTGCTTTCCCTTTATTTTATTTATAATAGTTTACATTTAACACAGAATTGTACTGTATTCGCTTTTTTTTCCTCTTATTTTTTGTCTCTGCTTCTAGCAGATTTCCAGTTCCAAATGAGTTATGTGGTTGACCAGTCAGTTCATAATTCTGCATTCATAACTCTGAGGTTCTACTGTATCTGATAGCTCAAGTCATCATACCCTATGACTGCAAGTGGAGTCCATTGCAAATTGCTCCATTTTAGGGATGCTACCTTGGAACTGCAGTTCTGTATTGCCAACCTCAAGTGTTCAAAAATCATGAGTTAGGCTGCCCCCCCAAATCATGAGATTGGCTTAAAATAATACATTTTGGGTTCTTTTTATTTGCCTTTTGATTTCAAGTCATGTTTTTAGGCTTTTCTCTGCAACCATGAGGGCTAGAAAAAAACCACTTTTTAAAGAAAATGAAAGCTGAGATTCTCATGTAATCAAAGGATTCCAGGAGCTGGGGCTTTAAGAAACATACCATATATTGAGAGACTCGGTACAATCATAAGAGTTGGCAACACTGACTGATCAGTCAGAGAAGCCATATGAACAGGCCATTGGGGGCCCTGAGGTGACCTGCGCAGTCCACAAAGCAATTACATTTCTTCCATGTGGGAAAAGAAAGGTTGAGCTCCTTACTGTACTAGTAATTTAGATTACATAGGTGGCATGAACATGCTTAGTGGGAAACTAGTAGCAGCACCACAGGAAGTCCCCTTGCACTTCTCCATATGACGGTAAGCATTTAGCCTGATTAACAGCCCCAGGAATAGAAGTCTTCTATCCATAGAACAGGTACAACACAAGCTGTACTTCAACACCCACCTTCAGGGATCTTCTTTTATGATGGGCAGGTAACTATTTCCAGGGCTACTGACACCTTAGTCTCTCAGCAGATAGTGCATGTAAAGGTCTGTTGTGCTTCCCATTCCTGAACTTTTGTGGTACAAACCAAATATGGTAACAGAAAAACTCCCTCTGTTTAACTGAGGCAAAGTTGTGCCCAGAACAATTTATTATGTGGAACAAATATACAGTAGACATCAGTTCTGGAAAATTTCCCTCCCCACTTCCCCGTGACGCAAACAGAGTGGGTAAGGGGAGAGGGAGCCATTGTTTTTAATTTACAGTTATGGGTGCACAGTATAATTCCAGGAGCATAGGAATAGTGATATGGATATTCATGAACAAAAGATGTTTTATTTCAGGAGTATGAATTCATATCAGCAACTTTTCGGGAAGGGATAGCTAATGCAATGTTTTATTCTCACATTCACAAATACCATGTTTTCCCTCAAACCTTTGTATTGTAAATATACAATACCTACTCCTGAGGGCATTCTGCACCCCCCAAAAAAATCTGCACACAATATTTTAAAATTTTGCAAATTGTATTTGTCAAATAAATGTGGAGGCTCCAATATGGCATTGGGGAGCATAGGCAGTACAGAGAGGAGGGATCTGGATGTGGAGGATATAGAGCTTGGCAGAGGGCTCTGGATATGGGGGGCTTAGTTGCAGGTCCAGATGCTGAAGAGGGAAGGAACCAGGTGCAGCTGGTTGGGGCTCAGTGGGGTGGGGATCTGGGTGCGGGTGACTCATCATAGTGGTCCAAGTGCAGGAAGAGCAGGGCTCATCATAGAGGGTTCTGAGTGCAGGGGGTGAGGGGATCTGGATGCACAGAGGTTGGGCGGATGGGGGAGCAGCTCCCCGTATAATGATCCCTCCCCCAGAAGCTTAAGAGCGATGAGTGCAGGAAGCAGGAGGGGGAGAGTTTTCAAAGCTTCCTGCAGCCTGGGGAGAAATTGCGAGGTGGGTCTGATCCAACCCCAGATGCCATGCAGGGAAGGAGGAAGTCCTGTCCTCCCCAACTCAGACGGATCTAGCAGCTGAGCCTGGCACAGGGTAGGAGCCACCAGCTGGGTCTTCCCCAGTCCTGCCCTCTGCCCCATAGTGATTTACCTCTCTGCCAGCTGCCCTGCACACCCAAAACATACAGGCAGGGAGGGTCACATAACCACTTTTGTGGCTTCCCTTTGCTTCCCAGTCAGAAAGTTTTTTTTCTGTGGGGAAGCAAAGTAATCTGCCGGGGACATAAATGCTGTGCATGTGCAGTGGCGCAGAATTCCCCCAGGAGTAAATACTTAAGTTTCACCCACTTTCTTTACATTAAATATTCACTTTAGCCTATGTTATTTTTCAACTACACTAGAAATTAAGGGAAACACTTTTAGACAAAAAAACAAAATGAAAAGAATATCCTGTTTTATTTATGCTAATGTGCACATATACACTGTACACTAAACCGAATAGGGCACACGGTACCCAATACGTGTGTATCATATTCTATTTTACACAGTAATCAAACATAATATATATGGTAGAAAAGAAAGAGAAACTTTTACACAGTGCTTAAGTCAAGCAGACAGGTGATGCAATATGAATCAACTTCAGTAGTTCAATGGTTCCAAAGAAGCCAGCAATAAGTAGATAGCAAGCACACAACAGTGTACAATGAGACGATTCTAACCTAGGTTAGGTTCTGCAGCCCACTTCTCTGTCTAGTTCCATTTCAGAAACGGTCTTACACTGACATCTTCTTGAGCTTTTTGCTGTAAAAATATAGAGAAAAAGCATGGATAAGCTTTTCTTTGCAATCTATGGCATTATCCTATCTGGGATTAGGGGCAAATGGAACACCTATCTCCAGACTGACCCTATAAATCCTAAAACAAATGTGCTCCCAATGCCCCTTTCTTCTCTGAACAAGAAAAGCAAGAAGAGAAAGACACGTTTTCAAAATGTAACCAGCCGTGCTTGTACACCCCGTCCCCTGTAAGAGCTTAGATCTGTCAGTGGATACTTAGTCACACTCCGTTTTTGCCAGATTTGAATAGATTTGAAAGTACTCCTACCTCAGCCAAAGAAGACGCTTCTTCACCCAGTTGTCTTCTGGATTTGCACATGCTTTCAACCCACTCTTTGTGTGGAAACTGGAAGGAAAGGTAGAGGGAATAATGACAATAAGGTTCTGCTATTTAGTCACAAAGAGCTGCATTCAACAGAACACTAATTCAATAGAACAAAATGCATGATATGGGTGCTCCATTCAAAAGCAGAGGCAGAAGAGTCCAGTTTAACTGTGAAAGGACAATTTAGAATAATGATCACTATTTCACAGAAACTTATTTTCTAGTAATATGAAGCGTGTCTTATATTGCCACTTGGCCACTGTCTGTACCTTTGCCTAGTATTTCAAAACACTTGGGACTTAAATGTACAGCATACAGATACTGTGTAAGAATGTGAGTCAAGCACTTTGCTAATATTTATGTCCTACAGGTATAAAAGTTATTTCTACTTGAAATTAATTTTATAGGATTAGATTTTATAGATCCAAATAAGGAAATACATTTATTTATGATTAAAGCCATTTCCCCTTTAGTCTAGGTTCAAAGACCAAGTCTTGTGACGTAAGTACAGATAGTGGTCCATTGAAACTAAATCGCTTTCAGCTGGCAACTTACATGATAGCACCGATGTCACAGACTTCATTTGATAACTGTTCCATGTAGCCATTGATGGCCCAACGAGGCAGCTCAGTTCTCATATAGGAGAGGCAGCAGTCTTGGTTGCTTTGGGCTGGAATGGTGAAAAATGTGTTACAAATGAGTGGAATAGAATTAATTTTCATCCCATAGGTGGGATAAAGATCTCAAATTAAGGATGTGTGGTAAACCTGATCTGTAGCAGCAGGAAAGCTCATCATTGGCATTGTCAGCAGTGATGACTAAGATTAATTATGCACAGAGACTGAGCTGCAGTAACTAAGAGGTGATGCACAGAATAGGCTGAGATTGGCTGGAAAGTTTATACAGCCACCTTGCATGGTATGTGTGATCTCTGGCACTTTTCATTGCAAAATAAAATTAATGAAAGAAGGGGGAGCTCAGCACAGTACTGTAATGCCCTAGGAGACCTGTTGCTAACCTCACAGCTCAAATTACCCAACATAATTATACTCCCTACCGCTATTTTTGCCTCTAGACATGTGACTACAAAAACAAACATTACTCACCCTCAGAAGTGCAGAAAAGATACAGCAGCCCCACCAAAGCAGCCAGGATAAAGCTCATGTTGCTAAAGCCTGTCATTTTCAGCTCAATAGTTGGGTTTACTTAAAGCTTCACTTAAGATACATCAAAAAATCAACTGCTCTAACTGATTGCTTTGGCCATGGGCAACCAGCTTATAATGTCTGCTCATGACCTCAGGAAATTCCTACAAGGGTGTGTTCCACTCTCCTTTCAGAGGGTATTTTCCTTCAACCGTTCCTTTAGACCGGTTAACCCACTTTATGACATCATAGGCATCAACCCTCTGGGACTTTTTTCTCCAATCAGGATGGAAAACAAATTCAGCTCAGAAGGAAATAAACCCTGTGAGATCATGGTTATGTGGCTAAAGCACCTGCGCACACGTGGGAGCGTTAGCGACAGCAGGCGAGACAGAGACCACACCGAAATGAGCTAGTGCTCAGTTTGCTAAATTTTCACAAACCTCTACTTGGCCCATGTCACCACAGCTTTGAATGCCTTTCCCTGGGCGCCTCTTCTACGGAAAGCTCACACATCTTGCTCTCCTCATTAAGGCCCTTTGAAAACCTCCTCCACCAACATTGCTCCTCTTATTTCTCTTTCTCCCTCTGGCTGCCCATCCTTCCTCCCAAACCTTCTTTCTAATTGCTCCACCTCCATGCTGGTCTCTGTGCCTTCATCCAGGCCACTCCTTATATTTGGAACGCTGTTCTCAGGCACCAAATATTCTCCCCCTCTTAGGGTGAGCAGATGTCCCGATTTTATAGGGACAGTTCCGATTTTTGGGTCTTTTTCTTATATAGGCTCCTATTACCTCCTACCCCCATCCCGATTTTTCCACGCTTGCTATCTGGTCACCCTACCCCATCTTAAATCAAATACTCTCTCAAAACATACTTCTCCCATGATTCCTCCCCAAACACATCTCTGTCACTTTGCTCTGGGTCCCTGCTGTGGATCTAAGCTGCTTGGGTCCAAAACTGTGTCTTCCTGTAAAGCTCCAAGGATCACTGTTGACATGTTCTCCTGTTTACTCTCCTGTTCACTCTCATATTAGCAAGGGCTGGAACTCTGCAGGGAGCATTCATCTTAACTGATCGCTGAGGATGAATGTGGCTAGTTAGGGGATACCCTGAAAAGGAGGGAGGTGGGATTACCCACTGGGAGCTTTTAGCTCCAATGGAAAAAAACAGCCCTAAAAACAGTTTAAGCAACTCCTTGAGGATTACCCCTGCATAGAAATACCAATCCCTGGCTACTTGGATCATAGGTAGCCAGCATAAATTAAAGCAACCGAACTTTACTTTATGGCAGAGATGGGGCCGGGATGATGACTACCACAATGACCACTGTAACAAGATGCTGGCTAGGAGATCCAGGCCAGGCCCCTGTTAGCCCAACTCCCTGTTGAAAGGGGAATTGGTTGGGAGTGGCCAGGGAGGCCATGCCCAAATCACCTGAGGGAAGGCACCTGTGGGCCTAATTATCCAGCCACCTATATAAAGCTGGCAGGAAGGAGGTGCGGTTTGGGGGAAACACAGGAAAGGGAGGAGCAAGTGGCTCTAGATCCCTGCTGGCTGAGGAAGCAAGCAGTCTGTAGAAATATGTATATAACAGGTGGTGGGAACGGACACAAACAATAAAGGAGCACTGGAGCATGCACTTTGGTTGGTCTCTGGATGAGTTTGTGAGAGGACCGGCAAGGGCCCAGTTACACCATCCATGGGCTCCTTCCTCATCTCCACCAAGCAGCATTTGACTGTGGCTGAGTGCCTAAAGCTATGCACCTAACTCCATATGTAGGCAACTAAATGGCTTGTTTTCTTAGAGGTGCTGAAGATGCACAGCTCTGTTTATTGTTTGTACAGCTACCATAGCACTCAAAGACCCGGGTCAAGAGTGAGGGCCCATTGTGCTAAAAGGTGCTGTGTACACACAGGGGAAGGTATCGTCCCTATCCTGAAAACAATCTACAATAACTCACTTCTCATGATTCCTGAACCAGAGCTACCAGAATTACATTTCACTCCTATATTGGGGCAGCCTCCAAAATTATATTTAATGAAACCTTTCTCTGCCTCTCAATTCTCCACTGGGGGGGATATGCAAGAGAACAAAACTACCCATGACAGATGTTAGTTACAATGTTTAATGCAGTACCCTAGTGATGAGGGCACTATAAGAACCTCTATGGACTAAAATCATCATGAGGATGTTTGCTAAAAACAGTAATAGTCCTTGTCTCAGTCATTGGTACCTTGCTGTGAGGGGAAAGCCAAAGATCTCAGTTTCCTTTCTTGGAACCCATCTCCTTTAGAGTCACAGACAATGAATTTTGGGATTAAAAATGTATCCAGCCTATACTTGGGAGCCATTTTAAAGCAAATTAAAGAAAACAGTAACAAGTACATACAGTGACATATTTGGATTTTAGAAGAACTTTGAACATGGAATCCCATAAAATTGTAGCTGAAAATGTCGTTCAAATAGTCTTGAATAAATCCACTGTAATGGAAACTGAAATCTGGCTAAAGAGCTTTAAACAAAGGGCAATGACCAATAACAGACTTGGAGAAGAAGTGTCAAACTGCCATCAGCCGCTACTGGTGGTTTAAATAAAGAAGTGGTTCTCAAATTTTTTTTTTTAACTAGTGATCCTTTTCACATAGCAAGCCTCTGAGTGCAACCCTCCCCCCTTTATAAATGAAAACCACTTTTTTATATATTTAAATTATAGATGCTGGAGGCAAAGCAGGGTCGGGTGGAGGTTGACAGCTCGCAACCCCACATGTAATAACCTTGTGACCCCCTGAAAAGTCCCAACCCCCAGTTTGAGAATCCCTGAAATAAAGGAATCTCTGAGGTGATATTTAGTCAGAAGCCCAAAATTCAGGGGTAGGGGGAGTGCTATTTAGATGGCCAAGAGGGAATAGATGAGGCAGGATTGAGATAGAATATTAGCATTCAGGAAAGGAAGCAGAGGACATAAAGAGAGATGAGGAAATGAAACAGTGGTTAAGTTAACCGAAGGAAACTGTTAGAAAGGAAAAGTATAGACAGAGAGAGTTCACATAAGACTTAGTTAAAAATAGGAACTAGGAGTATAATGGAGAAAACAAAGGATCTTTAAGTAAACCAAAAATTCAACGTCAACAGGGAAGATGGGATTCTTAATAGTAGTACGTTAGGACCAGATCATGGTCGCAGACTCATTTATAGCCAGAAGGAACCATTGTGATAATCTTTTCTAGTTTCTAAGAAGATTGAAATACAGGAGATCTCTGAATAGAGCAGGCCATAGAATTCACCCAGCAATTCCTAAATCTGGTCCCAGTAACTCATGATCCCACTGAGTTCAATGGGAATTGGCTACTGATATCAACAGGATTTGCCCCTTAAAAGCAGAGAGTTTCCACACCTTGGGAAAAATTATCCCTCCACCACTGAAGTCTTAACTGAGACTCTTGTCAAGGACTGTTATAGTCATATAAGCTTTGTCTACATAACCATTCTTATTCAGCCTTTTAACAAGTTAGAGGCACAATGGGTTCTAACTAATGGCGACTGTATTTTAATTATTGTGAATGTGCTCAGAGCTCAAGAAAGGGGGTTATAATTATTCTCTCTCAAAATAAATTAATAAATCACTGAGCACAGCTTGTGTCAACATATAACAGGGTTAATACTCATTTAGTAACTGCTGCCCTTGCCCTAGCCCTAGAGTGGTACATGGGTCTCTTCCTATAAGCAGTTCATAGCACAGGGCCCGATAGCCCACTACAGCATGGCAAACCTCTGGGAGTGAGCTAAATGAGAAGAAATCTCTGCAAAGTGCTCTTCACAGAGACTGCTTCCTGGTCAATCCACTGAGGGATAGGTCTTGCCACCCACCCCTAACCAGCAAACAAGCCATGAGACTGTCCTATGAAGATAGCAAAAAGCCAGGCAGGTGGGAGCAGGCAGAGGTCAATGGGACTGCTCCTGTGCATAAAGTTACACCTGTGCTTATGTCTTTGGTGGATTGAAGACTGGTGCCTCCCAGAGAGTCAGATCTGAAAAGCTGCTGCTTGGACTAAAAACTAATTACAGTAAACCCTCGATTTAACGGACCTCGATTTAACGGACTTCGGATGCAACGGACAAAATTTCTGTCCAAGTCTGATGCATTCCTGATCCATTTCTGGCGGGCTGGCTGCCGGCTCCCGGCTGCCGCCCGGGTCCACACAGCAGACGGGCTGGCTGATGGCTGCCGCCGGGGTCCCAGCCGCGGGCGGGCTGGCTGACGGCTCCCGGCTGCCGCCTGGGTCCAGGCAGCAGGCGAACTGGCTGCCGGCTCCCGCCTGCGGGCGGGCGGGCTGGCTGGCTGCCGGGTCCCACCTGCTGGCTGCCAGCTCCCGCCCGAGTCCCGGAAGCGGGAGGGTTGGCTGCCGGCTCCTGCCCGGGTCCCGGCAGCAGGCAGGCTGTGGAGCTGCCGCCCCGACCCTGTGGCGGGCGGGCTGCTGCTCTGACAGCTCATTTTTTAAAAATTATTAAATAACGGACTTTTTGATTTAATGGACACCCCCTCGCCCGAATTAGTCCGTTAAATGGAGGTTTTACTGTACATGTGCTTTTCAATGTTTGGATGGGTAGGTTTTCAAAGCCACCTCAGGGGATGTGGCAGCATTCCCATTATACTATCAAAAAGCAAAGATTGAGGTGTATTTTTCCCTCCTAAATATATTTAGGGACTGTCCAAGGAACTCTCTCAATTTGACTTAGGCAAGATCAGACTTGAACTAATTTGCAGTAAATAGCTGCTTTATTTATTTATTTATTTATTTATTTTTACGGAGGAAGGAGTGGAAGGAGTTCATATACACCAGGATGTTTACAACTTTCCTAATGCAAATGTAGAGTGAAACTAAAGAAGCATCCATTATCATTTACAGATGTAGGATAGATAAAGAATGGTCTGGTCTGGTCTGGATGTTCTGAAACACAAGGACTTCTGATTTCCAGGGTATAAAATACATTGCCGATAAACCAAGTCTCATTTGGATTTTTAATGTAATTATTGAAGTTTCCACAGACTCCACTTTCTCTCAAGCACATGTTTTTACAATAGTCCAAAATATTTAATCCATTTGTTTTGGATCACATTACTTAGAATTAAAATTAAATTTTTTGGCACACAAAAATGCATATAAAGTAACAATAAATAGAATAAATTATCTATTTTACGTATGCTAACTAGCACAAATGACATCCAAATGCTCTAAACCCAACAGGGCATATATTTCGTATGACAGTTTAAAACAGTTTTCTTTTTTTACACAGTAATCAAATATTGTATATTAGCAAAGAAGAAAGCAATTTTCACAAAATGCTTAAGTCAAGCAAACAAATGATGCAATATGAATCAACTTCAGTAGTTCAAAGGTTCCAAAGAAGCCAGGAATAATAGTCAGTAAGCACACATTGTGTACAAAGAGATGATTCCAACCTAGTTTAGGTTCTGCAGCCACCTCTGCGTCTAGTTCCATTTCAAAACCCACATTACTGTGACATCTTCTTGAGTTTATTGCTATAAAAAACAATGAGAACACATGAATAAGCATTGGGGACCACTTCAGCCATGGTTGTATTTTGGATTTCTCTCCCTCCGCCCCCAGTACAGCTCTTACTATCAGTCAATAGCAAGGTATCTCAAGTGGGAGAGGCCAGCATATGAAACTTCTATCCCTATGGATAGCACTCTCTCTCTCTCTTCTCTCTTTGCCAGTCACCCCCCAGCCGGGGTATGGGCCACCAACTGGTGTTGGTGTTTCAGTAGCAATTGGTTCCCTTACGGGGTGGAGTTGCTAGCCCCACGCCCATGTTAAGCCTACAGCACCTGGTATTCCCAGGAGGTCTCCCAATGGATAGCACTATGAGGGCTTAATGTTTTCAACCAGGTCCAGCAGGAGAAGGGAAGGAAATGAGATTCACACATTTTCAAAAATGTATTCTCCATGTGCATAGCTGGTCCCCTCAATGCCAGCAAGAATATAGCTGTTACTGCCAGTGGATACTCAGACACATTCTGTTTTGACCAGGTTAATAGGTTTTAAACTATTCCTACCTCAGCCAAAGAAGATGCTTCTTCACCCAGCGGTCTTCTGGATTTGCACAAGCTTTCATTCCATTCTTTGTGTGAAAACTGGAAGGAAAGGTATGGTAAACAATTATAGTAACTTTCTTCTATTAAATCCCTTAGGGCTACAGTGAGCAGAATAGAAACATTCTATGGCTCTTCCATAGAAAACAGTAGCAGGTTTCATAGAGGAGGTCAATTAGGTGTTCCTTTTCATCCTCACTCATACTATGGGCACAATGATGCATCCAATTAAATTAAAGGTAACGATTAAAACATATGAAAATTGATTTCTATAGTTTTTAAACATAGTGCACAATTATGTCGAACTCATTGGTATCAGATGTTGAGACAAAGAACTTAGCTGAATACGAACAACAGTTAGATATTTCTCAGAACTGTGGGAAGAGCTACAATTAAACTAGATGATATCAAAATATGAGGGATCTAAAACCTCATGTTTCAGGATATAAGAGAAAAATATGGGGGATCTAAACCCTCGTGTTTCAGGACATAAGAGATCTACTAACTACTTGGAACTGGGAAGAATCTTTCTCCACAAGAACAGTATTGCTTAAGTGTCCCTGATGGGATGGGATGGAGAGGAGAGGTGTTAAATGTTCTTTTGAAACCATTATTGGAGGCTAAATCAACCTAGGTTAAATGGACCACTAGTCTGATCCCATGTGGCATTTCTTAGATTCCTAAACAGGCAGGTTTGTATTTATTTTGTACAGACATCCTGTAAGAATACGAGTTAATTCTCCCTTCCTAGTACGTTATAAAACCTATTAAGAGTGTTTGTATATTAAGTGAACTTTATAGGACAATTTTCCTTTTGAAAAAGATAAAGACAGTTTATTTATGGTGGTTAAACCATTTCTGTTTTCATCACACAAAAGTCCAAAGACTAATTCTTGCCTGGGAGTGAAAGTACTGATCGTGTGACTGAATTTCTTCTGACTGGTAACTTACATGATAGCATTGATGTCACAGACTTCACTTGATAGCTGTTCTGTGTAGCCCTTTATGATCCCTCGTGGCAGCCGTACTGTGGAGTAGGAAAGGCAGCAATCTTGGTTGTTTTGTGCTGAAACAGAAGGGGGGAAAGGGAATGTTTACTTAGGAAAGAGAAAAATAAAATTAAGACTATAATTTAATCCTGCCCACGATACAACATTGACCAGTCCCTGAACATTGAATTCCACTGGAAGGGAAGTTTAATGCTCTGGGAGACTTACTACCATCTTACAGGCACACCTTGGTTTGCTTGACATGCTCCAGAGCAATATTCTGAGCCCAGGAAATCAAATTAGAGGAATGAAAAAAATCAAAGATTACTCACCTTCAGCGGTGCCAGACAGGTACAACAGCAGCAGCCCCATCAAAGAAGCCAGGATCAAGCTTCTGCTGATAAAGTTGGTCATTTTCAGTTTAGTAAGGTTTTACTATAGTCTACACTTCAAAAGTATCAGAAAACTGGCTGCTCTGATCTGCTGTCTTTGGTTTCAGACAACCTTCTTATAAAGCCAGCTGGAGACTCAGGGAATTCACCCTTGGGTGTGTTCCATTTTTCATCATGGGGTTTTCCCCTCAGCAGTTCCATTGTGCTTTTTAAAGCTAACCTGCCCCATGCTGTTGTCATAGGCAGCAGAGCTCTTTGGGGATTTTTTCCTCTAACTAGGTTAGAAAAAATTCAGGGCAAAAAAAAAAAGAAAGAAAGAAATACATAGTTCTGTGGGTGAAGCACTTGAGTACTTTGTGGGGGTGAGACTGGGTTGCGAGATGAGGAAAATGAGAAAGCCTGTTGCAGATAGGAACTGTGTCTTTGTTTCCTGAGTTCTAATTTAATAAATCTAATTTTTGAAAAGCCTAAGAGGGTCTGGCTCTGTTTAGAGTTCTGTTTTGCCTTACAGCCCTGCCTTTATCTTCTGCCACTTTATTGTCTGTTTAAACTGTTCTACATGCATCAGATTTAGATTGAAAGCAACTTGTGTGTTATGTCTTCATTTATGTCAGGAGCTCAATAAATAATAATTGTATCCTACCACCTTTCCATGTCTAGTCACACTATATATTTCAATGGCTCATGGATATATACAGGAGGCAAATAAAACCTGAAAAGCATTTGGAGAGTGTCCTACAGAGTGTGCCTACGTCACCAGTACAAAATAAATCCAGTACAGGTGAGTTATTACTGAAAGTTGTTACATTGCCAAATGATATTGGAAGGTGTGCTGCATTAATTTGTGGTCTCCGTCCATTTCCCAGTCACTAGGTGTTCACCTCAGTTTTATCCCACCACAGTTGATATGTTCAGTAGCAGAGAACACTGTATTGGCATGCAGACTGGAGTACAATGTTACCTGAAGAGATGCTCTCTCCAAGTTAAATGTAAGGGATTTTGGCAGGCACACAGTAACATTTGAGGACACTTGCATGCTTATCCTGTTCATACGATACAGTCCTTCCATTCGCCAGGGCCAATCAAGCCATCACCTTCCATGAGCATTAAATTCACATTTTTTTATATCTGAAAAGTCTAAGAGGGCCTGGCTCTATTTAGAGTTCTGTTTTGCCTTACAGCCCTGCCTTTATTTTTATCACCCCCTGCAGAATATTTTTTAAGTCTTCCATTTTTCTTTTTTAAAATGCCTGCCCAATGCTAATATGAATGCTTCTCTTTCATTGCCCCAACAGCATACTACTATTACCAGCCATAGCAGGGGGAGATCTTAGACTGCATTAGGGTAGCTTTGCCATGTGTGTGGAGATCTTCACGTGTAGCAGTGCTCTGACCAGCAGTCAGCACAGTGGTATGCCAGGCAAAGAAATCGTGGCTATGGTGATCTCTGAAACATAACTGCTTTATGGGGCTCAATCAGGTGCGATGAAAATAAAACAATACTACTGCTCCTGCTGAAAATGCTCCCTCCGGGGGGTGTTATATCAGAGGGGCAGACAATCAGCACTACCTAACACTATGATGTAGTTTTCCTAAATCTGCAGCTTGGGCACTGCACTTGAGAGGATATAAATCCAGCTGGCAACACTTAGCAAATCTTTACGCAGATAGGAATGTTTAACATAAGAACAGCCATACCAGGTAAGACCAATGGTCCAATTAGCCCAGGATCTTCTGACAGTGTCTTCGGAGGGAAAGAACAGAATAGGCCATCGAGTAATTCATACCCTGTCATCCATTTCAAGCTTATGGCAATCAGAGGCTAGGGACACCCAGAGCACGAAGTTGCATCCCTGATCATCTGACGAATAACCATGAGGGATCTAAATATGCCACCTATCTGTGAACCGCCATTCCTGTATTCAAGGGTTGGGACAATGGCAGGTATTGACAAAGAGCAGGTACATGCAACAAAATTTGCTGGGTTTCATAGAATTCTGCAGATCTCTTTTTTTTTAATAGTAGTCACATAGGTTCCATGAAATTTGCACACACTTTCCTGCAAGAATCTGCTAGGGTTTGTGTTTGTTTTACCGCTAGTCTAATCAAATCTCTCCCAAGCCACCTCTCTAGGGCCAATTAATCAAAGGAAAGGAAATTCTATTTGGAACGTTCCATGCAGCCTAAAGAGACTTGGAACACTTGGAAACAAATCATGTTTCAACCTTTAATCCGAAATCTGCATCCTAAAAACAACTATTTATGCTGGTGGAGATGGCTTAGTGTTCTAAAACTCAGGCTGAAAATACCTAGATTGCCTGGAATCACAGGTTCATATCCTAGTAAGGCTGATTCAACGCATCCTTTTGAGATAGAAATCTTGAGTTCCATTAAGTTAACTATTAGATATGGAAGGGCCTGCCCAATTTCCATAAGAACATAGAGTAGTGTTTGCTCCAGCGTCCTTGGCCAAAATTCCCCACTCTCCCAAGTGCGGTGCATGGAAGCCCAGAACTGGATTTCAATAGTGCTCTATATATGACAGCTGATTTTCAGTATGTCTGAAAATCAGTTTGATCATTTTTAAAGTACTTTGGGATTGATGGCATTATAGAAATATATCAGATTAAACAGAATAAGACATTCTGTCTTTGCTTTGTTCAAGAAGTTCACTATTAGAAAACACTTTGAACATTAGATATTGAACTAGCAATCCTCATCTCCCAACTCCATTTTATTCTAGTTTTCATTGTAGAAAAGTGAAGTCTTCAGTCATTCTAGGCATTTCCTAAGCACATTATCTTATCAGGAACCTTATCTTCTTACTCATCTATTAAATGCCATGCAGATCAGCAGTACATCTCTATATATAAAAGTCAAATGGTGTATGCGTGTATGTATGTGCACTTACTCCTTCCACACCGTTTGAGCTAGAGACTTGAAATTCTGTACAGTTAGAGGTCTTAGGGTCCTAATCAGGGCAGGGCCGGCAACAGGGGGGTACAACGGGTACAGCTGTACCGGGCCCCGGACTTCAGGGGGGCCCCCTGAAGTCCGGGGCGGGTACTGTGAGCAAGGCGCGGCTCCGGGCAGCCACTGCAGCACTCACCAGCTCCCCTCCCCCGGCACCCAGCAGCCTCCCCCCGCCCCCCTTTGCTTCTCCCGGCCCGGCCATGCGGCCGCAGCGCATGCGGGGGGTTGGGGCCCGCGGGAGGTAGGAGACCGGTGCGGGGGGGGGGCACGGGCAGCGGGAGACCGGGGGGGGGGGCACGGGCAGCGGGAGACCGGCGCGGGGGGGCGGGGACCCCGTGGGCGGCGGGAGACCGGAGCGGGGGGGAACCCTGCGGGCGGCGGGAGACCGGCGGGGGCCCGCGGGTGGTGGGAGACCGGAGGGGGGGCCCCGTACGATCTGCCGTACGGGGCCCCAAAATTCCTGTCGCCGGCCCTGAATCAGGGTGAGAGTTGAAAAAATTTCAAATCTCACCTCTGACGCCCCCCCCCCCCCACGGGTGAAATTATTTAAAGGCCAATCACATCAGCTGGGCAGCTGCTGTTCTCTGTGACATAGTTATTATGTCATAATACCCCCTCCAATGGACCCTGCATTCGCTCAGCTCTCTGCCTCCTCCCCACGTCCGACGGACCCGAGTTGGGTTTGGTCGGAGGGTAAGTGAGGTGGGGGTGTCGGGTTTGGTCGGGGGGGGTGAGGTGGGGGTGTCGGATTTGGTCGGGGGGTAAGTGAGCCGGGGGTGTCGGGTTTGGTCTGGGGGGGGTGGGAAGGTGTCGGGGTGGGTGAGGGGTGAGGTGTGGGTGTTTGGGTTGGTCAGGGGGTGTTGGGGTTGGTGGGGGGGGTTGGTTGGGGGGGTGAGGAGGGGGGTCGGGGTTGGTCGAGGGGTAAGTGAGGTGTGGGTGTCGGGTTTGTTTGTGGTGGTAGGTAGGGGTGTCGGGTTTGGTTGGGGGGAAAGTGAGGTGGGTGTGTCAGGTTTGGTCTACAGGGGGATGAGGTGTGGGTGTTGGTAAGGGGGTGTTGGGGTTGGTAGGGGGGTGACGTGGGGGTGTTGGGTTTGGGTGGGGGCGTGAAAATGTGAGTCGGGGTTGGTCAAGGGGTAAGTGAGGTGGGGGTGTTGGGTTTGGTCGGGGGGGGTGAGGTGGGGGTGTCAGGTTTGTGCTCTGCCCCCTCCAACGGACCCCGCACTCGCTCAGCTGTCTGCCCCCTCCCCACCTCTGACGGACCCGAGCAACGCCGGGTATTTTCGCTAGTAGTAAATAATTAAAACATTTCCTAACAAAGCCTACTAAGCAACCCATCAGATTTACCACTGGGGAATATTCTCTTTCCTGGTAATGTATTTTTTTCCCAATATGGCACTTGTTTAACCTAACACTTTAGGTTAACACAAAACAGGGACTCTCCATCAGGATAAATGTCCCTTTGAACGTGTACACTTGTATGCTGGGTATTTATAATGGCTTCAGTGACTTATTTGCGAAATGCCAGCGGTGTTGGAAACAACACAAAAGGGAATTGAAGCTGCAAGCCAAGGTAAATAGCAGGTCAAGGTACTGTTGTGGGACAGAACTGGCACTATCTGAAGTTTGCAAGTTCAACAATGCAAACAGAAACTTCTCAAAAAGAGGAAGTAGTGTTTGAACTCTGAAAGAAATACTTGTATGAAAAGACCCTCTTCTCCCCCTCTCAGTCCCTCACCTCCCACACACATTCTCACCTCAAACCCAAAGTTCTCCCTTATTTTCGACACCTTCGTCATGGTTCTGTCACAGGCTTAAACTGGATTCCCTCACCTCAACCAACCCTTCCTCCTTTTGTTTGTTTTCTAGCAGAAACATGAGGAAATATTAATAGAAGACAATTTTACATCCCTCAAGCTACATGTGTTCTCATACTCTTTATATCCCATCCCCCTTGCTTTCTTAATAATTTTCTTCTGTTCTGTCCTTCTATTCTCTAATTTCTGCAAGATTTTTTCCCTGTTATGCGGTCTTCTCTCTTTAAAAAATTTTCTATGTTTTTTGGTCTCCTTTTCTCTTCCCTCCCCCTCATCTCATTCTCCCCTTTCTTTAATTCCTTCATCTGTCTCTCCCCACTTTCTCTCCCCAATAATAGTCTCTCCCCTTTCCTAACTCCACATTTCTCTCTTTTCCCATACAGACCCTACCAAACTCTGATTTTCGTTGCTGTTGCCCCACAATATGCCAAATTCTGAAATTGTGGTGGTAATTTTTCATTAACAAATTTTTGCTCAAACAGGCAAATTAGGTTAACCTGTAACTACTCTATTTGCACACACAAATGCATTTTCTGTAAGCAAATCCAAATTTGGGCCCATGAAAAATGGCACTTGCAAAAACAGGCCTGAACTTGTGATTTTAGAAAGCAGTCTGAGGTCTCTCTGAAAACGTGGGCAGTATACTTGACTGCTTTGCCTTGTTATAAAATCCCAAGACAAAAATCATTCAGATCTGAAGCTTCAGGCATTACGTTAGCTTCTTTGTTTGACAGTGTATAGCTATGTACCTCTACACAGTTGTGATAACTTGATCTCTATGCTAAATAAAGATGACAAACCTACTGACAAGCTGATTTGGCTGCAGCAGCTTGCCTGACCTCCTAGAAAGAGAGGGAGATTTAATGGTTATTGGATTTGTATGTTTACTTCAGCTCCACAGTATGCTGGTTTCTATTGCTTCCACACTTCCACACCCTGAGCTGCTGCAAATAAAACTCTTTTGCAAGGTGGATAGTAGACCAGGAAGAAGGGAAGCAGAACGGGGAGTTCCCTACTGTAATTTCCAAGTGGGCCTGTTTATGATTGCTTCATTGCATAAAGGCCAAATAAAGTTAATTATAAACAGGATGATGATGAAATCTGGAGCAGGTTTCAGATGTGAAATTCCCCTAGCCCTTTTCTCAAGAGCTCTTTCATGTCAGGTGTTGGATAATTCAGTTCTGGTGCTGTAATAGAATAATTATAGTAAACTAGTACCATAGGTACTAGGCTCTAGGTATTTACATAGCACCATTTCAATAGGACTTGAGCACCTAATCATTAAACTTACCTTTCTAAAGGAGAATAAAGTGTTATTACATCACAGAAGATTTGAATAGAATTTACATTAGAAATACTGTGAAACAACATGGGTTTGCTGCAGTTTCGGTATAAACTCTGTTGGGAGGAAGTCACACTATGTCAGAAGAGAAGGTTATGAAATCAGTGATGGCCTAGAACTGAGCGGACATCCCAGGGCTCTCAGGAAGCACCCCCCGACAATGATCTGCACATGTCAGGCAGACAAACTTCAGTGCTGAGTGTGAAACATCTGCCAGTTTGGCCCCAGATTATGCAATATCCTGCTGGGAGATTTCAGCATTAACCCTCTCTGATGCTGAGTCTGGTGAAAAATCTGCCTTTTCACAACAGTCTGTGCACAATAACTGGCACAGAAGAATGAAGGTGGAGAGGGGGGAAAAAAAGAAAACTCAGACTAAGGGTATGTCTTCATTACGAAATTAGGTTGATTACCTTGCACTCGATTTTTGGAAGCAGACTGTATAGAGTCAATTTTGTGCGTTCTCACAAAACACAGCAAGTCGGCAGCGTTCATCCACACTACCATGGCAAGCGTCAACATACCGAGAGGTACACTGTGGGTAGCTATCCCACAGTTCCCGGAGTCCCCACCAGATGCCATTTTGAGCGGTGCACTGTGGGTAGCTATCCCACAGTTCCCTAAACCACCCACTGCCAGTGCCCCTCCTGCCATGAAAGTAACTGCAGGACGGAAAAAACAATCATTTGAGGTTGAAGCCTTCAATTAGGAGAAATTAACACTTTACACTCACTCACCAGTGCTATTTAATGGAATTTAGCCAGGGAGATTGTCAAAAAGGAGCAAGAGCAGCACAAGTACCAAATCCAATAGCCAGGTCCACCCTAGAGACAGACTGCTGACCTGTAATGACGAGAAGTGGTCATTGTAACAAGTGGTCACTGCGGTTTTCCAGTAGTTAAGTGTGGCTTATGATCAGGGCTGCTTTCTGTGGTACAGAAACATTGAACTGCAATTCTTCAAACAAACCAGCTGAGATGATTTCTTCTGAGATTTCAGAAGGAAATTAACCTCAGATATTCTGATTTAAACTCTGGGACAGTGGCTCTCAACCTTTCCAAACAACTGTATGCCTTTCAGGAGTCTGCTTTGTCTCCAAGTTTCACCTCCCTTAAAAGTTCCTTGTTCACAAAATCAGATAAAAATACAAAGTGGCACAGCACATGATTACTGAACAATTGTTTAATTTTCTCACTGCTGCCATATCATTATAAAATAAATCAGTTGGAATATGAATATTGTTCTTACATTTTAGTGTATAGTATATAGAGCAGTATAAACAAGTCATTGCCTGTATAAGAACGTAAGAATGGCTCTACTGGGTCAGACCAAAGGTTCATCTAGTCCAGTACCCTGTCTACCAACAGTGGCCAATGCCAGGTTCCCCAGAGTGAGTGAACCTAACAGGTAATGATCAAGTGATCTCTCTCCTGCATCCATCACCCCCCTCTGACAAAACAGAGACTAGGGGCACCATTCCTCACCCATCCTGGCTAATAGCCATTAATGGACTCAATCTCCATGAATTTATCCAGTTTAAACCCTATTATATTCCTAGCTTTCACAACCGCCTCAGCCAAGGAGTTCCACAGGTTGACTGTGCACGGCGTGAAAAAGAACTTCCTTTTATTTATTTTAAACCTGCTGCCCGTTAATTTAATTTGGTGGCCCCTAGTTCTTATATTATGGTAACAAATAAATATGTATGACATTTTAGATTCTTCTTCGAGTGATTGCTCACATGCATTCCAGTTAGGCTATGCACACGCCGCGGGCATGGTTGCCGGGAAGATTTTTCCCCTAGCTACAGGCTGGGTCGGTAGGGAGCCCCCTAGAGTGGCGCCTTTACGGCGCCGTATAAGTACCCCTGCGACCCAGCCCCACCCTCAGTTCCTTCTTACCGCCCGCGCTGGTTGTTCGAACACAGGAGCTCTGCTTCTAAAGCGACCTCCTATCTCCTAGCTCTTAGCAGTTCTTGTATTATAATAGTTCTTTGTTCTTCAAGTAGTTAGTTTAGTAGTGTAAATAATTGTTGTAATAGTTGTAAATAGTTGTTAAGTGCAGGGGTCTTCCACCATCCCCAGGGAAGCCCCTATTCCAGTTATCCTGGATTACCTGT
This sequence comes from Sternotherus odoratus, assembly GCA_032164245.1. Taxonomy (NCBI): domain Eukaryota; kingdom Metazoa; phylum Chordata; order Testudines; family Kinosternidae; genus Sternotherus; species Sternotherus odoratus. The sequence goes on from JAVMKO010000009.1 coordinate 27,823,346, forward strand.
TAGACCTTAGACATCAAGGTCTTTCGACCTCTACCATTCGGGTCCACCTGGCAGCCATCTCGGCATTCCATCCTGTCCAAGCAGATCACTCAGTCTTCTCAGACCCCATGGTCTATCGCTTCCTTAAAGGGCTGGACAAACTCTACCTACACGTTAAGCATCCCGTTCCACCCTGGGACCTGAACCTTGTGCTTTCCCGCCTTACCACGCCCCCTTTTGAGCCCCTCGCCACGTGCTCCTTGCTCTACCTTTCCTGGAAGGTAGCCTTCCTCATAGCGATCACCTCGGCATGCAGAGTGTCAGAGATCAGGGCACTGACCTCAGAGCCACCTTATACGGTTTTCCATAAGGAAAAGGTGCAGCTACGCCCCCACACAGCCTTCCTCCCTAAGGTGGTCTCTCCCTTCCATGTTAACCAGGACATTTTCCTCCCTGTCTTCTACCCGAAGCCCCACACCTCAGGAAGGGAACAGCAATTGCACACACTAGACGTCAGAAGGGCTCTGGCTTTTTATTTAGACCGCACAAAACCATTCAGAAAGACAACACAACTCTTTGTTGCAGTAGCGGAGTGGATGAAGGGCCAACCGGTCTCCGCCCAAAGGCTCTCTTCCTGGATTACCCCGTGCATTCGCACCTGTTACGAACTTGCAGGCAGGCCCGTCGAGCGAATAACAGCACACTCCACGAGAGCGCAGGCGTCCTCTGCGGCCTTCCGGGAAAGGGTTCCGATCACGGACATCTGTAGGGCGGCTACCTGGTCCTCCGTTCACACCTTCACCGCCCACTACGCCATAGTCCAGCAGACCAGGGACGACGCGGCGTTTGGGTCAGCGGTCCTACGCTCAGCGATGGGTCAATCTGATCCCGCCTCCTAGGTATTGCTTGTAGTCACCTAACTGGAATGCATGTGAGCAATCATTTGAAGAAGAAAACAGGGTTACTTACCTGTAACTGTTGTTCTTCGAGATGTGTTGCTCACATCCATTCCAGACCCGCCCTCCTTCCCCACTGTCGGATTAGCCGGCAAGAGGGTGGGGCTGGGTCGCAGGGGTACTTATACGGCGCCGTAAAGGCGCCACTCTAGGGGGCTCCCTACCGACCCAGCCTGTAGCTAGGGGAAAAATCTTCCCGGCAACCATGCCCGTGGCGTGTGCATAGCCTAACTGGAATGGATGTGAGCAACACATCTCGAAGAACAACAGTTACAGGTAAGTAACCCTGTTTTTTACTGACTTTGCTGGTATTTTTTATATAGCCTGTTGTAAAACTATGTACCCCCAGACAACCTCTGCATACTTCCAGGTGTACAGGTACTCCTGGTTGAGAACCACTGCTCTGGGGTACCACACTGTATAACTGGAAGCACAAATGAAGGGATATTTGAGGGAGAATGGAGGAGTTCCAAAGGATTTTCTTGGAGCATTCGGGAAAATTTCCATCATCCACAAAAGGACTTCACACAGTGCTGTCTATTTGAAAGTGGTCTTGTTTTGAGATCTGGTCTCCAGGACATAGTAGTGAAGGGCATATTAAATCAGATCCTTCCACATAGCCAAATAATATTAGCATCAGAAGAACTTAGAGTGTCTTGAGGGCCACACTGACTTTTATACATCCCAGCCAATCTGAAGAGGAATATAATATGGCTACAATACTACTCATGTCTCACCCAACGTAGCCCTTGTCATATGAAACACTGGGAAAGAAGGTGTGATAGCAATAGATACATTTCCTCATTACAGCTCTGGTGGCTAGCCCAATACATTCACTGTGTCATCCAGGGTCGGCTCCAGGCATCAGCCTAGGAAGCATGTGCTTGGGGTGGCACATTTTAGGAGCAGCATTCTGTCCAATCTTGGGGTGGCACATTCCAGCTGCCCTTTTTTTTTTGCTTGGGGTGGCAAAAAAGTTAGAGCCGGCCCAGTCATCAGCCCAAAGAACTGTCATCCTGCTGCCTCTTCACTTCCTGAGTGAGTGCATGATGAATCAAAGAAGCCATTTCTCTCCATGTGGTTAATATTGAAGATTCACCTTAAGGCTAAAAAAGACATACAAGAAGAGGTGCTAACCTCAGATTCCACCTACAATGGTGTTTTGTGAATCCAGAGAGTTCCCTGCCTAGTACTAAGTGCCCTAGATAAAACAGCAGCACATTTTGCCAGGATTGATAGGTAGGATGAAAAGATGAAGGAACAGACACACACGCACACACACACAATCTGTCAGCAAGAAAATGTACTTAGGAACTTTATCAGGTTTTTCCAGTCACCCCTTTAGCACACAGGCTTAACAGTCCACAAGTCACTATTTGTGACAGATCACAATGAACTACTTAAGGTATAATTTTCTTTTGACCTAGTTATCATTTCCTTTCATGACCCTTGTTTAAAATTAGATCAAGGCAACACGTAGCCCAAACCAGTCTACAAAGAGATATAGTATTCCTGTAATAGAGGCACATAAGGTGACACATGCCACCAGGCTCAGCTATAGAGCAGAGCTGTCCAGCTGGAGGCATTTGGTTGCCTTTTCCCAAATTATAATCCACGCCCTATTCTAGAGCTAGCAGGACTGCAAACCAGAAGTAGCGGTTGCTGGCCACCTATCCTCCTCTGAATATAGCAAGTTCATAGTGGGAAAACCCACTAGCAACCCTCTTCTATCCATCTATATCTAGGAATTTTATAACATGCACATCCTCATGATATCTTGAGTACCTGACAAATGCTAAAAGCAAACACAAGCACTTACTCATTCCCTCTCTACCCTACCGAAACAAACAATTTTTGTTTCCCTATTTTTTTGTTGTGATGTTGTGGGAAGGCTGAGTTGAAGACAGAATGGTTTGGTATTTCCACCCAAAGTAGGGAGATTTGTGGTGATTCTTTAGAGCTGCTGTTCATAGGATTCTGTAGTGATTCAGAATAAAACATTTTCCAGCATCACAAAAGCCATATTTACCTTTATATAGATGTAACCCTTCTGCCCTTCAGAATTGACAGCAACAAGGGCCGGGTTCAGTAAATAGGGGTTCCCTCTCAACAATACAATGCAAATTGGCTCGAGCCCCCACCCAGTGACCTGGGAAAATCCTACACACACCCCTGGGCGCCTCAATGAGGCAATACTTCCCCTCTTGCAAGCACAGATCGGTGTATCAGAAGATCTTTATTAACATGAGGTAAATGACATCACTAAACTGGGAAAAACACCACACCTAGGGTTCATACACCAACCCGCGAGCAAATTGCCCCTCCCCAGCAAGTTTGGGCTGTGTCCTCTCCTGTAGGTTCAGGAGTCCCGCAACCCAAACATCACCCAAAGTCCCACAAGTCCAATAGCCAAAAGTCCCTGGAGTCCAGCAACCCCAAAAATCATCCAAAGTCCCAAAAGTTCAACAGCCCCAAAGTCTCTGGAGTCCCTGGTCAAAAGTTACTCTGACGAGTCTTACCTCCCAGGCTGGGTGGAAGTGGAGGGCAGGGTGAAGGGTACCTTTATGAGGTCTGAGGCAGACAGCCCAGTCTCTCCGTGAGGTGCTGGTTGCTCCGCTAGCCGCCCTGCTAGCCGACACAGGAACTGCTCTGTCAGCGGCTCGACTCTGCTCTGCCAGCTGTCTCAGGAACTGCTCCGCTAGCCGCCCTGCTAGCCCACACAGGAACTGCTCTGCTTAGGGGCCCCCACTTAAGATAAAGCTCATTGATTTTCAGCTCTTAAGTGATTTCAGCTCGAGTGATTTCAGCTCATAGGGGGGGGCTTAGTGCAGAGGCACCAGCAGACCCCAAGCAACTTCAGCTCAGTGGGCTGAAGTTACACTCCTAATAGAAGCAAAAGTCAGCTCTAACATTCCACAGGGGAGAGAGGCCAGGTGCAATAGGCCGGTAAGGCCCTCAGACAAGGCCCTCACCACAAGGTATAAAAACCTGTCCACAGCCTCTCTCAATTCAGTGGGTTTTGGAACCCCTGTCCCTTGTTTAGTGAGTGTTACCTAGCTGATGGCGAGTCCCTCCAGCATGCCAAAGGCCAAATACATGTCCCAACCCCTCATTCACATAAACAGGTTAATCAACACTTTATCATTCTTGCCCCAATACTACAGAAACTGGGGGTCCCACAGTAGCCAAAGTGACCATTTGGGCTGTTAGAGTACAGGCTAGGTGCGGTGGGTGTGTCTAAGCAAATAAGATGTTATTTTCTAAAAGTCACTGCAATTCCTGCAATTCACCACCAGATGTCACTCATCCTGACACTGCTTACATAGAAATTATACATTATTTGCATTAGCAAATGAAGTGACACACCATCACCAACTATGTTAGACACAGTCCTCACCCCACTTGCAGCTACTGGATACAAGCAAAACAAAGAATCTAACCTAGCTGCATTCTCAGCTTCCCCCTGTGCGGGCTATTCTTCAGGAGCCTGGCTCGAGGCCTTCCGCTCTCCTGTCTCTGAAGAGTTAACTCACTGCAGAGTTAACTCAGACGTTGCTGTAACTCTCCCCCAAATCCATACACAAAATCCTCTCAAATATGGTGGTGCTTTGAACTCAGGCTAACTGACCCAATGGGGGGGGGGGCAGAAGGGGTGTTAGAGCCCTCATTCTACTTTCACCCACACTTTGCAGTGAGGATTCTGGTTAAATCATTCAAATGCTGGGCGACTCCCAGCCACAATACCCATGTGCCCAGGACAGACAAGTTCTCCCACAATTCAGTGGGAAAGGATCGGAGCACCTCCGCTTATTGTGGCACAAAGTACCATAGATGTGCCTCTCAGAGTCGTAGCTACACACCCAGATGAGTGCAGCACCAATGAGGACACAGTAACATGAGTATGGCTTTACAAGATTGCTGCTCAGACCCAAGTCTCCATCACCTGAGTTAACTTTGCAGAGAAAACACACCCTGACAGAAGACCAGCCAACCAGCTGCTTATATTCCCAAATACGTTACCGAGATAACAAAGTCCACCTGCTCTGGCCAATGAAGTTAATCAGAATCACAGCAGCTTTCCCTCAGTCCAACCCAGTTCTGGAGGTGGGGTGGGGGAGATGTGATAGTTGTCCCATAAGCCCATAGGACTGGCTAGAGATCATATTAAAATGGCAACATCAGTCTAAACTGATCCGGGGGGGGGGGGGCAGTACTTGGCTTCATTGCTGGTGGTGTAGACACAGCTCTGCACTGTTTAGTGGGTGGATGAGATTTCTCTCCAGAAATCAAGATAAGGTGCTTTTGGCCTAAGACCATCCCCCAAATCAGCCTGGAAAGGCCAAATAGACCCTCATAGATGACTGACTTGAGTCTTGCCTTTCAGTTATAATGCACCTGAAGGGTATAAAATTGGATTCTCCTTTTTTCTCATACTAAACTTAAAGACAACCATCACCATCCTCATCGGGGCAGTTTCCAACACTTCAGAAACAATTGATTGATTCTCTTAAGATATGTCTCCATTGCAATTAATAACCTGCAGCTGGACTGTGCCTGCTGACTCGCGGGGCTCAGCCTAATGGGCTGTTTATTATGGTATAGACATTAGGGCATGGGCTGGAGCCCAAGATCTAGGACCCTGCAAGATGGGAGAGTCACAGATCTCAGGCTGCAGCCCAAGCCCAAATGTCTACACCACAACTACACAGCCCGAGCCCCGTGAACCTGAGTCAGCTGGCCCAGACCCACCATGGGTGACTACTTGCAGCATACACATCCTCTTAGAGGTGTATGAAAGTTCAGCTGGGGGGAGGGAAGAAGTCATGTGAACATTTTCTCTGGAAACCATTTACAAGGTGCATAACCAGAGTCTTCCTTGTGTTCTGGGTGCAAATACAAGCAAAAATTCCATTAAAACTGAGTTCTCTTTAAAATGCTGCAAAACCTACATGGCCTCATTACAAATCCACTTCAGCCCAAATGTATTCAAAGCTCAGTGCTGGTTTGTTTATATTGAACCAACAGTGGCTGAATTTTGATTGAGAGACAGATCTTAGAAACCAGTCAGGTTTGAACAGTTTGGCACTGATTTACAAACATGTCCTACTGTTCTACTTACTATCGTTTAGCAGCTGTAGTTTGTCCCCTCAGAAATTCTTGGCTTGATGCTACAATCCTTACTGAAGCAAACAAGCCAGTCTCCAGCTCCTTTTACCTGGGGATGGTCTAAAAGAAAGTGAATGAAACCAAAAAAAAACCATAATAAAAAAAAATAGAACTAAAAGTGCACTGTCAATAACAATACAGGTATCTGAAAGAACACCTTCTGCTTACTAGGTACAGAGATAACAAAATTGCTTAATTCAGTGTTTCTCTCAGTTAAGAAGGAAGAATGGAAATTATTTTTTTTAAAAACCATACCCTGAATTCAGAGTAACAACTGAATGATAAGTGCAATATCTGGCCTTAATGGAAAACACTCACCTACTTATGTATCTCAAAATGCTAAAACCTACATTTGCACATAAATCTGAACATTATTTCAGTTGAATTTATTCCCCATTTTACCTCTTAGAAACAAATGTGCCTACATATTCTGAGGCTTAGTTAGCTACTTTGCATAAAGCATTTAGAAACCTCAGATGAAACTTATTAAAGTGCAACATATGATCATTTCCACATCTCTGTATGTACCTTATGCAAAACACCGTGTTACTCTAAGGATATGTCTACATCTGGAAATGGGGTGTGATTCCCAGCTTGCAAAAACAGAGTCAATCCAGCTCTCATCCAAGATAGCACACTACAAATAACAGCACAGCCACAGTAGCACAAGCAGCAGCAGCCCAGTTGCCATCCTGAATATGCTTCATGCCCCTGCTATTGAACGAGTGAGTGAGGGTGCAGAGAAAGAAAGGGAGGGGGGTGGAGTGAGTGGGGTGGCAGGGCCTCAGAGAAGGGGCAGGACAGGGCTAGGACCTCAAGACAGGGGAAGAGGTGGGGCAAAGGTGATCAGTTTTGTGTGATTAGAAAGTGAGAGGGATTGGTGGTCAGACATTCGTTATAGGGGTGGCTTTTGGCTCTGGAATTCTGTCCCCCAACTCTTGGTCACTCAGACCCCTACATTTATTAACCCTTGAGAACACACTGGTACTACTTTCTTTTCCCCTGGGTGTTCAGTAAGAGAAGGGGACTTGAAGGATTGGGGTGGTTATGTGTGGGGGGGGAGGGGGAGGTCATGCTAATTTATTGGGGGGGGGGTTCAGTGTGGATTCTTTAAAGTGGCCAATTAATTTGCATTTTGTGAAACTGTAAAGGCCAGGAATCTCCAGTTTGTCAAGTGCACTCTGTGCTGTGTTAAAACAGCCATCGTTTGCCTATGGAGAATTCCCCCTGCCTAGGGGAAGTCTCTGCCAGCATAAAGTTCTGTTCTGGATCACTCAACCTTGGGATATGGAGAGGGAAAATGGGATAGAAAAGAGAGAGGAAGGAGTATGGCTGAGGGAGGCTCCATGCTGCTCAATTCTCCACTGACACATCAATAGAATCAGCTGAATCTAACCCTCTGCTTTAATTTACACTGGTCCTGCGTGGCTGAGAATCAAGGAGCTGTGACCAATTTCCTTAACAGTCCCATCTCCCCCACCCTCCTTGTCACGGCGCCTGAGCAGAACTTGGACAATGAAGCCCCAATAAAATCAGGGGATAAATTATTGTATGCTTTACTGCTGAACAGAACAGAACAAGAGACACACCATTCAAATGGGAAAACAGGCACATCACCCGAATGGCAGCTTTCTAGGCCAAAATAAGTCATTGGCTTCACTTTGTTTTGATTTGATTTGGCCTAGTAGATGTGCAAGAGCTGTTCACTGTATTAACTGATCACTATGTGTAATGCTGGGAATGCTGTTATTAGTACTAGAAGCGGTTTTTCTGCATGTAAAAGTTCAGTTTGATTAATTATATACAAGCAACATTTTCCACTCAATAATTAAACTCTGTAATAGATTGATTTTTTAACTTGCCCTTTGCTTTCTTGCATTGCACAACAAACCTAATTAACGTACCCTTCATAAGTTCAGATTCCCTTTTCTATATGCACCATTGCACCCAAACCAAGCAGTTGGTTTCTCCGTTAACTCCATAGTCTACAACTACACCTGCTTTTTTTACCGCCTTACTTCCATTATAGAATTCACTAGCTACTACTGATCAGACTCCTTGGAAAACTTGAGGAAGCAAGCAAGACACCCGGAGACGTACATTTTGCAGTGGGTAAGTAGATTATAAAATGGCTGTTGTAAATCAGTAAATCGGGTAAATCAGTATAACTCATCAATGAGTGTTTGACCAGCACCGGGCACAACGGGATCCTGGTCCATGACTGGTGCTTTTAAGCACCATGATAATACAAATAAAACAATCAGAATCATTCAGTAGGGATCTGAAATGTAATTTACCCAGAAAGGGGGAGAGGAGGAAAAAGTAGCTAAGAGAAGGATGTAAAACAACCCCTGCCTTTTTCTTAGTCTATGTACATGGGGTTGACTTCTACACTGACACATGGTGCATAAAGTGGTTGGCCCCGTGCACCTTTCCTCTGAAGATCAGGGGCATTCTTTCAGGGTCTTTTCCTCTGGGACACCCTGCAAAGCCAGCAGATCTACATTAATCCCATTCTATCCATCCTAGGAGAATCTTTATGTGGTTTACCATTTCCTAATCCCCATGGCAGGGGACAATGGGGGTGATTCATAGCTGTTGTAATAGACCCTTGGGTTCTTAGGCAGCTGGGAGTCAATTTAGAACATGCCCCAGATCCAGTCTCCTGGGCTGTGCAAGCACAACTTTGAAGTTGAACACCTTAGCACTTATGGAGCCACCCTGCATTAAAAAAGCCTGACTTCTCCCCTACCTCCAAGCTTGCACACCTGACAGGCAATGATGGACTAAGAAGGGGGCAGGTAGAACAGCTGCTCGGGAATGATCATGGACAGCAATTCCAATGGCCAAAGGCAGAAGCTGCTCCAGAGAAACAAAACTCCTGCAGCCAGGTAACTGAACTTCCCTGTAGCTACTCTGGTGGGTGGGGCAAGTCTGCCCCTGTGAGGCTCTCAAAATGATTTACAAATGTTAATTCATAAAGATTCAAAGCACCCATGTGTGCCAAGCCTCTACTAACCACTGTACAACACTACTTCCCATAACTAACATCATAGCTGCTCAACGGTATGAATGATTAGCCCAGGGCGAGCTCCAGGCACCAGCCAAAGAAGCATGTGCTTGGGGCGGCACCAGGGCCGGCGACAGGGGGGTACTACGGGTACAGCTGTACCGGGCCCCGGACTTAAGGGGGACCCCCTTAAGTCCGGGGACCGGTACACAGCTGTACCCGTAGTCGTCCCCCCTTGTCACCGGGCCTGACCATGTTGCCCCTGCCGGCACGCACGAGTGGCCGGAGCCCGGCAGGCAGCTCCGTTCCTGCAAGCTCTGCGCTGGGTCACAGCAGGGGCAGGGGTCTGGCCCCCAATGCGCCGCTCCTGCACGTGCGCGGAGATGAGCCCAGGGGTTAAGGGAAGCTGCTGCCCTTTGCTCTCGGGCTCCACTTCCCCCAAGCCCTGCAGGAAAGGGACAGGGAGCGGAGCTGGGGGTGGGGTGGGGAAGATGTGTTTGGGGGGGAAGGGTGAATGAACAGATCTGGGGGTGGGGGGACAGAGCAGATTGTGGGGTGCATAGGGGGAGATGGAGCAGATGAGAGGATCTGAGAGGTGCATAGGGGGACGGGGAAGATGGAGCAGAAGGATGTATGGGAGCGGGCGGGGCGGGGCGGGGCGGGAGCCGGAGTCAGAGAGACTCATGGATAGGCAGCTCCACGCCGGAACCAGTCACACCCCCACCCCAGGTATGTCTGGTAGCCAGCGGGGAGGCCAGGCTGGGCGGGCGGGGAGGGGGGCAGGAGACTAGGCTGGATGGGGTGGGCGAGGCATGGGTGCAGGAGGGAAGGAGGTTTGGGTAGGGGGGGAGGCTGAGCTGGGCGGGTCAGGCATGGGGGCAGGAGGTTAGGTTTGGTGGGATGGGCCGGGCCAGGCAGGGGTGGGGGAGGGAAGGTGGTTAGAGATGGGGGGAGGCTGGGCGGGGGTAAAGGAAGATCACCCCCAACAGCAGGGTGGGCCAGGCAGGGATGGGTGGGGAGGGGAGGAGGTTAGGCTGGGGGAGGAGATTAGGTTGGGGTTGGGTGGGCCTGGTCAGGCGGGAAGGGGGGGGCACAAACAATCAGAGTAGGGGGCCCAAAAATTTCTGTCACTGGCCCTGGGCGGCACATTTTAAGGTGCGGCATTCCAACCAATCTTGGGGCGGCACATTCCGCCCCCCCCCCCTTTTTTTTTATTGCTTGGGGTGGCAAGAAAGTTAGAGCCAGCCTTGGATTAGCCAATCCATCCATTCACAGGCAGCATAACGTTTTGCTATGAATCCGTCCTTTGACTGCAAGAGATGAATACTACAACATGATATAATGGGCTAAACTCATAGCTGGTGTAAACAAGTGCATCTCCCATGGAACTCTCTAGGCCAAACTGAGACATGATCTATCTATTGCTTTATGGTACATGTGACATAGGGTTCAAGTTGGCCAGATAATGGTGAAGTAGTGTAACTTCCACTGATTGGGCATTCAGTGGACATATAAAAGTATGGTACCATATATGAGGAGAGGACAGAATAAGGTGTAGGCTGTACCTCATGCTGACAAACATTGTTCATTTGTCTGTATCAATCTGTTGTTTCTTGTTTTATGCTTACATTGTAAGCTCCATGAGGCACAGATCATTTTTGTTCTGTGTTCGTACAGCATCTGGCAAAACAGGATTTAAATCCACAAATAGAATGGTTCAGTCCCATAGTTATAGGAATAATAGATTATAACAAAAACAACAACAATTAGGAGGAAGGCAAAAGAAAGTATATGAAACCAGAATAAAAATGTAGGTAACTGAAAATAAATATGTATTTAAAATAAATTAAATAAATTATTACATGTTGCTGTTTTCGCAGTATCAAAGACCTTGGTTTAATTCTGATCTCAGCTAAATTAGTGCCAATCTGAAGTTGCTCCACTGAAATGAATGGAGATATTCTGCATTTACATTACTAAATCTTAACTGAGATGAGCATATGGCCCTTGGGTATAGATCAACATATCTCCATTGACTTCAGTGGAGCTACACCAATTTACCAGCTGATGATTTAGCCCTTTATCTTCCTCTCTGATTAAATTATTTCACTGATCAAATTACAGGACCACTGAAGATCCCAAACTGGGCTTACATCACCATCAAGCTGGATTTATTACATAGACAGATACCCCAGATAGTCATGACCCCCTTAATGATTTTGTCCAGCTTCTTGAATAGAAGGAAAAGGCTAACTAAGTAGTAAGAGCACATGTGTGCCTTAGAAACACTTCACCAGGAATCCTTCCAAAGACTTGTGGAACTGTGGACGAATGTGCATTCTTGCAGTGTTGTGCATTTACAAGCTTTCTGCTAAGATTAGACCAGGTGGCTCATCTCTCAGATCCTCACTAACTGGATCCTAGAATATTCCAGTGTCACACAGATGACAAATGTATTTTTAAAACTGTAAATATTAATGATAATTATGATTGTGAATGAGTTTGAAACACTTAGCATGCAGCCTATTTCCTCTGAAGCAGCCAGCAACCTACTTAATGTAATTCTTCCTCCAGACTTGTAAAAATATTTGTTTACTAGCCACAAAAATCAAGAATTAAATATTTTTTGCTCAGCATGCTATAGTTCAGGGGTCTCCAAACTTTTCAGCCCGAGGGCCGCATTAACTATCAAATAGCAGTTCGGGGGCCGACAACACACTCGAGGTCCAAATAAAAAAGAATCAAAACATGGATGTTGTTTATAATTATTTATTTAATATTATTTTATTCAGTTATTATTTAATAACACATTGATACACTACACATGAACACCTGTTCACTACACATGAACACTACACATGAACACTACACATGAACACCTGTTCACTACACATGAACACTACACATCAACCCCCCAACTGACCCACCCAGCCAGGTCTCTCCCCCCCAAACCTCCTTTCCTCCAACCCCCAACTGACCCACCCAGCCAGGTCTCTCCCCCCCAAACCTCCTTTCCTCCAACCCCCAACTGACCCACCCAGCCAGGTCTCTCCCCCCCAAACCTCCTTTCCTCCAACCCCCAACTGACCCACCCAGCCAGGTCTCTCCCCCCCCAAACCTCCTTTCCTCCAACCCCCAACTGACCCACCCCAGCCAGGTCTCTCCCCCCAAAACCTCCTTTCCTCCAACCCCCCCCCCCAACTGACCCGCTCAACCCGGTCTCTTTCACCCCCCCCCAACTGACCCGCTCAACCCAGTCTCTCCCCACAGACCGTTTCGCCGCCTGGCAGTGGGTGGCTCCTTGTTTCGCCGCCTGTAACTGGGTGGCGGTGCGGCGCGTCCCGGCCCCAGCTCTGAGCCGTCCCTGGCCGGCGGCGGCAGCGGAGCATGCGGCGCGTCCCGGCCGGCGGCGGCAGCGGAGCACGTGGTGTGTCCTGGCTGGCGGCGGCAGCGGAGCACGCGGCGCGTCCCGGCCCCGGGCCAGATGAGAGGGCCTCGCGGGCCGCATCCGGCCCGCGGGCCGTAGTTTGGAGACCCCTGCTATAGTTGAAAAATGAAAGAGTACTGAAATTCCTAAGGTAATTATTTTATTACGCAGCTGTAGTAAAAAGACAAGCTTCCCTCTGCTCACCCAACCCAACTGGTAGTTGCTCTCTCTAGTGCATGTATAATTCTTTTTCAGTGCTGGAGCTGCCTCTGCTGGGCAGCCTTGGTACAGTCATTTTATATCCTTCCTAATTTGAAATTCGCTATAAATGCTTCCAGTAGCCACGAATCTTTACTCGAAACCTTCCATTACAAAAACGAGGACATTCAACAGGCACAGTTGAGAGTTTTCAGGCTCAACCTTGGCATGCTTTCTTGTGGGTTAATTAGACCATGAAAGAACTGGCATCTTTCAAGACTATGAATTGTTTCTGACCCTTGAGGAGAATCTTAAATATTTGACTGATGGGATACAAGCCTGTACAGCATTGGTTTACTTTTTGGAAATATTAGATACTGTAGAGAACAAAGCATTAGATGAATTTGACTGGAATTCTCTTTGGTTTTCATTGAGCTACAAATCCCTTAGTTCTCATTTTAACCTCTCTGCAAATGCTAAGAAACGGAAAACTGAGGAGAGCTTCTGAAAAAAAAAAAAGTATGGTTAAGTTCACAAGTCCCACACCTGTCCAGCATGAGAACTGTAGGTGGCCAGCCTGTCTCATGTTGGAGAACCAACAATTGAAGCACACAGATACCTGGCCAGTTTTAAAAATGAGATCAGTCAAGACACACTGACAATGATCAGTGGGGATGGGAAAATCTTGGGGTGTGTGCAGTATAGTGAACTAAAAGGGTTATGAAAGAGAATCCAGCTACCCTTCTATTAAAAACAAAAAGAGTTTCTTGGTTTAGCAATACATCACTATTCTCCACAGCTCCCCCTTCTCCCTGGTTGGAGCACTGAGAACAGGATCTCCTTGGTCCATCTACTTTACAGGCACAAAAACAGTGGTGACTAATGTTTTCAAACTGTAAATTGTCAGTTAGAGAACCTAATGGACCTATGCTAACCTACTCCAGTTGAGTATCAGGTCACCTGGGAGGTCTCAGAACCTTAAAACTATACAGTGTACTTATATGCACACTTTATACATCTTTTGTAGGCCAACTTAAATTATTCTTCCATTCACTGCCCTTCGTCAACTCCCTCCTCCAGACTCACATCTGTTGCAACCTTCTCAGAAAATAAGCCCAGCCAATGCCCACCGTGGAGCAGTTGGGAACAGAGAGTTTATTTTGTAAACTATTGGAATGATTTGGAACATCAAACTGTTCAGTAACTGACCCATGTCGCCTCATTACTTAGTATCATTACACTCATCCTCCATCACTTTGTTAGTCTACAAACACTTTGTTAGTCAATTAGATGGCAAGTTATTCAGGGAAAGGATCATATTTATTACCTTCATGTTCTCAGAAGGACTAGCACAGGGTGCCCCAGTCTTGACTGACTGGTACCTTTTGGCCCTGCTACAGTTTGAATAAATAATATACCAGAATTAAATGACTGTTCCTTTAATACGTTTGAATTCATTACAATGAAACCAGCTGGGCGGATTTTCAGGAAGGCGCCTGGTAAAACAAGTTGAAAGACAAGTGCAACAGGAAGGAGGCCAAAAAACAAACAGGAGTACAGTAGCTGGAATAAAAGGGGAACAAGGTTGAACCAGGAGGGGAAAAAAAGAACCCGGAATACTAAAAAGGGAACTATACCAAGGCGGGTCTAAGGGAAATCAAGAACAAGCCACTGCGGACAAGGTTTGATTGCATCGGAGTTTAAGAAACCTATAATCCAATAAATGCAAAGGGAAACCGGAGAAAAGAAAGGGAGGGAAATCAGTGCTATTAGAAGATGAGGGACTTAATAGAATCAGGGAAAAGAGAAGCAGCTCTGGAAAAAAGTGATGAATTGAGATTAGAATCTGGGTGGGTAAATGGGAAAACAAGGAGGTGGTCTTGCTGTTTCACATGAAGGGAGCTTAGCAACTTTCCAAAAGAAGTGCAGAGAGGCATTGGCATAAAAGAAGGGGTGGCAATAAAGAGACTGGTAGACACCCTCATTCCCCCAAGTATAAAGGTAAAAATCTTGTTGTCAAGAATGATTGTAGATCATAAAAGTTAAGTGGGGGGGAAAAAAACAGACTCCGGGGAAAAGAAAACAGGACACAATTGTAAGAAATCTGTGCCTGGGTTGGGAAGTAGCTTGTGTGTGCGCTGTAACATAGGGGGGAGAGAGCTCAGTGGTTTGAGCATTGACCTGCTAAATCCAGGGTTGCTAGTTCAATCGTTGAGGGGGCCTTAGGAATCTGGGGCTAGGGTGACCAGATGTCCTGATTTTATAGGGACAGTCCCAATTTTGGAAGTGACAGAGTCCTGTGGCACCTTAAAGACTAACTAAAGTATTGAAGCATAAGCTTTCGTGGGCTAATACCCACTTCGTCGGATGCAAGCAGTGGAAGTGTCCAGGGGCAGGTATAGATAAGTAGGCAAGAACTGGGTTGGAGATAACAAGGTTAGTCCAATCAGGCTGAACCAGCTTGTTATCTCTAATCAGGGAGGACGAGGTATTCCTCTAGCAGCTGAACTGGAGGTGTAAAAAACGGAGAGAGGAGAAGCTGCTTTTGTAATTAGCAAGCCATTCAAAAATCTTTGTTCAATCCCAAATTGATGGTATCAAATTTGCAAATGAATTGCAGCTCTGCAGTTTCTCCTTGCAGTCTGTTCTTGAAGTTTTTTTTGCTGCAAGATACTGACTTTTAAATCTGTAATTGTGTGTCCAGGGAGACTGAAGTGTTCTCCTACAGGTTTTTGTATATTGCCATTCCTGATATCTGATTTGTGTACATTTATCCTTTTTCGTAGGGACTGTCCAGTTTGGCCGATGTACATAGCAGAGGGACATTGCTGGCACATAATGGCATATATGACATTGGTGGATGTGCAGGTGAATGAACCAGTGATGGTGTGGCTGATCTGGTTAGGTCCTGTGATGGTGTTGCTGGTGTAGATATGTGGGCAGAGTTGGGATCAAGGTTTGTTGCATGGATTGGTTCCTGAGTTGGAGTTATTATGGCGCGGTGTGCTGTTGCTGGTGAGAATAGGTTGGCGGGTTGTCTGTGGGCCAGGACTGGCCTTCCTCCCAAGGCCTGTGAAAGTGAGGGATTATTGTCCAGGATGGGTTGTAGGTCACTGATGATGCATTGAAGAGGTTTTAACTGAGGACTGTAGGTGATGGCCAGTGGTGTTCTGTTGTTTTCTTTCTTGGGCTTGTCTTGCAGCAGCAGGCTTCTGGGTACACGTCTGGCTCTGTTGATCTGTGTCCTTATTTCCTTGTGCGGGTATTGTAGTTTTGAGAAAGCTTGGTGAAGATCTTATAGGTGTTGGTCTCTGTCTGAGGGGTTGGAGCAGAAAAAATTGTACCTCAGTGCTTGGCTGTAGACAATGGATCGAGTGGTGTTTCTGGGATGGAAGCTGGTGGCATGAAGGTAGGCATAGCTGTCGGTAGGTTTTTGGTATAGGGTATTGTTAATGTGGCCATCATTAATTTGATAAGAGATAACAAGCCCCGATTAGAGATAACAAGCTGGTTCAGCCTGATTGGACTAACCTTGTTACCTCCAACCTGGTTCTTGCCTACTTATTTATATCTGCCCCTGGATACTTCCAATGCTTGCATCCGACAAAGTGGGTATTAGCCCACGAAAGCTTATGCTTCAATACTTTAGTTAGTTTTTAAGGTGCCACAGGACTCTGTCACTTCTGCAGTTCCAGACTAACATGACTACCTCTCTGATTCCCAATTTTGGGGTCTTTTTTCTTGTATAGGCTCCTGTTACCCCTCACCCACTGTCCCGATTTTTCCCATTTGCTGTCTGGTCACCCTATCTGGGGCAGAAATCTGTGGGTGAGATTGTGGCCTGCATTGTGCAGGAGGAGGTAAGACTAGGTGATCACAATGGTCCCTTCTGACCTTGAAAGTCTATGAGTCTATGGCTCTGGGTATAGTCACTTGGGTTGCTAAAGTATAAATAGAAAGGTTAGACTAGGATTTGCTGAAACCTGAACATGATGATGTTCACGTAGCTCCGAACAAAGATTACTGTGTTTGATGAGGTACTAGCAGTCAAGCAATCAAGCCTGGACACTTGACTTTGATATTAACTATGGGTCACATTGTGCCCAGCTGCTCCATGGATGCACATGAGAGTGGGGTGCACAAAAAGTCCCCATTGAATCCCCTGCATGGCAGTCTCTGAATTCCCTCGAACACATGAACTGCTCATTGCTACATATCTGGTCAGGCACGCAGTGCGGAGTATATCATAACTCTTGAAGGAGCATAGTGGCAGATTACTGTATTTTTCGCCGTATAAGACGCACTTTTTCTTCCCCAAAACGGGGGGGGGGGAAGTTGGTGCGTCTTATACGGCGAATATAAAAATGCCGGGCCAGCCCTTTGCGCGGGGGGGGGGGGGGGGAACCGGGACGCTCCCGGCAGCCCGCCCGCGGCGGAGACGGAGGAGGGGTGGTGGCGCAGACGGCGGGGGGGGGGGGGGGGGGTAGGCGGACCCGGCAGCCTGCCTGCAGCGGCGGGGACGGGGGGGGGTAGGTAGGTGGACCTGGCAGCGCGGCGGGGACCGGGGGGGGGGCAGGTGGATCCGGCAGCACGGCAGGGATGGGGGGGGGTGCAGCTGCGGGGACTAGGGCAGGGGTGCAGCCGGCGGGGGGGGGGGGGTCGGCGCTTTTAAAAAAATCTGTGGCTTTTCGGCGGAGGGGGTTCAGAATCTTTTTTTTCTAGATTTTCCGCCTTTAAAATTAGGTGCGTCTTATATGCCGGAGCGTCTTATATGGCGAAAAATACGGTAACTCTGAGAAGCAAACCCAATGAGAAGAAATTGCAGCCTGGGCTATCCATGCAGGTAACATGAGTTTAGCTAAACATATTCCTGTTATACTGTTATGTGCACATTGAAATCCATTCTTTCCTGTAATTGTTCACAGTCTCTCAGTATCATGTGAAGTATATTTGTTTATTTACAGGCATATCCATGATGTCGTACCTTAGCAGCAACAATGGTATAACTTCTCTTCAAGAGAAAGGAAGGCGAGAGATAGGGTGACCATATGTCCCATTCTGGCTGGGACAGTCCCTTTTTTAAGCCCTGTCCCAGCCATCCTGACTTTTCCCTCTCCGCCCCCAAAGGAGCCATTTGTCCGTTTGCTCTTGCCAACTGATCAAGTCAGCCAGAGCAAACAGGACAAATTACTACTTTTGAGGGGAAAGGTGGGGTGTGGTTTGGAGGGGGCAAACCAAGATGCTAACCCCCAACATGGGGAAGGAAGGGCTGGGGGATGGAAGGGCTGGGGGATGGAGGGAAGCGGCATTCCAGCATGGGGAGGGGGAGGGGCTCTCAGTGATCCAGGGACCAGGAAACAGTCTGGCCCGGGGTTGTTTCCGACAACAACATGGGGGGGAGGGAAGGGGAGAACGGCCTTAAGCAAGCGGCTGGGGGGTTTCCAGTTTTCTCTTTGGGAAATTTGGTCACCCTAGTGAGGAAATGTTATTGTGACTAAATGGGTAGAAGACATGGCAGGGTCAGAACATGCTGCTGCCCTGGGTGCAATCTCAGCACTGGAATAAGGAATAGTGGCTGCAATGACAGACCTAGAACAAAGCAGGAGCAGAAGTTCAATGGTGGCAGTACAGCTCTCTTGTACAGTGGTGCAGGCATGTGCCCTTCCGCTCTCTACTTTCTCATCTGCCCAAGTGTTGAATATGTTGGGATTATCTTGCCCCCTAGTGGCTAACCTACAAAATTCACACAGGACCAAATTAAATACATGGAAGTCACTGCTTGCATCCGAGGAAGTGGGTATTCGCCCACGAAAGCTTATGCTTCAATACTTTAGTCTTTAAGGTGCCACAGGACTCTTTGTTACCATTGAAGTCAACAGCAGTTCTCAAACTGTGGGTCAGGACCCCAAGTGGATCACAGCCCAAGTGGATCACAGCCCTGTTTGTCAGGGCTGGAGCCCGAGCCCCTCTGCTCAGGGCCAGAGCCAAAGCATGAGAGCCTGCGCCATAGGTGGTGGGGCTCAGGTTACAAGGCCCCTGCTTGGGGTTGAAGCCCTTCAGCTTTGTCCCCACCCTCCGCCTGGAGTGGCGGGGCTCGGGATTTGGCTCCCTTGCCACCCCCTCAGCCGGAGCACAGGGCTTGGCCCGGCTCAGGCTTTGGTCCCCCTTCCTGGCGTCATGTAGTTATTTTTGTTGTCAGAAGGGGTGGTGGTGCAATGACGTTCGAGAACCCCCAGACTGAACTATGCATTGCCTCGGATTTTGAAAAGTGATCTAAATCAGAATCCCTACTTACTGCCCTGTTAGGGAGCCTAATCAGGTGTGATGCAAGAAGGTGTAAATTAAAATTGCCTTTAAATCCCTTATGTTAATTTTACATACACACCCTGTAAATCACTTTGCTTCCAATAGAAACTCTTCTGGTCCATTAGTATGTGAGTTAAACAATCCCACTCCCTTAGATTTAGTAGATGTAAATGGAGTTATTTAGAACATATTATATCTGCAGAGAAAAATGTAGATAAAGGGATTTTTTGTGGCAATTTCAATGAAAATTTTGACTTCTCATCCCTAAATTGAAAATTGAGACTTTCAGGTTTTCCAGTGAAAACTGAAATTTGACAAAAGCATGCATTCTGCACAAAAATCTGCGTAGTTGAAAAAAATATATATTTTTCATCAAAAAAATTGATGGAAAATTTTCCATCAGCCCTACGTGTAAACTATATATTGGCAAGAGAGTGAAAGTTGAAGTAAACCTATGGGTGATCTAAAATGGTATAACATATACATTTAGGTGACTGAAAAAGGTACCAACTTGGATTTCCAATAGATTTAACAACTCCAATTCAGAGGTTATACTGAAGATTGTGTAAGCTACAGTGAGACTTCCTAGGGAATTTAAGTCAGTGTAAGGGAATAGAATTTACTTCCACTGACATCTCCTCTGAATTTGGCTCACCCACAACTCATTCAGACTTATACCTGAGCTGGGGCCAATGGATTTAAATGAGGTGTTAATTTGTTCCATAAACTTCAATACATGCGAGCGCAAAAACATCTATTTTTCAGTTGCAGTATGCCCTATTTAGGGATAACTAATAACTACAGTAAAACCGCCATTTAACGGACTAATTCGGGTGAGTGGGTGTCCGTTAAATCAAAAAGTCCGTTATTTAATAATAAAAAAAAACCCGAGTTGTCGGAGCAGCAGTCCGCCTGCCACAGGGTCGGGGCGGCAGCCGGATCCGCTGCTGGGACCCGGGCGGGAGCCGGGCAGCCAGCCCGCCCGCTGCCGGGACCCGGGCGGCGACCGGGAGCCGGCAGCCAGCCCGCCCGCTGCCGGGATCGGTGCGGCGGCCGGAAGCCGGCAGCCAGCCACCTGCGAAGGGGACTGGGGCCGCAGCCGGGAGGGGTCGCGGTCTGATATGGATCAGAAATTTTGTCCGTTGCAACCGAAGTCCGTTAAATCAAGATTTTAATGTAATAATAATAATCTATATATATACACAGTAAACCCTCGATTTAACGGACTTCGGATGCAACGGACAAAATTTCTAAGCAAGTCTGATGCATCCGAAATCCATTTGTCAGGGGCTGGCTGCCGGGTCCTGGCTGCCGCCCGGGTCACAGCAGCGGGCGGGCTGGCTGCCAGCTCCCCACTGCCACCCGGGTCCAGGCAGCGGGTGGGCTGTGGAGCTGCCACCCTGACCCTGTGGCAGTTGGGCTGCTGCTCCGACAGCTCGTTTTTTTTATTATTATTAAATAACGGACTTTTTCATTTAACGGACACCCCCTCGCCCGAATTAGTCCGTTAAATGGAGGTTTTACTGTATATAAGAGTCAAATGGTGTATGCGTGTATGTACGTTCCCTTACTCCTTCCACACCGTTTGAGCTAGACTGAAAATTTGGTACAGTTATAGGCTTTAGGGTCCTAATAAGGGTAAGAATCGAAAATTTTTCAAATCTCACCTCTGACACCCCCTAGGGATGAAATTCTTTAAAGCCCATTAACATCAGCTGGGCAGCAGGTTAACACCTGCTGTTCTCTGTCACAAATAGTTATGATGTAATAATACCCCCCTCCAACGGCCCCCGCACTCGCTCAGCTCTCTCCCCCCTCCAACGGCCCCCGCACTCGCTCAGCTCTCTCCCCCCTCCTCCCCTCCAGCAGACCCAAGCAATGCCGGGTATTTTTGCTAGTAATACATAACTCTCACTTACATTTTAAATAGTGGGACAGGATCCAAAGCGGACTTCGATGGAACTCTGCCAATATACACCTGGAGCGGATCTGCTCCAATGTCCTTTCCATAGTTTACTATGATCCTTCTCCCCACCCTTGGTAGCCTGACATCCCCTGCACTTTGGGAGATCTGCACATGAAAGCAGGAAGAGTTGGGAGACCACCATTAATAAATAGACCAACTGTGCCCCATTTTTCTATCAAGTAAGAAATGAAAGTTAAAACATTCCTTGACCATCAATTGGCTGAGAAAAATTTTCCATGGTCAACTTGGTTGTCATCCAACACTAACTGAATGAATAATGCAACTGAATTCCATCGCTAAAACTCTTACATGCAGTCCTTTGTAGTCCCTTAAAATCCTGTAAAACAACCACAAATTGATTGGAATTTTTATAAGTCTGTGCATTTCAACAAGAGTTGTTCACGTACACATTTTTAACAGAAGGAGGCACTCTTTTGTTTTTAGTGTTCAAGGAAGTTTCTTTAGTGTCTGGACCTTTTAAAAACAATTAATTGTATTTTAAAATAGCCTTTAGTTCCAGTGAAGCACACTTGTCTTCTATTTAACACATCATTTCCTTCACCATATTTTAGTTGCCCGGGGAATGGCTTGCTGGAAGGAAATACGAAGCAGCAGCTGGATTTATCCTACCTGTGTCCTCTGCATTTATGGTTTTTTCTCCTCGATGAGGCCATCAGAACCTTTCCTCACCCCTTATCTAACAGGACCAGATAAAAACCTGAGCATTTCCGAGGTATGGTTATGCACTACTTTTCCATTACATGGAATAACAAAATATTGAGTGTACTTTATTCTCCAGAAAGGAACTATCAGACAATCTCATTTACTCACTGACATTTATTACAGAAAGATACATGCATACTTTCTCTATGAAAGAATAGGAGCTCAAGCCTCATTTCTGCCCTAAAGAGCTAAGTGAGAATTCCCTGACAGACGGTAATATTTGGGAGGGGGGACGTAGACAGCATATGTTGAAAAATGTTAAGGCAATAGGGTTAATAAAATAAAATTTCCCTATTAAGCAGTGCAGTATAGGAGCTGTTCAACATGCATACTTATATAGCTCTATTTTATGCATTGAATTAATAGCAATGAGCATGATCCTTTCTCCAAGTTCATTCACAAAAATCACAGGATTTCTTCCTTTCCCTTCCAGGTTACAAACCAGGTTTTCCCAGTTTGGACATACTCCTATCTGGCCCTGTTGGTTCCTGTTTTCTTAATTACTGACTATCTGCACTATAAGCCCATCATTATTCTACAAGGCCTTAGCTTCATTATTACATGGCTGATGCTTTTATTTGTCCAAGGAGTGTTAGCCATGCAGCTGATGGAGGTTTTTTTTGGGATGGTAACAGCCACTGAAGTTGCCTATTACGCCTACATTTACAGTGTTGTCAGTGCTGACCATTATCAGAAAGTGACTAGTTATTGCAGAAGTATCACACTTTTTGCAATCACAGTTGCAGCGGTGTTGGGGCAACTTTTAGTATCTTTGGCAGAGCTATCCTATTTTTATCTAAATGCCATTAGTTTGGCTTCTCTGTCCTTGGCCTTCCTAGCCTCATTTTTTCTGCCAATGCCAAAAAAAAGTATGTTCTTTCACAAAAATCTTATCCCTGAAACTCCCCAAGGAACAATGGGTCAAGACACAACGTCAAATGCACCCAGCCTTAACAGGCAGCCAAGTTGCCAAGTGGACAAAGAGTCTGTGAAGCCATCTGTCATTTCCAGGACGTTGCCTGAATGCCAGTCTGGCATTCAAGTGCTTGTGCTATTATGGAAGGATTTAAAGGAATGCTATTGCACAAAGACCCTTCTTTACTGGTCTCTATGGTGGGCTTTAGCCACTGCAGGCTATAACCAGATTGTGAATTATGTCCAGTTGTTATGGGAGAAGAGAGCACCCGCTCAGAATTATGATGTTTATAATGGGGCTGTTGAAGCAGCAGCAACATTTCTGAGTAAGTAAACAAGATAGTATTAAAGTATTTCCTCTAGTAAATTCTAAAATACAAACTATACCAGATATATGTTTTAAATCATGTGTGCTCCTATGATGTGGTTTAAGTCCATTTCATGCCTATCAAGCATTCCACAGTCGGGGTAAGCTGGTTGTACATTCAAACTGTGATAGTTCATGAGACGTATGAGAAACCTCAAATTTAACACCATCCCATGTATTTCTCTAGCAGGTGACTCCGAAAGTGTAAACTTTAGATCATCAGAGGTTTGTACAGTACTTGGTGGTCTGTTGAAGACGCGCATGGACCTTGTGTCCAGCTGCTAAATTCACTCAAAGAAGCTCAAAAAGCATTGCTGCCCCGTTATTTTTCCACATGGGCCTTGCTATGTTTGCCACTGAAACGTCATCCATTCATGAATGGGAAGAGATGCTTCTGTGAAACACTCTCTAAGAACACATGGATCACACTATGAAAAGTTAGAGAAGTCCTTCAATAGAGTATGGCACATACAGTAAAACCTCCATTTAACGGACTAATTCGGGCGAGGGGGTGTCCGTTAAATCAAAAAGTCCGTTATTTAATAATTTAAAAAAAATGAGCTGTCAGAGCAGCAGCCCGCCCGCCACAGGGTCGGGGCGGCAGCTCCACAGCCTGCCTGCTGCCGGGACCCGGGCAGGAGCCGGCAGCCAGCCCTCCCGCTTCCGGGACTCGGGCGGGAGCTGGCAGCCAGCAGGTGGGACCCGGCAGCCAGCCAGCCCGCCCGCCCGCAGGCGGGAGCCGTCAGCCAGTTCGCCTGCTGCCTGGACCCGGGCGGCAGCCGGGAGCCGTCAGCCAGCCCGCCCGCGGCTGGGACCCCGGCGGCAGCCATCAGCCAGCCCGCCTGCTGTGTGGACCCGGGCGGCAGCCGGGAGCCGGCAGCCAGCCCGCCAGAAATGGATCAGGAATGCATCAGACTTGGACAGAAATTTTGTCCGTTGCATCCGAAGTCCGCTAAATCGAGGTCCGTTAAATCGAGGGTTTACTGTATTTTGAATGTACTGTTGTGTACAATACTTCTCTGGATGAGACCCAGGCCAGTGTACTTCTTAGCACTAGTTATCAAATGACAGGAAGATTAGTTTAATATCAAACAATTTTCAGATATTTAATGCACTCACAGACAAGTTTTAGTCTGAAGCATGGATTCCGGAAGTAATATATGGTGAGGCGGTAGCATCCCCAGAGTTAAAGTGCATATCTAAGTTTTCATTAGAGGCTCATCTCTAGTTAAACCTTCTCTTACATATAACCTGGTTGCCTAGCTACTCAGGAATAGAGGCTGCAAGATAGAAGCCAGTGGTCACTCTTCCCATATAAACAGGAACTTTTAAAAAAAAAAAACTAAGCCTCAATACGAAATTTCTAAATCCTAACTGCAATGTGGGGCTAGAGGAGAATTTTTTCACCAAACATGTTAAGCGAAGGGTTACACTCGGTATCCTGATGAAGTGGGTTCTAGCCCATGAAAGCTTATGCCCAAATAAATTTGTTAGTCTCTAAGGTACCACAAGGATTCCTCGTTGTTTTCACTATCCTGAGATACCAGAGTTTTAAAAAATAAATTAGGGACCTTGTCCATCACTACCCAGCAGCTGAAATAGTTATTTACCCCAGTGAAAAACAAATGCAGAATACCACCATCCTGATCCAGCAGCGTTTGACACTCGCTTTGCATTGGGGTAAATGGCTGCACAAGGTGCCAGGCAATAGTGAATCACTCCCAAGGTGCTTCCTCAGATACATTCTCCTAACTATTCTGTGTCACATCACATCTCAAAGAGCCCAGTTAAGTTCACACAGTGAGCACTAGGGTCTTTGGCCCATCATTTTCCAGAAATGATGGTATGTAAGCGATTGTGAGGCTCTGCCTGATTAGGAAGGACAGAACACTGTTCTCTGTTGGCACACTATAGATTTTTCAAGATCAATGAAAGGTCTGGCTGGTCTAGCGAGTTTCACAAAAGGTCTGTGGACTTGGCAAATTCATCAGTCAAAGGATTTGCTTTAGGATTCTGGCTGAGCGTCTAAAGCCACAAAGGAGTTTGGCAGATTTTAAAAGGACATGTATAAATCTCAGCAGAATTACTAAGCTCCCCAGGGAACCCTAAGAGGCTTCTAAGCAGAATTGGGAAGGAGAAAGGACAATCACAGATCAACAGCTTGTTCAATACACAGAGTATAATTATGCCTACGATTTATCATTAAGAGAAATGACAAGAATTGATGAATGCAGGTGTGTGTCTAAAAATCACTGATCTGTTGCATAAACTTACAACTAGAACAGTTCTAATCAAATATTTACCATGGGTTTTGAAATCAAAATATAAGTATGTTACTATTTACTTGATGGCATGGCAGGTATAAAATGCAATGTTCTTATATCGTCTCTCTAGGTTCAGCAGCCTCCATGGCAGTAGGATATGTGAAAATTAACTGGGATCTTTCAGGAGAGCTAGCACTGGGAATCTTCTCTGCACTGGATGCTGGTTCTCTATTTCTCATGCATTTTATTGCCAACATCTGGGCATGCTATGCTAGCTATCTACTTTTCAAGTCATGTTACATGCTCCTCATAACTATAGCAACGTAAGTACAAACCATCATTATACTGAATTGTTTAAGCATAGACTTCCCAAACCAATTTTTAAAAAGTCACATTAGACCCTCTTTCCATTTAAAAATAATGAAGTCTAGCATTAGATTGATTACAGCTTATTCGCACCTTGAATTAAGTCAATATATTCCCCCATTTCCACTTCAAGGGGTTGTTACAATAGTATGGAGGACTAAGACAAGAAAACAGGGATGACAGCCAACCAGTACAAACGTATCCATCTTTCCTCCCACAATTACAAGTACAACACTGCCTTCACATGGCTGGAATGTCAATGGTGTTTGAAATATGTCACCTGCAAGTGACCACAGAATGCAGAAAGAATACGCCATCATGTTTCTACATACCTGGGAATGTTTCACTGAATTCAGCAATTAGTTATATTATGCCATCTCTATTTCAGCTGGTTAGGGATATCTGCTGGATATTTATTGCTGTAAGTTACATTGAGATATGATACAACTACATCACAGAAGGGGGTAAGACCTACTAATTAACCTACAGCTATACCTAGGTATATTTACAGCTTGCTGTAAGGTTAATTAGTGCTTTTAAAAAGAACCCTCAAACCTTTGTTTTTAAAGGAGTCATTGAATTCAAATGGATTCTGCTTCTGTTACATAGCAGCTATATAGACTAAGCAGTGACACCTTCCCAAGGCTTGGTAAACCCCAGCTTCTTTAGCACCCTGTTGCTTTTGGAAAAAACACAGCCAGAGTCACACACAGCTGCTGGTGCATTTTGGTGTAAGAAACCATAGGCTGGCTAGACGTTTGTACATAGCTATTTTCTGTAGTTGCGAGTGCAGTAAGCTTAGTTGTTGTGTTGCTATCAATCACCATCTCATGCTCAGAGTTCTTCTTACTGCTTTGAGCAATTATAAAGAGAAAGGGAGTTGGAAAGAGTAAGCTGAATTGCGTCCTCATTTTTTCCTGATCAGGAAAAGCCCATTGATGGATTTCAATCATTTCCTGGTTACTTGAAAGCCATTAGAGGAGGTAAACCTAACTTGTTTACAAGAATCCTGGCACCCCATCTTTCTGTAATCAAGTAAAATGTACAAAATTAACAGAATTAAAGAATGTGTGAAGAGCAGTATTCCTACATTCCCATATAGTAGGTATGAAGCTTGCATCTATCTACACAACACACACTAGAGGTAGTGGGGAAGTTTCTAATTAAAGATTTTTTCATCAAATGATCCCAGTTCATCAAAACTGAACCTGATTGAAAAGACCCTTTTCCAAAAGAAATGTTGAGAAAAGTTTCAAACTTGTTGAAATGCTCGGATCAGCATTTTCAAAATTAAATGGTTCATTCTGTAGTTCAAAACAACTTATTTTTATGTTTTGGTGAATTTATACTAAAAATCAAATTACTTAATCAAATGAATCATTTCAAAATCATCAAAACAAAATGTATCAATTCACCCTAAGGTATTTTTTTCTTCCCCACAGATTATCAGTTTGTGAAATTTTTCAACATTAACTTTTCATCTCAATTTAGGACAGGACATTTTTTCCAAAATCTCAAAACTTCTCACAAGCTAGGAAAATCATTTCACTCCTCTCCCCCCCTCCCCCCATGACACATCAGACTCACTATTCAATCCAGCCTTCTGTTTACACAGCTTTTTTTGTGAATATGGTGCAATGGAATTTTGTTCATACAAATATTTGGGGAGGATTTTTTTCATGCAAATACAGCTGGTAGTGGATGAATGGGACACCCATGTGCACACAAGTCAGTGTGACAGTGTTTTCCAAGATCCCCTTGATTATTAATCCAGCTAGATGGATTAGGTCAGGGCTTAAATACAGCCAGAGCTGTCTGGCACAGAGCTCTGGTAAATATTTTCAACCCCTGCTGGAGTTTGCATAGCATGTTGGAGTGCAGGGGGGTTGAATTTGGGGCAGTGTAGACACAATTTGATGGTATTCACCTCTGTGAACTATCCCAAATGCTCCATTGTGACCGCTCTGGACAGCGCTATCAACTCAGATACACTAGACAGGTAGACAGGAAAAGCCGCGAGAACTTTTGAATTTCATTTCCGGTTTGGTCAATGAGCTGAGCTCAGCAGCACAGGTGACCATGCAGTCCCAGAATCACAAATGAACTCCAATATGGAGACACTCGATTTGATCACTGTATGGAGAGAAGAATCTGTGCAGGCAGAACTCTGTTCAAAAAAAATAAATGCATATATATATACATACTAGCATAAGTGCCCGGCGCTGCTCGGGTCAGTCGGAGGTGGGGAGGTGGCAGACAGCTGACACCCCCTGACCAAAGCCAACACCCACACCTCACCCCTCACCCACCCCGACACCTTCCCACCCCCGAAACCCGAAACCCCCACCTCACCCCCCGACCGAATCCGACACCCCCACCTCACTTACCGTCCCACCAAACCCAACTGGGATCCGTCGCAGGGGAGGAGGGGGCCCAGAGCCGAGGGATTCTGGGGACCTTCGCAGGTGGGGGGGGCACAGGGCTGATGTAGTCCGGGGTTCCGTTGGGGAGGTGGGAGGGGCAGAGAACTGAGGGATCTCCGGGGTTCCGTTGGGGAGGTGGGAGGGGCAGAGAACTGAGGGATCTCCGGGGTTCCGTTGGAGGAGGGAGGGGTGAGCTGAGCGAGTGAGGTGTCTGTTGGAGGGGGGTATTATGACATCATCACCACCTAACTGCCCAGTTGATGTGATTGGCCCTGAAAGACTTTCACCCCTGGGGGGCGTCAGAGGTGAGATCCGAAAATTTTTCGACCCTTACCAGCATCTAGACCCCAAGACCCTTCACTGTACCAAAATTCAAGTCTCTGGCTCAAACGGTGCGGGAGGACTTCGCAGTCATACGTACATACATACACACATACATACACCACTTGACTTTTATATATATAGATATATACATATATATACATATATACACACACACACACACTAGCGAAAATACCCGGCATTGCTCGGGTCCGTCGGAGGTGTGGAGGGGGCAGAGAGCTGAGCGAGTGCAGGGTCCATTGGAGGGGGGTATTATGACATCATAACTAGGTCACAGAGAACAGCAGCTGCCCAGCTCATGTGATTGGCCTTTAAATAATTTCACCCCTGGGGGGCGTCAGAGGTGAGATTTGAAAATTTTTTGACTCTTGCCCTGATTAGGACCCTAAGACCTATAACTGTACCAAATTTCAAGTCTCTAGCTCAAACGTTGTGGAAGGAGTAAGTGAACGTACATACATGCATACATACACGCACGCATACACCATTCAACTTTTATACACACACACACACACACACACACCAAAATCACCCAAGGCATGTCAGACAGAGGCTACAACAGGGACACACAGCAGTGCTGCCTGAAAATTAAGGAGCTCAGGCAAACCTACCAAAAGACAAAGGAGGCAAATGGCCGCTCTGGGTCAGAGCCCCATACATGCCATTACTATGATGAGCTGCATGGTATTCTAGGGGGGGGGAGGGGGAACCCTACCACTACCCCACCTCTGTCCATGGACAAGGGGAGAGTCTCATGCAATGTGGAAGCGGATTTTGTGGATGAGGAAGAGGAGGAGAATGCACAGCAGGCAAGCAGAGAATCCATTCTGCCCGGCAGCCAGGAACTTTTCATCACCCTGAAGCCAATGCCCTCCCAAGACCCTGAAGCCAGAGAAGCACCTCTGGTGAGTGCACTTTGTAAATACAGTACAGGGTTTTAAAGCAATTGTGTTTAATATTTCATTTGCCCTCAAGACTTGGGATACATTCATGGCCAGTACAGCTACTGGAAAAGTCTGTTAAATTGTCTGGAATCCTCCAGGGGCATCTCCATGAAGCTCTCCTGGAGCAACTCTGAAAGCCTTTGCAGAAGGTTTCTGGGGAGGGCTGCCTTATTCCGTCCTCCATGGTAGGACACTTTACCATGCCAAGCCAGAAGCAAGTAGCTTGGAATCATTGCAGCACAAAGCCTGGCAGCGAATGGTCCCAGGTTTTGGTCACATTCAAGCAACATTCATTATCTCTCCGTGTTAGCCTCAGGAGAGTGATATCATTCATGGTCACCTGGTTGAAATAGGGGAATTTGTTTAAGGAAACAATCAGAGGAGCCGGTTCATGCTAAGCTGTTTGTGTTTGGCTTAAAGGGATCATTCCTGATAATAGCCACGCGGTGGGGGGGAGGGGTGAAGGGATCATCCCAGAGAATTGCCACGCAGCGGGAGGAGGGTTTGTGCTGCACATTCACCCGAAAACCGCAGGCCCTCCTTTTAAATGGCCAACCCAATAGGCATTGATCACTGTATGATCACTGCTTGCTATGGGAAAGGAGGGTGCCGCAGTTGAAAGAATCCCCACGTTATGAAGGAGTACCCTTTGGCTTACCATGGCTGCCTGGAAACTGAATTCTGTTGTCCAGCTGGGTGATGTCTCACACCCTACTGGCAGGCACTCAATATCAAAGGCAGAATGCGACCTTGTACCTAAAGCCCATGTGCTGTCTGCTGTGAATTGCTTGATTCACTGTGAAAAAGAGTCTGCCTTTTGTTCTCTGAAATGTATCTTAAAATTCTACTCTCCCTTTTTTTTCCTCCTGCAGGTGCAAATGTTTCTATGCTCCCCCTAGCATCTTCGTCCCAGAGGTTTTCGCAGATTAGAAGGGGGAAAACGCACTCGTGATTACATGTTTTCCAAGCTCATGCAGTCCTCCTGCTCAGAGAGCACAGCTGAATGCTGTGGAGGCAAACAGCAGAAGACTCCAAGAAAGAATTAAGTGAGCGCAAGGAGAGGAGGCAGGATGCAATGCTCAGGCTAATGGGGGAGCAAACTGACATGCTCAGGAGTCTGGTTGAACTACCGTGGAAAGGCCCAGTACCACAGACTGCCGCTGCAGCCCTGTATAACCACCTGTCCTCCTCCCCAAGTTCCATATCCTCCTCACCCAGATGCCCAAGAACACAGGGGGGGTGCCCTGTGGGCACTCAGCCACTCCCCTCCAGAGGATCCCCCAAGCAACAGAAGGCTGGCATTCAATAAGTTTTGATTTGTACTACAGTTACAATAAGCAAATGTGGCCTTGTCCTTCCCTCCTCTCCTAACTCACAAGGTAGCCAGGGTGGGGTATCTCCCCCCCGCCCAAATCAATTAATAAAAAGAATGCATGGTTTTAAAATAAGTGATTTTATTTCCTTGGCAAGCTGTGATCAAAGAGGGGAGGGTGGTTGGCTTACAGGGAATCTGAATCAACAAAAGGGGCAGGTTTGCCTCCAGGAGAGAAACACACACAACTGTCACACCGTAGCCTAGCCAGTCATGAACCCGGTTTTCAAAACTTCTCTAATGTGCAGCACGCCCAGTTGTGCTCTTCTAATCACCCTTGTGTCTGCCTGTGCATAACTGGCCGGCAGGCAATTTGCCTCAACCTCCCACATAAGTGTCTCCCCCCCACTCTCACAGATATAATAGAATACACACAGCAAGCAACAACAACAATGGAAATATTGGTTTCACTGAGGTCTAACCTAATCAGCAAACAGCACCAGCAAGCTTTTAAACATCCAAATGCCCATTCTACCACCATTCTGCACTTACTCAGCCTATAGTTGAACTGCTCCTTACTACTGTCCAAGGAGCCTGTGTACAGCTTCATGAGCCATGGGAACAAGGGGAAGGCTGGGTCTCCAAGGATAACAATTAGCATTTCAACATCACCAACAGTGATTTTCTGGTCTGGGAAGTAAGTCCCTTCCTGCAGCTGTTCAAACAGACCAGAGTTCCTGAAGATGTGAATGTCATGCACCTTACCCTGGCCATCTCGCGTTGATATTGGTGAAACATCCCTTGTGATCCACCAGTGCTTGCAGCATCATTTAAAAGTACCCCTTGTGGTTTATGTACTGGCTGCCAATGTGGTCTGGTGCCAAGATAGGGGTATGCGTTCCATCTGTCACCCCACCACAGTTTGGGAACCCCATTGCAGAAAAGCCATCCACTATGACCTTCACATTTCCCAGAGTCACTACTCTTGAGATCAGAAGGTTAGTGATTGTGTTGGCTACTTGGATCACAGCAGCCCCCACCGTAGATTTGCCCACTCCAAATTGATTCCTGACTGACTGTTTGTAGTCAGGTGTTGCAAGCTTTCATAAGGCTATTGCCACTCACTCCTGAACACCTTGCCTTGTCTACACTAGGGGGTTAAAATATGTTAGTAACACATTGTAAAATGATTTTTTTTTATCCTAGCCTAGACATACCATACAATATGTGAATCATCGCTCTTTCCCAAGGGAAAGGAAAGGGCAGTTTAACTAACCAACCACCTAATTTTAGATTTCAGATCGCTGTCAATTTAAGCATGGAACGCTACGCTTTAATGTTTGGATTCAACAACTTTGTTGCACTGGTGATTCAGACTATTATAACCATAGTCGTCGTTGATTCAAGAGGTCTGGGATTGAAAATAGACACCCAGGTAAATAGTTCTATTCACTTCACATTTACTGTCTGGCTAATTCACATACTGTTGAATGCATCTTAAACCTGTAAAAGGAATCCTTGGACATCACAATTTCCAGTTTAAGCAATCATAATCCACTCTTCTTTTGTCCTTTCCCTTGTGCAGATAGCACTGAAGATGGAACTTGGTCACCAGGTTTGAAAGTTTTCCACTGTGTTTTAAATACAGCTCATAGGTTAGTGATCGTCCCTTCCCTTCACTCTTAGTAGCCCAGATCCACATGCTAGGATCCCATTAAACTGAGCCTTTGACTTTTTTTGCAAGGACCCCAGACCAATTCATGACTGAGCAGGTAATACTGCTGGGCCGCTGCCAGCTTCCTCTCAGAGAATACAGACAGCTAAACTAGCCCCCACACTGCTGAGAAATCAACATAATCTCTAGCCACAAGGTGTCATGGCAATTCAACAGCATAAGACAGGCATGTCCAAAGTCCGGCCCGGGGGCCAATTGAGGCCCGTGTTCTAATTTTAACCGGCCCGCAGATTGTTTTCTAAAATTAATACTATGCGGCCCGCCAGCACTGTCGCCAACCAGTGCGCGGAGCCGCAGCCGAAGGAGAGGGGCGGGGTCAATAAGAGGCGAGCGGCGGGGGGGGGGGAGAAGAGCGGAGGCGGAGCCAGGGGAGAAGAACGGAGGCAGAGCCGGGGCACGAGGCGAGGCGGAGCCGGCGGAGCAGAGCGAGTCGGGCCGGGGCCGGGGCACGAGGCGAAGCGCGGCGGAGCCGGCGGAGAAGAGCGAGTCGGGCCGGGGCCGGGGCACGAGGCGGAGCCGGCGGATAAGAGCGAGTCGGAGCCGGGGCTGGGGCACGAGGCGAGGCAAGGCAAGGCAAGGCAAGCTGGGGGAGGGGGGGAGTGAAAGCACGGCCGGAGCGGGGGGGGTGAGAAAGGGGGGGATGGGGGGGAGGAAGGGGGGAGCAGGGGGGGGAGGAAGGGGGGGAGCACGGCTGGAGGGGAGGGGGAGGGAAGAAGAGCGAGAGCACGGCCGGAGCGGGGGGGAGGAAGGGGGGGAGCGGGGGGGGGGAGGAAGAAGAGCGAGAGCACGGCCGGAGGGGAGGGGAGGGGGAGGGAAGAAGAGCGAGAGCACGGCCGAAGGGGAGGGGAGGGGAGGGAAGAAGAGCGAGAGCACGGCCGGAGGGGAGGGGAGGGGAGGGGGAGGGAAGAAGAGTGAGAGCACGGCCGGAGGGGAGGGGAGGGGGAGGGAAGAAGAGCGAGAGCACGGCCGGAGGGGAGGGGAGGGGGAGGGAAGAAGAGCGAGAGCACGGCCGGAGGGGGGGGGGGGAGAAGAGCAAGAGCACGGCCGGAGGGGGGGGGGGGGAGAAGAGCAAGAGCGCGGCCGGAGGGGGGGGGGGGAGGGGGTCGGCCCTCACACATCTTCACCTTACCAAATCTGGCCCTCTTCCCAAAAAGTTTGGACACCCCTGGCATAAGAGGTAGTCAGGACCTAGCACAGAACTAAGCACAAGAGGTTCCTGCATTCTAATTCCATCTCTGATGCTGACCTGCTTGGTAGCTTAAATCAATAATTGTTTGCCTCACGTTTCCCCATTTGTAAACTGGGGTAGTAATATGTACTTCTCGCATGGGGTGTTCTCTATGCTCAATCAACCCAGTCCTGCTTCTACCAAGGTCAACTGAAATTTTGCCTTTGAGTTCAAGAGCAGCAGGATCTAGCCAAAACCTTGGTAAATTATTTTTCCCTCTTTGAAATGATCATGATACTTTCTAATTGTCTGAAGAGAAGTGGAAAGGAGCCTTCAATAACTTGGCAGTAAAAGGAAGTGGTGAGAAGAGGGACAGAATCACCAGGGTACGAAAGTAAAGAAAGAACAGAACTGACTAGCATGCACATTTTGAGTGGCTGGCAAAAGGCGCAAGACATAGAAAGGAGGACCCCACTTTGAATCTCCCTTTGATGGGGGAACCTCTCTGATAATTGCTATAACCCTTGCCGCTCATAGCCACACTGCACAGGGTGGGAATACATCCAACAGCACAGAATACATAGGTACATAAAGTACAAAGCTATTTGAGTTGGTACCCAGCCTCTTACAAAGAGTGCCATGGGATCTTTAATGACCACAAGCAGCCAGAAACTTGGTTTTATATCTCATCAATAGACAGCTGGTGTAAATTGTCAGAGCTCCACTGAAGTTAATGAAGCTCTGACAATTTATACCAATTGAGCATTTGACCCTAGAGGCAGCAGGTTTAACAAGAAATAAATGTTACTCTGGAACTTGAATGCCGGTCAGAGTACTGCTTTCATGATGACAACTGTCGATATGATACGCATTGACAAACATAATGGAAAAAGGCTCAAGCAAACATGTGCTCCCCGTATTGGTACCAAAAGATGCTTCAGTAACACAAGAAAGTCCATGGAGAGGTTGCTTTCAAATATGGAAAACACCTGCTCAGTTAGTTCCAATCTTACCAGGCTCCCAGGTGAATGCCAAGAGTTCCCTCTGGGCTCCAAGAATACCAAGAAGATGTTCAGATACCATTCAGTGGTGTGTGACTTCTGAGCCATATGGTTATATGGTCTTGAGGTCTCTTGGTTGGTTAGCACAAGCAGGCTGAGTTCCTGAAATGATGTCAAGCACGCTGCTGATTCCCCCCACCCTCACCCCTTTTGCTTTCCCCCAATATGGAGCTCCCCTCTCCTGATCTTCTTCTCAGGGTTACTTCTGCACCAAAACTCCATTATACTATTTACCTGCCAGGTGGTTTTAGCAGTGAAGCTACATTAATGCCTGACAAAACTGATAGAGGAAGGAATATAATAAACGGGGGGAGATTCAAATGGGGCATTCTGGAACAAAATATTGTCCAAAATGCTAAAAGATCCCTTGAGAGTTTCTTTTCACAGCCATTGAATGAAAACCTCTACAATACTGAGGCACAAAAGCAGGCTTACAATTATTATTTTCGAGTCCTTTCTGTTGCTTTTAATAAGTTCTCAAAGCTTTACATTTTTCACAGTATTAAAAGCACTCCTCCCTCCCATTCACTGTGAAAGGAAAAAAATAAATTGCTTCCTGATGTGTTAAATTTTTATCTACACTACGTTCAAGGTAATAAGTGCCCTAAGACTCCGTACATCTTGAGATCCTGAAACGAAGATATATCTACAGAACGTCTTTGATTGTCTGCATATCATGGGATGAGGAAGCGATCACTTTTGAATAATCACAGTTATTAGTGTAATTTATAAATATTTGATGTGTATATTTGTTCCAATTAACAGTTTCAGCAACTGAGGTTTGTATGAACAAGACAGAACTGTATCACTTCTGAGATAGCATATACAATAATCTTTGTACTATAATAAGATAGAATACCATTGACATCATGCAAACAAACAGATCTTGTGTTCTCCCAATCCTGGACCATATTGATACTAGTCTAGTCTCAAACATAAACTAGTGGCTCTCTGAAGGCTGCTCTCCATTGGCTGCCTATACCCCCGAAGAAGCTGTTCCAGCAGCTGGGCATTGCCAGGGCCTAAGGAAATGCTTGGCCATGCCTCTTTCTCTGAGCACTCTTACGATGCTGGCCAAGAGGAGCAGGGAGTGGTGTGGGAGCCAGTATGACACCTCTGGATCACCCTCTGGTATCTGGTAAGCCATCCCGATGAAGTTTGTGCTTGTAGAAATTTAACTATGACATGGATGAACAAATTGGTAGAATCTATATACTTAATTCAGAAAGAGGTGGGTATTTCTCCAAAACAGTATTTGTGTTTTACTAATTCTTCTGCATTCATTTTTCTCCAGTTCTTAATTTATGGCAGCTACTTTGCAGTCATAGCTGGGATTTTCTTGATCAGAAGCATTTACACAATTGTCTCAATCAAATGCAAAAAGGAAACATGGAACTTCTCAGATGGACCTCAGAACAGCATGGAACAAGGACCAAACACCAGATTATAACCTTTTACGCAAACATCTGTAGCTTTAATGATTTATCAAAAATGCCCCTGCTTCCAAAACTCACTGAAGTCAATGAGAGATTGCAGTAAGAGAAGCAGCACTTAGCAGGGACATACATGAAGGAGTAAGTCACAACAAACTTATTCCAACCGAAAGAATTGCCTGATATAATTGAACACCAGATCTTCAGCTGCTGTAAATCAATATTGTGCCACTGATCTGAACTGATCTACACTAACTTATACACTTTGGAGGAACTGGCACATCATCCCGACATTTTGCCAATGGCTTGATTGGATTCTGATTTATTTACACAACAGCATAACAATCTCAATCTGTGTTATGCCATAAATACCATGGTTCTTTTTCCCTCTCTCACTCAGGCTTTTGAAAAAATTGTAAATGGGCTGCTTTCCATTCGGCAATTCAGCTTTGCTACTCCAAGTGGGATGAGGGTTTTGCTCATACCTTCATTCGGGGTAGATCCTTGCAGCCCCCTGCCTATGTATACCCCCATCCCATGCCTGTAGAAGAATTACTGCCTCTATATCCCGATAACATTCCTTCTTAGTTTTGTATCTAATGCTGTTTCCTTTTCTCCACCTTTAAGAACGCTCTTGAAAACTGGGCCTTTCACTCATGATGGTTGGAGAAGACAGGTTTCCCAATTAACTGTAGTGGTTAATTTTTAAAAAAGAGAAAAAAAAGGCAACTCATCCTTACTTGCATTTGAAAGATGTTGCTTTAACTTCATGGTGAATCCATGGCAAACTTGGGCTGGAAGACTAGGAAGAAAATTTAAGAATCAAGGCAAAAGATAAACAGAGAACCCCACATACTTCCTTGTGCCTAGATACATAGAGTTAATTTAAATTAAGGTCTTGTTTTTCACTGTCTCTCTAAATTAAAAGATTGCCCAGTATGTAGTATGACCAGGATAGGTGAAGTGTGGGGAAATTTGGTTGGTGCAATACAGGAAAATTCCAAACTATGCGTGAGCCAGGAAGATGTATCAAATAAAAATAAAACACTGCGGGTATATTCCTTAAGTGCCAAATCATGAGGTCCAGTGATTTCAGATGACATTTTCCTGAGTAAGGACCTCAGAATTTATAAAAGGCTTGAAGCCCTACAGTTCAGTCGAACACTGAGAGAAAGTCACATCCTGAACAGAAAGCACAGATCCACCTGGTGGATGGCCAGCCTCATGTAAGGTATGTAAAAAAAAAAAAACCTGTAACAAAGTTTATTTAGGCCTAATGTGATGGTGTCCAGTTTGCAATTTAAGTACAGTTCTGTTGGTGTCTGTTTTTGAAGTTTTTTTGGTTGAAGAATTGCCATTTTTAGGACTGTTATTGAGTGACCAGAGAGACTGAAGTGTTCTCCTACTGATGTTTTAATGTTATAATTCCTGATGTCAACATGAAACTGCAGAACTGGAATTAATTTGCAAACTGGACACCATCACACTAGGTCTGCATAAAGACTGGGAGTGGTTGGGTCATTACAAAACCTAAACCTAATTTCCCCCATACTAATTTCCCCGTACTGTTACTCACACCTTCTTGTCGAATGTTTGAAATAGGCCACTCTCATTACCACTATCAAAGTTATATTTCCTCCCTTGGTATTCTACTGTTAATTGAATTGTCTTGTGAGACTGACCTCATAGTTGGTAAGGCAACTCCCCTCTTTTCATGTATTTATACCTGTTCCTGTATTTTCCACTCCATGCATCTGATGAAGTGGGTTCTAGCCCATGAAAGCCTATGTCCAAATAAATGCGTTTGTCTCTAAGGTGCCACAAGGACTCCTTGTTGTTTTTGCGGATACAGAGTAACATGGTGTTGTGGGGTGGTTATCTCATAGCCGGGAGAAACGAGGCTGACACACAGATGGCTAGATGGAAAGTGGTGAGTTTATTGAAGGGTGTGGCATTACCGTGCTGGGGGCCCCCCGGTCAGCACTGCCGCGATACAGGAGATCTGACACACCCAAGCGATGTCCAGAGAAGAAGCCCAACCCATGAAGGTGTGTCAGCACAGATATACCCATGCTCATTTGCATCTCATACATACTCATATCTCATGAATAGCAAGCAGCAAGCTAATTGGTTGATTATATACTGTTTAGCACTTAGTGGTTACACGCTGTCCTGCCTCAGTTTCCCCATCTAGTTTCCCACGCATTCATTCTCACACAGCTGAGAACTTGTTCTCAGACACACACAGATAACAGAAATACAAGGCCATCTCATAGCTCATAACACCATTACGCCCTCTCCTGGAGTTGACTCAGAAGCGTAACTACGCCCCCTCCTGATTGCCGTCACAATAATCTTCCGGTCACTACAGATGGCTACCACTCTGAAATCTCTGTCACTGAAGGTCGTTAAGAACTGGTTAGACAAACATCTGTCAGGGATGTTCTAGTCATTACTTAGTCCTGCCTTGGGTGCAGGGGACTGGACTAGATGACTTATTGAGGTAATTTCCAGTCCTACAAATCCATGATTCCATGAAGCCATTTGTTCAAGGCCCAGGGAGAATCTACATTAATCAACCTCCTGACTCCCAATTATTCACCCATTTTCCTAGGCTACATGGTTTACTATTTAATGTCTTTTATTGCCCATATGTTTCTCTGCTGTAAATTCTCTGTTAATAAACATTTCTTGGTAAGAATATTGAATGTGACCGCTGCATTGGGTTATTTTGGAGTAGTGCTCTCTATTTGATCTGTAATCATGCCTCATTATTGAGAAACACAAAGTGCTCAGTTCATGGGACTCTCCCTTATTCCTGCTATAAGAAACTGGAACTGACCAACCAAATTTCAGACCACAAATTGCCAACTCATAATTATTTTCTGAGGCATGGGATTTCAGAGGGGACCAGAGCTCATTTCACAACAACAACAGTTCCAGTCCCTGCACAAAGTTCATATATTCTCAGGCCAGAAGGGAATATCGTGAACATTTAGTCTGACCTCCGGGGTAACAAGCCATAGAACTTCCCCTAAAATAATTCCTAGAGCACATCTTTTAGAAAAAAAAAAATCCATCCTTGATTTTAAAATTGCCAGTGATGGAGAATTCAACCACCACCCTGAGTAAATCGTTCCAATGGTCAATTATCTTCCCTGTTAAATATTCCCATTCGTTCGCCATATAGATATTTTACAGACTAACCAAGTCATCCCTTACATTTTCTTTGTTACACTAAATAGATTGAGCTTCTTGAGTTTATTAATAAAAGACATGTTTTCTAATCCTTTAATCATTCCATCAGTGGGAGCTGTGACTGGCTGAACCTGCAGACATGGCAGGTAAACAAACTGGCCGGGCCCGCCAAGGGTGCTTACCCCGGGGGAGGGGGGGCTGCATGCCAAGGTTGCTGATCCCTGGTCTACCCCAACACAAAAGTAGCTTCTGCAAACTGCAAACATATTTAATCAGTGACTTGCATGTGAAACTCTATAAGGCAGAGTCTCCATTGCAAACGTTTAGTAAGAAGATCACATCTAATGTCACCTGAAACACTATTGCATAGCTTGGAATAAGGAAAGAAGCAAACAAAACAGGAAGAGATACAATAGACTTATTTTCTTCTAGAGTTTAATCCCAGCAATTTCTCTTGGACAAAGCTTGGCTGTGGAGACCAAGTTCTCACCACAAGTAGGATTGTCTTTCCTCCCAGTTGACTTGCAATAGTTCTCTGTAGTAGTTCAGATGGAGCTAAATAAATTATAGTTTGCAGTGTTGTTGTAGTCATGTTGGCCCCAGCATGTTAGAGAGAAGGCAGGGGAGGTAATATCTTTTATTGGACCAACTTCTGTTGGTGGGAGAGACAAGCTTTTGAGCGATACAGGGCTCTTCTCCAGGTCTGGGAAAGGTTTTCGCTCTGTCACATAAATCCAGTGGTGGGTTAATTGTTGTAATAATTCATAAATAAGTTTCTTATGACTGTTGGTGCAGACATGATAGTGACCACTACCTACACCTGTTGTGAAAGAACTCTTTGAGGCAGTGTCAGAGGAAGAATTCTTCTTGATTGCCCAATGTTGGTACGGGATCAGATTCTGTGGTGGGGCAGAAGTTAAGTTCCTTAGAGACTACTGCTCCCGTTAAGGGTAGTCTTGATAAATCAATGATGTTGGGGTATGTGCCTTATAGCGTGTCCAATTACACAATGCACTAAATGCCCCAACAACTATGTGGGTGAAATCAGAAAAAAGTCACTGCTCTCAATATTAATTCAGACAGAAAAGGGATAAAAGTCAAAAAACACACTTATCACAAAACATACCTTCCATAGTTGATCTCGGTCTTCATCCTCGAAGGGAACCTGCACAACACCTTCAAGAGACAAGCCTGGGAGCTTGCATCCATATTTTCGCTAGACACTCAAAATTATGGTCTTAATAAAGACACTGGCCTCATGGCTTGTTACAACAATCTATAACCCATTAACCACCACCTCTTTTTTTGTGTGCGTCTTACACCTGCAGAACTGTTAAATGGCCCACTTCACCTTGAATGGTCTCTTAGAATGCGTGTTAATTTATTCCACCTTGTATTTGGCTGTGACAGTCTAAGTACCTTTCCCAGATCACATACAGCATGTGGAGGTGGTGATCCTCACTGGACACATGGGGCTTGAGGCAGAGGACTGGCAGGAAAACATCCTGACCCATGTGGAAGGCGGAGGCCACCTTCGGGAGGAACGAAGGATATGAGCAAAGCTGGATCTCATCCTTATGGAACAGTGTATGGGGGCTTGGAGATCAGGACCCTGAGTTCCGAAACCCATCTAGCAGACACGATCGCCACTACCTTCCATGAGAGGTGCGATCAGGAGCATGTAGCTAACTGCTCAAAGGGGCAACTGGTCAATTGGGTCCACACCACATTCAGGTCCCACTGTGGGACTTGGGGCCTAACGTATGGGAAGAGATGATCCAATTATGAGATGATCCCTTAAGGAATTGACCAGTCATAGCATGGGAGAAGACCGGCTGGTGGAAGGCTGAAATGGCCACCTAGTGCATCTTAAGGGATGAGGGCGCCACGCCTTGGACCCGACGATGGAGGAGATATTCTAAAACTGAGCTGGATTGGGGCAGCAATGGGGGAAACGCCTGCTCAGCCACCCATCGGGAGAACAGAGACCACAAATAGACTTGACGGGTGGAGGGTCACCTGCTTTCCAAGAGGACACGCTGAACCCCTGCCGAGCACATCCTTTCCTCCTGGCCTAACCCTTGAGCAGCCACACCGTGAGGTGGAGTGATGCTAGGTTGGGATGGAGGCAGCAGCCCTGGGAGAGCAGGTCCGGGCGGGACGGCAACAGCCACGGTGGGGCAACTACCAGGCTCGTGAGGGTCCCGTACCAATGTTGCCTGGGCCATGCTGGGGCAATCAGGGGGACCGGGCCTTGTCCACTGAAGAAACAAAAATGGACACTGTATAGACTCAAACACATGGGTTTATTACACACAGTGCTGGCGAAGTGTCACTTTGCTTATTATGCTCAGTGACTCTGCCAATTATTTGATTACGATAAATTATATGGGATTTCCGTGGGCTGAGGGAAGTGATGGGGATGGAAGGTCTCAAGCCCCTGGATAGGTCTAGCAGCGAGACAAGATAAGCACAGTAGACAATACTCAAGATTACATAAAGTCTCGGCCCATGGTTTCAGATTAATATAGGCAATTAATACAAAAGTGTTTTTCTTTAAACAATGTACAAAGTGTATTAGTATAATATATATATATATATATGTTGAATTCTGATTTGGGGTCCAATGGAATGAAGCATTTCCCCT
This sequence comes from Sternotherus odoratus, assembly GCA_032164245.1. Classification (NCBI taxonomy): domain Eukaryota; kingdom Metazoa; phylum Chordata; order Testudines; family Kinosternidae; genus Sternotherus; species Sternotherus odoratus. Next base: position 27,865,252 of record JAVMKO010000009.1, read on the forward strand.
GATTGTTCAACAGGTACATACCTGGGGGTTAAAACAAAAAGTAACACTGAAAAGCACATGGCAATAGAAATTGTTTTTCAGTTGCTCGTGTGTATTTCCAAAGGCAGAACTGGTCTCTGGGAGGGAGGATGTCATACCTCATATTAACATGATTGGGCCTTTCCATGACCTGAAAGTTGGTATGGGGAGAGGGCATTGTGATCTCTTCTTGCAGAGTATACATGGATTCAGACATACAGCCTCTTTAGCTCTTTTGATCTGTTTGCAGATCCAGATAAAAGCCCCAGTTATTGCTTCTGACCTGGGGTTTTTGCTGGCCATGCTTATCTTAGCAAGAAACAAGGTCATCTCTTGTTTGTTCTGCTTCTCTTAGCCAATATCATTCAGTTTCTCAGCCTCAGCTTTTGACCAAACTCTGGACTTTGGGCCTGTGTCATGTTTTTACATACACAGCATATAGACTTTGGGCCTTCATCCATCTTTATCTTTTCCAGGACCTTCTGATCAGGGGATCAGAGTGGGGACACAGAGAAACTGGCCTGACCATGATTGCCCTATTACCAGCACCACCAGAGCAGAACCATGGACACCGGTGGTTCTGTCAAGTCACAAACAGGTCTACCTGGGGAGTTCTCCACTCTTGGAAAAATCTGTTCACCACCTCTGGGCGTAGAGGCCAACCCTGCTGAGAGGAGAAGTCTCGGCTCACGCGATCCACCCGTGAATTCCGGACACCCAGTAGGTGCTAGACCTTTAAGCAAATGTTGTGGGTTACACAGAAGTCCCACAGCCATAGGAGTGGGCCTCACTTTGTGTGTAGATGTAAAACATTGTCCATGAGAACCCTGACCGCTCTACCCTCCAGGTGCAAGTGGAAGGCCATGCACGTCACATGGATCACCCTGAGTACCTTGATGATTAAATGCAGGGCAAGGTCCTGCACAGACCACAGACCTTGGGTCTGAACATCCCCCACATGGGCTGCCCACCCCACGTCTGAAGCGTTGGACTCCAGCCCAATGGACAGGGGCCTGTCCCTGAACAGAACGCAGGGGAGCATGTTCCAGGGAGGACCACCATTGTAGGAAGGCGAACACAGAGGCCAACCAGAGCTGGAGGGACCTCATATGTGCATACCGACAGGTGCATATGTGCATACTGACAGGTGATCCAGGAGCTGAACACACACCCTGGCTGTCATCACAGGAAACCCTGTGACTATCAATGAGCCCTTTCAGGGTCTTGATTCTGTCGGGAGAGAGGGAGGACCTGGCCAACATGGCATCCAGGACTACCCCGATCAACTCTATGTGCTATGCTGGTACTATGTGAACTTGGTGTTGTTCACCAACAGGCCCAGAGTGGCACACTTAGACAGGAAGAGCACCATGTGATCTTGCACCTGCAACTGGGAGCTGCCTTTGACCAGCCAGTCGTTCAGATAGGGGAAGATCCGGACCCCACAACGTCGGAGGTAGGCCGTCGCCACAGACATGCACTTTGTCAATACTCTAGGAGCAGTAGACAGGCCAAACAGGAGGACTGCAAACTGGTAGTGTTCCTGCCCAACCATGAAACAGAGGAAGCATCTGTGCACTTCCAATATATGGATGTTGAAGTATGTGTCCTGCAGATCAAGGGCAGTGTACCAGTCCCCAGGATCCAGGAAGGGGACGACGGAGGCCAGAGAGACCATGTGGAACTTGAGCTTTACCACGTACTGGTTCAGGACTCGCTGATCCATGATGGGTCTGAGCCCCCGCACCCTGTGGTCTTTGTGATAAGGAAACAGGGGGATTAGTACCCCTTGCGTTTGAACTCCGCAGGCACCACTTGCACCGCTCCCAAGCCAAGGAGCTACCCCACCTGCTGCTCAAGCATGGCCTTATGAGAGGGGTCCCGCAGGAGGGATGGGGGCTGAGGATGGTTGGGCACGGTAAAGGTAAATTGGATGGTGTGTCCCCGGGAGATAGTGTCGAGGACCCATCGGTCCGAGGTCAGTCACCGTCACTCTGGGAGAAAAGCAAACAACCGGTTGGAGAAGGGAAGCTTTTTTGCGAGTGGATCTAATGTGAACTTGTAGGACACACCCGGGTCTCCCATCAAAACTACCATTTCGCCGCCTGTTTGCCTTTGGAGAACCAAGGCTTGGGGCAGACTGGAATTGCCTCTGTAAGAGTTTCTTATAGTCCCATGACTTTTTATAAAGGGGGCTTGTATTTAGAATGGGTGGCATGGGTTGGAGCCTGCTGCGGCTTAAACTTAGGTCTAGCCCGAGCCAGAACATAGAGGCCAAGCGTCTTAAGCGTAGTGCAGGAATCTTTCAGGCTATGCAGCTTCATGTCCCTCTCTTCTGCAAAGAGAGCCTTGTCATCAAACAGGAGGTCCTGCAAAGATCTCTGCACCTCACTGGACTATCCAGACAGCAGGAGCCAGGATGCCCTCCTCGGGGACACCACAGAGGCCATGGACCTTGGAGCCATATCTGCTGCATCTGACGCTGCCTGCAGGGTTGCCCTGGCAGCCGCTGTACCCTCCTCCACCAGAGCTTTGAACTTCTCCCTGTCACGCTCCTGGAGGGAGTCCTCAAATTTGGGTAGAGAGCCTCACAGATTGAATTCATACCAACCCATGAGAGCCTGATGGTTCGCCACCCATAACTGGAAACTCAAGAATGAATAAATTAATCTCCCAAATAAATCCAGCCTCCTTGAGTCTATTTTTCGGCATAGGAGCTGGTTGGACCTGCCGTTCTCTGTGGTTGACCAACTCAACCACCAGGGTGTTAGGGGCAGGGTGAGTGTACAAATATTCAGGCCCCTTCATGGGAACAAAGTACTTGAGTTCTGCTGTCTTAGAGATGGGAGACAAGGAAGCTGGGGTTTGCGACAAGGCATTTGAAATTTTTGCCACCCCTTCATGGAGTGGAAGGGCCACACTGCCTGGTACAGGGGCGGATAGGACTCCTCCACCACCTTGACCTGAAGGTTGAGGCTTGATGCCACCCTTTTCAATATATTTGGTGAGCGTTAGAGTCCTCCTGCAGAATGGAGGGAGGATGGGCCATAATCGCCATATCAGGGAAGGGCGAGGAGGCAGGCGCAGTATTTTGCTTGTCTGTCGGTACCAGAGCTGAAAATGCACATCCCACCAACACCTTTCTCAGAGGATGACGGGGAGTGGTGCTGACTGGTAAATGGCACCAAGGGGTCACCGCGCACTGACACCACCGTATCAGGTGCCAATTCAGAGTGGTGTGCAGGAGTGGGGTCAATGCAGACTCCATCAGACTATCCCAGAGCCGAATCTCTCTCTCTCTTTTGGTCCAAGGCGTGAAAGACCTGCAAATCCTGCAGCGATTGCTGAGGTGGGCTTTGCCCAGAGAGCATAAACAGTCCATGTGCAGATCACTAACTGGCATCGATTGCCCACAAGTGCCGCACAACTTAAAATCTGGGGCACGCTCTGGCCCAGGCACACTAAACTAAGTTACACTAACTACTTTAACTACAGGTACTACTACACTGAACAAACAAGAGTTCTGGAGGCTGCAGACAAGCTGGAGCAGAACAGTTCTGAAAGCACCTTCACTGGTGGCAAGAAGGAACTGAGGGTGGGGGAAGCATGCAGTACCTCTGTCACGTTACTGAAATAATTTGGGACCCTATAAATCATTGCTGCAACCAGGGACCTATAGTGGCACCAAATCTTATGTACAGGGGGTCATAACAGGTGTCTGTGACCAGATTATGGAGGGCTAATTATGAATATGGCATTAATGTGTGTATCTTTTTTTAAACTAAAGTTATGAATACTGGATATAAGGTGCCTGTGAAATCTCAAACAAGCTGTTGTTAACTTGGGTGGCCTGGCTGATGGGCCATTAAGGGACATCAACCACACAATGGACTCTGTATATGCCTGTCCACACCCGAGCTGCTCTAGGAATGTCAACTGCCTGGTCAGAAACTGAATCCTGGAGAGTCTGGTGATTGGACCTTGTGACTGTAAACCTCCATTTTGCAACCGGACTCTGCAAAAGGAGGAGGAGGGTCTTGGCCCAGAAGAGAGAGTCTATAAAAGCTGGAAGAAGCATCCTCCATTTTGTCTTTACCTTCAGCATGCAGCCTGTCTTGCTTCCAGCTCTGAATGGACTTTGCTACACAGGTGAACTCTGAACTAAGGTGCTGACCCATCCCCCAAATGGGATACATTCTAAGACTTTGATTTGAACCTGCAGTTTATTCTACCTTTGCTGCAAGCCTAAACCAAGAGATGTGCCATTACTGCATGTAATTGATTTCTTTTAACCATTCTTAACCCTCACCTATACCTTTTTCCTTGTATAATAAACCTTTAGATTTTAGATTCTAAAGGATTGGCAACAGCGTGATTTGTGGTAAGATCTGATTTGTATATTGACCTGGGTCTGGGGCCTGATTCCTTGGAATTGGGGAGAACAGTTTTCTTTATTTGGGGGATTGGTTTTCATAACCACTGATCCCCAGGACAGGTGGCTGGTGGTGGTGATACTGGGAAGCTGGAGTGTCTAAGGGAATTGCTTGTGTGACTTGTGGTTAGCCAGTGGGGCGAAACCAAGGTCTTTTCTGTTTGGCTGGTTTGGTTTGCCTTAGTGTGGAAAAACCCCAACTTTGGGCTGTAGTTGCTCCTTTGGAAGCAATCTGTCCTGATCTGACACTCACAGTTGGATCCCACCAGGAACAGCACCGTCACAACCTCATACTGCACCATGGAGGCACCACTCCAGGGGTTGCTGGGGCACTCCCCTATGGTGTACTGCGAGGGGAAAAACTTCTGACACTAGTGCACGTGGGGAGCACGCACACATATTGTGGAATACACATGAGCAATCACTTGAATTATCAGTAGCATTAGAAGATAAACCCTGAGTGTTTCATAAGAAAATATATTTTTCAAAAATCTATATATATAAAAGTCAAGTGGTGTATGTATGAGTGTATGTATGTACGTATGACTGCGAAGTCCTCCCGCACCGTTTGAGCCAGAGACTTGAATTTTGGTACAGTGAGGGGTCTTGGGGTCTAGATGCTGGTAAGGGTCGAAAAATTTTCGGATCTCACCTCTGACGCCCCCCAGGGGTGAAAGTCTTTCAGGGCCAATCACATCAACTGGGCGGTTAGGTGGTGATGATGTCATAATACCCCCCTCCAACAGACACCTCACTCGCTCAGCTCACCCCTCCCTCCTCCAACGGAACCCCGGAGATCCCTCAGTTCTCTGCCCCTCCCACCTCCCCAACGGAACCCCGGAGATCCCTCAGTTCTCTGCCCCTCCCACCTCCCCAACGGAACCCCGGACTACATCAGCCCTGTGCCCCCCCCCACCTGCGAAGGTCCCCGGAATCCCTCGGCTCTGGGCCCCCTCCTCCCCTGCGACGGATCCCAGTTGGGTTTGGTGGGACGGTAAGTGAGGTGGGGGTGTCGGATTCGGTCGGGGGGTGAGGTGGGGGTTTCGGGTTTCGGGGGTGGGAAGGTGTCGGGGTGGGTGAGGGGTGAGGTGTGGGTGTTGGCTTTGGTCAGGGGGTGTCAGCTGTCTGCCACCTCCCCACCTCCGACTGACCCGAGCAGCGCCGGGCACTTATGCTAGTTCAGTATAAAAAGTGATCTCACATTTGTTAAGCAGATTTTATCCCAAACAAGCCAACTGAGATGAGGCAGAATAGCCATGCTTCAACCTTCCAGCAAAATGAAGTAACCATGCAACAAGGTAAACAGTAAACACGGCTACCTCTCTGATTCATGCAACAAGGTAAATAGTACAGAAACCTTCAGCAGTCTTAACAAGCAGTCAGCTTAGTTTTACGTTTCATCAACAAGATCATCTTTACAAAAGTACTACAGCTATTTGTATTTTATTGAGGGAGGTTCAGAAAAGCAAAAAAATGGTACCTCTAGAACCTACATACCTGGTTAGACTAACATTTCAAGATGCCAGCTATAGACAACACAGTGACAAACGTAATGGAAAAGATTTAAACAAACAAGAACTCTCCAGGTGAGTCATTCATGAGATGTTTCTGTAACTGAGGACTCTCCAGAGTATTTTTATAATATAGAGTAAATAAAATTTCTTCTCTCATTTTCAACCTCTACAATGTTTGCAGAAGAATATCAAGGGTACTCTCAGTTACATCTTAGAGCAATTCACAAAGCCATGGGGGAGAGGGGGAGAAAAGGAAAGGAAAATCTCACTTTTGCTGGTCAAGTGAGCTCTAGGAAGCTCAGTTCTGACAAGACAATAAAAACAGTCACTTATTTTAACATTTACTTTTATGTTCTTGGGCCAGAATGTTTGAATGTGCGCACAGGAGACGCTCACAATTTGAGGAGCTGGAAAATGAGTTATTTTGGGTTCCTCAGGCTACACAAAGTGTCACTAGGTGTCTAATCTAGACCAAAGAGCTGTGTGCCCAGGGAATGTGGACATGCTGACCAAAGGGAGTGAGGAAGAGGTAGGGCAAGAAAGGCCCTATTTATCCAGGCGATGGCTCCCGAATGGATTGCATTGTGGTGAAAGATCTGGAAAGACTGGTTATTTACCTACCTCCCATGTTGTCTTGAGACACCAGGCCAAGCCCTGCTCTCTTTGAGTCTTTTCTGGGGACTTGTGAACTACCATGCTGGTCCCAGAGGTACTGAAAGAGCAGCTGAAGTGCTGTCCGGTTGCAGGGCTCAAAGCCACTTCCACCCGTGCTCAAGCCGGTCTATGGCAGCTCTACGATGCAAGGCCACATTCTGTGCAGACATTGGGTGGGGGAGGGGAGTAGCCTTCATGCAATATTCCAGACTTGCCTGGGAAAATCCTCACTGATCAGCCGCCTTCCCCATCGTCTGGGGAAGTGCAGACAAGCAGGGTCACTTCAGGAGGCAGCAAAGCTCTCCATTCCCCACCCCTTGGGAGCAGAGACACATTTGATAGGAGAAAAGAAGGTTGCAGTCAACACCCTTCTTGCAGAAAGAAGTGCGGGGGTGGGGGGGGGGGGAGGGAAGAGGGAGGGTAGAAAGAATCCTGAAGTTTTGACTCCTGCTGTGAAAAATGGAGCAGTCTGCTCTTTGCTCCCCCTCAGGGAGAGAATTCCTGGAACTCCATGCATGCCTTCCTCAAAGGCCTAGACAGTTTTATTACTTTTTTTCCAGTTTATGGCAGCTATTTTGCATTCACATCTTGTATTTTCCTGACAAGAAACATTTATAGGATTGTCTCCACAAAATGCACAAAGGAAAGACTGAGCCTTCCCAAAGTGCTCCTGAGCATTAAGGAACAAGGGTCACAAGAACAAACAGCTTACAACCAGCAATGCAACATTCCTGTAGCTTAAATACTTTGATACTGCTTTTTAGATATGCTTCACTGAAGTGCAATGAATTAGGAGGAAACTAATCTCTGACTAAGAAAAGGATTGGTCAATACTGCAATGTATGATTAGTTATTCATGCTTTGGGGTTTTAATGTGAGATTTTTCTCACACACACACACACAGATACAAGCCGCATTTCCAAATAGATCTAACCCCTCACTCATTCTCTTCAATTGCAGCTCTGAGAAACAAACATAGCAGGGCATAATCCTGCCCCCAATACTTATCCTAGTTCTCACTGGAGTTCTGCACACAGCCCAGCAAGAATTTAAAATTCAGCAGTCTAAGCATGTGTTTTAGTCTCACTGCAGTCAACGGGACTTGCTCTATTCAGAATTTTATACTGCCATCACTTGAGGTGCTTCCAGAAGTCTGAAAGCATTATCTAAAAAGTAACACAACTAGAAATTGCCATCTGTGGGTCTCTCCCTTCTTTCTCCCAGGAAAGGGGAGGGAGTGTGGGCTTAAAAAGCACATGTACTTGTGTTTTGCCAAAATTGGGGCCAATAGCAAGAACAGCAGAACCTTAGTTGTGAAGGCCTCCGGAATGGAGGCGGTTTGTAACACTGAAATGTTTGTAACTCTGAAAATATTAAAGTTTTTCTTTCAAAAGTTTATAACTAAACAGTGACTTAGTAACAATTCAAAGTTGCATTATGCAGAAGAAAAATGCTGCTTTTAACTCTCAATTGAAAATGAAACAAGAAGAAAGTAGTTTAACAAAGTACTATACTTGTGGGGTTTTTGAGGGGGAAGGGAGACGCTCTACTGCTGCTGGTTGGTTGCAAACCTCTGGTTCCAAATAAGGTGTGTGGTTGACCGGTCAGTTCGTAACTCACCTGAGATGCAGAAAGAACGGTTACTTACCTCGTAACTGTTGTTCTTAGAGATGTGCTGCTCATGTCCATTCCAAGATGTGTGTGCACGCCGCGCATGCACGGTCCCGGAAGCTTTTCCTGGTGGTACTCAGGGGGTCGGCAGGGGAGACCCCTAGCGTGGCGCCTTCATGGTGTGCTATATAAGACCCTGCCGACCCGCTCCACTCTCAGTTCCTTCTTGCCGGAACTCCGACAGAAGGGAGGTGGGGGGGTATTGGAATGGACATGAGCAACACATCTCGAAGAACAACAGTTACGAGGTAGGCAACCGTTCTTTCTTCTTCGAGTGATTGCTCATGTGCATTCCAAGATGTGACTTGCGAGCAGTTACCTTGGTGGAGGGCCCGGAGTTCACCTGGTCGCGGATTACAGTACTGCCACGCCGAAGCCGGCGTCCTCTCTCGCCTGTTGGTTGATGGCATAGTGCGTGGTGAACGTGTGGATGGAGGACCACGTCGCTGCCCTGCAGATCTCGAGAAGCGGAATCTGGGCCAGGAAGGCAGCGGACGTTGCCTGTGGAGAGTGTGCGGACAAAGGTGGTGCGGGAACCTTTGCCAGTTCATAAGCCAGCTTAATGCATGAGGTGAGCCGGGAGGACAATCTCTGAGAGGAAACTGGCATACCCCACATTCTTTCTGCTGTTGAAATAAACAACTGATTTGTTTTACGAAACGGTTTCGTGCGTTCTATGTAGAAGGCTAATGCCCTTCTAATGTCCAGGGTATGGAGCGCATGTTCTCTGTCTGAGGCGTGTGGCTTGGGACAGAACACTGGTAAGAAAATGTCCTGGTTGATGTGGAAGGCAGTGACAACCTTAGATAGGAAGGACGGGTGGGGACGCAGGTTCACCTTGTCCTTGTAAAAAACTGTGTAGGGGGCTCGGATGTAAGGGCCCCGAGCTCCAAGACCCTCCTTGCGGAGGTGATCCATGATAGGTAGGTTAGGGGGCAGGTTACAAGGGGCTCAAAAGGGGGTCTCATGAGGGACGATAGGACTAGGTTAAGGTCCCACTGGGGTGTCGGCTGAAGCACCTGGGGATACAGCCTCTCCATTCCCTTGAGGAACCTGCCCACTATAGGGTTACTGAAAAGAGATCTCCCTTGCACACCAGGGTGAAAGGCAGAAATGGCCACCAGGTGGACCTTCAGGGATGACACGGCTAGGCCCTGCTGTTTAAAGGAAAATAGCCACTAAGTGAGTGCTAAAGACTCTAGCTGTTCCAGCGACCGTCAGGGCGGTAAGAAGGAACTGAGAGTGGGGCGGGTCAGCAGGGTCTTATATAGCATGCCATGAAGGCGCCACGCTAGGGGTCTCCCCTGCCAACCCCCTGAGTACCACTAGGAAAAGCTTCCGGGACCGTGCATGCGCGGCACGCACACACATCTTGGAATGCACATGAGCAATCACTCGAAGACGACGACCGGTGTTCAAATCCTGATTTGGTGCCCCGAGGAGAGGGTTCACAGCTGAGAATCCCACGTGAAGACAGGCAGCTAAGATGCAGATCAATATGAGTTAGCCACTTAAATCCCATTGGGGATTTGGCCCCCAAGCCCTGCCTCTTTCCTCTGCATTTAATTTAGGCAGCTCCCCACTCAGTTTGTGGGCTTCTGAGAACCCCTTTCTTAAGTGCCCAACTCTCCCCATGCATGTCGGTGGAGCTGGGTACCTAACCCAGGTCTGTGAATTCTACTAGTGCCTAGGAGTTCCTACATCCTCTTTGTGAATACAGCCTAAGTGTCAAAATAGTGGTTCTAAACTTTTTTTTTTTTTTTTAAGTTACTCCACATTTCCACTATCCACCTTCACAAGTACGTACTATGGAACCTTCCACATTTGGAAAAATAAAAATAAAAAAAATTTGGTGATGCATAATTAGAAGTACAAAGCGTGCAGCAGTCCAACACCTAGTGAACACCTGTACATAAAGCCTTTACATAAGTTTGATCTGAATGGTACTGTAAGGAGATAAATCAGAGGTGGGCAAACCTTTTGGCCTAAGGGACATCTGGTTCGGACAACTGTATGCAGGGTCATGAATGTAGGCCTGGGGCAGGGGGTTCGGGTGTGGGAGCGAGGGCGGTGTGCAGGAAGGGGCTCAGGGCAAGAGGTATGGGGCATGGCAGGGAACTTGGGGCAGGGTACTGGGGTGTGGGTGCAGGAGGGGCTCAGGCTGCAGACTTGGCCCTGACACTGCTTACCTTGAGCGGCTCCAGGGTGGCAGCAGCACATGGCAGAGCTAAGGCAAGCTCCCTGCCTGACCTGGCCCCATGCCACTCCTGGAAATGGCCAGCATGTCCGGCAGTGGCTCCTGGGGATGAGGTGGGGCGGGGCAGGCAGCTCTGCCATGCGCTGCCATCAGCTGTGGGTAACACCCTCCCAAAGCTCCCATGGGCCATGGTTCTGTTCCCAGCCAATTGGAGCTTGGGGGGGGGGGTGCCTGCTGGCAAGGGCACCACATGGAGTCCTCTGCTCTCCCTCCCCCAGGGGCCACAGGGACATGGTGCTGGCCACTTCCAGGAGCGGTGCAGAGCCAGAGCATGCAGGAAGTCTGCCTTAGCCCCCCTGCACTACAGGGCTGGCAATCCCGCAGGCCAGACTAAAAGCCCTTATGGGCCAGATCCGGCCCACAGACCAGAATTTGCCCTCCCACGATAAATGAACTGACATCAGTGTCACAGGGTCAGAATTAAATTGACTTGATGAACCGTGCGAAAGTTGTGTCCTCAAATTTACCTGTAAAACCTGCAGACTCCCTCTGTCTGTCTGGTTTTATTTAAGTATTCCCGAATGGACCAAGTAAATACACTGCTTGCATTTCAACCCAGTATTTGTTAATGCACAGCACGAAGAATAGACGTAGTCTTTTTATTTTTTCCCTAATATTTATTTTTTTTCACCTGCAAACTGTAGCAAAACATGATCAGCTTTATTAGGCAGACAGGTATTCCTCTACATTATAGAGAATGTAGGCATGTATAAATAGAAGAGCTCTTAGGAATGGAAAACATTTTGGAGAATGAACAAAACCTCCAATTTAACTTCATGACTTCCAATAGCAATAGTTAAAATGATGTAGGTAATTCATTTCAAGAGATACAACAGCACCTCAAAGTGGCTGATCTATTTCCCAGTAACATTTTTCACACAACAATGTGTTAAAGTTACAAATACTGATATGCACAAATAGCTATTTTCTAAGAAAAAAATATGTACAGTACTGCAGCATAATGAATGTGGTATCTGCAATTACTTATTAGCCAATTTTAATATACATGATACCGCTACTTTTCTCCTGCCAATTCACAAGTTAAGGATGTTACCACAGCCCTCCGTTTTGCACATATTACCTGGTGGTTTTAATACACAATGCAGGTGTTTTTTTTTATTAAAGACTTCTCTTGTGTTTAAAGCTAAGATCAGTGAAACAAGACAACAGTGCAAGAGGCGCAGAGATGTTATGTGACCACATAAGAGTTCTTTTGGGTAAAGTGTCTATAAGGCTATAAGAAAGGATTGGTTGATGAGTTTCCTGTTGGAAATTGTCCTGTGGGTGCACCAGCCTGAAAAAAAAAGGCAAAAAATAAAAAAAAATAAAAACATCAAATGCACAAACTGGTTTTGCATATGGAAAACCCTAAAACAAGTACTATATCTGGATAAAATAAAAAGCAAAAAGCCTGTTACAAAGGAAATATTTTTTACCAAGGTAGTGTGTTATACCTGAACACTAGGGCTGATAAGCGATTAAAAAAATTAATCATGATTAATCACACTGTTAATAACAGAATACCATTATTTAAATATTTTTGGATATTTTCTACATTTTCATATATATTGATTTCCATTACAACACAGAATACAAACTCTACAGTGCTCACTTCATTTTTATTTACAAATATCTGCACTGTAAAAAACAGTTTACAATGTCATCTGAAAACAACCACCGTCATTCGCATGGCACTGTTGTAGCTGGCTTTGCAAGATATTTACGTGCCAGATGCACTGAAGATTCATTTGTCCCTTCATGCTTCAACCAGAATATGCGTGTCCATGCTGATGATGGGTTCTGCTCAATAATGATCAATAATGAGTGGACTGAGGCATGTTCATTTTCATCATCCAAGTCAGATGCCACCAGCAGAAGGTTGACTTTCTTCTTTGGTGGTTTGGGTTCTGTAGTTTCCACATCAGAATGTTGCTCTTTTAAAGACATCTGGAAACATTCTCCACACCTTGTCACACTCATTTGGAAGGCACTTCAGATTCTTAAACCTTAGATCAAGTGCTGTAGCTCTTTTTAGAAATCTCACATTAGTATCTTCTTTGTGTTTTGTTAAATCTGCTGTGAAGATGTTCTTAAAATGAACATGTGCTGGATCATCATTTGAGACTGCTAAAACATGAAACATATGGCAGAATGGGGGTAAAACAGAACAGGAGACATAATTCTCCCCTAAGGAGTCCAGTCACAAATTTAATTAACACTTTTTTTTTTTTTTTTTTTTTTTTTTTTTTTAACAAGCATCAGCAGCATGGAAGAATGTCCCCTGGAATGGTGGCCAAAGCATGAAGGGGAGTATGAATGTTTAGCATATTTAGCACACTGGCTACAAAAGTGCCATGTGAACACCTGTTTTCACTTTCAGGCAATACTGTAAATTAGAAGCAGTCAGCATTACCTCCCATAAATGTCAAGCTTGTCTGTCTTAGCAACTGACTGAACAAGAAGTAGGACTGAGTACACTTACAGGCTCTAAAGACTTATATTTTGGATTTGAGTGCAATTATGTAACTATCTACATTTGTAAGTTACATTTTCATGATAGCAAGATAAGGAGAATTGAAAAATACCATTTCTTTTATCGTTTTTACAGTGCAACTATTTGTAATAAAAAATAATATAAAGAGAGCACTGTACACTTTGCATTCTGTGTTGTAATAGAAATAAATATATTTGAAAATGTAGAAAAACATCCAAAAATATTTAATACATTTCAATTGGTATTCTATTGTTTAACAGTGCAATTCATTGCACTTAATGTTTTTAATCATAGGGGTCTTTGTGTTAGTCACATGAGTTAACTGCGTTAATCAATAGTCGTATTTAACACTTTATGTATTGTGCTTTTTGGTGGTTTATTTTAAAATACAGTAACTCTTCATTTAACGTCCTCCCGGTTAACACTGTTACGTTGCTGATCAACTAGAGAACAGGATTGTTTAAATTTGCACAATGCTCCCTTATAACGTTGTTTGGCAGCCACCTGCTTTGTCCGCTGCTCGCAGAAAGAGCAGCCTGGTGGAGCTAGCTGATGGCGGCTTGGAACCAGGGTGGACCAGCAGCCCCATGATCAGCTCCCCTAAGTTCTCTGTGTGGCAGCCACCCAGCAGACTATCAACAGCCAGGCAGCTGTCTCTTCCCCTTCCCCCCGCCATGTGCTGCTTATACCCTCTGCCCTGGAGGTGCTCCCAGGAGCCTGCTGCTTGCTGTGTGGGAGGGGGAGAGGAGGGGAAAGAAGAATGCTAATATCAGGGTGTCCCCCTCTCCCATCTTTATAGAGCAGAGGGGAACACGACAGGATGGAGGGAGCTTGCTGACAGCAGCTGTTGTCTCTGCCTTTTAAGTAGATCAACAAGTAATGTCCACAGAGTGGGGTCGGCGTACTTTACAGGACAATGCACGTGTATGTGTGTTCCTTCCATTCCTGCTGCCTTGCAGTGTGTGAGGCTACATTAACATGTTAACCGAGGGCTCAGAAGAGTGCTAGTTCATCACTTAGCAATAAGGCCTTCCCTGGGAAATATCCCACCCTCTTTCACCCTTGACTCCCACCACCTCAACCAAGCTTCACAGTCATCATTGCCTTTTCACTTACAGTAGCATTTTTCAGGAACAGAACTACGACGTTAAGTGAGTTACTGCACACCCCAATAAGATCATGGTACATAAATACCTCGGTCTGATTTTGAATTGCCTTACTAATGCCATGTTGTCTGAATACTGAAGAGATCTAAGAGATTACATGCTCCTTCCCTAACTTAAAACAAAATCAAGCTGCATGCGTATCTAAATTAAATGTATTGTAAGATTACATCTCTTTTTGGACCTGTAACATTTACTATTACTCTGTAATAATTCTCACTTACCATAAAAGGATTACTAGATACTCCAACAGCAGCAACTTGTCCAAAGGGGGTTACTATAGGCTTTGCCTGTCCAAATGCAGCAAAACCTGCACCTTGTCAAGATAAAAGAAGTTAGAAGCAGCTTCATACTGGTGGCCAGGCCTTTAAAGGCCAAAGACTATTCCCTATAAACCCACTCCCACCACACTGATACAGGTTAAACTTTTTAGTGCATTAGTAAATTTGTCCATCAAGGCAGCTGGGTCAAATCCAATCCATAATTTAGCCTCTCAATATAAATGTATGCAAAACTTGAAAACAATTTTTTTTTAAAATCTGAATTTTCTTTCAATTCCTATGGAAAACATGTTTTTAAAAGAACTCCCATGTTCACTCCAGACACATGCAGAAGTGAAAGACAGTCTCCCTCCCTGCACAAAAGTTTCAGTAAAAAAATCCAACTAAAAAGTCTCAGTATCGTTTTGTTTCAGAGATCGTGATCATAGTTATAGCAATAAAATTGGAGACATTTGAGAAAGATTATACCATGCCATAAAAGACCATGAAGAAACCAGATCATCCCAAACGATTCAAGGAAAATGTACATTAGAAGTTAAGTATCTTGGATTGCTAAAATGTAGTTTGACTATGAAATACTCTGTTTTTTGCTAGTTGCAATGTTCCACACCTGACACAAAAATTAAGGTATACTCCTGTCATACCTGCCTCTTGTATGCAATTTCCTTTACATAGTCCCACTTGCTTAACCAAGATTTCTGGTATGTATGAACTTACCATTTGGTTGCTGAGCAAAAGCAGTCTGTTGTGGGAAAGCTCCCTGGGCTGGGAAGGCAGGCTGCTGGAAATTGCCACTGAAGCTAGTAGGAAGACTGTAGGATGCAGGAGTTCCAAATCCTGCAGGCATGCTCATGGATGCTGTGCCAAATGTTGCCGCTAGCAAGAAAAGCAGCATTCAATTTTACAAGTAATTTTTTATACAAAATTTACTACAATGACGACACTCTAAGAAGAATCTTGCTTGCTTCCTAATATCCACCCAACTGCCAGTGGGCAGGTTAGTCTTAGCTGTCAGTAACACTAAATTAATTTGCTCACTAAAAGTTAAATAAAATGCATGCAAGATCATAAAAATTTAAAGCTAAATTGCAATAGAACACTGTCAAGTTGGCTATGATCAACTTTAATTACATTTATATCTGTAAAGTCCATGAAATTCTTTTCTGTGTTTTACTTCTATTCAAGTGTTTCCAAAAGTTATTTCCGGTAAAGAGATAATGTGGAGGCCGGTACTTACAGGTGACAACAACACCACAAAAAACAGCATGAATGTTCAATGGAAGGAAATGTTAAGTCTGAAAAATTTCAGTTTATAATTTCCACGGTGAAATTATAAAAATCAATCTTCAGAGTTCTTTTAAAATAACTTCTTACCATGCACAGACTCATATACAAAATTCCTAGCACAGAATTTCTTAGTTTAAGATTGAGGTAATGCTTTAAAAAAACAAAACAAAACACAACACACACAAAACCATCTCATCTGCCTCACGGTTACTGAACATTCCAGATAGGTCAAACCTGCAGTATTTACGCACCCCAGGCACATCTTCAAAGAAATGTTGATTAAGAGCAGCATAGTATGACTAGCTATAAAACCATCATTAAATCCCTCAGGATTTACTGTGATTAATATTAAACAGCACACAGAAGCTTTTTGGTAAGAACATAAATGCCAGGCATTACTGCAGCATTTTTGTTCTAATTCAGCATTAAGTGTAACCATTTTTTTAAAGTGCTACAAATTTTAATTTAACTTGCTTTGGTATATAATTTGCACAAATTTAATCCCAAATCAACACATTTGATTAACTGAAAGGTAAATTATTGTCAAGGAAGGAATGGTGAGAGTGTATATATTTAAGTAACCATTAAATGGAAGAAGCCAAGTATGGGAGATAAAGAAAACAGATCATTGACACAGTACATACAAAGAATGCATTGACATTACTCTTACAAATCATCATCAACAGAAAAGGCTATTTAATAGTGAACAGCTATACAACAGTTTGACAAAATGCAAACCCAAACACATTGTGACATATTGTATAATGGTTTGGGATATCCAAAAGGTGTCAAACTTACTATAAGCAAGCTTCAAAGAATTTACTCAAAAAAATTGTAAGCATCTACTAACGTGACCATGGAGGTAAGCAATAACAACTTAATTGCTTGATGCAAATAAAAAATTATACTGAAACAAAGCCAATTTTTTTCAAGTGCCACACATCCATGCCCACTCCATTTTAAAATATGGAAAAACAGCTTACTCAAATTTTGCATGCAGAGAACCAGGAAGCTAGCAATAAGCTTTCACAAGCAAGTACACAATTAGCCACATGAAACTCAGATATCAAATGTGGCCACCTACCAAAATGAGCCTGAGGAAATATGTGAGAGTGCATTGCTCCTGAAAGGCCTTATGGAAAGCCACAAAAAGACCAGACAATGTCAAATGATTTATATATTTGTGAACAATCATTTTTATACAACTATTTTACAAGACAAAAAAATGCAGTGATTAAAGAGATTTTTTAAAACCTATAAATTTTTTCTAACTACTAAACTTTGGACTTATCAAGTGTACCACAGATCAATTGGTAAATTATAGGTGTTACCTGAAATGATTATGCTAAGAACGTCAAAGCTTTTTTCTAAAATACACTATAAAGTTTAAACCAAACCCATTTATACTGCACGCAAGATGCAAATATAGCGCAACGCTAAATTATAAGCAATCTTATTAAGGAACTTATGAGACAAGAAATATTAATTACAAAATCCTAGCAGATACTTAACTGAAGTACAGTAAAACTTGTTGATGCCCAAACATTTTCAAAGGACAGCATGTTTTAGGAAGTAAGGGAACACAGAAGTGGTTGAATAGAATTTGTTTTTAATGGTTAATCTAAAAAAAACAAACCTTCACACTTGGGGCTTGTTTACAGTTCCCAGGAGTTCAGATCTACAGGGGGAGTGAATAGCAGTGTACACCAAAGCACTGAACTATAACTCCTTGTGTGGATGTGAACTAAAAGGTTACTACTTCCCAGTAATATAACCCTGTTTGAAAAGGATTATATTAATGTCAACTAGGAGCCTTCTAGTTCACATCTGCAGCATCCATAGAGGGGAGTTACAGCGCAACTCACATCCACACAATTCAAACTGCATAGCCTAGGTTACTATCTGGCAGAGACCTTCTGAAGGTAATTCTAACACTCTCTTTAAATCTATAATTTTTTAAGGATACAAAACAATAACAGAAATTTTTAAAGATAGTCTAAAGTGGTACAGATCCTAATATTGGGTTGACATTAAATAAAGGGAGAGAATTTTGGTTGCATACCAAAAGGTTTTACTCAAACAGTAGAGTCTATTAAAATGGCAGAATAGCCACAGTTGCCACATGGGGACAATCCTGAAATTCAGCATTGCAAAAAAAGAATTAAGCACAGAATAAAATATTATACTAGTAGTAGTGTCTAACCCCAGGAGCATTATATTTTAAGAAGGAACATTAAACAGAGTACAGAATTTTACAACAACTTGTGCATGACCTATTTTCAGTTAATTTCTAAAAAATAAAATGACAAAACTACAAATATGAAGTTTTTAAATTAAAAATGTATGCCCTTGCATAGCATAAAAAACTGTACAATGCAATTTTATTTTTCTAACCTGTTGCTCCTCGGCTATTGGTCTGGAACGGGTTTGTTGAAGGTGCCACTGGAGCGACAGGAGCAGCCACAAATGGATTTGTGGAAGGTGTTGCTGAAAGATTAAGAACAATTAATTTAAAAAAAAAAAAAAAAAAAAAAAGCTTTACACAGTGATTTACATTTGTTCCACACAACCTTCACAAAATTAAATATAGTCAGCAATAACTTTACACAAGAGGTTTTCCATACCTTTTCTGTGTTGTGTACTACATGATATAAATCAGGGGTCAGCAACCTACAGCACGCGTGCCAAAGGTGGCACACGAGCAGATTTATGTTCAGCCCGCCGCCACTCTGGGGTTACCCCTGGTGGCCCCACTCAGTACCCGCTGCTAGCCTGGGTTTCCTTCACCCAGGCTGGCAGCAGGCTGAGACCCCAGCTGGCAGGAGCCTGCAGGGAAACACCAACGTGGGGGATGGGCTTACTCCCTCAGCTCCTCCCCTTCCATCCGAAGCCCAGCCCCTTCCGGACTGGCACGCGAAGCCTTGAATTTAACTGAATAAATGAAGGCTCGACACACCACCTCTGAAAAGTTGCCGACCCCTGTATATTCTTTAAAAACCACACAAAATGCCACTGATATTTTAGACTACTTACATCATACTGCCTGTACTGGCAACAGTGTATGTCATCATTTCTAATGACAGTGAAGTCATTAGTACTCCTATACAATGTGACACTGAACTAAAATTTAGTAATGTTTGCTTAACGCCTGCATCAACTTTAGTAATATTTTAATATACCTCCAAATGGAGCAGGCACACTCGAAGATGCAGGCTGTGTCTGTGCAGTAGCAGCCACGGGTACTGTTCCAAAAGCATTGCTGAAAATAATTCACATTCAGTGAAGTCAGTGTTGCTCCTTTAACAATTAACATCTACAATTAATTTTGGCAGATAAAAGCAAAGTAGAAAAGGGAAATTTAGGCACAGATTTGAAAATGCTATATAATCCATTAGTACCAGGAGTTGAATTCTTGATGCCAAGGTCAAAGGCTAAATATATTAGCGATGAGTAATGGCAAATCCTGCCTGCCAGTGGCAAAGTGTAAAAGTATGGTCAATGAGAAGAAACCAAGGAAACAAGCATAGGCTGCCAAGCAAGAGTTTTAGGGAAATTTTATTTCCAAGCAAAAAAAAGTTACTACAAGTGCTTGATTTTTTTTTAAAGTAATTAAAACCACCCCACAACCTGTACATTGCAAATGTCTCACTTTTCAAAACCAATCTCCTACCAATTATGAGGCTGTAAGCTTAAATATGCATGCAAGTAATCCATATGGAGGATTGTTATCCTTCACCAAAATTTAGTGTGTGTTGTCTAGGAAGGTGTAAAAAGTGTGTCACTGATAAACACTTGCTTCAGTTTCATTTTACAACCTCTAGTGGGCAGTACAACCACAACTACTGTTAAGAAAAAATGCAGTTTTAGTAAGGACACTGAGGTTAACACCCAACTAACTCCCTTCCAAAATTATTTCCCTACAATTTTAAAATCGTGACCTAAACAAAGAACAGTTGAATACAAGCAGGTTTTTTTAAAACTTTATCACCACTACCACAGGGCTATTTTTCTGCCTATAAATACAGTCGGTTTAGGGCTAATTACTTTAACTTCTAACAAGAAAAAGTACCTGCTAACATTACTGGTGGAAGTATATGCATTACTAGAGGTTGCTGTGGAGCTGAACACACTGTCTAATTCTGCTAGAGCTGCATACTTGTCTGAAGATGCACTTGGCTGACTTGGGGCTGACACAGCAGGACCTGATGGTGCTGTAACTACAGTGCCGAAGCCACTTCCTTGCTCACTACCACCTAGAAAAGAAGATACCATATTGAAATTTAAAATGTCACTTCTAAAACCATGTTTTCCCTATAATCTACTCCATACGAACAGAAAATGTTAATTAGCTGTTCTCCCATCATTTAAGACTAAAATTAAACAATAGGACTCAATGACACCCTAATACAGAGCTAATAAACTATGGCTCCAAATCTCTATCTGTATAAGCACACAGTAGTATGCTTCAATGAGTCTATTGCTCCAAAAGCAGCTTCCCAGTTTCCACAGATCAGGTTATTAAGTGAAGTACACTGCTCTCTCTTGCTCCAGTTAGAAAGATGGATTTGTTTCAAACCTTAGCATATTGTGCGTGACTCATCCTTAGAGTACAGCTTTGAAATTTAGACGAAGACTGAAATTTTTGTCCATTTAGAAAGCAGCAAGACATAAGAAATCTACCAATTAAGTTACAGAATGATGGACTCTTACTTAAATATTACCTCAAAATATAATCCTGCAGAAACTCACACTTTCAGGTTCTTGTGACTTCTAACCATATGATGGGGAGAATTCCCAAGCCTCCTGTATGGTATTTCCCACTAAAGACAGAATTCATGAGCCTTGCAGTATATGTCACAAATGCCATGTCATATCATCCAACTGGTGGCTAATTTTCATTTATGCCCTAAGAGGTTAACTACACTCCAAATCCTGAAAAGATGCTAAATAAATAATACAAAGCCACTATATGAAATTCAGGAAAACAAAATGATAGGTAACAGTATAGAATTGACTTGTTCCCAAGGAAATCTGTTCTCAGCAGTTTTCCACTGAGAGAAAAACCTCCAAAGATTTTATAAGCACCAGTGTTTGGCATTTTGTAACCAAGAAGCCTAAAGCATTCAACAAAAAGTGGAAGTCTGCAACACTGTAGACGTGCACTGAGTAATGACATCTACTTTTTGGAATATGGAAGAATATGACCAAAAATGTTGACAAAGGAGAGTAATGTAAGGATTTTTTGTAGGTAAAATGTAAAAACAAGAGGAGTATGTCACCTCATGCTACCCTTACGTAAGTTTCACTGAGTTAACGTAGCCTATCTAGCAAATATGCACCAAAGCATGCAGGCTCAATCAAAAAATTGGACAACTTGTGGTTAAAAGTAGGGCATTTTTGAACATCTGTGTATCTTATCCCTCCATAAACAATGCCAGGTTAACGGAGATATAAACAACACTGAGGGACTCTTGATAGTGCACCATCATAATCCTGTTGTATATTTATATTGCACACACACAACACCAATATTTGTTAGAATAGGTTCAAACTTCAGCTTTAAACAAAACTTCACTGTAGAGTTAGTTATGGAGCAGCCAGTGTCTACTCCACAATTAGAATAATGGCTCATCCTATGAGTGCATCACCCACTGCACTCAACACCACACATTTTTAAGAGAAAGAATATTAACAAAGCCATATACTGTATCAGTTTTGCTTAGGAGCCGATATACATGACTTATTTACCATCGTAGTATGCTGTACTGAATCCAACGTATTTCCAATGAAATTCAGGATACCATCCTTGTTCAATATATGGTTACATTAGTGTTCATACAAAACCAACCCATTAAACACTAGTAGTTGTAATCTTCTTTGAGAGAGAAAGACTAGCGTAGCTTTACACTATATGAACATCTACAGAAGCTATCATGGTGGCTTTTGAGTGTAAAGATAAAAAACATCTTGGACCGCAATTGGTATGATTGAATGAAGTCGCTGACTCCAGCAATACACAGAAACCTGAATAATGTACTATTAGAATACTCATCACTAAAACTATTTTGTTGCCAAAATGAAAAAAAACTTGAGTAATCGGCTCATAAAAAAAAGCATGATCTTTTTTATAAGTGCCATTTTGCAAATGACTGATAGATTAAAGCATTTTCTGTTACAAGTAGCAGCACAGCAATATAAGAGTTTAAAATGTGCAAGTGTGAAGTTAATTAGAATGTTTCAAAGAGACAATTTAAAGCATGCTTAACATGGTTGGTTACCATTTTGACAGGCACAGCCATCCTCAGAAGGAATAAAAATGAAGGATAACAGGTCAAAGAAAAAAACTTAATACCTTGCCCTGTGCTGAAGATATTATCTAAATTAGCAAGAGCTGCATATTTGTCTGCTGACTGGAGATTCGGTTTATTCACTGCAACTTTACTGGCAGCAGTTGCCGTTGTGTTGCTCTGAGAAGCATTGAAGGCTCCAAAATCAGCACTGGAGGATTTGGGGAAGTTATCAAAGTGAGCAAAGTTAGCATTCATTGATCCAGCACTTCCACCTGTAACAAAATAAGTTAAACATGGATACTTTAAAGGTATAGGAAAGTCTCTCCAAACGCTCTTGGTGGCAATATCATCCCACCTCTTGGTGGTTACATCAGGCAGTAACATCACTTTTGTTTTTTATCCCACTGGCTAATTAAAACTCTCCTCACAAACTTAAAATTAATCTTGAATCATCAGAATGAGCACATTTATATCTGTAAACTTCTAAATCTGAAGAAAACACTAAAAGTTCAATAGCTTGCACACACCGTAATTAGCTCTGGCAAAATTATATTTCAGTGCAACACCATTAACTCAAACACCATATATATTTAGCCAGAAAAAAAACTGAGTTAAATTAGCTTTAATTTTATAAATCAAAAATACAGCTTTTCCTGATGCAAGAATTCAGCAAAATAAGTAGGAGTTGCTTTATTTTCCTCAATGGTACAATATGCTTGACCATTACAAACATCAGTAACCACTGCAGGCAAAAAAGGTTAGTCTGAAAGTCCAGAGGTAGAACAATGGGATACCAGGCCAAGGTTCAGAGAGACTAACTCAGTCCTTTACTCCCAGTAGTCGTGGCTGCACCCAGAAAGACAGACAGACAGACAGACACACACACACAACCTTTGGGAGGGGAAATAAAGGAAAAGAACAGAAGGGATTTGAGAGCCCTCCTTTCAAGGAAAAAAAAAATATTTTCCTAGCTACACATTAAATATACTAAAGTAAATGAATCAATCTATTAGGATTTATACTAACACTCCGCTGATCCGAAATATAAGAATTGGTTTGAAAGCTCCAATTTTATGTGTAAGTCTCTAAAAAGGTATTAATTTATGAGTTTCCAGACCTTCTCTGTGGACAGAGGATTCTGTTAATATGTGCAGATCAGATTTACATTTTAGCTGAATAGAAAAAGGTGTATGTGTGCACACCTATATACACTTGGTGGAGTGTTCAGCCCATATTAACTAGGAATAAACCATTAGCAATTTGATAATTTTAAAAGCAACAGAGACATAAGTAAAGACTGGTGAAAATATATGTAAAGGTGGAACTAAAACAAAACACAATGGCATATAAAACAAAATGAACTAAATTTCCTACTCAATGGAACTTACTGTGTACAGCCTGGAGAGGGAAAGCTGAAGTAAATTCACCAAAACTGCAGCTAGATGAAAGCATTCTGAACGCTGGATAGCCAGAAATTGTGTGAGGGGGATTAAGGTTAACAAAAGGGAGAAAAACATAAATTTTCTTTTTAAAATGGCACCACATTCAAAAGGAAAAAAAAGGAAAAGAAGTCAGCCAAAGATTAGACAAACAGCAACTGCCCAAGCAAAAGTTTTGAAGTATGATCAAATAAACAAGAAAAGCAGAAGAGGAACTTAGCAATAGACCTTACACATGAAATCTTCTGATAACAGAGTGGCTAACATGCTTATAAATATTTCATGGGTAGGACTAATTATAAGCGACATCATAAATTAGGAGACTTCCCAAAAGTGCCAGGGGAAAAAAAAAAAAAAAAAAAAAAAAAGTTAAACCAAAACCAAAACCCATACCAAATAACCAAACAAAATAAGGCATTCATTTCAGGTTTCCCCAGAGCTTCAGATTATGATAGTATTAAAGCAGGCAGATGCATGAAGTAAACTGAAGTATTTTCTCACTTGTAGGTCTAGATTATTTTGTATTAGAAATTAATCAGAAGTGCTAATAGTCTACCTGTATTTTGGGGCTGAAAAGGAGACTGACTTGCTGTGGGGAAACCTCCAAAATTACTCGAACCACTAGACTGTCCAAATGCATCAAAGTTTGCAAAACCTGCATTTGCAGAGTTCTGTGCTGTAAATTGTAAAGGAACAAAACATGTTAATGGGCATGAAAAACAAAAACACACATATGTATTAACTGAAGTAAGTTATGGTTATGTTGGTCTGAGTGCGATGTCCTACCTCAAGCATGATTTTTCTCTTTTATAAAAAAGAGGCATCACATTCTTATCTAAAGTATAATATACATCCTATGGATTAAATCAGGAGTGGGCAAATCTTTTAGCCAGAGGGCCACATGGGGTTTCAAAATTGTGTGGAGGGCCAGGTAGGGAAGGCTGTGCCTCCCCAAACAAACAGCCTGGGTCCGCACCCTATCCAACCCCCACCCCCACTTCCTGCCCCCCTCAGAACCTCGGACCCCTCCAACCGCCCCTGTTCTTTGTCCCTTGATCGCCCCCCTCTGGAGACCCCCCACTCAACGGTTTCCCCAAGGGACTCACCCTCTATCTAAGCCCCCCTGCTCTTTGTCCCCTCACTGCCCCTTCCTGAAACCCCGTCACCCTAACCATCCCCCAGGATCCCACCCCCTACTCAACCCCCCTGCTCCCTGTCCCCTAACTTCCCCGACCCCTAGACATACCCCCACGCAGTGACAGGCCCTATGGGACTCCCACACCCCCGTTCCTCATCCGGTAACCGCCCCTCCTCTTCCCCTCCGCCCCCCCTGCCCCTTATCCAACCCCTTACCCCGGCCCCAACCTTCTTACCACGCTGCCGCTCAGAAGAGCGTGTTTGGCCTAGAGCCAGACACGCTGCCGAGCTGATCTGACGGAGCACGCAGAGTATCTGGCCCAGAGCCAGACACACTATGGCGCAACCCCACCCGCCCCCCAGAGCACTGCTCATGCTGATGCTGCAAGGGAGAACAGTGGGCGAGGGGCGGCGCAGCCTCCCCAGCCAGACCTGGGGGGGGGGGGCAGTTAGGAGGAGCCTGTGGACTGAATCCAGCCCACGGGCCGTAGTTTGCCCACCCCTGGATTAAATTGATCTTCAAAACTTATTTTGATGCTTTCATATTTGCCTTCATAGCGGTTTATCAATAAATTCCCCCCTAATTTTTCCATAGTTCTTTTCTGTTAAAGCATGAGTGAAATGTCATTACCTACTATTAGTGCATGACCTCAATAAAAGGTAAATCTGCATTGTAATCAAAAGTGTAATTGCAGCGAACGGTAACATACCCAGGCTAGCTTTAATCTAACTAGTATGGATAACAATGAAGCTAGGAATACTTGTAAAGTTGGGGATGAAACCAATACTATGCAGCTTCACTGCTATTTTTAGCTATTCTAGTAAAGCTAGATTACAGCTAGCATGGGCATGCCTACTCAAACAGCAATCATGCTTTCGATTGCCGTATAGACATACAATGCCAGATCCATCTTAAACCTCCAGTCCTGCACAGAAAGCTCTTAAGACAGAACACCAAATATGTAACTGGTAAGAGTCAAAACAAAAAGATTTTAATCTTTCCAAACATTGTTTTCCAGCAAAATGCCAAACCATCTGGTAGGCTACTTAACTCCCACAAGTCTGGTTTGGAAATGTGAAGTATGTTCTACTTCTAGGGTGTATTTTTACATCATTTCAAAATGTCAACCATTTTATATATGAAGTACAACATTGTTAGAATGAATTTAAATTTGTCACTACTGAGTTTGTTTTGGATACATAGTATTTAGAAGTCATTCAACCTCTCAAATTATTCAAAGCACTACGTAATTAAAATGCAATTAAAAAAAAGTCACATAACAGAACATGAAGCCAAATCAAGCAGTGAAATACTAAAGATGCCTTCTTTTGCAAAACAGCATTTATATTGATTTGGCCTTTTTAATCTTGGGGTTTTTTTGTCCTAGATCCAGATATTAAGAATACTGGACAATTAACAAAAATTGCACTCCAGTCAACAACAGGAGTGAAAAGTGAACCTGCAAAGGAAGGAAGTTTAGAATTACTTGAGAGTCACTATGGCCTCAGCCCTTCCCTTTGTTACTAAAGGGATAAGATAGTGACTGAGGGAGTCAGGGGCTCAATACCCAATGAAAGTCAATATACATTGTGCGTCCAACTCACTTGACCCTTTGAAAATTGTAGCCACTATTTACATGCTACACTATCTAGGCAATAATGATTAGAGGGGACTCTCCACACATGAATCTCTAATTTAAAATGACTTCCTCTTCTTTAAGTTGCTCTAAACCCCTCAATATGATTTTCCATTGGCATAATAGAATTGGGAATGGGTTCTTTGGATGTACCGTAGTATTATCGGGTCAGTGCTTTCAATATGCCAGGAGCAAGTTTTTACAACTAAGTTATAAATTCCAGGAAACAATAAGCTATAGTAGAAATGCTGATGCCTAACGTATAGTAGTTGACAATTCTGGCAATTAAAATAAAGAGTTATCTTACAATATACAAGAATTATATAATAAACATCTACACTGCATATTTAAAAACTGAAGAGAAGTTGTATGTAAATAGAAAACTGCAGTTATCAAAGACTCATGACATTTTTTGCAACATGGACTTCTTCTGAAGAGAATATGTCACTCCTCCTGATAAGGATCTTGTGATACACTCCCATATCTTCCTTAGGGGGGAAAGACTGTTCCTAACTTGTTTTTCTTTTAGATGCGCTGGTCATGTCCATTCCACTCTTCGTGCCCATTGCACCCAGTGCATGGCCGTTGGAAACTTCCCACCCCTCCCCTCCACAGTATCCATTGAGTGGCTTGTGCACTCTTTGCTGCCACACACCACTGCATGCAGGCATAAAAAGGAAGAAACCACTGCTAGCCCCACTGTGTTCCTTCTGGCTGGAACGCCAATGTAGTGGGGCAGTAGGGCGGACCATGGAATAGACATGTGCAATGCATCTCTAACAGCAGCAGCTACAGAAAAGGGTTAGCAATAGTTTTTGCTTCTTTCAATGACTGCACATGTGAATTCCACTCTTGTTTGTTGCTTCAAAACTTTATAGTTAGTCTTTAAGGTGCCACAGGACTTTGTTAACTCTTGTTTTTGTGGCTTGAAAGTCACCAAGAGGTGGAATTGGAATCTATTTAAATAAAGATTGGAGAACTCCTCATCCAACTTTAGCTTTGTCTCTGGAGTTTTGAACAACAGCATAATGGGAGGCAAATGTTTGGACTGAGGAGGAAGTTGCCACTCTAGAAACATCAACAATAAGAACTTGTGGCCAAAACACCATTGAAGCACACTGATCTTGTTGAATGAGCTGTGACTGATCGGTGCGGTAACATTAGCCAAGTCATAGCACATGCATATATAAAAGATGATCCAAGAAAAGATTCTTTGAACAGAGACTGATTGTCCTTTTATTCTGTCTGACACCACTACAAATAGTCGATAGGACTTATGGAAGTGCCTGGTTCTGCGCAAATAAAATACCGGAGCTCTTCTGATATCCAAGGTATGTAAAACTCTTCTTCCCTGTTCAAATGTGGCTTCGGGAAGAATGCAGACATGCCTCAGTGCCACATCAGAACCCCGAAATAGGGAAACATAACTTTTTAACACCATTAAAAAACATGCCAATCGCATGTTATTTTTCAGATTTAAAAATTTACTAACTATAGTAATGACACTAACTACTAAACTAAACTCGGGGAAACTACTAAACTAAGCTCAGGCCCTGGGTGCACAGACACCAGGAGTAGAATGGGTAAGTACAATTAATTGGAAAATAAAAAACTGTGGTACTTTGCATGATGTCAAGAATCAGAGAGGTAGCCATGTTTGTCACTTCTGCAAATGCAGACTAAGAGTCCTGTGGCACCTTAAAAGACTAACAAAAGTATTGAAATATAAGCTTTCGTGGGCTAATACCCACTTCATCGGATGCTTATGCTTCAATACTTTTGTTAGTCTTTAAGGTGACACAGGACTCTGTCACTTCTGTAGTACTCTGTGAACTTTCACATTTTCAGTTAAGTACATTTGTACTCAAATGATTTTCCTTCCCCAATTCACATCTCCAATATGATGAACTAATTTCCTTTCCCCCCCCACTCTTCTCCAAAATCCCTCTGCATATCAAAAGCTGTATTCTTGTGCAATTACCAGGCATTACAACAGTACAGTAACAGGACTCAACCCTCCCACAGAGTGCTCTCACGGTCTCCACATACTACCCAACCAATGCTGAAGTTTTTTTCCTGCTGGCTAATAAATTTACTCATTCCCTTGTGGCTGCAAAAGTTTAACAGAGGCTGTTAATCTTGCTGCCCCTCAGCAGAATAGTTTATATAGGGGGACAGACTATATATTTCAAAAGAAAAAATATCCAGTCTCCTGTAGGAGAAGCTGTAAAGGAGGCAGAAGCACTACCACATCACCAAATAGGCATCATGGACCAGTATCAGTACACAGCAAGAACTGCTAATCCATATACAGCAAAGCCCTCTATCTTCTACTGCAACAATCTTTGTAGCCAATCACCTGCCCATAAGATGCTCATGTCCATCTTAATTTTGGGTGCAATGATTCCCAGTTATATTCTATGGACCTTTTAAGAGTTTGCTACTGTATGCATATGAGAGTTCAACAACTTTGTCCTTTGGACCAGAAAGACTAATCTGTAACTTCAGAACTAGCTTCACAGGGTGTTACCATAGCCAAAGTGCAGAACCCTGGTCTATCAAAACACAAGTCCATGTGTTGGGGGAGGGTGGGGGGGGGCGAAGAGAGGTACTAGAATGCTGATAGGCATAGAACAGAAGGGCTTCAGCCATGTGACTTATGAGCTGGATCACTGAAAACAGTTTACTGTATATGAAATGTCCTTATTTATGCAAGATGTTTGCAAGCCTGGTGAGGAAGCACTTCACACTGTACAGAAACTGGCTTAGTCAGATAAAAATTGCCACCAGGTGTTTGCAATTTAATGCATTTGTAAGAGGTAAAAAGTACCAGCCCTGACAAAGTCTGAGGTTCTAAATTCTGTGGGATTGTTTTCCTCAATTCACTATCTCCGGGGAGCGAGAGCACCTTACTGCAGAAAAGGACACCAGTAATATGTATTCAGGTATTCATCCCATTCACAACTTAAAGCAATCATTTCAATCTAAAAACTATCCGGCTTCATTAAAAGGCGTTAGTTTTTCCCCCTGAAAGATATATATTCCTTTGTACCTGTTCAATCCTATATGAAGTAGTAAGATAGACCTGAACAGAGGTAACTGACCATGGTTTATGCTGTTATTAGACTGATCAAGCATAAAATGAAAAAACAAACAGTTTGCCTAAAAAGAGGCTTATAGTTCTTGAGGTCCATTAAAAAAAGGAATTTGAGTACATAGTAATCCGATACAAATGTGGTTTGATTAGGCTGAATCTTTATTGGAAAAACTTCTTAAGTATCCATATGCCTTTGGAATGAAAAATTTTGTTTTACGTAATGCTGGCCAATCAGCATGTAAATTTTCAGATTAAAATTTGCAATTGGTCAATTAACATAATTCCAATTTAAATACATTCCAAGAAAGTGATTTACATGAATATTTTTACACACACTGTATAAAATATGCTAAAAAGTTTTACATATACTCTATAAAATATGCTAGAACTATTCATGTTTAATTCTACTGAATTTAATTGGTAATTCACATTATCTTTAAAATATGCCTGAAAAAAAGGTTTTTTAAAAAAAATTATTTATAAATGTTTTTATTTAAACTGGTGACAAGTATCTTATTCAATTCACCAGAAGTGTATATCCGTGATTTTTCAATTTTGTAATTTCATGCCAACTATGAGGATGATGATGATGACGACAACATTTCAGATGAACACAGAAGTTTCATGACCAGCATTTCTCCTCCGTATTAGCATTATTATATTAGAATCCAGATACACAAACCAAGATAGAGGCTCACTGCCTTAGGTACTAAACATTTCAGTAAACAGTACCTAATCTGAGAAGTTCATAATCAAAGTAAACTAAAGCAAAGGGTAGGTACTTGCTCACGGTCACACAGAAGGTTAGTGGCAACACACTACTCTATATCTATAGGCTGCTGACATATAACTATTGGTGTCAAGAATCAGAGAGGTAGCCGTGTTAGTCTGGAATAGCAGAGGTAACAAAGTCCTGTGGCACCTTAAAGACTAACTATAAAGTTTTGAAGCCTAAGCTTTCGTGGGTTAATACCCACTTCGTTGGATGCAACGAAGTGGGTATTAGCCCACGAAAGCTTAGGCTTCAAAACTTTATAGTTAGTCTTTAAGGTGCCACAGGACTTTGTTACCTCTGCTATTGGTGTTCTTCAGAATCAACTTAGTGGCCATTATTCTTTAGGATAAAGTTATATGGATGGAGGTCGTCTTTTTTCCCCTCTAATATTTAGGCATGTTTGCAGACAGTCATTCTAAATATTTAAAAAGTCCATCCCACCACACCTAGCACTGGTTTTAGCTCAAAAACTATTTTCTTTTGCTCCTGCTCCCACGCTACTGAGTCCCAGCCACATGGACTTCCTCCGCTACAAGTTTGTTCTCTTCCTTCAGTTCTGTCATACTCATTGAGGCAGCATTGCTTCTTCCCCATCACTGATGCCCACACCAGCTGTCTGTTCACTATTTTTCACTCCCTCTCCATAAAGTATCTTTCCAACTTTTTCAGATAGAAGAAATTACATCATCTTGCATAACCTCTGCCCATCCCCACTACTTTACTCACCTGCTCCTCTCTTGCCACCAACAGTGATGCTCCATGCCTTCTAGCCAAATATTTGCTTTATAAACAAGCAACTCAAGGAAAAATAATTAAAGCAGTGACAAAAAATGACTAAACATCATTTGTGTCAGATGCAGATCAATATTTATGTGATCCATGTCCAATAGTACTACCACACTATTTTATAACTATTCTCTTGTGTTTCCCATACTGTTTATTTCAAAGGAAATGCACAGTGTAAGTTTTAAAACTTTAGAATAATACTTGCTTTATTAAACTAGATTCCCAACTTGCCATAAGCTAAATCTTAACTGATATAACAAAGCTCAGGGAACAGAAATATTAACTCCCCTTTTATTAATTCAGAAGATCATTCCTATTTATGCACCAATAAGAATGAAAACTCCTCAGGTTTCTATACATTTAATTAGAAGGGAGGAACTACACAGAATTTCTTACCTGTATGACTGTTGAAATGTGCAAAGTTAGCAAAATTTGCTGTAGCAGTTGACTGAGGAGCAGGAGCAGCGAAAATATCTGAGCCAAGGTCACTGAGGAGGTCAAATTGTTTCTTTTCCTGCTGCTGTTGTCCTTGAGACCGAAGGATAACAGGGGACTGCAAACAACATTTTAATTAGCTAAACAAACAGGAAAGCCAATATTTAACCAAGCTTTACCAAAAGCTACCGACCAAAATAAGCTACTTCTGATACTAGTTTTGAACTGTTTTTTGCCACGAAGCACTGTTAACAAGCCATATCAAGTTTCATAACTTTTAGAATTCAGACCACAATTATGTAACACAAACAAGCAATGAACTTGTTAAAATTTGATAATTTAATCTAGAGTTTCTAGTTTAAGATTTGGTACTCAAGAGAATCTTTCCTCCTCCTCTTACCCTCCCTGAAGTATGCAAGAGCATATTCCCCTCAATCCCTATGGGATTAGTGAGAGTCTTCAGGTAGTCCTGCTTAAATGCACCTTAGGAACTACACAGCAGACTTCCAGATACTAAAAATCATGTAGAACAGGAAAATTAGAGGTATCTAAACAAATGGCTCCAGATTATGGAACCTGTATGTAGTATTTGCAATTATTTTTTGAAGCCCAGCAGAGCTTCAGAGCCATGTAGACTGAAGCTCCTCCTTTTCACTTAATCCCCTCCCCCCCAATCCTCCCCCCTCCCCCCCGGAAGAAAAAGAATGTTAAGTTTCTTGCAGAATTCCTCAACAGAAAATTAAGACTGCATGATTAACAACTCAAGAGTCAAGAAATTCTAAACAAATATTTAACCTTAGCTTTACCCTCGTACATTTGCATTATACAGACTAATTATATCTATTTTTCAACTATACATTTTTTCCCTCCAACCTATCACGAACCACTATGGGTGAGCTAGACCAAGGGTGGACAAACTACAGCCCGTGGATCACATCTGGTCCGCCTCCTAACCCGCCCCTGAGCTCCCAGCTGGGGAAACTGCTCATGTCCCTCCCCTACGGTCTCCCTCCCCTTCAGCCTCAGTACACATGAGGAGGGGGAAAGGCTGAGCGCTCCGGTGGATCAGCATGGTAGTGTGGTATGGGGGCCAAGGGGTTGGATAAAGGGCAGAGAGTCTCAGGGGGCAGTCAGGGGATGGGGAATGGGGTGGTGGTCAGGGGATAGGGGGTGGGGTCCTGGGATGTGATTAGGGGGCAGTCAGAGGACAAGGAACAGTGGATTTAGGAGGTGGAGTCTTGAGGGGTGGTTAGGGGCCTGAGGTCTCTGGAGGGGTCACTCAGAGGGTAGGGTCCTCTATCTAAGAGAGGGTATGGGTCATCTATCTAACTTAGGAGCAGTTAGGGTGGGGTGGGGGGGCTCCAGAGGGGGTGATCAGGGGACAAGGAGCAGAGTGGGGGACGTTGGATGGGTCAGAGGGTGGGAAGTGGATGAGGGTCAGATAGGAGGCGGGGCCAAGCTATTTGGGGAGGCACAGCCTTCCCTACCCATCCCTCTGTACAATTCTGAACCCCGATGTGGCCCTTGGGCCAAAAATTTTGCTCATCCCTGAGCTGACATTATAGTACATGGGACTTGCCAAAATACTTCCTCATACCGCAGGGAAGACAAGTTAACTATAAACTAGATTTTATTTAACTTAATTTTGCCACAATGGCCCAAATTTGAGGGGGCTGGGGTGATGAGATGCAGCAAATCTCAGTTTGTTAAAAAATCATAGTTTTCCTTCTAAAAGCAGTAACACTGACTGGTTAAGATAAGAAGTCTTGCCCAGACTGCTCTTTAATAAAAAGATGGCAATTGTAACAGAGGGCTTCATAGGAGGCAATTGTGTGTTTTTTTAATTCTAACAAGGATGACCCAACCCAACTACATTAAAAGCTGTTTTATCTGGCATGTTGAAGAAATAGCGGGTGCCAGTAAATGAAAAATGCTAGTTAATGACAGGAGGGAGTTTGGGTGTGGGAGGAGGTGCAGGGCAAAGGCTCTGGGAAGGAGTTCGGATGTGGGAGAGGACTCGGGGCAGCGGGTGCAAGTGCTGGATCCAGGGGCCATTCACCTCAGGCAGCTCCCCGCAAACAGCGACCTGTCCTGGCTGCTCCTAGGCAGAGGTACAGCAGGCAGCTCTGCGCATTGCCCTTGCCCTGCCCCGAGTGCTGGCTCCGCAGTTCCCACTGGCTGACAATGGGAGCTGCGGGGGTGGTGCCTGCAGGCAGAGGCAGTGCACAGAGCCACCTGCCGCACTTCCACCTAGAGGCGGCCGAGACAGGTCAGTTTGTGGGGAGCTGCCTGAGGTGAACAGCCCCTGGATCCAGCGCCCAGAGCCCATGGCCCACACCCCCTTCCGTACCTCAACCCCTTGCTGGCCCCGCACCAACTGGACTATAAACTGGAATTTTGATGAAGATCAGAAATGCTGGTTATAGAGCATCCTGGTTGGTGAAGTCCCAGATAAAACAGCTTTTACTGTATATTGTGGGTACACAAGATGTTTTGTTTTGTAACAGGCTTTTGGCTAAACAAGTTATTAGTTTTATTAAATAGCACCAAAAATACCAGTCTATTAGTCATTACTACACAGGGCAGACACTATCATTTTTAGTTTGAAGCATTCAAAGTCAAGCCACCACAGAACTCAGTTTCTAGATTTTACTGCAAGTCCCCTATTCGCATTCCATAAAAGCAACAGAGCATGACAGCTATTAAAGACAGTTTTATTGTAACAGAAGTAACTCACTAATGCCAATATTTTTAGTATCTTGTAAAATCTTGTTAAATTCACAAAATGCCCACTCTCCTTTTAAATACTGTAACATAATCCCATACCACTGAACTCTTCGCCATTACTCACTCACTTGGCTAGGTGTGCCTTTATTTAAGTGCAGTGCTGGTGCAGATTCTCCCAAGAGAGATTTAAGCGGTTTCACCTCAGGTGTGCTGCTTGTACTACTAGCAGAGGACCCTGATATAGATGCATGGACTGATGCCACAACCTTAGCTTGTTCTGGAGGAACATACCTAAGTTGAATAAGAGTAAAATTATTTACTATTTAACATAAGTTTTGTTTCAACATCCATTATAATGGTAGCGCAGGGATCAAAAGTTGTTGCTCTGAGGTCCGAGATTTGCAATTTTAATCTCTGGATCAATGTCAAATAGTACTACTGCTCCAGCTATGATTTTAGTGTCCCGTATCTTGATCACTGGGGTTACAAAAGCTTGAGACCCTAGTTTTCCAATGTTTTATAGCAGTCATTTTCAACCTGTGGTCCACACAGACTGTATCTAAGGAGTCCGCCAAAGGTGACTATGAAAATGAGGTTTCAGACTCCAAAAAGGGCATACCTTTGATCAAAAGTAGGTGAATGCCCCCCACCTATAGCTCAAAACCCAGAAGTACCATTACCACAGAAGCCCACAGTTTAGTGCCCTCTCTCACACTCTGTCAAATGCTGTGCTGAGCACGTGCAACATTTATAGTTGAGTTCTGTTCAGTCCGTTTTCAGTTTAAGACTTCTATGATAGGGGCCTCTGGACCATAGGCTGAATCTCAAAATGGTCTGCGCCTCCATTTGAAATTTTTGTAGGGGTCCACAAACGAAAAAAAGTTGGAAAAAAAGTTTTATGGTATGTTTAGCATATTAAAAAAATCCCATCTACTTCAATTCAAAAGTGATATTAATGGTCCCTAATCTCAACTAATTGCCCAGGTTTGAACCATTGTTTTACACTCTATTAAAAGTCTGACATCCCAGCTGTTAAATGATATGAGCTGCAATGAAAGGGGGTGATGCAACATGTTAACACTTCTTTAAAACTCAAATTGAGTTACAACAGTTATTAAATATTCACTTTACAGAGCATCAATATTTTTACAAAACCCAAGTAAATATTTCTACTGTCACTGTAGTATCCATCCCAGTAAAGGATTAAGTCCTATACTGCTACTGACATCACCATAAGCAGTTACAGTTTCCTTGTTCAAGATGAATTACGATTGCCCCATTAAGCAGAAAACACGTTCAAATAAAATAGTCTGAACTTCACCACTTATATGAGCTGTAATAGCTCACACTTAATCAGCAAACAACCATCTATGTAATAAGTCAAATATATTCTGACAAGGTATGCCTCATACACAAGAGGAAAAATAAAAACAAACAGACCTCCTGACAAGCACACATAGCAGGGCTGTTCCAGTATGGGCAGAACACAAAAGCTTCTATTCTGCCCTATCTAAAAGTCATTCTGAGGGAAACAGCAGAAGCTGCCCTTGTGAATAGGCAGCAACTTCCCCACCTGCAAAGTGCAGCTGTTAAGGCATTTTGGATCCAAGTGCAGACATTCAGGAAAAATAACCGACACCCTATATCTTATGTTCACCACTTTTATATGGTTATATATTTTGTACAAAGTATACCTTGTGAAGTATCATTTGTAAACTCAATCTGCTGAGCATCATCATCATCCTGTTGAAATGCATGTAACACTGCATGTGAAATTATGAGATTTTGCTGTATGATTGTTACTGGAATATATACAAATTCCTTAGACACACTAGCATGCCGGAAAAGTGCTAAAGCGACATTACCTGCTGGGGGGGAGGGGAGGGAAGAGAGAGAATTTGAAGGACTGCAAACAGGAAATTCACAACTCATTTGCATCTGAAGAGACAGTCTGAAGCTCACATACACCATGGAACTGCCCGCCCACATGATCCAGCAAGGATTTTTCTAGCACACAAGGGTTGTAGTATAAGAAGGGAGAGAGAGGGGGAAGGAGAGGAAGAGGAGAAGAGCTCTAGCAACCTCCCTGCTCATAACATCAATGAATGCCTGAAGAATACTGAACTAATGAGAGTAGACGCAGGCTGAAAGGAAATCTAGCCT
Organism: Sternotherus odoratus; assembly: GCA_032164245.1. Lineage (NCBI taxonomy): Eukaryota > Metazoa > Chordata > Testudines > Kinosternidae > Sternotherus > Sternotherus odoratus. The sequence continues at coordinate 27,901,509 of JAVMKO010000009.1, forward strand.
GTGAACTAATTAGGGTGCCCAGACAGCAAGTGTGAAAAATCGGGATGGGGTAGGGGGTAATAGGAGCCTATATAAGAAAAAGACCCAAAAATCGGGACTGTCCCTATAAAATCGGGACATCTGGTCACCCTAGAACTAATGACAACTACCTGCAACATCTGGTGTGGTAAGAATGATGTTTGCTTCAAATGGTATTTAGCTTGATAAAGTTTAGGAATTAGCTTGCAGTTTTATCTTTTTATTTCTTTTGTAACCAATTCCGATGTCTAAAACCTACCTTTCTGTAGTTAATAAAAAAAATATTTTATCTAAGAGTGTGTTTGATTGAAGTGTTTGGGGCATCTCTACTCAGGTCAACAGGAGGGTACATATTTGTTACTCACCATTGGAATGACAGAGCCAGCGGGCTGCTGGCTGCCTGTTCCCGCCCGGGTCCCAGCAGCCGGGGACCCGGGCGGGCGGGCTGTTAGCTGACCCAGAAGACGAAGTTGAAGGCGAAGAGCAGGAACTTGACGCAGCGCATCCCGCCCCGCAGGAGGCCCATGGCAGGCTCCGGCTCCGCACCCCGACTCGCCGTCAGCTGCCGGTGCCCAGCGCGGGGAGGCAGGTGCAGCGAGCGGAGGCGGCATGGCCTGGCGGGGGCGGGCGGTGCAGACCCCGCCCCGGGGCCGGGCAGCCGGCGGCGGCGCTGGGGCGGGTCTGGGCTTTACAGCGCCTCCCGCTGGCGGGGCGCGACCGCAGCCCGGGCTAAGCAAGGGACAGGCACCCGGGGCCGCGTCCTCGGCAGGCGTGTGGGGCGGGCTGCAAGGAAAAGGCGCCGGGTTCCCTTCTGCCGCCGTTAGCCACGGGCCTGTCCTGGCAGGCGGGGCCCTGAGCAGCCGCTTACGGCTCCCCCCGGGCCTGTGCTGGTCCCTCGGGCCGCCAGACATCCCGGGGAGCCGCAGGGGAGTTGCGGGGAAGACACACGCTGCGGTGTGTGTGTTAGCCGGGAGCAGCGGGGGGGAGTTCACGCCCAGCAGCCGCGGACCCGGGCGGGCGGGCTGTTAGCTCCCGCCGGGTCGATGGTAAAACCTTGATATAACGGACTAATTCGGGCGAGGGGGTGTCCGTTAAAGCTGAAAGTCCTGTTATTTAATAATTTTTAAAAATTATTAAATAACGGACTTTTGGCTTTAACGGACACCCCCTCGCCCGAATTAGCCCGTTAAATCGAGGTTTCACTGTAGTGTAAAAGGCAGACTAGGCTGGAGAGCTAAAGGGACACAGCAGTCCCTGGAGAATGTCACACTAACACAGGCACGGGCAAACTTAGTGTACTTAGATTTCCAGAAAGCCTTTGACAAGGTCCCTCACCAAAGGCTCCTACGTAAATTAAGCTGCCATGGGATAAGAGGGAAGATCTTCTTATGGATTGAAAACTGGCTAAAAGACAGGGAACAAAGGGTAGGAATAAATGGAACTTTTTCAGAATGGAGAGGGGTAACTAGTGGTGTTCCCCAAGGGTCAGTCCTGGGGCAGATCCTATTCAACTTATTTATAAATGATTTGGAGGAAGGGGTAAACAGTGATGTGGCAAAGTTTGCAGAGGATACTAAACTGCTCAAAGTAGTAAGGACCAAAGCAGACTGTGAAGAACTTCAAAAAGATCTCACTAAACTAAGTGATTGGGCAACAAAATGGCAAATGAAATTTAATGTGGATAAATGTAAAGTAATGCACATTGGAAAAAATAACCCCAACTATACATACAATATGATGGGGGCTAATTTAGCTACAACCAATCAGGAAAAAGACCTGGGAGTCATTGTGGATAGTTCTCTGAAGGCATCCACGCAGTGTGCAGCGGCAGTCAAAAAAGCAAACAGGATGTTAGGAATCATTAAAAAAGGGATAGAGAATAAGTCGGAGAATATCTTATTGCCCTTATACAAATCCATGGTGGGCCCACATCTTGAATACTGCGTACAAATGTGGTCTCCTCATCTCAAAAAGGATATACTAGCACTAGAAAAGGTTCAGAGAAGGGCAACTAAAATGATTAGGGGTTTGGAACGGGTCCCATATGAAGAGAGATTAAAGAGGCTAGGACTTTTTAGCTTGGAAAAGAGGAGACTAAGGGGGGATATGATAGAGGTATATAAAATTATGAGTGGTATGGAGGAAGTAAATAAGGAAAAGTTATTTACTTGTTCCCAAAATAGAAGAACTAGGGGCCACTCAATGAAATTGGCGTGCAGCAGGTTTATAACAAATAAAAGGAAGTTCTTCTTCACACAGCGCACAGTCAACCTGTGGAACTCCTTACCTGAGGAGGCTGTGACTATAACAGGGTTTAAAAGAGAGCTGGATAAATTCATGGAGGCTAAGTCCATAAATGGCTATTAGCCAGGATGGGTAATGAATGGTGTCCCTAGCCTCTGTCTGTCAGAGGGGGGTGATGGATGCAGGAGAGAGATCGCTCGATCATACCTGTTAGGTTCACTCACTCCAGGGCACCTGGCATTGGCCACTGTCGGTAGACAGGATGCTGGGCTAGATGGACCTTTGGTCTGACCCAGTATGGCCGTTCTTATGTTCTTAAACTTTTTGGCCTGAGGGCCATATCAGGGTTGCAAAATTGTAGGGAGGGCTGTGCCTCTCCAAACAGCCTAGCCCCGCCCAACTGCCACCCTCAGAACTCCCAAGCTATCAACTCCCCTGCTCTTTGTCCCAACTGCACCCCAGACTACTTCCATCTTAAGTGCCCCCCCCAGGACCCCATTCCCTACCCACCACTCCCTGCCCCATGACTGCCCCAACCCCTATCCACCTCCCACCTCTTGACAGACCCCTGGGACCCCCAGGCCTGTCCAACCCTCCCATCCCCTGACCACCACCCCCAGAACCCCCCAGCCAGGAGCTTTAGGGCCAGGCAGAACGGTCCTGCGGGTGACTGTAATTTTCCCACCCAATCACTAACATATGTGGTGCATCTACTAGCAAACATCCATGTCTTCTGCATAAGGTTTTAAATGAATATATAGGTTTGGCAATGTTTAGACTATGCAGATGTAAATGTTTAGTGCTTTACAATCCCCAGGTCTACCTACAGACCTATATCAATACAACTCTGTTGCTGGGCAAAGTAGGTACACTAACCTCACCACCATTGTAGACAGTGCTATGTCATCGGGAGAGCTTTTTCAATTGACATAGCTCCCACCTCTTACGGAGGTGGATTAACTATGCCAGTGGGAGACACTCTCCTGTCAGCATAGTAGCATCATCTCTGAAGTGCAGCAGTTGTGCTGCTGTAGTGCTGAACGTGAAGACAAGTCCAAAGTCTTCCATAAGGAATAGTGACTTCTTTAAAAATTGAGAAGTCGTCAAGGTCTCTTTTCAGCCCCAAAGTAACACTCATTAAGTAACAATAAAACACTGACTTTAGTCAGCAATTTACAGTAAATCCAAAAGGGATTTCTGGTTAGAGGGGAAAAAAAAAATAGTTTTCTAACAAAACTAACTGTAAATGTTAGCTTACCATCTTTTCTTCTCATATTTTTCCTGTAGAAACTCTTTTACTTTCTGTGGATCCCTGAAGTCTGGAATTGCTGATGATCTATCATCAAATAATCCTAGCCAAATCTGTTTGCATACCTTATTTGGAGGGAATAAGGTGGAAAGGGAGGGGGGGGGGGAGAAAAAAAGAAAAATCAGTATTAATATTTTCACTCTACATTTGCAACCACAGATAAAATGCATTATTATTTTTTGAATATCCATTCTTACAATAGTTATCTGCAAAGGACTTCTTACACTTATTGATATTTCAGCCAAGTATGAGTGCACAATACACTGTTTAGATGTTGCACGGCCATCTGTATCAGCAAGGCAATCAGAAATCCTAGTCTCTTATTTAACAGGCACATGCAGGAAGTACTTGATTTTGAAAGTGCTCCCAATGATGTAACACACCTAACTGCCATTTTTGTCTTTAGAAATACTCATTTCCAAAGTTTACACATTCAAGCCACAGACAAGGTTCTGTCCTGCTTCTCTGATCAGCTTACAGTGACATGTAGAGTTTGGAAAACCCCAGACAAATACTAATTTTATTTGTATGCATTAGCTTTCAAGAGTCTTGCTTAGCACCTAAAATTTACCAATATACAGTGCTCTGTACTCAGCTGAACAAAAATTCCTGTCTAATATGAGGATCTTCTAGAACAGCAAGGTTGCCTAGAAAATTAACATACTGTGTTTAAAAACCATCAAGGATTTCACAGGTAAACAGAAGTGTCTCAAAAGTAGTCCTGTCCCTTCAATGGTACAAATTAATAAAGTCAAGGAGAGAATGAAGACTCCCTCAGCTTTTATTGCCAGTAGTTCTTATTTATAACTCAGCAAAAACAGAATTATCTGCTGAATACTTGGCACTCTCAGCAAAAAAGGAACTAACAGAAAAGTAATCCAGCAAGGATAAGGGCAGAGACAAGTCATTTTACTTGATTAAAGGGTTTGGATTTTTTTTAAAACCACACAGTTGCTCGAACAGGGTTAGAGCATATCCTTTGGTAACAATGTCAGAGTCCCCCAGTGACAAAAAGCAAGTTCACTCCCAATCTCAAAGTTTCTGTATTTCTACTGCTACATAACATATTTTCAACAAAAGTCTCACATTATCAGTTAACTCTGAATACAATGATGCAATGACAGATTATTCCTGGGACCACTTTCTATTTTAATCACAAGGTTAAAAAAGGATCTTCAAACTTAGCGCTTTACCTTTAAGCACTCATTCTCATCTACATGAACATATATAAACACAGAGCTGGAAAAAACACAGCTCCACTGTTACGCATCTAATCAATTTGTTTCCCTTTTGTTAACCCAAACAATACCCTGTATTTGACTAAGCACTGCAGCTTTATTTCACTATTCCCAAACTTCAGGGATGCAAATTAAGTTTATCATTAAGGTTAGACGAACAAAAAAACAAAACAAAACAAAACAAAACAAAAAAACAGCAGAGACAGCACTTACATGATGACATTTGTATCAACTATTAATGAAATTATTACAGCTAAAAGTCTTAAACAAAAGCGCTTTGAAGAGTTGCCTTGCATACATTTTAACACAAAAAACTTAAGGGCATAGATCATGTTTGCATTATAGTATCATCCAACAGTCTCAGATGTTTCTTATTCTAAAGTCATGCACAAGTCAAACTTAACTGTATTACGTGGCAAACCTGAAAACTTTTTGTACCATCCATGCATTCAGAAGGAAACTTCATTTCTTTCTCTTCTCCTCCCCTCCTCCCACCTTTTGCGGTCAAGATAGTGATAAACTAGAAGAATTCCAGAGAGCTACAGGAATTCTGGGGTTGGATGGCTTTTATGAGGGTAGATTTTAAAAGCTACATTTGTGTAATTTGAGTAAATGATGAGATGGGTTATTTCTATGTGTTAGAAGGATATAAAAGTCAAGGAATTGTCTCTTCCATGGGAGTTTGAGAAATATGATGAAATTAGAATGGCGAGTCAGCCTATTAATTGTATTTAAATCTATTTAATTGAGTCAGCATATTAATTCTATTTAAACTGTGGAATAATCTCCATAATGGGATGCTAAATCCAGCTCAAAGCTTGGGTATATGTACAATAGGGAACAATCATGTAACAAAACTATGGACCAGACCTAATATTCAAAATAGAAAAATGCTACAGATTGTATCCTTTAGGTACACTTAATATCACAGCTGAAGAGGGAAATTATCAGTGAGGTCAAAGCTTGAACTACAGGGTAATTTTTCATGTTTGCAAATCAGTTAAGGCTGGTCCTGATGAGACTTAAGTACCATTTTAGGCCTGGAATTTGTGTGGTTGATTCCCAATACAAGTGATCTAGCATACACTAGCTTTGGTCAAACTGGGGGTCTTGACCCAAAAGGGAGTTGCAAGTCTACTGTTGGGGGGGAGTCACAGTATTGCCATCCTTATTTCTGCGCTACCACTAGAGCCGGGTGGCCAGAAAATGGTGGCTGTGGGCTGCGCGCCCAGCTCTGAAGGTTGCACCGCCAGCAGCAGCACAGAAGTAAGGGTGGCATAGTATGGGCAGCAGAGAGGAATGAGGGAACATCACAACCCGAAATACTTTAAAAGAGAGTCCCAGCAAAAAAAGGTTTGAGAACTCCCGGCATACACTGTTGTATCTGACTGTTCACTTTAAGTTCATTTTAAGTATCTTTTGGGGTGCATTATCTCATGGCCCACTTATCAGAGAGACAGCAGATAAAAACTTTAGTCACCAAAATGTTTAGCGATTTGAAAGTTTATACAGTTTAGCTAGGTTACAGTTTGAGTAGGTTGTATGTTAAAATTTCAAATCTGTGTTTTCCTTATTTGGCCATTTTGGCTCTTAAACGTTAAAAACCAAGTATTGTATCTATCTGCTTTTAAATGTTTTTGTGATTTCTGATTTACCAGCATTTCCTAGTCTCTGCTTCTTCTGATTTCTTTGTAGCACTGTTTTTTTCCCCTCATGTAATCCCTTTTATACTTTGCCTGCTCTTAGTTTCATAACTTTTCAGTTTTTAAAAATTCACCAGGTGTGTATCATTGGCATTCGAAAAAGACCACAGGAAAAGTTTAATAATTGTATTGTAGATTGCTCCAAACCTTCAATTTTAAATTTGTTTTAGATTCTGAAATTCTCAGGACTGGGTCCACGTCAGTGAACAGCCCCAACAGCATGTTCTTCAAAGGAGCATCTGGGTGCTACCATGATACAAATACTACATGATCACCACCACTCTACAGCATATCAGATGCACTCAAATGTATCCACAGTACTCTCGGCGGTGGAGGTGGAGTCACCATGTAGGATGGTGTCCAACTCCTTATAAAAATGGCAAGTCTGGGGCACAGCACCAGAGTGACAGTTTGCCTCCCTCGCCTTGTGGTACGAGTTCCTCAGCTTCTTCACCTTTGCTCTGAACTGCAGCGTGTCCAAGCGGGAGATTGTTTGCTTGTTGTGGAGAGCTTGTATTTCATCCTCTCAGGTGACCATGGTGGCTCCAAGCAGCAAACTAAGTGCAATTTAACAATTCCTGAGTCTTTAAAGGGGGAGTGTTAGAAGGTTGTTTGTGTCATGGCAGGGCAGCAGAGTTGAAACCAGCTCTCCCTGCCCCTTATCTAAACCCCCAACCCTGTTACCATGCTGCTCAGAGCATTGTTTCTGGCAGCCACACGGCGCGGCCCAGCAAGAGCCAGACATGCTGGATGTGGCCGGGGGCTGTAGTTTGACCACCCCTGTACTACAACATTCATGCTTGTTTTATTAGCTTTTAAACAATTCAGTACTTATTAGTCAAGACGAGCTCTCTCTTTTTCATCTAAAAATGCACTGCATTATTTTCTGTCCAGCACCTTTCCATTCCATGTACAGGCAAAGCCAACAGCTACCAGGCACAACTTGAGTTACATTTTTATAACATGCCAGTGAAAATGCACCCAACTATTTCACATTTAAGTCACAAGTTAAGGTGGATTACTCATGGATTTGGCCTTCTAAAGAACTGGACAAAATTTAAGAGAAAATGCCAAAAGACCAATTTAAACATCTACATGCCCTGATTTCCAGTAAACAGGTAAAACTGGCAATGTTTTTTGGAATGGTGTATTTAAAATTAGATGTCTAAAACCTTAGACATCCAACTTCTAATCAATTTTGTTCAAGAGCCCTATATTGCAACAGCATCAATAAGAAACTGTCCAACAATTTTTCCTATAAAATATTTCTTATTTCTGCTTTCAAGATGTACATAGCATGCTACTTTGTGCAGCAAATTAGGCCAATAAGTAAGCTTTTCAATGGGGTACTCCAATTTGCTTCAGAAATCAGATAGATTCTGGACTACTCTCAGGAGGACAACATGCTTATTTAAATTGTTTTATTATTCTTTTGGTTTTTTATAAAACATTAAAGCACTATCTGAGAGATGCTCTGTAA